>OU744811.1:3648399-5007560 GCA_916614155.1 Mesoligia furuncula | reverse complement strand
AAAGATTGGTCCTTGGCAGCACTGTACTACAGAGGGAGGTGAAAAGAGTAGGGAGGTCTTTGTCCAGCTGTGGGACATTAAAGCCTAATAAAAAAAAAACTGGATAAAGTTTGTCATCTGTTTTTGATTTCATAATTTAAACTTTACCATAACAGAGTAGCTAAAAGCTATCTAAATAAAAGAAAGTCGTGTTAGTTACACTATAACTCAAGAACGGCTAAACCGATTTGACTGAAAATTGGTGGGAAGGTAGCTTTGAACCAGGAGACGGATATAGGATACTTTTTATCCGGTTAAATACTTTTATTTACTTATAGGAGTAGTGTAGGTGTAGGTTAGGAGTAGAGTAAGAGTAAGGTAGGAGTAGGGTAGGAATAGGTTAGGAGTAGGGTAGAAGTAGGGTAGGAATAGGGTAGGAGTAGGGTTGGAGTAGGGTAGGGGTACGGTAGGGTAGGGGTAGGACACCACGCGAACGAAGTAGCGCCGGGCAGCTAGAAATAATTTATATGGCAAAACAATGTTTGCCGGGTCAGCTAGTTTAATAACAAAACCTAACAAGATATTTATAAAGTGTTTATTGCGTGTAATAAAATGTAACACTATACATATTTACAAACAACGTTTCCCTGTCACCGCTCCTCTCAGCGGCAAAACTCGTCAAAATAACAAAATTCTATTCTCTAAAAATCCCTTTGGCATGTCTGTTTGCGACAATACGATCCGTTTCAACCATGTTCAGAAATTAATAAAGAATAATAATTTAAACAATGTAACAACAATCAGAACAGAATAAACAGAATAAAATTAATAATCTAATAACTATCGGTTGTTATTCTAAGCGGAAATTAAAATGGAATCGATAAAATAATCGAGTCGAATTTGTGGGTTTATCGATTACAAAATTTAGTAACCATCTTTCTCTCTCTTACTTAGTTAATGCACATATGAGTAAAAAGCAAAATTCTAAAAATAATCGATAAACCGTAATTTGGTAATCGATTGAATATCGATAAACAAATAGGGAAATTAAAGAGATACCTCATTTAAAACTAAATTAAATTAATATTCCACTATTGATTTGTAAGGTTCGTAACGTGAATGCACGCTATCAGCAGTCTTTGTTTGCGGTGGTGACGACGGTCGGTACCTGGTAGTTACCGGTGGTTGGGCCACCAGTAGTTGTGGTACGGTCACATGTAGGGCAGGTTAGTTGGCGATCGGCTCGAGATCTCCATGCCGCTTCGCTGTGTACGAGAAAAAGTCATTTGAATAACCAGAAATATAGTAAGAAGTTATTTGAGCAACCAGCAATATTTTAAGTAAGCAATAAAAAATATTATATTGTAAGATGTCATTTGAGCAACCAGAAATGTTGTACGAAGTCATTTGAGCAACCAGAAATATTGCAAGAAGACATCTTAGCAACCAGAAATATTGCAAGAAGTCATTTGAGCAATCAGAAATATTGTTAGAAGTCATTTTAGCAACCAGAAGTATTGTAAGAAGTAATTTGAGTAACCAGAAGTCATTTTAGCAACCAGAAATATTGTAAGAAGTCATTTGAGCAATCAGAAATATTGCAAGAAGGCATTTTAGCAACTAGAAATAATGCAAGAGGTCATTTGAGAAACAAGAAAATTGTACGAAGTCATTTGAGCAACCAGACCCAAAGGCTTGGCCAGCATTATTATATTATTATTAGCTTCACAATTAAAAGGGAATAGGCAACTGTGATGAAACAGAATCGATCAAGTCTGGTTGAAGCGTACTGAATCGTAGTTTAAGAAAAGGAATGACTGTGAAACGGACCATAAAATATACCTACATAGTAAGAACGAAAACTAATCACCTTCAGAATGATATTGTGGGTTATTTCATTTATCGATCCCAAACGATCCACTCCAAGGTGTACACGCGGAAACGCATGTCCGAGAATCCACCCTAGGCCTAGAATAGCCTTAAATAAACGGAATTTATAGGTTTAGGACATTTTTAGGGAGTATTAAGTTCAAACTCACAATCCCGTCCCAGTTGTCGTACGCCTTCGAGACGGAGTGGATTGGCTTCTTTGCCTTCTTCACTGGACTGTTGGTTGCTGGGAAAAAAAAGGTTATCATAATATAGGTACTGAAATATGTGGAACAAATGATTTTCTAATAACCTGGGGCTGGTAGCTAGCTTTCCGGCCTCAGCTTGCCCACTGGTCTTCCACCACGTTAAGTTAAGGGTCAGTAAATGTTTTCCCAGAGGTCAGATCGCAGTCGCTGTCAAAAGTCGATCGTTGAAATGCAGTTACAGTTAAGACTAAAGGGAAGGGTCTCCTTTCGGGAAAGATAGTCTTTTAAACCAATGATATATTGCGGTTTTCACCATCCTTTAAAGATTTTTTTCCGGAAGGGAAAGAAAGGGAAGGAATACAAATGACAAAAATTATAACAAAGAAAACTCGATTTTGTGTAAAGCCGTAGTAAAACCATGCGTAGCAGGAGCGGTTGGGAACCAAGATGTTGCGGAATCAGTCACCACAGATGTTGGTACACCTACCTCTGGTGCCACTAGTCCTGTTCTGCTGCTTACCCCCCGGCACGTAAGGCAGCGACAGTTCAGGTACGTTCTTCTTGTTCGCCTTCTTAGCGGCCGCACGACCGCGGAGCAGCTCCTCATCCATCACCAACTTGTTGTTCACCCTGATGGACATCAGACGACAAGAATTTAAAGAAGTAAAGGAGATTACTTTGAGGATTTATTACATATAATTTAAAAAAAAGCGGGTTATTCCTTTTATCCACCTCAAAAAATCCACCTTAAAGAGGATACGCGCAAACGCATGTCCGAGAATCCACCCTAGGCCTAGTTGGATAAACGGCATTTAAAGGCTTAGGGTGGATTCTCGGACATGCGTTTCCGCGTATCCACTTTAGGGTGGATTTATTAGGGTGGAATAAACGGAATAACCGAAAACAGCCCATGGCGAACCAGAAATAAAGGCGAATTTAGCACGTCGCACTTCAAAATATGTGACTAGAAAATTAATCACCTACTCTGTACTACAGAGAAAATTAATATTTGCTTTACAGAATGAACCACGAGAAGAGAATGAACTGAGTTTGGGCGATGTAGGGCCTGTCCTTCTGCTTCGTGTTGATAGCACGACCCTTTATTAAATTTTGTTGGCCCAGAACATCGCAACTTCCACGGCGTCGACGGTGGCAGCACAGAGGTCATATTGGCTGCATTTTTTAGGGCTTAGAGGGCAGGATAGGAGGAAGTGGCGCATAGTTGAGCATGTAGGACCTCAAAACTCACGGATGTAACCCTCATGCAGGTAAGTCTAAGATTTAGATTTATTAAAAAAACGTCAATTTTTTTTGGACATGTATACTATGCTGGTCTAATCTCCGTAAATGTAGCTCGTCTATTACTGGTCTACTACTAGGGCTCTACTGTTACTGACTTTTACTTACTTTTTAATATACGGCGTCCTTGGGTACGTGTTCACTGGTACAGGAAACGTCTGAAAAATAACTTGACTTCACAAAAAGTGCTTGTAAATTTTTTTTTTTTTTTTTCTACGAATCTTGGTGTATCCCCCCCTAAAACTTATAATATACTGACGCCTGTGTCATTGTGACTGATTTTACTGGATTTTGTTATGGACATCACACTTCATCATCGCTTTAAGTGCACCCTAGCAATGTTAGGTCTTTACCAACAGTGTTGAACTGTTGTTTACTTGACCTTGTTGACTGTGGTCCTGCCTAAAGTTACCCTAAACTAACGACAGCTGTACGAAACCTCTACCGAGTTACGAGCCGTGAATTCTGTACACAAAGCATTTGTAGGTACAGACACTAGCACGTCAAGCTACCCGAAACTTTTAAATTTACTCAATCAACCTTGAACCTAGTGCTTTAGCGATAACATTGGAAATCTATTAAAGAAATTTGACAGATCGTAGTAGCTTGATGTGCTGGCGTCTGTACAAATGCTGTGTGTGCAGAATGCACTTGCAATATTGCAAATAACATAATATGCCTGTAATCCCCGAAGAGTTTAAGCAGAGGCGTAACTATAGTACACGCTACATCTCCCCAGTTATGTTTACGACCCATGTAATAGGGAGCGAGCCTATTGCCATCAACCGGCCAAGCCAGAGTCTGAATTTGTTATTAAATCGCGACTCAACCAGGGGCCCAAGTCTGCTATTTTTATAAATTCGTCATTCCAACACGATCCCATTGTCATCCCATTGTCATTTTGCTAAAAGTTCGTAATCTGCTAAATTCATAATGGTTGATCATTGGTCGGTCAATGGCACAGAAATTATGCGATACTCGTAACAAATTAAAAGCAACGACTGCACAATGACGTTCTAACTAAACTTCACTGATCAAAGGAACTGTCAACATTTTAGCATAGTAACGCCTAAGTCAGTTATTCATTTGTTATTATTACTTATTATGTATGTACGAGATTACCATTCTATGCCATTTCTTTCAATGGAGTGTCAGTGGTTGACCATTGGAAAGTCATAATGACGCCATTATATTAGTAGATTACCAAACTTGTCAAAATCGACAATTATGAAATTAACGATAGACCATTCTAACACTATTGCAATAGCAGACTTGAGGCCCAGGTGGGTAACCTCAATAAAATAACCATTCAATGGATCAAAGGACACAGCGGTTCGCTAGGCAACGATGCAGCCGACGAGCTTGCCAGGAGGGGTTCGAACATGGCACCAGTGGGACCCGAGCCCATCGCGCCACTCCCCTTCGGGTTTTTACGCACTCTGGTAAAGAAACGCACCAGAGACCAACACGAGAAACTTTGGACGGATCAAGGCGATTGCAGGCAGGCTAGGGAAGCACTTAACATTGGATGCCCGCCTCACGAAACAGGTTCTCCGTCTAACTAAACAAAAGCTGCGTAAGTATAGTTACGGAAGCTTTAACTGGCCACGGGTCATTTAATAAACACCTCTATGCCATAGGAGTAACAGACAGTCCGCTGTGCAGGGCCTGCATGGAGGATGACGAGACAGCGGCACATGTGCTTCTAAACTGCCCGGTGATCACCACGTACAGGGCAAAGTACTTCGGTAACCCAGGTACAGTATGCTTCAATACTGCTTAGGCATGCTATGGTTGAAATTTCTGTGAACATGCTTCGCGCCGTCCCCGCGCCCGCGCCGCAGGCCCGTATTTACATCTGTGTGTGTACACTTGCTAACTTCAAACGAAACAAAACATATCGTCATCGCTTTTTCACACGCGCGGCGTAATTACGTATGACCTTGGTTGGTTCATACCACTGCTAAAATTCACAACTTCATAACAAGTACTGCTAGCGGATAACGTAGCGTATAGGATTACTAAACACGCAGGTCTGGGTTCGAATCTCGAGATGGAACTTTGATTTATCTTTTCAACAATAATCTTATCTTTTTTTATTATTCGATAAATTAATACACGAGAATAATAATGTAATATTTGTATTATTATATTGTTATTGAAATATGCGGGGTAAAAATAAAAAAAAATTAAGTGATTTCAAAAATTTTATTCGTTATAATTTGATAAATAAACTTTTAAAACAGTTTATTTTCTCATAAAGAACAATTTATTGAAGTAAAGCAGGTAATCAGTGAGTTACGACCATTAGACTTAAAATATTGTAACTATCTTAGTAATAAAATAATATTGTGCTTTAATTGCGGACATAGCTTAAGTATTCATTTTCAAAATTCATTTTGAAAAGAAGATTGAAACTATAAACCTCAAAATAATCCTTATTACGGATATGACACAATAATATTTTAATATTACTAAAATCAATTTGTAATTTATAACTTAATACGTTGTATAACCCCCATTATTATCCATGCTATCAAGTAAACGCTGGCGTATGGATCCTGTAATGTTTAAACATATATCTTCATATTTTCATGCAATGCAACTTCATCTGGTAGGTAACTGGTTGGTTAAAACCACTTGTTTCTTATTCACTGACTATACTCTTCCTTATATCTTTTGACCCTCCGACTCACAGTAGGTAATTTCTCTAAAACAAAAAAGGAATATTGTAAGGCTACTAGCAAAATTATAAAATATTAAGTAGATACTTATTACTTTTTTAAACAAAATTATTTTGAAATTAGTTCAAATGTTACAAAATGATTATATTATAATTTATACATAATGCTATATTCATCATTCCAAAAGTAAATAAATAAACTCTTGGAAATATTATTTTTTTCTTCTATTTAGACCCTTTGGTAAATATAAAACGTTTAATAAAATAACTACAAGGATCAGCAGTTAAACTTTAATTAGCTAAATGTTAGATAAAATAATTAAATCATAATACTCACAGTCAGTCCAGTTTCATCAATTATTTGTGATATAATATTAAGTCCACTTTTACGCTGCGCGATAATATCCGCTTTCATCTCAAAGCTTACATTTCAAAATGAACTATTACACAGCTATTATAATAGATTAAACACACGTCACTAACCCACAATATCAAAAACCAACCAAGAACGAACAACATTCTATTAGACGCGGTGAATGAGCCGTAAGTTACCTGCATCTGTCTACCATACCTAATTTATTTATTTAGATTTCTGTGGGTATACTCATGAAGTTTTACGAATTATGTGAACAAGACGAACATGACACGGAACTATATTCAAAAGCGTGATTATTCGAGTAATATGCGGGTGTGTGTGTCAAATTACTCATTAAAAGAAGGTCGTAAGTCAAACTAAACGTTAAGCAATTAGTTTTAAAGTTGCCTATGGACTTTTGGCGTGGATAGTACCCTACGTGAGACGGTCAGCAACATCAAGGCGTTGCTGGCCTTCCTTGAGGAGCTGGGGTAGATCGAATAATTGATTTTCCCACCCGTACGCAAAATACGCGCATTGACGTGGAGTTGCGGAAACCAGCCCGTATTACCTATTGTTAATAAATCAGTTTTTATCGAACTTTCAACGCATTCGGTTTTATTGTATCATTCCAACATATCAGTAAGTGTAGGAATCCTCTACAACATGGTAATGGTTTCAATAAATAAGTAAAATATGAGTATTTATGTCTTACTTGGAACGTGTCGTTGATGGCTCTCGCGAGTGACCGCGGCAACGCGGGCCGGGACGCCGGCGGTAGCGCCGTCACAGACGCAAGAGGAGCTGGGAGCTGAAGACATCAATTTTAAACTATAGTTGTCGCGTTTTAGCATTGCATTAGCGGGCATTGCCCTTTCCCTAAAATCTCTCCGTAGATACCCAAACAATAAAATACGTATGGTTTTTCGTTATTGGAACATGTTGAAGATCACGATAGATATTGATTGCGACTTCAGTTTTTGAAATTGTACCGGTATCTACAACGCCACATGCGAACAACGCGTCATACTGACGTCCCGCAAAATCCTGCATCTCGCAAGCAGAGTTTACCGCGCAACTAGCATAGATACAACGGCCCGACATGAATCATTGGGCAGTTGCCCGCCAGAGACAACACCCGTCTGGTCGAAGGATCCTCCCTTTTCATAGAGTAAGAGTGAACTTTACACCCTGTTCCTCATACCTCTCATCATCTGCCTAGCCTTTTCCCAACTATGTTGGGGTCAGCTTCCAGTCTAACCGGATGCAGCTGAATACCAGTGTTTTACATGGAGCGACTGCCTATCTGACCTCCACAACCCAGTTAGTGGGTGATACGATACCCCTTGGTAAGACTGGTTGTCAGACTTTCGGGCTTCTGACTACCCGTAACGACTGTCAAAGATCCACGAATGACAGCCGGGACCAACAGCTTAACGTGCTTTCCGAGGCACGGAGGGGGTCACGGTTCCTCATACCTCTATAAATAAATAATGCTAGAAAATGAACATAACATGAACATAACTATACTGATATTTGACAAATGATATTCTTGCATTGACGACGAATTGGATCCTCCAGACGAACGTTGGTTAAGAAATACTTCATCTTTCTCTATTTTTGTCTGACACATTTTTCGGAGAGAAGAACGAGGGGTTCGAAAAGGAAAATGACTCGTATTATAAGCTCAAAAAAAGTATTACGTGTGTCACTGAAATTCGACTACTGCGCGACGATACCTTAACTGGCAGGGTCGCCATGTAAGGTTCGGAGGTATAAACGAAACACCCGTATCGATTAGAGCATGATATATTACTGATCAAAATAGCATAGGATCTCTATATATATTGGTTATACACTTATGGTAAAGACTACACACTACAAAGGATATCGTAAGCCTCTCTGTTGAGCGAACAATTGAAATAGCCTGTATAGAATTGGAGCAGTTCATTATATTAAGTGTATACAGACCACCTTCAGGATTGTATGATTGTTTTGAAAAAGTTATGGACGAAGTGTTGCACAAAATCTGTAATACAAAGAAGTCTATCATCACTTGTGGTGATTTTAATGTTAATTTGTTAGACAATTTTGGGTTAAGTACTAAAATTATAAGTTTGTTTCAGTCATACAATCTTGCTAACCAATTTTTAGAGCCCACTAGAATAACTCCTACTAGTGCCACATGCCTAGATAACATTTATACAGATGTTATACCGACCCACAAAGAAATTATTAACTTAATAGACTCAGATCATTGCGGACAATTGATCAGTATTCCAAATTACAACAAAAACGTTACTAAAAAAGATATCACTGTTAACCCAAAAACAACTAATCGCTTGGAAACATTTAAAACTAAACTCTTGGGTAAATTACCACTTTTATTCACTAATGATGACCCTAATCAACAATATAATGATTTTTTTAATATGTATTGCACACAATTTGATAACACTTTTATTCCAAAAAGATTATCAGTTAATAGTAACGCTTCCTTCAGTGACTGGGCCACCATTGGTATACATAAAAGTAGAAAACGACTTTATGAATTATATGAAGAACGGATTTTTATAAACACTGCTGAATTTAATTTATATGTTAAGAATTATTCTAAAATATTTAAAAAAGTTTGTAGTATTGCCAAGTCACGTTATTTGAGTTCAAAAATTAAAAATAGTAGCAACATTATTAAAACGACTTGGAATGTCATTAATAGCGAAACGGGAAGGTCATGCACCCGAAGTAGTGACTACAGCCTTGCTATTGATGACAATATAATTAAATCAGATTCTCAAGTCGCCGCGGCCTTTGAAAATTTCTTTGCAGAGATTCCAGTATCAACTACTAAATCTCTTAACTCATCACCCGCTGCCGCAGAGTCTTTACTTAAAGAAAACGTTTCAGTTTGTGATTCTGAATTTCACTTTGAATATGTAACCTGTAACGATATAATTAAAACCTTTCACACGTTAAATGTTAAAAAGACCGCAGATCTATGGGGTAATTCTGTGGATGTTGCTAAGTCGATTATAAACATTGTAGCACCTACTTTAGCTGTTATATTTAATAATTGTATTGACCGTGGTGAGTTTCCTGATCTTATGAAAAACAGTAAAATAATACCGTTGTTTAAATCGGGTAGTACATCAGACCCTACTAATTATCGACCTATTTCAGTACTACCTACCTTTAGTAAAATTTTTGAAAAACTTATTTTGAATCAATTGCAAAGATTTTTTAATAAAAATAAATTACTGCATAATAAACAGTTCGGTTTTACAAGGGGTCGTTCGACTACCGATGCAGGAGTTGAACTTTTAGGACATATTTATAATGCATGGGAGGACAAATGCGATGCCTTGGGCGTCTTTTGCGATTTGTCCAAGGCATTCGATTGTGTTCTTCATGAAACATTAATCAGGAAACTGCACCACTACGGAATCCGGAACGCCTCTCTGGATCTTCTTACTTCTTACTTGAGTGATAGGATTCAGAGAGTTGATGTTAACGGAAAAAGGTCACCCGGATCTGTAGTAAGAATGGGGGTCCCCCAGGGCTCAATTCTTGGTCCTTTCTTGTTCCTTATTTATATCAATGACTTGCCGTACCTCATAAAGGATAATCATGATATAGTGTTGTTTGCAGATGACACTTCTCTTTTGTTTAAAATCAAACGTCAGCAGCTGGTTACTGACAATGTAAATAACGCCCTTGCAAAAGTAGTTAACTGGTTTAATGTCAATAACCTACTTCTTAACGAAAAAAAAACGAAATGTATTAAGTTTACGATACCCCACGTTAGACAAGTAGAAACTAGTGTTCTCATTAAGGATGAAGAGTTAAAACCCGAAGATACCACAGTATTCTTAGGCATAACGTTGGATGCCAAGCTTCAATGGGGCCCCCATATAGATAAATTGTCAAAAAAGCTTAGCTCTGCAGCATACGCCGTTAGGAAAATTCGTGATTTGACTGATTTAGAGACAGCCCGTTTAGTTTACTTTAGTTATTTTCATAGTGTGATGTCGTACGGTATTCTGTTGTGGGGAAATGCCGCCGATATTCAGACAATTTTTATTTTACAAAAAAGGGCAATTCGTTCTATTTATAAATTAAGTCCTAGACACTCCCTCAGAGACAAATTTAAAGAGATTAATATAATGACTGTGCCTTCTCAGTACATTTATGATAATCTTTTGTATGCACATAAAAATATTAATCTGTTTAAAAAATACAGTGATATCCATAACATAAATACTAGGAACAAACACAAATTTGTTGTTCCTACAACAAGGCTCAAGAAAATAGGTGGCTCGTTTAGATGCCAATGTATACATTTTTATAATAAACTTCCTAGCCACATTCAAGAACTAAGCCTAAATAAATTCAAAGCTTTTATAAAGCGAAAACTATGCCAGAAAGCCTATTATACTGTAAAAGACTATATTGAGGACAAAAAGGCTTGGGATTGAGCTGCTCCAATAGGTTTAGACAGTGAATGTTATTTTGCAATTTTTACACTTTAATATTTTCTTTTTTTTTTTTAAGTATCTATTTACTTACACAATGACATGTACATTTACTGTATAAAGTATTATATTATTTTAATTATTGTGAATGTGAGGACTATGTGGGTCATTGTTTACATTTTAATCGTGGTCTGGCAGTTTGAGTAGTTTATGCGGCCTACCCAAATGTCCTGTCTTTGGTATTGTTCGTCGAATCGTTGAGCTCCTGAAGTTCTGAGTTGAGCTGCACGGTTACTGACAAATGCGTGCACTGACTGGACAGGTCCACTCAATCTGTGTGGTTCTTTCCTCAAAAGATCTTTTCAGACACTAATCTACATGGTCCTCAAAGATTATGTCCGGATTTTTATATACACATTGACATTGATGAATTTTATTTAGACAATGACATGAATATTTACTTTGTAAAGTATTTTTTTTTTTTCTCTTTTCATTTAATTATTGTGAATGTGAGGACTATGTGGGTCATTTTTTTTTTCTGTGTTCCTTCTTAGTTTTAATCATGATCTGGCAGTTTGAGTAATTTACGCGGCCTACCCAAATGTCCTTTCTTTGGTATTGTTCGTCGAATCGTTGAGCTCCTCATTTCTGAGTCGAGCTGCACGATTTTGACAAATGCGTGCACTGATTGGACAGGTCCGCTCAATCTGTGTGGTTCTTTCCTCAAAAGACCATTTCAGACATCAATCTACATGGTCTTCACACGATCTGACCAAGATTTTGTCTGGACTTTAAAAGAGACTGTGACCTCTGAGTTTGTTTCGGCCTTTCTTCTCAGAGTAGTCAGATAGGAAACGCCGACCACATCTAGTTTTAAAAAATATGATGACGTGTAAAAGTGTTTGTAAAAACCTACTTACAGAAAATAAATCATTTATCATTTATCATTATCATTTATCATTTACATACACGCTATACTTAGGTGATACTTAGGTTGGATAGATATATTATCTACTACAGAAGGAGGGTCAATGTCTGCTAATGCCGTACTAAAACACAACAACAATACTAATGTTAATAATTACAGACATGTTCATTCACGATTACTACACATATTTACACATATTATTTTTATGACGTAAAACCATTAGTAAGTCATTGCAATGCAACTCTTGGCTCATTGTAATAAAGTATAAATTAGAATTATTGCCATGAGTTTGATAAAGTTCTCGGCATTCATTCTAATTTAGACCTTACGTCACCGAGTTACATTAAAGGTTTTACGACGATCGTAAATGCCCTCCTACCATATATTGGTCAACGTCTATCAATAGACCCACCTCTGTGGTTTCGTGTGCGGGTTCACAGACACTCCGGATGGGTTGCGCCTTCTTCTCCATTGGAGTTGTCGTCTCCATTTGTGCTTCAGAATCTAAGAAATACATATGACATGTATTAGAAGAGTATCATGAATTCAACGGCTCGTTTGATAAGTTTAAGGGTTCATTTCCCAAACATAACTAATATTTTGTCTGCAAGGGTAGGTCGAGCGACGATCTTCGTAGGGAGGCTGGTAGCAGCTGGATGAGAGTTGCCAAGAATCGAGCTGAATGGCGAGCAATTGGGAAGACCTGTGTCCAGCAGTGAACTGTTGCAGGCTGATGATGATGTTAATGATGATGAAATGCGTGAAGGAAGTCCTAGAGAGGGGCAAAAAGTGCCAAACTTTACGGGTAACATTTCTTCCTTAGTTTCAGCAGTCTTCGACTAAAATGTAAGGTTTTGGGCGGATAATATGAAAAGAAAGAAACAGTACTTACTGGGCGTTGTATAATTGTAGTCAATAAGAGACTCGCCCGCCGTGCTGTCTGTCCGCGATCTGCCGGTGTCCTATACAGTAAAGATCCAAATTAACGTGTTTAGTTTAGCTATGTACAGACGCCAGCACATCAAGCTACTACAATCTGTCAAATTTCTTTAGTAGGTTTTCAACTTTATCGCTAAAGCATAAGGTTCAAAGTTGATTGGGAAAATTTGACAGTTTCGGGTAGCTTGATGTGCTGGCGTTACATTAGTAAATTAGAAACGAATATAAATGATAATGACATGAAAGCTAACATCTGAATGGCTAAAATCTTTTTCTTTTTCTCCATGTTTGGATGTTTTTTACATAATGCTGCACCCTAAAGCGCTACTGATAGTGTGTTACACAACTACCCGCTGGCCATTATGCAGTCTGAAGAGCGAATAAGGGTCCTTATGGACTGGCGCGTGCCGGACGGCGCGTACGTGTTCCACGCGCGCCTCAAAGAGATGTCAGCATCGAGGAGGGGCCCCCTTAGGGCCGAAGCCTGTCGGGTCGGGTCAGCGGGATTGTCCGAAAGGAACGGCTGGCCCGGAACCATAAAGGGCTAAGGAAGGGACACGGGTGGGTTTTAGTCAGTAAGAGTCTGACACTCCTTTCCGCTCCACCCAGAGCGGGAGGGGTCATTTGATGATTTCCCAACCCCCCCCAAAAAAAAAGGGTCCTTATTGAGGTAGGCGTCTGAATCGCTTGCTTGACTATTTGGATTCGTTTATTAAAGACTGGGAAGAAAATATAATAGTGAGCGCTGAGAGAGAGAGGCGGGGGGGGGCGGGGAGGGGAGTAAGGGAGGGAGAGAAAGGGAAAGAGATAAAGATGTAGAAACCTACAGCAGTGGGACAGTGTGGTTTAATAGAATATAATTATTATGTAACATACCGATATAATGTTGAGCGTCCATTGTTGCCGGGGCTTGCCAGCCAGGCGCGCTGTATTGCCTTGCTGCGACTGCGCAGACTGAACATTCAGATGATTACAAACTGAGCTTCAATATTGCAATATAAAACAAATGGGAATATAGAAAATGCTTACCTCAATTTCTTTGCCTAATTTCTTTCTTAATTCAGCGTTAAAATTCTCCGCAAAATTTTCTGTGCTGAAGTATCTGAAAATGTGCAAAATAAATGTTAAAAACCAGTGCAATGATGAGATCCAAAGACGCACCAAGTCTTTGACATTAGAAAACTACTAGCAAAGGATCTCTAAATGTCTGGTCTACAAATTGTAAGGTTTTGGATGAAAATCGAAACATTTAAAAACATGTATTTTCTTCAAACCTGCACTGGAGTGCCCCATGGTGATTTCAGAATTACTCCCTCTATCAGAGAGAGGAGTGCCTGGGCAGTGGGAAACTGGGAACATTATAAGCTGATTGTGATGTATGCATACTTGTGTCTAAGCAGCGCCTGCGCGGCCGGTCTCGCTCGCGGCTCGGTGCGCAGGCACGCGGCCAGCAGGTCGCGCGCGGCGCCGGCGCCGGGCAGCGAGCCGCGCGCGCCCGCGCCGCCCGCGCTCGACAGCGCCGCGCCGCCCGCCAGCCGGGACACCACCTGCTGGTGTCGAGGCGCCAGCTTGCCTGGAATCAGGAACAAATTGACGGAGTACGGAACATAGTCAATAAAATACGGACGGCACGGTTGGCGCAGTGGTTAAGCGATTGACTGCTGCGCCACGTGTCGCGGGTTCGATTCCTGCACGGAACAAATATTTGTATTACCTACAAGTAGTTGTTCCGGGTCTGGCTGTTTGTGTATGTGTGAGTTTAAATGTTTGTAAACGCACCCACGATACAGGAGAAATTCCTAGTGTGGGGCAACGTTTAAAAAAAAAAAAAAGAAAAAAATACTCTTTATTACGTACACCATATTAATAACAGACATAATTAAAAAAAAAAGCAGCAGAGTCCCGTATCCTAGGGTATGAGCCAAAGTAGTCCGCGAAATCCAAAATGCAGAGTTGCAATTTGTAAAAAACAAGATTTTATGGGTTACTTTAGTGCATCCTCTATAAATCGAAGACATTAGACATTGAGTCACTGAGTCAACAGATTCGATTTCATATCAGCCTGCAATAGCCTTCCACAAAAGGTTGTTTTCATAAAATAGGAAAACGACAAACTACGCAAACTGACCGACAATCTTAATGATGAGTGCCAGCTGGTCGATGTCCGAGTCTCCGGGGAACAGCGGGTCACCTGTCAGCATCTCCGCAAACAGGCACCCGATCGCCCAAATGTCCACCTCGGGACCGTACCTGAAAGAGTGTTGAACTCTTTACTCTTCAAGTAGTTCAGAACACCAACAGTTGAGCTGTCTTGTGCTAACGTATGAGGTTGTATACATACGCAAACTTAAGCTAGAACTAAGCATTGTTTAAGTTAGCTAGGTTTCCGTGGCATCGGATATCCGGATCAAACATCCTAGGTCCTAAATCCTGACACCCAGCTTTCCGCGTCGGTTCGAATAGCACGAAAACAATCTACTGAGCTACTTTTTTACTCATGTTAGTGTGAACTAAGCAGGAATACCAAAAGTTTATCATAAACATCAACATTATTTAGCTGAAAGGCGTCCATTGCTTGCCAGAGACTTTCACAGGCAGTACCACAACAACCACCGGTTCTGTGTTTCCAGTATCCAGCCTATTCGCACGACCCATCACTTAAATACCAACAGCCACCTAGATAACTTTGAAAGTATTAGTTAACCAGCTAAGTCAGCATCGGACCTGACTGTTCAAGGTGTATTAGATTACTGACCTATGCTCAGCTACGAGCAGTTCAGGGGCGCGGTACCACCGCGTGGCGACGTACTCGGTGTAGGGCTCGCCCGGCGCAGCCAGCGCCCGCGCGAACCCTAGATCGCACAGCTTCACGATGCCCGCGTTCGATACCAGCACGTTCTCTGGTTTCACGTCGCGGTGAATTATCTAAAAAGGCATTTATACTTTTATACTAAAAGCAACAGGTTTATGTTTTTATCATGGAACAATAATTATTGTAGATTATGCCTAAGGCGCCAACTCCACGAGCGAGAGAATCGCAGCGATAATCTCGCCGTACCAAAAAATTCTGAAGTTGCTCTATGAATCAATCTCCATACGGCGATATCATCGTGACGATAATTTGACGACACCACAAGACTATCGCCGCGACTTTCTCGCCCAAGGAGATGGCGCTCAAAGCATTAAGTGCGCCTTTGTACATTAATTCTAAATTGTGTTTAAATTTTTGTTAAATAAATAATTTTCAAATCAAGAGAGCGAAAGTATACGTATTCAGGAACTTCTAGTGGTATCAACAGCAGTGTTTTGGGCTATCGAGGCCAACAGTATAAAGGTCATAGCACACGTATCATACCGGAAAGGGATTGGCACCGAACCAACTCGAGCCGTTCAGTATTCTTTTTATGAAATTCCCTACTGCAACGCACACTAATCGGAATCGTAACGTAATCGCCTCGCCTCAGGACAAGCTCACGAACGGGTGCGGTGCGGTTCGTTACGGCTCCTCCACCCTTGCCTCTCTCACCCCTCCGGCCTGCCTACTGAACAATCAACCAGCGGTCGGCGAGTCGTAAGCGCGGCGTCGCCTAGCCGTAGCCGAGTCGACGTCTCGGAGCTTCTGATCCGCTTTGGTTACGTGCTTACATTAGGTTGGCGCCTGTTTGACGGCGAGGCGAAAGGCGATACGATGCCGATGCCTTTCCGATTTGATACGAGTGCTATGACCTTAAAGCTGGACGCGGACCTCTCCACTGAATCCAAACCACGAGTCTCTTGCAGTTTATTAAGGCAATAGGGGGTGTTGGGACCAATGTGTGATAGATGCTAAGCTTCAAGGCATTATCCACCATTTTGCTTAAGAGAAAGTTATACTTACAGAATTCTGGTGGCAGTAGTCAATGCCCTTGAGAAGCTGGTATAGGTGTTTCTTAGCGGTGTCCTCGCCCAGACCACCGGGCGCAGCCTCCAGCTCGTCCAGCAGTGTATGGTCCAGGTATTCGAACACTAGGTAGAATCGCCGCTTGCGACGAAACACTTCGATCATGTTCACTAAGTGGTCGTGTCGGAGTTTCTGGAAATTATGTCATTGTTTTTAACTTTACGTGGCTTAGGGTAATTACATGCCGGAGATGCCTCACTGCGATACCTCGCGGTCGCGGTTTAGCTCGCTTCCTCAATGTTATCTCCATGTAAAACAAATGCATGCTAACAGAAACGAACGTGCGAGAAGGAAAAAAAAACAGTAACGGAAAGAACAAGAGTGACTCTCGGCTTCGTTAAGGGTTTTTACCCGACTGCGTCAGAAGGAGGGTTATGTTTTTCGAGTGTATGTATGTATGTATGTATGTATGTATGTATATTTCTTTGGCACGCTCTGTAGCCTAAAAGGCTTGATCGATTTCAGCTTAAGAGGTGCCGTTAGATTCGTCTTAATTGTGAGAGTGACACTGGGTATATCAAAATTGAAAAAAAATGAAAATGGCCGATTTTTGGCGAAATATGTCTTCAAAAAAAATTTTTTTTTTCTCGAAACCTATCGAGTGGGGTATCAAAATAAAGGGTTTTAAAAGGTGATTACAAAAATATATATAACTTATATGGTTAAAAGTAATTTGAAGTGACAAAGAACTAAATCGTTTGCGAAATCTTTCACATTTGTAAACTAAAAAGCTGGAAATAAAAAAGTAATTTAAAAATTAAAAAAAACCGGCCAAGCGCGTGTCGGGCCACGCACAGTGTAGGGTTCCGTAGTAGCCCGTTACTATAGCCCGTCACAATGTAGTACGATTCTGTTGTTCTTTATTCTGAATAGGTAAAAAAAAACATATTTTGGTTTTCAATGCAAGTCTTTACCCATTATAAACAAGCAACTACTTCATCTTAGTCACTTTAAAGGATTAATGCTAAGGATTTTGAATTTGGTACAAAATTATCCAACACCCAAGTTCAACGACTATTACTGCTAAACTAATAAAGTTATTTTAACCGCTATACTTTTCCTTTAAAGTTCATGAAATGCACTATCATCGAGAATTTTTCCAGATTTTTCAAACCAGTAGTTTAGCTTTTAGAGGGGGGGGGACGCCCTACTGGAACAAAAATTTGCATTGTAAACTTTAATATTTCGTAAATGGAGCATTTAATCAAAAAATAATTTTAGCAACCCCTAAGCCATTTTAGAAAACCTATTCAACGATACCCCACACGATGGGGTAGATGATGAAAAAAATATTCATCCCCACTTCACATGTAGGGGAGCTACCCTAAAAAAAATATTTTCCAAAAATTTATTTTACCACTTTGTCGGCGTAACTGACATACGTACTTCTACAAAATTTCAGCTTTCTAGTGCTAACGGTCACAGAGATTAAGCGAGGACGGACAGACAGACGGACGGACAGACAGACATGGCGAAACTATAAGGGGAACCCTTAGTTAGTTGACTACGGAACCCTAAAAACCCGACTGTGAAACTGAAAAACTACAAACAAGCCGATTTTAAATTAAATAAAAGTTGGAAGCAGGCGGGACCCATACCATTTTTATTATATTTTCAAAATGGGTCCCGCCTGCTTCCAACTTTTATTTAATTTAAAATGGGCTTGTTTGTAGCTTTTCAGTTTCGCAGTCGGGTTTTATTATTTTTTAAATTACTTTTTTAACACCAGCTATAGCAGTACTAGCTTCTCCCCGCGACTTCGTCCGCGTGAAACTTCTTGTTCCAACCCACCCCGTCGCATCACATCGCCTGCTCGCACTATTACTTGATATTACTTCGATTTTGATTAGCGTTCTTTCTGACTCTTTTCATTTTTCCTCAGCTCCTGAGGGTCTTGGCATGATGTTAAATAGCCTATAGCCTTCCTCAAGACTTGGGCTATCAAAAATAAGAAGATTTTTTTCAAATCTGACTGGTAGTTTCAGAGATTAGCGCGTTCAAACAAACAAACTCTTCAGCTTTAGATTAACCTTCTTACTAATAAACGTACTATATCAGATGAATAGTTAGTTACACACCGATTTCTCTCTTTCAGTCGTCAGTAATTTGACTTTCAAAAGAAGAAGACAAAGCGTTGTGTAACTTTACAGAGGCTATACCGTTTATTAGTAAGGGGGTTACACGAAAAGAAGAAGATTAACAGAATCCTACATCAACTAATAATCTCGATGCGTTCTCTTACCTTGAGCATGCGTATCTCCCGGAGAGCCATCTTCCTGACGGCGGCATCCTCCTCCGTCTCCAGGAACTTCTTGATGGCGACCAGCTGGCCGGTGTCGCGTCGCCGGCACTTCAGCACCACACCGTATGAGCCTTCGCCCACCTGAACGAAAAAATACAGTAACAGGCAGTCCTCTATGCAGGGCTTGCATGGAGGCTGCGGAAACCGTTGCGCATGTGCTCTTTGAATGCACAGGCGTCACCCAGATTAGGACAGAAACTCTCGGGGCGCCCAGATGTTCTTAATAGACCAGGAGGTGTAGTCAACTTCCTAGAAGTTGGTTGGAATAACCCACGACCGCCATGGCCCACGCACAATGCTTCAGTTGAAGGACTATGGGATGATTTTTTCAACGCCAGGTAAATGTATCGGAGGAATAATTTAGAATTTTTGACAGTTCTTCCATACAAAAACTGTCAGATGTCAATTTTATTCCACGAATAAAAATTATCTGTCGATTTGAAAATCAGCCCTAAGTGTGGAAACCAAACCCTCTAGCATTTCGATGGTAAGAAAAAAAGAAGTAATTTCTGTGTTGTGTTTCTTGTTATATTGGTGTGTTGTTTATATGTTTTGTTGTTGTTATGTTTGTTGTTTCTTATGTTCTCATAACAATAAGACAGACATAACATCACACCTACTTTCCCCGTAGGGTTAGGCAGAGGTGGACAGTGACCTACACCCACCTTTCGCCAATCATGTTAAAGTCCCCAATAAGAATAATATTTATTTGCATGAATACGAGTACAATAAGTAAGTTTCCAAATGTCAATCAAAATCAGATCTAGACTTCAGATCTGATTTTGATAATGTACCAGTAGTAGTATCAAAGTAGGCAACCATCATTCTTAACTTAGGTATTCGGTGTCCTTGCAATACTACTTATTCTTTCATAAATCTAGGATCTATCAAAATAATGTCGCCTCTGATGCCGCATCATAAACTGGTCTTCCTCTTAAATTCGTCCGCATAAAAAAGGGCGGGCGTTTTGGGGGACTGTCTTATGTACTGTTTTGACGTTCGAAAGTGCTGATTCTAAGCCTAATTTGAAAAAATTACTTTTGATTTTGATTTTTAAATACACTTTATATAAATTCTGTCCACTAAACTTTTATCCCTTCTACTCACGCAATTCTTAAGAGGTATGAGGAACAGGGTGTAAAGTTCACTCATCCTCCATAGAAAAGAGAGGAACCTCCGGGTGTTGTCTCTGGTGGGCTACTGCCCGACATTTGATGTCGGGACGCTGTATATATTTATATTACGGTGTTTGTGATAAATAAATAAATATTATGCTAGTTGCGCGGTAAACTCTGCTTGCGCGATGCAAGTTTTTGCGTGACGTAAGTGTGATGTGTAGTTCGTATGTGGCGATGAAGATGCCATACTATCATTACCTACTTACCTAAAATATTTTTTTCGAGAAAGTTAACTTTTCTATTTCTTTTGACCTCGCGTCCTAATGAAAAGCGATCGTCGCGCGAATAAGCGGCCTGATTCTATTACGAAACATAAAGAAAACGAGTACTTAATAACAAATACCCCGAGTATTTTATGTCGTACTTTCAAAACGAATGAATTATTCCCAAAATAGAAATACCACTGTTCCTAATACCCAAATTAATATTATTGCAAGTATTTCGGGCTGTTACAAAATAGCGAGCCATTCTTATAAGCTGGGCCTGACACCGACTGATACTGACGTAAATGCTTTGAATCACTTCTTTACCAAGAAATATTTACCGGCTGAATTAAGTAAAGCTACTTTCAAATCCAATAAGTCAACAAATTGCTGAAGCAGCTGAAACTGCTAATCTAAACAAAGTATTTTTTTAAATATTTGTTGCTAACTTTGATATTTGGTAAATAAAGTGAAATAATTATTTTGGTTTACTTACATAATAAAGCTTTGTGGAAACGCCGTTGGTCTAAGAAACAGCAGTGCGATTCTGTACATAACATTCTCCTTTCATTCAAAATCAAAAATCAAAATCAACGTGTTTTATTTCACATAAACCTACCTACATGGGCACTTTTTATGAAACGTCAGAAGCTAGGTGCACGGTTCCAATTGGTCGTTTCCTATGGAGAAGAACCGGCAAGAAACTCCATGGTTACTCTTTTTAAAAATAATTGGCTTTTACAATGTTTCCAGATTACAGTAGGTATGGGAGGACAGCGAAGGCCTGTCAACAAGTACCAAGTACTTGATAAAATAGAAAATGGTCTACAGATCTAAAGTCTATAAGACCTACAAAGTCCTCACATTTACAAAATAAGAATCTATCAATAGGATAAATAATAAAAAAAGTTATGATTCCCATTAAAATCACTAATAAAGAGAAATACGTTCACCCGATAAGGCGTGAAAACACACTCCCAGTTACTTTATTTTTTGTAATATTAAGTATGTCTGGTGTCCTGAGACAGTGAGGCGGGGTCGCGGCAGACCACGTAAGAGATGGCAGGACGAGCTGGATAGGTTCCGTCAAAACTGGAAGGAAGACGCGCAGGCTCGCGAAAGATGGAAGGAGTGGAGGGAGGGCTTTGCGCAGAAATATTATGTAGACTTACCACCGCCAGCTGTTCGTACTTGTCCATGCCGCGGCTGCTAGGCGTCGACGGCGACAGCGTGGAACAACGATCCATTCTGACCAACATCCTCGGTGAGGGCAGGCATGTTAACAATTACACACCGAACACCTGGAACAAGCAGTCAATCAAATTAGAGAAAAAAAAACACTATATGAACGGACCAACACACGAGAGAGTTGCGATTCAACGTTGAGATCTCTAAACTGGATATGGTGTTTTTAACACGCTTTTATTAGGTCGACCTGTATGTAACTAACTATGTAATGGAATCTAAGGTAGCTAATTTAACCATCTTCCAACTTTCGTAGCGTAATGAAAATTGGCTGCTGTATGTAGTTCTGATGACAATACAATAATATGGTACTGTCGAACTGATCCGATGATGGAGCCGGAAGATATGAACTGAGACTTCATGATGGAAAATCGTATCATAGCTGTTTTGGATTTCTTAGAAAAGTCTTGTAAGCGTGTTTTTCTAGTGTTTTTTTAAGCTATTAATTTATTTTACTCTTCCGTGGTAATTGCGTAATACAACAACAACACACTATCAGTTAATAGCAATGGCTTTAATTTTGACAGTTCAGCAACATTCATTGCGTTATTTCAGTTGTTGACCAGATACGTTTTTCGTACATATGAAGCAATGGATTAGCAATATCTTTCTTACATATGAAGCAATGAATATCCTTCAAAATGATTCAGATTGATAGTTTGTTACGCCATTAGGGTGTGCCGATCATCAAACCACACATTTCTGTATTCATATAACTATATAAAGTACTAGCTTCAGCCCGCGGGTTCGCCCGCGGGGTATGTCGATACAAACTATCCTATGTCGTTACCCGGGATGCAATCTATCTCTCTGCCAAGATTTATCGAAATCAGTTCAGAGACCACTGAACGGATTTCGATTAAATTAAGACAGACAGAATTACATTTGAATTTATAATTTATTAAGTATGGATGTGATTCAATTTCCATATATTTATTTATTCAACTGCAAATATTCAAGTCATTGTGGGTTATTATATTGAATTCTGAGAAATAAAAATGCAATTCAATAAAAGAAAATATTTCTAAAGAAAAACGATGCATTAATAAACTAACTGTTAACAATCATTATTGGCAAAATAACAATTTCCCTGTCCTTGTTTGCATAAACAGAGGCCTCCAAGAGTTAGTTGACATTTTTCCACTTCAGCTGTGATGCCACATTATGACTTAAAATAAAAAACAGTGGCACTCCCAGAGTGCCGACAAAAGTGAAAGCAAAACACAAACAAAATACTTAGCCATCACTCACTGAGATATCGGATATACATTAAAAACCGAGCACATCCCGAGGACAGCCGAACACACCCAAGCGGGTATTTTTTTAATCGTCTTATAAACAAAACACGCGCGGTGTCGCTTACGGTAACAGTGGAGCGCGAGTTCAATGGTTTTTTCCCATCTCAAAAAGTGCCCAGCGCGCCTTAAGAAGTTTTCATTCAAAAATAATCAGGTACTCCTGAGTTACATGATTATTTTTATGATAGGCCAAATTGAATTAAGTAGTCAATAAAAACGTTATACAATATGGTCAAAAAGTCATGGATCAAATGAAATAGGGAAATAAAGGAGGTCATTTCCAACAAAAATCTTTCTACAGAATGGCCATAATTCAACTGCCCTAAAAGTTATGAATATTTGTGTAGGTAGGTACCAAAATCTTTTACAATTAGAAGAATAAAAAAAAAAGTGATATAAAACAAAAAACAAACGATGTTGTATTAGATAGTGGCGCTGATTCTGTTGTTCACAAGCTAAACTAAATTTAAGTTCATGCATCTTTTTCTTTCTATTTCATTAAGAAAAGGACAGAAGATAAATATTAGTTTAGTCCTGTCAAATTGAGATACTCCATAGACAACTTTAGACGAGATTAAAAAATTGGGTACTAAAAATACGTCAATTTACGCCAGGCGCTGACTAATTTGACAGGACTAAACTAATATTTAACTTCTGTCCTTGTCTTGTCAATAACTTTTGGAGACCACTTTACATAATATTCTATTCTATTGCAACATCAAAGACAATCCTACGTATTGACAGTTAGCGGGCCAAGTTCCGTAAAGAAACTACGAATTGTAGAACAGGGTCGTCAATAATTCACAAAGGTGGGCTATAAAACATCGTTCGACAGAACAGTTTCGACTAATAACTAATAATTGCGGTACACAGAAGACGGTTTTAGAAAATAACAGGGCAGTCGTGTTCGATCGAGACTGTCATTGCTAAGAAATTAATGCACGGTTTGGTACAAGTTTGAAACGGAAGCGAGGTTGATGAAACGCTTGTTGACAGTTCAACTGAATGCAGCAATAACCGTTTGTTCTTTTTTCTATTAGATTAAGGGCTGATTTTTCCAACGCCAGATAACTTTATCGGAGGAATAATTTTGAATTTTTGACAGTTCATCCATACAAAAACTGTCAGACGTCAATTTTATTGCAAGAATAAAAATTATCGGTCGATTGAAAAACCAGCCCTTAAGTCGAGCGAAATTCAAATTTTATTGCATTTTTTGTAATGTGTGGGTCAAGATCAGATTGTTTGTAAGCGTTTTCGTTGTTAGCCTTCGTGGCACTTTATTCTATAGATAAGGAAATAAATTTTTTTTTTTTTTTATAATGTTGCTTCTGAATTTTATATCTATTTTATAAATGTTAATCTAATGGAGTATGTCTAAATAATTATTGGCTATTATTTGACCAAAGAATCAACATCACCATACAACCGTGGCAATGCCTTTTGGGCACTTTTCCTGTTGACAGCGATGTGGATAAATTTTTTGATGCCCTGTGATTCTTTCTCCTCCTTCTTTTACATGTACAAATACATGTAGGTACAAATAATAATTATTATTATTACTTTTAGTCTGTTATAACTATTTCATTAATCATATACATTTAAAAAATAAAAAAGTGACCTCTGCGCTGCCACCGACAACGCCGTGGAAGTGGCAAAGTTCTGGGAAAACAAGATTTAAAATACAGTCGTGCCAGCGAGACGCAGAAGAAAAAAATCCGTGTAATAAAGAAAATGCAATGCTTATTAAGTTTATAAATCGCTATAAGTTTACGAATTGTATTGTCACACACTGCAATGGTGGAAAACATTCACACGGGCAAAGCACCGTAATCTGGGCTTTCCATATAATGTTATATAATGGATGCATATAAATAATAATAATGTGACATGACGTGGCATTTATTAAAGTAGCTGAATAAAAAATCAATGTGAAATCAGTCTTGTTTTGTAGACCATTTAATAAATAATACCGAAAATTTTGTGATGTCATCGTCAGTTTTGTTAACTTACGTGTGTGTAAATCTGTGGACGAGAAATTATTATTTGAATGTAATAGATAATAATTGTCTGTGTGGTGCCGGACTTAAAGAATAGCACCACCCCTTACTTCCCATGGGTGTCGTAAAAGGCGACTAAGGGTCTTACTGGAGAATGGGCAGCAGCGTTCTCTATGCATTCCACCATCATACCATACTGCGATCGCCAACCCGCCTACCAAGCGTGGCGATTATGGCAAACCCCCCTAAAATTGGGGGAGGCCTATGTCCAGCAGCGGACGTCTATCGGCTGAAATGATGATGATGATGACGAATAGATCAGTTGAAAAAAAAAACATTTTTTTGCAATTGTATGTTTTGGAAGACAAAAATCAGGCGGTCCACATGCTGATAAAAATGGTCATCGTCGATGGACTATCTACAATACCACCGCATCACAGAAGTGTTGCCATCCAAGATCAAAATCAGCCTATAATGTTGCCACTGCTGGGACAGCCTCCCCTCGGTGAGGAGTGGGCCGTAATCCACCACGCGGGCCCAGTGCGGGTTGGTAGATGTCACATTTTTTCGATTTTTTGGTTCTATATAGGACATGCCGGTTTCCTCACGATGTTTTCGTTCACCGTTTTGAGAGCAGTGGTGATGAAATAATTTACACAAAGTTAAGCACCTCTCTGACTTCAAACCTACGACCTAGGTATAACTCGTAAGTCGCGGCCGCTACCAGTGCTGTCACCACCAACCAAGAGACGAAGCAGAAATGTCTTATATGCCTGTAATTACACCGGCAAGCTTTATTAGACGAGTTATTTTACAACGAAGTTCTGAAATGAGAATTTCGTTCCCGAATCATAGAAGTATTCCCATAAATGTGCATACACAAGAGCGACACGCGTCTACGGCATAGTCGGCTCCCGTCGACAACATGCATGGCATGGAGTACGGTCCTAAAATACACGATTGGGATGTTGTCGACGGCAGTCGTCGACACTCGTCGCCGACTGCAGTTGCCTCTGCCGTAGACGCATGTGTCATCATCTGCCTAGCTTCGCATCGCTTTTCGGCCGGCTTCCAGTCTAACCGAATGCAGCTGAATACCAGTATTTTAAATGGAGCGACTGCCTATTTGACCTCCACAACCCAGTTACTGGGTAATATGATACCCCTTGGTAAGACTGGTCGTAAGACTTTCGGGCTTCTGACTACCCGTAACGACTGTCAAAGATCCACGAATGACAGCCGTGACGTTGACGCGTGTGTATGAGCGCTAAATAACCAATGGCTTCCCATGGCGCGACCCATTATACAAACGAGATACCCTAACTGCTGCAATTTGTCGTTCCACAGATAGATAGCCTATCCGATCAGTTAAAACTATCGCGTGTACCAACACCCTATCCTTTAACAATTACAATGACATTTTAATTACTTAGTTAAAATAAAATGGTACCCCGTCACGCCACCCAAGGTCAGGGTCGCCAGTAATTACTGACTATAATAATGATAGGTTTGTGAGGGTAAATGAAATAATAGTCTGTCGCACTACATCGTAACTTGAGTAAACATTTTGTCAGTAAACGGTTCACAAATAAAGTTGAGGTCGTTATTTGCTGTCGGTGGATATTTATAGCTATGATGAATGGGTTGGTCTTGCATATAGAGACCAGGGGCCGTATTCTCTATGACACAATGATCGCAACCGCGCGAAATGAACGCGAGGTTGGCGTGATTAGCTAAGGAAGGTGATTTCGAAGTAGGGAATCATTGATTGAGCGAATCATTGTCACAGCGAATAGCGCCCTGTCTGTCTGTTCTGTAAAAATCTCACCGTGAAAACTTAGGTGAAGTGAGCCTGAAGTGATCTGTCATTTCACCTGATGCTAGGGATTGACACTATTGACAGGTCACTTCACGTAAGTTTGCACTATGAGACTTTTAGGTAGGAAGAAATAAGAATAGATCGATTGCTTTCTTTATGTAAAAGGTGTGTATGCAGGCAGAGATCGGGTACTTGTTTTAGCCAATGCGTATACACCGTGTTCTGGACGATATACATAAACTTCGACCAGTTGTTCAGACCATGGAAATAAGCATCTTTCACTATGGACACATTAATAAATTCTTATTTTTTGTTAACTTTCACACAAACTACAATACCTTGACGTAAATCACCCGATACGCATGCCTCTTTATCCGAATTGGCAACGACGCATTTTAATTTATAAGATTTGGCGGAGTGAAACTTGTCAAAACTAAGTTAAGACCCTTTCATACTGCATAGCTCAATTAAATTTCATTAAATGAAAATACAAGTATCTTTGTAACGCTTCGTTAAGTATTTACCTATTTTTAAGTAGGTACCTACTACTTCCTTTGTTAGATTTAATTTGTAAAAGAATTAGAAGCGTTTGACAAAGTTAATGGATAACGTGAAGGACACGGTGTATAATAATGAACTATTAGTAGGCAAGTTTTTAATCACGTCTAAACTTGTATGGAGCAGTGTCAGGCGCTGATTAATTTGACAGAACTAAAATTTATCTTCAGTCCTTTACATAATGAAAGAGAAAGAAAAAGATGCACTGAACTTAAATTTAGTTTAGTTTGTGAACAACAGAATAGGCACCACTGAGTGAGAGTGAGCCACTAAAGTTTTGGTGTAGATTACTCTGACCACTTGCGATTTAAACGCGACATCCAAAAGGACGGAGCAGAGAAACGGCTGCAGGGTGGAAAAAAAAATAAGGTGGCTAGGCTATGTCGGTAGCAGGCTTTTTTTTTTTTTTTTTTGGATGGGAAATCATTAAATGACTCCTCCCGCTCTGGGTGGAGTGGAAGGGAGTGTCAGACTCTTACCGACTAAAACCCACCCGTGTTCCTTCCTTTGCCCTTTATGTTCCGGGCCAGCGGTAACCCTTTCGGACAATCCCGCTGACCCGGCAGGCTTCGGCCCTAAGGGGGCCCCTCCTCGATGCTGACATCTCTTTGAGGCGCGCGTGGAACACGTACGCGCCGTCCGGCACGGGCCTGGTCCTGATCGGACGGTGAGCTATCGGTAGCAGGCTAACAATCAACATTTGTTTTTCTAAAAGCCATAATATTGACAAGGGCTGATCATTCAAACCTTAACTTGATGAAGTTGTGATACTCATGATTGACAAAAGACGATCATATATTTTCAGGCTTTCAGAAACCGCAGGGATTATAATCTCAAAGCAGTCATTTATTGAACATTCTAGGTGATGAAGAGCCGGTGGTCCTTAGCAGCTCTGGACAGAGAGAGGTGGAAAGAGAGTAGAGAGGCCTTTGACCAACAGACATATGGCTAAAAAAAAACAGTGGCACTCCGGGAGTGCTGATAGAAGTGAATACACAAAACACAAACAGAATACTTTGCCATCACTATCGGATATACATTAAAACCGAGTACATCGGACAGCCGAACACATCCGAAGCAGTGTACAGTGGCGCGAGTTCAATAGTTTTTTTCCATCTCAAAAAATGCGTTATCATTAAAAAAAAACTTCTAGGTAAGCTTTTCTTTAACTAAGAACAAACTGCAGTACTCCTTTACCGCCATTTTGTGCCACCCTAAGCCTGACAAAGTCGCTGATCAACCACAAAAAATCACCACTGATCTATGTGACATTGAAACAGGCAGTTGAAAGTACCCATGTGTGGTCGTTCCGTGCGCTTAATGGCGCGGGCTCAATGTCACAGACGGGGCTCATTTATTGTGTATCAGCGTGACCCTGGGGGACACGGCTTTTACAAGTTCAATGTGCATAATTCATTCGTTTTTAAAAACAAATAGTTTTTTTTATTATTCTAAATTGTTAGCGATCCACGTTCGGTTAGTACTTTGCTATTTTCGATACAAAGTATCCAGCCCAGAGGCTGTAAAGGAAACGGGAAGTGTCAATGTTTATTGTTGAAGTGCGAAAAGAGGATATAATACGTCCTGCCGATTTGAGGTACATAGCTTTATAGAGGTATGAGGAACAGGGTGTAAAGTTCAATCCTACTACTCATACATTATAGAAAACGGAGGATCCTCCGACCAGACGGGTGTTGTGTCTGGCGGGCAACTGCCCGTTGATTCATGCCGGGCCGTTGTATCTATGCTAGTTGAGCGGTTAACTCTGCTTGCGAGATGCAGGATTTTGCGTGACGTCAGTATGACGCGTTGTTCGCATGTGGCGTTGTACATACCGCTACAGCTTTGTCTGGTTTTCTCACTGAAGGAATGTATGAAATATTCTTAGACGGTCCCAGATCTTTCAGTTTATGCAGAAAACTCAAACAATCTAGAATTTGGGAATTTAATATGTCTCAAAAATGCTAAATTAGTTTACTTAGCTGTCGTGAGTTAAGTCAACGGTAATTACGTGATGTAATGTTGAAGTAGGGGTTTTAATACAGTGCGGCCGCCGAGAGCGTTCTTGACACCTGTCAGTTTTAGACAAACGAATACGTGTTTTGCGAATTTGATATTTATTAGCTACTAGAATTGCCGCACTGACAGACTAGGTGTCAGGAACGCATTCTTTCGGCGGCCGGACCCAGAATAACCAGGGAAATGTATCATGGCTGGGCCTGATGCGTATTGTATAGCCATAGACATGGTTTTATTTATTTATTTACTAGCTGACCCGGTGAACTTCGTGCCGCCTTAGTATCAATAAGAATGAATGTAAAAGAAAATTATTTTTCTTTTGTTATGGCGATCCATTTTTTTGTGGCGAATTTTTCTCATATTTTAATAGTTATTATGCTATTCGGGGCGGAGACAAATCAAAGAGCATAAAAATGGGTCCAGCTGTTCTTGGGTTATAAATGGTGTAATAATTCCGACTTTGTTTTATTTATATAGAAGACTAGCTGCGCCGCGCGGTTTCACCCGCGTAAATGTCAATCCCGTGGGCATATCGCGGTAAAAAGTAGCCTATATGTTAATCCAGGGTGCCAGCTACCTCCATACAAAATTTTATCAAAATTGGTCTAGCCCTTTAAGCGTGAAGAAGTAACAAACATAACACACACACTCACAAACTTTCGGCTTGATAATATCAGTGTAATAATTTTATTTTAGGTGCATCGTCTTCACATATAATAAATATTAATGTATGCAAAATATTGTAAAACATTTTAAAAGAGTAACGGTAGAGTTTTTTTCCCATTCTTTTCCATACGAAAACTACCTTTTGGAATGGGCGACTAGAATCAATTCTATTTTATTGTAATATTTGACGTTCAAAAGTGCCTTTTATGTGCCTATTTGAAATAAATGCTTTGACTTTGCTAACATATGGTATATCATCTACCAATCAATCTATAGGTATTTAGGGTAGGCCATGGAATAGTGGGCACTTAGTTCATGACGTACCGTACTCGTATGCTGATAGAGTGACTCAATATCAACGAAACCCAAAATTAGATTTTGAGATTAGAAACCCATAATCGACTAGCCTCTGCCTGCGACTTCGTCCGCGTGAAATTTCACCCTCCCCCCATTCATACGGTCATACCCATTCATACCCAACATACCCTCCAAACTTCATGTCTCTAGGACCAGCGGTTTAGGCTGTGCGTTGATATATCAGTCAGTCAGGACTTTGAATTTTTTATTATCATCATCATCATCTGCCTAGCCTTTTCCCAATTATGTTGGGGTCGGCTTCCAGTCTAACCGGATGCAGCTGAATACCAGTATTTTACATGGAGCGACTGCCTAGCTGACCTCCACAACCCAGTTACTGGGTAATACGATACCCCTGGTAAGACTGGTTGTCAGACTTTCGGGCTTCTGACGAACTGTCAAAGATCCACGAACGACCAGCCGAGACCAACGGCCTAACCGAGGAATGGAGGGGTTTTTGTATGTAAAGATGGTCACCCATCCACGGAGCAACCGCGGCAAGCGTAGCTTAAGCAGATCAATCGACCTGAATCGACAGATTATTTTATATACAGGGTTATTGGAAAAACACCAAAAACCTCTTAAGAGGTCATTGTACTCATCATTATGAACAACTTTTACTATGGGACCAAATCGGAAATCGCGAAAAAAAAATCAGCTGTTCCCTACATTTTGACGAGTTATACAAACATAATTTTTTCTCGCGATTTAAGATTTGGTCCCATAGTAAAAGTTGTTCATAATGATGAGTACAATGACCTTTTAAGAGGTTTTTTGTGTTTTTCAAATAACCTTGTATATAGATAGATAAATAATAGCCATAGTGGAAATACTGTAATTTAACCCTGAACCGACGAAATTAATTTCTTTATTGAAAGTATTCTGTTATTGATTGAAGTTTTTAGAACTATAATTTATTATTTAGGTACACATAAGTACTTACTAAAATTATCGGCTTTTTAGGGTGACCGTGAGAATAAATGGACACTAGGCCATCTGATAAAGTTTTCTGTTAATAAAACTTTGTTATTCTCCTTGAGAACATTAGAAATTGTGATTATTAGGTAAGTACTTAGGTACTTTTTGACTTGCTAAAAGATAGGTAAAATACGATATGACCATGTTTTCATAATTACTTTACGAAACAATTGATAGGTTATCTAATCTTATAGGTACATTTTCAAAACATTAAAAATGCCTATAACAATGCTATAATATAAGATAATCAGCCTATAATGTTACCACTGCTGGGACAGCCTCCTCTCGTTGAGAGGGAGTGGGCCGTAAATCACCACGCGGGCACATGGGTTGGTAGATGCCACATGTCTTCGATTTTTTGGTTCTAGGACATGCCGGCTGCGGCATGCGGCAGTAATGCTGTGAAAGATGTTTGTTTTGCGTTTCCAGTTCATTTATGAGTGAGGACTAAATAAGAAATACATGGGGGTCATTGATCTCGAAAAAATAATAGCAAGCTTCTGCATTGAAGAAGGATTTCAATATCTACCAAAACAGTTTTATAACAAACTGGGAACTTTGACCTAAGTCACTGTTTTATGTCGTGACTGCTTGAATGAAGCTATAAACTTTGCATTTGCATTCTGAAACATGAAAATATTTAAATAGATTAAGATTTATTTCTATTATAATCACTTTTCTACATAATACCCCAGTTTTAAGAACCTATAATCAAGGAAATTATATGTCAAGCAAATGGACACCCTATACCTACGTCAATTCAAATCAAATCATTTGAATTGTAAGTTTGTACTGTTTTTCATTTTTATGTAGGTATCTTAATTTTAGTTAATAAACCAGCGAAACCGTTGCCTATCTTAATTATTATGTGTTTCCTCATAGGAGTGAATAATTGTCTTTTTGAGTGAAATAAATTATCTTAACAAGAGGAGGAAGGAGGACTTCCTCGTTTTGCCCGCAATTTGCCGTGTTATAGCCATTTGATTTGTGTTATAGTCAAAGAATTACAGTTGTGATTTGAATATACGGACAAATTAAGATGGTAGTTTGCTAAACAATGAATCTCCCTAACTTTACCTACGATACGAAGACAGCGAAACACTGACGTAGGATTTAATATAAGACAATAATGCAAAATCCAATGGCTTTACTTAAAAAGCTATTCGATAAACTAATTCGTGATTCGTGACCAAGAAATGGCGAAGTTTGCACAACAAACTCATTAAGTCATTATTACATATTATTGATTTGTAATTTGTTTCACCGCAAACAGAATGTGACATTATGGCAGGTGTGCAAAAAAGTGTATTTTTATGAAGCTAAGTATGCCATACCTTAGGTAAATTGATTCTTTGTTATAACAACGGGAATGATTACTACAGAATCCTTGTCAAGGATGATAATCCCCAATTAAAGTCAAAATAAAATGGGGTCCTTAATGTTAGGCAGCGTTGGGCAGCGGAAAACTGGTGAAAATGACAGATTTTCACGATGGCTATTATAATACGAGACGACGGGTGCGCTCTCCTAGCAAACCAAAGAGCTTTCCAACAAGTTTCTGTACAGTACCTATCTACTAACCTATGAATCGCTTGCCAAATTGGCCGAAGCAAGGAAAACCTGTTCAGTGGAGATTCATAGACGACTCCGCGTTGGAGTGTAAATGTGGTGCTGTTCCACAAACGATGGGACACTTAATATCGTGTCCTACGTGTCCTGTCAGCTACACGTTACAGAAACTGATGGACGCCTGTGATCGAACCTAAACACGTAACCGAATTCTGGGCCCAGTCCATTTAGATTGCCATCGACACGCAGAAGAAGAATGTTAGACAATGCGATACAGATCTTCTTCCTCTAATAAATTGCGATCAATCATAATTAATCCATAATATTCCCACTTCTGGGACACATACCTCCTCTCGGTGAGAGGGAATGGGCCCTAAACCAGTGCGGGTTGGTAGATATGACATGTCTTCGAATTTTTGGTTCTAGGACATACCGGTTTCCTCACGATGTTTTCCTTCACCGTTTTGAGAGCAATGGTGATGAAATGTAATTAATATCTACCTATGAAGTAAAATATAAATATCTTTATATAAAAATACAAATATCTACCTATTTACACAAAGTATAGCGACGGTCTGGGCCCGAACTTACAATTCGTAAGTCATATATTAAAAAGGATATTTACAAAGGGTCCTTTAATCAAGTGGAACTTAATTTTAAAGAAAATATTAAAAGCAATTAGATTAAACAGTTGAACTTTCGTCAAAATAACCATAAATCGAAACATGTTGACCGCGTTTTCTAAGAAAAACCGCCAAAAACTTGTCTATTTCTTCTACAACAAACATGAAATGACAAAAGGTAGTTCAAGTTGCATAGTTGCGACAAAACAAGCATGTTATTGATTAGTAATTCGTTACATTCGGGCTCAAATCGCGGGCCGCACGCGACCGACCTTTTTGTACGGGTCCCGAGCTCCCGACCCAAACTCTTGCCCTGTCTTAGAAACTTTTTTATCTGAAGGTCGACAAAATGCACTGCCCAGGGGGCTTACTCTCCAAACTAATTTTAATTCAAATGAAAGGCCAATACGATTCCAATGTTCATTTTAAACTCACGTGATTCGGTACTCTTGAAAACAATATTGTCACCATTGAAATGAAATTGATATTGGTCTGCCATTATTTTGTTACACGTGAAGTTAGCTATGTTACGGGCTGCAATAGTGTGGTTCAACTCATTACGATAAACCGCTAATTATTGGGCTTTAAAATGCTTTATCCTCTAAATATCAAGGCTAATAAATAAAAATGATATATGTAAATAGTTTTTTAATTGATTAATTATAAAGTATTAATTTCATTTGGGCGTAAGAAAATGACTAAAATCATACAATTAACCATGACTTTGGCATCATGCGGTACGATCGTTGCCTACACTTCTAAAAAAAAAAAAGACTGCGTGTCCGTGTAAGTTCTCCAATTTCAAACAAAGTCAAGTGCACAGTCAAGTGGTTTTAGAAGTGAGTTCGAACTGCTAGTTTGTTTGTTTATGTTTGACAATATAGTTCGCGTTTGGTTCTTTTTAGTAAGAAATAATTACTGTCCGCTAAGTTACATAACTAATTAGTATTACAGTTTTATACAAATGATACCAAGTGAATAGATACACAACAGCTTTATAAAGTAATGTTTTTGTAATGAACGCCGAACGTGTTTTGTATATGTGAATAGTGAAAATGACTGAGATAAATACCAGTGAAGTGATAAATAAGTTAGAATACGAAAAAGTGATAGTTAGAATAGGATATTTATGATCCTAAAGTAAAGTACCTAGCGTGGGAGTCGATATGTGCTACTACTGTTTTACTGAGTAAAATTTTGATTTTCTAATTAAATTTTAAATGTTTGTATTGTTCTAATTAGCTTTCTAACTGATTTTTATTATTAGTTTTCGTATTAGAATCTGATATTAATATTTAACGTAGAATTCTTGATAATTTTAATGTACGAAAAAAATGATAGAATAATTACGTAACTTGAAAACGAGGTCTTTTGATTATAGGAATATTTGCGAGGTTTTAGTGTCAAATGAGAGGATTATGTTTAAAACTGATATTCTAGTTTGAATTATGTAAAGCGGTCTACGGGTTTTAGAGATAGAAAGAATTTTGTATAACGAAAACATGCCGAAGTCCGATTTTAGTAAGTTAATGTTCTAGAAAGTTTTTATTGTATAGAGATAGGATAAAAATGTTGTTATGTAATACGAAAGAGGAGTAAAAAATCCTTGCTCACTTAGTAATTTGCTTTAAATTCGTATTCATTCATAGAAAACGCTTTGTCCGTATAACGCATCATCCGACGCTCATCTCGTCTTTGTTTCAGTTGTTTTTTATGGGAATTACGTAAAACACTATATATTACTGCTTATCATTTGTTTTTTATGGGAATTACGTAAAACACTATATATTACTGCTTATCATGCCATATTATTCTCTTTTATCCCACAAAGAACCACATAAAACGCAAAACAATTTCTAAAAAGTTACACTTTTGTTATTGGAAAAATCACTATCAACAAACTATCCCAACGCAATATTGACGCAATACACAGCTGTCAAAATACACTCAAGAGTACCGTTTACGCCCCACGCCAAGCCCGTTCCCAATTCCACTTAGTTCCCCAAAATGGACACTCAATCTAAAAATCAATTGGCGCTAGCATCGAACTCATGAGTACGAAACGTCACAATTCCAATGTCGATCTATCGGAATTAAATTCAAGAGTAAGCACCCAGGGCCTAAAAAGGCCACTTTGGCAGAATCATAAAAGGATAACATTATGAATCATAATATGGCGAACAGTCCGTGTTTTTCTTGTTTCACTGCACTACGTAAGTAGGTATAATCAAAGAGATTGGATAACAAAGATCAAGAGATTGGATTGAGTGGTATTTTAACTCAGACAAAAAAAAACTGAAAAATCCTTCACCAATGGGATTTGATACGATTAACTTAACAGTCAACTGTCCATTATGATTCATAATCCTTTTATGATTTTGCCAAGTGGCCTCTTTAGGCCCCGGATCTTTGTCTGGATTTGTGATAACAATCGTAATGAATAAAGTTTTTCTCGCTTTGGGAAATTGCATCTCGTTTGGACGTTTGGGAATCGGGTTAGCAAAAGGTTTACAGGTCAAACAATAATTAGGTAAATGTATGTATATCCTAACTTCCTAACTAATATTATAAATACGAAAGTAAGTGTGTTTGTTTGTAAAACGGCTGAATGGATTTGGATGAAATTTGGCTAGAATTACGTGCAAGACAGTCTCTCAAAACAATCGCCCTTCACCACGTCCTAGTGCTTTAGCTGGCAAGAAGAAGTGGCAAAACAAACGTAGAAGAACTTGATTCTATACAATACTAGCTGCGCCCCGCGGTTTCACCCGCATAAGTGTCGATCCCGTGGGAATATCGGGATAAAAAATGTAGCTTACAGCTACCTCCATACAAAATTTTAATAAAATTGGACCAGCCGTTTGAGCGTGAAGAACATACAACACAAACACATAAACACACACACACCCCCCCACACACACACGCACACAGACAATATTTATATTATTAGTGTATAGTATGCAAAGTAATTATTTTAACTTAAAAAAAAAACAATTCTATAATTTGCCATATTATTATGACAACACTAGCACACGTTATACCATCCAACAAACAAAAACATTGAAAACTAAACTCAACCATACCTTAATGAAAACGGTGGAAAGACTATGATTTTGGTTGTTTTACGGCCGAACCCAATTACCTATCTATCACTGGTTTTGGCATACTGGAGGTAGAATACAAAACCTATCTATCTCTGTTTCTAACGTCCCAATAATCTATATCAGTAGCGATCTGTATGACTATATATATTATACTGGTTACCATCAGTAGCTATATTCTGTCAATAGGTTATTGGGTTCGGCCGTTAAGCTACAGGACCTGAAACTCAAAAAACGCAAGTTTTATAAATGCCTAAAAGTATATATGATCGACTACAGTAAACAAAATCAGAAAAATATAATATGATATACTTCAGGGTATATGCAAAAAATTTGTAGTTGTATTATACAACTACTAATTTTTATTTTTCTATGCAGTCCGACAGGGACCGCGCTTTAGGTCAAACACCCGACAATCTGTAGCAGATTTACACGAGCCACATGTGTCAGCGGCTGAGGACACTGCTGCCGTCGACAGCATGCCGCTCGTGTATTTGAGCACCGTACTCAAATGCACGGAAACAGTGGAACAGTGGTGGGCTGGTGGCCCGGTATCGGCCATGACTTACGAGTTGTAAACTAAATTGTCGTGAGTTCTAGACTAGGCAGGCTGTTTGCTTTGTATATTGAATTTCATCACCACTGCTCTCAAAACGGTGAAGGAAAACATCGTGAGGAAACCGGCATGTCCTAAAACCAAAAATTTGAAGACGTGACATTCACCAACCCGCACTGAAGCCACGTGGTGGATTACAGCCCACTCCTCACAGAGAGAACGCCTGTTTCCCAGCAGTGGGAACAGTAGGTATAGGCTGATTATGCTACTCAAATACATGAGCGGCACGTTGTCGACGGCAACCTACTCGTAGCCTAGTTACTAGTAGACGGCGAGCGTCGACGGCTGCCGACAGTTGCAGTTGCCTCTGCCGTAGACGCATTTCGCTCGTGTAAATCAGCTACAGATTGTCGGGTGTTTGACCTAAAGCGCGGTCCCTGTCGGACTGCATAGAAAAATAAAAATTTGTAGTTGTATGTATAATACAACTACTAATTTTTTGCTTATATGAAGTATATCATATTATATTTTTCTGATTTTGTATACTGTAGTCGATCATATACTTTTACATATACAGGCGCAGTTATTGATGGAAGACTTGGTCAACCAACACAATAGACCACAATAGACCACTCACAAATCACGTAGCGCGAGCTCGGTACGACACTTCTTTATTTACAATCCTGTGCCACAAAAATCCAAATTCTTAAGGCGTCTACATGACCTAAAGCGCGGTCACTGTCGGACTGCATAGAAAAGAAAGAGAAGCGCGATGACACAACCCTGGTAATTTACTGTAAAATATGAAGGCAATTATCTATTTACAAAAAATCTATTGTTTGGACTAAAAAATTTAAACACTGGTGCTTTAGTATGTTGCTTGTAGGAATAATCTGACAAAAAATCAGAATGATTGGATGTATACCTAGTAAGGTTTTTATTGTAAAAAGAAAGTTTTTAGAGGTATGTTCATGATTTTTTTCTATCGTATCAAATTTTGTTGTATTATGTTTTCATCACACTACCTAGCATATATCCTGAAGAATATCATGTATTTTTCTGATTTTGTTTACTGTAGTCGATCATATACTTTTATTGTTTCTAAAACTTGCGTTTTTTGCGTTTAGGTCCTGTAAGTCCCTTAAGCAAATCCTTTAAAACCTTACCCCTCGGATCTGTTCGTTCAATAACTGTAATTATCTATCTTCATTCATAATTCACCACCAAGACACGCACCATAGCCTCATCGTTTTTGCGTCTCCCCTTTTTATTTTGTTTAAATATATAGCTTAATAAGCTGTGCAGAACAGCTAAAGCTAATAAATACCATTATGAGACTGGTTAGTCACGGCATGTCACGTGACAGCGTGGCCGTTTCTTTTGTGGACTAAGATAAGGATGTGGTCTAAGAACAACGTACTGTTTATCTGTTCATATATTGGAAGTTTGTTGGTTGGTTGGTGGTGTTGGTGGTCGGTACTTCGTTGGTGGTTGATTGTCTGATTGGTAGGTCGGTGGTTGATTAATTGGTTGGTTGGGTTGGTTGATGGTTGTTGTGTGTGTGTTGTTGCGCCGACACCAAGTAACATGGGACAAGGACGGGAAGTTTTGTGAGAAACAGAACCTTGGCTTCGATTTAAATCTTGATAATAAGTAAGATAATTGAAAGAGTAAAATTATAACTCTGATAGGGATGATAGATTGCGGCTACCTTATTATATTGTTAATAAAGACTATTTTTTGCAACTACTTATTTACCCATGAACTAACTTTGCTGTAAGATGTTTGAATCAATATGAACAACTATAGCTGCGCCCCGCGGTTTCACCCGCATAAGTTTCCGTCCCGTGGGAATATCGGGATAAAAAGTAGCCTATATGTTAATTCAGGGTGTCAGCTACCTCCATAACAAATTTTAACGAAATTGGTGCAGCCGTTTGAGCGTGAAGAAGTAACAAACACATAAACACAACACACTCACAAACTTTCGCCTTTATAATATTATAAGTGTGATGCTAGACATTTTAGCCATTTTATGTCACAAACGTCAACATTGTTACCTAAGGCGCTAGTTAACTTGTCATAAATGGCTTCTATGCGGCTATTAAGTAGCCTACTTTACAAATTATACGTAATTAAATGAAGTAGTACTACACCAATTTAGAAAATTAATGTTGCTGTAGCTGCAAATTAAGTTTCTTGTTAATAGAAAGCGGCCACAAAAATAAAATTAAATGGGCTATAAATTACTATACACCAACTCAGCGGGGTTATTGTGTAACACGCTATCAGTAGCAATGGCTTACATTTTGACAGTTCTACAACATTCATTGCGATTAAAATTTGTCTCAATAAATTCATAGTTTAAAAAACACTAGAAAAACACGCTTTTATAAATGCACGTACGACATTCTATCATTGAATGCCAGTGCCTATCTTCCGGCTTCACCACCAGACCTTGAAACGTAATCGTGGTCAAAGTTCATTACAAGACTTTTCTAAGAAATCCAAAACAGCTATGATACGATTTTCCATCATGAAGTTCCAGTTCATATCTTCCGGCTCCATCATCAGATCAGTTCGACAGTACCACATTATTTTATTGTCATCAGAACTACATACAGCTGCCAATTTTCATTACGCTACGACCCTTGGAAGATGGTTAAATTAGTTACCTTAGATTCCATTACATAGTTAGTTACATACAGGTCGACCTAATAAAAGCGTGTTAAAAACGTAGGTATTATCTACGTTGTTGAGCAGACACATTTTTTGAACATATAAAGCAATCGAATATATCCTTCAAAATGATTTAGATTAAGATTGATAGTCATCATCTGCCTGCCTTTTCCCAACTATGTTGGGGTCGGCTTCCAGTTTAACCGGATGCAGCTGAATACCAGTATTTTACATGGAGCGACTGCCTATCTGACCTCCACAACCCAGTCACTGGGTAATACGATACCCCTTGGTAAGACTGGTTGTCAGACTTTCGGGCTTCTGACTACCCGTAACGACTGACAAAGATCCACGAATGACAGCCGGGACCAACGGCTTAACGTGCTTTCCGAGGCACGGAGGGGTCACGGTACGGTATGTAAAGATGGTCACCCATCCACAGACCAACCGCAGCAAGCGTAGCTTAACCTGAACGATCGACCTGTGCGGCTGTTATTATTTAGCTACGGGCCCCTTGTCAGTGTGTTATACAATTAGGATGCTGTGCTATTTGAGCCCACAGTTTCGTTATTTTAATCGGAGACATGCCATCGATACTAAAAGACAGAATAATTTTGCCTATTTTTCTTAGGGCTGATTTTTCAATTATCTGATAACTTTATTTGAGGAACAATTTTGAAATTTTGACAGTTATTTCATACAAAAACCGTCAAAAGTATTTTTTTTTTAAAACATTGGGCAATGTTTGGAATTTTTCCAAACATTGGGCAACACTTGGAATTTCTCCTGTATTGTGGGTGCGTTTACAAACATTTAAACTCACATACACAATCAGCCAGACCCGGAACAACTACTTGTAGGTCATACAAATATTTGTTCCGTGCGGGAATCGAACCCGTGACACGCAGCGCAGCAGTAAATCGCTTAACCACTGCGCCAATCTGGCGATGGAACAATCAGCCCTTAGACTGTCAGTTGTCTCATTCATACTCACTCTCCGATTCAGACATGGTTGACACAACAATAGTAACGCTTCGTCACCCCGCCCTGAATACGGTAATAATCACAAATATCCATAAACCATAAATAAATTCTGTACGCTAATGTTAATTATTTTCTAAGCGTAGAGTGTTGAAGAGCTTATAAAACCGGCCTTGGCATAAACAAACACGTTTGGCCCGAAAGATGTGAAGTTCTGATAACAGCGCTGTGTCCTCGGCGTCAAAACAGTCTTCTGCCTGGTGAACTTGGGGATTTTTTACTGACGAATAATATGATAGTGTGATAGTCGATAGGCTTAACTCCACAATCTGGGCCACATCACTAGATCCTCAAACACAGTAACAAGGACTGCAAGTTATTACTTTTTCTAACTTTGTTCCTCTAGATAGGTAGGTATATAGAGCTACCCTTTCTTTTTTTTGAGGGTGCCCCCTCCCACTCTGGGTGGAGCGGAAGGGAGTGTCAGACTCTTACTGACTAAAACCCACCCGTGTTCCTTAGCCCCTTTCTTAGCCCTTTATGTTCCAGGCCAGCGGTAACGCTTTCGGACAATTCCGCTGACCCGGCAGGCTTCGGCCCTAACGGGCCCCTTCACTGATGATGACATCTCTTTGAGGCGCGCGTGGAACACGTACACGCCGTCCGGCACGGGCCTGGTCCTAATCGGACGGTGAGCTACCCATTGCTCTCCGTCCGCAGGCCTACGGTGGCCGGGAGTCGTCACGCGGCTCCCGACGCCCGGAACGTCTCTCGCGGCGGCTGGGACGGGGGGCTCTTTCCCTCAGCTATCCTGCCACCTCCTTCGCTAGCATGACTGCTTCGCAGAAGGACAGAAGGAGGTAACTGCCTCCCAATGCCTCTCGCCCCGCACCATGGCTTGAACCAGGGCTGAATGCGAGAGGACACGGCGATGGGTGGAGGCCCAAGCGGGGCAGACCTCCACCGTATGCTCCACCGTGTACTCTGGGCGATCCTCACAGTGGTGACACCCGGGCGTTTCCTCCCGCCTGATGATGTGCATTAACCCTTAGAGTTCCATAGAGCTACCCTTAGAGTTCCACCAAAGCGGAGAAGACACCTTAAGTAAGTATCCATTTCATACAAGAAATAACAAGGTACTGCTTCGATGCTAAGCGGAGAGATGTCGAATGACAAGCCTAAAGGTATCCGAGATATTTGTTCTATTTGTTGGAAACCAGGCCTAAGGAACAACGATCTTACTTTTTTTGTTAACAACTAATATTTTGGCTATAACTTTAGAAAGTGCCTTAGTAGCATAAACATCCGACATTCAAGTGAAGTGGTGTTTTTTTTCAATTCTACTCACATAAATAATATGAATTATTCCTCGTAGATACACTTTCCTCGTAGAGACACTTTTGAAAAAATCTCGCTTCTGTTAAACCCTAAAAATACCGTGATTCCTGGAGCATGTTTGAATTATCAGATAAACGTCGATACGTGCCCTTTACAGCTATCAATATAACCGCCTTATGATACACGTGCACGCTAAAAAAAGTTATAGTTCAAAACTGAATGTGATAGAAAGAGCGTCTCGGCGCCATCAGCAGTGTTCTCTCGAGCGACTTATAGTAGTTTCTTGAATTTGGTTTTGAAAATTGAATGGCAAATATAATAAGGAAATCAGAAAGCGCTTTTTTCCTAATATGACCTAAACTCAGAACTATAAGAAAAACGTGTCGACTACAAGGAATACGGATATTTGTTACCTTACAGGATCCTTAAAACACGAGCGCTTAATGAATCTGTATTATTAATTCGCGACATTATCACCAAAAAGACCAATTAAAAAATTAATCTTTGAAAAACATTTCTAATGCCATGTCAACCGTCTGCCTTCACAACATTCATGTTTGTTCCCCCTTCTACAACAATAAAACCCGACTCAGGCATTTGCAAATTACAAAACCATAAAAATGACGATCCACAAACCAATAATTAGAAAACGTTAAAAAGAAAAACAAAGCTGTAAAAGTTAATAAAACTTACCCCATTTTGTTACAAAACAGGTCCATAACGTTTAAATCCATGATAAACAACAATAACTTTAAAATATTCAAACTGAAATAACCAATTAGAATGTAAGTATTTTTCACGTGTTTTCTCGTAGCGGTTACGGCGTAGCGGTGCTACGGGCGGGCGGCTACGGTCGCGCGGAGGCCTACACTGACGGATGGGGTCGCATCGGCTAATGCTACGCGGCGCGCGGCGGTGCGTCAAACCCCAAACGAAAATATAACCTACTGTCATATTTTTTTATAAAATATTCAACTTTTTTAATTTGTTTTATTGAGTGCATTCGGGGTTAAAATAAGTTCTGTGGGGTTTCAAGGTTGGGTTTGTTCGATGAGCTTCTGGAAGCCGCAAGGTAAAGAAGTTTAATATTCAGCAAAATAATACACATGTGTCTTACTGTCTTAATTAATCTATTTGCCCCTATTTTCTTTCACAAACAAAATAACCTATCTAAAATACTACATCACCGGAGTTCTACAGCCCTTAATTAGCAATAAAATTGCGGGCAATATGATTACGGAGTCGATATCTAGTCAGGCGAGCCTGCACGACGCACACAGAGACGGGCCCGCAGTCCTACCGCTGGATGTCGCGGGCTCGTAAATCACGGCGCGCACGACAACACGACAAACGCAATCTGCAACCATCCGAGCGCTGTACGGGAAGTATTACGGTGTGGTCTCACTGATAGCGATCATTTGTGCTTACGACATTTAATCTAATAATAATTCATTGCTGTTCTGTGTCTTCATTTACTTGATTACAGTAGCTGTTCAAAGTCAAAATCAAATTCAAATGGACACATTATAAAAGCACTTTTGAACGTCAAAAATTACAATAAAATAGAATTGATTATAGTCACCCTTTCCAAAAGGTAGTGTTCTTATGGAGAAGAATGGGCAAGAAACTCCACCGTTACTCTTTTAAAATGTTTTACAAGATTTTGTATACATTCATTATATAATTATATGTGAAGACGATGCACCTAGAATAAAATTAGTCTACCACAAAATGTAAAAATAATTAAAAATAAAGCAATGACTGGTAAATCAATTATGTGATAGATACATGGTGCTCAGTTGCTAACATATTTACAATCGTTATATATTAATATATTATATTTTCAATCGTTAGCTTAATTTTATCACATTATTGTATGCTTTTATCTACATGTTTTTTAGATAATCTAAAACTGAAGAAAGCCAAGTTCAAAGATTTTGTGGTTGTACCTAGATTAAAAACTGACCTTATTAATTTATTTTATTTTATTAATGTTCTTGTTATGTTGAGAGACTGGACTCGAGGAGAATAATTTTAATAGAATATAATTTTGTGTGTTGGCAATTTAGCCCCTTTATTCATAAACGTTGCTTAAACTAGTGATTAGTGACCGTTTAACCATACATGTTTGACGTTTAAACGTCACTTAAATTTAATCATCGTTTATAAATAAACCCCTACATGTATAAAATCGAGACATTCTACTGTGGTTCTAAAAACTCGGGACGTTGGAGGTGACTGAGCCTAAATTGGTATGTTAGATTACCCGAGGTCCAAAACAATTTATCCTACTAGCATTGCCCCGCGGTTTCACCCGCATAAGTGTCGATCCCGTTCGAAAGACACGTGGCTCCAGCTATTATCATAATAATGTTATTGTTGTTTTCCTCAGGAACAGGTTTTTTTTTCGGGATGATAGGTACCTTATGTCCGTTTCTGTACACCTGACAACGTATTTGAAACGGTTCAGTGGTTTAGGCGCGAAAAGGTAACATAAAAAACAAACTTTCGCATTTATAATCACACTAATATTATGTTTTTATACTGTGCTAATATTGTAAAGGCGAAAGTTTGTGAGTGTGTGTGTGCTTATACGTTTGTTACTTCTTCACATTCAAACGGCTGGATCAATTTTGATAAAATTTTGTATGGAGGTAGCTGACACCCTGGATTAATATATAAGCTACTTTTTATCCCGATATTCCCAGGGATCGACATTTACGCGGGTGAGACCGCGTGGCGCAGCTAATATTATATAGTTAGGAAGTTAGGATGTTTGTTCAAGCAAAGCCATATACTATGATCTGTCCGCTCACATAAGAAACGCACCGCCACCCCTAGAACCGAGACTTAGCTTCATCAATAATACAATAAAGTCAATGTTTTTGCAATGGGCCCGCAACGAGGACAGACCCAATAATATTCAGCAAAGTACTTAATTCTGAACGAAGCAACTACTAAGGTAGAAAAAAACTTGTCGTGCAGAAATTGTTCGAAATAAGTAATCTTGAAGTTAGTCAGACAAATAGGTCATTGGTCCCGCTGTTGTGGCATGAGCCACAAACTTTGGTTAAATTTATAAAACCATTCATTTAAATTTTAAAGTAAACGTAACGAGGGAATAGGGATGCAGGGGTGAATCTGGACGAAACGTAAAAATGGATTTTAACGTCGAAATAATTATAGTTTGTTGCCAACAAGGGACACTTTTTTTTCCGATGGTAAATCATCAAATGACTCCTCCCGCTCTGGGTGGAGCGGAAGGGAGTGTCGGACTCTTACTGACTAAAACCCACCCGTGTTCCTTCCCTAGCCCTTTATGTTCCGGGCCAGCGGTAACCCTTTCGGACAATCCCGCTGGCCCGGCAGGCTTCAGCCCTAAGGGCCCGCCCCTCCTCGATGCTGACATCGAGAAGGGGAATATTTGAGGCGCGCGTGGAACACGTACGCGCCGTCCGGCACGGGCCTAGTCCTGATCGGACGGTGAGCTACACATTACTCTCCGCGCGCAGGCCCGCGTCTACGGTGGCCGGGAGGCGTATTGCCATAATGTATACTAGCACAGACAGGGGTTGCTCTGTAATCGCACGCAATTTGCTCTTGTAGCTAGAGAGCATACTGCATATCAGTACAGAGACAGACTGAAATAAAATACACTTTGCTCTAATCCGTGAGAGCAAAACACATACGAGTACAGACAATTTGGCTGCCGTGGTATGTACAATGGCATGCTTCAGTGTGATTGATTTTTTACATACATACAGTGTTTGTAGATATTGCGTGTTGTGATTGCCCTCAAGGTACGAGTGGAAAATATTGTAAACATCTATGTTATATAGAAAAGAATTTTAACATTCTTATCAAAACATCCCCCCGCATAACATCGCAAGATAGAAAAAGATTTGCTGAATTAGCATTAGGCAACAATATTTCCGGAGACTTCTATTCCAGCGTCAATCTAAAGAGCACTGAAAATTCATTTGAAGAGTCTGTTACTGGCCCATCCACACAACCCTTGCCACTTGTTTCGTCGGAAACAGTAATTATACCGAGTGCGCATCAAAATGAAGAAAATATGAAAAAAGAAATAGATGTTATGAAATTACAATTCAACCGCTTGTCTGAAATATTACAAACCGACACATCAACTAATAATTTAATGATAATTAAAAAATTGAATAAAGTTTTATGTAGGTATGTACCACAGAAACCGTAGACCAAGCCAAAAATTTTGCCATTCAGAGAATAAAGATGTGTAGATCTAGGAAAATAGACGTTCAACCAACATCTGTTTCGAGGAGAAAGGACAGAGGGATCTCTAAAGGAAAAGGGCGCATACAAAGTGGAAGAGATGTGAGAAAGAAAAAAACTGGCCAAGTGCGAGTCGGACTCGCACACGAAGGGTTCCGTACCACAAGGCAAAAACGCCGAAAAAACATGTTTGTTGTATGGGAGCCCCCCTTAAATATTTATTTTATTTTATTATTATTATTTATTATTAAAGTTTAAATACAACTGAGCATTTCGTGAATATTTCAAGTGCCTACCTGTTGCCATTTTTGATATCGAGCAAAAAAAGGCAAAAAAATCGCGTTTGTTGTATGGGAGCCCCCCTTAAATATTAATTTTATTTTGTTTTTAGTATTTGTTGTTATAGCGGCAACAGAAATACATAATTTGTGAAGATTTCAACTGTCTAGCTATCGCGGTTCTTGAGATACAGCCTGGTGACAGACAGACAGACAGACGGACAGACGGACAGACGGACAGACGGACAGACAGCGAAGTCTTAGTAATAGGGTTCCGTTTTTATACGGAACCCTAAAAACAACATAATCTCTCTGAAAATATTAATAAAAATCAGCCAAATGCAAAAAAACTTTAAATAAGGTTTCGTTTTAAATAGTTAATAATGTTGATTTATCCTTTCAAAAATAAATACTTTAATGTTTTTTAAATATTGTTTTATTTACATAGCTACTGCATTTTTTTTCATCAGTCATTACGTGGGAATTATTTTGCGGAGCCCTCGATACAAAAGAAGGAAATGTTTTTCTACTTTTAAATATTTTCCCATTTCCATTATATTTAAGAATGTTATTTTCATAATAAATACCTAGGCTTATACGTTTTATATAGAGAATAAAACGTTTAAACCTAGTTTTTAATTATGTTGATAAACATACTTAAATAGCATAGAGATCGGAAAATCTTTAGAAGAAGAAAAATGTTGTATCCTTTTCTATGGAGGGGGTCGCACGAAGCTTCCCTCAGAGAATATAAACACGTACAACATAGTTATGTTCAATATTGTTACGTAGTACACTGCAACATGTAATTAAAGTCTTATGACCCCACATACCCTACAATACAAACAATAACACGGTCACATTTTGCTTTAGACATATGCGAACAAACCGTATACCTACTTATACAGACTGGTCTGTAGTCATACGTAGTTTGCTTTAGAGTATTTGTTATTTTTAAGAGCACAAAGTGATCGAGTACAGACTATGGGTGTCTGTACTGATATACACAATGGCAATACGCGGCCGGGAGTCGTCACGCGGCTCCCGAAACAAGGGACACTAAGAGCTGATTTTTCGGTCAACAGATAATTTTTATTCGTAGAATAAAATTGATGTCTGACAGATTTTGTATGGAAGAACTCTCAAAAATTTAAAATTATTCCTCGGATAAAATCGTCTGTCGTTGAAAAATAAGCCCTTAATTGTTAATTATAATACAATAAACACATAGTCCTTTTTGGCAACAAACTATTACTTATATCTTTTACAGTTTCGTTCCGATTCACCCCTACTGCATCCCTATTCACAACGTTTTACTGTAATTTATTTCCGAATTTCGAATATTGTGTGGACAGGCTGATTTCCCCTTTAATATTACCTTCATAAAGGTTGCGTAAAGTAAAAAAATATGCTTAAGCAGACGTTAATCATTACTTAGCTTTAAGAAATGTATATAAACAAGCCCTAATAAAATCATAAATTCATTCTTATTGACAGACAACGCACAGCCGAAACAGCTGGGTTTAGTTGCATGAAATTTTGCATAAGAGTTCCTTTGATAACGAGGGTAACTAAGGAAGGATTTTTTGAAAATTAATTCCCTTATTGGGTAAAATAGGGGATGAAAGATTGTATGAAAGTTTGTCAGAAATCCTTTCGGGCACACCACTTGTTGTTTTATAAATCGTCATAGAAAATCTTTTCATTAACTACCGGGTGCCCAGGGCTAAAAATTCTGGTATTTTTGATACTGGTACTAGAGTATACTTGTACTATATTATTGGTACTGGTACCAGACATACCTTTACTATTGACGTACCTTTATTTCTAATCAGTATCGGTACTGAACCGGTACCTAACAAATATTTCCCTAAGTTAAGAGTGAGAAAACAGATAATTATAGTAAGTAAAAAGGACAGTTAATACGCATAGGTATAAGATGCGGGGTACGCGCCGGGTACCTGAATTTGGTACCGGTACTTTTAAGATGGAGTACCGGTACTCGTCCGAATCCGGTACCCGTCTTGAACCAGCCCAGGTACCGAAGTGGCAACGATGTATAAGTTTTTTAGGATTTAGGTAAGGTTTAACTTCAAGATAGGTAAGCAATCAGCCAGTTCGGTACTAGGACACATAATTAACCAATTACAAAAACTTTTGTATAAGTGTTATGTAAGTTTTTTAATAACTTCGTCGACCTACTGAAGTGGGGCATAATGATATGAATAGTTAAAAGACAGGCCGTGTATCTTACATACCGCCGTGTGTGACCTACATTCATACACTTTTTCATAACAATTAAATAATTATTACGGACACTGTCTCGTTAAATATTCATCCTAGGTTTTTAGAGTATCTTGTTATTATAACACCATGTTGACCAGATGTTCAGACCATGGAAATAAGCATTTTTCATTATGAACACATTAATGAATTCTTATTTTTTATTAATTTTCATACAAACTAAATACCTTGACGTAAATCACCCGTTATGCATGCCTCTTTATCCGAATTGGCAACGACGTATTTTCATTCTTAAGATTTGGCGGACTGAAACTTGCCAAAAATAAGTTAACACCCTTTCTTACTGCATAGCTCAATTAAATTTCATTAAAATTACAAATATCTTTCTAACGAAGCCTTTTTTAAGTACTACTTTCCTTGTTAGATTTAATAATGTAAAAGCCATACCTAGAAGCGTTTGACAAAGTTTATGGACAACGTGAAGAACACGGTATATAGAGAGAGTATGTTGTCCTTTATACAAGTAGGTACCCAAAGTTGGAAAAGTTCGTCACATTGAAGGATAGCAAAAAGACTTTGTTCTGTAAAATCAAAAAATCTTTTCAATCGCTGCAAACTCAAACAGCCTTATTACAAAATAAGGTTTATTTTTAGATCTAGGTATAAACCATCCAGCCATTTTTAAATTTCGAACTATAATCTGACAAAGTTAAAGTTCTTATTAGAAAAACTGAAGTTAAACTCGAGTCTACGTTGCCAATTTTGCATTAAGAACTTTACGTTTGTCGGAATAAAGTTCAAAATACATTAACTGGCTCGAAGGTTCACGCTAGGTCTAAAGTTAGAACTCGTTTTGTAATAAGAAGGAAAGTATTTATTTCAAAATTAAACCATTTATATGCACTTTTGTACTGTCCAGGAGTCGGTCAGCTAATAGAGAAAGTTGAAGCTTGCTTATTCCGAAACATAGATGTATATGGAGAAGAACGGACAAGAAACTCCAAAGAAACTCTTTTAAGGGCTAATTTTTCAATCAACTGACAACTTTATTCGAGGAATAATTTTGAAATTTTGACAGTTATTTCATACAAAAACTGTCAAACGTCAATTTTATTCCTCCAATAAAAGTTATCTGGCGATGGAAAAATCAGCCCTTAATCAAGTTACTTATATTAGGTACAAAATTACCGGGTATATTATTCTATTTCCACTCATCATCTGCCTAGCCTTTTCCCAACTATGTTGGGGTCGGTTTCCAGTCTAACCGGATGCAGCTGAATACCAGTATTTTACATGGAGCGACTGCCTATCTGACCTTCACAACCCAGTTACTGGGTAATACGAAACCCCTTGGTAAAGGCTTCTGACTACCCATAACGACTGTCAAAGATCCACGAATGACAGCCGGGACCAACGGCTTAACGTGCTTTCCGAGGCACGGAGGGGTTTCGCTAATGTAAAGATGGTCACGCATCCACAGACCAACCGCGGCAAGCTTAGCTTAACCTGATCGATCGACCTGTGCGGCTGTTATTATTTAGCTACGCGCCCCTCCATATTATTCTATTACCACTAAGCTCATAAAATACCCGACTAACTACAAGCCTTTAGAGTTGAAGGCTAACTTTCTAACAAGGAAAAAGTCATAACCCAGGTGCATAAGGTGCATTGCACTTTTTCACCAACCGTCATGCAATCGGGCGGTTATTGCTAAAAAGCTACGCATAACGGGAAATTACACCGTCTTGGTTACACCACGTGACCGCGGGCGATGACCCCTCGCGTGTGGCGGTCAAGGGGGTGACCAGAAGTGGTAGACGTCTGGAAGTATGGCCATGGCGGTATTTGTAAGCTGGTGAAATTCATTTTGAAGCGGAAGTGGGTAAATGTCTGGGATTCGGTGTGTTGTTTCGAATGGGGAAAACCTTTTCAGTTGCATAGGGGGGGAAACCTTTTTATGTACGTACTTGATACTCAAATAGTGACTACTTTCAATAGGTACTCTGCATGAGCAGCCTATAATGTTCCCAATGCTGGAACATAGGCCTCCTCTCTGTGAGAGGAAATGGGCCAAAATTCACCACGCGGGCCCAGTGCGGTTTGGTAGATATCATATGTCTTCGATTTTTTTTTTTGTTCTAGGACATGCCGGTTTCCTGAAGATGTTTTCCTTCACCGTTTGAAAATAGGGGTGATGAAATAATTTCCACAAAGTGCCTGCTTGGGTTCGAACCCAGAACCTACAACAACTCAGAATAGGTATTTATACTGTAACGGTAAAAAAAGTTGCTAAACAGCGCCCATTCGGTTGTCAAGTGTTGTGTTGTTGGTGCAAAGTTATAGTCAAAATCATTCATTTGCTCGCAATGTGGTTGGGTACAAAAGATGTTTGGTACAAGATATTAAGGGGTTTATTTATAAACGTTGCTTAAACTTAAGTAATGAATAGCGACTGTTTAACCATACATTTTTAACGTTTAAACGACCCTTAACTGTAAGCAAAGTTTATAAAGAAACTCCTTAGGTCCTTTAATGTTTAGCTGTCACATAATTTTGTGCGTAAACGTACCTATTTTTACCCGACTGCGGCGAAGCCCAAAAGGAGGGTTATGTGTTTGACCTGTATTTACCCGACTGCGGCGAAGCCCAAAAGGAGGGTTATGTGTTTGACCTGTATGTATGTATGTATGTATGTATGTATGTATGTATGTATGTCCGTTTCTTTGTTCCCTCGTAACTTCTAAACGAATGAACGGATTTTGATAAATTATACGTCTATAGATTTGTCTTGGTAGCGCGAGTGTCACTGGGTATATCAAAATTGAAAAAATATAAAATGGCCGCTTTTTGGCGCAATATTATGTCTTAAAAAAAATATATTTTTCTCGAAACCTATCGAGTGGGGTATCAAAATAAAGGGTTTTTAAAGATGATTACAAAAACATAAACAACTTATATGGTTAAAAGTAATTCAAAGTGACAAATCGTAAAAAACACGTACCAAGATCTAAATCGTCTGCGAAATCTTTCACATTTATTTTGTAAACTAAAAAGCTGGAAATAAAAAAAGTTATTTAAAAAAATAAAAAAACCCGACTGCGGTAAAAAACTGAAAAGCTATAAACAAGCCCATTTTAAATTAAATAAAAGTTGGAAGCAGGCTCACCCATATCATTTTTATTATATTTTCAAATTCAAATGGGTCTCGCCTGTTTCCAACTTTTATTTAATTTAAAATGGGCTTGTTTATAGCTTTTCAGTTTTTTACCGCAGTCAGGTTTTTTTATTTTACTAAAAGTAGACCTATTTGGTTTCTTATTTTTTTGCACCTCTCTCTTATCAGACTCCATTTCAAAGCTCTTAAAAAAAGTGACATTTCTGCACTCTCTCTCGTCACAAGGACCTCTTAACTCAAGTACCTATTTAACGTGTGTGCGTAAAAATAACATACTTCATAAAATAATGGCCTCAGGACCGCGTGGTGTTAGAATATTACGTGAACTCCTGAACTATGATTAAGTGGCGGGATAAGATCGACCGCGGATTGAAGTGCAACGGCCGGAGCACGTGGCTTTACGTAGAAAAATAATAACTACATGGAATCACGTAGAATTATTTCTGCAGTAATTGTAGACTACCTTCGTTTCCTGTAGCCATTGTATTAAAAAAATACTTTTTCCTAAAAAATAACAGACTTCAAAAGAAAATCCAAAAAAGCGTCTACAAAGTGAAACATAATTTTATTTTCGGAAGTCGCAGACTTTGATTTTGAAATCAGTTTTTTTTTTGGAAAAGTTTTTATTTTTGTTTCACCCGCGTAAATGTCGATCCCGTAGGAATATCGGGATAAAAGTAGCCTATATGTTAATCTAGGGTGTCAGCTACCTCCATACAAAATTCTATCAAAATTGGTAAATAATATTAGTGTGATTTTTAGTTGCAGTATTCAAAACCAAACAAACTGGATTAAAAACCTACTATTGAAGTCAAATAAAAAACTGCAAAATCATAGTTAATCAAACTGTTATGGGACTACTCCGCAGGCGTCTTCTACCACATGCTAAAGGAATCACAGAAATCGGTGTAACTCTACCTTTTTTTGAAGTCGGTTAAACACCACACATTCTACTATGTTAATAGTTCACACATAATTATCTGCATTAACACAAAAGGACCTATTTAAATCAGCATGGATATGATGATCTATTATTTCTTTCTCCACATAGAAAGAAAAGATGACTTGAAATGGATGCATATTACAGGTTATATGGATAATTTAAAACAACCCTGACGAAATGTGGGTGTATCAAAGGTAGCTAAGCCCTAGTCGTGACGGTTTCCTAGAAGAGCGCTGGACACCACTAACGTCATGAAAAGATGGCAGTAGTAAACATTTAAATCGTTAGATTCGCCCTGCCGCGTCAAAAGTTATAGTTGCATTTCTGTTTTGTTTTGACACTTCTGACACACAATGACGCAGTGACTTAAATTTAATCATGTGTGAGCTCACTCTTGTCAGTATCCCACAGGGGGCGCCTTTAGCGTGTAGTCGCTTAGTTTTTAAGTTTTTTAAGCCTTAGCTGAAAGCCTATAAATTTATTAAAGCACAGGCAAACCCGGTTAAGCAGACGACAACCTCATAGGTAGAACTGGGAGATGCAATAAATAAGTGGCACTCCGGGAGCTAAGACAGAAGTGAAAACTTAAACAATTACGTGTGTATTTTTTTATCGTCTCTTATAAACAAAAGTGTAGCGAGTTCAATTGTTTATACCATCTCAAAAAATGCCCAACGCGGCTAAGGAAGATTTCACTTTAAAAAAAAAAAACTCTTCTCGGTTTAAATCTGTGGGCAGCGGGGTATGACTTAATGTCAAATACTGGTGAAAATGACAGGTTTTCACGATTGCCGTTATAATATGACGGGCTTTCCTAGGAAATTAAAGGTTTAGCTTTCCAACAAGTTTCTGTATGGTACATAACTACTATCAACCGCTTTGATGCGTACACGATGATAATATTCTCATCACGGACCTAAGTTTCTCAGCCAACCAAGTTTCTAGGAATTATAGCTACTACTATCGTGTGACGCGAAAAATTAATTACAATAACTAATTCCAGACTCTCGCGAGAATAAATTGGTTGCTTAGGCAAATTAGGACACGAATGGTTCCTTAGAGGCGGGAAAGCGGCGAGATTACTCACTTGTATTTATGTATAAGGAGAAAAGGAACACGTGTTCGGGTTTTTTTATTAATACCTGAAGACCAAGCTGAGATGGAATAACAAAATACAGATTGTATCTAGAAAAGTACGTCCTTTTTAAGGGTTCCGTACCCAGAGGGTAAAATCGGGACCCTGTTATTAAGACTCCACTGTCCGTCTGTCACCAGGCTGTATCTCATGAACCGTGATAGCTAGACAGTTGATTGAATTTTCACAGATGATGTATTTCTGTTGCCGCTATAACAACAAATACTTAAAATATAATAAAATAAATATTTAATTGGGGCTCCCATACAACAAACGTGTTCTTTTCGGCGTTTTTGCCTTGTGGTACGGAACCCTTCGTGTGCGAGTCCGACTCGCACTTGGCCAGTTTTTTACACAGCGCGGATAATACTACTACTAAGTAACCCTCGGGTTATACATTCACCCCGTTATAAGGGGTGAACGTTATTCCCATAATTAGAAACATTCAAAATCTTGTCGCAATCTCTACTCAGCGACAATCAATGTTAAAAACTTGTTACAAATGTAGGGAACTTAGGGGTATTTTTGATCGGTGTGGAACCTAAGATATAAACACGCTTGTAACGATACGACTACATACAGAAAGCCGAGCTTTGTTGGTAGTAAACATTGATTGTAGATATCTCGGTCCATAGGAAGCAATTTTATTAACAATCTCACTCTGATTTCAGTCTCAATCTGTCAAAAATGAGTGTGGAACCTAAGGTAGAAACGCACTTGTACGATACGTCTACATACAGAAAGCAAAGCTAATAGAAATTTCTATTCATAGACAGCACGTTTCGCCGAAAACTTTGTTGGTAGAAAATATTGTTTGTAGATATCTCGGTCCATAGGAAGCACTATTGACAGAGATCTCTGTTCATAGATAGCACTTCTAGCCGTAAACTTTGTTCATAAAAACCACTGTTTCCAGATACCTTGGTTCACAGAAAGCGCAACATAGTATGCAAGAGCGAGCGAAGGGCACCCCGAGGTTAGGTTTTGTTAGGTTACTTCAAACCCTTTACACAGAAATAGGGGCCCCGCGAAGCGGGGCTCCGTCGACATAGGATGCAGAAGCGAGTGAATAGGAATACAATTTGCTTAAAAATAATTATGTGTGAACCAAAGGCGCTTTCTGTAAATCAAGGTATCTGGAAACAGTGGTTTCTATAAAGAAAGTTTACGGCAAGAAGTGCTATCTATGAACAGAGATCTCTGTTAACAATGCTTCCTATGGACCGAGATATCTACAAACAATATTTTCTACCAACAAAGTTTTCGACGAATCGTGCTGCCTAGGTATAGAGATTTCTATTAGCTTTGCTTTCTGTATGTAGACGTATCGTACAAGCGCGTTTCTACCTTAGGTTCCACACTGATTTTTGACAGATTGAGACTGAAAGCAGAGTGAGATAGTTAATAAAATTACGAGAGTTGCCTCTCTGATAGCTTATCATGATAACAGAATGTAAATTTTTAGAGTTTCATACCCAAAGGAAAAGGAAGGAAGGAAGGAGGAAGGGGCTCGCTAGGGCCGAAGCCTGCCGGGTCAGCGGGATTGTCCGGAAGGGTTACCGCTGGCCCGGAACATATAAAGGGCTAAGATAGGAACACGGCGGGTGGGTTTTAGTCAGTAAGAGTCTGACACTCCCTTCCGCTCCACGCAGAGCGGGAGGGGTCATTTGATGATTTACCATCCGCAAAAAAAAAGGGTGCCAACGGGACCCAACCTATTACTAAGGCTCCGCTGTCCGTCTTTCTATCACATCTTTTGAACCATAATAGGTAGACATTTGAAATTCTCACGGAGTGTGTTCTACACCATGGCCGCTGTAACAACAAATAAAAAAAGTTAAAAATTAAAGTGGGTCCCCCTACAAGTAACTAAAAAATATGTAGTGTTAAACACGAGGGTTTTCGTACAATACGGGAACCCTTCGTGTGCAAGTCCAACTCGCACTTGGCCGCTTTTTAGACTGCATTATCCATTACACCGCGGCAAGTACCCATATCATGCAGAATACCCGTAGACGGACATAATGTGACCCATTTAGTAGAACACATTCAACGAACCTACATCAGGAAAAGCGGAGTCCTAGATACATGTCCGTGTCTGTACATTTACATAGCAAGTAGCGAGGACGCTAAACCGTGGAGTGGACTCATAAAACTAAGTTTATGTGAGTTGATGTCGGTTTTGGTAAACTGCTGAGTGAGGTTGTATCGAATACGTAATATAGGTACCTGTAGAGTTACCATGCTTGTTATGTCGTTGGAATAAGTAGGCATCGCACGTTACAAAATTTTGATTCAGTGCGGTTAGTGGAAGTGCTCAGGTGCGGTTCGGTCAAATATATATCTGTGTGTTAATTATAATTGTTTATAGCTAGATACAAGTTTAAATAATATAATATTTTAACTGTGAAAGTTCATCTACGTGATAATAGATACTCATTACAATATTATTAGTTTTAAGTTATCTTGCTGCGCCCTAACAGGGTCATGTACCTACTCACTAGTTTAAGCCTAGCGTGTAACTATGGTTGTGTACGTTGTGCATTAAATCTATATATACCTATGTTAACGGAAAAGTGTGCAATCCGTCATTCTATACAATTCCTTGGAAATGTGCACAATTCCTAAAATAGATAGGAAATCTATGATATATTTTTAATATGCACTTTTCCTAGGAAATCTATACATTTCCTAAATAGCAATCGGAAATCTTAAAAATTCAATATGTTGTGCTACTAGACGACGTGGATGCAAGAGCGAGCGAAGGGCACCCCGAGGTTCGGTTTGGTTAGGTTCCTTGAAACCCTGCAGACAGAAATAGGAGCCCCGCGCAGCGTGGCTCCGTCGACCTTTTTTTTTTTTGAGAATGGGAAATCATCAAATGACTCCTCCCGCTCTGGGTGGAGCGGAAGGGAGTGTCAGACTCTTACTGACTAAAACCCACCCGTGTTCCTTCCTTAGCCCTTTATGTTCCGGGCCAGCGGTAACCCTTTCGGACAATCCCGCTGACCCGGCAGGCTTCGGCCCTAAGGGGCCCCTCCTCGATGCTGACATCTCTTTGAGGCGCGCGTGGAACACGTACGCGTCGTGGCTCCGTCGACCTGACGTCGTCGTTAGAAATAAAACATGCTGCATGCTAAATTTATGCTTTAGAATGTTATGCTTAATCATTATTATGATTAGAGAAATTTACAAACGTGTTTTATTTCTTTTAGTCAGATATTTCTTACTTTTTTATATATTTCCTAGTATGATCTTGGAATTGCATACAATTCCTAGGAAATACATACATTTCACAGGAAATAGGTGTATTAAAGAATCTCTGAAAGATTATTTTACACGTTTCCTAAGTAGGGTTTTTCGGAATTGCATATATTTTCTAGGAATTGTGTAAAATTCCTAGGTTTCATACATTTCCGGTAACATATTTAAAAGAAAGTCGTGTTAGTTACACTATTTATAACTCAAGAACAGCTAAACCGATTTGGCTGAAAATTGGTGGGGAGGTAGCTTAGAACCAGGAGAAGGACAAAGGATACTTTTTATCTTTTTTAATCTTTTTTTTTTACTTATAGGAGTAGTGTAGGAATAGGTTAGGAGTAGGGTAGGAGCAGAGTAGGAGTAGGGTAGTAGGGTAGGAGTAGGTTAGGAGTAGTGTAGAAGTAGGGTAGGAGTAGGGCAGAAGTAAGGTAGGAGTAGGGCAGGAGTAAGGTAGGAGTATAGTGTGGGAGTAGGGTAGGGGTAGGGTAGGGTAAGGGGTAGGACACCACGCGCTTCGAGCAGCTAGAAATAATTTATATGGCAAAACAGCGTTTGCCGGGACAGCTAGTAAATAATTAATTAAGTAAATTAGTGCTCTGACTGGAATACCTCAGTTTTTGTATCTACAAGGTACGAGCTTTTTTGAAAGTTTCTAGCAAAGCACCGGGGCGATTGCGTAACACACTAACAGTACTTAGCAAGCAATGGCATTCATTTGTCAAAATGAAAGCCTTTTTGTTCAACATCATTCATTGCGTTTTTTACGTTGTTGAGCGGACAATTTTTTCTTACATATGAAGCAATGGATTAGCAATATCCTTCAAAATGCTTTAGATTGTGATCGAAATTAGGGTGCAGGACTATCTTGAACCTTTCAAGGCCACCTTTCTATCAAATTAACTTCTCGATTAGCAATTCGATCACATACAAATGTTGCATTCATTTCACTTGCCAAAAAATAAACACCCTCTAATTAAATTTTTGACTGTAACTCTCCTAGGTACAGACGCCAGCACATCAAGCTATTATAATCTGTCAAATTTCTTTAATATATTTTCAACCTTATCGCTAAAACATAAGGTTCAAAGTTGATTGGGAAAATTTGACAGTTTCGGGTAGCTTGATGTGCTGGCGTCAGTACATCATACATCATATCATCCAATCTTCAATAGGCTCTGTTTAATAATATAGATAGCTTCAACTTCTAGCAAATACTTCCCATCACAAATCAAATCGTAAGCATACAAAAGAACAGAAATATACATTTTCGTATCCTGTAGGTACATGTACATTAAGGAGCTGAATACCGAAGTTTTCACAACAAAATTAGAATACAAAGATATTCGGATCACGTGATCGTAAATATTGTGTCGTCGAGTGTACCGCGCAACGTCTGTGCTTCAAGTACTGAGCGAGTACAGTCGTCGACAGGTGCCGTGCCGTGACCAAGTTTTGCTGCAGCAATAGACAATCATTTTTTAAAGTTTTTTTTTTGTTTAGAGAAGAGTTTTCCAAAGTTTTTAAAAGTTGTCTTGTTGAAACACACTGGTGCCGATTCCCTTGTTCACAAACTAAACTAAATTTAAGTTCAGTGCATCTTTTTCTTTCTGTTTCATTAAGAAAAGGACAGAAGATAAATTTTAGTCCTGTCAAATTTATCAGCGCCTGACACTCCTTACTCCCCCCAGCTAGATGGACGGACGACCTAAAGAAGGTGGCTGGGGTAGACTGGATGCGGAAGGCGGAGGACAGGGTGCTGTGGCGCAGTCTGGGAGAGGCCTATGTCCAGCAGTGGACTGCGATAGGCTGAGTTGATTGATTGATTGACAAGTTACTCCATACCTACAAGTTTAGAGGTGATTAAAAACTTGCCTACTAAAATTACGTCAATTTACGTCAGGCGCTGATTAATTTGACAGAACTAAACTAAAATTTATCTTCTGTCCTTTTCTTAATGAAATAGAAAGAAAAAGATGCACTGAACTTCAATTTAGTTTAGTTTATGAACAACAGAATCGAAACCAATGTTTGTTAAGATATTGAATACTAGACCTAGAACACACGATGAGTAATTGAGTACCTATACAATTTACGAAGTAACATTGAACATTGATTTTCCTAGCCTTTTTCCAAAGGAACCTACGCTTTTCAGCGGGATTGTCCGACAGGGTTACCGCTGGCCCGGAACGGCATAAAGGGCTAAGGAAAGAACATGGGTGGGTTTTAGTCAGTAAGAGTCTGACACTCGGGGCGAGAGGGGACATTTGATGATTGCCCACACGAGAAAAAAAAAGCTACGCTTTGTAAGGGGCAACTTGCTTCAACTTTCTGATTGACCGAACCTTTGAAAACTCATTTAATTCTCTAATTATTATTATACTAGTTAGATTCTGGTCGCGACTTCGTCTGCGTGAAATTGCGACACCTCCAACGTATGTTATCGTAACTATCAAATTAACGAAAATTACATTTTTAGATTTACAACTAAGTACTTTATAACATAAATTATCGTATGATCTAATAAAAAAATATATTTTTAATATTATTTTTTCAATTTATTATTATTATTATTATTATTTTTTTTTGATAATGTATGTTATAAAGTAGTTGTAAATCTAACTACTGTAACGGGAACAAGAAATCGACACCTCCAACGTATGTTACGTTGGAGGTGTCGATTTCTTGTTCCCCCAAGCTACCCCGTCGTCGCATCGCATCGTCTTCCGCGTTATTACTTTCTTTTCGCTTAGCGATCTTTATTACTTTTTTCTTTTTGCTCGGCTCTTAAGTGTCGCAGCGTGATGTTAAATAGTATATAGTCTTCCTCTAGATTTGGGCTAGCAAACGCAAAAAAAGTTTTTCGAATCCGACTGCTAGTTCCAGAGATTAGGGGGTTCAAACAAAACAAACTCTTACTACTACTTCATCTGCCTAGCCTTGTCCCAACTATGTTGGGGTCGGCTACCAGTCTAACCGGATGCAGCTGAATACCAGTATTTTACATGGAGCGACTGCCTATCTGACCTCCACAACCCAGTTACTGGGTAATACCATACCCCTTGGTAAGATTGGTTGTCAGACTTTCGGGCTTCTGACTACCCGTAACGACTGTCAAAGATCCACTAATGACAGCCGGGACCAACGGCTTAACGTGCTTCCACAGGCCCCTCTTACTACTACTTATTAGTATAAATAGATAGATTATATTAAAGTATCGGGAAAATAATACTTTTTTGTATATATGTTGTTATCAGCATCAGTACCAAGTGTCTAAGTATATTCAGAAGAGGCTGAAAATCAAACTCAAGAATTGAAAGTCAAAGTCAAATCATTTATTTCAAATAGGCACATTAAAGGCACGTTTGAACGTCAAAAATTACAACAAAATAGAATTGATTCTAGTCACCGTAGTTGCAGTAATTTATATAAGTACCGACGACATCTTCATTTATGTTATGTAATAATTAAAAATTATTTATTACCTGCTTTCAACTGGTTCAATTCCGTAATTACAGAAACAATTAAAAAGCCATTATGTCTCGCGTAGATCCACGTTTAATTAAGGAAGGATTAAATAATAAAAATACTTCGTTTGTGTATTTTTCATTACACGCGAACCAGTGAACAGATTTTCGTCAAAGATTAGTGAAACAACTACCAACGCTTATGGCCCAATTATTACGTCAGGTAATTTAGTTACACCTATCTAGGTATATCTCTCAAGTACTTTTAATTATGGCACTGAGGGGCCCGTGGCTAAATATTAACAGCCGCACAGGTCGATCGATCAGGTTAAGCTACGCTTGCCGCGGTTGGTCTGTGGATGGGTGATCATCTTTACATACCGTGACCCCTCCGTGCCTCGGAAAGCACGATAAGCCGTTGGTCTGGCTGTCATTCGTGGACCTTTGACAGTCGTTACGGGTAGTCAGAAGCCCGAAAGTCTGACAAGCAACCAGTCTTACCAAGGGGTATCGTATTACCCAGTAACTGGGTTGTGGAGATCAGATAGGCAGTCGTTCTTTGTAAAATACTGCTATTCAGCTGTATACGGTTAGACTGGAATCCGACCCCAACATAGTTGGGAAAGGGCTAGGCAGATGATGACTTTAAATATGGCACTATGCCATACAAATAATGGAAACTATGCCACAAACCATTTACACGAGTAGTCTAGACGATACCCAAGAGGATACAGTATGACATTTGTAGGTTATTAACGTGTACATTTTTAAATCCCGGTATAAAGTTGCTGTAACTTTAACGGAACTCAAATATCAGGTACAGGCACGGGTAGCGTCTAACACTTTTCCATAAGAGATTGGTGGGTGGTGGTAGAAATCTAACTTGGAAAGATATATTATTGATTCTAATGATTATGATTCTCTAAGGCGGTTTTCACACTGCCCCGCATCATGCTGCATATTGCGTGTCGACGCACCTACGCGCGTTCCTGCGGGAGTGCAGATCTGCATCATCGTGCGGGTTTTTTGGGCACTCACGCGCGTAGGTGCGTTTTGTAGATTCACGCGCGGCGGCTCTCATTTATTCGCCGTTCTCTGTCACACACGTCGCGCCCATTCAAAATCACGCGCGGCACTGCGGGATTTGGTGTGCCATACCTTGCGTCTCGCCCCGCACCTACGCGCGGGGGTGCATGTTTCTCCGCGTGTATGCGCGTGATCCGCATGAACGCGCGTGGTTGCGTTTTCAGTGTGTTGGATTGTGCGTGTTTTCTATACAAACGGAGATACTTACAAGTAACGTTAAAACACGCAGTCACGCAACATGCAGCGTGGTGCGTGGCAGTGTGATAATCGCCTTAGGCGATCTTCACACTGCCCCGCATCATGCTGCATATTGCGTGTCGACGCACCTACGCGCGTTCCTGCGGGAGTGCAGATCTGCATCATCGTGCGGGTTTTTTGCGCACTCACGCGCGTAGGTGCGTTTTGTAGATTCACGCACGGCGGCTCTCATTTATTCGCCGTTCTCTGTCACACACGTCACGCCCATTCAAAATCACGCGCGGCACTGCGGGATTCGGTGTGCCTGGTGTGCCATACCTTGCGTCTCGCCCCGCACCTACGCGCGGGGGTGCATGTTTCTCCGCGTGTATGCGCGTGATCCGCATGAACGCGCGTGGTTGCGTTTTCAGTGTGTTGGACTGTGCGTGTTTTCTATACAAACGGAGATACTTACAAGTAACGTTAAAACACGCAGTCACGCAACATGCAGCGTGGTGCGTGGCAGTGTGATAATCGCCTAAATATGCACCTTTTATTGTCGCGAATCATATTTTTATCAGGATACAATCTGACACTGACCTGCCAATTGCAAAAAACATAAGATCTTTTGAATTTCGCGGTCTCAACTAGGGTATTCCTAATATATTACCTTATTTTATTAATAATACCTTAATAATATTACGTAGTTATATAGGAAGCTACCATCATTTGCCCGGAGTAAAAGTAGCCTGTAATGTAAATTTTATGTTATCCAAATATCGATTGAATTCGTTTACTTAGAAGTAATAAATGCGTGATTAAGTCAACTAAATGAAAATGTCTAAGGTAATAATAACAGCTCTTAGATTCGCTTCCGTCCTATTGCAGGGAATGACATAGTGGCATAGTTTTCATTACTGTTATGGCATGGTGCCACAATTAAGTTCTTATATGTATAGATAGGTAGGTACAGTCAACAAAAGAGTTAAGTACCTATGCAGGATCGTCGGATAGTTGAATTTTAGTAAGACACCGATGGAAGTTCTCGAATAAAATTTAATTTTATTAATAGAAAACAAACAGCTCATTTATTTCAGTCGACAACATCCATCGGTTTTTTAATAAACTTCAACTAAATATATCCGGCGATCCTGCATACTTATCTTTTTGTTGACTGTAGGTACCTACTTACGGCAGAACCCAGTAACCTATCTATCACCAGTTCTGGCATACTGGAGGTAGAAAATCCTATCTATCTCTGGTTTTAACGTTCCAATAATCTATAGGGCCGGTTGTTCCAAATGGTTGTTTAACGTAACATAGGTAGGTACGTATTGGGCCTACCACACGCACAAGCTTCACTTCACCACAGTTCTGCTTGCGCAGGCCGGTTTGTACACGAAACCCCGTGCGTATAATAGTTGGTAAAATCACTGTATCACGCGCCAACCCCACAGCATGCGCACTTTTCGACTTGCTTGAAATTTTGCCTGCGCAAGCCCGGCCTGCGCGTACTTTCCTGTGCGTGTAGTTGGGCTTTTGGGCGTTCAGAGTTTACGCCGCAGTCGAGGCTAGTCGTCGTTCGTTGGGGTAAGTGGTCGTCCATCACTCAAAAATGGTAGATTTGCGGACGTCCATCGCGAGTTCTTGTCTGAATTAAATACAAATGGAATGGATGGCCTGCGCTCTGGAAAATTAAATTGAATTATTCCGACCGAAATAAAAAGAACTATGCCTACGAAAAAATTATAAGTCCTTCATTGGGAAACAGTTTCCATGCCGACAATTTCGACAAGAATGTGGCTTGCGCGTACTTAAGAGTAAACTAGTCGCGAGCTCGAACTCACTGGTGCTCTTGGCCAAAAAGAACGCTGTCTCACCTGACTTCGTGTCCGACAGAGCTAGTGACAGTGATGAGCAGTTAGACGCCAGTCTACATAAACAACGTCTAGCTCTCACGCACAGAAACACGAACTGATGGGCGCGTAAAAAAATTTGAAAAGTGCTTCGGAAAATCGAGTTTTATGAAAAAACCACTGCATAAATCAATTAGAAATAAAGTTTATTGAACTCTTCGATAACTGAATTGTGTCAGTACGGACTTGGTTTTAAAGATTTTAGGCCTTTTTTATTACATATTTACACCCAAAGTTACGTTAAAAATATCAAGAAAAACAAATCTTTGTTGGCTCATAACTTTTTAATGGCTTTTTATTTTACTATTCTGTTTCCGTACAGACAAAAATAATAATAATTCAAAACGATATCATGTTTAACTTATGATGCTCAATGTGAAACAGTGGAGTAATACTCTCCCGAAATTTGTATGGAAAAAATATCGACCAGTGGCACCTTAATTGTGCCGTGTGGTAATGCCGTCCGTGGACAGTTTTTTCATGCGAGAAGCTTGTGGTAGTGGTAGGCTTTTATAGCGAGAATTTTGTGAAACAACTGTTTTTTTACTTTGACGATAGTTACCGCCATTTTTGACGTATACGCGTGCGTCAAGTGGACGTGTAACAATCCTAGAATCTTACCGGCCCACGCTATCTGTCGATGGGAGGTTATATCGCTTACTAAGGATAGCTATTCGCATGAAAAAGTCAAAATATGCGTCCCTATAACATGTTGACAGCTATTTGTTGGACAGGTTAGTTACTAGAGATGGCTAATAGGTTATTGGGTTCGGCCGTTATCAGACCAGATAATTGGGCCATGAGCGTTGGTAGTTGAAAGTTCGACTAATCTTTCACGACAATCTGTCCACTGGTTCGCGTGTGCAAAAAAAAAACCGGCTAAGTGCGTATCGGACCACGCACAATGAAAGGTTCCAAAGTATGAATGAATTGATCCCATGCAAGAACAAACGTAACATTGTAGGTACTTAGTTGAAAAACATGTTCTCCCATACATTCCAATTGAAAATGTAAGTTTTTGTACGCACAATATTGAGAGATTTACGACTACCTACATACTTTATAAGTTTTCCTGTAATCTGTAGGTATAGAGCTATTTTCTGTATTTTTTTAAGTTTAGGCTCAGTAGTTTTGGAAATAATTAAGGGGGAAATGGTCAGTTTTCGTCTTTTTTCTTAATAACTTTAATACAATTTAATTTAAAATTATGAAAAAAAAATATTTGAGATCACCACAGTAACACCTTTCATTTGATATGTCACACGGTATAGATTGCGAAACTTTTTTTATTTATTTTCTATTTGCCCCCCAAAAATGACCTCCATATTCAAAATTCATTTATTTACGTTACACATCTATGTTTGGGTCATACTTATGTGTACCAAATTTCAACTTAATCGGTCCATTAGATTCGGAGCAAATTGGCTGTGACAGACGGACGGACATACGAGTGATCCTTTAAGGGTTCCGTTTTTACCTTTTGGGGTACGGAACCCTAAAAATAAACAAAGTAAGTTTTTACCTACAAGTACACCATTAGATGAACAATCAGCACTGTAAGCTGTTGTAACCGAACCCCGTGCATTACGTCTAAACACACTGCTTGAATGCACTGACTCGACAAAATCTTTATCAGTTCTTAGTACAGAAGGCGAACTGTTTTCAACGTTGTTGGCTGATGCAGGCTTCTGTGAAACTACCGCCGGATTCTGCTGAACAAGCAGTCTAGTTAACGATAACTAGATGTTTATACTATAATTATTAGCTTCTGCTCGCGACTTCTGTCGCTTGGTAAGTCTCAATATACTAAAAAAAAAAACTGACCAAGTGCGAGTCGGACTCGCACACGAAGGGTTCCGTACCACAAGGAGAAAACGCCGAAAAAAACACGTTTGTTGTATGGGAGCCCCCCTTAAATATTTTTTTTTATTTTGTTTTTAGTATTTGTTGTTATAGCGGCAACAGATACTAAAAACAAAATAAAATAAATATTTAACAAAAAATACATAATGTGTGAATATTTCAACTGTCTAGCTATCGCGGTTCTTGAGATAAAGCCTGGTGATAGACAGACGGACGGACGTACAGACGGACGGAGGGATAGACGGACGGACAGACAGCGAAGTCTTAGTAATAGGGCCCCTTTTTACCCTTTGGGTACGGAACTCTAAAAACAGTCACATTTTTATATAACTTTTTCGGCACCCACCGCATCGTATCGCATCGCCCGCTAAGTAGTTACTTCGTTTTCACTTAGCGTTTTTTCTGACTTTTTTTTTATTTTTGGTCGGCTCCTAATAGTCGTAGCGTGACGTAAAAGTCAAAAACCTAAATAACCTTTCTCAAGAATCGGACTATCAATCGATACCTCTGGGCTCAAAGGGCGTATAGCACATTTTGGGCTTTTTGACATTTTATACTTTTCTCACTCAGTTTTTGATTCTCTATCGATCTGTGTAATCCACGTGGCGAAATTCGCAAAAAAATGTCGAATACGACCTCGTAATTTTCGTTACGTGTGCACAACTTATTTGAAAATTAGGGGCATAAGGAACATATTGCTGCCTCCACAATAATTGGTAGGTTGTATAAACCAATTTGGTTGAAGATTTTGGGTGTAAAATCGTTCGAAAAGTAATATTGCTCTTTACGTCCTTTAAAAATATCAAATATAAAAATATATTTGTGCTATACGACCTACATTTTATTATAAAATAAAGAGACCTAAGAGATCTGCTTCATTAGTTTTAAGCTTTATTAGCTTAAAACTGATGTAGCAGATTATAGCATAAAAACTGAAAAAAATTAAATTAGAAATGACGAAGAAAATGAAAAATTAAATGATCTCATTACAAATTTAAAAGCTCTTAAGTAGTATATTTTTGTTTGTTTTTTTTTATAGAAAAGTGAAATAAATGATTTTCATTTCTCATCATAATTTTAGTTTCTATTATCCTCTTTTTATTTCTATTCAAAACTCAATTAGAAGATTAAATAAACCTACTCTCATAGCAAACCAAGAGCTATTCAATTTACATTTTAAAATATATTTTAGTTTATTAGACAGAACAGACGAAGGTGACGTTCAAACGCAATACACTAACATAAAAAACAGCACTAAAAAGGTCAATAATAAAACAAAAACGAACAAATACAAAGAGAGTAAATTTAGTTACCAAACGAAGCAGTTAATTGAAGAGAGGCACTGCAGAGCATGAAGTATAGTAAGACCCCAGGCGACGATGGCGTAACCACTGCAGCCTTAAAAATAAGAGAGCCTGTCCTTCTTCCACGTGTTACCAATTTTTTCAACAGTATTTTAAACACCGGAATTCTGCCACGCACATTTTGCCATTCTTGGATTATTCTTTTCCACAAAAAGGGTGACAAAACAGACATAGACAATTAGCATCCTATCAGTCTGGTTTCACACCTGTACAAAGCTTTCATTAAAATAATCGAGAACAGAATAGCCGGAGCCCTCGACAAACATCAGCCCCCCGAACAGGCCGGATTTCGTCGCGGCCATTCTACTACTGACCACCTCCACTCCATCAACAAGGTTCTCGAGAAACATACAGAGTTCCAGCTCCCACTTTATATTGCATTTATAGATTACTCAAAAGCTTTTGATAGCATCAGCCATACCTCAATTTGCAACGCCTTACAAAATCAAGAAATAGACACCATTTCTTTTGACAGAAACAGCACCCCAGCTATTAAAATCAATTCTAAGACAGAACCGTCTTTACAGTTCAATAAAGGAGTTAAATAAGGAGACCCGCTGTCTCCGAAATTATTTACGGCCGTTCTGGAGGAAGTCTTCAGAAAGCTAGCAGCAAACTGGGCAGAAAAGGGCATTATGGTTGAAAAAAAGAGATTATCCAACTCCGTTTTGCCGACGATATTGTTCTTTTTTCGTCTTCAGTCTCCGAACTGACTCAGATGCTAGAAGATCTCAGTACGGCAAGCCTAGAGGTCGGACTTCAAATGAATATGTCGAAAACGAAGTAATAGCGAATGTCAAAGACCAAATTGATGATGAATAGCGTGCATCGCAGGATCACCGTGGCGGGTGGGGAGGTTAAATATGTCGATGAGTAGCTCTATCTTGGTCAAATGGCCTCTTTCAGGCAAGACCAAACAAAGAAGTTGCAAGACGCGCCGAAAATGCCTGGAAGAGCCATTGGGCCATGAAATATCAAACGAAAGGCGATCTTCCACTATCACTTCAAGAGAAGACTCATCGACATGTGTATTCTTCCCATCCTCACGTATGGTTCTGAAACATGGTCTTTGATAATTCAGCTGAGGTCCACGCTCAAGGTTTGCCAGAGAGCTGCTCTGGACAAAGGGGAGGTGGAAAGAGAGTAGGGACCAGGGAGATCTTTGTCCAGCAGCATAACGGCAAAAAAAATCTAAATAATTATCGAAGAACTCAATAAATAAAATATCAATTAGAAAAATAATTGTAAAAATATTGTCTTTTACCACGTATACAACAATTCAAGTAATTTATACGCCCCTGTGTCTTTGCATCATTTATGAAAAGTTGGGCTTACGCCTCTGTGTACCTGCTCAGGGCGTATTTTATGGGGTGTATAGGACATATATTAAATTTTTTTGGTCGTAAAGCACATGCTATCTCAGCCAATACAAAACCAGGCCTATTTTTGAAAAAACCTTCTTAAGCACATCAAAAATTTAAGAACTTTATCCATTGGATACTTTTATGTAGCTCTAAAAATGAGAGAGATATAACGAATCCAATTTTTTTTTTTTTGTTTTTTGCTTCTCCTGAAAACCTGTGTTTTGTGCTATACGCCCTTTGAGCCCAGAGGTATTTATTTATTTATTTATTTAAACTTTTCGCACAAAAAGGTACAAAGGCGGACTTAATGCCTTAGGCATTCTCTACCAGTCAACCAAGGGTGGTGAAGAGATTGGATGGCAGGTGCTTTGGTTGAGAGGAACAATGATTAAAAAAAATTAAAACTAAGTACACAAATACATAAATAGGTTATATACACATATATACTATTGACTATAATACATACTTATAATATATATATACATACAAATTCAAGGGAGAGAGGTGTTGAGATGACTCTACGCTATTTGTTTTGAAAATAACTCTGCAATTTCCGCTTAAATGCATACCGACTGGTGGCCGTCCTGATATCAAGAGGAAGTGCATTCCAAAGAAGAATGGACTGAATATGAAAGGATGAATGAACAAAGTCAGAAGTATGAGAAGGACAGAGTAAGAGAAGATTGTTAGAAGAACGCAGATTCTTAGCGTGAGAAGAACATAGAAATTGGAAGTGAGACACGAGATAAGAAGGAGGAGTGGGAGAGTTGAGAAGGGAGAAAAGCGTGGTCAAAGCGCGCAAACTTCTTCTTTGGCGAATGGACATCCATTTGAGCTCAGACCTATAACTCGACACATGGTCATATTTCCTCAGGTTGAATATGAACCGGATACCATTGTTGAGCAATCTGTCGAGCTTATCCAGCAAAACCGCGTTCAAATCAAAGTAGCACACGTCACCATAGTCGATAATAGGGAAAATCAAAGTCTGCACAAGCATGGTTTTCGTCTTAGCGGGCAAAAAGTTCCTCAGACGATACAGGGATCGCAGAGTACCGTTGACCCTTTGACTAACACTAGAGACCTGACGTTGCCAGCTAAGTGTAGAGTCAAGATGCAAACCGAGATCTTTCACCGTAGGGGTAATAGGTATGACGGTACCATTGAAAATAAGAGGAGGAAGAGAGCTAAGCGTCACCCTACCCATCATGCGTGAGCTACCAATTACAATGGCCTGACACTTCGAGGGGTTTACTGACACCCCGAAACTATCAGACCACTTTTTGATAGCATCTAAGTCTCGGTTTACATCTGCTATAGCGTCCGACAAACCTTCTACCCGCTCAGCTGTATATAATTGAAGATCATCAGCATATAGATGATACGAACATCGAAGATAGTGAGTTATAAAATTAATGAAGATGGAGAATAACAATGGAGAAAGAATACCGCCTTGTGGATCACCAGCATCCAGGTCACGCCAACTCGACGAACTCTTATCAACGCGAACCGACTGCTGACGTCCCCGAAGATAAGAAGAGAACCATTTCAGAGCCTCGGACGAAACCATAAGGTGAGAGAGGATAGAAAGGAGAATATCGTGGCTGACGGCGTTAAAGGCATTGGAGAAATCAATTAAAACCAAAACGGTAACTTTGGTATCTTCCATCGCTTCTCTAATGTCACCAGTCACTTTAAGGAGAGCGGACGCAGTACTATGCCCAGGCCTGAACCCAGATTGAAAGGAGCTAACGAGGTTGTTCCGATGAACAAACCCCGTAAACTGCTTGTGTACACAGGCCTCAAGCACCTTAGACAGGAATGGGAGAATGGAAATGGGTCGAAAGTGATTGGGTAGGGAGGGATTTGAAATTTTAGGAAGTGGGCGGACGTAAGCCATACGCCACTGGGATGGGAATTGTCCGGAATCAAGGGAAAAGTTAATGATGTGGGTAATCGGAAGGAGAAGGCTATCTAGGATCCAAACGACCATACTACGACTGATGCCGTCATAGCCCACAGCCTTGGATTTTATGGACAGGATGGTCTTTTTAATTTCGTCCAAGGTCACCGGAGAGAAGTGAAATGGTTCTATGATGGGACTCGCTAGGCCAGTAATGTAATCGACCGTCTGGGACAACATTTGGGAATCCAAATGACAAGTGGTTGTGAAGTGACGGTTGATATCATCAAGGCCAATTGTATTAGGGAAATCCACATGCCGTGGTCTGCCGATACCAAGAGTACCAAGGAACTTCCAGATATCAGCAGGTGAAGAAGAAGAAATGTTCTCGAGAATATGGCGGCGTTTAGCGTTGCGTATCATCTGATTACACCGATTTCTAGCAGATTTGAATAAGTTGCGATTTTCTTCACTGCGATCCTTTTTAAATTTACGAAAGGCCCGATCTCTGCGCCTCATCGCCATACGAACCCCTGTCGTCATCCAAGGAGCTGGAGGACGCCGAAGTTTAACCTGCTTAACAGGAGCGTGTTTGTCGTAGAGAGCAAGGACCGTATGATCAAAAATGCGCAGTTTCTCGTCTATAGTAGTCGCCGCTGCCAGGGGTTCCCAACTGAGGTCTGACGCATCCTGACGAAGCATCTCAACGTCCATACGCGCAAAACACCGCATGTGCAGAACTTTTGGGATAGGTTTAGGTGGTTTTAGGATATACGAGAGGAAAATGAGGTCATGATGGGAAAATCCAGGAGCGGGACACTGACCATGAGAGGGAACAAGGGAGGGTGCGGATGTAAGGATTAAGTCGAGCCAAGTGTCATCGCCAGAGATATTAAAATGGGTAGGTTGCAGTAAAAGTACATGGAGACTGACTGACTCAATGATGTGAAGGAGTTTACGGGATCGGGGAGTGTGGTGAGCAAGGTCAGTGTTGAAATCGCCCATGATGACGCAATGTGCATACTCTGACCCTACGGATTCAAGCGCCAATTCAAGGTTGGAAAAATAGTCAACGGCGGGTGGACAATAGACAACACCAAGAAGGGTCTTGACGCCTTTGACGTAGACCTCCAAAAAGAGGTACTCAGCGGACGCATGGTATTGTGAGGGAGACGAGGCAATAATTTTAAAAGGAAAATCGCTACGTAGATAGATAGCCACACCACCCCCTCCCTTTCCAATTCTATCATTGCGGATAAGAGTGAAACCAGGGAGAGAGTAGGTGGTGGAGAGGAGATGAGGTTTGAGCCAACTCTCTGAAACCAGAACGGCGTGGACATTGGCGTCAGAAAAGGTGTCCAACAGCTCAGTGAAGTGACTTGGGACACTTTGCGCATTAATATGGCAGACATTAAACAAATGACCTTTCTGTTGGCTGAAGCTCCGACGCACAAAGTCACCAAGTGTGTCAGTCAAAGAGCTAAAACTTGCATTAGCGGATGAGCTAGAGGAATCAATGGCAGAGTAAAACGAATCATCATCAGATAACATAAAATACAAATATAAATAATATAAATATAAAAAATAACTACAAATTAAAAGCTAAATAGCTAAACTAAATTAAACTAAAGCTACGACTGCTTTCGTTTAAGGTGCAACACCACTATCTGTGCACCACCCACCAGCAGCACCAGTAAAGTTGTACATGGATCCTTTGGAGCGTGACCAAAATCAGAACTAAGGTGAATTTTTCTCATTATCGTCAAAGTTTTTTTTTTTTTTTCACACGCCAAAAGATCACACTGCACAGTATCAGTGACACAAACCAGAAGGTCAACTCTCGCAATCCAAAACGCCCAAAATCTCGTCGCAGTCTCATCTCGGCGACAAACAAATGTCAAAAACTTGTCAAAATGTAGGGAAATTAGAAGTATTTTTTGACAGATGGCGACCGAGACCAGGCCGCGAAATTACGAGAATTGCCCCTCAGAAATAATCATCAATATAAAAAAAGCAAACAGCATCACAAACATTAACACAAAATATTATGAACAAGCAACGAACAAAACGAAACATGACAAAGTTACATGAGCAGAAACGGAACGCAATTTATGAAACACAACTAAACGTAGTTCAAGGAAAATTGGACGTCAAAATTTAGGCAAATTCATGATTGACAGGTGACAGTGACAACTAAACTAATGACGAAACACAATTATTTTACTAACACAAACAATTAGACAAATTACAAACGAAATGTGATGAAAGTAATTTTGAGGTGAAAAAAAAGAAATAGTAAGCAGGTAGATACGTACGATAAACATAAAATTACGTGAATTGACGTCCCAAGCACATAAACTGATAAATTGGAGAACCACAACACTAATAATTATACTTTACGTCCTCCACTATCAGGCTTGACTCCAGCTCCAGATGATTCCCCGGGCTTCTTAGGGTACTTAGCCAACAAGGGACTTAGTTCCTCTAAAGAACAAATCTTATGCCGTGTTCCATCGGGGGATCTGATGACAATAACCCCATCTTGAGTCCAGCATGCCGGCATCCCGAAGTGCAGGCGCGCTCTGCTGAATACAGCTTGCCTAGACCGGGTCAAGAACTCCTTGACTGTGACTGTGGAGCCCTTCAATGCAGACTTTGCCTTCCAAACAGTGGACTTCAGTTCGACATTGGAGAACCTTACTAATATAGGTCTGCTAGTTGCTGGCCCTTTCCTGGATGTTCCAAGTCTGTGACAGACTTTGATGGAGGATGCAGTGATGTCAGGCAGTGCCAGTTTGTTCTTTAGAGTGTCCAACACGAGAGTTTTGCAATCCTCATTGTCCGCTTCAGTAAACCCTGTGAAGATGAGAGCCTTCCGACGAGATCTCGTCTCCAATCCATCAACCACTCTAGAGCACTCCAAGATCTGCTTCCTGAGAAGTCCCAGCACGCCGAACATGAGCTCTCGAAAAGACCGGAACTCTTCAGCAATCTTAGCAACTGTGTCTTTTGTGGGTCCCGCACATTGGATCTGTGCCTCAAGCTCACCCATCTTCTTAAGGAAGCACTCCTCGAGGTTCTTCTGGGCCGATTGGATATCATCCAGTTGAGATGACATTGTGGTAGTGTGACGAATTTGCAGTGGCTATGAGAGAATACCAGTGAGAAACTACTGGCAGGTGGTGTAGTGAAAGTGCTTGCGTTACATGGATTGTTTCACCAATGTAAATACTGCTTCAATATCACTTTATGCAGCCAATATAGTAATCGAAAGCAAATAAAATACTTAAAAAATAATTTTAATTAAAAAGGATTTACGAAGTTGCGTGTTAACTTTTCTACACCTCCGGTATCGAAATGCAAAACGAATTTTACAAATCCGACTGGTGGTTTCAGAGATTAGCGCGTTCAAACAAACAAATAAAAAACTTCAGCTTTATATCCATACTAATATTATAAATGCGAAAGTGTGTCTGTCTGTCTGTCTGTATGTTACCTCTTCACGCTCAAACCGTTGAACCGATTTAGATGAAATTTGGAATAGAGGTAGTTTGAGTTCCAGGAAAGGACATAGGATAGTTTTGATCAAGATACTCCTACGGGATCGAGACTTATGCGGTTGAAACCGCGGGGCGCAGCTAGTTATTATAATATAGATTAGTATGGGTAGATAGATATAGTACCTATTGCTGGTACATATAACTAGATTTTGGATCGCAATTTAACTTGGTTTTTCTTTTCTGGCTACAACAAAGCTAATTGAAAGTATTATGAATCTAACAAGCTTTACGGCTACTTATCTAGACAATAGTGCCGATTCTGTTGTTCAAAAGCGAAACTGAATTTAAGTTCAGTGTATGTACTTATCTTTTTCATTCTATTTCATTAAGAAAAGGACAGAAGATAAATTTTAGTTTAATCCTGTCAAATTAATCAGCGCCTGACGTAATTGACGTAATTTTAGTAGTCAGGTCTAAACTTGTATGGAGTAGTGTCAGACGGAACCCTTCGTGTGCGAGTCCGACTCGCACTTTTATATTACTTATTACTATAGATCGTTGTAATTACGCGAATAAGGTTATTTGTTTCAAATTGCAAATCCACACTCGAAATTTAGTGGAAACCATTTTAGTTTCCTTACTTAAGACATGGAAAATTTTCAGGACATAGTACTTAGTTTATTTGCAAAAACGGCAGGAGATATTGAACTCGCTGGGAAAATAATTTCGTGGCCCAGAAAGATCCGTCACTACGCGAATAATTCACATAAAGCAAAAATTCACATGGAGCATGTCAGTAGGAACGAAATATGCGAAATTGAACTACCTACTTAGCAAACGACATTGAGGTTGACTTGCCGTTGGTACTGGGAACGGACACGTATTTAGTAAGGGGAAGAATTAAGTCACGACATGTCAGCAGAAAGGTTACGCTTACATTTTAGTTAATAGGGCTACAAGTAACTCAGTAGGTGATATTAATAGCTATTATTGCAATTGTTTGGTGGGTAATCAGGCAATGGGATGCTCTGCTCTCATTTTGTGGTACCTATCTTAGTTGGGCTCGATTTAGGTCTGTTGAGCCACCGGCTCCGTTTTTAGACGACATATTTTATGAATATGGTGATAATATGGACCAATGAAACTATTGCATTCCTATATTCAAGCATTTTTATTTTCTATTTCTTATCAAAACCTACATTTAGCATGACCTACCTTTGTAATATTATTTAATTGGGATCATTCATTGATTTATTGGAACTATTTTTTGTTGTTTTATGTGAATCAAATTAATCATATTGTTATAAAATACTGTTTTTTTGGTGGAAGATTTGTTACAAAACTAACCTCAAAACTGAGCAGAAATTTAAAGAACAACATAAACCCCACCAAATAAATAGATAATTTTAATTTCTTATGAAAGTACGACATTACCCCCCTTTTATATCCAATTTATGGTAGCATACAAAATTGTTTGATGCGCAACGGCGGTCAGTAGAGAAATGGGCAATTTCCTTTACCGGTAAAAAAAAAAATTGTCATAAGGAGGTCTCCCGATTTCCGTCTCTGTTCTTTAAACTTTAGGTAAATACACACAGCCTATTCCGATCACGAATTTAATTTTGAGCGACGTTCTGTATTGTTGCGTTGTTATTACAAAGTATTTACTGCGATAGACAATACGGAACGTATGTCACAGAAAGAGATAGCTATCTTGTAATGTGTTGCTCGCTGCCATTAGCGGACTAAATGAAACTACAACAATGTCAACAATTGTCTGAATTTGTCTGCAACAATTTGCGCGAGCTAGTGCGATATCTACCTCTATCATTGCGTGTGAGCTTGTTTATGACTCGGCGAACCACCGGACCACGCATACGGCGACAGCGCCGTCCGTTTGCCGCCGTGTCTTTCAACAAGTTTCCATAGTAGACCCATCCATACACACACACGGCGAAGTAGCCGTAGCTTTTCACGGCAAGAAAAACGTGTGTGTGTATACAACTGGCCTAGGGATAACGTCAGCCTCAATAAGATGTAGACATGGTACGATTCCGCATGCGTCATTTTTAGGGTTCCGTACCCAATGGGTAAAAACGGGACCCTATTACTAAGACTCCACTGTCCGTCTGTCTGTTTGTCTTTCACCAGGCTGCATCTCATGAACCGTGGTAGCTAGACCGTTGAAATTTTCACAGATGATGTATTCTGTTACCGCTATAACAACAAATACTAAAAATATAATAAAATAAATATTTAAGGCGGGCTCCCATACAACAAACGTGCTTTTTTCGGAGTTTTTGCCTAGTGGTACGGAACCCTTCGCGTGCGAGTCCTACTCGCACTTAGCCAGTTTTTTTACATATAGATACCTAAATATCCTGAATGTACAATAATGTATATACATCTGAATATGATTATCTTTATAGGGTTAATTAATTTTCATTGTCTACAGTAATTACTATCTACTGTAACAATATACAAAACAATATACAGTATTGTGCTTTCTAGCCAAACATTGTCGACAATAAAATGTATCCTTGTTCGCGTATATTATCTAGTTCAGACTGAATAAACCCGAAGTTACCCGAAGGTTTCCGAAGCAGTCGCTCCCTGACTTCACCTACTTACTTCGGCATGACGGCTATAAACTGCTATGGCAGTAATTTACATCAATTATTTTGATAATCCGCGATAACATCGAAGTAAGGTCGCAATGCGTTTGTGATTATTGGGGACAAGTTTTGGTGAGTGATCATATTTATTTATCACACTGATATTATAAAGGCGAAAGTTTGTGTGTCTGTGTGTGTGTTTATATGTTTGTTACTTCTTCACGCTCAAACGGCTAGACCTATTTTGATAAAATTTGGTATGGAGGTAGCTGACACCCTGGATGAACATATAGGCTACTTTTATCCCGATATTCAGACGGGATCGAAACTTATGCGGGTGAAACCGTGTGGCGCAGCTAGTTTTAACATAAATCAGCCAAGGTCAATTACATTAGTTAAAGACACAGACACGTAAACAAATACTTGACAGTCTTACGCTCACCTCACAATACTCCAGCCATACTGACAAGGTCTTCCTTCTTCCATTCATACGCGGACACATCACAGTCTGGCTCAGCGTCCAAGAGAGCGTTGAACGCAGAGAGTATGCGAGGGACTTAGTGTATCATTAATTCCCGGTTTTTGAAGTCTCCAGATGAATTCTGATTGGCTAATTTAATAAAGTTATGCAAAAGATAAACGTTGGTTAACTGTCACTGCGTTTCTGAATACGCAACAAACCATTCAATAACTATGAAACCGATAACTAATTCCTTAGTTGCCGCTAGAAGGGTCTGTATACAAGTTCGCGTAATAAATTGTTATTTATGGGCTGATCACGGCAGATGTATGAAGAACGACTTCATTGTAATTATTTTTTTTAAAGAAACGCTTACCGCACTTCATTGTTTTTGTTTCGTGTGGTATTATTCTAACTTTGCCGTTTCATTTTATGTTAAAAGTCTATTTGTCTTTCCAATCGTTATTGTTTTATACATTACTAACCTATACATACTAACTAATACATACACCCGCGTAAGTGTCGATCCTGTGGGAATATCGGCATAAAAATAATCCTATGTCCTTCCCCGGGATGCAATCGATCTCTCTGCCAAATTTTTTCGAAATCCGTTCAGTGGTTTAGGCGTGAAAATGTAACATACAGACAGACAGACAGACAGATAGACAGACAAACAGAGTTACTTTCGAATTTATAATATTAGTATGGATTTTGTAAAATAGCATAATGGAATCTGGAAAACACAGTAAAAAAAATACTGAAGAGTGATGATGCTTCTTATAAATAGAATAATTTGACAGTAAAAAAATGTTTCTGGAGGGTCGAGCTTACCGGAAAACGTAGCGTTGGAAGGTGAACCGATGACCAGGTGAAGGCCGCCGGAATTCGCCGGATGCGAGAAACATAGAACCATCGAAATAGCGATGCTTAGGGTAGGCCTATGTCCAGCAGTGGACGTCTTTCGGCTGAAATGATGATGATGATGATGAAACTATTGGCACTGTATGATCTGATCTCTCTCTCTGGAGTCGGTCCCTCATGTCTGAGGATCGTGGTCAGCTTCGGAGTTGCATCCGGAGCGGATGATCCGCCTCCACTGGTGTCTGTCCAGCGCAACCCTTTCCACCGTATAGAATTTAGAGGACGATGATTCGAGATTAGTCGGATCGTGGATGGGTGACCATATTTACATACTGATACCTCTCCGTGTCTCGGAAAGCACGTTATGCCGTTGGTCCCGGCTGTCATTCTTGGATCTGTTCAGTCGTTCGTTATGGGTCGCCTGATGCCCGAAAGTCTGACAACCAAACGCAAACGCAGTGCAAGCCACACCTGCGTTGAGTCATTATGAATATAATAATGACTAATAAATAAGAAAATTATTTATTAATTTAATTGAAATAATAGGTAATTAAATTGTCATAATTTAATTAATCATTGTCATTATTGAGTCGGCGTTGCGTCGACGCAACGCAGCGCAACGCACTAATGGCCTCGCTCTTTCCCAGTAACTCATTGTGGAGGTCAAATAGGCAGTCGGTCCTTGTAAAATACTGGTATTCAACTTCATTCGGTTAGACTGCAAGCCGACCCCAATACAGTTGGGGAAAGGCTAGGCAGATTCATTGAGAAAAGTACCTAAATAATTTACTAAAAGTATGGTCTCCCTACCGGCGACTCCTGCAACCTAAATCTAGATTACACACTTTTTCAGTAACTTTATTACGCGTCGTTACACACTAGCCTCCATTTTGTAACGATGTTTTAATGATAGGCCTGTAACTGAAAAAATATAAATCACATACTGTAAGACTTGTAAGAGTTATAGAGTTGACTATTTTATGTTTTAGTTTACGAGTTGCTTAAGTAGGTACTAAGCAGTGTGTACTTCAAACTTCAAGCCATAATTATGGTAGGCAAAAGGCAACGGGCAAACTGTAACCATATTCAGCACATGATTCTAGACCACCTAGGGCAGAGATTTTGCATCACACTAATATTATAAAGGCGAAAGTTTGTAAGTGTGGGGGTGTGTGTGTGTGTTTATATGTTTGTTACTTCTTCACGCTGAAACGGCTGGACCAATTTTGATAACATTTTGTTTGGAGGTAGCTGACACCCTGGATTAACATAAAGGCTACTTTTTATCCCGATATTCCCACGGAATCAACACTTATGCGGGTGAAACCGCGGGGCTCAGCTAGTCGCTTATAAAAAAAAGCTGCTATTTCATGGAAGTGCAATAGGTACCCCATGCGGTCAAAAATGGAACTACATTTTTTTTTTAATAACCGACTTTCCTCGCAAGGGGGTTCAGACTTCAGAATCATGTGTCATGCATGTCCTTGCCAGCTGTATTTCGTGTCTTTTGTCGGGAAACAATATTATGTTTGCGCAATTTCTGTCAGATAGGTACTTGTTCCAATGGCTAATCCTAACTAATATTATAAATGCGACAGCAAGTTTGTTACCTTGTCACGCCTAAACCACTGAAGCGATCATCCTGAAATTTTGCGTATACGTTGTCAGGTGTACAGAAACGGATATAGGGTTACATATTCATCCCGAAAAAAGTCCTGTTCCCTAGGAAAACAACAATAACGTTATTATGATAATAGATGGCGCGACGTATCCGCCCCTAAGACGACCCACTGACCCACGTGTCTTTTGAATCATGATTGAATTATATTAGAAGTCATGGGATCGAGATGTATGCGAGTAAAACCGCGGGGCGCAGCTTGTAAAAAATAAAATATAAAAAAGTCAAAATCAAATCAACGAAGGCTACGCTGAAAAGGATGTAATTTTTAAACAGCGATACAACAATAGAAAGACTATTATATCGACGAAGAGACAGAACGTAAGTTTCAGCAAGAAAAAAGTCAAATAAACACCGTTAAACATAAGCAAATCCGTACATTAAATCTAGTTCAGCAGGAAAGCTTAGCACAAAAACCTTTTACATAGGCATTACATTGACCGACTTACCAGCCCATGACACACGTTACACTTAGTAAAGTAATCAAAACACGCAAAAACAACAGTGTGGCATCACAACCTGCTGACCGGGTGACCCCACTACCCCCCACCCCCCACTCTAGCCGGCCGTGGGGACACCTTACTTGTCTGAACAAGGCATAACATTTTGCTTGAATTCTCTGAAGGTTAGGCAGAAATGTAGAATAGAATAGAATACTCTTTATTATGTAGGTACACAATATAAATTACAGACATAAAAACTGTACATAGGGTGACACAATGGGGGGTCCTATCGCTAAAAAAAAAAAAAAGAAAAATTCTTAACAAAAATTTCTTAGAGAAATTAATTTCTTAGAGATTTTTTTATTAGAGAAATTTCTTAAGAAATAAGCAGTACCTTTGTACTCAAATTATAATTATGTCATATCCCTATGTATTTTACTGTGTGTACATAAATTATAAAATAAATAAATAAGAAAAAAATGAAATGAATGATAATGATGATGAAATTTATGCAGTAGATACTCGTTGTCGATTATGCCAGTATGTTATAGTCACATGTAATAGGGATCGAACCATGCCTCAGCATAAGCATAAACCGCCTATAAAGTTCCCACTCCTGGGACACTGGTGGCCACAGACCTCTTCTCTGTGTGAGAGAGAGAGTGGGCCGTAATCTACAGGTACCACGCGAGCCCAGAGCGGGTTGGTTCGGTTCTAGAATATGACGGATTCCTCACGATGTATTCCCTCAACGCTTTGCGAGCAGTGATGAAATAATTTACACGCAAGTAGCAATAGGTTTAATTTTGACAGTTCAAAAACATTCATTGCGTTATTTACGTTGTTTACAGACAATTTTTTCGAACATATGAAGCAATGGATTGGCAATATCCTTCAAAATTATTGAAAGTGTGTTATGTACACAATTAAGTTGCGGATCAGAAACTACGACCAACAACTCGTTAAGACGCGGTTGTTTCCAATGGGCCACCAGTACTCTATGGCCTTATCGGGCAGTCGGGCACACAAATCAAATGAGATAAATTCATAGACATTGGTATTTACGCCTCTTTATTAGCCAGTTGCTTTAGGTGGTACTTAGGTCATTGACTTAATATTTTGGTAACTACATAGTATTGGTTGACGCTGTCATCATTAAACTTATTAAATCCTTTATTTATCTTTTGTAACTTCCAAGAGAAGCTTACGAGAATTTTGCCATGATCATCGGCTTTAGATACGTAAATGTTATCATATCAGACACGAGCAACACCGCATTATATTGTAGTCTTTGAGCACGACTAAAAGTTGATAGGTACGTCAAATGTAAGTCAAAAGCACACATCTAAAAAATCTTACCTGAAAGTAAATCTGCATGCAAACCATCAAAGGGACAGATTTTTCGAGAGTAGATTTTTTGTTGATGAATTATTGCAGTATGTTTTTTTTCACTTGTAATAAAATAATCTTGAAACAAACAGAAACACGGCGTGTCAAATAACTACTGTCAATTTTGGAACATTTTTATTTCGTTTGTCAAAAAATTATATTTTTTTTCTGTGGACGCCTCGTTGGAGTTTTTACATCCAGCCAGCAATGTAATTGTTTTAAGAATGTAGATCTTGCTATTACTCATATGATTGACCTCATTCAAGTTATAATGATTCGACAACCCGACAAATGCCCGACTCAACCACTAAGTAATTAGTAAATATACAAAGGAAACTAATGACGGAAACAAAAATCTTTAGGTTATTTTTAAAAGGATTGCAGCAGCTGGGAAAGTACTACAATAATTGTAGTACTTTCCCAGCTACTGCAATCCTATTATTATCAGTAAGGCAATAAAACTGTTACCGACATAACTTGCATAGTAAGCAAGCTGAAGTGGCAGTGGGCTGTCCATGTTTGTCATAGGACCGATGGCCGGAGGAGCAGACGAGTCCTGGAGTGGAGACCGCGTATCGGCAAGCGTAGTATGGGACGCCCCCCAGCTAGTTAGACCGAGGTGGCTCAGACAGACTGGATACGGAAGGCGGAGGACAGGGTATTGTAGCACATGAGTAGATATTCCGTTTATCTACTCATGTGGTTGTGGCGCAGCCTGGGATAGGCCTATGTCCAGCGGTGGACTTCGATAAGCTGAGTTGACTTGACTTGAATAAAACTGCATATTTTTTCCACATCTTAGCATATAAGTTTAATCAATAATATTGTATTGTATTGTAATATTGTTGAAACAGTTCCAAAATAATTAGGAATAATAATCTGCCGAACATACTTTTTTTTTTTGGTGCCCGTTGGGAATCCTCACGGACTTCCTCCATCGTGCGGGTAACAGAGGGGCATGCCGGACTCTTACCGGCTAAAACCACCGCGGTGTTCCACCTCTACCTATGGCCGGGGGTGCGGGATTCGCATAAGCATTCACCACTCCCTGCCGATCATAGTCTACAGCGATGCTATTCTGTAAAATCTTACCGTCAAAACTTAAGTGAAGTGAGCGTGGAGTGAGCTGTCAATAGTGTCAATTCCTAGCAAAAACAAACTCACTTCACCTAAGTTTCACGGTGAGATTTTTACAGAATCGGCCGGCTGTAATTATTATCTACTGATTCTTTTCACGAGTTTATTTACATTATCATTTCTAATCCTTCAGCGGTAAACCTTAGCCATGGAATTAATATACCTACTACTACCATAGGTCATTCCTTGGTATAAACCATAGCTTTTTGTGTGACACGCAACCGCCACGTCAGTCACACACGAGATTAAGAACCTCAAAAACCTAAAGTTTATTACCCTACATGTTTTACTTATTTTGCTTAAAAAGTAGCTCTATTATACAGGGTGATTGCAAGATGGATGCAAAGCTTTAAGGCGAAGATAGTACAGACAATTTAGAACCATTTTAGCACAATAAGCCATGGTTGTCTTAGACGAAGTCATACCAATTTTTTTTTGCTTACCTAATTTTTTGTTTTTTTTGTTTAATAATGACACAGAGGCCTAAAACATTTTTTTCTAGATTGAAAAAAAAATGAATTCATTTATCATTCAATTTGGCCATTATTAATAAGAATTTACAATAAGCAGTTTACTTAAAATTTTGGGAAGTTTCGAAAAAAAACAAAAATTAGGTAAAATTAGGTAGGTTGGTTAGGATAAATATCACTAAGTAAACCGCCTGCTTGGGTTCGAACCGATGACCTTAATTGCATAACAACTGAACTAAATATAAAGTAACTATGTTATTTGTTTTTTTTTCAATTTTTTTTCACTGTAGCAAATACCTAAACTATTGGCGCTGCCTGCCGTCCAGCACCGCACTCTGTCTCGCTCTCAGTCAGTCCGCGAGCAGTATCGTGCGAGCGAGATAGAGTAAATTTTAGCTGAGGTAGTATGGGCTCTTAATAACTCGTAAGCTGGAGCCTAACTGCCTAACCCACTGGGACACTACTGCTCAGCTCTAATTACATTACGTAACGCATTAGTTTAGTGGCAATCGTTTCAATTTGACTGTTAAAAAAGTTGTTCTTATTGCGCTTGTCGTGAACCCAGATTTGAAAACATGTAGCGCATTAGATATATTTTTGCATTGACATTAATTTGTAGTGTGTTGTGTTGCTGCAATTCTTAAAACATCTAGGTACTGCTTAACATGACGGGTTATTAACAAAATCCCAATCTGTTAGGCAAATCTAAAACTCAAACTCAAACCATTTATTTCAATTAAACCATTTACAGGCACTTTTGAATTGTCAAGAAATCGGTCAGTCAGAAAATATGAAGCTAGTTGCCCATTCCAAAGCGTAGGTACTCCTATGGAGAAGAACGGGCAAGAAACTCCATGGACACTCTCTAAAATTGTATTTTTACAAAAATATTAGTTAGGTACATCATTAATGTTGAATTTACAATTATATGTGAGAACGATGGAAAAAAATATGTACGCGTTAAGAGCGTCCAGAGTACAGCAAATAGTAAGAAGACAACAATCCAAAAATAAAATAATTAAAAATAAGCCGAGGCAGCTGAGTGATGACCAGCCCCAATTGACGGACCCCAACCATTTACCGAACCGGGCACTAAAAGTAAAGCTAAAAGTAAACCTAACCTAAAGCAAGTCGTAATAGCCCTAGGCTTTAGTCGGGCAATAATAACGGTTTGTACTGAATTTCAGTATAAACCCCTTATTAATAATGCTATTACAATTTAGAATCCCTTGCTGCACTCAGGATTCTAATTTTAACTTAAGCTTATTCGTTACTTCGAGATTCAAAATAGCGCTCGTGACAAAAGACACTGCTTTATCCCTTATGTTAGAGATCATAAAAAAAATTACGAAACTTGAAACGAAAACACATAAAAATTAGAAAGGTTGGTCCTGTTACATCAAGCATTGTGTATAAAATAATGGTCAGTGCTGAACAGATGTTGCACAAATTAATAAAAAAACAATGTTCTCTCCAAAAACAAATGAAGGACACAACACGTGTGGGGCTCAGTAAAGAAAGTTTTTGTTTTATCACTAGGTGTATTATAGTGGGAACAGCTTTGGAGACAGTGAACTATAAAAAAAAATAACATGAAACAACATCACGCCTGCGGATGCTGACCTAAATGAGGTAGGCAGATTTGTACTGTATTGTCAAATGGCAGGTACACCTGCGTTAATTCGCACGTTAAGCCCCAGGCAGCATGGGGCGAGCGAAACTAGTGACAAATATCCAGATTCCGGACTGTTACTGAGTAATTCCTAATCGAAACATATTAAGGGAGTTACAATGACATGACCTAAAGCGCGGTCACTGTCGGACTGCATAGAAAAGAAAGAGACGCGCGATGACACGACGCTGGTAATTTATTGCAAAATATGAAGCAATTATTTAATTACAAAAAATCTATTGTTTTAACAAAAAAATTAAAACACTAATATTTTAGTATGTTGCTTGTAGAATAATCTGACAAAAAATCAGAATGATTGTATGTATATTAGTATGATTTTTATTGTACAAAAAAAAGTTTTTAGAGGTATCTTCATGATTTTTTTCTATCGTGTCAAATTAGTTGTATTATGTTTTCAAAACACTGTCTACCTAGCATATATCCTGAAGAATATCATATATTTTTCTGATTTTGTTTACTGTAGTCGATCATATACTTTTATTGTTTCTAAAACATGCGTTTTTTGCGTTTAGGTCCTATAAGCCCCTTAACCTTGGCATCGAACCCAGGACCCCCGCACTGAACGGCGAAGTAGGCCGTACTTGAGCTACCTATAATAAATTATCACCATTTGAGAATGACCTCTGCGGTGCTATTCTGTACAAATCTCACCGTTAAAACTTAGGTGAAGTGAGCGTAGAGTGAGCTGTCAATAGTGTCAATTCCTAGCAAAAACAAACTCACTTCACCTAAGTTTTCACGGTGAGATTTTTACAGAATCAACCAGCAGCGCCCTAATTCTGTAACCTACTATCAATCAGAATTTGAATCATTTTGAATAATATTGCTAATCCATTACTTCATATGTTCGAAAAATTTGTCTGCTCAGCAACGAAATAATTCAATGAATGTTGTTGAACTGTCAAAATGAAAGCCATTCCTACTGCTAGTGTGTTACACAATTATCCCGCTGCCCATAGTTTCTATTTATCAGAACTTTAACGCTAAGGGCTTGTCCCCACTATATCGTGACGATAAATTTATCGTTGAACGACTGTCGTATCTAGGGTTACCAGATCTAAAATTTAAAAGTCCGGAGAAAAAACCTGATTTCCTTAAAAGATCCGTAGAATTAGTCGAAATTTCAGATATTTTCACAAACGTAATGTACAATTTAAAAACTCATATTATTAATAATTGTGTGCACTGAGGATCTCGATTCTCGGAGGTCATGCCCACACGTTGGGCACGAATGCACTCCACCCCTCCCGTATAGCAAAACATTTATGAAAAAGCTGATAAGTAGTTGAAAGTTTCATAGATAAATAAGTGTTGATTTTATTTGTGCAATTAACATGACCAAAGGTGTTTTTTTTTAATTAGTCACTATGTGTAAAGATTTTTTTTATGTTTTGTGCCTTTTAATAAAAAGGATCTAAAAATACAACTCTATTTTATTGAAAATTCTGAAAGTCCTGAGATTTACAAAAGCCGGCCGTAATTCTGAGAAGAGTTTAAAAATCCTGAGATCTCAGGACAAATTCTGAGATATGGTAACCCTAGTCGTATCTAGCTGTTCCCATTGATTGTGACGACTTTTTACTGTTCACGGTGGTTGCCTTGTCATTTGCACATTATTTACCTCTACGTTTATTTGAAGATCAGTAGTGGTATAAACGTGTGATTCGTGGCTACGATAGATAGTCGCAATAACGACACATGATTTGTCGTCACGATAATTCGTGACGTTTTTTTTATCGTTTTACGACTGTCGTGCTAGCCGTTCCCATTGACTTGACAAAAAAAAACTTCGTAGACAACAGTTAATCGTGTAGTCCTATATGTGAACACCTCCATTTAAATACACAAGCCACGACGCGCGACGCTTTAAACGTCACGATAATCTGTCGTCACGACATAGTGGGAACGGGGCCTAAAGTGGCGATAAATTATTACGTCGAAGAAGCGAAGTGACCAACAATAACAATGCTGTGTTGACCTAACTAATAAACTCAAGTTGGGGCGACGGTTTTATTTTTTATTTACTTAACACTTATAGTACTTACTTAACATTCTGTCCTTCGGTTTTATTTTATGTTGATCATGAAGGTAGTTCCCCCAAGGAGACAGTTTTTTGTTCGGTAACGTGGTCATCATCGTTGATAATTTATTTGGGGTCGGCGCCACATGTCTTTTTTAGGGTTCCGTACCTAAAGGGTAAAAACGGAACCCTATTACTAAGACTTCGCTGTCTGTCCGTCTGTCCGTCTGTCTGTCTGTCTGTCACCAGGCTGTATCTCAAGAACCGCGATAGCTAGACAGTTGAAATTTTCACAAGTTATGTATTTCTGTTGCCGTTATAACAACAAATACTAAAAACAAAATAAAATAAATATTTAAGGGGGGCTCCCATACAACAAACGCGATTTTTTTGCCTTTTTTTGCTCGATATCAAAAATGGCAACAGGTAGGCACTTGAAATATTCACAAAATACTCAGTTGTATTTTAAATTTAATAATAAATAATAAAATTAAAATAAAATAAATATTTAAGGGGGGCTCCCATACAACAAACATGTTTTTTTCGGCGTTTTTGCCTTGTGGTACGGAACCCTTCGTGTGCGAGTCCGACTCGCACTTGGCCAGTTTTTTCCCATAATTCTCTGGTCGTCATCTCAGATCACACAGCCCATACGTCGTTTCTTTGGTCTGCCCCTACTTTGATAGCTACCTACATTCATATTGAAAACTTTTCTCACGACATTTTGCTCATTCCTCTACCCGTGCATACATACAACTATTCAACCTAACTTTTCGGTTACCGGAGCCACTTTTAGACTTCCCTTTAAAGGTAGAAAGAGTAGAAGAAGAATAAGAATATTTAGCTACCTACTTGAATAATACACCATAGGCTTTAGGTACGCACGGCGACATATCAAGCTATACAGTTCCAGTATAAGCTGACTTCTCATTGTACGAAAAACCAAAGCAAGCAAACTCAAACTCAAAGTATTTATTTCAATTAAACCTTGTACAGGCACTTTTGAATTGTCAAAATTAAATAGTCTGTCAGTTAGTCAGAAAATTGAAGCTAGTTGCCCATTCCAAAACGTAGATCTCTATGGAGAAGAACTGGCAAGAAACTCCATGGACACTCTTTTAAATAAAGATATTACAAAATCCAGGGTACTTGTACTTGTATTCTTGTTGCTTCCATATGTGAGAAAAATGTAAAAAAAACACAAATGAAGAAACAATTCAAAATGTAAGATTAAAAATAAGCATTTGCAGTTAAGAGATGACCAGTCCCAACCGACGGCGCCCGTTCACGAACATGACGCGTGGATCAGTATCATAATATCATTAATGCGACGTCAGCTAAAACTGGAAAAGTATAACTTGATATTTTGTCGTGTGTACACCTCTGACTAACCCGTTGGGGTTACAGGCGTAATTTTACATGTTACTGAAAGTAGTGCCTATTTACCTAGGTATGTAGGCATACCATCTTATTAACTGCATTCATACCTCATCCATGTGACCATGATGTGTATTCATGTGTTTCAAAATTTTTACCAACCCGCACTGGGCTCGCGTGGTAGAAGACGGCCCACTCATAGAGAAGAGATTTGTGTCCCAGTAGTGGGATCAGTACTTTTAGGCTGATTATGCTTATGATATACCTCAGCCTAATGAAGCATGACCTTTCTTTGTCCCTTAAGAGAAGTCTCATCAAGAGAAGGCAAACTTCCCATCCTCACATATGGTGGTCAAACATGGTCTTTGACAAATCAGCAGAGGTCCACGCTCGAGGTTTGCCATCAGATGGTTATAGAACGGCGTATTCTGGGTATCAAACTAACAGACTGGGTTAGGAATACGACCATCCGTTCCACCACAAAGATAACTGAGGCCACTTGGAAAGCTGCCACGCTAAAATGGAACTGGGCTGGACACATTGCGCAATTCCTTAAAACTACCGTCCGACTGTCGGTCGGCTACTGTCGCGGTCCCACTACCCCAGTGAAGGAACAATGGGCCATACTTACGACCCAAGTGGGTCCCTCTTCATGGCAAGCGACATTGTGGCAGGCCCAGACCAGACGGAGATGGCGGGATGAGCTGGACTCCTTCAACAAGAACTGGTCCTCAGCAGCTTTGAACAGAGACAAGTGGAAAGAGAGTAGTGAAGTCTTTGCTCTGAAGTGGAACATCACAGGAAAATAATAATAGTACCTACCTACTATAATACCTCAGCCACTTCTAATACAAGGAATATTTGGCAGTGATAATAATACAGTATTGTAAACGTTTTTCGTCTCAACATATAGAGAAATGAATTAGAACCTTTCCTTTTGGTCTAAAAGATAATCGTACCAAAGAAACGAAACGGAGAAGAAAACACCAAAAAGGACCAAGTCAAACTAAAAAAAAATACTCGAACAATGATACGCATACAAAATTGTAGTTTTATTAACAGTTCATACAAACGCTTGGGCATCGTAATAAACTCAATTGGAGTGCATGTCGCTTCTTAATTGACTACAATAGACCATACAATAAACTGACAATTTAAAACGTCACACCAATGTGTCATGGCGGACATACATTGGCGTTTGTGTGACATACATTGGTGAACTAACACTGATGGAATGTAAGAAATGTTTGACGGAGAAGCAATGGATGATACAGTTGGGCCAATGTTTATCAAGTCACGATGATGAAGGAACTTTTCCATTTGATAGTGTAATGTGGGCTCTTCAATAGATATTGATACTGAAGCTGACCTCTTTATATGTGATTCTAATGCAAGATTCCGTGATACAATATCAAATATGTACCGACATCAGAATATATCTTTGAGAGGTATTTGCGAAAACAAGTCGCCATCGCCATAAGGAACGTAAGAGTGAAACAATCCTACCGGGTCAGCGGCATTGTCCGAAAGGGTTACCGCTGGCCCGGAACACAAAGGGCTAAGGAAGGACACGGGTGGGTTTTAGTCAGTAAGAGTCTGACACTCTCTTCCGCTCCACCCAGAGCGGGTCTTTTGATGATTTCCCATCCGCAAAAAAAAAGAGTGAAACAATGTCATCGCCACAAAAAACAACAGAAAAGCTTTTGTAAAAACGTGCACGGTCATTATAAAAACCAAATAAATAAGCACTCATATGGTCGTTGACTCAGACGCTACTATTTGCAAAGATAAATAAATAATAGTTACAATAAAAGTGTTGTTACAAAACATGCGCAAGAGTGGTCGCCGCGCCGCTCATTAGGCTTTTAGCCAATAACGATGCAAAGAAATGTGGCTTTATTACATCGAGTTTACAGGAAACTGTTGTGGATAGAGCAGCCCAGTGGTATCGGCACCGACTTACGGTTGTGGGTCGTGGGTTCGAAACCAGTTTCATCACCACTGCTCCCAAAACGGTAATTTTTTGTGTTTGTATGTTACGCTTTCACGATAAAACGGCTGAACAGATTTAGATGAAATTTGGCACATGGTTAGAGCATGACCACAGGACACTAAGAGATAAGAAGACACTTAAGATACACAACAAGATACATTATAAGATACTTTTTATCCCGATATATCCACGGGATCGAGACTTATGTGGTGGAAACCGCGGGGCGCAACTAGTAGTCCATACTAGTATTATAAATTCGAAAGTAACTCGTCTGTCCGTCTGTATGTTACCTTTTCACGCCTAAACCACTGAACGGATTTCGATAAAATTTGGCAAAGACATAGATTGCATCCCGGGGAAGGACCTCGCGGGCAAAGCCGCGGGCGGAAGCTAGTAATTTATAAACTTATGAAAAACTTCTCCACAAATTGTATACTTACGTAAGCCAAATTTGTTTTCAAACACATCCCACTTCTGTCGGAGAAACTAAATACTGGGATACTTACAATGTAGCGCCAAATATTTGCAATAAAATGCCTTATGTAAACAACTTATGGGAGAACTCTTGAGAGTATTTCAAAACACTTGAGGGGTAACTTGACACATTCAAGTGTGAATTATAAGTGATTATGAAAGCTTTATTTTATGGCAGGGAGACACTCAGAGATGAGTGTTTTTTGCTGGAAACTGCATGGTGTGTTTGTTATGTGGCAAAGTAAACACCAAATCAATGAGCTTTTTAAAAAAAATACATTTTTAAACGCATAATCTATACTAACAGTAACGATAAAGCTGAAGAGTTTGTTGTTTTTAACGCGATAACCTCTAGAACTACCAGTCTGATTTGGAAAATTCTTCTTGTATTTGATAGCCTCATTCTTGAGGGAGGTTATGGGCTACTCACCGTCACGCTACAACCCTTAGGAGTCGACCAAAATGAAAAAGAAATAGAAACAACGCTAAGCGAAAACGAAGAAATGTCGCGGGAGGAAAATGTGCCTATTATTTTACTACTTACTGTGTCTGTGGTGTCTTATCCACCCCCGATGACGCCACTACCCTCCTCCAGGAGAGTAGAAAGACCACAGATAACACAAGACCCATCATCCGTCCTTCCGCCCTCGCCGTTGAGCCCGTCGCGACACTCCGTACCATGTCCGCCCCGACTCTTGCTCGAGCCAGCCCGCGCCGCTGAGCCTGTAGTTTTAAATTCGTCCACAAAAAATAACAATAATTCCGATCCAGCCTGTCCCTTGCTGCCCTCTCCCAGCGACGTCCTAAGCCGAGGTCCGTACCCCACAGGGGGTGCCCTTAGCGTGTAGTCGCTTAGTTTTTAAGTTTATTTATGGCCTTAATTTATTGAGGCATTCACAGGAAAGCCCGGTTAAGCAGTCGACAACCCCTCAGGTTGAACTGCGAGACAACATTTATAAAAAATAAAAAAATGGTTTTTTACTACTGCCACGCGAACGACGTCACTGGCAGAAGATTGTTTATTAAAATTATGTCAGGACCAATAGGCCAAAATTGGTCCTTCAGCGTGACACCTTCAGATTTGAAAGTTACTTAACTTACACATTGGTATCTGTCACTGCTGAAACTAACAACAATAATTAATCGATATTACAATCAGTCACAACAAATCCAATCTAAGAAACTTAAACGGAGCAGACACTCGGCTCCCCATACGTCATACTATAAAATACACTTATACATACAATACCGAATCCTAAGCAAATGATGGTGCGACCTACTTATAATAGGAGGGAACATGGCGGGAGGTCGGAACTCAAAGTGCTGACTGCTGACTTTAAAACAACGACAACGCACCATTATGAATAAGTACCTAGAACTAAGCATGAACTGGCTCACAAGTCACAACACTAGGATTGTATTTCCGTTGACCGTTAAGTTAATCGCCAAAGGTAGGATACACAGAAATATAATATCTATGGTAGAATACCTAGGAAGTCGAATAGTGCTGTGAAAGCTTTCTGATAAATCATCCGAGTACTGAGATACAAAACTATAGTTTGCATTCGGTAAATACGCCGTTTAAAACTATTAAAACATTCGCATGTGTTAAGATCAAATCAATAGCTGAAAGAATATTACCGCTACCAAGTAACAGAGCGATATCTGGTGTCGTTTGGTGGTGTCGTGGTACGGAGTGAACCAAAATATTGCTCTCCTGGCTGCCCCGGCGCGGGCGGGTGCGCCCACATGGTCGCTACTAGTGATGTTACAAAACTATCGATACCGATGCAGATATATTTACTATGGAATACTGGACATTCAGTGGAGTAATTAAGTAGTGGATTTAAGAAATATTTAAATTGCTAGATTGGATGCAGTTAAGCATTCCAACAAAAGTCTTACAGAGATAATGGAATTAAGATAAATTGCATATAGTAGCCACAAAGCTTTAAGCCCTAGAATTCTGGAGAAGAATTTATATATTTTAGTTTTAAGTACTTATCTAATAAACTTTATATCAAGGATGCTTAGACGGAAGAATCTTATATGCATTCAAAGTTTCACTTTTATTTCATATCCCTTTCAAAAAAATCCTAAAGCTTCACATATCTCGCTCTAATTTCTCATTGCAATCGATATCTAAACATTATTCTGACGATCAGACGTCCCTAATTGCCACATCTCCCGTCTTAAGGCGCGGCGGCGACCGCTAGTCACAACGTAGCCGGCGCAGACGCATCCCGTGGAACCGATCGCGATCCAAAAATACCCGCCGACCGGGCCGCGACGCGATGGCCTGACGTACAAACAAAGAGTACCAAAATTTCAAGTGAACCCGGTATTTTGGTATTTTGTGGTGTTGTGATAGTGTTATGGTGCAATGTCGCCGACTGCGGAACTGCCCCAGTGGTGTGGCAAGACCGAGAGCTGCCCCCAAGCTCTGCTCGGCTGGCTGTACTTGACTCATGACCAGAATGATCAGGTATTGACTTCTTTCTTTCATGTATTTGTTAGACGCAACGGGGACTGTTGAACGCTGAAAAAGTAGTAAACCATCTTGATTCGGTCAAAAATAGAATCATTATTTAAACATTTTCGTTTCAAATGTTGCAACAAATATTTTAGCTCTTACCGTTACCGAGATCGACCAAGCTTCTAGGAACTGAAAAATCAAGTCTAGGCTAACAGTTGTATAGTCAACAATCCATAGTTATATATTAGAAATTTCTCCCTGATCCATATAGCGTTGTGACGTCACATTGTAACCAAATAAATCTAACAGTTTCATAGTAAGTATGAGTCAACAGTTGATTACTTCAATAGTTTCATCATCAGTTGCACCTAATTGAAGGAGTTTTTAGGTTAAAGTCGTTTAATAAGGACATAAAGACCAAATTGTTGATTATTGGTCCTTATTCCTCTATTACGTAGGTAGTAACACGCTGTATAAACAAGGGTCAAAACATTAATGCTACCTACGTAGAAACTGATCAATATGTTTTACAGATCGACATCAGAATACGGTTTCTAATTGATCTCATTAAGAAAATAGGACCAATATGAACTCTACTTTAAGTATAGTTGACTGATCAAGGACATTTGTATCCGTAACTCCGTACGATTAAGCCCGGAATACACATGTTTGTAACTTGCACAAAAGTATGCAAGTAGCTTGCATACCAATAATTAAGAACTTTTGATTGGTGAATACCCTAAAGCATGCAACCTACTTGCATACTTTTGTGTTACAGGCATATGTTTTCCGGGCTTATATGACCTAAAGCGCGGTCTTTGTTGGACTGCATAGAAAAGAAAGAAAAGAGCGATGACACAACGCTGGTAATTTGTTGCAAAATATGAAGCAATTATCTATTTACAAAAAAATCTATTGTTTGGACTAAAAAAAATTAAAACTAGTGTTTTAGTATGTTGCTTGTAGAATGATCTGACAAAAAAATCAGAATGATTGTATAAGTAATTAAATTAGTATGGTTTTTATTGTAAAAAGTTTTTAGAGGTTCCTATCTTCATTATTTTTTTCTAACGTATCAAATTAGTTATAGTATGTTTCCAACACATACTACCTAGCATATATCCTGAAGAATATCATATATTTTTCTGATTTTGTTTACTGTAATCGATTAAATAATTTTATTGTTTCTAAAAGTTGCGTTTTTTGTGTTTAGGTCCTGTAAGCCACTTCAAGTGCATCTATCCGCAATACGAAAGTTCAGTAGTATAGTGACCAAAGCAACACAGCAAACTGTGCGCGATCAAAATAGTTCAGATACTGTATAAACAGCTATTAAATCGCGCCTAAATCCGGCAACAAGGGTCGTTGACATAAAAATTAAATACGCGATATTTACGCATATTCCGTGCGACTGTTAGGGCAATTAATTGGTACTGCTAATTTACTGGATGTAGCTATGTACTCGGTATCTTGGAAATACGGGAATATGATTAGGTTTTCTGTAACCTTTCCTGTCCCACAGGTGGGAATTGTCCGATTATAATTCTAGTCGAAGTTTCACTTTATACCAAGACCAAAGGCACTACATAATATAAACATTTAAAATTTTATTTCTTGATTTTAATTTAAGTAAGTACATAAGTATATTGATTTTAATTAATTTAAAGATGTAAATGATCTTAAAGATTTTAATGCATTTAAGGATGATTGCGATTTAACTAATGAATTTATTTTACAATTTGATCTTATGTAGTATTTGAGTTATTTAATTTTAGTTTTAATTATAATAGTACCTACTTACCTACCTAAATATGTATAGATCACTGTGTCTGAATAAAAAAAAAAATTAAAGTAAAAATGTTGAACCTATTTGCCACTTTCAAAAAGTTCGTATGGAGACTATCTGATTGCACTGAAAGCCCAGCTTAAACTGCTGGGTCTAAAAGCATGAAATTTCGCACAAGACTTCCTTACATAACGAAAATTCTAAAAGGAAATACATTCCTAAAGGGGTTATATACGTGATAAAAGTTTTTATGGAAATTGGTCATCTCTGCCGATGAGAAATCCAAGGGGACACGGGACACGGCTTGGAACAGATAAATTAATTACTATATTGATACCTACATGTAGTGTTCACATACCTATAAAATTTACAAATATTACACCTATCTAATGTTTAAAAAAAAAAAAATAAGTGAAAACTTCCTGATGCACGTTGGGCATTTTTTGATATGGGAAAAAACCATTGAACTCGCGACACTGTTACCGACACCGCGCTACATTTGGATGTGTTCAGCTATCATCGGGATCTAACAGTTTTAATGTATATGCGATATGTCAGTGAGTGATGGCAAAGTATTCTGTTTGTGTTTTGTTTTTCACTTCTGTCGGCACTCCCGGAGTGCTACTGTTTTTATTTTTATTAGCCTTTAATGTCCCACTGCTGGGCAAAGGCCTCCCTACTCCCCTTCCACCTCTCTCTGTCCAGAGCTGCCAAGGACCAATCTTTATTAAAGGAGTCCAGCGTATGGTTAACTATTCTTAAGTATTCCTGAAAAACGAGAAAATAGAGAACTGATTTCCGTTCTACATCCGGTTAGACTGAAACTTGAATTGTCAAGGAGTCGGTATGTCTAACTAATATTATAAAGAGAGAAAGAAAATGATAGAAAAAACAGTGAGTGAAAGCGCGAGGCGTCATAAAGTTGTAACTAGTTGACCGGTGTAAAGATTATTGTGAACAATATAATGGGTAGTTAGCTCTTTCAACTACATACTATTCCACCAGGGAGGTCTGAGCTGTCCGAGTGCAGTGAGGCTGAAACCAGCCCCATATATCCATATGATAAATGATTTTTTTCTGTAAGTAGGTTTGTACAAACACTTTTATACGTCAATCATATTTTTTAAACTAGATGAGGTCGGCGTTTCCTATCTGACTACTCTGAGAAGAAAGGCCGAAACAAACTCAGAGGTCACAGTCTCTTTTAAAGTCCAGACAAAATCTTGGTCAGATCGTGTGAAGACCATGTCGATTGGTGTCTGAAATGGTCTTTTGAGGAAAGAACCACACATATTGAGCGGACCTGTCCAATCATACTCTCCATACTTTCCACAAGATACAAGCGATGCTTAGTTTGTGGCTCGCCGAATCCGTCACATTGTATTTTTACTTTTTGATGAATAAAACTTATTATTTCCTTTATTTCATATTAAACATATAAATTATATTATTAATAATTACCTTATACTATTAATTACCATATTATAATAATATTATAAATTCGAAAGTAACTGTCTGTCTGTATGTTACCTTTTCACGCCTAAACCACTGAACGGATTTCGATAAAATTTGGCAGAGACATAGATTTCATTCCGGGGAAGGACATGGGATAGTTTTTTCGACATACCTCGCGGGCGAAGCCCCGGGCGAAAGCTAGTACTTAATAATAAAGAGCTATACTTGGAAATCTTATATCTATCAACTAATTAATAATAAAGCTGAACAGTTTGTTTGTTTGAACGCGCTAATCTCTGGAACTACGAGTTGAATTCGAAAAAATATTTTTGCATTTGATAGCAGAATTTTCGAGGAAGGATAAAGTTTAAGTGTTAACTAGTCGCAAGCTGGAACTCACTGGTGGTCATGGCCAAAAAGCACGCTGTCTCACCTGGCTTCGTGTCCGACAGAGCTAGTATCAGTGATGAGCAGTTAGACGCTAGTCTACACGTATAACGTCTAGTTCTCACGCACAGAAACACCGAACTGATAGGCGCGTAAAAGAAATCGAAAAGTGCTTTGGAAAATTGAGTTTTATGAAAAAACCACTGCATAAATCAATTATAAATAAAGTTTATTGAACTCTTCGATAACTGAGCTTTTTCGGTACGGACTTGGTTTTGAAGATTTTACTGTTTTTTTACATCCAAAGTTGCGTTAAAAATAGCAAGAAAAACGAATCTTTGTTGGCTCATAACTTTTTAATGGCTTTTTATTTTACTATTCGGTTTCCGTACAGACAAAATTAATAATTAGTCAAAACGATATCATGTTTAACTTTGGATGCACAATGTCAAACAGTGGAGTAATACTCTCCCGAAAAAAATATCGACTACATCACACCACCACCCTTAGGGCCTGTGCACACCACGTTTTTTAAACGCGCCGTTGAAGCGCGTTTTAGAAACGTGCGTCGACGGCGCGCTTTAGGCCGCGCTCACTTTGGATACGTTTTCGTACGAATTCCATTCGTGCAGAAACGTACGAACACGCACGAAAATTCCCGACCTTCTGAGTACTATGAAAGCGCTCACACTGCGCGCGAGTTAGTCGTACGTATACGTACGTGCAAGTCCGACGTCCGAAATCAATCCGAACTTGTTGGGATTTTATTACACGTTCGTACGGGATTTTAAGAATGTACTCAAAAGTATCTCTCCCCATGCGTGTATAACCATAAAACAGTCTGGGGTCATAAACAGTCTGGGGTCATTATACAAATCTTCCATAATGTGATGAAATTCACCGAATTCATCTCTTTTTAAAAATATTTCGCGCACCCATTCGGTTCTACGATAACGACGACGGCGTCGCAATCTACGGTTTAGAAGATTATTATCCAAAAGAAAAAGATTATTCATCGCAGCAAAGATGACTTCACGTATGCGCTAACCGGTACTCTGTCTATTTGACGGAGAAAAACGTATTCAGTGTGCGCCCTCAATTCGTACGAACAGTGTTCATACGTTTACGTACGATATAATTCGCATCCAAAGTGAGCGCGGCCTTAATCCTACAGAAGGTCTACAGGCTGCGTCTGACTCGGGTGCGAATCGCGTCTGTATCGCTACAAACGCGCGTCAACGGCGCGTTTAAAAAGCGTGGAGTGCACAAGCCCTTTGGAGCAGAGTAAAAGAAGAAAAAAAAACCAGAAAGAACTCTAAGCGAAAACGAAGTTAGGAGGGATATATTTTATGTTGATACAAGAAATTTCAGAAGCTAGTTGTGTATAAGTGAAGACGAGCTCTGTTGTTACATTTTTCAAGCCTCTTCATTCATCTTTTTCCTGCTACTATCTCTATAGTAGCCAGACAATGTTGCCATCTATTGACTGATACATTTCGTCTTCCGGCCCTTGTTTTTAACTGCAGCACCTTCCTGCCCCACCTACTGTTTGTTTAGCGGCTTGTATATAAATACAACTAATAAATAAGGAACGAATTCTTTTATGTTAAAGAAATATTACACCTTTGGTTATTATATTATTGAGGTCTTGTTAATAAAGAAACAGATACACACACACACACTTATTATGAAAGCGTAGCAAATAACTCACTTGCGCATTTATAATATTAGTATATGCTAACTAACATTATAAGTGCGCATGTGAGTTATTTGCACAGTTGCACAGATGAACAGATTTGGATGAAATTTGTCACACAGACAGACCATGACCTGGATAAGGACATAGGCTACTTTTGATCCTGGATCGCAGGCAAAGTCACGGGCAACAGCTAGTGTTAGATAAGTAAAAATCTATCGTTCCTACATTCTTTTTAGGGTTCCGTACCCAAAGGGTAAAAAGGGAACCCTATTACCAAGACTTCGCTGTCTGTCCGTCTGTCTGTCTGTCACCAGGCTGTATCTCTAGAACCGCGATAGCTAGACTGTTGAAATTTTCATAAAATATGTATTTCTGTTGCCGCTATAACAACAAATACTAAAAACAAAATAAAATAAATATTTAAGGGTGGCTACAAAACGATAACAAAACGCGATTTTTTTGCCCGTTTTTGCTCGATATCAAAAATGGCAATAGGTAGGCACTTGAAATATTCACAAAATACTCAGTTGTATTTTAACTTTAATAATAAAATTAAAATAAAATAAATATTTTAGGGGGGCTCCCATGCAACAAACATGTTTTTTTCGGCGTTTTTGCCTTGTGGTACGGAACCCTTCGTGTGCGAGTCCGACTCGCACTTGGCCAGTTTTTATTCTATGCCATTGGGTCTAGGGTATTATATTATTTATTTAAATTATTATTTATTTATTTATTTTATTATTATTATATGTTATTTTTTATTTTATGCGGTTTATTTCTGTGTAAAGGGTTTAAAGTAACCTAACCAAACCTAACCTTTGGGGTGCCCTTCGCTCGCTCTCCAATATTTTTCATTTTGGGTATTAATATTACTATTTCAGGGAAACAAGATTTGGTGAGCATGTATCCGTTTTGGTAGGTTCAAAAATTATTTTGGTGAGCATTTAAATTGTACCTTTTTTTAATCATCTTATAAACGAAACACGCGCGGTGTCGCTTACGTTAACAGTGGCGTGAGTTCAATGGTTTTTTCCCACCTCTTTTTTGTTTGTTTGTGCTGACAACAGCACGCCTGTGCCTCTATACTTAGGACCTTCTGGTTTTACACTCCCCTATAAATTAAGACTGGAATTACACTAAAATGTCCCCAAAGGCCATCTTCAAAAGTGTCCCGTTATACGGAAAACGTGCGTCCAAAGTGTTTTGCTGACAAACGCGTGATGAAAACCAGACAGGTAGCCGTGGTCTAATTATAGAGTTATGGTTAGCCGGCAGCATGCACCCTACCTTTATTATTGTGTCCGGGAATGCGCGTGCATGTTACTCTGGTGTGCTAGGAAACGATCGACTTGTAACATTACTGCTTCCGCCCGCGGCTTCGCCCGCGAGGTATGTCAATAAAAAGTAGCCTATGCCCTTCCCCAGATTTCAATGTATCCTCATACCAAATTTCATCGAAATCGGTTAGGCCCTTTAGCCGTGAAAGCGTAACAAACAAACACTCATGCGCATTTATAATATTGCTAGCAGCGCCCCGCAGTTTCACCCGCATAAGCGTCCTGATCCCGTCTGAATATTGAGATAGAAACTATCCTATGTTCTTCTTCGGGATGCAATCTATCTCTCTGCCAAATTTTATCGAAGTCTGTTCAGTGGTTTAGGCGTGAAAAGGTAACATACAGACACAGACAGACAGAGTTACTTTCGAATTTATAATATTAGTATGGATAATAAATAATTAATAATAATACTTAAACAGGGTTATTGGTAAAACATTAACAACCTCTTAAGAGGTCATTGTACTCATCATTATAAACAACTTTTACTATGGGACAACACAACTTCATAAAGGTGTAAGAACAAAAAAAAAACAGAAAAAGTAATTCCTATAGCTTTATGAACTTAGAGCGTTTTATTGATGATTTTGATGATTATAATTCTGTAACTACATATGTCTTACAGCCGCGAATAATATTTTAATCAACATACAACCTAGCACTGACCTGCAAATTGCAAAAAACGTAAGAAAATTTGAATTTCGCGGGCTGGTTGGAGCATTAAAACGTTCAAAATCTAGTCGTAGTCTCATCTCATCTCAGCGACAAACAAATGTCAAAAACTTGTCGAAATGTAGGGAAATTAGAGGTGTTTTTGACAGATTGAGACTGAGATCAGACTGTGAACGTTCTAAAAAATTACGAGAATTGTTCCTCTGGTCTCATCATCTGCCTAGCCTTTTCCCAACTATGTTGGGGTCGGCTTCCAGTCTAACCGGATGCAGCTGAATACCAGTATTTTACATGAAGCGACTGCCTATCTGACCTCCACAACCCACTTACTGAGTAATACGATACCCTTTGGTAAGACTGATTATCATACTTCCGGGCTTCTGACTACCCGTAACGACTGTCAAAGATCCACGAATGACAGCCGGGACCAACAGCTTAACGTGCTTTCCGAGGCACGGAGGGGTCACAGTATGTAAAGATGGTCACCCATCCACAGACCAACCGCGGCAAGCGTAGCTTAAGCTGATCGATCGACCTGTGCGGCTGTTATTATTTAGCCACGGGCCCCTCTGGTCTCTAAGTACATTATAAGTATTTATTAGGTCCTTTTGTAAGAAATTGGCGTTTTATCAAACGGCCACTTTGATCTCAGCAGGCCAATTCCTGTAATAAAAAATGTTCAAAATCTAGTCGCAATCTCATCTTGTACATTTAGTATTTTTATCTATGATCTCATCTCAGCGACAATCAATGTCAAAAACTTGTCGGGAAATTAGAGATATTTTTTGACAGATTGACACTGAGATCAAACTGATCAAAACGTTCTTAAAATTATGAGAATTACCCTTCTGATGTCTGGCGTTTGGTTAGGAATTCCAAATTCAAATTTATTTCAAGTTTAGGCTTGTGTATTTGTGTTTCGAATTTCGTGATTCATATGTTTTCGCGCCATTTGATTTTTCTTTGACATCGTTCTGTTCACAATATGGAAAACTTAAAATATCGCGTTATTTACGAATACGAGTTCCACCGTGACACCAGCGCTGCAGAAACAGTTCGAACGATTAATGATGTGTATGGGGAAGCTTCTGTAAAAGAAAACACGGTACATTTTTGGTTCAAACGTTTCGTTCTGGAAATTTTGACCTACAGATCAAACCCCGTGGGTGGCCGGAGACACTTGTAACAAATTGGAACGTGACAAAGCTCGAAAAATGGGTTCCGCATAAATTGATGAACCAACAAACACGCCTCGCGTGCTACTTTACATTTCTCAACCGCACAATAACGAGGGGATTTTTAAATGTATCGTTATTTGTGGTGAAAAATGGATCCTGTACGATAATCGGAAACGCTCATCACAATGGTTCAACTCAGGAGAACCGGCTAAATCCTGACCCAAGCCAAAGTTGACTCAGGAAAAGGTGTCTGGTGTACCAGTGCCGGTGTCATCCACTACAGCTTCCAAAGATCTGGCCAGACGATTACGGCAGATCTGTATTGTCAATAATTGCGAACCATGATGAAAGAGTTAAACCGTTTAAGAACTGAAACTGGTAAATTGCTCTAAGCTCACTGTTGTTCAGGACAACGCTAGACCACTGCACAACAGACGGTTGCTAAATTAGAGGAGCTGTGATTCGAATGTTTCAGACACCCACCATACTACAGATCCAACAGATTACCACTTTTTACAGAATTTGGACAATTTTTTACAAGGAAAAAAAATTTTATTCCGATTGCAGTCAAACAAAACCACTTTCCAAAATTTTATTGATTCTCGCTCCCACAATATTTTCAGCAAAGGGATTGATGTTTTTCCCTATGAAACGCCAATTTCATATGTAAGGGCCTAATTATGTATGTTTAAATTCGTATTCGTTATTTTAAGTTTTCCATATTGTGAACAGAACGATATCAAAGATAAATAGCGCGAAAACAAATGAATCACTAAATTAGAAATACACATGAAAGAAATAATTTGGAATTTCTAACCAAACGCCAGATATTTGAGATCAAAGTGGCCAGTTTGCTTAACGACAATTTCGTAAGGACCTAATTATATTATACCATGTTACTTAGTGAACTGTACTGGATGTATAAGTAGCAGATATAAAAATTGTCTATAGGTATGTCACAGTCCACAAAATGTTAAAAAAAAGGCAACATAACATATCCCAACTCTTATTAGTCTCACAATAGACGATATAATTAGTGTTTATAATCAGTCTTACAAGAGAGCTATCAAGAATCAAGATGATCAAAGCGGGCCACAGGATGTTATCGTAAGCAACTGGACACTCACAGAGTCACCGACAATCTTAGCTGTACCACAGATAAAAGAGTAATAGGAAACAAATGATGCGATTAAGATGAGGCCGCGGAACTGATAAGCGAAGTTTATTTTGGACTAAGGAAATTGTAGATAGAGGTACCTATCTATTTAATGTAGATGATAAAAAGATGTTAGTTGTGATGCACACACGTGTTCTTAGAAATAACGTATAAATAATGTAGCTAAGTCTGTTAGTTGATGCTGAAAATTGTTTTAAGTAAAAACTTTTTATTTTGCACCATCTTCCACTTTTAAATGACTTATTCCTGACTAACGTTTTTCTATAGCAAATGTACAATTTTCTATCTTTCTCTCTTTTCTATAAGGCCAAACGTCCCGATTCAAAGTCAATGTTAAAGCTAAATAACTTATTTGAAATACTTTTAAAGCACTTTTGAACGTCAATAAATAATACGCGCCCCTTCCAAAAGGTAGATTAGTATGGAGAAGAATGGCCAAGTTGCAATGTTTTACTTTATTTTGTATACATTTATTATACAGGGCGAAGGGGTTAGCCAAACAAGGGGGGGGGGGTCGTAGGTAGACCCATTTAGGAAATACATATTTAGTTTGAAGACCCTAAAGGTTCACAATTTTTTTTCATCATGTGATGAAAAACCACATAAAATAGTAGATTGTTATACAAGGGTCGAAAGGAATCAATTCCCATACGAGGCATTTAGACGCCCGAGCGCAGCGAGGGCGGCTATAGTCCGAGTGGGAATTGATGACTTTCACCCGCGTTAAACACTCTACTTTTCATTTCGAATTTAAGGAAAGTAAAAAAATAGTAGTCTTTCTAAAATATTTATTGATAATAATTACATCAATAATAGGTACCTATTTATTAGTCTTTTTTAATTTTGAAGTATGGAACACAACACGTCACCACCACATGAGTAGATTCTGTGTCACCACCGCGGGCCGTCCCGCTTACTAGGGCCCGTATTACTTTTACCATTTTTCATAAATTAAGTACTTAGAAAACACGATAATCTTGATAAAAATTACCAAAAATTGTGTTGCGACGTGACACTTTTTAGTGCTGACCGTCCACCCAACTTTCTTATTTCGATTCAAAACTTGCATACAGCCTAATCGATACTCGCAAAAAAGAAAATGAAAAAAAAAATGTAGAAACTGAATAAAAACTCTTTAAACTAACAAAATGTATTGAAATGTAAAGTGTTTGCAGAATATCCAATCTATAGAATTAATAAATCATCATCATTCTCAAAAAAACTTCTGGTAAGCCTACCTAAAAAATGTTTACTGGGAATTCTGTAGTTTAACTACACACATCAAAAGTGTCTAGGGATCAACATATATTTTTGCAATAACTTTTCTCCTGATTGATATTAATTAAAATTTTCTTTAAGGATTCATCAAATAAAGTGTTTTCGTTTGTCACAGTAACGATAAACCAAGTCACCTTTGCATTAATAAAGAAATTTGCCATTTTCCTAATAAAGGGATTTTTGACATTTGAACCACTAACACAAAAGTTCGAAAAAAAGACTGAAATAACAGTTTTCTTTAAAGTTTTATTGGGTAACTTAAACAATTAATAATCCGTGTTTCTACCGCGAACACTAACAACACAAGAACATCGGTTTGGCATACTCAAAATGAGTTCATCCAAATCACGCTGTGGAATGTTCGTTGCAACAACAAAAAAAGGTCTTCTTGCGACTGGATACCCTCCATATTCGGCAGAGCTCTTCTCTGTAGCATATCCCATGCATGCTCAATCGGGTTCAAGTATGGCGACTGAGCAGGCCAGGGCACGACATTGATGTTAGCTGCGGCGAGAGTCTGTCTTACAACTCTTGCGGTGTGCGGTCGTGCATTATCATGCATTAACTGAAATAAGGGACCGATTTGCACTTGTAGAGGAACGATGACGTCTGATACAATCGTCTCAGCATAAATTTGAGCGTTGAGGTTGCCTCTGATCCAAATCAACTCAGTTCTTCCGCCGATCCAAATACCCGCCCATACCATGATGGTTCCACCACTATAAGGATGGACTTCCTGGCAGGATTTTAATCGCTGTTGGCGTCCAGGGGTTCTCCAGTGTCGTATACGTCTTGTATCCGGTCTCATACCAAAACGAGACTCATCAGAAAAGCACACGAAACGCCATTGTTCTTCTGCCCAATTTCTGTGTTCAAGAGCCCATTGATATCGAATCCTACGTTTGTGCATTGCTATAGGTGGTACCCGTAGCGGTCTTCGGGAATGAAGGTTCACTTCATGCAAGCGGTTTCTGACTGTTTGGTCGCTAATTAAGTTCCCTGAAGAGTGATGAAGCCTCACGGTTAACATCATGGCGGTTATTGTTGGAGCTCTTCGAGTTAAGATTTGAATGTATCGGTCTTGTCTCCGTGTGGTGCAGCGATACCGTCCTCCATGGCGCTCAGCCACGGTACCAGTGCTTCGGTAACGTGTCCAAAGTCGACTGATAACACTCTGACTTGTATTCAGAGCTAAAGCCACAGTACGTTGCCGGGAACCAGCTTCTATCATTCCCACGGCTCTGAGCATTTCTTCCCTGCTTAAATGACGTCGCCGCTCCATAATAACGTTGGTTTTAATCAGTAGTAGGGAAACAGTAGCACTAATAATGTCTTCAATGCGTTGTATGTTTTTATAGGGAAAATATTGACAGCTGATTTTCATCTTTTACTCGAATTTGATTCACAGTTCCTGATTCAAATTATGAAATGCACCAAAAACGATCCATGTAAATTTATAAAATCATAAATTTATTACAAAGCCACATCTCAATCTCAAGAAATCCGCATAAAAATGCTTAATCCCTAGACACTTTTGATGTGTGTATTAGAAAGTATCAAAAATAAAATCCACAATAAATAATCACACTAATATTATAAAGGCCAAAGTTTGTGAGTGTGTGTGTGAGTGTGTGTGTGTGTGTGTGTTTATATGTTTGTTACTCCTTCACGCTCAAACGGCTGGAGCAATTTTGATAAAATTTTGTATGGAGGTAGTTGACACCCTGGATTAACATATAGGCTACTTATTTCGATCGACGATCGGGATCGACAATTACGCGGGTGAAACCGCGGGGCGCAGCTAGTTGTCCAATAAATTAAAATAATTTTAAACAGCGAGCGCATTCCGAATATAAATTCAATTATAGAAGCATTTCGGCGCGAAATTCAGTAAATGAGGTTCCTATGGCCTGTCTGTTATTGACATGATATTAGAAGAGATTGAAATGATATTAAAAAAGCATAAATCATTATTATAAACAATGCTTATTGTATTTATTGCTTAAAATAATTTTATTTTATTTTCAAATATCGATTACATTCGTCATATTAATTACTCGAGTCAATCGAAATTTAAAAAAAAATTGTTTGGAATAATCGCTTTCACACATCACTGCAATAAAAAAAACAATAATGGTCGGCGATTTTGAACACAAATTGAGTAGTGGTAATGATTGTGTTTGAATATTACGTTAAAACCTGGGTTTTCGTGTTGTTAATAATATTATCAATAACATTTGTCACATTTTAAATCTTATCTAGGTACATCTGTGTGTGTGAAATTTGTGAAAAGTAAAAATGTAAACACACACGATTGGCGCGAAACTTCGACATTAGATATCAAAAAACTTTATTACCACTACGTATTTTCCTTAAACTATGGATAAATTCGTCAAATAATTAAATGATGTATATTCACAGCCCCATATGGTAAAGTCAGAATGTTCGAAATCCCCAATTTTTATGTTTTTTAGCCTCGACCACAACTGATATCAAAATGGCGATTATCGTACCTATGTATGTTGAATTTATTCAAGGTAAATTATTAACTTGTGCGCTAAATATGAAAGATTTAATGGTGTTAACATATGAGCTTTTTATCCAACTCTCCTAATTAATGCACATTCATAAGATTTGATGGGTAGCATAATAAATATTTACATAATCAATTAAGGGTGTCGTATGTCTGACTGAGCTGACTACCTAACTAAACTTAGTTCTATTTTTAAATTTCATTCCCGCCCTAGGGAGGGAAGCAATTACTATGAGTCTTTCCCGCCCAAGGGTGGGAAGCAGCGTTTTCCACCCGCTATTCGGATCAAACAAACACTACTTTCCGAGTATGAGAGATGAAAAAGTTATTTGTAGTATTTTCAAGAATTCGAAAATTTCTTTAACATTTCTTTTACATGTGTTTGAAGTTAATTTTTTGTATGTTTTTGGTGTATGGTGTATCCTTGGTCTAGCAAAGGCAATGGTATAGATGCACAAATAAAAACTGACTAATTAGTTCAGAGCACTCAAAGTAAAAGGAACTAGAAATAAACTCAAGCCTAAGTAAGCCTTTAACTAACTTAAAGTTGAGCTTAATTGAGTTTATTTCTCGCTCGATGCATCATAATTAATTGTTTAACATATATTTTTACACATAATTAATTAACATACCGCTTGGGCGCTTGCTTCGAGCTGAATTCGAGCAAAAGATGTAGCTTACGTAAGTACCTACAGTAGAGTATGTACTTAGTAAAATGGATAGGTGCATATTTTTCTCACATCACAATTGATACATTATTAAGATTATAACCAAAACAAGCCAATACCAAGACATTCCATAGATTTATTTCGATCGGCATCGGACAAATTGCAACGAAATCAGAACATATTATGTAGTCTCCGAAAATGACTCCGCCCACCGCTTCCCTGGTATTAATAGCTGGCCATTTTAATAAACAAACGTGCATATTATATCTATATTCATATCAACGGTTTGTTCTAAGTGAAACGGCCGCTTTAAGCATCGTTTTAACTGCAAATTGCGGTTTATTCCGGTTCCGTTAAAACTATGTATGGCATTTGGTAGGCTAATCAACGTAGGTACTGGAAAAGAAAGTGGTTTTAATTGGGATCTTTATGGATTGTTTGAATCCTGATACCGATTTAAGTCATCTATAACGTACGTAACGTACGTAACGTCTGTAACGTACGTAATATAGTGATATGCTGTAACACTGAAACGAAAGTTTTAGTTGATCAGCTGTCAAAACAACAATCTTCAGCGTAAGTCTGTTTTCGTGCTGTTTTCATTTGGTCTGTAACGGATGACTTCAACGACAATCGTAGGAATATGGATTCATTCATTTATGGCTGATTTTTCCATTGCCAGATAACTTTTATTTCGAGGAATAAAATTGACGTTTGACTGTTTTTAACCGACTTCAAAAAAGGAGGAGGTTTCTCAATTTGACCGTATATATATGTATTATATATATTTTTTTTATGTTTGTTCGCGGATAACTTCGTCATTTATGAACCGTTTTTGATTATTCTTTTTTTGTTGGAAAGGAGATATGCCAAGGGTGGTCCCATGATATGGAAACCAGGATCTGATGATGGCATCCCAGTGAAATCGAGGGGAACATTCGAAAATCGTAGGAGCGACTAGTGCGATTGTTAATTTTTTCATTAAATATTTTAAAGCACTACAATTAAATGAAGGCCTTAAGTCGATCTGATGATGGAGCCGAAAGACAGTCGAGGGGACTCCTCAACGATTTACAGCAGTTACCTTGTGTTTGGGCTTGATTAATTTGTATTGATGTGAACTTTACACCTAGATGGGTTGTGACTGTCATTAGGGGTCTGATGATGAAGACGAAAGACAGTTAAGGGAACTCCTCAACAGTTTACAGCAGCTACCTTGTGTATGTTTACCGATTACTCGAAGACGGCTGGACCGATTCCAAAAGTTATTTTTTTATTTGAAAGGGTATAGGTTCTCTCGAGGACTTGATGATAATGGGACCACCCATTATCATCAAGTTGGAATTTGATGAGAGGATCCCATGGAAATCGAGGGAAACCCTCAAACCTATAGCGATTTGGGTATTTTTTAAACTAACTTGAGCATTTGCTCTCGGAAATCATCATTCGGTAAAGTGGAGCTGATGATGAAGACCACAGATGGCCATCGGAACTACTCAATGACAAATATTTCACGGGTTGCGATTCGATTACTTTAATATGGTTGCTAAGCAATTTATGCTTGTCACAATGCGTATGGTGAGTAATTGTTGAGGAGAGCTCTTGGTTCTTACCGGGAGAACTCCTCAACAATTAACGTCCCAGCATCAGGAAAAGCAATATTTTGTATAAGGTGATGAACAGTTGGCATTAGGCTATTGTAACTTAGATAAATTACAAACTGACCCACTAAAAAGTGAAAAATAAAAAATTTTTACAAAAAAAAACCACCGACTTCCAAAAAAAACACTACAAATTGAAAAATAACTTTAATTTCGGAAGTCGGTGTCAATAAACGAAAATGCGGAACCAAAGACACCGACTTCCGAAATTAAAGTTATTTTTCAATTTGTAGTGTTTTTTTGGAAGTGGGTGGTTTTTTTTTTTTGTAAAAATGTTTTATAGTATAAAATAACTGTCAAAATTTGAAAATGATTCCTCTAATAAAGTTATCAGATGATTGAAAAATCAGCCCTTAGTCATTCTTTTGAATTTGAAATATGTATGTCATACTCATACTAACTTCTGTCCGCGACTTTGTCTGCGAGAAATTTCTTGTTCCACCGAACCACCCCGTCGCATCGCATCGCCAGCCAGCGCTATTACTTCGGTTTCGCTTAGCGTTATTTCTGACTTTTTTTGTTTTTCTCGGCTCAAAATGGGACCTAGCTTAATGTTAGGTAGCTTAGATAAGATTCTTATTTAGTTCCCTAACATGTAAACGAATAAGAAAGGCTTTTTGGAAGTTCAATTTTTTTTATAAAATTCACATTTGGTCATTCTGAAATCAACTTACTTCATTTACACATACGAAAAGTTGATACCAAAGACTACAATATAATGCGGTGTAATAGACAGGAAGCTCTCTTCATTATGTGTTGACAGCACAATTCGCCATCTAGGACTCAAGTATTTAAAACTATTAGTTACAGCGGAAGATGGTAGATGGAGCTCTATTAATAGTCACCGATATAGATGGTAGATGGAGCTCTATGATATTATTATTGTGTTGGATTTTTTACATTGTCGTATAAATTATTGTTTACTACCTATTAATGTTTTTTTAACAATTACATTATTATTAAAAACACACTTAATGTAGTAGTAAACAATAATTTATACGACAATGTAAAAATTCCAGATTTTTAACTGCATTAGGAATAGGAGTATGAATGAATGTACTCGGAATATTAAAGACAAGAACAAACTGTTTATTCTTATAAAAAACACACAAATACATACAAATTAAACATTTACTAACATATTAAAATCAAAATCATGTAGGCTGAGAATCAGCACTTTTCTTTCCTAGTCACTAGACATCCAGGTACACAACAAGAGTTTTGAGACATGATGGAACTGCACTCAGTGTTCAGTTCAGTATTCACAATAATAATATTATGGGTCCAAACAATAAATAGTGCCTATGCTCACTAGCGAAACAACCAGAATTTAATTTTATTGCAAAAGCAAAATCCGAAACTGACACTCGCGCTGACAGACATTTCAATTAAAGTGTTACCAATGCAACAATAACAAATTCCCATTGTTTAAATGAAAAAAAAACACCTTTCAGAACCGTTTAACAAATCACTATAGACTTGTTACACTTGGTTTAGGCTTAATTTTTATTTTTGTTGTTTAATGTCCAATATTTTGAGACAATTATTTTATGTATGTGTTTGTTCGTCACAACATCTCCCGGTATCATCACTAAATATTTTTATATTGTATCACAGTATTTTTCGTTTGCTACTTGGTCGCTAGGGGCGCTAGGAGTAATAGTGTTCTGTGTGATGTTCCAAGCTGCCATAGCATGGTTGATACCTATTTTAAATTAAAATAACACTAATTTGGAAACAGAGATTTGAATAAGGAATAGTTTCATTAAACAAAAATCTATAAATAGGTAGGTACTTTAACTCAAAAGTCATCGCCATAACGGAAGAAGCTATAATTTTTGCAAATGGCGGCAAATGTCATTTCTACTTTGACAAAGTAGACAAACAATTAAACAAAATACACGTCTCAACGCTATTTATACTCATAAAATACGCGGAATAATTCACCTGATTTAACCGTTCCAGACTTCGTTTCGTAGGTTTTTTTTGCAGTCATGTCAACATGTCTCAGACTTTTGAAGCCCTCGCGTCTCGTAGAGAATATCCGTCAAGAATGCGAGGACCTATCGCCGTAAGTTCTGGCAAGAGTGATGGAAAATGCCGTAAATCGGGCCCGAATGGTCATCAGTTCTGGTTGCGGCCACTCAGCCGATATCATTTTCTCGATTTAGTGGAAAAAAAATTAAGACATTTTTTTTTTGGTTAGGAAATTATCAAATAACTTCTCCCGCTCTGGGCGGAGCGAGACGGCGTGTGAATTCAGACATCAATTAAACATAATCAAAAAGCAGAACCAAAGATTTTCAGAAGAGAAAGAAGCAAATCGGGTGACAACTGTTGCGTCACCTTGTACAAATGGAAAGCCCGAAATCAAGATAGCACAATAACTTAAGCCAAATAAGAACATAATAATAATAATTATTAAGTAAGTACATAATTATATAAATAGTATCAGCTTATGGAAGTCAAACAAGTAAAGATAGCATTTTATTAACAGACGAATGTTCTCGTGTGTTTGCGCTCCTCATATTATTTGCTCTGATTAAGACACTATTTCCGTCTAATAAGTGTTTGCAATCAACTCAATCATCAGACGGCGTTCGCAATCATGTCGCAATTTTTAGGACTAAGGTTGGCTATATGCAAACACAGGGTGGCAAGAAAATCGACGAACAACCAGAAGCCAAATTCCCGTAATAAATACCGTTCAAAATCTAGTCACATCACAATGTCATCTCAGCGACAATTCGTTTGGGCGCATTATGTCCAATTCGCAAAATGTCCAGTGCGCTCAAAATGTCTAATTCTCACAACGTCCAATTCGCAATTTGTCCAATTCGCAATTTGTCCAATTCGCAAATTGTCCAAATAGAAAATTTAGAGAAATTAGGGGTAGTTTTGGCAGATTGAGTCTGAGATCAGACTGTGAACGTTCTGTGAGAGGTTAAAATTACGAGAATTGCCTCTCTGTTATCTATAATGTACTGAATCCATAAAAAATCAATGATATTATATCAAAGAGGTAGATATGGCACAGACAATTGTTGTAGTTTCATTTAGTCCGCTAATAGCAGCGAGCAACACACTCAGATAGCTATCTCTTTCTGTGTCATACGTTCCGTATTATCTATCACAGTAAGTACTTTGTAATAACAACGCAACAATACAGAACGTCGCTCAGTATGAACGTAGCATATCTTTCCTTTATAATAAAAAAAAAGGGAACTAATTTTTTGAGCTGTTATTTAAATATTCGAGATGTTATTATGATCAGTTGAAAAACATATTGAGCAGTTATTTAATTTAATGGCGGTTGATTAATTATTGCGACAGTAAAACATGGACAGTAATAAAAGATCAATTAGACTGTTATTTTATCATACAATGTCAATTCTAAAAATAATTGAGCAGTCCAATAACTAAATGAGCGGTAAAAATGATGGAATGGGCGGTTCGCTAAATAGTTCGGCAGATCATAGCGGATGCAAGAGCGAGCGAAGCGAGCTCGGGACTTGGGGCACCCCGACTCGGACAGGTTAGGTTCGAAGGGGATGACGGGGGCTCGAGTGAGCGAGCAAAGCGAGCGAACGAGCCCCCGTCATCCCCTTCGTGTTAGGTTCCTTTAAACCCTGTAGACAGAAATAGGGGCCCCGCGAAGCGGGGCTCCGTCGACTACACACTCAAAACTACTTTACCACCTCATTGTTTATAGAATTGCTTAGAATGAGATTTATTACCGACAAATTCCGATTTATTACTGCCCACACGTAACTGCCCATTCATTCATTTTTACCGCCCATTTAATTATTTTCCCACTCAATTATATATTCACTGATCCATTTCATTATTTTTTATTACTCATTTTTGTTTACTTTACTGCTTAGTTTTAACTGCTGAACAAGTTATTAAACGTGCCATTTATAATTTTTAACTTACCAAAACCGCTATTTACAACTGCCTCTTTAAATCAGTGCCAAAAAAAAATAGTTGATCTGCTGGTTTAAACCGGGCAACTGCCTGTCTGGATAGCTGGAAGTAAACTGTTTGCCACATGCTCTGTGCTGTTTCCGTTGTCATAGATTCTTGTGCGGCAGCAGTCAGACGTAATCCGTATAGAATTTGAAGTCCAGCTGCATTTGTTTTCAGTAGAAATGGATGCATATTATTCCAAATTGATACAGAGTATTTCGTCTATCCTAATCCAATGATCAAATAAACAGTTTGACATAACGTTTGAATTTGGAAGACGAAGAAGAAGCTCTTATATCAAAGGCCCCTCTGTCTGTCTAACAAATCAATAATGAACATTCAAAAAACACGCATTAGCGTTTAGTCCATTTGTGTCCGCGCGTGATTCAGAGCGTCAACGCACGTTCGAAATTGGAACGAGAGCGCGGCCGCGGGCTCAATAATTCGTTGAACAGATGCGCGAGCGCGCCCTCGCCGACCAATCGCCGCGCGCCGGTCATTATTTACTGCAATTTCATTTGTCTAATCGTTGCCGCATATTGGTCGTGATTAAAGACGTCTAAGAATGTCGTCAGTCGTAGTAGCTCAATGGCGTACTGTAATGACTTGATGGTTAGTTCAGATTTCTTTAATAAATGGCATGATCGCCAAGCTTAAAAGTTAGTTCTTATCATTTTTTGGCAACAAGTGAGTAAAGTTTATGTGAAAGCCGATGAAAAACTCAGTATAGTAATTCCTTCATCATTATTTTCAGTATCTTCTCTCTCTTCTTTAATACTTGGTTTAGGCAAGATAAAATTAAACCATAGAAAACACTTGATTCAACTCTTAATTTTGATCTAGATTTAGCTGGTTCGCTTTTCCGGCTCTAAAGACAACAATTTAAATTTAAAAAATCGCTTTCTTCAGCATTAGCACCTAGTGCTGTCCTGTGTCTTTGTTGTGGCTTTAAAGCCCTAGGCTCGAAAGACCATTTATGACCTGTATTGCTGCTGCGAAACTTTCATGCTGTAACAATTAGCATGAATATGGTGCGAAAAAATTTTTTTTTTGAAGTCAAAAAGAAACTAGCACGCAAACATGTATGAATATTTAGTTTTTTATGCCTACGAAACGAAAATTCTTTCTTATATTAATCTAATAAAACATTGTATCAATTTCCAGTGGGTGCCAGGTTCCGTATGGGGTCCGCTGCCGACCGCGGCTTCAGGGCCTGCAGCTCCGCCGGCTGACGACACCAGTTCTTTGGCTGAACAGCTGGTGGCCTTGTCTCTGCGAAGACCACCACGGCCACCTCCACCTGCGTACATGTGCCACCTATGCTTCAAGAAAGGACATTATATTGGAGATTGTCCACAGGTAAGACTATGAGAATAAGAATAAAAATAAATTAATTTCGCTAAGTTTACATTCAAGTGGATTGAATTCCTAGACTTCATACTAGGATTCCCTGTGTTGTGAGACCCAGGCTCCTTCGTTTCGTGAATAATTTTATAAAAAAAGGTACATTTTATATAAAATTTAGTATAATGCCTCCTGCTTTTTGTGCCATGTTTGGGGTCTGTGCGAATCTCAACCAGGTCTTACCCGCGACCTTCTCAATATCAGCTTCCCATCTCGCTGTTGGTCTGTCAACACCTACCATCTCTCGGCAGTCATTCAGAACGGTCTCTACTCTACCTGCCACCATGTCCAGTCTAGTGTCCTGCCCATGTCGATTTTGGAGCCGCTAACCGTATTGTGAAAAATTCATTAACTTCTCATCTTCACACAGTCAGGAAGTTAATTGTTTAACAGATAGACACACACGACAGAATAAGAAATGAGTATATAAGAAGGGAAGTATAGTCTGAAAGTGGCACCGGTGACTGGAAAGTTGTGTGGAAATCGCTTGTCAAGGTAGATCTTGAGGAATGAGGAGAATGTCGTGAGAAAAGCTTTAAGTATGAATGTGGATGGCTATCAGAGTAAGGGAAGACCAAAGAAACGATGGATGGAATGTGTGAAACATGATAGCTAGAAAGGGGGTGACTACTGAGATGACGACTAATAGAGAAATATCGAAGAGGAAGATATGTTGCGCCGACCCCAAGTAATTTGAGATATCTAAGGACAGAGAGAATGATGCTCTCATCATTCTCTCTGTTCATAAATATCTCAAATTTAGTTTAAATTTAGTTAATTGTTTAGCAGATAGACACACACGTCAGAAGTATAGTCTGAAAGTGGCACCAGTGACTGGAAAGTTGTGTGGAAATCGCTTGTCAAGGTAGATCTTGACGAATGAGGAGAATGTCGTGAGAAAAGCTCTAAGTATGAATGTGGATGGCTATTACAGTAAGGGAAGACCAAAGAAACGATGGATGGAATGTGTGAAACATGATAGCTAGAAAGGGGGCGACTACTGAGATGACGACTAATAGAGAAATATCGAAGAGGAAGATATGTTGCGCCGACCCCAAGTAATTTGAGATATCTAAGGACAGAGAGAATGATGCTCTCATCATTCTCTCTGTTCATAAATATCTCAAATTTAGTTTAAATTTAGTTAATTGTTTAGCAGATAGACACACACGTCAGAAGTATAGTCTGAAAGTGGCACCAGTGACTGGAAAGTTGTGTGGAAATCGCTTGTCAAGGTAGATCTTGACGAATGAGGAGAATGTCGTGAGAAAAGCTCTAAGTATGAATGTGGATGGCTATTACAGTAACGGAAGACCAAAGAAACGATGGATGGAGTGTGTGAAACATGATAGCTAGAAAGGGGGTGACTACTGAGATGACGACTAATAGAGAAATATCGAAGAGGAAGACATGTTGCGCCGACCCCAAGTAATTTGAGATATCTAAGGACAGAGAGAATGATGCTCTCGTCATTCTCTCTGTTCATAAATATCTCAAATTTGCCGTGCAATTAGCTATTGTCAGAGAATGACTTATTGATATTTGAATTTGAGAACAGTAATCAAGTTAAAAGTCAATTAGCTACCAATAAATTTCTCTGAATTTACATTGCTTAAACGTAAAATTGATAAACTATTGTGGTCATGTTTGGGTTTTAAGGCAATGTAGGCTGGAAAAAAAGGATATTATTATAAATACATATATGTATAATTTATTCTAAAATTTTCATCATTTTTATCTGAGGAATAACTATTGCGGTTTGACAGCTTTTGTATAGAAAATATGCCAAACTGTCTTAATTATTATTCGTATAAAACTTATCTGACTATTGAAAAATCAGCCCTAAAGGAAATTAGCAACGATTATATTGGCACGTTACTGTAAAGAGAGGTATATATAGATAAAAACAATTCCAAAAAGTAAAAACTCCCCAAAAATCTTCAAATTAAACTTTAAATAATAATATCAATTAATTCGTATCGTTATCGTTTTCGAATACGAACAGTATCGTCTGATGTCTCTGGGCAAATTGCCAAACCATTCACACGATTTATTTTTAAGATTTTACTTCTATACAGAAATTATTGCGCGGTTTTCATATTAAGGAACGTGGGAACAACGTGGCTCATTGGAGGCAAACGTTTTGCAGATAACATTTATGAATGAACAACAACTGTTCATGTTAAAGATTAATATCCAAATATACCTATTAGCTTTGTTAACGATATAACCAATCTTTTATCCTGAATTGGTTTCCGTACATCCTTTTTGGGTCATCATCTGCCTAGCCTTTTCCCAACTATGTTGGGGTCGGCTTCCAGTCTAACCGGATGCAGCTGAATACCAGTATTTTACATGGAGCGACTGCCTATCCCTATACTGCCTATCTATTGTCCGTGTGGTGCCGGACTTAAAGAATTGCACCACCCCTTACTTCCCGTGGGTGTCGTAAAAGGCGACTAAGGGTCTTACCGGAGAATGGGCAGCAGCGTTCTCTATTTATTCCACCATCATACCATACTGCGATCGCCAACCCGCCTGCCAAGCGTGGCGATTATGGCAAACCCAAAAAAAATTGTTATTATTATTAATCCATACTAATATTATAAATGCGAAATTGTGTCTGTCTGTCTATTATCTTGAAGCTTAAACCGCTGAACCGATTTAGATGAAATTTGGTATAGAGATAGTTTGAGTCCCGGGAAAGGACATAGGATAGTTTTTATCCCGATATTCCCGCGGGATCGAGACTTACGCGGGTGAAACCGCGGGGCGCTACTAGTTATTATTAAAAGTCTGAGATGTCCTACTTCTCTACTCTCTATCCACTTCTCTCTGTTTAACTGCAGCTGCTAAGGACCAGTTCTCGTTGAAGGAATCCAGCTCATTTTTAGGGTTCCGTATCCAAAGGGTAAAAAAGGGACCCTATTACTAAGACCTCGCTGTCTGACCGTCCGTCTGTCCGTTTGTCTGTCTGACACCGCGAGTTGAAATTTTCACAGATGATGTATTTCTGTTGCCGCTATAACAACAAATACTAAAAACAGAATAAAATAAATATTTAAGGGAGCTCCCATACAACAAACGTGTTTTTTTCAGCGTTTTCGCCTTGTGACTCGCACTTGGCCAGTTTTTTTTTGTTATTTGAGTTAATTATGCACGTGTTTCTGTGCCAATTAAACCTTATTTTCTTTCTTTCTTTCTAGACCGTACAAATCCTTGAGAAGCAATAATTCAAATATACCTACATAATCAAGAACAGCTTTCTTTTGTATAGGTCACAAAAAGTACCAAAAAACACTGCTAAATAAAAAAAAAAGGAACTGAGAGTCACTTTTATCAGATGCTCTTTTGATCACTTTTTGCGTAGTTTTGATCCCAGAAATCGGTACAATGTTGGAACGAAAACAATGGCGGTATTCAGTCCTTGTAGAGTTAGGGCGTGTAGAGTTAGAAGCTTGGCTCTACATGAGATCTGATTACTTTTTGACAGTGCGAGCTACATGGTCTCGTCTTGGCAACATTTAACATGAAATGTTTTTGTGGGATTTCATTTCTTTTTGTAAGTTGCTTATGATATTTATACGAGTATTTTTGCTGTTGTTCATTTTTTCTTTCTTTTTTTGGGGTTTATTTATAACAAGGACCCCTATATAAATTTTCAGACCTCTAGCATCAAAATTTACGGATTTTTTTTTTTTTTTGGGGGGGTAAAAGTTTCAAGTTTTAATATTTTTTTGTTGTTTGTGTACTATTACTAGCTTACATACCAAATTTCAGCTTTCTAGGACTTCAGGAAGTACCTTAAGAATTTTGATGATCATCAGTCAGTGAGTCAGTGACGAAATCGGGGTATTTTAGATATCAATAAAATCTAAAGTATAAGAGCTATGCAATTGAAACTTTACAGGTTTAATAAGTCAACCACTGGCATCATATTCCAAAAAAATTGTTTATCTGGTATAATCCAAACCCAAGTTAAGAGGGTTCAAAAATACGACGAAGTGCTTCGAGAAAAGGTAGGTAGTGCCCTTGCGCTTCGCTTGGCTGGTCTTGACGGGGGCACTCCCGTGCCCCCAGATCAGTAATTCTTAGAAATTGATAAACTAAAACTATGTGAGAGTTCTTTGTAACTATGTATACATACATAGGTATACATTGTAATTATTTTAATCTACTTGAGCTTTTGCGACACCGTGACCTCTGGACGGTCTCTCTGTGTTAGATGTGAGTTTAATTTGTGAGCGTTCATTTAAAATATTTGCTTGCGGCCAAGTAATAACAGAGAGCAGTGGTGGCCAAGTGGTAACGGCCGCGACTTACTAGTTGTAGGTCGTAGGTCCGCACCCAGACAGGCGCTTCACTTTGTGTAAATTATTTCATCACCACTGCTCTCAAAACGGTGAAGGAAAACATCGTGAGGAAACCGGCATGTCCTAGAACCAAAAATTCGAAGGCATGTGACATCTGCCAATCCGCACTGGGCCAGCGTGGTGGATTACGGCCCACTCCCTCTCACCCAGAGGAGGCCTGTGTCCCAGCAGTGGGAACGTTATAGGCTGATTATGGAAGTAATAACAGCCGCACGGGTCGATCGATCAGGTTAAGCTAAGGTTGCCGCGGTTGGTCCGTGGATGGGTGACCATCGTTACATAGGTACCAAGATCCCTCCGTGCCTCGGAAAGCACGTTAAGCCGTTGGTCCCGGCTGTCATTCTTCGATCTTTGGCAGTCGTTACAGGAGCCCGAAAGTCTGAAACCAGTCTTACCAAGGGGTATGGTATTACCCAGTAACTGGGTTGTGGAGGTCAGACAGGCAGTCGTTCCATGTAAAAGACTGGTATTCAGCTGCATCCGGTTAGACTGGAACATAGTTGGGAACGACCCCAACATAGTTGGGAAAGGCTAGGCAGATGATGAGCTGTTTCATAGATCAGAACAGAATGTTAGGCCACAGAATAAATAGTAGGCCACAAAACGGATGAATGCATTTGCAGTTGTGGTGTTACACGAATGGATAGAAATATAGAATAAAAACATATGGAAAATCTAAAAGTGCACGACTCATAATGCTCATTTGATCGTATAAAAAAACATCTGTATTAGTTAGATTTTTAATTATAATGAAACTACTTTGAATAAAAGAGCCTTTTGCAATAGGGTTTCTCTTATGGGTGAAACGCAGCTTTAAAAGAAATTGACTCAATTATTTGATTTTTTCTCAAGCTACAATGTTTTCAGGTTTCACACTTGATTGACGGGATTGTTAATTGTTTTTAGGAATATATTGATGCTTTTTTCGTTTCTACTGCATTAAATCAATTTTTGAAGTAGGTACATAATTAATCTCCATTAAATTATCTATACAATGGTATATGAATTAAGTAGGGTCTGTGTGCTAGCAGGAGTATAACAATAGAAACAGTTGCAGAAATAAGGCAAAAAAAAAATTTCGGTCGTAAAATGCAAAATGAACATGCAACATTATTTTTTGTAGGTATATGCGAAACCCGAAACACGTGTCTAGAATTTTTATGTAAAGAATCTATGCACAAAATTTCAAAACTGTATCATGAAAAATCACAAAGTTATAAGCTTGTTAGGTTACCTGTTGGTCCGTACAAAAACATGCTCACCCGCGCCGCTCGCGCCGCACCGTCTTCCGCTCATTGATAATAGTACCTAGGTACCTATCTGATCGGCGCGGAGATTGGATAACCTACTTAGTGTACTTTATTAATATTTTTTGGGACAAAATACAACATGGGGTAAAAATTATTGGAATCGATTCAGTTACTTATTTTGAACAAACTATAATATATTCAGGTTTCGCATATACTAAAAATAACGTTGTCTAAGAGGAAGTCTGAAAGGGGCAGCGGTAACTGAAAAGTTGTGTAGAATTCGGTTGTCATGGTATGGATATGTGATACGGAGGAATGAGGAAAATGTCGTGAGGAAAGTTTTGAGTGTGGATGTCGATGGCTGTAAGAGTAGGGGAAGACCAAAGAAACGATAGATGGACTGTGTGAATGATGATATGGTTAGAAAGGGGGTGACTACCGAGATGATGACTAATAGAGAAGTATGGAAGAAAAGACATGTAGCGCCGACCTCAAATGAATTGGGATAAGAGCAGGAGAATGATTTCATAGAAAAGTGGAAAAAAAAACGCGGCGAAAATGTATGGAATATCTTTTTTTTTTCATTTGAATCGATGGTTCCAAATTAAGTATATGAGTTTTGACCAGCATTCAGCCAGGTCAGCAGCGTTAGAATTGGCCTCGCAATAATAATATGAATGTCTTGTTTCAGGCTCGTCCGAAGGGCGAAGGACTAACTCCTTACCAGGGCAAAAAGAGGTGCTTCGGAGAGTATAAGTGCCCCAAGTGTAAACGTAAGTGGATGAGTGGCAACTCCTGGGCCAACAACGGCCAGGAGTGCATCAAGTGCCGCATCAATGTCTTCCCACATAAACAGGTAAGTTGCAATACTAATTCGTTTTTAGTCTTGTCCAAATTAGTACTGAAGTAGTTGACATTAAAATGAAGTAAGTGACCTTATTTAAGCCTTGAAAAGGTGGTTTTCTTACTTTATCTGTATTATTTCACTCTTATTTCAATGTGGGAAGAGATGGAGTTATACTTCCTCTATCTCTTTCTTAAGAAAAGGTGGTTTCCTTAATTTAACAGTATTATTTTAGTGCTATTTCAATGTAGGAAAGAAGTTATACTTCCTGTATATCTCTAACTCTTTCTTAAGAAAAGGTGGTTTTCTTACTTTAAAAGTATTATTTTAGTCTTGTTTCAATGTGGGAAAAGATGGAGTTATACTTCCTTTATATTCTATCTCTTTCCCACACTGAAGTAATAAGATAAAAATAATACTGTCTGAAGTGGACTGTCATACTGAACTTCGAAGTTCAAAATACCGATGTACTGTATTCATAAAGTTTAAAATTACGAATTACGTGAGTTAGAAGGTACGCTATAACGAATTACTTGATTTAGAATGTTCATGATCGCGATGTACGGAACTTCGAAAGTTTGTTATGACGAATTACTTCATTGAGAATGTTCATCATCGCGATGTACGGAACTTCGGAAGCTTGCCATGACGAATTACTCAATTTCGAATGATCATTTTTCAATTTCGTAATTAGACACTATTTTTCTTGTTAGTAATTGATGTGTATTAATAATATGCATAACAAAATTGAATAATGGATTCGAAAAATAAATAATTACGAAATTATAAATTGCTATTGTGCATAAATGCAGTGCCTACATTTTGGTTCTCGATAATGATCATTCGAAATTGAGTAATTCGTGGTAATGACCATCAACGTAAATTCTAAAATGGATGTCTATAGAGCTTTCATTATAATATTGCCGGTGGGAATTACGGACTAAATTGAGAACAAAGACTTCCTGTTTGACCCTGGTACATATTTTATTTCGTGGTTTGACCGCTGTTTAGTTATTACATCGGTGCTCATCATTGTCAATGGAAATTTTTCAGAGGCCGTTGGAGAAGCCAGACGGACTGGATGTGAGTGACCAGTCCAAGATACACCCCCAACATCTGTGCCAGAAATGTCGCTCTCTCGGATACTACTGCCGCAGGGAATACTGAATGATGCAATGCAATACTCTGTTTCTTGAAGATAATGGTGTTGTAGCTGCAGGGGAAGGCCTCAGTTTAACAATTTTACTTTCGTTCCCTATATGAATCATAGATGGCGTTGTTTTAAATTGGCTGAAACTAAACACGATGTACTCCCGCGCAACTTTGTAGAAATAACTGCTCATACACACGAAAGATATGCGCGCACGACGGCGGTGTCGGTCGTCGTGTGTATGCACACTTACTCGTTCCTAAAGAAGTACACCACGATCTTTTCACCGCTCTCTCCATCTGTCGTACAATTTGTGTACAGACGCCAGCACATCAAGCTACCCGAAACTGTCAAATTTTCCCAATCAACTTTGAACCTTATGTTTTAGCGATAAAGTTGGAAATGTATTAAAGAAATTTGACAGATTGTAGTAGCTTGATGTCCTGGCGTCTGTACAATATTTAAACTTAACATCGATTATTTTAAATCGATTCAGTTTAAATTTTTATGGCTACTTATTTTAGATTTAAGATCTTAATTACCTACATATATTACTTATTAAAGATAATGAAATGTATATTTCGAAGGTTCTTTTCAAAAGATTTTTATATAACGTTTTATGAAATTAGTTTTAAGAGTGGTTACAGATTTAAGTATTTTATTATGATTTGAGTGCACTAATTTACAATACAGTACCAAACTTATACCCACTGGGCAAGAGGGTGGCTAACCATTAAGATTTGTAGTAGGTTGATTCCCAGGTGTAATACGGGGAAATAATACGGGCACGACCCCATATATTTACTAAAAACGAATTTTAAAAACTTTTCGTGTATATGTCGGAGATATGTACACTACTCTAAAAACGTGTGAAGGAAATCATCGTGAGGAAACCGACATGTCCTAGAACCAAAAATTCAAAGACATGTGACATCTACCAACTCGCACTGGGCCCGCGTGGTGGATTACAGCCTACTCTCCCCTCTCGAAGTGAGGAGGCATGTGTCCCAGCACCAGCAGTGGGAACATTATAAATTGATTATGATATATACGAACACTGCGCGTCCGTTTTTCAGTCCAAACGTAGGCGCGACTGATAAATAATGACAGTATTGATTTGAAATGTGTGAAGTTGTTAGTAATTTTGCTGCGTGCTTTTGTCATAATGCGAATAATCTTCTTCTTGCCTTTGTCCTATGTTAGAGCGCAGCCACATGATAGATTTGTGGCGCTGCGTTGTCCTACATACATATAAATCACAGTGACATGCCACGCGCTGTATTGTGACATGCGGCGACGCAAGGAAGGATCATATGTTGCGGCGCCCGCCGGAGCGGCATCCCAGTTCTGTTGCTGTGTGCACAGAGCTGGGATGCCGCTGCGATGCTGTAGTAAGCGGCGTTGCGTTGCGTGTGTTGCATTGGGACCGCAGCAGCCGTGTGGCAGGTAGGACCCTGTCTCACTAGAACACCAGTGGCGGCGCAACCATTGTCGCACTGCCAGAAATGTATCGCTTGCGCAGCCGATTGGACGCCTGGTGACCTACTCACCAATAAAAATGTGTATATGTTTCTGGTAGCGCAACCATGGTTGCGCCGCCATGGTGTCCTAGTGAGATATAAGCCTACTTCGAAGGACTACTTCGAAATCATCACGGTGGGACGACGCAATGCGCCGGCATCATCTGTGTGGGCTCACTCTTCTGAGACAGCTAGCTATCTATGAGCTGTACGATGACTTTATCTCTCCCCGCGACTGCGCGGGTACGATTAATGCACTTAATTCAATAAATTACATCTGTAGCCCACTTTAGCGTAGATATGTACTCCAAATGGCATTACAGTGACTTACAGATTTGTATATGTATATTTAGATATTAAAACGTGCCTTAATCATAGATATATTACCTATATTACGTCATTATGAGATTATGCCAAGTTTTAATAAATGTTCAAAATGTTTGTCATGTTCTAACAATGTTTTTGCAATGTATATTATGGTCATAAGTCATTTACTAACTGTAGATGTTATTGATTTTATGTTCAGATGAAAATATATTAAGTATATCTATGCATTTTTATAATTGTATGTGTAAGTACTTGATTGTGTTACGTGCTCCTATTCCCAAAGTGCTATTTAATGTTAGAGGTTATGTAAGAAAAACTAATGAAATGAAAATTGTTAGAGTGACTTATTAGGTGAAAAGGTGTGGTCAAAATTAAGGCACAGTGGTACAGATCATCAAACTGAACAACTTTCTTCATGGAACCAACATCCTAATCGCGAAAAAATTATCAGCCATCTGGGGGCCTAAAAAGGCCTCTTTGGCAGAATCATAAAAGGATAACATAATAGACAGGTAACTGTTAAGTTAATCGTATCAAATCCTATTGGTGAAGCATTTTTCAGTTTTTTTTTTGTCTGTGCTAAAATACCAATCAAACCAATCCAAATCTAATCCCAGTCTCTTTGATTATACCTACGTAGTGCAACGAATAAAGAAAAACACGGACTGTCTTCGCCATATTATAATTCATATTGTTATCCTTTTATGATTCTCCAAAGTGGCCTTTTTAGGCTCCCTCATCTCATACAACACTTCATTAGGTACTCGACAAAACTGTTATGGGACCACAGATTATTTTTTTGTATTACGATATTGGTCTCATGGAGAAAGCTGTTCAATTTGAGGGTTTGTACCACAGCCTTAATTTTGACCACACCTTTCTGTTACATGCTGTATATGAGAAAAAGAAACGGTTATTATTTAATCTATGTTTTTAAATCTTTTGCGTATTTTTTTATGTAAAACCACTTTTAATCAATTTCTGTAATGATTAGATAGAATCTATATTTGAGGCCAATTCTCGTAATTTTAAGAACGTTCACACGTCCAAGAACGATATCAATGTGAATATGTCAAAAATACCTCTAAATTCCCTAAATTTTTGACATGTCTTTGACATTGATTGTCGATGAGTCGATATTGCGACTAGATTTTGAACGCTTTTTTCATCACGGGAAGTGGCCTACTGACTAAGCCTGGGTTGCACCATCTTACTTTAACTTTAACAAACGTCAAAAGTCTGTCAAACTGCATACAAAAATCACCGGTTATGGTTAAAGTTACGGTTAAAGTGAGATGATGCAACTCAGCCTAAATGTTACCTATTTACCTGCCAAATGTGCTTATGGCGAAATGCCAAATTAATTAATTATAAGAAACTTTACTACTACTAAAAACGTAATCCCAAAGAACAAAGTGAATTCTAAATGTGCCAAAAACATTAGTTGTTAAGTGTTGAATACCTAAATTAGAATGTGCCATAGTTTGTAGCGTGAAGATTTGAACTTGGAGCTTCCAAAGGTTTTATTCCAAAGTTTTATTTTATCTCAGGAAGTGACGCGCGCTTTACTTCTGGTAAGCAAGTGTTCACACACGATGTGAATGTATGCGTGAAGACGAGTAGAGCTATTACAGAACTCACACATACTTATACCTACTTCTGATTTCACCACTTACCAGTGTCTCGGACGGTGCCGTGAGCTCCTGCGCTTCAAAGTACAGACGCCAGCACATCAAGCTACCCGAAACTGTCAAATTTTTCCAATCAACTTTGGACCTTATACCTTAGCGATAAAGTTGAAACCCTATTAAAGAAATCTGACAGATTGTAGTAGCTTGATGTGCTGGCGTCTGTACATTCATAGCGTGTTTGTACGCTTGGCAACCACAAGTAAAGCGCGTGTCGCTTCGTGAAATAAAAATACTGTAAGAAACTTTCGCAGCTGCTTTCTGAACAATAGATGAAACATTTCGAAATTACGGGATTTTATTTCAGCCTCGTTTGTATGTTTATTTAAACGAGATAAAATATTTAGGACGAATTTCACCAATGAAAATGAACGCGGTCGGCACATCAAAACCGCGTTCAAGAGCTGTCAGTGTCATAAGGCTGCGTTTCCACCAGAGATGAGCGAGGATGCGTAGCGAGAAATGTGTGTAAAACTAACCAATAACAACGCTATCTTAATTCAAGCTGTGAAAATGAAGCGATGTTATTGGTTTGTTTCACACACATCCCTCGCTACGCATCCTCGCACATCTCTGGTGGAAATGCAGCCTTATTTTTGTGTAATAGGCATTCACAGTGACTGAGCTCTTGAACGCGGTAATCGAGTGCTGATTGGTGAAATACGCCCTTAGTTCAATAAAACTTACACACTAGGCTCGCATATTATGTGCTATGCTATTAAAATCAAGTAAATGACATTCAACTACACGTGATGTGCAGTCGCGGAATGAAATGATTAAGCAGCTTGATGGCTCTCTTTTTCGAGACTTGTACAAAAAAAGTCTTAGTGTCCAAACACACTATGCCGAAGGTACGCGACCGAAGTTCGGCATGATTACGCCTGCAATGCTATTTGAATTGCTGACGACACATTATGCCGAAATTACGTTGCGTTAAGTAGCATTGCAGGCGTAATCTTGCCGAATTTCGGTCGCGTAACTAATGCCGAAGTTACGCGACCGAAGTTCGGCAAGATTACGCCCGCAATGCTATTTCAATGCTATTTAACGCAACGTAATTTCGGCATAATGTGTCGTCAGTAATTCAAATAGCATTGCAGGCGTAATCATGCCGAACTTCGGTCGCGTAACTTCGGCATAGTGTGTTTAGACACTTAGGCTTTTATTTTCCGACCTCGTATAGCTTCTATTGTATCCATAACTTTAGGTCTGCTGCCAAAGTTATGGATGCAAATGAATTGTGTGAGTGGTCTTTACTTAGATACCTATTTGGAAATGGCTTAAAAAGGGCCTTTTGTACACAGTATGGTTTCTATACGGTACGGCGTATAAACCGCGGTTAAAACAATCTTGTCTGTCAACAATTAAGCTTCCATAATGATCCTTACAACACTGACGATCGTGCCTACACACGGCGAATGAACCGTAATTTTTCGCGGCAAGAAAAACGTGTGTGTACAAACTACGGGCCTGAGTGTCAAAACACACTATGCTGAAGGTACGCGACCTAAGTTCCGCGGTTGATTTACGTATTCGGCTGATATGATATGACACACCATTGTCACTAGTGTCGAGCTTACGCGGCAGAAATCCAGTTGCGCACATGGGGGGCGCGGGCATGCCTGCCTTCCGCTGCTCCTCGCCCCGGATCTTCTTCGGCAATCGAACCGAACTTCGGTCGCATATAATGTGTGCTCTACAGAATACGTTGCCGCCGAATTGCCGCTGAACTTACGCCCGACCGAAGTTCGGCTGTACGCTATAACGCAACGTAATTTCGGCATAATGTGTCGTCAGTAGGTAATTCAAATAGCATCGCAGGCGTAATCATGCGGACCTTCGGTCGCGTACTTTCGGCATACTGTGTTTAGACACTAACACTTTCGTTCTGCCACTGTACGATAATGAATGACATTATGCATTGACATTCCGTTTTTTGTCATTTACGTATTCTTGTTCAGAAGTAATGAAACATTGTACTAACCAAATAATTAATAAGGTAACGTCGCTGAATCAAAGGTGCTTATAAATAAGTAAATCTTTAATTTGTCTGTGTTGTTCTTTTGTATTTTCGGTTGTAATGTAAATTGAAGGCATGACATGTTCACATGTACCTACCCAATTCAGCTGAGTTCGCAGAAGACGTGTACATTTCTAAATTTCGATAATAAACCGTCTAATTCAAATTGAATTAGCTAATGAAACTCTCGAATCGATATCTAAAAAACGAAAAGACAAAAAAAAATCTCTCATACTTTTAGTAACAACACTACCAGCGGTCGTCGACCCTAATATTTTTTTTTGTCATATTTAGATATCTAATCACTTCTGCGAAGTTTCACTAGCGAATTTAATTTGACCCTCTGTATACTGAATTTTATTATTCAAAGAATTGCCATTACTTTTGATGAGTTGGTATTAAGTGTGGTGTTCATTATAATGTTATAAACTTATAAACATAGATAGATATGAAAAAGTACAACATTACAGTGCGGCCGACGAGAGAGTGCGTTTTTGACACCTGTCAGTTTCATACGAATACGTGTTTTGCGAATTTCGGTATCTCGGTTCACTCGTGCAAAGCGATGGCGAAGTAGATCGGACGGTCAAGCACAGAATTAACACTGGATGGATGAAATGGCAGCAGGTCACGGGAACAATCTGCGACTCCCGCATTCCCCTTAAACTTAAGGGGAAGATATATAAAACCATGATTAGACCTGCTGACTTGTATGGATCAGAATGTTGGGCCACAAAAGGGATGAATGAAAGGCAATAGCATGCAGCAGAGATGAGAATGCTAAGAGGGATGTGTGGTGTTACACGAATGGATAGAATAAGAAATGAGTACATAAGAGGAAGTTTTGAAAGTGGCACCGTTAACTGAAAAGTTGTGTGGGAATCGGTTGTCATGGTATGGGCATGTGTTACGCAGAAATGAGGAAAATGTGAGGAGAGTTTTGAGTATGGATGTCGATGGCTATAAGAATAGGGGAAGACCAAAGAAACGATGGATGGAATGTGTGAATGATGATGGTTAGAAAGGGGGTGACTACCGAGATGACGACTAATAGAGAAGAAGTATGGAAGACAAAGACATGTTGCACCGACCACAAATAAATTGGGATAAGGGCAGGAGAATGATGATGATGTGTTTTGCGAATTTGATCTTTATTACCTACTGCATAATTATGTCATTAGCAATTCGAACTGACAGGTGTCAGGAACGCCTATCGACGGCCGGACTGTAATAGAATTAAATTGATTAGAATGAAATGTATGTATTTCCAAAGAAAAACTCATTTGTATGAGATTTTCCGTTACTTCAACGGTCGCTATTACTTGTTTAGATATTATTTTAAACACATTTATTTTATCTAGGTACAGATGCCAGCACATCAAGCTACCCGAAACTATCAAATTTTCCCAATCAATTTTGAACCTTATGCTTTAGCGATGAAATTGAAAATCTATTAAAGAATTTGACAAATTGTAGTAGCTTGATGTGCTGGCTCCAGGGGGCCTAAAAAGGCCACTTTGGCAGAATCATAAAAGGATAACAGAATGGACAGTTAACTGTTATGTTAATCGTATCAAATCGCATTGGTGAAGCATTTTTCAGTTATTTTTTTTTTGTCTGTGTTAAAATACCAATCAGTCCGATCCAAATCCAATCCCAATCTATTTGATTATACCTACGTAGTGCAGTGAAAAAAAGAAAAACACGGACTGTCTTCGCCATATTACGATTCTGATAATGTTATCCTTTCAAGATTCTCCAAAGTGGCCTTTTTAGGGCCCCTGTACTCCATTGTTTATTAATTCCGAATTACCAAAAAAGTAGGATTATAGCAGGTGGCGTTCTGTGGTTACTGCCTACCCACATTGGAAGAACGCGTGAATTTATATGTGTACCAAAAGAGCGAGTGAAGAATGTATTTTAATGTTTTACCTTAATATTTGTATTATGAAATCATTATTACCTACCTTAAATGTTACTTTACGTTGTAGTTTTTCACTCATTTTTCGTTAATTTTGAAGTATTATTTTAAATGTATTACTTAAACATTATTGATGAACATATTATTGTAATCTGTTACTTAAATAGGTTTATTGTATGCCAATTTTTTTTTTTAATTTTTAATAAACTTTATATATTAAATAACAAACTGCCTTTTTACTTGCCTTCTTGAACTGCTTCAGAAAGAAATTTTAAGAAAATCACTTTCAAACTTTAAAAAGCTTTTTAATTACAAAGATATATATACCTTAAAACTAATCACGTTAACATAAAGTCATTGCACAATCCCTTGAACCGAAAAATAAAAATGTTTAATGGAGGAAGCCTGGCAACACACGGATTCTGTGAGGCCTGTCAAAGCTGTTGTACTCAGGTCGTTTGAAGTCGTCGCCTTGGTCGCCACCGTCCTCGTAATCATCAGCGTCTCTCTTCACGAAGTGATGACCCTGATGACCGTGGTGTCCTGCTGCAGGCTTGTCCTGTTCAGGAGTTCCGCTTCCGTTGACCTCGATAAGGCACACGAAACAGACCACTAAAGCCAGAACTGTCAGTTTACCGATAGCCGCCATCTTGTTGTATTTAACGTTCAAAATTCAAATCTGTTGTGATGCCTGCGGATATTTTGCAACTGTTTTATATTCGCATGTTTTATGTTTTTGTTACATTAACGTATGAATGTTAACATGATAAATAATATACTAGGTTTATCTAGTTATTGTTTGTCCATTAGCAAGTCTTGTATGGAGTTTTGGTAAGGATTGTTATTTAGCGGTACAGTTCTAATAAAATCATCTTATTTGTACCTTTTCTGCTCATTGTATTGTAAAGTTCCTTGCAATTTTAGTATAAAGCTACAAACATAGGTCACATTTACATACGTACAGACACACATACATGTACACGTAGGATACACATAATTATGTATACCTAGGTCTTCAAAACGATTTGTTTCAAAGTATTCTGTTGCTGTTGAATATCAAGGTTCAAACTGCTAGTCTTTAGGTATCTAATGGAAAAGTGTTTAATAGCTGGACTGTACCGCATTATTAATATTTTACAAAAACAAAATGGTAGTAAGTACCTAATATTTCTAAAGATCATTTTTTTATCTTTTTTATTTCATTTATTTTTTTGGCTTTCTTTTTTCCAGTTCAACAACATTCGTATCACTGTTTCTGTAACCATGGAAAAATATAAATTGTGTGCTATTTTCGAATACGAGTTCCGTCGTGGCACCAACGCAGCACAGACAGCACGTAATATTAAAGACGTGTATGGGCATGGCACCGCATGTAAACGCACGGTCCGTTTTTGGTTTGATCGCTTCCGTTCTGGAAATTTTGATCTAACCTGTGGCCGGCGGGAGACGAAAGTCGGCAACGGTGAGTTGAAAGCCATAGTAGAATCAGACCACGTTGGAACTTGCAGCAGCCTTCAACGTAAGTGATAAATCGATAATGATTAATTTACTTCAAATTGGAAAGATAAAAAGCTCGGAAAGTGGGTACCGTATGAACTCACTGAACAACAACAACAAAATCGCGTCGAAGCACCGCACACCGGACCGACTCACAAGTATAGGAGTTACGATTGGAAACGCTTCGTCACCTTGCTCCAACTAATTTCTATTTCGGAATTTGGATTACTTTTTACAGGGAAAAAATTCAAATCCAACGAAGCGGTGAACAATGGCTCTAAAGACTTCATCGATTTCCTCAGGATTTTTAAGCGAACTTCCACTAAAATGGCAAAAGTGCATCTTCACGAATAGTCAATATGAAATTTGAAAGTTTCTTTAAATAAAATTTAAAAATCTGTGTAAAACGGCAATTTCGGACCTAATATTATGTTGTTATAATTTTTCATCATCATCATTTCAGCCGAAAGACGTCCACTGCTGGACATAGGCCTCCCCCAAGCACCTCCACTTCGACCGGTTCTGTGCTTCTCGCATCCAACGGCTTCCTGCAGCCTTCACAAGGTCGCATTATAATTTTTATGATTAAGTATTGGAAACTACCCCTACCCGTGTTCAAATTAATGTCATGTAATGTGTATTGTATTGTAGGAAATGTATTAACGATATCAGCAGGAAATTCATTATGCTTAATTTCCCGTGGCAATGAGGCACAAGTATTTTTTTTACCGTCTACGTCAGAAGGAGGGTTATCACTTGAAACTAATTATATATTCAGGCTACTTTATCTGAAATAAAAAAATACAAATACCGATGTATCGCTACATTTCGCCAGTTTATTTGCGATTTTATATTTTCTAACGTGACGTGCACGTCAAGGCATCACGATAACACATAAGGAAGTAAGACGTATGGAAACATATGAAGACGCTTAAATTTCCGTCCACGATAACGTTATAACATGCAAGTATTTCCATACATTTTACGGACGTGGACGTCCACGATAATATCTATGTTCTATGTTATAGGTTTGGTTTCTGGCATAGGCTTCATACTACCTGGGGCACTCGCGATAACGCTAGCGGATTCCTTTTGTAAGGGCTTCGCCAGGGCTGCAGAAACTGGCAGCGGGACGGGGCGAAGGGCTCGGGCGGCGCTGCGTGGAGGAGTCGCGATGACGGGCGCGTAGTCCTTCAATGGAGCATTGTGCGTGGGCCATGGCGGCCGTCGGAGCTTATTCCAACCAGCCCACCTCCCTCCAAAAGCTGATTAAGTCTCCTGGTCTGTTGTAAACATCTGTGTACGATCTGGGTGTCCCGAGGGTTTCTGACCTTATCTGGGTGACGCCTGTGCACTCAAAGAGCACATGCGCAATGGTTTCATCAGCCTCCACGCAAGCCCTGCACAGGAGACTGTCTGTTATGCCTAATGTGTGAAAGTGTTTATTTAGCGAGCAGTGTCCACGATAATATCGTCACTTTAGTAATAATAAGAGTGTATAATGGGAGGCGAGCCTACCATTACACAGGCCAAAACACAGACTACGAAGTGGTAACTACTAAGAAGTGGTAAATCATTGATGATATTATAACCCGTGTTGTATTATATCAACAATTTATTTATTTATTCTTTAATTACAAAGGCTTACAACCAAAATCTAAAAAATAAAATCAAGTAAAAGGTTAACAACACTTTCATACATCCCTCTCACAGTACCTACTTCTGACATGACATGCCGACAAAACATTCGTCCGCAAACAGATCGTTTGTTGGATTAGAGTCCAAGAGATCATTAAGATCAATGATTAGGATTCTGGTGATCGAGCCTGGGCTTGATTGCTGAGCTGGTCCTGGGACCAGCTCAGCAATCCAATCACGCATGCAACAAGTAGACCAACAATGAAACTTACCAAAAAGGGGAAGAGCGAGTCGGACTCGCGCACCGAGGGTTCCGTACCATCATATGTTTTTAAATTTTCATCGGCGAGGCCTATATTCGTCAGAGAATTTTAACACTGTGCACTGCGGTGAAGAATATTGTACTTTTATGTCAGCGCCATCTCTTTACTGATAGTAGAACTAAATGTAACTTTAGTTGATGATTTCTGAAAAAGTGTGGTATTTAGAGACTTCGTTTAATTTTTCATGTAATCTTTACATAAACTTCTATCACATAGAATAATTTCAGTTTTTTCTCTTTGCAAACTTCGGAGATAAGGGGTGGAACGGTATTTTTTTACATTTTTCATCAAAAGTCGAAAACCATGCGGCCTAAAAAAAAAAAAGGTTGAGAATGTGCAAAGTGCGCGTTTTCACATGGTATCCCACATGCTAGTAGCCCCACTTTGAATTTTGCAGTCCCCCTTTCAGTCCCTGTTGCAAAAAATATACATATATTTTTAGTTCTTTCTTATTTGCAAAATAGTTGGGCTAACATCGTCTAACTATTCCAAATTTCAAGTTGATAGCGTTAGTATATAGTTATTGAGATATCCAGCTGTGACAGACAGACAGACAGACAGACTTAGTCTCACCATAAGGGTCCCGTTTTTATCATGTTGGTACGGAACCCTAATAAACGAACGTAAACAGCTGATAAACGTTGGCAGGAAGAACATCTATAATTTTATATTTATCCTTAAAATATCCATAAGTTTATAATAAACGTTATTTGTTTTATAACCAGTGTGCGTAAAAACAGTTCAAACACGATATTTAATTTAAATAAATAATAGACATAATACAATAAAGATATAAACATCTTCAACAACAGGACGATTCAAAACGCAAATATTAACATGGAGTTTAGTGAGTAGGTATTACCTACATTTCCATCTCAAGTACTAATAACAAATACCTATATATCCAGATTCTAAGCTAGTTCTGATAAACGAATTTGCAAATGCAACGCAAATTACTTCAAATGTTTCATAAATTGGTAACGATTTGTGTACATTTATAATTTTAGGTATTCTTGCCGGTTGTTCAATCGTCCTGAGTTTAATTCTACGTGTCCCTAACTACAGTTACCGGCACGTAACTTGGCAAGAGATTTTCGTAGTGGGGGAAGTTCGCGCATATAAAAATGTATGAAATTGTGCGTGCGCAAACTTCCCCCACAACAAAAACTCTTGCCAAGTTACGTGCCGGCAACTATACTTACTTCTCTTTGAAATAGGCCAGAACCTGTCGACCTGCGGGGCAATCGCGTAACACATTATCAATTGGAATCGGTTTCATTTTGACAGTTGAACAACATTCATTGCGTTATTTACGTGTTGAGCAGACAAATTTTTCGAACTTATAAAGCAATGGATTAGCAATTTGCTTCAAAATAATTCAGATTCCGATTGATAGTGTGTTACGCAATTAGGGTGCCGAGCTTAGGAGGAAATGCGGAAATGCATTGAACCGCTCTCGCCTGTTTTCTTTCTAGTTAATGATCATAAAGCAATGTTTTTTTTACAGAATAATAAATATTAACTACTTGTATGTCCCTATGTTTTCCTTTTTGATGATACATTATTTTTGTAAGCATTAGAACCCTCGAAAAATGCTCAAAATTGCCGCTGTCGACAGAGGTTTAATGTACAGACGCCAGCACATCAACCTACTACAATCTGTCAAATTTTCAACTTTATCGCTGAAGCATAAGGTTCAAAGTTGATTGGGAAAGACAGTTTCGGGTAGCTTGATGTGCTGGCGTCTGTACAAAGACAACTCTTAATGAAAAAAGTAAAACATAGGGACACAGTAGGTATATATCTTTCTTATTCAGTTTACGAAATATCTTTTAAATTGGTCCAATATTGGAGGAGGAAATAGGTGAGAGCCAAACCTCGAATTATGACTTTTTAATGAGAGGTTTTTCTTTTGAGTATTAAAAAAAAAACATAGTTTCCAAGAACACTGAAGATGGCGTTGAACTGACTACGTTACTAGATGCCAAAGTCAAAACGCTTGGGAAAAAAAAACATTGGGTCACGTCATATATGACGAGTGTTGAGTGACAGTTTCGTTTGCTTTCGTTTTACGATCTCAAAATTACATCCAAGTGAATTAATAAAAAAATTATGTGACGTTCCGTTCCTTGCAGTAACTTACCAAGTTCAGCGCCATCTATCCAGCGACTAGGGAAGCGTTAAAAAAAAAGAAAAAGAAAATCCCTCATTAGGCTTTTTCAAAAGTCTCTCCGACCGCATTTCCTCTTAATATAAGGTTTAAAAAAAGTTGCGTTTTTTATTGAAGTAGCTACCTCGTTGGTTTTAGTGGTCGTAAGCGCGAATGCTGAGCGTGAGGACCTGGGTTCGATTCTCAGCCCTCAGGACCCTAATTCGTAACACACTATCAATCAAAATCACTTTGAACGATATTGCTAATCCATTGCTTCATATATTTTAAAAATTTGTCTGCTCATGCTCCACAACATAAATAAATCAAAATCAAATGTAATTTATTCAAACTAGGCTGAGAATCAGCACATTTCGAACGTCAAAATTACAAAAGACAGTCCCCCATAAGGCCCGCCCATCACCACGGAAGAAGTGGCGCAAGAAACTCCCCCAGAAGCAGAGCTTACTGTTCAGTTAGAAAATACCTGATTGTACTTATACAATACTAGATATGCAAAGTAATTAATCTTACAGGACACAGAAAATTAAATTATTTGCCATATGTTAGCTAGCCTCGCCAATATACCAACAAATACAATAAAATCTATACGTACTCAAGCAAAAAAAATAAATAAACCAAAATTAAAAAGCTAAACAAAAAAGAACTAACCACCTAAATAAAGTAGGGCGTGACAGCTTACATATTTATGCAATGCTGGGTTCTGTTCACATAGCTGTCACTTGAAGTCACACAAATGTTAAACTAGGACCATTGAAGTAAAATAAATAAACAAGTTATTACAACAATAAAACCATGCAAACCATGTAACCACGACCAACCTCATCTAGTTAAAAAAAAAAACATGATTGACGTGTAAAAGTGTTTGTACAAACCTACTTACAAAAATAAAATCATTTATCATTTACCATGGTCAGCAAGACGTCAAGTCACCACAAGCATCAGCACCCGTTCACGAGCATAATGCAATGAATGTTGTGGAACTGTCAAAATGAAAGACATTCCTATAGTTGCCGGCACGTAACTTGGCAAGAGTTTTTGTAGTGGGGGAAGTTTGCGCACGCACAATTTCATACATTTTTATATGCGCGAACTTCCCCCACTACGAAAATCTCTTGCCAAGTTACGTGCCGGTAATTGTACTGTTAGTGTGTTACGGAACTACCCCCCTGGTCGGGCAAAGTAATATTGGGGTTTTCGTCACTAATTTCTCAAAAGCAGCCCCCTGGTCTGGACAGCTGCCCAGTTGATGGCAATAAGCTCGCCGCCTATTACATGGGACTTAAACATAACCTCGTATGCACATACAATACTCAAAATATCGGCAAGGTAACTGCGTATTTTACAAGGAACTCCTGTTTTTAAAAAAATTCAATGAAAATTAAGATGTTTTAGCTTTATATGACTTATGTTTTTGATTATTAGATAAAAGGCAAGATCTCTTATCTAGTTGTAGACTTGATGGTTCATTTGGGTACCTATATTAATTTTCATAATCTCACTAACTATTTACACTAGGTACTCAATTAAAAGAGTAAATACAGGGTTATTTGAAAAACACCAAAAAGTATCGTCATTGTACTTATCATTATGAGCGGCAGGGAACCAGTTTCGTTATCACCTACCTGTGCGATGACGTCACGGTCCCCTACTAGCGGACGGCATGCTACTGTAGTCGCGACGAAATCACATGAACCGGTATCGAGTGAGGCATGGACGTCGACAGCGGCGGTACAGTGTTCGAGTTTGCGTGAGGTTAATGTGAGTTGTGAACCAATAGTATGTGATGGGGGCATTATGGACTCTGAATGGAAGGTAGTGCAGAAAAAACGTTATAAACAAAATAGATTGAATAGTAGGAAGGGAACGGCTATAACGGCCCCGGACGGAAGATTTCGGGCTGCGGATATTAAAGTGCCGTTGCTGATTTCCAACGTTAGTATAGAAGCAAGTGAAGATGACATTATTGGTTATATTAAAGATAAGACAGGTGAAACTGTTACATTAAAAAAGATAAACATGAAGTCTTTTAGAAAGTATAACGCGTACAAACTATATGTTTCTAAACATAAGGCGGACTTGTTTTTAAACAATGAGCTATGGCCCGATGGAATTGTGTTTAGGCGTTTTGTACATTTTATGTATCGAACGAAACCTCAGGAGCCTAAAGTTATAGTCAGTTAACGCCTTAACTTATGGATAGAAAAAATAGTAATAAGTACCTTAAATTAACTAGTTTTCATTGTAAGTCGGCTAAACGGTCCATAGATAATATTAAGGATCTATGTGTGTGGTCCGATTTGGTGGCCTTGCAAGAGACGTGGCTGCTTCCCCATGACATTCCAATGTTAGGAACAATAAGCCCTGACTTTGAGTGTACGGGTAAGTCGGCTGTGGATACGGCTGAAGGGTTGTTGAGAGGAAGACCCCATGGGGGGGTTGCCATTCTCTGGAGGAAAGGCATTTTTGAGAAAGTTTCTGTTGTTGACTGTAGCAGTCCTCGGTTGGTGGCCATCACGGCCACGTCACGGGGTCGTACTATTATTGTATTTTCAGTATACATGCCTACAAATTGCCCAGATAACTTAATAACTTTTACGAATGTATTAAGTGAGATTAGTGCTACCATAGCAAGCTGTGAGGTAGAGAATGTGTTCGTATTAGGTGATTTCAACGCTCACCCCCAGGAATTGTTTTATAAGGAATTAATGAGTTTTTGTTCTGATCAATCCTGGGTTTGTGCGGACAAAAAGAAGCTAGGTGTTGATAGTGGTACCTACACCTTTATAAGTGATGCGCACGGATGCAGGAGATGGTTAGATCACTGTGTAGTATCTGTATCAGCTTGGCATACAATTAGAAATGTTGATGTATCCGAAGATGTTTACGTTTCGGATCATTTACCTATACATCTGGAGTGTGACTTGGAAGTTGTGAGACCTAAGTTAATGACTGGGGGTGTAGGCCGTAATTCAGTCTTTTGGGGTGAAAGAACTAAGTCAGAAACGCAAAGTTATCATAATTTATGTAATAGTAAATTGCGAGACATTGATTTCCCCCATGAGTTTGAGAGGTGTAGCGTTGGATCATGCGGTTTGGCTGAGCATAGGGTTATTCTGGACAGCTTGTACGAACAGATTGTGGAAATCCTATGTGCGGCGGCTAGGCAAGCTAGAGGGACATCTGTAGGGGGACCGAGGCGAGGTAAGCGAGTGTGTGGGTGGAACGAGTATGTGAGGGACGCCCACCGCGAGGCCAGGTGTAGCTTTCAAACCTGGGTACTGAACCATCGTCCTTCGTCGGGCCCGGTTTATGATGACATGCATGAAAAGTGAAAAGTCTTTAAAAGTCGTTTGAAGTTTTGCCAAAATAACGCTGAACAAATTGTTATGGATAGGTTAGCAGAACAACGAGCTAGTAAAGATTTTTGTAAATTTTGGAAGTCCACTGGCAATTTGGATGCGAAGCCTGGTCTCTCTGCGAGTGTAGAGGGGATAAGTGATAAGAAGGGAATTGCGAATGTTTTCAAAGATCATTTCAAAGTTCAATCCCCACTCGGCCCCTCATCCTTGGTGAATGATGGTGAGCCCATCTGTCCTGGCGCGAAGCCTCTGATACGTTTCTCAGCCAAGCAAATATGTGCTATCATCAACAACATGAAACGAGGTAGGTCTCCAGGTCATGATGGGCTTAGCATTGAGCACCTGAGGCATGCAGGTGTCCATCTGCCGCGAGTCCTGTCTTTGTTTTTCACAATGTGCATTAGTCACGCGTACCTACCGGCTAATCTAATGAAGACCATCGTGGTTCCCATTGTGAAAGACAGGACAGGTGACATTGCGGACAAGGGTAATTATCGTCCCATTTCGCTTGCGACTGTAATAGCAAAGGTGTTGGATGGTGTGCTTGATTCTTGCTTAAGTAAATATATACATCTTCATGATGCACAGTTTGGGTTTCGCCCCGGACTATCAACTGAAAGTGCTATTTTAAGCCTCAAGCACACCGTTCAATATTATAAAGATCGCGGTACGCCGGTGTACGCCTGTTTCCTTGATCTCTCCAAGGCGTTCGATCTTGTCTCATATGATAAGCTATGGAGAAAGATGGGAGACAGGGGTATACCGGCGGCAATATGTGGGCTATTCCAGTATTGGTATGGTAACCAAGTTAATCTTGTGAAATGGGATGATACAGTCTCTGAGCCGTATAGGTTGGAGTGCGGGGTGAGACAGGGTGGTCTGACGTCGCACTGAGCAGCATGCGTGTCGGATGCAGCGTTGATGGGGTTAGAATAAACAACATCAGCTACGCAGATGACATGGTGTTGCTTGGGCCGTCGGCGGGAGCAATCAGAGAGCTGCTTAAAACGTGCGAGGCTTACGCTGCCGCACATGGATTAGTTTACAATGTCAAAAAATGTGAATATATGGTCTTTGAGGTCAGCGGCAAACACCGTGGAATGGGACCTGAGCTGGTATTGAACGGTTCATCTATTAATAGGGTGTCAACTTTTAAATACCTAGGGCATCTTCTTGCCGTTGATCTCAGGGACGATGTAGATATTGAGAGGGAGCGCAGGGCTCTTGCGGTCCGGAGTAATATGTTGGCTCGCAGATTTGCACGGTGTACAGATCAAGTAAAAATAACACTTTTCAAGGCTTATTGCCAAAGTCTGTACACGGGCAGTCTGTGGGTCAATTGTACTAAGAGATCGCTGGATGTCCTGCGCGTCCAATATAATAATGCCTTCAGGATGTTGTTAAGACTACCTCGTTACTGTAGCGCGTCGGAAATGTTCGCGCAAGCCCACACTGACGGTTTCCATGCGATGTTACGCAAAAAAACTGCGTCGCTACTGAGGAGAGTGAAGGACAGTCGGAACAGCATCCTGAAAACTGTAGCTGAGAGCTTCGGCTCTCCGATTACTCAGAAGTTTATGCAGAGGTTGATTTTTACTAACACTAGGCAATAAGTATTTTGTATTTTTACTAACACTTTATGGATTTCTATGTAAAATTATTATTATTATTATTATTATTTATGTTCGTATAACTCGTCAAAATGTAGGGAACAGCTGATTTTTTTTCGCAATTTCAGATTTGGTCCCATAGTAAAAGTTGTACATAATGATGAGTACAATGACCTCTTAAGAGGTTTTTGGTGTTTTACAAATAACCCTTATATAAATACAAAAACAAAAGGATATTTAGGCGTCGAAGTACTCGTTCGCATCGCTGTCAACCGGAAACGTGCCCAGAAGACTGGCAGCATTGCCACGTTGAATGGCAATGTTGATTCTTTGGCCAAAGAACAACCCAGCCCTCTGGTCACGTGAAGTGTCGATCGGCCGGCGAGAAATTTCTTTAAAAAGGAGACGCGCACTTGGACCCCATGACCCAAGCGTATCGACCCCAAACGGCTCAAAGCTATAGTTACCCATAAGGTTACAGTATTTGCGCCGGTTGAGGGTCTGAGCAGCCGCAGCAGCGGCGCCGCCGTGCTAGGAAAATAAGATGGCGCAAGGGAATCGACACAGGTTGCGGCACACACCAGAAGCCTACCCACCTTCCAAGGAAAAACCGTTATGCCATCGGCACGTACCAAGCCGTTTGGTTCTAATTCCGCTGGTACGCTGGCGGTGACAAGGGCTCGACGAATAATATCGTTGATGCTGGCGTGCCGTGCCATGCGACTTGCGCTCCTGCAGGTCATGGTGCCCGTGACTAACGACAGCTTCACCGCAGAGACACTTAGTGAGCCGAAACGATGAGTCACCCGTCACATTGCCTGTGGTGGATTACGAGCGCGCCTAAAAACCACAAGCCTGACTCCCACACTTCCACAGCCAGCAGATGGCCACGCTCACCAGTATTACGTGACGTGTTTACAAGGGTTTTCCGTATAATACTGCAGAGCGGCACGTCCCACCGTCTCTGGGAGGACGGGTTGTCGGACAAAACCGTATTGGGACAAGCCATTTTCCAAGCGTTTGACGCATCGGTTAAACACGGTAGATCAAAATCGACCAGTGAGGAAAAAAAAAATTCTTGATTAATTTATCGGTGCTGTGGTCCAAGGAGGCCGGTAAACTTATACTTGAAATTTTGCTGACTCCGAGACCAGCGACAAGTATGTTCATTTTGAAAAATCTTTCCGAGACATCGTTGAAATTTTGCATCTTGCCCTCATTGAACGTCGGAAAGGATTCGTCAAAAATTAGGGAATCTAGGAGGTAGATAGATAAACCATTTATTTGGCGCAGACAAAAGAGCACCATGGCACTCGTAGTCTATCTGTCAGTCATATGGGGAAGATAAATTTCGCATTTTGAAAGGTTAATGTCTAGGCCAATGGAACTGAATTTTTCTTTTAAAAACGTTAAATCTTTTAAGACTGTGTCTACATCACCTCCTAGAGTTCCGTCATCCAAATACCAAACGTTGAATTTAGAATTTAGTTGTTGAATAATTGGATTTAATGCCAAACTAAAAATGACTGGCCCAAGAGGGTCACCCTGTTGACATCCAACCGCAGATTCCAAAAGGTTGTCTACTTATATAAAGTAATTTAGAGGGGTGCCTGTATCATTGACAGAGAAAACTATTAATATTGGGTACTTATTTTTTTTTTAACTTCTGCTAACAAGGTGTCGTGCCGTTGCCGTGAAGGAGTTAGCGAGAAACAGATAACAATAGAATAGATATATATGTAGATATTAACATTTTAACTTCTATATTAATAATTATGCATGCATTAACAGTACATTTATTTTATTTACTTTTTACCAAAAGAAGAATCACATAATTATTTTGATAAAAAGGTATTGAGACCTCTTAAGTTACAGTAAATATTTACAGAAACGATAGTGATACCACGTATCTACGAATTAATAGACACCAAGCATGCCAAGGTGATTTTTTATGTATGTAATAAAATCACCTTGGCATGCTTCTTGTATGTACAAGAAAACATATCGTATTTTATTTAATATTCAATAAAATAACCAAAAGCATGCATTATACATAATTAACAAAACAGTTTTTTGTCTCTCCTGAAAAATTTACACTTCGTACTTATCTATCTAGACCGACGGTATATGAGTGTAGTTTGTGTGCAGGGAGTGTGTATGTGAAGTGTGAGTGTTTGATAAGCTTTCTTTCAATGTAAGTTTGATAAAGTTAAAACTATAGGACACCTCTGCCTAACCTTTCGGGGAAAACAGGTTTGATGTTATGGTTTATTGATGTGCAGATGCGCCCATCGAGCTACCCGAAACTGTCAAACTTTCCCAATCAACTTTGAACCTTGTGCTTTAGCGACAAAGTTGAAAATCTTTTAAAGAAATTTGACAAATTGTAGTAGCTTGATGTGCTGGCGTCTGTACAAATGGCAGTAAAATTCACAAAAAAAAAACGTGTTTTCCACAGTGGCTCCATTCTAGATCCTCCTGTCTGTGGCCTCAGCAGTTCCTTGGCAGGGGTTGAGCTCTGCTGACCACGCCTCCTGCCCCATGTGTCAGGGACCGCTGACCCCCGTCTGCGCATCAGATGGCCAGACCTACTGGAACGAAGACTGTGCCAAGTGCTACAACCCCCAACTTTCCATCACTCGTAAAGGTTTCTGCCCAAGACTTGACTTGGAGTTAGAAGGATGAATAAAAAAATTGGTAAAATTAAGCTTGTATAATTTTGGATGAACCCTTGTTTTTATGCTCGTTCTCCATATTTTCCTTCTCTCGTAATAACGGTGGTGGTGGTATCGAATTATTAGAAAACAACAAATTATCTCAAACACCGTATATTTATAAAAATAAATCTGCTCAACAAAACCACACTCGCTATCGCCACTCTACTCGCTCACTCACTCACTCTACTCGCTCACTCACTCACTCACTCACTCACTCTACTCGCTCACTCACTCACTCACTCTACTCGCTGTCGCTGATGCCGTGGCAAAAAATGACCTAGGATGCGCAAGTCGTAGGGTTGCATATTTAAGTAGGCACTCGTGGAAGCTATTTTGAGGCATTCTAAATTCTTCACATAATTAGGCAACACCAGTTAGCTTTTATAATCATTACTATCACCCTGTATGTAGATAGTGATTATCGAAGCGTAAACTGCAACCATGTTATGTTTAGCGTAGAAAGGACCCCACACAAAATGTTAAGAAAAAGCCGTTCGGTCAATTTGGCTGAAATGTTGGTACAATATAAGCCTGTAACATGCTGATTGAAAGTTAATATGGGCGCAAAAAGAAATAGTTTTAGAATTACAGACATTTTTAATACAGACATTTTGAAGATAATTTTATGATAAAGTGCTAAAATGTAAACACAAAGCAATCACAACAAGTTCCAATTCATATTAGCTCATTGGACTGTTGCCACATGAAGAGGTACGCAAAGATGTATTACACACATTTCGAATAGAGAGAAGTAGCCAACCGATTTTGCTGAAACTTGAGAAATAATTACAGCCTGTATGTAAGCATATTTGAACAACAGGTGACATGTGAATGCCGTGCTGACATGGTTCATATTTAAGGGTGTGGCAATGCACAGGGCGTTTGTCTAGATTAGGCTATAGACGGATCGTCGTTTGGATTCGTATGAACAACGATCGTGACGATCACGTGCTATTTCACCACTAAATCTGTAGTAGGTAGTGTACAATTGATTGAATGCCCAATTGTACACTATGATATAACAGCACTTCTAAAGCTGAAGTAAGAACTCTTGACACGTGCGCTCATGTATCGGCAATCTTGTCGAATACAATGAAACGTATCCGTACATTTTGTAAAGTGCAAATTTTGTAAGATGCTAGTGCCAATACAGGTCGGCGTGCTGAGCTGCTGCTGTCGCTGCTGCAGCGGAGAACCTCAAGTGACGCAAATATAACAACCACGTCGAGAGCTCATCTCCTTTTTAGGGTTCCGTAGTTCCTGCAAGGAACCCTTATAGTTTCGGCAAGTTCGTCTGTCTGTCTGTCTGTCTGTCCGAGGTTTTGCTAAGAGACCTTTTTAGTACTAGAAAGCTATAATTTGTAGAAGTGCGTATATTAATTACGCCGACCAAGTGGTAAAATAAAAATTTTGTAAATATTTTTTTTTAGGCTAACTCCCCTACACGTGAAGTGGGGATGAATATTTTTTTCGTCGTCTACCCCATCGTGTGGGGTATCGTTGAATAGGTCTTCTATAATGACTTGAGGGTTGCTAAAATAATTTTTCGATTTAATGCTCCATTTACGAAATATTAAACTTTAAAGTGCAAATTCTTGTTCCAGTAGGGCGTCCCCCCTCTAAAACCTAAACTGCTGGCTTGAAAAATCTGGAAAAATTCACGATAATAATGCATTTCATGAACTTTAAAGGAAAACTATAACGGTTAAGATATCCTTTAAAGTGACTAAGATGAAGTAGTTGCTTGTTTATAACGGGTAAAGACTTGCATTGAAAAAGAAAATAATTATGATTTTTTTTTTATTCAGAATAAAAACAACAGAATCGTACGACATTGTGATAACGTGTAGGGTTCCGTAGTAGCCACTACGGAACCCTACACTGTGCGTGGCCCGACACGCACTTGGCCGGTTTTAAAGAACTTGCTTGACACTTCCCGTGACCCAAAGGCTGATTTTTACCTTGCCTTGGTCAGAGGCTAAGCATTGCCATTCAAGTCATTTGGATGCGCTACCAGTCGAGAACCATAATTATATGAAGGGTTTTTTAGATGCCATAATTTAATTTTAGATTAGACAAGCGGCACACGGGTGCAATATACTGATATATAATATAGCGAAATGTCAAAACATCGAGATAAGTATCTGAGCTATAATGATTGTAAAAGACGCTTAGCGAAGCGGAGAGTAGGTACCTTGTACTCCCCGCCATTGTGATCATTGTTTTGTTCTGTCCTGGGAACCTGAGTTACGGAGTCATTGAAGGTCAAACTTTTTGTCAATTTTTTCGAAATGAAAACAAGAGTTAATTATCATACTTAAACATTGTGCTTTTGGGTGCATGCCGCGGTCTCGTAAACGTAAACAGTGATGTTTCACACCAAAAGATGTTTCCCAGCAATAACTTTTGATTAATGTTACTTAATTTGATGTATAGAATGCATAAGATAAAGTAACTGCTATTGGATGGGTTATTTTACACGCTGTATCTCAGTTAAATATTAATTTATAGATAGGTAACCTCCCGAAATACATTGTGTAAAATGATGGTGAAATCCATTGTGGCCACAGGTTACACAGACACGAAAAGGGACTTTGTTTTATATTATATTGAATTGTTTTCCTTTTTTTATATATTTTGTAAATATTAGTATTGTAAATAATCTTTAAACAAAAATACCCCTTGAAATAAAGACTTTCTAGTCCAGAACCTTGAAGACATCCTCCCGTGCAGCGGTGAACAGTTTCGGAGAGATAACGTCTCCCTGTCTCAAACCTTGCCGCAGAAGGATAGGTTTCGAGGTCTGATCCTGGAGTCAGACTGACATAGTGGCGTTTTCGTACAGACACTTCAGCACCTCGATGTACGATAGTCGATCTGGCACCGTTGAAGAGACTGCAGTACAGCCCATGTCTCGATCGAATCAAAGGCTTTCTCGTAGTCCACAAATGCTAAGCAGAGAAGCAGGTTAAACCCCTCGGTCTTCTGTGTAACCTGTCGCAGCATATATGTGGTCTACGGTGGTGGAGGCTGGAAGTCGTCAAACCTGCGTGCGAGACGGTTCGTGATGACTCTTGAAAACAGCTTGTAGACATCATGGCTCAGAAGTGAGATGGGCCTATATTTCTTAAGAAGGGCATTTATTTATTTATTTATAACAGCTTAAACTACCATTACACATTGGCATTGTCGCCCTTTATATAGAAAAGTATCACCACACCTCTGTTCTGCTTCAGAGCCATCCTAATCTCGTACAGGCTGACGTCCGGGATGTTTTCGGTATAGTGTCGGGTCAATCTAGCTCTTGGGTGGTTTGCCAGATTCGTAACTTGTTGACGTGTATCAGATCATCCAAGCCATGGAGCAGCAACTGCGGAATTTCAGGAAGGATTCTGCGGATCGCAAAACTCCGGCCAACATCAAGAAACGTTTGCAAACCCTGGATACATACTGGCGGGAGTTTCAAGAGAATCATGTTAGATTATGTGAGTTTGAAGATCGTGGTTATACCTACTTTTCGGAAAACTTCTACAACAAGGCAATGATCTTCTATAATGAAGCTCATGACATCATTCAACAATACAAACCGCCAACTAGTTTGGACAAAGGGGATAAGTCACCTAGCGCTTCATCAATTCGTCTATCAGACAGTCGCAATCAAGAAGCTGCGGAAGAGCGACAGCAAACGGACACATTGTCGGTGGATCCAGATCAACCGAACATCAAGCCTATTGGGAGCCAATCCACATCATTGTTCAAGAAGATTGTCTCTCGGGGGAATGCCAGTAAGTTAGAAGAAATGCTGCGCAAGCAGAAGAGTAACTTCAAGGCTTTATCACGAGCAATCAAAAGCGTGGACGTAGAGAACCTCTCCGAAAAATGGGAATTTGAAGATGTGCTCAAAACCATTCAAGCAAAATGGTCAACCATCGATTCCCTTCACTGGGAAATTGATAGTGAGATGTACTCGGAAGATGAGGAGTATGAACAGGAATATAGCAAGTACGAACAACTGTACGTTGAGATCAAAAAGTTAGTCAATAGCAAGATGTATTCCGTTTCATATCGGGAAAGTTTTACACCGAAAATTGATATTCCTACCTTCTCGGGAAACTATCACAAATGGATATCATTCAAGGACTTATTCCAAGAAGCAGTCCATAACAACAAATCCATTCCAAGTGCCCAGAAGATGCAGTTATTAAAAAGTAAGCTGAAAGGCGAAGCAGAAAGGATCATTCAACACCTCAAGATCAGTTCTGAGAATTACAAAATCTGCTGGGACATCTTGAACCATAGGTATAACAATGTCAGGCTAATTTTTACCTCTCACATGAACATACTGTTGTCAATACCTACAATGCAAAACCAAGTCGACACACAGATCAAGAACATGTTCGACACCATCAATGAATGCATGAACGCCTTGAGAAACCTTGGTATAGACGTAACTGCCATGGGGCCAACGGTTGTGCATTTACTTACACTGAAGCTAGATACTCAGACGCTCAGTGAATACACTCAATCATTAGAAAATCCTAGAGCCTTGCCTGTTCTAGCAGATTTTCTTAGATTTTTAGAGAACAAGTATACTGCTCTCGAATCAACCCGGCGCAAGCACCATACATCTAAATCATCATCGTCGTCATCACCGAGTAGCAACAAAGAATCTGAACATCAATTCAACAAAAAGAATCAATCAAAATCAAATAATTTCAACAAGAAAAACGATTCTAATAAAGCGTTTTTACGCAGTTCCGCTGCAAAAAGTTGCGCAATATCAGACAAGGAACAAGCATTCGAATTCAGGCATCAAGAATCAACCAAAACTTTGGGACTGCGTTGGCACCCCCAGGACGATCAATTCAAGTTCCAGCTGAAGATAGACACATCATCATTGACACCATCCACAAAAAGATCATTACTGTCGGATATTTCAAAGATATTCGACCCACTTGGCTGGCTGTCTCCAGTCTCCACCAAACTGAAACTATTGTTTCAAAAGGTTTGGTCGTTGAATCTTCAATGGGATGACGCAGTACCTACAAATATCAATGAAGAATGGCTCAAGATAAAAAAGGAGTTACCAGCAATCGAACATATGAACGTCCCAAGGTGGCTTCAAACGCCAAAAAATGCAAACATAGAGTTGCATGGGTTCTGTGACTCATCAGTCAAGGCCTACGCATGCGTAGTTTATGGCAGGACTATCAATCAGGAAAAGGCGGAGTGTCAATCCCCCGTGATCATAGTAGCAGGAAAATCAAAGCTCGTGCCTGTCAACAAATCAATATCTTTCGTCCATAGAACCTCTCGATCACTATCAACAGTTCAGGTTTGGTGGATACGATCCTGCCATCATCGGTCTTTAGTTTCATTAACTGGCTCTGCCCAACAGACAGATTTCGGACAAGTCCATGTGTCTTTTAGTCTGCGCTAAATAAATATATTTTCTTTCTTTCTTAGGTATCACACTTTTCTATGAAACAGATGTTTGTTTTGAATAACCAACCAACACTGGGTATGCGTACCGGAAGACGTAGCGTTGGAAGGCCTCCCACAAGGTGGACCGACGACTTTGTGAAGGCCGCAGGAACCCGTTGGATGCGAGAAGCACAGAACCGGTCGAAGTGGAGGTGCTTGGGGGAGGCCTATGTCCAGCAGTGGACGTCTTTCGGCTGAAATGATGATGATGATGATGACTGGGTATAAAGAATCATGTAGTGAATCTATTATAACAGGCCGCGCGTCGATGTCCCTGCGTTTAGCTGGCCTACGGTACTGGGTTGAAAGTGACGAAGAGACGTGTAGAACCTAAAATGTGTACACTTACTACCTTTGTTTTCAAACGTATCTTCCTTGCCTCGTTACGATCTTAGACGCTGAGATAATACGACCCATTTTTGTAAGGGTGTGTTCTACTGAGACGAGAATGAATGCAGCAGTTAGGAGACTTGTAGGAATCGACCAATCACATCGGTTAAAATCCACATCCCGTATCTCGTCTCTTCTGTGATTGGTCCTGCGAAACATTGAAGCCCTAACCGCTAAAAGCTTGGACCCAGACATCGACTCTAGTGGGTTATTATTTTTGAAAATTTTATATTACAACATAATACAACTTAGACTCACATGTGAGTCTAAATTGTACCTTATTATGACTATCTAGTCACAATATGGTACAATTACTTATATGTTTTTAGAGTATTATAATAATCTCCAAAACAAACACAATTTTATTGTTATCTTAATTACGTTCTATTATATCATTGTCTACAGTACATAAACTATCTACTTATTGTAATTTCGCGGTTTTGTCTACGAAAATATTCTTTATTTGATGGTATGGTATCATCGTCATCATCATCAACACCACAGCTAGGCATATGCTTCTCTTTTTATGTGCCAGCCTCATCCTGGTTCTACCCGTGATGGTAACAATGTCGTTCGTCAATTTAGCAATGTATGGCATTTCAAAATTTTATTCTGTAGATTCCTATTCATTTAAATTAACTCAATAGAAGATCTGGGCAGCTATTAAGTCTATTATAGTTTTAATAGGTTTATGTATTAGGTCCTTACCTATGAAATTGCCGATTTTTGATACTGGCTGTTGTAAAGATCTTTCATTCTATTTAGAATTCCAAATTCAAATTAATTTTTTAATATATATTATATGACAATTTGTTTTTCAAAATCAGTTGTTCAGTTTTGTTTTCCCATCGTTCGATTCTTTTTATTATCGCTGTTTCTGTAACCATGGAAAAACCTTAAAAGTTGCTTTTTTCGAATACGAGTTCCGTCGTGGCACCAACGCAGCACAGACAGCACTCAATATTAACGACGTGTATGGGCAATGGTACAGCATGTGAACGCATGGTCCATTTTTGGTTTGATCGCTTCCGTTCTAGAAATTTTGATCTCAACAATTAACCCCGTGGCCGACTAGAGACGAAAGTTGGTAACTATGAATTGAAAGCCATAGTGGAAGCAGATTCAACTCAAACCACGTTTAAACTTGCAGCAGCCTTCAAAGTAACTGATAAATCGAGTGAATAATTTACTTCAAATTGGAAAGATATAAAAGCTCGGAAAGTGGGAACTATATGAACTCACTGAACAACTACAAAATCGCGTCGAAGCACCGCACAACGAACCGTCTCAAAACTATGGGAGTTACGACTGGAATCTCCGTCACTCACCATACTCACCAGACCTTTCCATCCCGGTGTTCCATCGCACACCTACGCCCCGAGAGTCGCGGGAACGTACTCTCCTTTTCCGCAGCCTCCTTCTGCGAGACGACTGTTTCGCAGAAGGACACCACAGCGTCCCGGGACTCTTCGCTGCCGACCATCGAGTTGACTACGGCTGGCAGCAACAGGTCGCTGCCTACTCCTGAGATGAAGGCACGGCGTGATTCCTCCCAAGCGGCACACTCTACCGGCGTATGCCGCGCCGTGTCCTCCTAGCACTCCACGAAGTGGTGACACCTTGCGTCCAGCTCCCTGTTTATCGACACAGGTACTTTCCGAAGTAACCATGCCCCGAGAAAAAAAAATCTGCGGTTCCCTACATTGCGGCGAGTTATACGAACATAAATTTAGGGAACAGCTGATTTTTTTCGCAATTTCAGGTTTGGTCCCATAGTAAAAGTTGTTCATAATTGAGTACAATAACCTCTTAAGAGGTTGTTAATGTTTTACCAATAACCCTGTATATTGCATTTACCACTGTTTGTTGCGTCACCCAAAGGTTGACGGGTAGAAAATGCGCCTCTGTAAATTTGTGCGCTTAAAGTATTAAAAAATAAGTATCTAATTATGTAATTATTACATGGTCAAAACAGGAGTATCGGATCAAAGCTCGTGGCGTTCATTGAGCCCAGTAAGAGCCCAGTCCATTAAAATCCAAGATGGCCGCCACAAAGCTATATTGATCATGGGTATCATTCTTGTGGGTTTCATACGGACACACAGACACACAGACAAAGTGAAATATTTTCTTAATTGAGATGTTACGAAGCTGTAGCCAATCACATGTTAATATAATCATAGCGTATCATTCATTGTCGTGCGCCATAGCGTTTCACTTATAATGTTAAAGAATTAATACCTACGACCAATACCTTAACTGGCAATTTAAATGTGTAAAAAAATATTTTTGCCCAAGTGAGCAATGTAAATGTTTTAAATCCTCTCAACTGTGGGAAAATCAAAATTTGATTTATAACACCAGAAAATGTAATTGTGTCTCATCATTAGTCACAGCTGAGCTCAGGAAGCAAAACGACGCGATTAAAAACATTATTAGCCTAATTTTTTTTTGTGATATTTTTGCGGTTTTTTTAAACAGTTTTTTATTATCCGTGATTAAAAATGGTAGACGAAAAGTGCGAGGAAAAGGAAGTTCGTGAAATATCGAAGTTAATGGAAACTTTTGGCAGATATCAGATAATTCAGTACACTCTGATATGTTTGCCCGCTATGTTCGTGACTATGATCAATATTAACTACATATTTGTTGCTGGAGATATTAACTACAGGTGAGTCAACGATCCTCTCGTTGGACAATCCATCATTCATACTATCCATACTAATAATTATAAATTCGAAAGTAACTCTGTCTGTTTGTCTGTATGTTACCTTTTCACGCTTAAACCAATGAACAGATTTGGTTAAAATTTGGCAGAGAGATAGATTGTATTCCGGGGAAGGACATAGGATAGTTTTTATCGACGTACCTCGCGGGCGAAGCCATGGGCGGAAGCTAGTATTACATAAAATTAACATCACGTACGTAAAGACAGTTCACACCCACATTTCGCCAGTTATGATAGAAGTCTCATGTGATATAGAAGGCTTACGGCCAGCCAATTGTCACTAAGAAGGCACGAATCCTTAGCTCTGCTACCAGGAACTTCCTAAGAATAGAAACAACTAATAATGTGCCCAAAAGGCTGAGGTTTTAGTTTTCTTTTGTAGAAGAATTTGTGGAAATGTTGAATCAACTATGAGTGGAATCAATTCCGGTACCTGCTCATGTACTTAATATTCTCTAAACGTTATTGAATATTGGCCAACTGTGAAAAATACGAAAGTACCCTTACCTTCGAATACCCAAAACGCCAAGTTAACTTTTAAACCGTCGTTTTAGTAGGTATCTATGTTACCCTTAGTGATACAGGTATCCCCATACACACATCATGAGACTTAACCCTTCGATCCGTAACGACGATCCACGCGAGACACAGTAGGCTTTTTAATTGTTTCTGTAATTACGGCATTCAACCGACCGAAAGGCGACTTAATATCAAGTTTGGTTTGATGAATATTCAGCTAACATATCGATAACATCAACATCCTCCTGTTATGTTATACCAATTAATTTGGCCTCGGCGCAGCATGCCTCCATGCCATCTCTATTAACCGTCATTCATGCGTATCGATTACATAATAAGAACTTTTCATAGATGTCGAATCAACGAGTGCGAAGGCCAGGACTCAACAAGTTTCTACCCAAGTTGGTGGCCAAACTCAACAATAGATAAATGCTCAACTCCAGTGCTCAGACAAGACGCCGAGCCCTTCTGCACCAACACCAGCTTCACCAATAAGCTGGAGACGTGTACTGACTGGATCTACGAGACGAACAACACTGTTGTCGCTGCGGTAACATCTCATTTTTTATCACTTTATTTGTTTGACGTGTAAATAATAGCGCGGAAAATAAAAATCGTAAGGTATCAGTAGTTGTTTGACGTAGTTATTCTAGTAAGTCGTCATTGTTAGAGACCAGATTTTATGCAAACACATGATTGCATAATTATATTGGCATTTTTTTAGGTTATTTATCCAAAATCTGCTGATTGTGCATGTTTTCGTTATTCTAACTAGAAAAATACAAAATGTAATACAAAGCCCCATTAAAATAAAATAAGCGACAGAATGCACGATCTGGCTACTGAGCATTTGATAAAATGTAGCAAGTTAAGTAGGTAATTTGCGTACCGGAAGACGTAGCGTTGGAAGCAAAGACAATAAAATTTACAACTTAAATCTCTTTGAAAATACTGATATTAAAATACTGATAATCAGCTGCATTCGGTTAGACTGGAAGCCGACCCCAACATAGTTGGGAAAAGGCTAGGCAGATGATGGTGATGATGACTTGCACGCATACTTCGGTCATTTTAAGTAGCACATAATCCGGTCCCTAGTCGTCATCATCATCATCATTCTCATCCACAAGCGCGTGTACGAGATGTGTGAGCTGCATGGCAAAATAAATTACAAATGAATGATAGCTGTCTAACAATAAATTCAAAGCATAAACTTAGCATAATAAGCTACCACCACTCCTCACTACTGAGACACAGACCTCTCTGTGAGAGGGAGAGGGCTCTCATTCAGCACGTGGGCACAGTGCGTGTTAGTAGTAGATGTTAAATATTTTCGAATTTTTGGTTCTAGGACATGCCGATTTCCTCACAACATTTTTCTTTACCGTTTTGACAGCAGTGCAGCTGTCTGGATTCGAACCCAAGGCTTACAGTTCGTAAGTCGCGGTCGTTTCCACTCAGCCACCACTACGCTCAACAGGACCACCTCTACTCTCCACAGGACCACCACTGGTCTCCACAGGGCCATACTACTCTCAAAAATGAAATCAAAATTCCCAATCTTTAACAGTATTGACCAATTAGTTTTATAATTGCGCAGAACAATAGTAACAATAAAATTGGTTTCATCTTACACATAATTATAAAATCCGATGAAGATTAGGATTAGCGTAGGAACGCAATTATTATAATATGCATTTAAAATAATTATGGTTTATTTCTTTTGCGTTTCAATAGTAGATTGTTATACAAGGGTCGGAAGGAATCAATTCCCATACGAGGCATTTAGACGCCCGAGCGCAGCGAGGGCGGCTATAGTCCGAGTGGGAATTGATGACTTTCACCCGCGTTAAACACTCTACTTTTCATTTCGAATTTTAGGAAAGTCAAAAATAGTAGTTTTTCTAAAATATATATTGATAATAATTACATGAATAATAGGTACCTATTTATTAGTCTTTTTTAAATTTGAAGTATGGAACACACCACGCCACCGCCACATGGGTAGATTCCCGCTTACTAGGGCCCGTATTATTATCATTCTGTCTGCATTCTTACTTTTACCATTTGTCATAAATCACTTAGAAAACACGATAATCTTGATAAAATTTACTAAAAATTGTGTTGCGACGTGACACTTTTTAGTGCTGACCGTCCACCCAACTTTCTTATTTCGATTCAAAACTTGCATACAGCCTAATCGATACTCGCAATAAACAAAATGAAAAAAAATTGTAGAAACTGAATAAAAACTCTTTAAACTAACAAAATGTATTGAAATGTAAAGTGTTTGCAGAATATCCAATCTATAGAATTAATTAATTATCATCATTCTCAAAAAAACTTCGGGTAAGCCTACCTAAAAAATGTTTACTGGGAATTCTGTAGTAAACTATTAGAAAGTATCAAAAATAAAATCCACAATAAATAATTGTCCAATAAATTGAAATCATTTTAAACAGCGAGCGCATTCTGAATACAAATTCAATTATAGAAACATTTCGGCGCGAAATTCAGTAAATGAGGTATGTACCTACCTATGGCCTGTCTGTAATTGACATGATATTAGAAGAGATTAAAATGATATTAGAAAAGCATAAATCATTATTATAAACAATGCTTATTGTATTTATTGCTTAAAATAATTTTATTTTATTTTCAAGTATCGATTACATTCGTCATATTAATTACTCGAGTCAATTGAAATTAAAAAAAAAAAATGTTTGGAATAATCGCTTTCACACATCATTGCAATAAAAAAAAACAATAATGGTCGGCGATATTGAACACAAATTGAGTAGTGGTAATGATTAATACGTATTATTGAACCTGTGTTTGAATATTACGTTAAAACCTGGGCATTTTCGTGTTGTTTATAATATTATCAATAATATTTGTCACATTTTAAATCTTATCTACATCTGTGTGTGTGAAATTTGTGAAAAATAAAAATGTAAACACACACGATTGGCGCGAAACTTCGACATTAGATATCAAAAAAACTTCATTACCACTACTTATTTACCTTTAACTATGGATAAATTCGTCAAATAATTAAATGATGTATATTGACAGCCCCTTATATGGTAAAGTCAGGATGTTCGAAAACCCAATTTTTATGTTTTTTAGCCTCGACCACAACTGACATCAAAATGGCGATTATCGTACCTATGTATGTTGAATTTATTCAAGGTAAATTATTAACTTCTGCGCTAAATATGAAAGATATAATGGCGTTAACATATGAGCTTTTTATCCAACTCTCCTAATTAACGCACATTCATAAGATTTGATGGGTAGCATAATAAATATTTACATAATCATAGTGTCGTATGTCTGACTGAGCTGACTACCTAACTAAATTTAGTTCTATTTTTAAATTTCATTCCCGCCCTAGGGAGGGAAAGCAATTACTATGAGTCTTTCCCGCCCAAGGGTGGGAAGCAGCGTTTTCCACCCGCTATTCGGATCAAACAAGCACTACTTTCCGAGTATGAGACATGAAAAAGTAATTGCATCACTTTCGCTCGCTTAGTGATTTTAGATTTTCGAGGTAGCGCCCTTAACCCCTCGTATGTCGGAATTACAGACACAATTAAAAAGCCACTGTGTCTCGCGTAGATCTACGTTCCGACATACTAAGGGTTAATATGAGAATAATCGATAATTCAAGGTGAAAGCTCATAATGAGGTAGATTGACAAAACCGAACTCTCTCCGAAACTGATTTTTTTTTTGAAAACCGCACACATATTTTTGGGGTTTTCAAAAAAAAAATCGGGTTTTCAAAAAAAATATTTTTGGGGTTTTCAAAAAAAAAATCGTTAATTTAGTGACTGATGTGAAGGGCTTATAAGCCCTTCACATCAGTCACCAGCAGTCATCAGTCAGTACCGATTTTTTTCATATAAATAACGACGAGGAGACTTCGTCTTGGCTGGTATGTTTTATTTTATATATTTGGCAAAATAAACAGAACACACATTACAGTATTACACAAAGTTTGAGCTACAGAGTGAGTAAATGTATAACCCACGACATTTTCCACATGTTATAAAAACAAGTTATTAAATTAATGCGATGAGTACATTAAAATTAAATAGGCCTGCAAAAAAAAAATAAAAACAAAACATACAGTCTAAGAGTTATAATACGGAGTAATATGTAGTACCGTATCCAAAATATGTAGTTTCCCGAACAAGGTTTCTAAATTTACTAATTAAAAAAGAGAAGATGTCAATATTTTGAAAGAGATTGTTATATTAACCAATAAGGCGACGTAGAGGTGATCGTAAGCCTGTTTCACCACCTGATCGAACCTGATCTCGAGAACAAGTATCCAGCTTTCCAGCAAAAAGCAAAGCTTCAACCATCTCAACTTTACCTGACAACCTTCTCTTTGTCATATTCCAGTTGGACCTGGCCTGTCAGCCGTGGAAGACCAACCTGATCGGCACCATCCATAGTACCGGCATGCTGGTCTCCATGGTAGTGTCAGGATGGATGTCAGATAGGTGAGCTTCTTCCGTAGAATCCTTTCTACATAGTATTCTGTTTTAATATGATTTTTATTTAGAGGTGAGAACAAATGGTACCTACATTAAGTGTGTGGTGGCAGTCTCATCGATGTCTTTTACTTAATCTTAATCAAATATAACAAATCACTAGCGGTGATCAACGTTAATGTCAACGTCGAAAGTTAACGAATGTGGTCGAAAACGTATGGCAATAGGAACGAACCGAGAATGCGCATTTGTGTTAATATAAGATCTTTAGATAATGCTAAAAGTTAAGCGTTAAGAAAACCAGCTTATTGAGTTCAATACCTACAGTTTACAGGTATCATCATTGTGGATAAGTTTCCAGAAAAAACGTAGGTATAAAAGAAAATCATTACTTAATCTTTGTCAAATAAAATGTTCCAGGTTCGGTCGCAAGCCGACGCTAATATTCTGCGTGGTCGGCGGCTGCATCGGGCACCTAAAGACATTCGCGACCACGTACTATGTGTACGTCGTTATCGAGTTCTTGGAAGCAGCTGTTACTGGCGGATCGTATGCTGCCGCTATGGTCATATGTGAGTATATTGTTCTACAGTCCTTTCGCTCTCATATTGCATCACTCTCAAAATCACAATGATCCTTATTCTTGTTACAATAAAGTTTACTTACTGTTGGGTTGCTGCCACTGACCAGTCTGTCACAATCACAATGATCTTTATTCTTTTTACAATAAAGATGCTTTTGGATGCATGCTACCAGAGATAAAATAACTGTGAAAGGAACTTTCACAGTTATCTTACCGTTATCATCAGCAACATCATTATAGCCGAAAGTAGTCCACTTCTGGACGTCATCGTCACCACCATGACGGGTCCTACTGAAATTGAATGAAATTAGTTATTCTTTAAAAAGGATACTTATTGGAATCGCTTTTAAACGTCATATTATAAAATAAAAATAAGCTAGATGAGGTCGGCGTTTCCTATCTGATCTGACTACTCTGAGAAGAAAGGCCGAAACAAACTCAGAGGTCACAGTCTCTTTATCCTATACTGTCAACGTATTATACCAAACAAACAAGCTGGTGGTTATGACCTATAATAGAATTTAGCATTTAATGCGTATCTATAATATTTTTCTTGAACTTGTATCGGAAAACTCTTAAAAATTAAGTCACAGTAATGGTCGGCTGCTTAATACCTAAGGTGAAGCAAAAAATAGAATGCCGAAACCTTTAGATCTTCAGTCTAACGCTCTCCCAACTGAGCTATTTCGACTTGTGCCGATCGGTGCAAAATTATAAGTTAGATTCATTTCATTCATCGTAATATTTTTGTATAGCTGAATATCCCAACCAAACTAATGTCGGTTCAGTTTGCGAAGACTTTGCTATTCTCGTCCATTTCATTTACAACCACCTAGGTACATTTTACAACACAAAAGCAATTCAAATCATACACGTCGTACGCACGACGTACACATCAACGTTTTCTTATCATGTTTTCTATCTTTTCCAGTATTAGAGATAGCTAGCACAAAGCACAGGCTACTAGCAGGGGTCCTATTCGCATATGCGATCTACCTCGGCGAGTGTATGTTCGCCTGCATCGCCATGTTCGTGCCTTACTGGAAGACGATTATCCGTATCATCAACGGACCGCTCATCTTCTTCATCACCTACATCTTTCTCATCAATGAGAGCCACAGGTGGCAAATCGTTAACGGGAAACATGATAAAGCTAAAGAATTAATGAAACGAATAGCAAAAACTAATAAAATTAACATTAATTATGAAGAATTAGCCGCAATGACAGAGGTTGAACTTAAAGATAAGTTTGATATTGCTGAATACCAGATTAAAGAGAGTTACGGAGATATTTTTACTTCTAAAGCCATTCTGAAGAGACTGTTAGTGGTAGGGATGTGTCGGTTCACATCTAGTTTCGTGTACTACGGCGTGATGATGAACTCCGTGTGGCTCCCGGGCGATAAGTACGTGAACTTCTTGCTGTCCACTGTGATGTCGTTTCCAGGGGAGATGATCTGTTTGTACCTGATGAACAAGTTCGGAAGGAAGTATCCGCTAATGGGAGGATATATCATATGTGGCATAGTGTGTGTTGTGTCTGCGTTAGTACCGGACCGTAAGTATTTGAATAAATAATTCATTAAATCATCCCTTCCATTGCCTCTTAGTAAATACAATCATATGCGAAAAATAAAGTCAAAGTCAAAACATTTATTTCAATTAGGCACGACAATAGATAGTTGACTCTTACATTAACTAATTCCGGCTTGTATGCAAAGCGATGGCGGTGTACGTAGGTACACCGCCATCGCTAACTTTATTTATAACTGAATTCTGTTTTTCAGAATACAACTGGGCGAAGGTCACGCTGGTCCTCACGGCCAAGGTGATAATCTCAGCATGTTTCACTGGCGCCATCACCTACACAATGGAGCTGTTCCCCACGAGTGTGCGGGGCAGTCTACTGGGGCTCGGAGCCTTCGCGTCCAGGGTCGGCGGCATGCTTGCACCACTTTCACCTATTTTGGTAACTACTACACTTAGGAATTGCATTATACTTATACTTTGCCATTCAACGTGGCAATGCTGCTAGCCTTTTGGGCACTGTTCTGACAGCGATGCGGACGAATTTTTTGATGCCCTATGATTATTTTACTTATTTTTCCATATAAATGTACATATTATTATTATTATTTTAAATATAAGCATAGATTATGTAAATAAACATATCCGATATAATAAATAATAATACTACTACACTTTAAAATAAACTTAACTGATATTGTTCGTCTTGTTAAATATAATATAGCACAATGGTCAAAAGGATCTGACCTAAAAATTGATCTAGAGATCTGGACGTATTCAAAGAATTCCAAATTAATTTTAGTACGATTGTCAGTCAGTCCATCACAGGGTTTTGTTTCAGTAACGGTAAGAGCCAGTTAAATTGCAGATCACGCCTTGCTTAACCAAATATATGCTCATTTTTTATACCATTTCTTATTTGTTTGCAGAACACCGTATCTACCGCCGTACCCTTTGCTTTGTTCGGCTGTTCCGCCCTCATGGCGGGCACACTCCTCATCATCACTCCTGAGACGAAAGGCGTGCCTCTCTTTGACACCATCAAGCAAGTGGAAGAATTCGATAGAGTCGGGAAAGTCAGAAAAGCGGAGGAAAAAGAAAAAAGAATGAAAACAGTTGATTGCTCTATGGAAACCGTTGTGAGCAGCATATGACGTATTTTCAATTTAGTTATTGTTAGTTAGGAAATAAATTTAGTATTCAAATTATTCATTTTCGCGCCATTTATCCATTTTCAGAAACCTGTCGGCTAACGCTATCTAAACCGTTTGGTCTATCAGTTACATATAAAAAGTAATAATTTCTTCCTCGTAGGCTCAATCAATAAATAATCGAATATCTGAATGTTTGTTTTGATCAAATGCAAAAAAAGGTTGACAGTCGTGATTCGTCTATGGGCTTGTACTGCGAATCGGTGCGATGCGAATTCGCAACGCAGAAAACTGCAACACGAATTGCTGCGTTGCGACTTTGCATCGCAGTTTTGTGTACAAGTCCTTAAACACTGCGTTTATCTTTACGTAGGTAAACAAGTTTAGGAGAGCACCGTTGTCAATTATTGTCATAACTAGGCAACTAACTAGGCACAGATATTTGTATTTAAATTATTAATTTGACTAAGGGCTGATTTTTCAGTTTGACAGTTTTTGTATGAAGTAACTGTCAAAATTTCAAAATTATTTTATTTATTTATTTATTTATTTGGTATCATACGTATACAGCATGCAAACATTTGTGAATCACTGATGCCTGTGGTAGGTAATGAAAACCTGTATTACAGGTCACCCGGGAATCAATAATCTGATAACTTTATTCCTCGAATAAAGTTATCAGATGATTGAAAAATCAGCCCTAAGACAGTGAGTTAGGTTAAACGAGAAACATTCTTCAAGGGAGTGTAATACTCATGAAAATTAACAACTGCAAGATCTATGAAATCGCGAAAAAAATTTGCTACTCCATACATATTATGTTCGCATAACTCGACAAAATATAGGAAACGGGAGATTTTAGGCTTTTGAATTCGTCTCTCACTATAATAGATATTTGTGGGTCTAATGCACTGAAATAAATTGACAGCTTTTTCAAGTGCCCACAATATATCATAAGCAGGAGATACAATAATAAGACAAACTAGCCAGACGTCTCGTCTAAAATATGCGAGTTGGTGCCTGGGGTGTCCCAAGGCGGTGTTCTGTGTCCTCTTTTAATCCTCTTAAATGTCAACTCTTTTTCAAGGAAAACAAGACACAGCAGTAGTAGTAGGTAGGTAGGTACGTAGACACGTAGTCTAGATGTCAAAACAAGTGATATTTGAGTAGTATTTAATTTTACGTCTTAAAATGAATGTAAGTTAATCTTTAAAAAAATTAATCCAAAAAAATTAATCTTACATCTACCAATGACAAATGACTATATTTAAATCGGGCAATTTTAGTTATTCTAGTATTCCTGCAGATTGTGATACTTAGGTAATCCTTATTACCTAAGAATTGCATGTTCATAATATTAAACTTCTGGGGACCCAAAAACGCCACTGATTGGCGTGGCCAACATGGTGTCATGTAAAATACAATTTTTTTTTGCCATCTACTCGAAAAGAATAAGACAATATTAAACTTAAACGGCAGACTTTTGGGAAGTTTCATAGTATGCCTTGACCTGAGGAATGGAGTACACGTTGTCAATGACTTTCTGGAAGGCAGGGTACTTCTTCTCGAGATCAGGCATCCTCAGCATCATTTTCAGGTAGTCGAACATACCTGCTAAGACAAAGTCTCCCCATGTCAACTGCAAACAGATAGGGATTATTAATAACGAGAAAATTTAAAGTTACTTGATAATCGATGCCGTATCTCGCTCTTGATTGGTTACTCTTTCATGGCTCTAAAATTCTAGATTGTCAGTGATATGCCCACAGACAGAAGTATGAAGTTAAGCCAATCAAAAACTAAAACTGTAAGTAGAACATTCCTGCATATAACTTTCAAACTATTGTTCTCCTTATTGATAACATAATCCCTTATAAAAGTTCCCACTGCTAGCTGGGTCACAGGCCTCTTCTCTCCGAGAAGGAGTGGGCTGTAATTTACCTCGAGGGCCTAGTGCGGGTTGGTAGATGTCACATATCTTCCAATTTTTGGTTCTATATAGGACATGCCAGTTTTCTCACGATGTTTTCCTTTACCGTTTTTGAAATCAGTGGTAAATAAATTATTTACACAAAGTAAAGCGCCTGCCTAGGTTCGAACCCACGACCTACAACTAGGTCGGGGCCGTTACCACTGGGCCACTCTCCTTAATGATAAGTGAAAAGAAATGCTATGTTTAGGCCATGCGTTTTGGTTTTGCCAAACAAAAGCAAAACGTAGTATAAATATAAATACCGAATGATTTTCTAGTATAATTATGTACCTTTCCCACGGCAAGGTGACCGTTGTTCTTAACTACAATAGCGTTAAGTCTCTCCAGGTAGTCTGGGAAAATGTTTTCGGCATATTTTGCATATTTGGCTTCCTTTACAGCCTCATCTTTTTCATAATGCACCTCTGCAGCATCTGTAAGAATAAAAGAAAGTATTATTATAATACTTTGCGAGGGTGATTTAAAAGTTTGTCTAATTCTATTAAAAACTGGAATTCAGCCTAAGCCCAGTATACGTATGACTAGCTTTTGCCTGCGGTTTCGCCCTCGAGGATGTCGTAAAATATCCCACGTGAACGTACTATAATTATGTGCCAAATTTTATCCAAATCTATTTTGCGGCAATCCGGAACACACATCCAAAAACGGACAAAAAATTCTAAAAATTAAATTTTTGGCATTAGACTCGTTCTAATCTCTCAGCAATTTTCTTTTTCAAAAATATTCAATGTCCTACAGTTTTGACTTTGTCACTAATTTGTTGTATGTATATAAGATATATAGATAGATAGATAAAGCTTACCCAAACGGAGGTCAACGAGTAGGTCAACGTTCTGGTCGATCTCTAGGGCATCCTCAGGAGTGTCTCCGACCAGCCCGTACTTACGGCCGAGGTATCGGGAGATGGCCAGGCTCTGTGCGTACTGCTTGCCGTCGATCTCCAAGACTGGCACCTGTCCAAATAGGGTCTCTGAAGGTTAGAAAAAACATATCACTCGAAAACAATACGAACTTGTCGAAGAAGTGTGGTCTCTAGACAAAACTTTTCTTATAATGAAGCATGGAAATTCAGAAGAATGTGAGTTACATTACTCTTAGAAGGCAAAAAAATGGGGATGGGGATTTTATTGGGTTTTTCCATCACGAATTTCTTTATAACAAACCGGAGTTTGGAAGTGCCGCTGGTCCTGCGCCTGATCTCTCTCTGGTCGTGTCGGATTACGTGACGTCCCATCAGAATATGCGAGTGAAGAAAGAGAGAATGCACCTGTGTCTGCGCACACACTTGTGCATTATAATATCTCGCCACCAAATTCTAGGACTATGCCGGGTATCTATAATTAAATCGGTGCCTTCCTTGTGTATTTGTGAAATAAAGACTTGTAGCAAGGTATCGTATCTAATATCATATTTAGATGAAAAATTTATCGTTACGTGAAACATCTAGGGGTTACTACTACTTACCGATCAATAACGCCAATCTAAATACTTTATCTGTAATGAATGTTTATCGCGCCACAGGCTCGTGCTTGGCCTGTTGGACTTTAGACGATGAAGAAATGGCAACAAGAGTACTTACTTGGCTTAAATTTCGGCCATTCTTCGTGAGAGAAGCGAATGTCGTCAAACTCCTGGCCACCATATGCAAACAATAGACGGCATGACTCGCCTAGAGCCTTAGAGTTGAAGTAGTAGTACACGTATTTCGGCATGATTCTGGAAAAGCAATAGTATTAGAAATTATGAATATGCAAAATATCTGGCGACGTACTACCAGAGATAATCAAATATGCTTAAAGAAGGCTGAAGAAAAGATATTACAGAATTAGGTTTAGAACTTCGAGGTAGTAGAGGTAGAGTAATGTGGGCCATTAACTGCAATCATACAAAATTTATTTTATTATTGCAGAATTTTATTAAATAAACTCAAAGTCGACAGATAAGATCCCGAAAGACTTAGATAATTTATTTAATAAAACATATAGTTCGATGTACTTATCTACCTATGTTTAAATAAGCGTTGCCTTAAACTTAACGATCAACCATCTATCAATAGTTAACTATAATTAAATACAACAAATTACCTTGTAAGCGACGTAACGAGTGGTAAATTAAAAATAAATTAAGATATTTTCTACACTATTAATAGATATTTTATTGAACTTCTCGAAGCAGTTATAAACAAAAGTTTCATAGAATCAGCCGTTACTCACGATTTGTTTTCCAGGATTCCACTGCCGGTAGAAATACGAAGTGAGAACTGTCAAAACAAACCATGTAGGTAATGATAACAAATCAAGTGTAGATAAATATTATCTAATCTATCTTCATGTTATCTCTACTGCGAAGACTAACAGGCATGTATCGATGAATGTCGTAATGACTGTTAATCCGATTATAGACGGAAAAGAAGGGGCAAAGAAGAATATCGTAAAGAAAAACACGCGGGAAAAACCGAATTTAGAAAAAAACGTAAGGGCAACAAAAATTTAACTAGTATTGGATAGAGTAGGATGGAAATTACTACGACAGCAAGTGCCGGACTACATACATACATAATCAGCCTATAATGTAAATAATAATAATCCCCCGATCGATTTCGGTGACGGTGGCCCAACTCAGCGGGAATCAGCCAGATACGCAGGAGATATATAATAATAATACCTTTATTTTCAGGCTACTTGGGCCCATAGATGAATACCTTACAGACTAACATATATATATTATAATAATACAATGTGTGTTAGTGTATAAACTTAAAACTATGTTAGTAAAACACACAGAGATATACAGGGCGTCCCACGGCTATGCCACATGGAGGGAAAGTAAGTAAGGTAAACGCAGGTATTAACGACCCCCCTAAGGCAATTTTAAAATCAACCATATTTTTTTAGTATACTGGTTCCTCTAAAGATTAATAGTTTCATTTTATATGCTAGTGTTATGTATAAAAAATGTATTTACTGAATCAAATACATGTAAATAAAGGATTATCTTGTAAAAAATAATTTACAAAGTGACTTAGTCGATTGTTGCAATTACCGATCCATAAAAACGGCTGTGAAGCTATTAACGATTTTTATGCAGCTATTCCCGATCGTGTATGAGAGGAGGCCTTTTTCCAGCAATTGAATGAATATAAGCTAGTGATGATGATGATTACCGATCTTAATAAAATAAAACAAAATAAAAATGCGAATACTTATTCGTATTTTTTTATTATCGTTATTTTTAATAAAAACAAATTAGTAGGTACTTCTTAGTAATACCTATGAACTAAATAATTATAAACTTTTAAATTAATCAACATAATACTATTAATACACATATACAGGGTTATTGGTAAAACATTAACAACCTCTTAAGAGGTCATTGTACTCATCATTATGAACAACTTTTACTTGAGACCAAACTCGAAATCGCGAAAAAATAATCAGCTGTTACATTTATGTTTCGCATAACTCGCAAAAATGTAGGGAACAGCTCATTTTTTTTCGCGATTTCAGGTTTTGTCTCATAGTAAATGTTGTTCGTAATGATGAGTACAATGACCCCTTAAGAGATTTCGTGTATGAATAGATAGACCTTATATACGATCGGTAATAGCTTCTTATAGTTGCTATTGCCGACCCTCATGAATCGGTAATGAAGAATGTAAGTATAAACATAAATTGTATTACCGACTCATAAAAAAATGGTTATTTTAATTCAATTGACCTTCGGACTGTAAAATAGATTATAATTGATCAATGTCACAAAAAATATGAACAAATGCACACTGTTTTAAACACAAAAACAATGATTTATCACTGTAACTATTCAATATCGATTCTCGAAAAATATCATAACTTTGGTTAAATTGACAACGCTAAAAGGTAAAAACTAGACAAAAAAGTTTAGTCGCTAATAGATTTTTATAAAGACTGATAGCTTAGATTTAAACTGGTCCATAAAAATACTTGTGTTAGTGTGATATAATAACATAAAAGAAAAATAAAACGAAAAGTTACGTTGCTGCCATTGCCGACTTATGGGTCGTTGATAGCTGCCACGACTAAAACTGATGAAGCCAACACCACCCCATTTTAATTTAAAGTTTTATCGTTTCAAATTACTTTTTATTAATAAAATGTCGTAAGAAATCAAGAGTTGACACTTAAATGAATACATTTAGTAATATAAGATAAAGTATAGACTTCATTTGTTTGTATAAATGTCTTAAATAGAAAAGTCACGTACTTACTTGAAGGAACAAGGGAACAGTACGACAAGTCCTGCGTCCACGCTGCCCCGCAGTAACTGACGTATTTTATCAGTTTTTTGCATAGCTACTTACACTAACGTAAAAGTATACGATGCTCAAGGAATAAACGCGTGTGTATCTTTGCCTACTATAGCTAGAATAGTTCTGGAAACGTAAAGATTTCGAATTACTTTTATAGGTCGGTAATAACTGCAGATTTTCGATGGGTCGTTGATAGCTGCGTTTACCTTACCTTGAATATTGCAGATGGAACATTTAAGTTACAAGCTTGTTACAAGCTTGTTAAGTTACCTGTTTCCAACTTTCAACCTTTTTTAAATATTTTTGGGACAAAATATAACATGGGGTAAAGATTATTGGAATCGATTCAGTTACTTATTCTGAAAAAACTATATTCAGGTTTCGCAAATACTAAAAATAACGTTGTATAGTGTGCGCAAACACAGGAGCACTCTCTGTATCTTTACTCTCATAGTCCTACGGGACGGCAATCCGACACGACAGGGGAGAGATCAGGTGCAGGACCAAAGGCTTTACGCGATTTCCGAGGCACGGGGGTATCACACCACCAACTTATAAAGTCCAGGCTGCAAATGTCAAGTTCCTAATAGAAAATCCCAATAACACTTTGTCCGACCTGGGAATTGAACCCAGGACTCAACGCACAGCCTTGCTTGTTGCGCTTGCGACCGCGAGACCAACGGGGCAGTTACACACAAATTACTTACTGCTCGACGAAATCGTAAAATGACCGCCGCGATGATGTGGTTAGCTTAAGAAAGTCTTCGTGATGTTTTAACCTTTTAACATAATTATTTAATTTCCTAAACTTCGTCTGTGTTATCTGTAAAAGTTGGCCACGAAATAATCTAAACTGATACTACAAACAAAGTGGAAGACTGTTGTATAAAAATGTTGCGGTATCTATATATGTCGCGGTATCAGCAAACGCCACATGCGAACAACGCGTCTCACTGGCGTCACGCAAAATCCTGCATCTCGCCAGCAGAGTTTACCGCGCAATTAGCATAGATACAACGGCCCGACGCGACGTGAATCATCGGGCAGTTGCCCAGCAGACACAACACCTCGTCTGGTCGGAGGATCCTCCCTTTTCTATAGAGTATTAGTATAATATAATAATAATAAATTTATTTCATAAAAATGAGAGATTGTTGTACATGAGGCATACATAAAGTTATACATATAAGTTTGTACAAAGTCAAACAGGTCCGTGGCTTAGGCCCCCAGTGGTCGACGCACCTGTGGCCGACGCCCCCGATTCGATTAATTTAATTCAAAGTAATTTTTGTTCAAATGTGCTGTCAGGCACAAAAATTGTTTTACAAAAATATTAAATGTACTTTGTAACTATACAGGAAAAGTTTTTATCCAGTGCGCAAATTTTGACATAATAAACTTGAATATATTTTAATAAACACGTATTTTTTGTTTTGATATGTTTCAATAGTAAAAAATTAAGTTAACGCTTACGAGACTTGTTTACTCAGAAATTTATTTTATGGACGTCGCTTGCCAGTCCGTCGACCGGTCGCCCGATTCACGCCGCGCGTCGACCGGTCGCCTGACGCGCCAGCTACTATCGAAGTACCTACTCACGCGCGCTCGCTCAATGCGACGGCGGATTATTGACCCCAGTTTAGCGCTACAATTTTTTAAGTTTAGACTGTGTAAAGTTATTTGTAAACGTAATTTTTCGTAAATTCCAATTTATCCTTCATACTTTCATGGGCTTAGGACCATCAAAATGCAGAAAATAAATCATAATAAGTAAGAAAGTATTACGTTTTAGTCCATTCAAAATAAAACATTTAGGTATGATAGGTACGACATGATACAATTTGCGTCAATGTCTAATCAAAGAGAACCTAAGACACTAAGATTGTTTATAATTTCTTCTTACCTCTACATTTTATTAATCACAATAATTTTAGGTATTGTTCGAAGTGACCTCTTCCTTTTTCAAGGCATAAACGTGCACGTTTAAATAAGTAAGCATTTAGTTTGTTTAGGACACTAACACCACTTTTTACTTCATTGAAAGCGTTAATTTTTTTTTTTCAAGTCATCTAGGAAGACGACCCACTGACCCACTTGTTTCATACACCTTGGTTTGCTGCTAAAATTGTCCTCTCATTAGGGACCGTGGGATTGAGGATCCTTTGGGCTCGCATACGAGGTACGCTCTCCCTTTCGTATCTTCTTCGTGCTGCTCGTAAATTTTCATTGCTTAACAAATACACTCGCACCATTTCATAATACTCGCGGTGAGTAAAATGAGACATTGTCACTACGCTAGTCTAGTACGCGGCACGCGCGCACGGACGGCGAAGGGACATCCGACCTCCGCTTCCGCAAGTGACGTACTGCATGTGCATGCGTTTTGTTTATCAAACGCCGGCGCCGCGCCGCATGCCCCCGCACCCCCGTCTCGTGCGCTGGGCGAGGTCCAGCGGCCGGCGGCCTTCGCGTTTTCATTCATGCTCATTCATAGTATTACTATTAAATTATATCCATGTCTTGCTTATTTCAAATTGGGACAAAGTGGAAAAATTAAAAAAAAAAAGTCATAAACTAAAAATGGAAATGTGTTCTATTGCTTACACTGAGCCACCAAAAAAAATTTGCGCACTGGTTAAAAACTTTTCCTGTATGCATAACATTAAATCGTAATTATATTTATAACATAGAAATGCTTTTATATTAGAGGTATTTTTGAAAAATTAAAGTCTTAGTAATTTGTCATTATTTATTTATATAGGGTGAACTCATCTAATTCTGTGACTCGCCTAATTCGGTGATATTTGGTTTGAGCGCTATCATAGGGCTGTACGAGTGAAATCAATGACTTGAAATACAACCTCATGCCTCTGTAATAAAGTTCAAATTCGTCTGTAAAGTTTGGGGACGATCGAGTGAGCGAGATAGTAACAACTAACGGTTTTGTCAGTTCGCGCGTAAATCTCGCCGGTTTCGGCAGTGTTTGTGAATTGGTGGCGAACTTTGCAGTATTTATGTAAGTATTTAACCGATTTCTTAGCTTTTTTATAATAATGTGAATTGTAATTGATATTCCCTTGATGTGGCAGTAAAAAATTCGTCTTAATTCTGCGTCGTTTTAGTGTTAGAGCTTATTTTGTTCGTCAAAAATATTAGCGTTTTAGCGGTTGAGTGGTTTCTGCGCTATCACAGAATTATAGTAGTTCTGTACAATTATTTATGGTTTTAACTGAAAGTATTAACTTATTTTGAGTTTATTAGACAAGATTGATGTTATTTTATTAGTTTTATCTTGTCTTAATTAAAATGACGACTTTGAGCCAATATTATATATTTTGCTATCACGGAATTGAGTGGCACTTCTTGGACTTGTCACGTAATTACGTGAGTAGTTTTATTTTATTACCAAATTTCACAGCATTTGTTTTATTAATACGAGCTGCAAATTTAAACAGACGCTAAAATCTAAGCAGGTATGTATTTATTATTATAATTTACTTGTTTACTTTCAGAAACCATGGATGACCCCAACAAGAAGAACAGAAAGTACTTGAAGTTCGATCTCAAAACCGCCGTTGAAAATCTTGTTTTTTATGTTTGTTTTGTTTTTTCCTATATTAATTTTATGATATTAATTTTATAAAGTTAAACAACTTAAATAAAGTTAACTTGCCTAATTCCGTTATATCAGAATTAAAGTAGTAGCTATCACGGACTTAAAGAGGTCACCACGGAATTAGGCAAGTTGACTTGCTTTAGTAAATTTGGTATAACTCTTAGGATTCTAAAAAAAAATGTGATTAATTGTGCCTATATTCCTCATAAAAGACTGTTTAAAACTCATGCTTAGTCTGAATTAAAGTAATTAATAATTTATTGGTATTTTATTACTCCAATGCCTTTGTCACGAAGTTAGATGAGTTCACCCTATCTTATATAGGTATACATTCACTAACATTTTATATGAAGTCTTTTTGATTTTTTGGATGTTTGTACACATAATAAATATGCTTCTAATGGGGAAAAAGGTGTGTAAGGATAAGGTTAAGTGGCGATCTATTCTCTCTGCTATTTGATAGATAACTTTTGTTTAGCAAGGAAAAATACTTTATTAATAGGGTGAAACACTTTTCTCATTTACTGTACTAAGTGAAAAAGCACAAAAAAAAAAATATTAAATTAATCGTATCGAGGGTGTCGGCCACAGGTGCGTCGACCACTGGGGGCCTAAGCCACGGACCCAGTCAAACACTATCTGGTGGGTGAAGTTCTGCTTTCCTAGCTAGGTTATGGAATAACCTGTATTAAGGAATAACAGTCCCTGTCCCTTACAGTTACAGTGAGTGTCCATGGAGTTTCTTGCCCGTTCTTCTCCATAGGTACCTACGCTTTGGAATGGGCAACTAGCTTCATCTTTCTGACTGACCGACCCCTTGACAATTCGAAGAGTGCCTGTAATTGGTTTAATTGAAATAAATGCTTTGAGTTTGAGTTTGAGTTTACAAAAAGTTACAATAAACTAGGTAGTACAATTATATATATCTTTTTTATTTTTGTTTAATACTACAACAGTGTTTATAATTGAATACGTGCGCGTGTGTGTGAGTGATTGTATATGTGTAGATGGTGTGTGTGTGTGTGATAGAGTGAAAGAGAGTGTGTGTTTGTTTTGATTGAAGTCGCGTGAGGTAATATTTGATCTGTCACTGTTACTTACTGAGATAGTTTTCTGTTTCATCATAGCTTTTATTTTGAAGAAATGAACGTAGAATCTTTTTACACTTAAAGTTAGATAATCCGTAGATCAAGCAATTTTATTAAATTTATTGTACAGAGTCGAGCCTAAGTAGTTACAAAATCTACTCGCGAATGACGTGCGTACTTGTGGAAGAGTGCAAACTAAGTCTTTCCTACGTTAAGAACATTACAACTACTATACAATAGATCAGTAGGGAACATGATAGGTCTTGAGGTAGCCACTTTCAGCATCGCTCTGTGAGCGATCTCGAGTGGTTTTAGTATAGTTTTCCCAGCACCACCCCAGCATGTGATACAATATGTAACAATAGATAAGCACAGAGAGAAATAAACTACACGTATAATATTTCGATTCGCGATACTTCGCAGGGTTTTAAATATATAAATTAGCTTGCGGACTCTACTGGTAAGTTGTAATTTGAGTTTTAAATTTAAGGTTTTTGTCTATATATACTCCTAAGTACTTAATATGATCGACTACATGTAGGGATGGGCAGAGGCAATAGGCATTACCTTGTAGACACCTGTATTTGTGGGCTTTAATAGATACAGGGACTAATTGAGTAGGTAATGAAGTTAGTTTTGGAGGTGTTGAGTGATAGTGTGTGAGAATAGAGCCAACTTAGGATTTTGTTGAAACCAGACTGTGCAAAGTACTCAAGTTTCGACCAGGTGTCAGCAACAAAGGTTATAGCAGTAGCATCTGCAAATGTTACTATCTTGGCATTTGTAATGTTAAGGTTACACAGATCGTTTATAAATCTCCTTTTCATTTTGATGATAAATGACCTCCCTGATGTGGTTGCGAATGCCAGATCCCTCTTATATGCTGATGATTTAAAACTATTTTCATCATCATCTGCCTAGCCTTTCCCAACTATGTTGGGGTCGGCTTCCAGTCTAACCGGATGCAGCTGAATACCAGTATTATTTAAAAAAAAAAACTATTTTATGAAATCAAATCTGAGCACGATTGCCAAGCTCTGCAATCAGACATTGACTCAATATTTAAGTGGAGCTTAGAAAATAAAATGGAATTTAATAAGTCAAAATGCCTCGTGATGTGTTTCGGTCGAATGCGGCGCCCAGTCAACTTTCTATACAAACTGAATGGAGAAACAATCACAAGAACTGATTCCATGAAAGACCTGGGAGTCACATTCGACTGTAAGCTCACTTTTCGCGACCACATCGCGTCCACTGCCAAGGAGTCTTTCAGGCGCCTTGGCTTTGTATTGAGAAACTGTCGTGACTTGCACACCCACGTTATCAGGCTTCTTTTTGGGGCACTGGTCCGTAGCAAGCTTGAGTCTAGTGCGTGCTTGTGGAATCCTTTTGAGAAGCAGTATGCGTTAGCTTTAGAGAAAGTGCAAAAAGCATTCCTCAGATACCTTCTTGTATCCCACTAAATTCTTGTTGGGCTGTTTGGGTTATAATTCTCTAGAAGTAAGACGGTCGCGCGATCAGATGATACTGATATTGATATTTAAAGCTTTTCGGGGGATTATCGATGACCCTGAGTTGCATAATGTAATCTGCAATCTATTTGTCCCAGACAATTACTGTCGTGGCAGGAAACACCGCTTATTGGCTGTTCCAACTTGCCGCACAGTTGCGCACTCCAAGTCACCCATACCTCGGACATTAGGCGCTATTAACGATCTGTGTTTGAGTCCCTCCTGGACTCAAACACAGATCTTGATATGTTTGCGGATGAATGGCAGATGATACTATCGGAATGTTTGAAGTTTTGTGAGAAGAATGCATGACTGAGTTGAATCAATTATATTTTATGTTAAATTATATTAAATAGTGTAATTGGTTCTATTTAAAAAAAAGATAAAAATTAGAAAAAGCGTCGGACCCAATATGCTTCCTTGGGGAACTCCGTAATAGATGGGAAGCTCTTCACTTTTGTGGGTATCTATACTCACCATTTGAATGCGATCCGAAAGATAGTTCCTGAAGAGATCCAATTGCAAGCCCCTGACACCAATCCTTTCCAGTTTTAGTAAGAGCATAGAAATTGGAACAGTGTCAAAGGCTTTCGCAAGATCTATAAACATAGTTAACACCCTCTTATTTTTGTCTATGTTATGTACTATATTACTAAGCAAATCCTGTACTGCGTCTGTAGTGGATTTACCTTTGCGAAAGCCAAATTGCTGCGAGGATATTAGGTGATAATGTTCAAGGTAATTAACCAGTCTTTTATGTTCGAGCACCTTTGAGATGGCACTCGGAACAGCTATTGGGCGATAATTACAGGGCTCCCTCCCGTCTCCTCCCTTAAAAACTGGGTGAATAATAGCCCTTTTAAGGGATGAAGGTAGTATGAGTAGTATGAGTAGTGAGAGAACTTTATACCCTGTTCCTCATACCTCCATAAACATATTGGTAAAAAGTAATCTCTAGAAGTATGGATCCGATTTTAAAATAAGTATTTCACTGATAGAAATCTACACTATTGCCGGGTGAACAAGAAGCACGCAGACAAAGTTGCAGGCAGAATCTAGTTCGTGAGAGAGAAAAAAAACAATTTATGTAAGAGAACACTTATTTACTTTAAGACATTCTTAAATCTAAACGTTACATATTAATATAATTTGCATGATGATTCAATAATAAAAATATAATTATTTCATGTACCTAGTTGTTGTAAATGTGCCAAAATTCTGACAAAAATAAAACATTTATTTACAGCTTAAAATAGAAATTAAATAAATGTTATATTTTCATTCTAATTGTGTTATTAGTGCATTTGGTGTAAACTCACACAATCTAGAATAACACATTGTATGTTTGCATCCTGCATCTATAAGCCCCGCACGTTGATATTGCGACTGGCGGCCATCTTAGTGACGTAGTCGAACTGTCAGTACCGTTCAGCGCTTACGTGTATGTGCGGTGTATGACGTCAAAATGACGTCAAAAAGATGTTATTGTGACAAGGTTCCATCGCAATATCAACGGCTTATATCACATTGTTTTATTAGAGTTTAAAAGTCGCTTGCAGGGGCGGCGTCGGCGTAAGCCTTAACTTTAGGAACAGAGTACACGTTGTCAACGACTTTCTTGAAAGCTGGGTACTTCTTCTCGAGATCAGGCATGCGCAGCATCTTCTTCAGGTAGTCTATCATACCAGCCAAGACGAAGTCGCCCCATGTCAACTGAAAATAGAATAAATTGTGTAAATAACAACATGAATATCTACCACTTGCTGTTAAAACGAGGTGTTCACTTGCATGACTGTGCAAGACTCAGAATCAAAAGATCAAAATAAATTCAAGAATCTATTAAATTCTCAGAAAACTAGAACAGAACTTATGAATCCGGAAACTTTTACGTGTGGGTAATATTCCCAGTCTCTCCGGGAGAAATCACAAAATATAAAGTACATTCATATTCCTGCGACTCGTAAATCATCATTTTCATCCTCTAGGGTTGCCAACTTTTCAATAATTTAGTAGGCGAAACTACTCTAGTTCTTTTTTCATAATACAAAATGGTGAGATGACCGCAATAGAGCCAGTATTGATCACAATGGTAGACACGAAAAACCTACTAGTTACTACTGTTGTTTACTAACAATCTTGTTTGAGTTTGAGTCTTGGTGACTTTAATAAAGAAAAATTCTATTCTATTCTATTAAAGGCATTTATAAATAATATTTTTTTCAAACCCCACTATTTTTTTTTTCTCCATCTACTATATTTTTACAGGCAATGGCTTCGAAAATACTACATTCGATAAACAAAAAGTTGACAACCATAATCCTCATTTACAGCCACACTTCACAGCTGGGTAACAGGCCTTTGTCTCTTGGCTTGTGCCAGCCTCCACGCTCCGGTGCCAGCTCATCCTGAGGTAATTCCGTAACACACTTACAAAAGTCATGCCTTTTTAGTTCCACAACATTCATTGCATTATTTTATTATTTACTCAAACTCAAACTCAAAGCATTTATTTCAATTAAACCTTGTACAGGCACTTTTGAATTGTCAAAATTAATAGTCTGTCAGTTAGTCAGAAAGTTGAAGCTAGTTGCCCATTCCAAAACGTAGATCTCTATGGAGAAGAACGGGCAAGAAACTCCATGGACACTCTTTTAAATCAAGTTATTACAAAATCCTGGGTACATTATTCTTGTTGCTTTTATATGTGAGAACAATGTAAAAAAAAAGACAATTAATGAAGAAACAATTCAAAATATAAGATTAAAAATAAGCCTTGGCAGTTAAGAGATGACCAGTCTCAACCGACGGCACCCGTTCACGAACATGACGCGTGGATCAGCACCATCCAGCTCAACCATTTTGTAGGGAACCGAATAATCCAACACACGCGCCACCATCGGTGAGACATTTAAATGAGCATGACACGTTCTCAACTTCCATGCTCTTTCAAGTCAACAACAAAAAAAAATCATAATAAACGGAATCATGATTTACAAAATTAAAAAAAAAATGCTTCTAAATTATACAAAACTATAGTTTGCAATTTATTTAAGATGTTAATATAATTTACCAAACAGGAAGAGGTATCTAATATTGCAGTATTCAACAATTAAAACTGGATTGAATAAAATATAAAACCGGGCAAGAGCGAGTCGGACTCGCGCACCGAGGGTTCCGTAACATCCGGGTTTATGCATAAGGTTTATGTTTATGAAATTAAATGTTTTTTTTTTATTTTTAAGTTGATTGAATGAATTGCAAATTGCGGTTTACGATTTATGACGTATTAAAAAAAAACTACTTACTAGATCTCATCCAAACCAATTTTCGGTGGTAGTTTACATGGTAATGTAAATCATATATTTTTTATAGTTTTATCATTCTCTTATTTTAGAAGTTACAGGGGGGGGACACACATTTTACCACTTTGGAAGTGTCTCTCGCGCAAACTATTCAGTTTAGAAAAAAATGATATTAGAAACCTCAATATCATTTTTGAAGACCTATCCATAGATACCCCACACGTATGGGTTTGATGAAAAAAAAATTTTTGAGTTTCGGTTCTAAGTATGGGGAACCCTAAAATTTATTGTTTTTTTTTCTATTTTTGTGTGAAAATCTTAATGCGGTTCACAGAATACATCTACTTACCAAGTTTCAACAGTATAGTTCTTATAGTTTCGGAGAAAAGTGGCTGTGACATACGGACGGACAGACAGACAGACGGACAGACGGACAGACAGACAGACAGACAGACAGACAGACATGACGAATCTATAAGGGTTCCGTTTTTGCCATTTGGCTACGGAACCCTAAAAAGTTATGTTCGTAATGTCAGAAATATTGAAAAAGAAAAAGGGAAGCACCTCTTCCAAATATTGAAATTTTAACTAGTGAGCCCAAGTGCCTGTGGAGCAGGACCAGCATTAAGCCAAGCATTTTTATCTACGATATAATCATCCAACTTGTAATATGCTTGTTTACATAGTGTGCGTTTAATGCATGTTTTAAATTTCTTCTCATTTAATTGAAGAATATCGAATGGTATTTTATTATAACATTTTACACAGTAACCCATAAAAGAAGTTTTTACTCTAGGTAGACAATCTGAAACGCGGTTGATCTAATTTGTCCCTATTTCTAGTGTTAAAATTATGCCTGTCACTTATCTTAGTAAAAAGATGTAGATTTTTTCGAACGTACATAATGTTTTCATATATATATTGACAAGGAACCGTCATGATGTTAATTTCTTTAAACAGTTCTCGTAGAGAATCGCGTCTGCTGAGCTTGTAGATGGCTCTGACAGCAACGTCGTTTAATTAACGACTAGACCAGGGGTGGCCAACCGGTCGATCGCGATCGACTGGTCGTTCGCAACTATTAGTCCAGTCGATCGTGTCAAGGCAAAAAATTTCTAACTACAAACCTGATTTTGCTAATCTAGCAAAAGATGCTCAAACGCAATGCTCACATTAATATAAATAAGTAGTTACTAAGAATAACCCCTCTTAAAAAAATAAAAAAATACTACATAATTGTGTACCGAACTATGCTATTTCATAAAAGATTTCAAGAAGTATGTAATTGGTAGATCGCACAGGATGTCGTCAGAGAACAGTAGATCTTGGGTCTAACCAAGTTGGCCACCCCTGGACTAGACGATTTATTCAAACCGGTTAGGACTTAAGATATGTTCTCGGGGGATAATTTCCGACCTATACACGCGCGTGGAGCCGCTAGAGAAAACTAGTTTCATATACATAGGTGATCCAATACCTTTCCGAGGGCGAGGTGGCCATTGTTCTTTTCGATGATAGCACTAAGTTTCTGCAGGAGGTCAGGGTACACGTTCTTGACGAAGTCTTGATATTTCTTTTCTTTTACCGCCTCATCGGGTTCGTAGTCAACGGCAGCAGCCTCTGTAAGTACAAACAAAGCATTTTAAAATGCATTCACATAAAAAATTAGAAAGATAAATGTGTCTTATAGACGTAGTAGCTTCTGCCCGCGACTTCATCCGCCTGAAATTTCACCCTCCCCCATTCACCCTCTTAGGGGTGGAATTTCGAAAAACTCTTTGTTAGTAGATACCTACTCTTCACAAAGAACACACCCTCCAAATTTCAAGTCTCTAGGACCAGCGGTTTAGGCTTTGCGTTGATATATCAGTCAGTCAGGACTGAATTTTATATATATGTCACAGCCAAAGTAATAAATCCGGATATTATATATATTATCTAGCCATTATTTATTATGTCTATTTAATTTAGATAAAGTGATAATTGACACAGAATTAATCACATTAGCGAAGCGGGGCTACGTCGACATAGGATGCAAGAGCGAGCGAAGGGCACCCCGAGGTTCGGTTTGGTTAGGTTACTTTAAACCCTTTACACAGAAATAGGAGCCCCGCGAAGCGGGGCTACGTCGACATAGGATGCAAGAGCGAGCGAAGGGCAACCCAAGGTTCGGTTTGGTTAGGTTACTTTAAATATAATGAGCAGTCATTATGAATAATTCAAGTTACAGTCATAGTGATTTATGATTTAGGGCATAGTTAGATGATGTGAAAAATCTTGATAGTCTCTGTCTTCAATGCTACTGGTCTTACTTCCGAAGGCCCCTTTCTCGTCATTTAAAACGTTCAAAATCTAGTCGTAGTCATAACTCGGCGCCAAACAAATGTAAAAACTTGTTAAAAATGTAGGGAAAATGTAGGTATTTTTGACAGATTGAGACTGAGATCAGAGTTAAACGTTCTTAAAATGACGAGAATTGCCCCTCTGATCAAGACGGCGCAGGGGCCGGCAGACAAAACTTCAAATATTTGAACACTTGTTTAACAATAAATTTGCATACGTGATGGCTAAGTGCAAAGCAGGTGTTCTCTGCACTCCCCAGGGATGTGCCTTACAGGCGTTGCACGGGGGGTTCCGGAAGTGGTCTTTTAAGAGGAACCGGGACTACTCCTATGTGCTGATGATGATCACCGGGGTGGTTTTAGTGAAGTAAAAATCCCACACTCTCCGACCTCCGGAGGTCAAAAAGGTGTTCTCTGCACATTGTTAGTATTTCCGTTTTTAAAGCTACTTCTGGCACCAAAGACATGAATTGGATGTTAATGTAGTCTTCAGATTCGTTTTTTTTTTAAAGTCTGAGTCTTCCTTCTTTAAAGGTTATCCTCCAACGCAGCGTTGAGCAGTGGTGGCCCAGTAGTAACGGCACCGACTTACGAGTTGTAGGTCGTGGGTTCGAACCCAGGCAAGTACTTTGTGTAAATAATTTCGTCACTACTGCCCTCAAAACGATAAAGAAAAACATCACGAGGCAACTGTGGCTTTAGTGTGCATGAGTTTTTTCGACTCACGTTCGATTGCGAGCGCGTCAAAATGTTGTATGGGAAATTAGGCTTCTCCTAGAGACCACCAGGTGGCGCTATAACTATTTCCCATATAAAATTCTAACGCGCTCGCAATCGAACGAAAAAACTGACACAAGCCTCTGGTATTTCCTAGAACCTAAAATTCGAAGACATGTGACATCTACCAACCCGCACTGGGCCCGCGTGGTAGATTACAGCCCACTCTCTCTCGAAGTGAGGCCTGGGTCCCAGCAGTGGGAACATTATAGGCTGAATATTCAGTATTGAACTGAGGCAAATCGTACAGCTGATCATCATAGTTCAGCTGCAAATCATCATCATTCATCATTGCAGCCGAAAGATGTCCACTGCTGGATATAGGCCTCCCCCAATTTTGGGGGGGGTTTGCCATAAACGCCACGCTTGGCAGACGGGTTGGCGATCGCAGTATGGTATGATGGTGTAATGCATAGAGAACGCTGCTGCCCATTCTCCGGTCTCCCTTAGTCGCCTTTTACGACACCCACGGGATGTATGGGGTGGTGCTATTCTTTAAGTCCGGCACCACACAGACAAACAGCTGCAAATAGTGAAAGTAAAACTTACTCGCACGGAGGTCGTTGACTAGGTCGACGTTCTGGTCGATCTCCAGGGCATCCTCAGAAGTCTTCCCGACCAGCCCGTACTTGCGGCCGAGGTACCGGGAGATGGCCAGGCTCTGTGCGTACTGCTTGCCGTCGATCTCCAAGATTGGCATCTGGCCGAATAAGGTCTCTGAAAATAAAGACGTAGATTTAGTCAACTTATTGATCTTATACCCCCGTGGTTGTAGGATTTCGATTGTTTTTAGGGTTCCGTACTCAGAGGGTCAAAACGTGACCACTGTCTGTCTGTCACCAAGCTGTATCTCATGAACCGTGATAGCTAGACAGTTGAAATTTTCACAGATGATGTATTTCTGTTGCCGCTATAACAATAACAACAAATAATAAAAATAAAATAAAGTTAAAATTTAAAGGTATATAAAAGAAACGTTTTTTCGGCGTTTTATGCCTTGTAGTACGGAACCCTTCGTGTGCGAGTCCGACTCGCACTTGACCGGTTTTTAAAATGTAGCAGCCCGGAGTCTGGATTTAATTCCGATTCCCGCCTAAACCACCACTGCTCTCAAAACGGTGAAGAAAAACATCGTGATGAAACCGGCATGTCATAGAACCAAAAATTCGAAGACATGTGGCAGCCACCGACCCACACTGGGTCCGCGGGGTCGATTATGGCCCACTCCGTCACACAGAGAGAAGGCCTGTGTGTGCCCGTGGCTTCGCCGACGGTAGATGTCGGGAAATATCCCACAGGAACGTACCTATGATATACAACGTGTTTTTTTTTATATCCCATAAATCTAGGGGGTCATTGTACTCATCATTATGAACAACTTTTACTATGGGACTAAAGCTAAAATAGCGAAAACAAAATCAGCTGTACCCTACATTTATGTTCGCACAACTCGTCAAAATGTAGGGAACAGCTGATTATTTTTTTCGCGAGTACAATGACCCCCTAGAGCTATGGGATATAAAATAAAACACGTTGTATACTCGTACAACCTGTGTGCCAAATTTCATCCAAAGCTTACGCGGCGCACGTCGCCAGTAGAGCTAAGTCGGCGTAATTTTTTCCGACATCTTCAACAATCGTCGTCATATTTCAGCCAATTTACACGAAACCCTAATGTACATACACCTACATACATAATACATCTAAACGTTCCTCATGAATCACTCCGTTCATTGGTGAAAACTGTATGATCTACGAAATCCGTTCGATAGTTTTTGAGTTTATCGCGTTCAGACAGACAGAGGCGGCTACTTTGTTTTTTAGTACATAGCGATATGGGACGTATTAGTATCAATACCATGGCTCGATACTTGAATAGTTAACAAGTAAGTAACAGTCACTTTTCCAAGAACTAGAGCAGTAAGTCCAACTAAACCTTGAAGACCGATCGATCCACCCGACAAGGCTGTTGTCATTTAATTAATCATTCATTCCTTATCCTAACCTAACCTAACCTAACGTGATCAGGTTAAGCTACGCTTGCCGCGGTTGGTCTGTGAATGGGTGACCATCTTTACATAGCGTGACCCCTCGGTGCCTCGCAAAACACGTTAAGCCATTGGTCCCGGCATTTGTGGATCTTTGACAGTAGTTACGGGTAATCAGAAGCCCGAAAATCTGACAACCAGTCTTATCAAGGGGTATCGTATTGCCCAGTATCTGCGTTGTGGAGGTTAGATAGGCAGTCTTCATGTAAAATACTGGTATTCAGCTGCATCCGGTTTGACTGGAAGCCAACTCCAACATAGTTGGGGAAAAGGCTAGACAGATGATGATGATGGAAACCGTATGATCCCCGATCCGTTCCGTTTTTATTGCGTTTGTCGCGTTCAGACAGACAGAGGCGGCTGGGGTAGGTACTTTGTTTTTATAATATATAGCGCGATATGGGACGTATTAGTATCAATACCTTAGCTCGATACTTGAATAGCTAACAAGTAAGTAACAGAGCAGTGTGGCCCAGTGGTAACGTGACTTACGAGTAGTAGGTCGTAAGTTCGAACCCAGGCAGGCGCTTTAATTTGTGTAAACTATTTCATCACCACTGCTCTCAAAACGGTGAAGGAAAACATTGTGAGGATACCGGCATGTCCTAGACCAAAAATTCGAAGACATGTGACATCCACCAACCCGCACTGGGCCCGCGTGGTGGATTACGGCCCACTCCCTCTCACAGAGAGGAGGCCTGTGTCCCAGTAGTGGGATTTGGGAATATTATAGGCTGATCATGATGAAGTAACAGTCACTTTTCCAAGAACTAGGGCAGTAAGTCCAACTAAAGCTTGAAGGCCGATCGATCCGCCCGACAATAGCCTTCTTGTCATTTAATTAATAATTCATAGTAATAAATTATTCAACTCAAGACGGCGTGTTTTTTTTTATTTCCATCTTTATTTATTGAATAAAGTGAGCCTGTAACACCTGGGGGCCTGAAAAGGCCACTTTGGCAGAATCATAAAATGATAACATTATTAATCATAATAAATGGCGAAGACAGTCCGTGTTTTTCTTTTTTCGCTGCACTACGAAGTGTAGTGTGTATAATCAAAGAGATTGGGATTGGATTTGGATTGGATTGATTGGTATTTTAGCACAGACAAAAACAAACTGAAAATCCTTCACCAATGGGATTTGATACGATTAACTTAACAGTTAACTGTCCATTATGATTCATAATGTTATCCTTTTATGATTCTGCTATAGTGACCCTTTTAGGCCCCCTGGCCTTCAGTTGATAAGCGCTACTTTGTCAACAACGACCAGTGTTCGGTTATCTAATCAAGTATTAGTTAGTCATAAACAGACTATTCTCTCAATAGCACAAACATTCGTAAAAACGTGGAGAAACTGCGGCCAAGGTCATCGTCAGACGAAACGAGAAACATTATCAAACATGTTGTACAATACGACCGACGAACTTGGCGGGCCTGAACATAGGCACAAAGAACTTTCGCACATGTACCTACTCTCACTCGCACTTATAGCCTCATGTCACCATTTCGTCGTCGTCGTCGTCGTTTCAGCCGATAGACGTCCACTGCTGGACATTGGCCTCCCCCAATTTTGGGAGGCCAATGGGTGTCACCATTGGGTTCCTAAAAAATCTTACTGCGCAGCCTTCTGCGCAAATTTCGGGCTGCTGGACATTGGCCTCCCCCAATTTTGGGAGGCCAATGGGTGTCACCATTTGGTTCCTAAAAAATCTTACTGCGCAGCCTTCTGCGCAAATTTCGGGCTGCTGGACATTGGCCTCCCCCAATTTTGGGAGGCCAATGGGTGTCACCATTTGGTTCCTAAAAAATCTTACTGCGCAGCCTTCTACGCAAAGTTCGGGCTCGCCAATACATGGTCGTATTGTAAGTGTGCACACTGTGGAGATATCAGCGAACACGGCAGCGGGAGCGATTTGATACAAAACGTGAATGTTCAGTCATCATCATTTCAGCCAAAAGACGTCCACTGCTAGACATAGACCTCCCCCAGGGAAAACCCCGGTCTATCCTGTAAGTCACACCTTGAAAACTTATGTACTTAAAGTGAACTTGAAGTGAGCTGACATTCCACCTAACCCTAGGTATTGACACTATTGACATCTCTCTCTAAGCACACTTTACCAAACTTTTCATGGTGATATTTTTACAGAATTTGTCGGCAGGTTTGAATGAATGTTTGAACATTGCTAGCTGTCAAATTGCTAGGCCACATAAATAGGTAGGTATAGACGCGCTCGTGTTTTACCACCCTAATGTTAAATGTCAAAAACTTGTCAAAAATGTAGGGAATTTAGAGGTATTTTTGACAGATTCGAGACTAAAATCGGACTGTGAACGTTCTTAAAATTACGAGAATATACTCTTCGACGCCCTAATTAGTAACACACTATCAATCTCAATTTGAATCATTTTGAAGGCTATTGCTAATCCATTGCTTCTTATGCAATGTGACAGAATTGATACTCTAGTCAGCGATGAACAGGAAATCAGCTTTGGAGTCCCACAGGGGAGTACACTTGGCCCAACACTATTTACTATATACATGGACGATATACTCAAAATTACTGTCCCAAACGCTGACCTCATTTGCTACGCAGACGACACTGTGATACTATTTCACGGAACCGATTGGGAAGACTTATACAAGAAAGCAGAAGCAGGAATGATCAGGATCGCTAAATGGCTCAACAAAAACTTGCCAACACTAAATGTCAAAAAGACTAAATACAAATAACCTTCAGGAAAACTCTGGCTACCAAAGTACCTTTATGAAATTTAAAGATTCACGGAGAAGATTGCCATAACACATTTATTAACACGAATACTCAATGTTCATGCAATGACATCGACAGATTAGATGAAATAAGATACTTAGGAGTTATTATAGACCAACACCTTTCATTCAAACCACAGATCAGGGAACTTGATAAACGCGTTCGAAAGCAAATTTACATAATGAAAGTGATACGAGACAGTGCATCGGTGGAGGTTAAAAAACTCGTCTATATAGCTTTATGCCAGTCGCTAATACAATATTGCATTGTAATCTGGGGAGGAGCGTCAAAATCTCATCTAATAATCTTCGAAAGAGCAGCAGTTCTCAAATCTCTGTTACATAAACCATACCGTTTTCCTACAGAAATCCTGTTACACTCACACTCAGCAGTCTTACACTCAGCAGAGTGCAAGAAAATTATATAATATACTGAACGTAACAACGAATACCCACATCAAAACTTCGAAAAGGAACGATTTAAGTAGTTAACAGGCCAAACGCAATTTCAGAGTTCCAAATTCCTCAGTAAAATCCGCATACGCACAAAGACTCTCACAGTTTCTGCTTGTACACGTCTATAACGCAGTGATCAAACAGTGCAATATAAGAAACTGCAGTCGCAAGCAAATAAAAAATACCCTAACATCCTGAGTACTATACTTGTCATATGACGAAGCAGAAAAGATTATTATAGTGGTTAAATAGTTTTTGTACACATACAATTCTCTCGTTTGTCTCACATACACATACACTCTCAAACTCACCCCCACATGATCACACACACTCACACTCTTTCAAAACAAATGATCACACACACTCACACTCTTTCAGAACACAAATGATCACACACACTCACACTCATTTACAACACAACACATGATCTCATACTCATTAACATAATAATAGTGTTTTTCTTGACGCGAACAACTGTGCAAATAACCGCGAAAAATACCCACTATTGTAACCATAAAGGTTCAATTTGTAACGCGACACAATTGGGTCCACCCAGGCGAATGCAATTGCACGACTAGTGACCACCCACATTTGTGCCATTGTACCCATCTACTTTATTGAAACTAACTACTGTTGTGTTGTTACATGATGGCTGAACCAATTTGCCATTCACTATATGACTAGGTATGTAGCTGCTATGAATGTCAACAACGTAAGTGTAACTTATATTCTATCTACTCATTCTGTCACTTATTTATAAGCGACCAATATTTAGATAATAATAGATCTGAGTTGGACATAAAACTAAATGTTAAAATAATAGAAATGGAAGATTTATCCTCCTAAAAAATTCTTAAGCTACACAATGACATACGTGGTAAAGAACAACAAGTGCGACTCAAACTCGCACACGAAGGGTTCCGTACCACAAGGCAGTAACGCCGAAAAAAACACGTTTGTTCTATGGGAGGCCCCTTAAATATTTATTTTATTCTGTTTTTAATATTTGTTGTTAACGCGGTCACAGAAATACATCATCTGTGAAAATTTCAACTGTCTAGCTATCACGGTTCATGAGATACAGCCTGGTGACAGACAGACAGTGGAGTCTTAGCAATACGGTCCCGTTTTTACCCTTTGGGTACGGAACCTATTTCCACAAACAGCATCATCTTTTTGGGTGGAAACAAAACAATATCTTTATAATCTCATACGATATGGGTGCGACAAACATCAAGCACAAAATACAGATAGTTTGTGACTTAAGTCTCTTATCTTGCGTAGTAACTACAAAGACACATATTAGACCATAGATATAACATTTCTATGTATTAGACCATTATCTTGCCTCATATCATGAAAACACAGAAATAAAAGCATATCGTCATGTTTCTTTTATAGGTATACCTAATAATCTAACAAACGCAACAACTTTTACTATGGGACCAAACCAGAAATCGCGAAAAAAAAATCAGCTGTTCCCTACATTTATGTTCGTATAAGTCGTCAAAATGTAGGGAACAGCAGGGAACAGCTGATTCTATTTCGCGATTTCAGGTTTGGTCCCGAAGTAAAAGTTGTTCATAACGATGACCACAATGACCTCTTAAGAGGTTGTCAATGTTTTAGCAATAACCCTGTATAAGTACCATAAATATACTTTAATATTCACAGATACTTGAATTTTTTTTTTTTTGTATAAGTAGATTGTTCAGATATTCACAGTGGCGGTGGGTCAAAAAGTTGTAAGCGAGCAGTGGTGGCCCAGGGGTAACGGCCACGACTTATCAGCTGTAAGGTCGTGAGTTCGTTCCCAAGCAGGCACTTTCATTATGTAAATTATTTATCACCACTGCTGATAATAAAACTTTTTGAACGAAAGTCGGCAAACGCCGATCAGCAGATCGACTTTATTAGAATATGTAGGTACTTCACTAGCAATTATCGTATACATGGTGTCGAAAAATCAGTGGTGTGACAAACGAGAAAAAAATTCCTGTTTGTCATACTGGTGTGACAATCTGGTGTGACTAAGAGTCGGCAATGCTCTCAAAACCCTTTTGAGAGCAGTGGTGATGTTTTTAAAAATGGTTTTCGAGGATGCTGAAGCCAATAATGAGGTCAAAATGAAAATCCAAGACGGCGACAACTTTATGAGAGCTTCTAAAAAGTTCTAAAAAGCCATCTGAATTTAAATTCAGATGGCTTTGAGAGAAAGTCTGAATTTAAATTCAGACTTTCTCTCTGTCTCTTCCTATTTTACACGAGTGTGTGTCTCCTGCCCTTTTTTTGTGGGAAATCATCATATGAGGGGTCATATGATGATTTCCCCCTCTGGGTGGCTAACCCACCCATGTTCCTTCCTTAGCTCTTTATGTTCCGGGGTGCCTAGCGGTAACCCTTTCGAACAATCCCGCTAACCCGGCAGGCTTCGGCCCTAACGGGCCTCATCACTGGTGCTGACAACTCTTTGAGGCGCGCGTGGAACACGTACGCGCCGTCCGGCACGATTCTCCTGCCCTTATCCCAATTTATTTGGATGTCTTTTTCTTCCCTATTTCTCTACTAGTCGCCATCTCGGCAGTCACCCCCTTTCTAACCATATGTTCTGGCAGAGGTCCCGACCGCACACGTTTTTTTATCTCTAAAACTCATATCTCATAATATGACTAAAGGTTGATATCAAAGACAGACGTTAATTTATATAAAAATCCACCGCTATCATCAGTAAAAGTGCTCGTTATTCCCATGTAAAAGGCCTTTCTATCCAACTGAACTGATATATCCCAATGAACAACTCATATTTAAAATAAGAGATAGCTTTATGCAATTATGACAAACAACTATGATCCCTGTAGGTATTCCCCTATCAGTTGGGGCAACAAGCAGTATATTTGATAACTTGAAGCAGGCATTGTTCTGATCATAAAAGGATGTTGACACACTGCTCAACTCGTCACAATCGCTACTTGTTGCCTGTGACTCTGTGACCTACCCACTTTCTTTACCCACACATGGCACACAACATTCATTTCATCGTCTTTAGCTTGTTAACCCACGTATAATATGGAGGTATGAGAACAACGTTTTGTCGGAAGTTGTATGAGACATTGCGTTATAATTTATAGAATACAATACGACACGTGGGACTTAAATAGTCCATTATTAATAGACAGCATTAACACGTTCACTGCGTAACAGGCCGATATCGGCCTGCCGCGGTACTTCAGCTGGTGCGGACGAAGAAAACTATGTCCCTCTCGCTTGTGCGAAACGATTATCTCAGGTGTTTATAAAAATTCGACAGAGACAAATATATATTTCATCTTGTGGTCAAAATTGTAGGTGTTCCCCATCAAAACATAACGGCAGGCTTTTATCGACCTACCACGCACTGACGGTGAAAAACATCCGCTGAGTGCGGCAGTGGGCCTATTTCGGCCCGTCCTCCCAACAGGCAGCTGGCGACCCGATACCGCACAGAGCGCGCGCCCCGCCAGTTAGTGTTGTGCTATTTAACTGATCTGCCGTAGCGTTCGATATAATCAACGATGGCAAGCTATAAAAAAAAAAAAATTTTTTGGAAAATAGAGTAATTCGCCCTGCAGTTATTGATAGTGATAGTGACAGCAGTGAAGAAATATTTTCCACTAAGAAAAATAAGAAGAATTTGGAAACAAATGTGCACGGAAAACGAAGCACAAGCGGTAAGTTTTGTTTACTACCTACACATATCAACATTATCAGCCTCTGGGGAAAGTTGTTCAGTTTCGCGAGTTCTGTGGTAAAACTCATAAATGGTTAATAAATCACACGGAATTAAGAAAAAAAATTTCATTTCAGAAAATAAAGTAAAACCTAAGAGGACAATGACCATGTCCTCGAGATGAGCGCTAAACGAAGAAATTGTGCAGGGTGCTACGACAGACTGCGGAAAACCTTTAATAATACCCAAGCAAAAAAAAAGTTAAGAAAATAAAAAAAAAAATTTGCAGGAAATGGAACCAAAACCTATGCGTAACATGTTTCCAAGACATAAATAAATAAAAACATTTTTCAGTTCTTTTACGATACCTAGTTCTGTTTTATTTTCGATATCCCCTTATTTTTCTCTGTCCCATCACTACTAAAAATACTTTCTAGTGCGGTTCAGGTCGATATCGGCCTGCCGCTTTTCCTGCTTTATTTCTCATTTCCTGTTTGGCAGATCCCGGGGCGAATCAAACCTAAGGAAGTTGGGTTCAAGGTCATTCTAACAATATAAAAAAAAAATGTATACATTATGTTTCCACAATGTTATAGCAATTTAATCTATCCTAGTGCTGGTGGGTCTAGAAAGCCCTGCCACGCACTGGCGGAAATATCATTGGGGGCGCATTTTGGCCCGCCGCCGCACCAGATGAAGAATTATGATTTTACTTGCCGCAGTAAACGTGTTAATAGAGTACTTAATAATAACTTAAGTCTCACGTATCGTAGACTATTTTATAGTTCATGTGACCTAAACACGCATTTAAGTCACGCTTTTCTACTTAAGTCACGGATAAGCGTGACATAAGCAGCGGGATTGTCCGAAAGGGTCACCGCTGGCCCGGAACATAAAGGGCTAAGGAAGGAACACGGGTGGGTTTTAGTCAGTAAGAGTCTGACACTTCCTTCCGCTCCACCCAGAGCGAGGGGGCCATTTGATGATTTCGCAACCCAAAAAAAATATATAAAAAAGGCGTGACATGTGTGGGTTTAGGTCACACAGTGCTATTAAAGAATTTGGCACTTTGCTTACACTCCGTATCTAAAAATGCTATAATTATTACAACGGCAACGATCGTACGAGCAAACGGCCTGTGGTCTGCACAGGTCTTACCTTATGGGGACTACAGGGCCCTAAACGCAAAAAATTCAAGTTTTATAATGCCTAAAAGTATATGATCGACTACAGTAAACAAAATCAGAAAAATATAATATTCTTCAGGATATAATATTATTATGCTAGTTAGATAGTGTGTTGAAAACCTAATACAACTAATTTGATACAATAGAAAAAAATCGTGAAGATAAAAACGTTCTCTTTGCAATAAAAACCATACTAATTATACATACCTACAATCATTCAGATTTTTTGTCAGATTATTCTACGAGCAACATACTAAAACACTAGTGTTTTAATTTTTTAGTCCAAACAATAGATTTTTTGTAAATAGATAATTGCATCAGATTTTGCAATAAATTACCAGCATTACGTCATCTCGCTTCTCTTTCTTTTCTATGCAGTCCGGCAATGACCGCGGTTTAGGTCATATAGTCCCCTTGAAACAATTAAAGGCACTTTTGAATTGTCAAGTAGTCGGTCAGTCAAAAAAATAATATGAAACTATTTGCAACACACTAAGAACGGGCAGGCCTATGTTGGTTGTTTGGGGGAGGCCTATGTCCAGCAGTGGACGTCTTTCGGCTGAAATGATGATGATGATGATGAAGAACGGGCAAGAAACTCCACGGAGACTTCTAAATTATGTTGTTATAAAAAGTGACGATTATTTATAATTATATTATATTAGACTTATTGTAAATCACAAATGTACTTAGTTATACAGGGTGAAATGGTGGATCAAACGAAACAGGGCGATAGTTGGGGTTATTTGCAGTAAAAAAAAATCACTACAAAAGTGCTTTTATGACAGTGAGTCTGAGTGGATACCATGATTTATGAGTATTCGCACTTTTTTCAATATCTTTTAAAAAAATGTACATATGTAAGTACTTACTACCAAAAAAAAAAACTCCAAATATCACCCTATTTCTTTTGATCCACGATTTTTCACCCACCCTGTATAAGAATGTCATTTGTGTATTTGTACACCATATTTTGTTGTGTATAGAACTTGTAAAACTAGATTCTTACAAATAAATAAATTCTAATTCTATATACTCGTACAAACTCACAAATACCACTTCATAATAATGATATTATAATATCGTGGGTAGAATATGGTGTACATATGCATGTTTAATTAATAATCTAGGCCACTTGTGATAGGGTATGTTTTTCCACTGATTTCCATTCTGATAAGGCAACGACTATCGTAAATACTCCTATTAAGTAGGTACAGGTACTTACTTACATCTAACATCGCACTATTTCACATAATAATTTCATTTAGAATTGTTTTTTTTTTTTGGTTTCTTTTTGCTGTACGCTTTTAACGTGTACGTTTTTTGTACATCGTTCTCACATTAATAAATTCTACATTATTATGTACAGTCAACGAAAGAGATAAGTATGCAGGATCGTCGGATATAGTCGAAGTTTAGTAAGAAACAGATGGATGTTCTCGAATAAAATTTTATTTTATTAATAGAAAACAAACAGCTCATTTATCAAATTAAATTTCAGTCGACAACATCCATCGGTTTCTTACTAAACTTCAACTATATCCGACGATCCTGCATACTTAAAGGTACTGACAGACGTGCTCATTACTAGCATGCTCAAACCAATAGGAGCCCGCGAAACTCACGTGACTTTGATTTTCGCGTGCTCCGATTGGTTTGAGCATGCTCGTAAAGCCGCGATTCCATTAGGCAAGTCTTGCATGGTATGACGTCACACTTGTGTGCAAGTGATTTGAATTGAAAACAGAAATTTGTTCAACTTGCAGCTTGCATACAAGATTTTAGGGGCATACACGTAATAATCCTGCACATAATCTATACACCTGCGCATGCGCTTGCAACTTGTATGCAAGTCATTTGCATAATGGAAACGCAGCTTAATGAGCACGTCTGTCAGTACCGTAAAACGCTGCAACTTTGCCAACTACGCCCAAGTTTGCCTATTTTGTTTCAATTGCTATATTTCGCGTTTGCTTAGTTTTTTCTTATTTTCTACCATTTGGTAGTGATTTTACATTATTAGGGCAACAGATTTTTATTTTTTTGTAATGGTAGCTTCATTGTTACTCAGTCAGTTGTGCGACAAACACCGGTGCGCGTAGGTGAAAATTTTTAGTGTCGTGTAACTTTTGAAGTTTTAGCTAAAGTAAAGGTGTTTTCGTGCAGCTATAACATCCCAGGATAAGAACATACTATCTACTTTCCATATTGCTTGATATTTTTATTAAAAGGACACGATTTCATTAAAATAACTTAGTAGGCAATGTTGTGCACTGTTTCGGAAACTTGAGTGACACAACTTTGCCTGGGTCTAGGGTTGTCACTAGTCTGATTTTAATATTGATATATTTTTACTATACATATAAATGTCATATTTGCATGAAATTTTCACAGCTTGGAACCCGGTTATATCGTAAAACGAAGGGAATTTAGTGGATGCAAGCTCTTGAGTTTCGAATCGAAACTCTAGAGGTTCCATGCACTAAACTCCCTTTGTTTTACGATATTTTAATTTTATTGCATACATTGTTAATGTTCCGAAATCGGGTGAGACACAGCTGGTATCACCTAGGAGTTAGAGCTTCAATTGAAAATGTTAATTTTTTTTATGTCAATAGAACATTCTTATTTTTATTTCGACGGTTATGTTTTCAATCGCCTGTAAGGGTGAGGCAGAGGTGTATCTCTGCCTGACCCTTCAGTGATTACAGGAATGATTTTGTATTTAAGTAAGTCTTAACTTTGTTGCAGTTATATGCAAAAATGCCGAATAATACACAACGAAGCAGGAGAAAACCAGGAGCTCGTAGTTATGCCGATTACTCCGTAGAAATATTAGAAGTTGCTGCAGATCTCGTACGAAACAAGAGTCATTTCGTCATACGAAGCGGAAAAGAAATTTGGTATCCCGCGTCAGACCATTTTTAATAAATCAAAAAACATGCATAACGAACCATTTGGTCGACCTACAGAGTTGACAACTGAGGAAGAAGCCCACATCGTAAAAGCCAGCATTGCTAAAAAGCAATACATTTGTGATTTTTACTCATAAGTAGCAATTTGTTTTATTTTTTTACAAAGTGAATAAAAGTTTAAGAAAATAATGCGTATTTTTTTGGGACAACCCTAGAGTCAACGACATTTTTGTATGAAAAGTTTCTGGTACCTGCTACAACATTGCCTATTAGCCGTAAAAAAATATATATTACCGTCATGGCAATAATCTAACTGCTGGGGTCAAGCACGGTATCTCATGTACACGGAAAAAAAATACAAAAAAGATCAACAATATATTTATTGAGATATCCTTCTAGGCAAAGTTGTGTCTTTTACCTACAACTTTGCCTACGACTTTGAGTGCTTGTAATTCTGAATGACGGCATGATTTAAATATATTTGGGTTCTACCTGGCAAGGCATAAGGTCTGTTTTCCATCTGCAAGTCTTTAGAAGCCGTAATAATAAATAGGTTCAGAGATACGAACAAAAAACGTCAAAATCCAGGCAAAGTTACGGTACCTTATCTCTTTTCTTGACTGGACATCTCATCGATGACATGTCCAGTCAAGAAAAGAGATCTTGCATTATTACAATATTACCTACATATTCACCAACTAACTGCGCCCCACGGTTTCACCCGCATAAAAAAAACCTAAAACCCTTCGAAACTGATAAGGTACAAGAGTACTCACTGGGCTTGAAAGCAGGCCAGTCCTCAGGCGAAACGCGGCGGTCCTCGAACTCCTCGCCACCGTACGCCAGCAGCAGACGGCAAGACTCACCCAGAGCCTTCACGGGGAAGTAGTAGAAAACAACTTTCGGCATGATTCTGAAAAAAAAAAAACAATGGCACTCCGAGAGTGCCGATAGAAGTTAGAACTTGAACAATGACGTGTGAATTTTTTTAATCGTCTTATGAACAAAACACGCGCGGTATCGGTTACGGTAACAGTGTCGCGGGTTCAATGGTTTTTTTCCCCATCTCAAAAAATGCCCAACGCAAGGCGCGTTGGGCATTTTAAAATAAAGTTTTCACTTCAAAAATAGTAATAAAAAATAAAATAAAAAATGGTAATAAAAAATAAAATAAAAAATGGTAATAAAAAATAAAATAAAAAATGGTAATAAAAAATGAAGTTTTCACTTCAAAAATAGTACCTATTATAAACTTATCTGCGATAGTTCACGACTTTCAAGTTAGACACATCGGTAAATTTCCTGCAATAGTCAGCAACAAAAGTCGATTAACACTTTAGTTTTTTTTTATCTCAGTTATTGAGCAAAATATTTGTTCAAAATTGCATTGCAGTTCTGCTGCAATTTTGAACAAATATTTTGCTCAATAACTGAGATGAAAAAAAAATTGAAGTGTTAATCGCCTTTTGTTGCTGACCGTACCTAAGTGAGATAATAGAGTTCTCTCAACTATTTAGTTGAGAGAACTCTATAAGTTTCGTAGAAACATAGACAATTATTAAATGATCAATGAAATACTAAGTAGGTACCGTCAAACGGGGTGAATAGGCATGCAGGGGTGAATCGGGACGAAACTTTTTAACGATTTTATCATTGAAATAATATAGTTTGTTGCCAAAAAGGAGTCTAATGTGTTTATTGTATTATAATTAACGATTAAGTGTCCTTTTCGGCAACAAACTGTATTTATTATTTCAACGCTAAAATCCATTTTAAAGTTTTTTCCCAATTCACCCCTGCATCCCTATTCACCCCGTTTGGTGGTACCTACCTAATTAAAACTGTATGTACGCAGGCCTATGCAGGGACATCAAATTACCGTTAGAAAAAACTAGTAAAAATTTTTTTATCTACCCGTCATGAAACGGAATAATTAATTTAAAACTTTTAAAATGAATATCCTTGTGCGGTTGTGCCGCTATCGATTCAAGCATGTTTTTACGTTCAAAATAATGTTGGATACAGACAGCTATAAATAGGTACACACCCGGCACTTATTTACCATACAATACGGTTAAAGAAAAACTACAGATATTCTCCAAAATGAATGATTAAAGAACATACATACCTAGTTACAGAATGAAAAGCTGAAATAGTTTGGTAACAATGGTTTGATAGATATATCCGCCTTAAATTGAAGATACAACTTACGATTTATTTTAGATGTTATCAGAGGAGTCGTCGAGGGGGCCGGGCGTTCGCACGAATACTGACGCGTTGCTGGGTGCCGGCCGGCAGCAGCACTCGCCGGCCATACAAAACAAACCACAACCAACGCCACGCAATCGAAACAATTGGAACGACCTTTTCGCATAAACAAAAATAAACTTTATTACAAAAGCAGTAGGGTATACTTTGTATTAGCAGAATAACACAAATGTTGGATCAAATGAGCCAACATAAAGTGATGTGCCAACATCAAGTTTTTTGAGTAGGACTACTAAAAAACTAACCTCTGTTGAGTCACATTCGAGACTTCCAATTTGAATATTTACCTAAATTATGCCTCGTCATCAGTTAGAGCACGAGACCCTAGTCCCCGTGCTTCACCCAGGTGGAGAACCTAGGTGAAGCATGGGTCTGGGCCCATCCCAAACCAATCTAGTACCTAGGGTATCTACATAGGTACATGACGAAATCTTCTATCCAGTTGTCATTCAATCTTCAAGATTCATGAAGCTAATGGTTATAATTTTAGGAGGTTTTTAGACTGTAATCTGTAGGTAGTTGCAAAGACTACAATATAATGCGGGTAGTTGTTTTGTTGGATTAGGTAGGTAATTTAGTTTTGAAGTTTAAGCCTGGATGGAATGTAGGTTAGTTTTATAACCTCAATTTTCGCCGATAAAGTAACTAATTTTTGGAACAAGTTGAAACTTTATAAATGGGTAGGTACCTACAGATGAATACCTACGTTTCCTACTTCTTCCCTTCACTTCCTAAAAGGAAGAAGTAAACAAACCCCTGAATAGGGTTGTTTACACTTCCATCACATACCTACCTACTATTGGAGCAGACGGTACAAGCAGCACATCAGTGGTAAGTTGGTAACACTTGCACTACGAAAATCACCCTTACTGCTACGACATAAAGGCGCTGTCGATGTCAAATTGTTACCACTGTCCGGCTGTCCGTACTTTTTATTTTTTTTTTTAAACTCCTGACACCCAAACTAAGACATGTCCTGTACCTATCTTAGGTGTCAGCGTTCCTCCATGCTCTTCACATTTGTGAAGCCCAACTTTCTGTTGCATTGGGTTATTCGCACTTAGTCCCATTCGGACTTCGTACCGCGTTCGCAGTTGGTCCCATTCGCAGTTGGTCCCATTCGCACTTGGTCCCATTCGCACTTGGTCCCATTCGCACTTGGTCCCATTCGCACTTAGTCCCATTCGGACTTCGTACCGCGTTCGCAGTTGGTCCCATTCGCAGTTGGTCCCATTCGCACTTGGTCCCATTCGCACTTGGTCCCATTCGCACTTAGTCCCATGCAAGTAGTTTGTAAGGGAAGAGGTAGGTTTGTGGACCAAAGTGTTATAAGTATATAACATCACGCTACGTAGGTAGTACCTATGTAAATAGTTTATCTCGGGTTTTTTTAATAATGTGTCTACAAAGGAGATGTTTGATTTTGGGCTACCACCATGTACCTACACTACAGATGGATAGATAAATAGGAAAAAAATTGGGGATTTTAATAAAAATACAAACACATTAATAAGAATAGTAATTATAATCTAGGTTTTACAAATACAATCTAGAATAAAATAAAGTAACCACCATATTCTATCTCTGCTATAAATATGTGGAGAAGTGGGTGTAGTGTATGGGTAAGTGTAGTGTTAGGGTAAGTGTAGTGTGGGGTGAGTGTAGTGTGAGAGAGTGTATGTATGTGTTGGTAAGTTGCGGTTGTGTGCTTTTAAGTTGCGTGTGGTGTGAATGCAATGACCTGCTATCCAACAAATCCTCAGTTTCCTTACAGGTTAGAGAAATAAGCCAATCCTTTACCTTAATTCCTTCCTTTACCTTCACTTACCATCATATACAAAATATGTCGTAATATATGCTATGATTCATATTAATATATGTAGTTACGTCTGTGACGGCTTTATGATGAATGATGATACATTCTATTATTGTGCTGTATGTGGATGACTCGGCATTTTTTTCCAATTTTATTTTAGTCAAGTAACCATGATGACGTTTTTTCAAGCAAGGTCGGATCGATTAGCCCCCGCCACTCATGTTGTTCGATTCCTCCAATTCACACATTAAAGTAGGTAGGTATATGTATACCTATCTAAGTTTAGTAAAAATTCACAGCAGTCGTATCGATTGTCAAATTGATGCTAAGAAGTATAAGTAAATCGAAATGGCATCACAGTTCATACTGTAGGTACCTAATCGTTCCACAAAAAAAAAGTAATTTAAAAAATAAAAAAACCCGACTGCGAAACTGAAAAGCTACAAACAAGCCCATTTTAAATTACTTAAACAAAAGTTGGAAGCAGGCCCCATTTGAATTTGAAAATATAAAAAAATGGTATGGGTCCCGCCTGCTTCCAACTTTTATTTAATTTAAAATGGGCTTGTTTGTAGCTTTTCAGTTTCGCAGTCGGGTTTTTTTTATTTTTTAAATTACTTTTTTTATTTCCAGCTTTTTAGTTTACAAGATTTCGCAAACGATTTAGGATATGATTTTATTCGCTGATGACGGCTGATGACACTTCTCCTATTTTTAAAATAAGTAGATAGAAAAATATGGCAGTTGACTGATATAGCCACTGCTAGGTTATGTCTCATGGCTTTCTGCTGTCGGGGTCGCTAACTGACGTAGACTCAATTTTCATTTTACAAAATTGGGTAATCCGAGCAATCTATAAAATGGGACCACGCGAGTCTTCTTCGCGAGTTTTCTTTAAAGATACCTATAAAAAGAAGGCAGAGTCAGTATAGGTATTATACTGACTCTGCCTTCTTTTTATATTTTATAAAGTATTTTGTATGTTCGCATATCGTCGTTTCAGCCGATAGACGTCCACTGCTGGACACAGGCCTCCCCCAATTTTGGGAGGGTTTGCCATAATCGCCACGCTTGGCAGGCGGGTTGGCGATCGCAGTATGGTATGGTGGTGAAATACACAGAGAACGCTGCTGCCCATTCTCCGGTACGATCCTTAGTCGCCTTTTACGACACCCACGGGAAGTAAGGGGTGGTGGTATTCTTTAAGTCCGGCACCACACAGACCGTTCGCATATACTCAGGACTTTTCAAAATAAGAAGCGATTTCCATATAAATACACGTAGTAAAAATCTAATTGTGATACCCAAAGATTAACTAAAACTAGCAATTAGGTAGTCATTTCTTATAAACAGTATCCGCTTTATTAACAAGTTGCCAAAGTTGGTTACAGAACTTAGCGATGGAAAGTTAAAAACCCACATCAATCATAATTTCTATCTTTGCTGCAAACATTGACTATAATACTAGCTGCAACTTCACGGACCTCTATCGTACAACTTGTATACCTACTGCGCGCAACGAGATAACTCGTTGCGTGACTTGTATATTACAGGCACTGACCTCTATCATACACGTACGCACGCTGTATAATACAGGTCAGTGATTACAGATCAGTGTGCAACTTTCTTTGACTTTGACATAGACCAAACAAACGAAAAAGAAAACCAACTAGTACATACTAATTCCATGACAGAAACAAACTTGGGCTACGTTCCGAATTATGCCATAATTGCCCACAGCGCTTACATCAATCATTTCGTTCCGATAATGAGGGATTTTCTTTTTCTTTTTTTTAACGCTTTCCTAGTCGCTGGAGAGATGGCGCTGAACTTGGTAAGTTACTGCAAGGAACGGAACGTCACATAATTTTTTTTTTAATTCGCTTGGATGTAATTTTGAGATCGTAAAACGAAAGCAAACGAAACTGTCACTCAACGAGCGTATATGACGTGACGCAATGTTTTTTTTTTTTCAAGCGTTTTGACTTTGGCACCTAGTAACGTAGTCAGTTCAACGCCATCTTCAGGGTTCTTGGAAACTATGTTTTTTTTAATACTCAAAAGAAAAACCTCTCATTATGTAAATATCACGATTATGAAAAACATAACATAACAATTCGGAACGCTCATGAACGCGCTCACAAAAACTGCTCTCACTGTGAATGACAATTTGACAAAACTATACTCATAACTCACTTGACTTGAATACTTATGGTTGAATACTCCTGGAAGTATTTCTTTGTGTATACATCACAAACTTCTTCTTTGGTTAGGTGGCGACTGTACCCAGAAGCACAATTTCGAAAATGCCACGTCAGCTAAAGATAAGATTCGACTCAAAACAAAATAGCACAACAGTAATTTTTGATAGCGCTCAGGATTATATTATTTTAGGCATGGTCGGCGTTATCGCAAGATGCGCATGTCACAACGTCATCTATGACGATTTACGGACCGCGCTCACGGTAATACGGAACGGAGATAAGCACGCTCAAATGGATTACAGCGCAATTCGGAACGCACCCTTATTTTTCGATGTCAAAAATGTCTATGGCAGCATTCCGAATTAGCTTTAATCGCTCAGCGCTCACATCATCTCACATGTGTTCCGATTTAGATATTACGATTATGACTGTCAACAATTCGGAACACTCGTGAACGCGCTCACGGTGCTTACCAATGATATTTTAGTAACAGATATGTTATGAGCGCGCAAATTGTGAAGACTAGAAAACGTCCTAATTGGGACGTATTGCCTTTAGTCTGTGTCACGCACGTCGACGAGTGAGACGGTGCGCGCAGCTACGTAATTACCATCCAAAATGCCATCTTGTGTATTTAGAAAGTGTACCAATTATGATCCCAAAGTTAATAAAACACAAGGGATCTCATACCACACGAAAGTACACAATATACTTCGATTTATTCATATATTTCAATTATTTTCCTAAAATTCTGATATTTGGAGGTTAGGAAAAAGAAAGAGATGGAAAATACATTTTTTGTCGTAAGAACGACAAGGATGCGAGCACTCCGGACATAGAATAAAAGTACAGATGCGAATATTAGGCAGTAAAGTCATCTTTACAGCAGAGTTCTAGTTTCCCTTTTAATAACTTTTCTTTATAATTTTGTTTGATAAGTATATTTAATTATAAATTAAACATGTCATATGTAGGAAAAGAAAATATTAATAGCTTATCGTTACCATAGTATGTCACAGATAGTGTTAAAATAAACCTACCATTGAGATTAAAATTAAATCTTTTCGAAGGTGTATGATTATTTTTACAATTGTATTTCTTTCTTTTTAAAACGTGTTTTATTTTTCACCTACCTACCTTTTAATAGTGTTTATTCGTTGCATAGGCACAAACCCCGACTACAGATTATGTACCCGCGGTTTATACTTTCTGCCTAGTTAATTTGTTAGTCTATGATGCCAGCGTGCGGTGATTGGTAGCCCGAATAATGTTTGTTTACATTCACGCGCAATTGACAACATCTAGCTGTCACTTTTTTTCTTATTGGTTTTATCAAACTATCCTTTTTCTATCCTTTTTACTTGTAGTGAAATGTAAAATCAATGAAAAGTGTGTATGTGTGCTGCCTCTCGGCGCGGAACACTTCTTTCTGTTGTTTTGTAAGTGTATAACATATCTGTTTATTAGAATATCATTGGTGCTTACTTAATTAATGTAAAAACGATATTATTACAGTATTTCTTTGTATATACACCACATTTCTTCTTCTTTGGTTAGTTGGCTACTGTCAGCCAGAAGCACAATTTCGAAAATGCCACGCTAGTTTAATTTAAAGATGATGTAACTCAAAACAAAACGCACACTGACACATCCTCACACACAAACTGTCATTTTGATGCTAGCGCTCACTTTCCCCGCGTTCCAAATTGCGTCAAAAGCGATTATATCGCGAATCCAACCAACGCGCAACGTCACAAATAGTACTCAATAGTCCTTATATTTTGTGACTATTAAATTTGGTTGGATTCGCGATATAATCGCTTTTGACGCAATTCGGAACGCTGGGAAATTATATTATTCTGAAGCTTGGTCGGCGTTATCGCAAGATGACGCATGTCATGACGTCATCTATGACGATTCACGGGACATCGTTATTGCGCTCACCGGCTTACGCTTATTCGGTACGGGTTTAAGCACGATCAAATTGATTATTTCCTAACTCGGAACGCAGGGTAAAATTCAAAACATTCAAGCGGTATGGTCAAAAGACTTTAGCCTGCCCGATGGGCGAATTAAAAAAAACGCCAAAAGGAAAAAAAAATGACATTACGTTGTTGACATTGCTCAGGGTGCTCAATCTTAGTACAAAAAACTGGGGACAGCAGTGAGTACAATGATACAAAATCACGAAGTATTATGTTGTCTCTGTACAAAATAAGTTTGAATGTGTTTTTTAATTTTGTCGGATTATAATTGCTCGGATATACCAACTCTGAACATGAGATGGCATTCTGAAGCAATGTTCACTATTAATTCGAATAGATGGCTCTAAACATAATCGCAACTTTGATACATCTGTAGCTCATTACTACTAAAATAGTATATTTTAATTGGCTTCTGTTCTAGTGTTTCCAAAAAATATTTTAAAATATGTATCATTCAGTCAAGGGTTTTAATTACATTTAACGCACAGTATGACATTTCTTTATTTTTCGATCAATAATTATCTCTATTAATATTTAATGCAATAATTTATACAAATATTTTGCAAAGATTCATTGGGGTGGTGGTAGAATTCCTTTGGTGGTTTTACTATCAATAAATTTGTATCCCCAATACAAATGTCTGTTAAGCTAATGTCTGACGCTTGCGTTGGTATTGTATTTAGCGATATTTTTCGGATCTTTCTGTGTAACGTTGTGCGTCAGCTAATTCCATCAACTTCTAAAGGTATAGTATGATTTTTTTATATTACTTTATAGGGTTCCATCAGAATATATTGTGTCCTTTAACATACCTAACATACCAAATAAAATTAAGGTAATGTGTAAAAGTTTTGGTGGAATGGAACCCTTAGACTTGCACTTGGCAGGTTTGCAATTAAATATTTGAATTAATGTAATAATCCTACTGATTAGAAATTGAACTTTCTTTCATTTTAGCTCCTGAATCACCTCATCAGTTAAAGTACACGCTTACAAGCGTCGTTGAAAACACAATTCAAAAAGAAAATATTGGTAAGTAGCTACTATTTAGCATTAAATATAATAATTATTTTGGCTTTGTGTCTATATTTTTAGGGTTTCATCATATTAGTATTTTTAGAGTTTTTAGGGTTTCAGCTGGCACTATCACTTAGGGCGAATTCAACAAAACTTTTATACAAGTTAAAAACCCGTATCCTGCAAATAAATTTTTGATAGTTATTCCATTCCATACTTTTTGTCATGTAGTACGACTTACAACAAGGCATTTACGTTTCAAAGACACAACATCCACCAACCCGCACTGGGTTCGCATGATTGCTCCCTCTCACAAAGAAGAGGCCTATGTGCTAGGAGTGGGAACATTACGTGATGTGATATAGATACTATAAACTACAAATTGTTATAACCTAGTGTTATTGCATGACTTACACACACTTGACCAGCTTTGAGTGATAATGATTTATTAATATTTCAGATGCGGAAACAGTGATATGTGAGCAAGTGATATGTGATCTTCTACTTCTCAAACTACTGAACAAAATTTAGGTAAATTTTGTGTATACAGAAAATAAGTTTTTTTACAAGTTATGTTTTAATGGCATCAGTATTTCTGGAGATTACCTTTTACACACTAACTACAAACAACTTGATAACTTATCTAAAACAGATTTACTTTAGCACTCATACAAAATCATTTTATACTTTACAGTCAAGAAAATATCAGCCAGGACAAATAAGCTCTCCAGGGCAGAAAGAGATCTGCAGCTCAAAATAATGGCTGCCAAAAGAAGAACAAATAAATTAAAAAATAAAGTTAAAAGGCAGACAGCTGAAATAAAGGCAGCAACAAAATTGTTGCCAATCCTACAGTACTAGATGTGCTGCAGAATTGCTCAAGCACTGCAAAACTATTAATGCGAATACAGTGGCGAGAAGACAAAAAAAAAGGATAAAGGACGACGATTCACGCTGCAAGAAAAAATTGCAGCATTATCAGTTTTTAAACAGAGTCCAAAGGCATATAGATTTTTAAGAAAAATATTTATATTGCCCGCAAATCAGACACTCGTCAAACTTATACAAAAATGCAATCTTCGATCTGGACTAAATAAAAATATATTTTCTCAACTAAAAAAGAAGGCTGAAAAAGTTAAAATTTCAGAAAGATTGTGTATATTACTATTTGACGAAGTATCATTAAAAGCACAAATAACATATAATGAAAAAAAGGATAAAATTACAGGCGTAGTAGATAATGGCCAGCAAAGGCAACCAGAATTTGCTGACCACGCCCAAGTCTTCATGGTGCGTGGTCTAATTAAAAACTTTAAACAAGCCATTTTTTACACCTTCTCAGCAAGTGCCACTAAAGGGCCAGAGTTGGCTAAACAGATAAAAAATGTAATTACTGAGTTGCAACAAGCAGGGTTATCAATGGTAGCATCAGTCTGTGACCAAGGGACAAACAACCGTCAGGCGATACGTTTGTTAATAAATGAGACCAGGGGGGTCTACTTACGGAGAGGGGAAACTCCAAAAGGAAACGCTATATTAATAAATGATAAAGAAATAATTCCCCTTTATGACCCCCCAGACCTTCTCAAGGGCATGAGGAACAATTTAATTACCAAAAACTTAACTTTTAAAAAAGATGGTGTGATCAAAACTGCCAAATGGTCTCATTTATTGCAGCTTCTCAAAGAAAACCCTGGCTATAAAGGCATAAGACTGATTCCAAAGCTAACAGAATACCACGTAAACCCTGATAAACTAAATAAAATGAAGGTAAAATTGGCATCGCAGATATTTAGTCGCACTGTGGCATCCAATATGGGATACCTAGCAGGTAATTTATATTTTAGCATTTTAATCTTTTGAAATTTTCATTTATTTTTTTTATTTCTTCCGACTTGCTGCACTATAAAGTTTTATTTACAGTATTTTTACAGCCGTTAGTGTGTGGCCGTTCCCTGCTTTCTCAGGAAACCCTAGTTTGGGTACAAAAATATTCTATTCTAGCGCTCTGCTATCGCTCTGCTGTCGTTATGCTATCGCTCTGTTATCGCTCTGTTATCGCTCTACTATCGCTGTGCTTTTATTTGTAACCGGCTCAAAGGTGAACAAGGTGACTTAAGTGGCAGTGGGCAGGGCACATTGCTCGCAGAGCAGATGGCCGATGGGGCCGAAAGGTTCTGGAGTAGCAACCGCGTACCGGAACACGTAGCGTTGGAAGGCCTCCCACAAGATGGACATACGACCTTGTGAAGGCCGCAGGAACCCGTTGGACGCGAGAAGCACAAAACCGGTCGAAGTGGAGGGGCTTGAGGGAGGCCTATGTCCAGCAGTGGACGTCTTTCGGCTGAAATGATGATGATGGTGAATGAATTACATTTTTTCTTTTCTTTTTTCAGATAAAGGTATTTTACCCGCAGAATGCAAAGAAACCGCAGATCTACTTTTATTTATGGACAACGTCTTCGATTCTGTCAATGGAAGGAAGAAGAAATAACAACAATAAAAATGCTAAGCCACTACTTGGCCCAGCTACGCCAACATCTGCCCATAAAAAGACATTGGTAGAAGCAAAAAGGATTTTTAACTCAATGGAGTTTGTGACTTCTGCTGGCGGGGTCGAACTGTTCCTACCTTAAAAAATTGGGTGTGGACAGTGGAGGGAATTCTAGATCTACTTAAAAAATTACGTGATGAATACGGAGTAACGTCAGTCTGGATACGGCACCTTAATCAAGATCCCCTAGAGAACTTCTTTGGGGCGATTAGAAGCCACGGGTGCCGCAACGTTAACCCGACATGCGAACAATTTGAGTCTGCTTTTGCCACTTTGCTAATCAACAACTTAAATAGTGTCCACAGTCCACACCCAAGGAAAAAATTGTAAAAATGACTATTGTGATGCTTTATGCTTCTTCGTACTCAACGAAAATAATGAAGCTACGACGACCTGTACAGTTGATCTTGAAAATATTTTAGAAATTAATTTTGTTAATTTAGAAAATAAAAAAAAATACCCAAGAATACTGGCACCTCTCTACAGTACGTAAGCGGATATTTTCTGAAAAAGTCAAAAACATAATTTTTTAAAAATTGCTCTGTCTGCAAAAATGATTTCACGAGCACAGATGAAATTGAATATATAAATATAGGGAGTATGCAGGTCGACGATGGCTTTGTACTCCCAGTATAAACTTAATAAACTTGTATCCAATTTCCAAGATATAATTAATCATATTCTAAAAGTAAAATTGGATGCTAATAATAATTATTTAAAGGATATTATGAAAATGTCTATATTGACCTTAATCAATTTCGATTTTATAAAATTTACTACACATAAAAAACAGTTATAGATTATTTAATAAATACTGTGATTGGATTTATGAATTATAATTATTGTAAAGTACCGTAATAAATAACACGCGTATACCGGCGTTCTCCTCGCTGTGTAGTACATGACTGTCCGCTTCAGACTTAGAATGGCGCTCTCTGTTGAGACTCCTGCTTTGAACCCGAACTGGGCATCGTGATAATGAGCATCTAAGTTTTCTTTTAGAATATGATTAAATTTCTTAGACATTGAATAGTTTTAATACATTTTTACTGGGGGTACCTATCTATATAAAAATCCAAAGTCCTAACTGACTGATATATCAACGCACAGCCTAAACCGCTGGTCCTAGAGACATGAAATTTGGAGGGTGTGTTCTTTGTGAAGAGGAGGTATCCACTAAGAAAGGGTTTTTCGAAATTCCACCTGTAAGAAGGTGAATGGGGGGGGTGAAATTTTACACGAAGTTACGGGCAGAAGCTAGTATCTTATATATTCAATTTCATCTTCGCTAGTGAAATCAATTTTGCAGACACAAGCATTTTTAGGGTTTCGTACCAAAATGTTTAAAAAAAAAGGAAAGAAATAAAAATATATGTATATTTTTTGCAACAGGGACTGTGTGTTGTGGGGGTCTGAAAAATTCGATGTAGGACTACTAGGACATGTGGGGTATCATATGAAAGAGCGCAGCACATTATCACATATTGTTTTTTTTTTAGGCCGCATAGTTTCCGACTTTTAATGAAATATGTAAAAAAAAATACCGCCCCCCCCCCCTTATTTCCGAAGTTTGCAAAGAGAATAATTTTGAATTATTCTATGTGATAGAAGTTTATTTATAGATTACAGGAAAAATAAAACGAAGTCTCTAAATAGCACAGTTTTCAGAAATCATCAACAAAAGTTAAGTACATTAGTTCAACTATCGGTCAAGCGATGGCACTGACATAAAACTGCAATATTCTACACTGCAGTGAAAATTCGCTGACGAATATAGGCCTCGCCGATGAAAAATTAAAAACATGATGGTACGGAACCCTCGGTGTAAGAGTCCGACTGGCTCTTGACCAGTTTTTTTTTTTTTTAAGTACTGTAGAGGTACTGGGCCATTATTCTTGGGTCTTTGAGTACGAAGGAGCACAAAGTCTCACAGTAGTCATTTTCACAATTTTGACAACAATTTTTTTTGTTAGCCTTTGTTTCAGCTGTCTGCTTTTTAACTTTATGTTTAAATGAAATGCACAACGTATCTAATGTATTTAATTGGATAAGAAATAATACTGTATTGTTTAAAATAGCTTGGTAAATAATCCATTTTTTTTTGTAATGTGTAAAAGATAAAAATGGGGAAGATAAAAGTGGGTTATCCTTAGGAGATAAACATATACCTGCAACGCTGACTTTTTTATCGATCTTTATAAGATATACAATTCCGTAGAACATTAATTTAATCTATCTCGTAAGGTTTAAGCCAGCGTTTGCAATGTAAGCGCATAAAAATATGTTTGTTACGACATCACATCATTACTTTGAATTTCTCGGCTTTTCTCTACTATCCTATGCATGTATTATACATATCAACCTTCCTCTTGAATCAATATCTATTGCTGACTAAACTAAATTAAAATCTGTTGCGTAGTTTAAAAGATATTATGTAAAGATACTATGTTTTTTTTTATACTATGTAAAGATTTCGTACCCTTACTGTTTTGCTTTATCTTTTGCTTTTAGTTTTAATTTCCTATCCATGACTTTCGTGTATTGTATTGTGATTTATTTACCTAGATGTTAAGTAAAATGTGTGTTCGCCTACTATGGCGATCAAATAAATAATAAATAAAAACATGATTAACCAAATAACATTGTATTTTATTTATCAATCCTTGAAATGAATACCTATAAATAAATACCTAGCTATCTATTCATACCGGTAAAAAAAAAAGGACAATGGTGTAGTTCTAACTATGAACATCAGAAGGCGCTAGTTTCAAGGACCCGTTCCACGGAACAAGATTGGTCTCTATTTCAGTCTATCAAAAAGTACTCTGTGACATTGCTGTTAGATTTTTGAAGAGTTGAGAGTTGAAGTTGAATTTTAAATCAACCTTTATTCATTATCATAAAATCAGTTTTCTTAGCTACCACTCACTCTTGACTCCTACATTTACAGTACCTAAAATTCCTTGAATGTGAGGAATAAAACGAAGTTAGTAATTATGAGTCAAAGACGCGGTAAGAGGTCTACTAATGCAGAGCCAGAGCAGCATAATATTTCGGAGCTCGAAGAATCCATCAAAGAGTGCGTTCACTATATCATTTGTCGAGAAGGCAGCAAAATACCAATAAAACGTGCTGAAATTATAAAACATCTCAACACAACTTGTCAAACTGTTACAAGTCAAGTGAATACAGTGATTATTGAAGCCAATAAAGTTTTAAAAAGGGTTAGTAGTATTTATGTTTTTTGACATATCCCGGACCTTTGGAAGGCGTACGAGGGGCCGAAGCCAACTCGCAGAGATGATACCAACCAACGAACATCCCTGTTTGCACTATGCAAGTGCATCCATTTTTTATTATGGCTTATGGAAACAAAGATATTGGATTATGGGTTTGGGTAGCTAAAGTGAACTGGTTATTTAGGACTATGGAAAGACAGCCCCTGCCTGACCAATGTTTTATACAACATTATTTTTAGTATATGCGAAACCCGAAATGTGTGTAGTATTTTTATGTAAAATGCGCTCCTAAGACGACCCACTGACCAAGAATCTATGTACAAAATTTCAAAACTATCATGAAACATCACAAAGTTATAAGCTTGTTAAGTTACCTGTTTGTCTGTACAAAAACATGCACACCCTCGCCGCTCGCGTTTTTGGGACAAAATGTAACATGGGGTAAAAATTATTGGAATCGATTCAGTTACTTATTCTGAACAAACTATAGTCCCCGTCACGAGAAGGTATAAATTATGTAAACACACATTCACGGGTTCGCAACTTTTGGATCAAATTAAAAAAAAACAGTTTGTAATGATTTTTATTTTTATATAGGGATATAATTAAGGTAACACACACATCTAATTACTGCCATCAGACGATTCCGAGTATTCTGTAACTTACTTCAAAATGGCGATGGCGGCCCAAATGTTTACGTTCCATGAGTCAGACGCGTTCCAGTACCACAAATCCGACCAAGTGAAATTGCTCGTTAGTTTCGTATTACACGTACGTTACATTGAGTTGATTGAATTTAGGATTACTTATTGAACTTTAGTATAAAGTTCTTTATTTACAAAGTTTATAGCTTCTCGTGACGGGGACTTTATATTCAAGTTTTGCATATACTAAAAATAATGTTGTATAGTATTTATGTTTAGTATTTTAGTATTTAGTAGTTAGTATTAATGTTTTAATCCAGCAGTCATTTCGTTCGATTCCTACCTTCATTTTTCTTCCATCCTTTAATTTAAAAAATACAAATTAAAAAAATATATGTATAGCAATCATTAATTGTGTTAATCTTAGGACTCTGAATCTTCTTCTTTTTCATGTAAAGGTGAGTTGCTTATGGTAAATTTATCTTAATTCTATAACTTTGCAGGTTTATGGCTACAAATTAGTTCAAGTTGATTCTAGAAGTGGTATGCAGTACATTTTGGTGCTAACAGAAGAATGTGAGTCATTGCCATCATCTGTCACTGATTTACATCACCGAAAAATATTGGTTGCCGCACTTACACATATCTTTATGAGCGGTGCAGCTGTCAAAGAAGGTTTGTTAAAAATTTGAATAACTAAGTATTTTTTGTATAAATGCAGTTGTTTACTTTATCAGCAAAAATACTATAATAACCTATTTCACAAATATATGCCCGCGACTTCGTATGCTTGAAATTTTTTGCTCCCCCGACCCGGCCCCTTTGCATTGCATCACTAACACAAGCTATTACTTTGTTTTCACTTAGCGTTCTCTGTGACTTTATTTTGTTTTTCCTTTGCTCGTTAGGGTTTTAGCATGATATTAGGTTGCCCATAGCCTTCCACAAGGGTTGGACTATCAAATGTAAGAAAGATTTTTGAAATTCAGCTGGTAGTTACAGAGATTAGCGCATTCAAACTAACAAACTGTTCAGCTTTATTATTAGTATAGATTAGCATTTTAATGTACAAGTACATACATTATTAAAAATAAGCTAAATTTTTCATTTAAAACATTGCAACAATGATTTGATATGTATATTTAAGAGAAATACTTATCTTTAAATGTAAACTGTTGTTATTAAAAAAAACCGGGCAAGAGCGAGTCGGACTCGCGTACCGAGTGTTAATGTCATGCCCTAGTACTAGGGCATGTGGGGTATCATATGAAAGAGCGCAGTTTGCACATTTTCAATTTTTTTTTTCTTAACTCTCGGTACGCGAGTCCGACTTGCTCTTGCCCGGTTTTTTTTTATAACAACAGTTTACATTTAAAGATAAGTATTTATTATACTAGTAGCCCCACTAGGGCATGTGGGGTATCATATGAAAGAGCGCAGTTTGCACATTTTCAATTTTTCAGATTTTTTTTCAGAATTCCGTCCTTGTTGCCAAAAAAAAATGTTTTTATTTCTTTAGTATTTGCAAAATAGTTGGACGAACGTCATCTAAAACTATTCCAAATTTCAAGTTGAGAGCATTAGTAGTTCTTGAGATGTTCAGCTGTGACAGACAGACTGAGTCTCACCATAAGGGTTCCGTTTTAACATTTTGGTACGGAACCCTAAAAACCCAGCATTTGTAAGCTATAACATAGTATTCAATATTTTTAAATTTTTTGTATTATTATTTGTTGTAAGTACTTATATAATTTTTTTTTTGTATAATGTTCTAGTACGCTAATTGATAGTGCCGTGCTTTCCTATGATTTAGATACATGCGAGATTATATTACGACAAAGACTTTGGGTTAATGCTTTATACGTGTTTAGTTGGTAAGCCTGTCGCGGTATCTACACCGCCACCTGCGAACCCCGCATAGTACTGACTTCGCGCCAAATCCTGCATCTCGCAAGCAGAGTTTACCGCACAATTAGCATATATATACAACGTACCGACATGAATCATCGGGCAGTTACCCGCCAGACACAGCACCCGTCTGGTCGGAGGATCCACCCTTTTCTATGGAGGATGAGTGAACTTTACACCCTGTTCCTCATACCTCTATAAGCGTAAAATTGCGGAATAAATATTTATTCCGCAATTTTCGTTACTGCTTTGTCTCTGAATCACCCAAACGTTGACTGGTACAAAATGCGTATGTCATTGTTTCCGTATCTGTGCATTTGTGTGCTTAAATATTAAATAAATCCATACTAATATACTAATACTAGTAACAATTTGGCAGAGATATAGATTGCATCCCGGGGAAGGACATAGGATAGTTCTTATCGACATACCTCGCGGGCGAAGCCGCGGGCGGAAGCTAATAATATTATAAATTCGAAAGTAACTCTGTCTGTCTGTTACCTTTCACGCTTAAACCACTGAACGGATTTCGATAAAATTTGGCAGAGAGATAGATTGCATCCCGGCCTTCCCCGGGATGCAATCTATCTCACTGCCAAATTTAGGATAGGATACATATAGGATACATCAAGGCATCAAAGTCTATGTTTTACATAAGATAGTTTTTATCCTGATATACCCACGGGATCGACACTTAAGCGGGTGAAACCGCGGAGCGCTGCTAGTAAATAAATAATAATGACAAAGCAAAACAAACATCATTATTGAATTTAACAAAACATTTATTTATTATCTTTTCAGAGGATATGTGGAAGTTCCTCGCGGAAGCTGGACTATTAGAAGAGAATGATCATGCCGGAAGAAAATTATTAACTACTACATTTACGAGACAATTGTACTTGCAATACACCAAGGTAACATGTTTGTTCTATATCTTCAAGTAAGTACTTTTAGATAATATAAATAAAGATAACAACCACACTTGGACATAACAATACTTGCAAAAGTCATCATCTGTCTAGCCTTTTCCCAACTATGTTGGGGTTGGTTTCAGTCTAACCAGATGCAGCTGAATACAAGTATCTTACATAGTGCGACTGGCTATCCTATCTGACCTCCACAACCCAGTAACTGGGTAATACGATAGCCCTTGGTAAGACTGGTTTGCAGAGTTTTGGGCTTCTGACGACCCGTAACAACTATCAAAGATCCACGAATGCCAGCCGATGGCCCGAGACCAACGGCTCAAGGTTCTTTTCGAGGCACGGAGGGGTTGGTATGTGAAAATGATCACCCATCCACGGACCGACCGCGGCTAGCGTAGCTATACCTGATCGATCGACACGTGCGGCTGTTACTACTTAGCCACAACCCCTTCAATTCTTTCTTTTGGAGACCGGGTACAAAAGTAACACTTTGTACTTTGACACTGGTTCCCAGCTAGTTATTTTTGATGAAATTAATATAGCCACCTATAAACTTCGATTATGCTCTACAAATTTGTATTTAAATTTATCTCGTTATTCGCTGTTTATTGTGAATTACAGAGATTAAAAAAAAAAATACTATTGTTACTTTCTACCCTGGGGCCAGGGCGAAAGTAACACGGTGTGGGTCGAAAGTAACATGGTAAAGGTGTATGTCATAAATATGAAATGCAATATCAAATCAACTAATTATTTATTAGTAAAATGTTTTTTAAGAACATAAATGTAAAAAAAATGATTCATTAAAATAAAACGTAAGTGAATCATACTCATTACATTACGGGGACAAAGGTAACAAGTAACTTTTGTACTCGTAGTGCATGTTACTTTTGTACCCAACCACATTTTTGTTAATTCATGAATGCCTACATAAAAATGGCACTTTCTATTAAAAAATCAATAAGAACACTGTATAAACAATCTAATCAAGAATTACTTTCTAAATAGTCACATTGATATCATAATTTTAATACCTGCGTAACACTAAGTGAATAAATCTCAAGAAAGTTACTTTTGGTTCGTAAAATTACGTGGCGTCCTCTAGCACAACCTTACGGCGCAGAGCGAGCGCGGCGACTGAGTGTAAAGGGGGGGGGGAAGGGTTGCCGACTATCTCCTGACGGTAGCGGGGAGGCGTTTCGACTATTTGATAAACCTACAGAGCGTTTGTTACTTGCGACCCGCCGTTACTATTGTACCCGGTCTCCCCTACTTGCAAAAGTATTGATAGAATATGTCTGCAACATCAACATCATTCAATTACAAAGATTTGGGAACCAATTCCTGCTGCTTTAGCATCATAGCATAAGCTGCTTATGGCATTCCGATTGCTGGGATACAGACCTTTAGGTCATGCCAGTTTCCTCACGTTGTTTTCCTTCACCATTTTGAGAGCAGTGGCGATGAAATAAATTACACACCCATTGTAGCGATTGTGTTGTAAGTGATCCAGTGTAATTTCACTTGTTAAAAAATATAGATTGTGCATCTGAAATCACACACTGTGCACCCAGCCACATCCAAGTTCAAATGAGACCATTTACTGACATTTCATTTTTTTTCGATATCAAAATAGACAAAATGTATGTACAACATTAGGCCCGCTGTAACTACACATCTTTTTTCGCCGTGAAAAACTACTGTTGATTCGACATAAACCTAGCCACGGCCGTCAGTTGTATAGATTAGTTTGGAAGCTTGTAGACGTGGTTTGCCGTGTCCTTTACAAGCTCACAAGGTTATTGTGCCATGTACTATGGGCCTTACGAGGACCCTATGTGGCAATATTTTTATAGTGGTTGCTAAAAATTAAAACTTCATAACCATTTTAGAGAAGGTGTATTAAATCTGAAATCATTATTTCTAGGATGGTGAAGGTGACCTTGCTAGGAATATCTTCCAATGGGGCCAGCGGGCTATTGAAGAGTTGCCCAAGAACTTCCTTTTAGGAAAAATGGCTGAGGTATTCTTTTTCTTCTTTTCTTCCAGTTTATTGTTCTGTAAGCTGTAAATTATGACGATGTTTAACATCAATTTTTTTATTGCAGGCTTTTGGGAAAAGTCCTGATCATTGGTGTGAACAGTTCAAAGAAGTGAATGAAGAGATACAGAACTTAGGAATATAAAAAAAACCATGTGCCTGTGCGAGTTCGTTGGCATTGGAGCCTGATGAAAATCATTGTTTAATAGAAACATGGCTATTTCGTTTGTTTTCGTTCCTATATGATAATAAGGAAGAAACTGCTAAAAATTCAAACTTTATGGCGGCTCGAAACATGAGGCGAGTCGCTGCGCAGTTTCTAATTCACGTGTCAGCGGGGGTGAGGGGTGAGGTACTGCGCAACGAGTAGCGCACTTCAGAGCCGCCATAAAGTTTGAATCGGGCTGTACAGTCACGAGCACTAATATGTCAACACTTGGCAACTTTCAATTGCGATTTTTACACGAAATAACGAATGCAACGTTGAAATACGACACTTTACGTAAACCTATGGGTTCGAAAATACTATGTTCGTAATAATATAAAATTTCTTTCAAAAATAAAGGAGAAAATCGCCTTTGAATAAAGCCAAGTGTATACATACTTTTGCTCGTGACTGTATAATACGGCCGAAATATCTTGGCAAGTCTGAACATAGGCACTAAGAACTTTCGCGTATGTTTTCTCACTCACACTCGCCCCATATCACCATTTGGTTCCTAAAAAATCTTACTGAAGGGAAGTTCAGACTTGCCAAGATAAATCGGCCGTACTGCACATTATGTTCGATTGATAAATAATACACATTACACAACGCGGAAGTTTCTCCGCGCTCTCATACCCAAATTATAATTATAAAAGTGTGATTTGATTACCCATTATTTCTAAGTTATGCACAATAAATATCTGTTCAATTATTGACCGACTCTTATTTATACACTAGCTGCCCCGACAAACGTTGTTTTGCCATATAAATTATTTCTAGCTGCCCGGCGCTACTTCGTTCGCGTGGTGTCCTACTCCTTACCCTACCCGATCCCTACCCTACTCCTTTACTACTCCTACCTACCCTACTCCTATAAGTAAAAAAAAAACCTATGTCCGTCTCCTGGTTCTAAGCTACCTCCCCACCAATTTTCAGCCAAATCGATTCAGCCGTTCTTGAGTTATAACTAATAACCATAGGGAATCATTATATTGTAGTCTTTGATGCGAGTTTCTGCACCTCTGATCCGATCTTACGCGCAAGTCGTAGACAGCTAGAGTAAACTATAGAGCAAAGACTACAATATAATGCGGTGTCTATAGACTGCTGCATATCTTCCTTTTCATTCGCACAAGAAAAACTAATATATTAACGGCACTAGCAAAGAAAAGAGACAGAGTAAGAATATTTCTGTCTCTTAGTGCGTGTCGGCTAAGCACATTATGTGCACCACAGAGTACTTTTTGATAGACTGCTGTCTACGCCCCAAGTTGAGTTCTTACCCAGTACGTTACGTATGTATGTATGTACCAATGTGACTTCTTCAAAGTTACGTCATACTTTCAAAATTGCTTATTTCTAAGGCCGCTTTCACATATAGGCGACTTTAGCAGTGCGACAGTCGCGCGACCGTCACCCATTCAGAATTTCATAATAAAAACAGAAGCGCAGCGGACGCGCGGCTGGTGCGCTTCTGTTTTTATTATGAAATTCTGAATGGGTGACGGTCGCGCGACTGTCGCGCTGCTAAAGTCGCCTAAATGTGAAAGCAGTCTTAGTCACCACTGACTAACAGTGAAGAGAAACATCGTACGGAAATCTTGTTATGTAATTATCATCCTAGAATGAGCAAGCGTGCTGATTTAGGGTTCGAGTCACACAGTGCTATAAAAGTAATAATTGGATACCTCAAAGTATTTACTAGATATTTTATATAGATTTACATATTTGTAGTTGCCAAGTACGTATGTACTAATTATTGACCAAAGTCTATTGCCTAAAATGCTTTTATTCAGCAATAAGAAAAATTAAAAAGTGCACAACCACAAATTATTGCTGTCATCTGTCACTTGACACTTCACTTTTGTAGTTCTGTCAGTAGTGTCAGTTGGTTGTCAAACCCAGCTGGATTCAACCGAGCTGCACACGTTTCGAACTTTTTTTCGGGTTTTTATTTAAAACGTTCACTTTTAATAGTGTAACGAAAAGTGTACTGACTGTGTGGGTATAAAGGTGAAAAGTTGTGAAAATGGCACAATCTCCAGCAGCTGTAGCGCCACCGAAGGAGCGCTACGTACCGAACGCGCTTAAATTCGCTTTTGGCGGCCTTGCCGGGTACCAATCTTGCATTTATTTTAAGACTACAACATTTCCTGTCCTTCACATAGGATCAATGTCATGGAAATTGCCGTAGAAACGTTTATTATGATTACATATTTACACTTTCAAAACTTAAAGGTTCTAGTTTCATAGAGATCAGGAAACTTGTTTATTACTTTTAAAAACCTTGTCCTCGCTAACACCCGTGAGCTAAACATTAACTCTAACGAATTCAATTGATAATTATGATCTCTGGGTTAATAATTGAGTTCAAATTGATTACTTTAACGTAATGTTAATTATGTAATATATGTAATCAGAATCACAGTTCAGTTTCTCATTAATCTCTTATCATATTCTGTAGGCAGAGAGAATAACAATAATTTGTTTTAATGTAATTTTAAATGAACTTTACATAAGACAATATGATTGTGTACGCCCCTAAGACGACCCACTGACCGTAATTTTACTTGTTCATATTTGAAATGGGATGCCAATATAATTGTATTAATTGAAGTAACACTTACCTACAGACCTAGGTTTAATAAACCCTGATAGGTTCTGGAAAAGGATGCCTGGAAGAATTTTGGGGACATGGCTCAGTGTTGAGACAGTGTACGAAAAATTAAAAAAAAAGAAAGGCTAGAACAATTTTAATCTTAAAATACATAATATTGACACTGTCTCACTCTTTTCTTTTAGCTGTGTTTTCACTTTACATTTTAAATAGGTCTCTGCAATAAAGGGAATAGTAAAACAATAGTAGCCCACTAGCAATGGGTACTAGTTGGTGACCGGCTCTTGTTCTGCAGCTGTGTATTTTTATGAAAAACACCACCAGCAGTTAAATATCTACTGGTAGAATTTAAAAAACACAAAAAAAATGAGCAGATAAGACTATCCATACTAATATTATAAATGCGAAAGTGTGTCTGTCTGTTACCTCTTCACGCTTATACCACTGAACTGACTTAGATTAAATTTGGTATAGAGATAGTTTGAGTCCCGGGAAAGGACATAGGACAGTTTTTATCCCGATATTCCCATGGGATTGAAACTTATGCGGGTGATACTTATGCTGCTAGTAAGATATATTCAGCGGCAGCAGCAGCAGTTGAATCATTGGGCAGTTGCTGGCCAGACACAACACCCATCTGGTTGGAGGATCTTCCCTTTCCTATAGAGGATGAGTGTACTTTTAAAACACCCTGCTCCTCATACGTCTATATATATTTATTTCTAAACTAGAACTGAACTGGTAAACAAAAATAAATAAACATGACAGCGGTAGCACAATTGCAAATAGAGCTTATCATAAAAACAAAAATTAAAAATGAAAATGCTATTTTATTAGTACCACCTACTAATACTGAAACATACTGAAAATCGTTTCTCAAATTCATCCTGTCACTTAGTTAATATGAAGATGGTAAGTGACCCACAATAAATAACCTTGTAACTAGATGACAAGCTTGAAATTAACATGGTAGTGATAAATTAGGAATCATCTGTGCTTAGGAAATATTATTATTTAGTATTCTCATGTAGCTTGTGGCTAAGTAACAACTGCATGAATTGATTGATACTTAGCAGATATAACAGGTGTAAAAGACAATGGAGCCGAATGAGTTACTTGTACTCCCCATTTTTATGGAGATATTGAAGGTCAAAATCCCAACTTTTACTGACGTGTTTTTACGAAAACTAGTTTTTAATGTTATAACAGAACTTTAAATACCCCACGACCCTTTTACCGTATTTAAAGTTCTGTTATATAACTTTAAAAACTAGTTTTAGTTGTAGTAGTTTAGGAGGAGGCGGAGCGCGTGAGGGAGAGGCAATCTTTGCGCCCTCTTTCCCCTATCCGCCACAGGAGACGCCCTGGGCGTCGGGAATCGATAGCCGATTCCCGGCCGCCGTAGACGCGGGCTTGCGGACGGTGAGCAATGGGCAGCTCGCCGTCCGGTAAGGACCAGGTCCGGGTCGACGGCGCGTTGTGTTCTACGCCCGCCTCAAAGAGATGTTAGCACTAACTGACGGGGTCCGCTAAGGCCGATGCCTGCCAGGGTTGCGGGTTGTTCGAAAGAGATACCTGGCACAGGCAACTGTAGGAACACGGGTGGGTTTTAGTCAGTAAGAATCTGACACTCCCTTCCGCTCTGCCCAGAGCGGGAGGGGACATATGATGATTTCCCACCCAAAAAAAAACCCCCTGTGCCGTTGCATGCACCCATAAGCACAATGTTTTGTGTGCGTTACATTGCGCACTACCGCAAACACCAGAAAATCTGCTGTTTGCGGTAGTGTACCTACAATGTAACGCACAATGTACACCAAAAATAAGAGTTGTTTCCCAACAATTATTTCTGTGCAATGTTACTTAGTTTGATGTACAGAATGCGTACCCTGTATGTAACAATGTTCTTCTTTCCAGCATGGCCGCGACATGCGTCGTTCAGCCTCTTGATTTGATCAAAACTCGGATGCAACTAAGCGGAGGCGGTCGGACCTCGTTCGCTGTTGCCGGGGAGATTGTGGCTCGCGAGGGATTCGTCTCCTTATACACGGGGCTCTCCGCAGCCTTGCTACGACAGGCCACATACACAACCACGCGACTGGGAGTCTACAGTTACCTATTTGATCTTTACAAAGAGTAAGTATCAAGTTTCAGTTGTAATTACTATAATTGATATTGAATGTCATACTAATCTATGATAATAGATATTGCGCCTGTATTTTCCGAAGGGGTTAGGCAGAGGGGTACCTACCTATGGTATACCCACATTTCGCTAGTTATGTTCAAGTCCCAAGGAATATGGAACCAAGCCAGACTGGGTCAGGCCGCAGGCCATCAACTGGGCACAAATCCAGAGTCCAGGCTGCTACTGAGTAATTATAAGGACAAACCCAACAGTTTACTCGACCTGGCAATCCAACCCAGGACCTCATACTCAACCGAAGCGCTTGTGACTATTAGACCAACAATTAAGGCAGCTGAATTGCATTAAAATTGCATAATTCATTAACATTGTATATATAGTGACATTTACTTCCGACAAAATGGAGTCAATTACTGCAATTCAATCTGCAATGCAGTGGCTTAGTCAACGTCAGTCCTTTGCCAACAGCTGGATACATACATACAGGAACAAAATATAAATAACAAAGATATTATAACTAGGTAGTGAATTCATCAGAATTTCAGAAAGGTTTCATAATACAGATAATGATAGTTTAATTAAATAACAAAACTGATTTAATTTATCGACTGACCTATTGATCCGTTGTTCACTCTACAATGCCTGTAGCATTGTGTGTTATAATAATGAATGTAGGTATGTTTGATATCACCTACATCGGAAACTGCTTGGTCTCAGCTATAAATATCTGTCTATTTTTACCTATCTATCTATACCAATAATAAAGCTGAAGACTTTGTTTTTCTGAACGTACTACTTAATTAATCTCTGGAACTACCAGTCGGGTTTCAAAAATATTTTTACTTTTAATAGCCTTTTTCTTCAGGAAGGCTATAAGCTATTGAATATCACACTAAGACTTAGGAGCCACACAGATAGAAAATAAGTCAGAAATAACGCTAAGCCAAAACGAAGTACTAGCACAGGTGGGCGATGCGATGGGGGTGCGGGGTGGGTCGGGGGATCAAGAAATTTCACGCGAACCATGTAACGGGCAGAAGCTAGTGGTACTATAGTCCGCGTGGAACTAGTTGGCCGTGCCTTAGGTATGTGAGCGGTGGGACGGAGGGGAGGGGGTCATTACTCAGTCTTTGTCATTACTCAGTACAATTATCGGCACGGATCTTGAGCGCTGACCTTCACCTGCGCAAAAGTAAGTTATTGGGTCCCTTTGGTGGGATGAAGTGAGGTGCGGGAGCGGGGTATATATACTGTCGTACAGTGACTATGATAATAATAATAATATTATGATTATATAATATTATGTTTTATTTTGCCATAAGTATACGATGCGCAAAGCGATCCCCACTCTACCGCCGAGTGCTCAAGATCCGTGCCGGTAACTATACGTGCGTTGCGAACACTAGGCAACCCCGCCGCCTTCACCCCCGTCTCCATCTAAGCGGTGACGTGGAGGAAGTGCGGTCGGCTGCACTTGGTGGTGGGGCCTGCTAGGCTTGGCGAGCTGATACCAGTCGGGTATACGCGCGAATGTACGAGTATCACCCGGGCCCCCGACTCTTGAGGTAGTGGTTGGAACCGTGGGGCTTTAGTTGGTCGACATAACCCCCCGTTTTCCCAAGAGGAAGGTATTCTTGAGGTCTTCCTTAAAGCAAAAAAAAAGTAATAGTAGATAGGTACGTACTTCAAGGTCGTTGAGACTTTAATTAAGAAGAAACAGGAAGAACTCTATTACTACTAACAGGTTGATACACTACTCTTTAAGAATTAGGAAGCTAGGCGTTTCAAGAAGGAAGGATTCTTCTTGACTGGCTAATTAGACTCAAATTCCATTCTAACTGCCCCAACTAACACACTTATTAACAATATGTCCTAAATCTTAATTAAGACTTCTAATACAAACACAAAGACGCATAACAACAAACATAAAGGGCTAAGGAAGGAACATGGGTGGGTTTTAGTCAGTAAGAGTCTGACACTCCCTTCCGCTCCGCCTAGAGCGGGAGGGGTCATTTGATGATTACCCAAGCCAAAAAAAAAAATTTTAATACCCGTTTTCACTTACAGTAAGCGAACCCAAAATAAAAGCACGCTGTTGGATTTTTAACGCTAAGCTCAGCGTCATAATTTGTTTTTATTTAGATGTTGCCTAGCTTCATGGTGTGGTTGCCCGGTACGTGTGTACGGGCCCTTCGTGCGTGTGTTGAAAGCGGGCATAAATATTTGAAGAGTAGTGTATACCCAAGCCGAGAGGTTTGTGGCTAAGTAATAACAGCCCCACGGGTCGATTGATCAGGTTAAGCTAAACTTGCCGCGGTTGGTCCGTGGTTGGGTGACCATCTTTTCATATCAAAACCTCTCCGTGCCTCGGCAAGCACGTTAAGCCGTTGGTCCCAGCTGTCATTCGTGGAACTTTGACAGTCGTTACGGGTCGTCAGAAGCCCAACAGTCTGACAACCAGTCTTACCAAGGGGTATCGTAATATCTAGTAATTGGGTTGTGAAGGTCAGATAGGCAGTCGCTCCATGTAAAATACTGGTATTCAGCTGCAGCCGGTTAGACTGGAAACCGACCACAACATAGTTGGGAAATGGCTTGGCAGATGATGAGATGTAGGTATACCCAAGCCTTTTGCAGGATACTCCGGGCCCTCAAACTCAAATCAAATCTAATACATAAAATTACAGTGCAAAGACACATTCCGCCATGTAATGATGGCATACAAATATTAACTCAAAGCATTTATTTCAAATAAACCAATTACAGATACATTTGAGTTATCAAGGGGTCGGTCAGTCAGAAAGAAAGCTAGTTGCCCATACCAAAGCGTAGTAGATACCTATGGAGAACAACGGGCAAGAAACTCCACGGCACGGACACTGTCAAATCATAAAATTGTTACTAAATATTGGTAACATCATTCATTTTGAAATTATACATGTGAGAATAATGTAGAAAGACGTCTACGTTAAAAGAGTCCGTTAGCAATTCAGAAATTAAAATACGCCGCAGCATTGCCATACTAATGTATCCTTCAAGTCATGCAAACAGTTTTCCTGAAGGTACCATACCATATTGAACACTGTTAATTTTCTATGTTTATTTATAGATGTATACTTAATTATAATGTAAGAGTTCGTTTGCCTTTGTCAGTTATCGCATGATTGATTCAGCGTTCACAGACGTTAGACCCTTACGCTTCGGTCGTGAGTTTATTTATTTATTTATTTATTTATTTAGGGACAAAAAACAGTTACACGTTACAATTTGAGTATCGGAGCTAATTAGATTTATTTAATAAACGTATAACCCACACTATTGTCCACGGATTAAATTAATAAATATCTAAATGAGGAAAGGACGGACGGTCACATATTGTTTTTGAATTAAAAGAAAAAAAGAAAAGCAAGTTATGAAAGGTTGTCGGTAAGCAAAGCTATTGCCATTTTTTTAAATTTTGCAGGAGAAAATGCAAAAATATCTGAATCGGTAAAGTGTGTGTTATAAGTTACTACAAGGCGACGGAGAGGTGCCCGCTCACCGGCGTTTGTTCTGCACTTCTCAGTGTGAAACAGACGAGGAACGCGCACCTCTCGCCGTATAATAGTTCTAGGTACTACGTAACATAATTTATTGGTAAGCTCATTACAATCAAACTTATTATTACAAATGCCATGCAGCATCATGGCCATGAGGAGCGTACGTCTGGACTCTAAACTCAAGAGAGTGTGCCGTTTGAGTAGTTCTAAATAAGATAATCTCGTGTGATAAAATTTATACTGCACGTTACGTAGGAATTTTTTCTGAACCATTTCAAGTCTATGTGAGTATTTGCCGTAGAAAGGACTCCAAATAGGAACAGCATATTCTAACTGGGAGCGAATCAGGGTCTTGTATAAAAATAAGAAAGTAGATTTTTTTTTAAAGTCCTTAGACGATCTCATGACGAAACCATACATCCGAAAGGCCCTGCTAATAACATTATCAATATGAACATCAAAGTGTAATTTGGAATCCAGTAAGATTCCAAGGTCTCGCGTGGACTCAACCTTTTTCAAAGCACTACCATGCAGGGTATACGTGAAATGAATTACATTTTTATTTTTGGTAAATGATATAGAATTACATTTAGGTAAGCTGAGTTGTAACTTGTTATCTAGGCAATACTGAGAGAGTCTATGGAGATCTTCTTGAAGTAGTAGGCAATCATGAATATTCGAACAAGATTTATAAATTTTCATATCATCGGCGTACATTAGGAAGGTTGAGTTAATAAAGCAGGATTTAATATCATTAATAAATAGAATAAAGAGGAGTGGGCCTAACACGGAACCCTGGGGCACACCAGATTCCACGACAAAATAGTCTGACTCGTAACCGTTTATAACAACTTTTTGAGTTCTGTTAAATATATAAGACGCAAACCACCTAAGCAAACTACCTCTGATGCCGTTGAAGGCAATTTTATCCAAAAGCAATTTATGGTCCACCCTGTCAAAAGCCTTCTGAAAATCCGTGTACACTGCATCAACTTGGATGCGGTTGTCCATCTTCTCAAATAGGTAATTTGTAAAAATCATAAGATTTGTGGTGGTTGATCGACATTTAACAAAACCGTGCTGTTCTGGAATGATAAGATTACGCAGATAGGGAAATAGCGAGCTATGCACAAGACTCTCAAAAAGCCTTGACAAAGTAGACAGTATCGAAATAGGGCGATAGTTTTTAATATCGGTTTTATCACCACTCTTATATATAGGTGTAATGAAGGCTCTCTTCCATACAGTGGATAAGACTTCGATGCCTCCCACGCATAAGGTCGTAAACCTAAAAAAGCATTAATGTCAGGAAAGCATTTTTTTATACGTTAACGTAAAAAATGCTCTCCTGACATTAATGTTTTTTCGTCATTTTTCGTGTTTTTAAGGTCGTAAGGCTAAAAAAACATTAATTTCAGGAGAGCATTTTTTTTAAACGTGCCGTAATTTTATAATGCTCTCCTGACATTCATGTTTTTTTAGCCTTACGACGTTATGCGTGGGAGGCGTCGACTTGTTGCAATAATTATCTAAATTATCTATCTATCTGTACTAATAATAAAGCTGAAGAGTTGGAACGCGTTAATCTCTGGAACCACCAGTCGGAAAAAGTCTTTTCTCATTTGATAGCCCAATTTTTGAGGAAGGCTTATTATTGGTAAAATTTCGGAAATAATAAAAAAAAAATTGCACCAGTGCGAAGCTGGAGCACGCTAGTCACACTAATATTATAAAGTTTGTGAGTGTGTGGGGGTGTGTTTATATGTTTGTTACTTCTTCACGCTCAAACTGCTGGACCAAATTTAATAACATTTTGTATGGAGGTAGCTGACACTCTGGATTAACATATAGGCTACTTTTTATCCCGATATTCCCACGGGATCGACACTTACGCGGGTGAAACCGCGTGGTGCAGCTAGTATTATGTATAAAGCCTTCCTCATGAATTGGGCTATAAAATGCGAAAAGATTTTTACCCCAACATATCTTATAATACAAGGTCCCGTGCCCGGGGCCCGTGGCTAAATGATAACAGCCGCACAGGTTGATTGATCAGGTTAAGCTACCCTTGCCGCGGTTGGTCTGTGGATGGATGACCATCTTTTCATACCGAGACCCCTCCGTGCCTCGTAAAGCACGTTAAGTTGTTGGTCCCGGCTGTCATTCGTGGATCTTTGACAGTCGTTACGGGTAGTCAGAAGCCCGGAAGTCTGATAACCAGTCTTACTAAGGGGTATCGCATTACACAATAACTGGGTTGTGGAGGTCAGATAGGCAGTCGCTCCATGTAAAATTCTGGTATTCTGCTGCATCCGGTTAGACTGGAAGCCGACCCCAACATAGTTGGGAAAAGGCTAGGCAGATGATGATGATTCGCATTGAGAAATTTTGCTACCCGACTGTTGCCTACAATTCGCTCTAAAACAATTTTTATTACTGACGTTACTGTTAGTTTGCAGTCCTATTCGTATGTTTTCCAATTTCCATTATGTCCAGTTTATGGAAAAAATGACGCAATATTTTTGCGCAGTGCGGTGAGGGTTTAGAGGTTAGTCGCAGCAGTTGCTGATTTTCACGACGATGCTTAGCCAATATAGGTAGCAAGTTTAGGTAAAAACAAGATTTTTATTTTCTTGAACTATTCCTAGGGTTTGAAATATTGTCCGATAAATTACTTCATGTTTAGTTATCCTAATCCTAACTAATATTATAAAAAGAAAAGTGAAAGTGAGTTTGTTTGTTTGTTTATTGTTATGTTGTCACGCTAAAACGGCTGAACAGACTTAGATGAAACTTAGCACATGGATAGACCATGACCAGCGAGGTAATTGCGTAACACTTACAGTAGCAATGGCTTTCATTTTGACAACGAAATAACGCAATGAATGTTGTTGAATTGTCAGAATGAAAGCCACTACTACTAGTACTAGTGTTAGTGTGTTACCTACGCAATTACCCCGCTGGCCTGGCCTAGCGTTGTACGGAGTTTTAATAGAATGCGAGGCCAGCTTTACTGATTATGTTATTATCACTGACGTACTGCCTGCTTTACGTGAACCGTGTAAAGAAGCCCCTGTCATTGGCGTATCTAGGGCTTTTTTCCATGAAAACCCTTCGTCTGGGATGAACGGAGGGCTATGTCGGACTCCTTTTCTTTTAGCACGTTTTTCATTCTTAAACATTCTGCTCCTAAAAGAGTTTCGTCAATTTGGAGAATACCCTTATACCTCACAAAATGCTTTCCACTTTCGAGATCTTAATTAAAAAAACCGGGCAAGAGCGAGTCGGACTCGCGCACCGAGGGTTCCGGAACATCCGGGTTTATGCATAAGGTTTATGTTTATGAAATTAAATGTTTTTTTTTTTTTGAGTTGATTGAATGAATGGTTAATTGCGGTTTACGATTTATGACGTATTAAAAAAAAAAACTACTTACTTACTAAATTTCGTTCAAACCAATTTTCGGTGGAAGTTTACATGGTAATGTACGGTGGGCTGCATCAATTGGGTACCCCAGTTGTATTAAAATTTTCATACAACTGGGGTACCCAATTGATGCAGCCCACTGTACATCATATATTTTTTTTAGTTTTATCATTCTCTTATTTTAGAAGTTACAGGGGGGGGGGTCACATTTTACCACTTTGGAAGTGTCTCTCGCTCAAACTATTCAGTTTAGAAAAAAAATAAAATTAGAAACCTCAACATCATTTTTGAAGACCTATCCATAGATACCCCAGACGTATGGCTTTGATGAAAAAAAAATTTGTTTCCCCCAAAAGTTAATGTTTTTTTTTCTATTTTTATGTGAAAATCTTAATGCGGTTCACGGAATACATCTACTTACCAAGTTTCAACAGTATAGGTCTTATAGTTTCGAAAAAAAGTGGCTGTGTCATACGGACGGACAGACAGACAGACAGACATGACGAATCTATAAGGGTTCCGTTTTTTGCCATCTGGCAACGGAACCCTAAAAATGCATAGATCGAAGCGGCAGCGCGCGGAACGGCGCGGTGTTCCGACGTGCGCTTGTCACTTTTCAAGTTTTCATTGTGGGCTGTGGCACGAAATTTAAATGTTGAATCAATTATTTTTGTTATTTCAGAAGTAATTAAATGGAAGGTTTTATGTAGGTAATAATACATTTGTGTAGGTCTTTGTGGTAGATTATTTAATTGATTGCTTTTGTGTGAAGTTATATTATTATGTATGTATCCAGCTTAGAATTTCGAATAGGTCCCCAAAGGTCCTAAGGTGGGCACCAGACCATTATAAGGTGGTCACGGAACCTCCCCATATATATACGCCTATGCCCCTGAACCCCTGCCTGATCTCTCTTCGGTCGTGTCGGATTGCCGTCCCATCGGACTATGAGAGTGAGGGAAGGGGGAGTGCACCTGTGTCTGCGCGCACACTTGTGCACTATAATATCTTCCGCTCCGAAGGCTAGTCTCTGTTGAGATTGGCCGCCGTGGCCGAAATGCGGTCTGAAGAACTTTATGTAAAGATTGAGCAAACACAATGTCATCGTCCGTCGTCAGGTTATAAAGAATACTTGCCACGTGCATTTACGTCAGTCTCGGAATTCCGCACCCACTGCAGCAGTGCGATTCTGTAATTATCTCACCGTGAAAACTTAGGAGAAGTGAGCGTGGAGTGAGCTGTCAATAGTGTCAATTCTTAGCAAAAACAAACTCACTTCACTTAAGTTTTCACGGTGAGATTTTTACAGAATCGACCGGCTGTTCCCAAAAAAAAGCTTGGATGAAGAATATGGTCTATTTTCTCATCCGTCGTTCGCATGACTATTTGATGGATGGCGTAGGTACATACACTTACACATCAAACTATACATTTCCAGTTTTAGCTGACCTCGCACTGTTTAGGTTTATCGTACAATCAGAAGTCAGCTTATACTGTAGGTACCTATAGCTTGATGTATCGCCGTGCGTACATACAAACTTGCATCTCTACAAAAATAACCATGCGGTGCGATGTTTTCTAGCCAGATATAATTTAATCTTGATGTTTTTTTTGTTTGTTTATGATCGTGGTATCTCCGTGATTGTGGCTAAAAGCTTTACACCGGTTGTTACTAGTTACGTGCAAAACTCTTAAACCACGTCTTATCTCTCAGAATTATTTACATAACAATTTACCATTATCTGAAGGTGGGCTCGTGGCTAAATAATAAAAGCCGCACGAATCGAGCGATCAGGTTGGTCCATAGATGGGTGACCATCTCTAAATAAAGAGACCCCTCCTTGCCTTGGAAATCACGTTGAATCGTTGGTCCCGCCTGTCATTCGTGGATCTTTGACAGTCGTTACAGGTCGTCAGAAGCCCGAAAGTCAGTCAACCAGTCTTAGCAAGAGGTATTGTATTACCCAATAACTAGGTTGTGGAAATGTGAAGGTCAGATAGGCAGTCGCACCATGAAAATTATTGGTATTCAGCTGCATACGGTTAGTCTGGAAGCCGACCCGGGACACCAACATAGTTGGGAAAAGGCTTGGCAGATGATTACCATTATCTAAAGGTATCTACACATTTTTAAACTCAATAATGTTTTCTTTATCAACAGCCAACAGACAACTTAGAATATTGAAAATATTGGAGTGTCTCCATCAAATTAAGACCCTGAGAGAAATGATAACAGGCAAACCGAATATAGTTTGATAATGTATGTAAATTGTTGATACATTCGTAGACCAAACAGTTTTAGTAGAAATAGTATCTAAAATAGAAATCGTACATAAAGTAGGTTGTATTTCATAATGGTAGAGTTCATATACAGGGTTATTGGTAAAACATTAACAACCTCTTAAGAGGCCATTGTACTCATCATTATGTACAACTTTTACTATGGGACCAGAACCGAAATCGCGAAAAAAAAAACCAGCTGTTCCCTACATTTTGACGAGTTATACGAACATAAATGCTGATTTTTTTTTTCGCGTTTTCAGGTTTGGTTCCATAGTAAAAGTTGTTCATAATAATGAGTACGATGACGTCTTAAGAGGTTGTTAATGTTTTACCAATAACCCTGTATAACTAAACAACGGATATGCTGCTGCTGGGGAGTTTGTTGCGCCACTTCTTCTTGAGCTGGTATCGTTTCTTACCTCTTAAGAGGTTGTTAATGTTTTACCAATAACCCTGTATAAAAACATGTGACATTGACAGACGGAACGCGGGAGCAGCACCGGGTTTCGGTACCAAGACCCTGCTGGGCGTGGCAGCGGGCTCCATCGGCGCGTTCGTGGGCACCCCCGCTGAGGTGGCGCTGATCCGTATGACGGCTGATGGCAGGCTGCCGGTGGAACAGAGAAGAAACTACAAGAATGTGGCCGATGCTCTTATCAGGTATTTATTACGACGATGTATTATTTTTTATTTATCCTTCTGATAGATTCTTATTTTGTAAATGTGAGGACCTTGTAGGCCTTGTAGGCTTTAGATCTGTAGATATTTTTTTTATTATAACAAGTACCTGGTACTTGTTAACAGGCCTTCGCTGTCCTCCCATGCCTACTATAATTTGAAAACAGTGTAAAAGCCAGTTATTTTGAAAAAGAGTAACCATGGAGTTTCATGCCGGTTCTTCTCCATAGGTAACGACCAATTGGAACCGTGCACCTAGCTTCTGACGTTTCATAAGTGCCCATGTAGGCTTATGCGAAATAAAATATTTTGATTTTGATGTTTCTAAAGGAGGATTTTCACGATATTATTTTTTTACGTAAAACCATTGCAATATTTTTTTTTTAACGGCCACTGGATTTTCGACTCTCGATGTTGAACCGAGCATTGAGAATCCAATATAATGTAGCCCCAGAACATCAAAAAGCACACGGTTGAATTTCAACTCTCGGCGCTACGGCAGTTTGTTGAAAATCGTCCGTGGTTACCAAGGCTATCTCTAACGTCTTATGTTCTCAATCTCAACCCGTGTATGTGGCGTGTCCCCACAGGATAGTAAGAGAGGAAGGCGTCCTGAAGCTATGGCGCGGCGCGATGCCTACTGTCGGACGAGCCATGGTCGTCAACGCCGCACAGCTCAGCACCTACTCCCAGGTAACTAGGACCCAAAGCTTTTTACATATTCTTAGTTTTTAAACGACTTCAAAAAAAGGAGACGACTTCAAAACTCCGTCAATATAAACCAATTTCAAAAATTCTTCTTTTGTTTTAAAGGGGTCCCATATAAATTTAGTTAAGTTCTGATGAGTGGCTTTTAAGTTAGCTTCAATAATACGTATTTTTTTCCACTTGGTGTATGTTAATGATGTTTTAATAACTTTATGTCACTGTTACTTAACAAGTGAAGGTACCTATACGAATTTTTAGGGTTGGTTACAGCTAAAAAGTAAAAAATAATAACTTTATTACAACAAAAAAAAAAACAACCGACTTCCAAATAAAACACTACAAAGTTGAAGTTGGTGGCAAAAAACGAAAATACAAAACCAAAGACTTCCGAAATTAAAGTTATTTTTTACTTTTTAGAAATCGATTTTTTTTTTGTAATAAAGTTTTCAAAAGTGAGTGTAATATTCCACAACAAAGATGGCACTGACAGCTTTTAAACGAGGCTTTAGATGTGATGATCGCGTTCAGTTGAATTGGTGAATTCCGCGCTAAGAAATCGTTATCTGCACAATATCTTAAACGTCAAATGGTACACATGTGTACCAAGGATAACTTCGAGAGGGTTAAATGTCGACTCAGGGGAGTTCCAGCAATAATAAAAATATTTTTTCTCGCAGGCGCGTGAGATGTTCGTAGGCTATGTCCCGGACGGCATCTTGCTTCATTTCTGCGCGTCCATGGTATCTGGTCTTATCACCACTATCGCTTCTATGCCTGTTGACATCATTAAAACAAGGTAATTAATATTAAGTTTTATTTTCAGCTTATAATTTGATGAGCCATATAAACATTCGGCTTAATTATGTATCATAGCCGATCCGAAGTTTCCGCAGAAGACTGTGCAATTGTTAGGATTAAAAGGGGGACACCAAAGGAAAGGCCGTTCTAAGGATTTTCAATAATACGTTTATTATCCTTTTATTTATATTGGAAGGTGTGTTTTACTAATATTATGTGAGACGTCTGATCAAGGGTAAAAGAATAGTACTGTCACTATGAGAAAGTAAGGGTTTCAGTCAAGTGGTAAGGGTGGACTCGGATAAAAAAAAAATTATGAGTTAGAATGAGAAAGACGATAGTGTTTGAAGTAAGGTCGAGTTCTAACTCAGCCTCTTGCAGTCCACAGCTGGACATAGGCCTGTCCCAGGCTACGCCACAACACCCTGTCCTCCGCCTTCCGCATCCAGTGTACCCCAGCCACCTTCTTTAGGTCGTCCGTCCATCTAGCTAGGGGGCGTCCCACACTACGCTTGCCGACACGCGGTCTCCACTCCAGGACTCGTCTGCTCCACCGGCCATCGGTCTTTCGACAGACATGGCCATGAAGGATTATGTCTACCTAGGGCAAGTCATTCAGCTCGGTAGACACAACTTTGAGAAAGAGGCCGACAGAAGGATCCAGTTGGGTTGGGCAGCATTTGGAAAATTCCGTCAAGACTTCTCGTCGCCTATCCCGCAGTGTTTGAAGACAAAGGTCTTCAACTAGTGCGGCCTGCCAGCCACCTTCGTAGGGTCGACTTGTTTTTTCTATACTCGCAACAGCAATAACATTTCTTAGGGTCCAAATGGTGACACGAGACGAGTGTAATGTTCGATTCCTCTAATTTACGGATCGTTATTGCTTAAAATTAAGACTCTTGTTTCTTCACCAATCATGAAGCAAAAACCTCATAGCTTCGGGCGCGTACACATAGCGATCCGTTGTACAGGTCCGTTATTTGATGGCGTTTGTAGTTGTATGAGCCAGTTCACACACAATACAGTATTCCGGATCCAGTAAAAAAGAAAAAGAGATCAGATAAGATCCGTTAAAAAGGATCCTGTAAAAACGGACGTTCTATGTGTACGCGCCCTTAGTAGGCCCTCCCATAAGGAAGTAGCTTTCACAGGTAAAATTTTCTTACGAATCTATTTGTACGCCAAGTTTTGGGAATAAAAAATGCTGCCATTGGTAAGCAAAATTATTCGTGTTTGTTTATAAGGAACAAGGAACCAAGCGTAAGGGCGCTTTCAATTTAGACGTTTCGTGTCGGACCGCTACGGTGCCCAAGCGGTGCGTTCGTCGTATTGCGCACGGACGTTCGTTTGTTTTCATACAAAGCGCTTGGTGCGGGTTGTTGAGCGTTCGCAGTACCGACGCCGCACTGTTGCCGCACCGCGCGCTTTGTATGAAAATAAACGAACGTCCGTGCGCAATACGACGAACGCACCGCTTCGGCACCGCAACGGTCCGACACGAAACGTCTAAATTGAAAGCGCCCTAAGAGAACATCCCCAAAAGTTCGTAGTGTCTATGTTCATTGTACATTGTACTTTCACGTAAACAAATGCAATGTTCTAATGGTTTTTTTTCTATTCTGACACGAATATTATGCTCTAATTTTACATTAGGTCAATGTTATATAAATGAAACATCATTAATTTAACCTTAACGCTGCCGACGCGATGTCGTGTAGTTGTGGCAGTAAAATTTAACGTGTGTTTTGTTTTGTTTTTGTTTTGACGTATGTTTTGCAGCGATTTTATTTTTTAAATGTCGCAGCGTCATGCTGAAATAGGCGGAGCCTTTTGGCCTTGTAAAGGACTTTCTGTTTTTTACTTTTTTTTATATTTATACACGACGTATTTTTCAAGTGGGCGTGGATGCCCAAATTCGAAACTGAGGAATAGCGAAAAGTACTCAAAGGAGCCTCGTGCTCGATTTTGATGAAAACTAAAACTGCATCATTGGATTTTTGAAAAATCAACATTTAGCCAGGAATCCAACCCATTGATTTTGATTTAAAAAAAACATACTGTATTATTACACCATTCGGCAGTGTTCCTAATAAAGATCACATTTTGGGAAGTAATAACATACGGAATACTTAAGGAAAATTCTTCTTCTCATGTGTATTATGTGCTGACGTTACTCGTCTTTACTCACGCGTTCACGGCGTGTTTGTACACATACTTAACCACTAGTAAAGCGCGCGTCGCTTCGTGACTTGATAAAAACACTGTACGTAGTACGTGTACGTGTACGTCTATACTATAAACTGACCATTCGTCCCGTTTTGAACGGGACTGTCCCTTTTCCAGTCACCTGTCCCTTTGTCCCCAAACAAAGCTTTGGGACGCAAAATAGTCCCGTTTTAAAAACATTATGTCAGAGGTTTGATTTAATAAGAATGGTGAACTGATAATTGATTTTTATTTTTCACAATTTTTCGAATTTAATTAAAAGATTTCTGATGAAACATTAACTATTTATTTTAATTTTTCTTGCTGAATGGCTATTTGTATAGAATATTTATAATTAATCTGAATATAGTATAGTGAAGAACACTAATTGAATTAAGTTACACTTTTTCTAAACAAAGAAAATTAAAAAGTTGTGTTTGTTATCATTTAACCTGCTAACTGTCGTTTAGAAACCCATGTCCCGTTTTGAGTTTAAAAATAAATGGTCAGTTTAAGTATAGAAGAACAACGCGGTCACACAGACAGACACGAAAAGCGACTTTAATCTAAATTATGTATTGTATAGAAGCGGAACAAAAGAAAAGTGGCAAAAATAAAATCTTAGCAAAAATGCGAATAAATGTGATTTTTTTTATCGTTTTCAGGATACAGAACGCGGCTAAAGGCCAGAGTCAAGTGACGGTGGTGACGTCACTGCTGAAGAACGAAGGTGTACTGTCGTTATGGAAGGGTTTCCTGCCCTACTACGCTCGTCTCGGGCCCCACACTGTGCTCACGTTCATATTCCTCGAGCAAATGAACGCAGCTTACTTCAGGATGTACTAACTAAGTAATACGAGTTTATAAGAGAAATGAAACGCTGAGGTAAGCATGATGTGTTCGTTTTATGGTGATTTGCTTGACACATCTACAGATGACAGACGTCATAATTATAATATAATTATGACATTGTATTTCAATGATTGAAACAATCGAGCATAATTTTTAGACTTTATAAGAGTCTACAAACGATTTTCTTTTGTTAAAGATAATAATTTATCTTTACGATGTTTTTCTTCGTTTACACTTTTAAATCGGCATCCATTATCATTTTCTGTAAAAGAATGGATAAGAAATATTTTTATACTATAGTGGCACAGCTCTAGAATAGGTATATACTTTGTTTATGTCCTACATATAATTATACAAGGTGTAACAGAATTAACGCAAGTTCTGAAAATAGTTTGTTCATAATTAAATCGATTTCAGTAACTTTTAATAAAGGTATTTTCTTCAAAAATGGCCGCCGATTGAGCCAAAGAAAATTAAATCTTATTTCAAGGCAGTAAGACTCAATTTTAAATGCAAAAAGTAATGCTAGATTCAACACGATTTTCATAATCATAATAGATAGCTTTAAAAAAAGTTTTGGTCATTGTACTATGCTTTTAACTCAATACTTTAACTGGTGTGTATGTATGAGTTCTTACGTTAATTATATTACATATTGTATAAAGAACAGTAAACAGTTCGCTTGGTTCATCGTTTGTGTATTTAGTCGGCGTCTGATTACTACACTGATAAAAAAATATTGCTGCACTTGATAACAGGGTTTAAAGATTATAATGTTAATAGCCTCTCGGATAGCGAGAGTGGAAATATCTCAAATTATACTGGAGTAGCGAAATTACCAAGTTTCATGCTTCACGTTGTAATGTCATATAACATCTCGCCCACAGATATACCTAGATAACGCAAGAGTAACTACTTCGCGTGCCAAAAATTGCACCAACTTATGATTACAAATCGTAAGCCGCCCCTTTCGCGCTCAGTCCTTTGTACTGCTGGCTGGGTAAGTGTGAGCGAGAGCGCGAGCTTGTGACGTAATAGTAGGTAGTCGAAAAAATGGCACGCTTGGTTTTCATACAGTTCGTGATACTTGCGTTAGCTAGGTATATCTATATCTGTGATCTCGCCTGTATTGACCGCAGGGTTCGGTAGAGGTGTGTAGTTGGTACACCCACATATCGCTCTAAAGTACATAGCTTTGTAGTTTAGAGTTAAAGGGGACTACAGGACCTAAATGCAAAAAACGCAAGCTTTATAATGCCTAAAAGTATAAGATCGACTACAGTAAACAAAATCAGAAAAATATATGATATTCTACAGGATATATGCTAGTTAGATAGTGTGTTGAAAACATAATACAACTAATTTGATACGATAGAAAAAAATCATGAAGATACATCTAAAAACTTTCTTATTACAATAAAAACCATAGGTACTAATAAACATACCTACAATAATTTTAATTTATTAGTCCAAACAATAGATTTTTCGTAAATAGATAATTGCTTCATATTTTGCAATAAATTACCAGCTTTGTGTCATCGCGCTTCTCTTTCTTTTCTATGCAGTCCGACAGTGACCGCGCTTTAGTTCATGTAGCCCTTTAAAGGCACAATGTAGGTACCTAATTGTACGAGCAAACCCGTACAATTAATATGTATCAATTTTGTGCTGACATGGACGCGCGGCGAATGAATAAAATTACATGTTTGAGTTAGCAAAGTAGTAGTTGCATAGCATCGATCGACTCATTCGCCGCGGCGATCATTTATCAGTTTTTTTGGACATTTGTGCTTTCTTTTTACCTATCAATACATGAGTCGAACGAACATTTATCAGTTTATCATTTAAATGTACCTTTACCCGTACACTAATTATTGAAAAGTGGTGCGTATGATCTTCTGTTTAGCGTACAGGTATCATATAATATAAACACTTGTTTTGCACGACTGATAATGTGTTCTATGACGTCACAAGCACTATTTAGTGATGGGAAAATCAAATCGGTTTAAAGACGCCGCCGTGTGCGGCACCCGTCTCGCCACACCCCCGGGGCCTAGCGCTAGCGCCAGCGCTCACGCTCACCCAGCCAGCAGTACTCAGGACTGAGCGCGAAAGTGGCGGCTTACGATTTTTGTACGTAAGCTGGTGCGATTATCGGCACGCGAAGTAGTTGCTCTTGCGTTATCTAGGTGTATCTATATCTGTGGGTTTTGCCATCTGGAGTTTCTCGGTTGTAGATAGGCGCGCCCTCTATTACATGGGACTTAAACACAACTGGCGAAATGTAGGTGTACTATAGGTACACCTGTGCCAAACCCTTCGGAATACAGGCGTCATTTAAGGCGTAAGGGCTATTCTTGCTTGCAACGCTGGGCCGCTAAAGTAACGCTTGCTAACAGATGTGGTCATCGTGTGCACGGGATTTTGTTTTCAAATTGAACAGATGCACCTAAGTGTCCTCGATGGTACCGTTTATTAGCTGCCATCAGTGTGTAAATATTTGCAGCCGATATCTGCTATCACTAATATTACATAGTGTACATATTAAAGTGCTTACCTAAGTGTTTCATCATGTTATATTTTTTATACAAAAATAATGGATTCGAAATCAATACTCGATTGAACTGTTCGAATACTTAAACTATTTGTTTTTTTTTATTATGATCATTCGATTTCGTTAAAAGTTTATATCATAATTAAGGAAAAATGAAAACATAAATCATAAACATAAACATGATATTTTTACTTTTATTTTGTAACGGCCGGCTGGCTGGTAACAGAGAGTATCTACAATTATCTATGAATGTGCTAATACATTTATATTGATAAGATACTCCTTGCGTAATACGAAGTCTGACGCAATACTGTTTGTCTGTCGTACATATTACGTCATTTTACGTGAGAATGGAACTGAAGAGTAGGTATACAAAGGTGACGAAACGTTTTTATCAGTTGAAACTGGTCTATTTTCGAACAAAAACAAGTTCCTTTAGAACTCGAAATAGATTGGCTAGTGTGGAAAGTCCGATTCAAACTTTATGGCGGTTTGGTCGGAACATGAGGCGAGTCATTGCGCAGTAATAAATTCACCTGTCAGTGGGGATGAGGGGTGGGGTAGGTACTGTGCAGCGAGTAGCGTACTTCGGAGCCGTCGGACTACAACGAGCTCGTAACTAAAAAATGCTACATCACTTTAACTTTTATAATCAGTAAAATATTTAAAACATTGCTCTAAGGGCTGATTTTTCCAACGCCGGATTTTTTTTAGAGGAATAAGTTTGAATTTTCGACATTTCTTCCATACAAAATCTGTCAGACGGCACTTTTATTCCACGGATAAAAATTATCTGTCGATTGAAAAATCGGCCCTAAGTGTAAAATATATAAAAATAAATCTTTACAAGAAATTATATTAGCCATATACAGGGTTATTGGTAAAACATTGGCAACCTCTTAAGAGGTCATTGTACTCATCATTATGAACAACTTTTACTATGGGACCAAACCTGAAATCTCGAAAAAAAATCAGCTGTTCCCTACATTTATGTTCGTTTAACTCGTCAAAATGTAGGGAACAGCTGATTTTTTTTTTGACAGATTGTGAAATTTGACAGCTTGATGTGATGGCGTCTGTACGAAAACTAAATTGACGTTAAAAATATATGCAAAAATCTGTAGTCGAGTTTTATTATTGAATGCAAGCCAGTCGCTATCTAATCTTGGTCGTTATAATACCTTTTTATGTTAGTAATCTATCTGTAATCCCCACTTCAGTTCACTTTTATCTTCCATCCCATAAAATTAAGATTTGATCGATTTTTTCCAGCATTTTATATAAAATAGAACATATTTTATCGGTGACCATCTTTACGTACCCTCCGTGCCTCGGAAAGCACGTTAATCCGTTGGTCCCGGCTGTCATTCGTGAATCTTTGACAGTCGTTACGGGTAGTCAGAAGCCCGAAAGTATGAAACCAGTCTTACCAAGGGGTATCGTATTACCCAGTAACTGGTTTGTGGAGGTCAGATAGGCAGTCGCTCCATGTAAAATCCTGGTATTCAGCTGCATCCGGCTAGACTGGAAGCCGACCCCAACATAGTTGGGTAACGGCTAGGCAGATGATGAGGATATATTTTATTGTACACCAAAATTGTAACACAGCTCTTTTACAATATTGCTAGTTCTATGATGATGAATGGTTATGTGCAGACGCCAGCACATTAAGCTACCCGAAACTGTCAAATTTTCCCAATCAACTTTGAACCTTATGCTTTAGCGTTGAAAATCTATTAAAGAAATTTGACAGATTGTAGTAGCTTTATGTGCGCCCGTCTGCACTATCTCATCGCAGATTTCTGATGCCAAAAATGGTGTGACCTATGTGTCTACGCGTTGGAAGTATGAAATGCTTTTTCATTACAAATTTTCACTACGAATGTACTAATTATACTGCCTGTATTAAATGGATTGATTTAGACGCTTAGCGATTCTCAGTCTGCTCGATAACGTAGATATCGCAATGTATGTTGTTGAATTGTCAAACTGAAAGCCATTGCTATTGTTAGTGTGATGCGCAATTACCCCGAAGTTTTGTCTGCCTTTTGGACACCGAGATATTAGTCAATCATTTTGGACTAATTTATTTTGTTTTTACAATTTCGTCTTTCCAATTTCTTATGATAAATATCTATTAAACTGCCACTTATGGAGGAAGCGCCAAGGTAACCCACGAATATTAATATTTCAAAGAAATAGTCGTTCAATAGGATTATACGAACTTATTACTTATTGATGATTATACAGGGTTATTGGTAAAACATTAACAACCTCTTAAGAGGTCTTTGTACTCATCATTACGAACAACTTTTACTATGGAACCAAACCTGAAATCACGAAAAAAAAAATCTGCTGTTCCCTGCATTTATGTTCGTAAAGTCGTCAAAATGTAGGGAACAATTTGGTCCCATAGTAAAAGTTGTTCATAATGATGAGTACAATGACCTCTTAAGGGGTTGTTAATGTTTTACCAATAACCCTGTGTAGATTTTAATTCTGTAAATACATGTTACGGTCGCGAATCACATTTTGTTCAACATAAAACCTGACACTAACCTGCAAATTGCAAAAAAATCGTAAGAATAGGGTTTGGAGGTCCTTGGCATACCTACCTGTCCGCCATTTTGATTTTTTTTTTTCAAAATGGCGACATCAATGCAAATAGAAATCATAATAATACCAAACCCCGTAAAGTGTCACGTTTTCAAGATATTAAGTTAACGTTCACAGTGGATCACGTGACAAAAAACAAAATGGCGCGACATTAAGTATGCTAGGCTCCATATAAAAGTCTTCAATACCCTTTGAATCTCTCAGGCTAACCTGGCGATTCCCCCTTATGTGTGACAGTGTAAACCAGTGTCGAATAGATTCCACGTGAACATTGAAGGGTTAAATGTTGTATTTATTTATTTAAAAGTGCATATTGTTTTGTGTCAGATGCTTTGATAACATTAAGTTCAATTTTAAATTCATTTTTTAATATAGTTACTTTTACATTTCAATTGTTAATTTTAAGTACAAAGTATATTTTTGATGTTTTTTAATGTTTTGGATATTTTTTTAATGTTCCGTAAGTATGTTTTCTACTTCAGTGCAATTTTTTATGTTCACGAAAAAATGATTTTGAATATAGTTATGACGTACAAATAATTTTCTGAAATGTTGTTTTAGTAACCTATGTATAAATAAATATTTATGTTTTACATAAAGAAGGTGTTCTTCATTTATATTATTAAAAAGATGATTCTGCACCTAAGTGCGGCTTAAAAATGTATTGTAACTAAAAATAATATTTTATAGGTTAAAAATATGTATGAAACGAGATTAAATTTTGTTTTTTTTTTGTATTGATTGGCGCTATACATATTATTGATGTCTACTTTGTTTACAATATAAAAAAATATATTTAAAGGTTTATATATTCACTATTAGCCGAAGAAACAGTCTTTTACAATAATTATTATTTTAATTATTGTACGTTAAGAATAGACGAGGTGGACAACAATGTATAAAGGGGATTGCATATTTTTATATAGAACCTGGCATACCTAACTATCCGCCATTTTGTTTTTTTTTCAAAATGGCGGCCACGCATGACACCTAGTATAAATCGATAGCTAACATTAATGCAAATGGGAAACACAATAGGACCAAACTCCGTAAAGCGTCACGTTTCCAAGATATTAACGTTGATCACATGACATCCATATTTTTTTGAACTTGCGTACATCTTGTGTAGGTATGCCACGGACCTTCAAAGCCCTTTGGAGACTATTCGAATAATTGACGAGTCCACCTCTAAAAATATTAAATCATGATATTACATAATTCTGTTCTTAAATTAGTAACATAACTATGTAGCTACTTTAAGAACAGAATTATTATAAAACAGTACAATGTGATAAAATGTTATTATAAATATTATATATTTTTATATACGCTCTTTATAATTTGTGACTAACGCGAGAGGCAATGTTGTTATAGGTTAATAAAGAACATTGTTTTGAATTCTCCTTTTTATTATTTATTATCTTGACCTCAGTTTTTCCCAAGAGATTGTTCAAATGGAAAACTTGACAATCCTTCTTCTTCTTAGACGCGAAAATTTATGAGGATGGATGGATGGATGTTAGTTACTCGTTCACGCAAAAACTACTGAACGGATTTTGATTAGTCTCCAGTAATATAGCTTATATAGTGGAAATATCGGGATAAAAACAATCCTATGTCCTTTCCCGAGACTCAAATTAGCTCTATACCAAATTTCATCTAAATCGTTTCAGCGTGAAGAGGTAACAGACAGACAGACACACTTTCACATTTATAATGTTAGTATGGATACATCAGAATAACACGTAGGATACTTTTTATCCCGATATTACCACGGGATCGACACAAGCGCGGGGTGCTGCTAGATTGTTAATATTGAAAATTTCCCGAGAAAATTGTTTTAGTCAGAATAGCTTCCTCAGTTTAGCCAGTGGCAGTGGACTGACAAAGGCTGCCTGCAGTGTTGAACGTGGAAATAATCGGTGGGTGTCTCGTGCCTGTGGACCACTTAACATTGTAAAGTGATAAAGCCATCCACTGATAACATCGTACCTATACCAATATTCCGTGACATTAAAATTTCCTTTGACCGTGACCTGCCATAGAGGCCGTCGGATAATGACAAAAAGAGACTAAATTCGCAAAACGTGATGTAGTAACCTGAAAATTTCAATTTTCGAGAAATATTGGTCATCTTCGAAGTGCCATAGGTTGGCTCCTATGTGGTCAACAGAGCTGCAGTTGGGCTCAAATTGTAGGTAATTTTATACAGTGTATAATTGAAGTAAATATTGTCCGCAAAAAATGCGTAGTTTTGGCCCTGGAGAGCAAATAGTCAAAAAAGTCCCAAAATTTCGAAGTTTTTCTCGATTTTCTCAGTTTCCACAGGTTTTTCGAAGTTGCAAATTTGAATTCACGCTACTTTAACAGACCCATACAACATACCAAAAATGCAGAACTACATCACGCTTTGCGAATTTAATGTCTTTATCCGACGGCCTATTAGGTTGAGCTGATTAAAAATATTCGTGTCGCGTGCGTGTCGACTCAAGTAATTTTTAGCACTGGACAAAATTGATTAAAACCTCTACAGTCGCTGTCTGCTGTAAAAGTCACCCATGACACAATATTCTGTCAGCCCATCAGTCAAACATTCACTTCGAAAAGGGCGGTGTCGCCGTATCGCAACAAAATTTTTTTGTGATAAAAGTATAAAAAATATCGTGGGATGACTGTGATAAAAAGGACAACATAACTAGTTTATTATAATTAATTAAAAATGGAAACAAATAATAAAAGTAAAAATAAATTACCAATCCACCAGCAAATGATACTAGGCGGACTATCTCGGTATAAAAACTTTTATTTACTTTTTACGGAGAATATTAGCAAGTAGAAATACTGCTCTGAGAAAAGCCTCGCCAGAACTATGCCTGCAATCTAGAGTCTATGGCACCTGTCCGACGACGAGGAAGCGAATAGCTGTAGACTATTTTCTCGCTCAAGAAACTATAATAGATGTCCCTCGTCAATTCAGGGTATAACCATAAAATCGCAACATCAAGCTACCCGAAACTGTCTAATTTTCCCAATCAACCTTGAACCTTATTCTGTAGCGATAAAGTTGAAAATCTATTAAAGAAATTTGACAGATTGTAGTAGCTTGATGTGCTTGCGTCTGTACATGATTCTAGACCGTTGTATTCGTCACCAGTATTGTAGATTCGATTAGAAGATTGAATTGTAGATTCGTTGATTATCAAAAAAAAATCTGCTGTTCCATAGAAAAGTGCAATACCTACGCGGTCAAATTGTATGGAACAGCATTTTTTTTTTAATAATCGCGGAAAAATTTCAACGCAGGGGGATTCTGAATCATGTTCTGATTCCATGGTATCAGGAAGTGCATCGATGTCCATGCCACCCTGGTATATTAATAGTTGATCGCTTACTGTTATTGCACGCTTTTTAGCGGGAAAATTAATAATAATCGGAAGCAATAGGGATCAATGTTACTGACATGAAGCAATCGTTGAAAGGAAGCGCTTCTTTGGCCGCCTGAAAAAAGTACTTAATAGTCTTCTATCAGGCGGAAACAAGGTGCGTGCCTTCAACGGTTGGGTCATGCCGGTTTTGATGTACTCTTTCGGCATACTCAAATGGACTCAAACCGAACTCGACACGTGGATAGGAGGGTCCATGCACTGCTGACTGCAAATCGAATGCATCACCCACTGTCATCCGCCGCGAAAGTGGAAGTCGAGGGTTTTTAAACGCTAAGACCCTCCACAATCGCGAGATATGCAGTCTCAGGGAATATTTCCTAGAAACCGACGTGGGGATGCATCGAGACGTAGTCATAGTGGACAAGGACCTCACCACGCTTTCCTTGGCTAAAGAGAACTGGCGCAAACCAGTAGTGCTTGACACTAATGATCGCATGGAAGTATGGTAGAGTAAGGAGCTTCACGGACGCTTTTCCCGGGCCCTACATGGACCAGATGTAGACCTACTAGTGTCCGTAGCCTGGCTGCGGTTCAGTGACCTTTTTGGAGAAACCGAAGGTACCTATTGTTTGTGCAATTATGGACGAAGTTATGATGACGAACAATTACCGGAGATTTATTGTGAAAGACGGCACGTTTGACATCTGTCGGGCATGCCACCGGCCGGGGGAATCAATCAGGCATATCATCTCCGGGTGTTCTCGTCTAGTTAACGGAGAGTACTTGCATAGACACAACCTTGTAGCCAGGATAATCCATCAGCAGCTTGCTTTGAAATACAGCCTTGTGGAATCGGAGGTGCCGTACTACAGGTATGTGCCTGACCCAGTTCTCGAAAATGGTAATATCACATTGTACCGGGATCGATCCATCATCACTGACAGGACTATTGTTGCCAATAAGCCTGATATAGTGGTGGTAGATCGATCAGAGCGGCGCGCAATGATTGTTGACTTAACCGTCCCGCATGATGAGAACGTCGTGAAAGCCGAGAAAGATAAACAGATCAAGTATCTTAACTTGGCTCGCGAGGTTGTCGACATGTGGGATGTGGACTTAGCGATCATTGTGCCGTTAATCGTGACAGCCAATGGGTTAATAGCCAAGAGCCTCGACCAACACCTAAAGAGGCTCTCGTTGGGCAGCTGGATCAAGGGCTTGATTCAGAAAGCGGTACTTCTGGACACGGCCCGCATTGTTAGGAGGTTCCTCTCTTTGGAGCCCTGATCACCGGTAGCTTGGACCCTGTTCCCGATACCGGTGGGCTACTACTATTTTTTTATAATTTTAAATGTTTCTTTATTTCTTATATCCTAATATTTAAAAATATAATTTATAATATGTATATAATGAAATAAAGGAAATAATAATAATCTTTATTAGGGTACATACAGATTCATGATACACAAGAGCAGAAGTACAAAATAACATGGTATATCTACATAAATCTACACAGATCATGTAACCCTGTCTACTAAACTAGATAGTCCTGTATCTTAGGAGACAGTGTTAGGCCATACAGGGCGGTAAGTCATGTAGGTACAGCGGCAGCTAGGGTGTTTAGCGTGTGGGAGGTTAAGAAATACATTTGTGTGCCGGTGTGTAAATGTGTTTCATTGTAAGTGTGTGAGTGAGTGACCACAAGGATGTGTAAGTGCATGAGTGGTGAGTGTGTGGGTGTGTGCGTACTTTTAAGGGTGCGTGCGTACTTTTAAGGGTGCGTGTGAGATAGAGTGTGGGAATGCAGGGATAAAGGTAGGTAGATGAATGAGAGATCGTGTATTGATCGATCGATGAGTGATCGTGTGAGATCGTGTGAGTCGGGTAGAGTAATGATTTTTGGGATTATTCGATGAATGTAAGTAAAAATGTATGTGAATGAGTAGTCTTTTTGCAGTAGCCATTTAGTCAGTTTGTTTTTCAGGTTGTGATAGTTTAGATCCATAATTTTTATTTTATTTATTTATTTATACTTTATTGTTCACCAGAAAATACATAACAAAAGAAAATACGATTATTAATACAAAACATACAATGGGCGGCCTTATCGCTTTCTGCGATCTCTTCCAGGCAACCTTGGAATGGACAGTGATTGCGTGGTTTATTATTAATTTTCTTATACAAATATGGACCAAGAATGTAAAAATGATGCCGGGAGAAAGAGGTTCTGTGCTGGGTGCTTTGTTCCGGTCCGGAGGTGGTATGTACTTATGTATCCTTAGTATTGCCTTGAACACAAAGAACTGGCGCACTGTTAGCACTTTACAGTCGGCATACAGGTCATATGTTGGATATCTAAAAGGTTTTTAGTCATTACTTTTAGTATTGCTCTTTGTGCTCTTTCTTTTTTTTCTGTTTTCTTTCTTACTTTCTTCTTTTTTTTTCTTTTTCTTTCTAAAAATTGTCGATAGCTAGTCGCTTCCTCGTTGGCGATGGGATAGGTGGGCACAGTTACTGGTTCGCCTACTGTCTCGTCTGAGGGCTGTACTTCGTCGTCATCAGGGTACCTACAGGTCGACCGTAAATCAACTAGAGGCCGACCGCTTTACTGAGACGTTGCCTGAGGTAGCAGCGCGGTGCGGGAGGGGTGTAGTGACGAGAGCGAGAGCTCAGTGATTCGTCAACTTTGTGACAACTATCACCCCTCCCGCACCGCGCAGCTACCTCAGGCAACGTCTCAGTTAAGCAGTCGGCCTATGGCTACTATTTGGTTGCCTTGTATTCGTTTATTATTAGTACCTATTCGAAAAAAAAGAAGATAAACGGGTGTGGGTAGATTTGATATTAAGCGTTGCAAAAGCAGGATATAAAATATACTGGACTGATCAGTCAAGACGGTGATTTTGACAAACCTGAAACTCCGAGTTTTTAGGAGCCACGTCGTCGATTTTAAAGTTGAAAAAAGGTCCTTCGTGGGTTTATAAACCACTTAATACAACGTTCTTTTCGCGTTACCAACCATAAAGTCTAAAGTATGAATATAGGAATCTTGTAGCTACCAAAAATAAAAAAAACAAATTTTAATATGGGTACGACACCCCAAAAAAATAACAACATACCTACACCATTAGCTTAAGGCTGAAGCGCCAGGGTAGCCCGCGAAAATCAATTTTTTTTAGGTTTTTTTGCAATTTGCTGGTCAGTATTAAGTTGTACGTTGATTAAAATATGATTCGCGAATAACAAATATGTATTTACCGAATTATAATCATTAAAGTCATCAACATACCTCTCTAAGACCAGGTAATCCCACTGAATGACTGTTTCATGAAATCTTAACATTTAACAATTACTAACTTAACAAGTTGTATTACTGATCCTAATGATTTTAATTCTGTAAATACATATTTGTTACGGTCGCGAATCATATTTTAATCAACGTACAACATAATACTGACCAGCAAATTGCAAAAATAAGATAATTTGAATTTCGCGGGCTACCTTAGCGCTTACCCCGTAACATACGACATTTTCTAATTACGGAACCGAGCTAACTCAAGACTCAAGCGCTAAGTACTAAAAACTAGTTTCAACCAATCAAATGGCTTTAAACTAGTTTTCAGCAATGCTTGAGTCTTTAGTGAAGTTCTGTAATACGGGCTAAGTCAAGGTTTTCGTTAGGCGACTGTAACTACGGAGTGTGCGGCACTGTAGGTCCTCTCGCAGTTGAGTTCCTCGGAGCTTCTCTCTCCGACTACGAATTAGTGCTCGTGTAAGTTTCAGTATTATATCAACATCGCTACTCTTACCACTCGATGTGGTCCAATTGCGATTACGGTACCCTGACACTTGGTGTGTCAAAATGTTCCGGATTATGGTCTCCTGTAAGGGATGCCCAGGGCCCTACGAGGTTCTCTCCGCCAGAATGCTGCAGAAAAGGACTTACGCCTCCTTGAGATGGGGCATCTACTACTGCCTCTATGATGCTCATAAAAGGTAAGTATGTCATGTTATTGAAGGATGAATATTTTTCTTCATAGAACCTTAGTAGTTAGATACTCAACCAGTAGGTACCTAAAATAGAGCTAACATTTGGAAGAAGAACTAGTTTAGTTAATTTCATTGAAGATAAAAACCTTCCACTATCAGAAAACTTAAAAAATGGCCGCAATATCCTCCCAGTCTACCTACATTTAAGTAACAGTATTTTAGGTACCTATCCGGCAAGTTATAGGCAGTGATCGGAATAGGTAGAGCTATTTAGGTACATTGACCGCAAACATTGATGTTAATATGGATATTCCACGGGATTCCGACTGATACTACAGGATTTTTACGGAATTTTATTGTCGCTAGAGTGACGCACCTGTTTTTGTCTTTTTCTGCGCCACTAGAATTCAATTCTTTAACAACAGTAACTTCGAAACTACAACCTAACTTCGTAACTAAAAGGGAATATCCATATTATTCTAACCTATGGCAAGTACATAAAACAGCTCTACCTATTCCGATTTATGGTTATAGGTCTACCAGAATCTCTTGGCAAAAAAAAAAAAAACAAAAAACTTTGTGGTTTTCATACATTTGACAACATTGGCAATGTCAAATGTATGAAAACCACAAAGTTTTTTTGTTTTTTTTTTGCCATGAGATTCTGGTAAACCTATAACTCTTCAACGATAGGACCATAAAGTTCTTTTTAGTATATTCTGTAGGTACCTATCACAAGGATATAAAAACTCTTTGGTCTATTCGATGTACAAGGTTCTATTGGCGCGTGGCCAAAACCGGAACTAAAGCCGCCATCTTGTTTTATCAATCCACTTCCTGTGGTAATTTCACAAATGAAGGGTCCACTGCAATAGTGATAAATGTCCAAAAATTTTAAAATTTAAACTAATACCGTCATTCGGCTAGTTAGCAATATTGCTTCCAGTCTCGAAATAATTGAGTTTTAATATTTGGCTACACGGTTAGAGCGTTCAACGTCACTGGTGTTCACGGCAATAATGGTTTTTTTTTAATTATTTAAAGTTACTTATTAAGTAGTAGTAGTTCATTATTTTCCAAAGAACTATTACTATAATACATGCCCTATATCATAAATAAAAACTATTTTCCTATCTAACACTGTGTTTTTTTCCACCGTTTCTATCCTTAAAACCCGATTATCTCAAAACGATAAACGAAGGACATTTATCACTATTGCAGATGACCCTTCAAATATTTACCAACAACTGACAATGTCATTCAGGCGCCAAAAGATCCTTGTAGCACTGTAAACGTAACTACTTTTCTTTATTAGGAGCTGCAAATTGAAAGCAGTGAACCCTTTGTGGCAGGGTACCTTTCTGCTGACCCGCCGGCCCATCGTCATGCAGGCTGTTGAACTACGAAACGAAACGGCGGTCAGTCACTGTATTATTCGTATCATCATCATTTTCTCTATCGAACCAGCGGTGCTATTCTGTGAAAACTTAGGTGAAGTGAGCGTGGAGTGAGCTATCAATTCCTAGCAAAAACAAACTCACTTCACCTAAGTTTTCACGGTGAGATTTTTACAGAATCGACCGGCAGCAGTGCGATTCTGTTACCATCTCACCGTGAGAACTTAGGTGAAGTGAGCGTGGAGTGAGCTGTCAATAGTGTCAATTCCTAGCAAAAACAAACTCACATCACCTAAGTTTTCACTGTGAGATTTTCACAGAATCGACCGGCAGACACGGGTTGTGATTTGTGATAACTATCCCTAGAACATTTTCTATGAAGGCGCGACTCTTTGCACTTAGGTGTCTTGTAGTGATGCGACTCAAAAAATAACAAATTACAGTCAGCTTTTTAGGGTTCCGTACCCAAAGGGTAAAAAGGGACCCTATTACTAAGACTCCACTGTCCGTCTGTCTGTCTGTCCGTCACCAGGCTGTATCTCATGAACCGTGATAGCTATTAGACAGTTGAAATTTTCACAGATGATGTATTTCTGTTGCCGTTATAACAACAAATACTAAAAACAGAATAAATTAAATATTTAAGGGGGCTCCCATACAACAAACGTATTTTTTTCGGCGTTTTTGCGACTTTTTTAGTCCGACTCGCACTTGGCCAGTTTTTTATTATTCTCATCTGATCGTTTATCAAGTCCTAAACATTACTGCCCTTTCTTCGTTTAATCTTAGTCTACCCATATTACTTTTATTACTTAAATTATGTCGGTTCCTACACACATTTCCGGGTACGGCACGTTCGTGTATTCGGCCGGTAATTCGTGGACCAACAACGTGCCGTTACTACACAATCATATTCGGCTTTCATTCGCTCGTGCCGATCGGTCAACTCCGTTCGGCATCTACCTTTGCTGAATAATATTTTGCTCGGCTCGGGACATTCCGAGCTAAGCTGAGCGGCTTCTTATACGGCTGTTTTCAGGGTTCATGTATTGTATGTATGTGAGTTTCTTAATTTCACTATAATTCCCAAACATAATAACGACATATACCTATTTGATTTGGCCGCCTAGGTGTGCCGAATTATGCCGCCACGAACATGTGTGTAGCACCCATAATTTTATAAATAAAAATAAATCGCCTAAATGTATGTACGCGGATACCTTTCGAATGACTGGACTAAATCGGATTTTTTTTTGTTGTGTTCGGTATTGCCAGGCCAAGGTTTGTACGAAAGTCGGAAATACGAAAAAAAAAAATTGCACCCATGCAAAGCTGGGCCGGGCCGCTACACAGTGTGTTATAAACCCTCATTTTGTCTCACCTTGGTTTTATTGAAGAATTCCATAGTTATTTATTATCATTACAAACATAAGAAAAAGTCATAAGTAAAACTCCGAAATCGAAACAACTTATAGATCTTCAGAAAAAAAAACAAAGTTTTTATTATAACCGGGTCCGACAATGCACAAAAAAATAATTAAAAGTAACTGAACTTTTTATTTTAATTTTGATTGCATCAAATAATTAACCATACCTCTTGACAAGTTTTTGTACTTTTACGGTGATTACATTAGGAGAAATAAATTAATTTCTCATTTTCAGTTTTTTTTTCCACATTAACGCCGTATTAGAAAGAGATTCATATACCTAATGATAGCTTAAACAAGCCCTTATGCGCAGTCTTGAAATCACAATATAATTCCGCGTTATTCAGAAGATATAAACTAATTTGGGTAAGACTATATTTTGTTCATTGTCATCAATATCCGGGACTGAATAATCAACCGATTTTAATAAGCTTACCTACTGCTTCTCTTGATAGTGGATTCTTCTTTAATTTATATTTTCTTTCTTTAATCCCAAAATCTGTAATTACGGGATCTGAGGAGACCAGTGCCCTTTTTTTTTTTTTTTTTTTTTTGAGGATGGGAAATCATCAAATGACTCCTCCCGCTCTGGGTGCAGTGCCCTGTGGATCAAATCAAACATTGCTGCTTTACGGCTGACTTTTCTACGGTGATGCTCCCTATCAAATCGCCAGTATTTATTGCGTGTTTCTGCTCCTTGCTCTGAGAGCATCCCAATTAGTAAAGGTCACAATTCTATTATTCTAGCACCATGTATAATATTTTATGTAAAGTAACTGTCATATAGGGGTGCCAGTTATATTTCTCCACATACTTGTTTAACGCCAAATCTTTACAAAAATGGCCGAATTTTAATGGATCAATGGGCAAGTTACTTATAGTACTGTCAAAATAACGTAAATATCGTCGTGAAGCCATTTATCGATGTTCACAATTTCGGCGAAAGTCGCCGAAATCGTTCGGAAAAGGCGGTCCCAACCGAATTTCCGTCATTTGACAACCAGTTTTACCAAGGGTATCGTATTACCCAGTAACTGGGTTGTGGAGGTCAGATAGGCAGTCGCTCCATGTAAAATACTGGTTCTCAGCTGCATCCGGTTAGACTGGAAGCCGACCCCAACATAGTTGGGAAAAGGCTAGGCAGATGATGATGAACCGAATTTCCGTCATTTGTGGTGCCTGAAGTGGGACGCACCACATCCACCAAGAGGCCCATTTTTTCCCTGACTTTGGCTTGGACTTTCTTTTTTCGCTCCTCCACTAAGTGGCCATCTGGCGAATTTTTTGCAATTCGCCATTTTTTCACCTTAACCTTATAGCCAAGCGTAATAATGAATGCCAAAGCTCTTATCCAGGCGTAAGGGGACTTATTCCATTAATACTGCTAATAAGGATTTGTTTAAGCTATCGTTAAATATATTTTATGAATCTCTTTCTAATACGGCGTTAATGTGGAACAAAAAAAATATAAAACTAAAAATGAGAAATTAATTTATTTCTCATAATGTAATCACCATAAATGTACAAAAACTTGTCGAAAGGTATAGTTTGGGGGTCGTGTTAAACACTGCCTCTCACCTCCTAATTGCGAACTGAACCAATTGCGAACTTGACCAATTGCGAAATGGACTAATAATAATTGCGAACTGGACCAATTGCGAACTGGACCAATTGCGAACTGGACCAATTGCGAATTGGACTAATTGCGAACTGGACCAATTGCGAACTGGACCAATTGAGAATTGGACAGTTGGACATTTTGCGAATTGGACATAATGCGCCCAAAGGGTATAATTATTTGATGCAATCAAAATTAAAATAACAATTTCAGATACCTACGTTTAAATATTTTTTTTTTGTGTATTTCCGGACGGTTCTAAGGAAACTTTGAATTTTTTTTCTGAAGATCTATAAATTATTTCGATTTCGGAATTTTACTCTTATGTTTGTAATGATAATAACTATGGAATTCTTCAATAAAACCAAGGTGAGACAAAATGAGGGTTTATAACACACTGTGCGCTAGTAAAAATAAAACTGTTCATTGTATGATTTCTATTCTGACACAGGTTCTAGATTACTTGCATGAAAGAAAAAGGATTAGAGAGCGGAAATTATTATCACAGTGGGCGGAGGGATTCCGTTCGCATGTCCACTCCGTTTTACATGCTGGCCTGACCCAAGACTGGCCTTTGGACGCGTTGAGGACAACGTAATTTTGTTGATTAATTATTTATTACACGTATACATACAAGGCCCTAACTCCACTCAAAATATTGATCGAAGACTAAAAAAGGACTAAGGGCTGATTTTTCAATCGACAGATAATTTTTATTCGTGGAACAAAATTGACGTTTGACCGATTTTGTATGGAAGAACTGTCAAAAGATTGAAAATTATTCCTCGAATAAAATTATCTGGCGTTGGTAAAATCAGCCATAAAAACTACAAACTTTACAGTAATGAGGGATTTTCTTTTTCTTTTTTTTTAAGTCTTCCCTAGTCGCTGGATAGATGGCGCTGAACTTGGTAAGTTACTGCAAGGAACGGAACGTCACATAATTTTTTTATTATTTCACTTGAATGTAATTTTGAGATCGTAAAACGAAAGCAAACGAAAGTGTCACTTAACAGCATATTATTATGTGACGTGACGCAATGTTTTTTTTTCCAAGCGTTTGGCTTTGGCACCTAGTAACGTAGTCAGTTCAACGCTATCTTCAGGGTTCTTGGAAACTATGTTTTTTTTTAATACTCAAAAGAAAAACCTCTCCTTGTGTTTTTGACAGATTTGTCATACAAAATGTTTCAGAACAAAAATACTGAATCGAGAGACAACGGACACGTTTGTTAATCAAGAAGTGGAATTCGGGCACCGTAATTGCTAAACACACTGTAGTGTTTGTAGGTCTACCAGAATTACATGGCAAAAAAAAAAACAAAAAAACTTTGTGGTTTTCATACATTTGACATTGCCAATGTTGTCAAAACCACAAACATTTTTTGTTTTTTTTTTTTGCCATGAGATTCTGGTAGACCTATACCAATCACAATCCGAATCATTTTGAAAGATATTGCTAATCCATTGCTTCATATGTTCGAAAAATTTGTCTGCTCAACCAAGTTGGTAACGCAATGGATGTTGTTGAACTGTCAAAATTAAAGCCATTCCTACTGTTACGCTGCGTTTCCACCAGAGACGAGCGAGGATGCATAGCAAGGGATGTGTGTGAAACCAACTAATAACATCGCTTCATTTTTATAGCTTGAACTAAGTTAGCGTTGGTATTGGTTAGTTTTACACACATCTCTCGCTAAGCATCCTCGCTCATCTCTGGTGGAAAGGTAGCCACAGGGACTACTCACACTTATTCAGCTCTGGGGGCCTAAAAAGGCCAGTTTGACAGAATCATAAAATTATAACAAAATGGACAGTTAACTGTTATGTTAATCGTATCAAATCCCATTATTTTGTGAAGCATTTTTCAGTTATTTTTTTTGTCTGTGCTAAAATACCAATCAATCCAATCCAAATCCAATCCCAATTTAGCGAAAAAAGAAAAACACGGACTGTCTTCGCCATATCATAATTCATAATCTTATCCAATCATATCAAAGTGGCCTTTTTAGGTCCCCTGTTCAGCTTTTGTCCATAGAAAACAATGATTTTGTATGAGATACGTACGCATCCGTTCAGCCGCGGAAAGCTGAACGGACTCCATACAAAGTCGTTGTTCGAAGTACTGTAGTATACTTGGTAAGGCCTTGACAAATGATATACAAACTCTTCTTTATTGTTTGAAGAGAGTTAAGTACCTATGAAGTTTATGACCTACTTTCTTCTCTTGACAGAAGTCAAGATGAAATTATCAGTTGAAATTATGAAATTATCAGTGTGTGTTGTTACGAGACAAATTTTAAGAGTATTTATTTTATAATGCTATTGCTTTTAATGAACGTATATTATGTGCCTTCACTAAAGGGTTAATTATAAATCATGCATGGAGAGCAGCACCGGCGACAACACCCCGACACTAGACCTCGCTACGTTAAAGTAGGACTTGGAGGTCTTTCTGGGTACGTTAGAGGTACTCCGTTACCATCAACAATAGATAACTATATTATGAGGGACATTAATAGTGTCCAGGCTATCCAGGCTCCACAACTCACGAGTGGCGATACTTACCTCAGTGTAGTGATGTATACAACGTGCGTGCCGCTAGAATAGCAACATTAATTTAACACACGGGTATACTCACACTTATTCAGCTCTGTTCAGCTTTTGTCCATAGAAAATAGGGCTAGTGGCCTGAAATCATAAAACAACTTATAATAATTCGTAATTTGAAAACTACCGCCTGCACCACTCGCCGAGATAGGGCTCTCTGGCTTATTCCGTTTATCCACCCCAAAAATCCACCCTAAGGTGGATACGCGGAAACGCATGTCCGAGAATCCACTCTGGGCCTAGTTGGATAAACGAAATTTATAGGCTTAGGGTGGATTCTCGGACATGCATTTCCTTAGGGTGGTTCTTTTAGGGTGGATAAACGGAATAAGCCGGCTCTCTATCTCTGTTTTCTTCAATTCGCCTACTATTTGCTTAGGTCATATTCATTTTAATTTCATTGATGCGATATAATCATCCGTGACCTCGGCAAATGCCTCCTGCGCTACAGTTCTTTAAGCACAGTTTGCTCCAAGATGCTATTTTAGAAAATAAATAATAACGTTTAATTAAATTAAAATATGTTCATAAAACGAAAAGGTGAAACCGTAATTTAACACACGGGGATGGGGTGTTAAATTAATATCGCCATTAAAGCGGCACGCTGTACAGACCTCTTCCCTTTATGCGGCGACAGCTACCAGACTATTTTTCTTTCCTTTCGTGAGCTCTCTGATGACTAGCAAGACCAAATTTGGTCTTAACTTTTTTTCGCTAAGAAATGCATTACGTAATCGCATCCCCCCCCGCCCGCGGGGAACGAGACGGGGTATGTCTGTCGGAATGACACCGACAGTATACCCACTAAAACTCAGCGGTGTTCCCACATCTCCGTGATGGGAGGGCCATAGGAAACCGGCTCAGCCTTTACTTCCACAACCCTCCCGGCGCATGCTCGCCTAGCTGGCGGGCCCCGCATGCCCCCCAGGCTGGGGGGCTACGGGCCATTCCCGTCCGACACTGGTGGAGCCTGTGCAATACAGGCAAGGGTGCCCCCGCACACGTCGCCTGCTGGCCTCCACCTAGGAGGAGTCGGAGATGACCGTCTTCTTCGACCCCTCCTCCGCCTTCGGAGTGGTGCCACGTGATGATCGTCCTCCCGCGCGCGCTCCACCGCCTCCTTCTGGGAAATGACGTGTTCGCAGAAGGAGGCAACTGCCGCCCAAAATTTGGTCTTATCTAAGTGTACCTAAGTTCGGCGCATCTTGGCTAGTCAGCTCCGCTACCACATTGCTGACCAGCTAATATTTTTACCACGACATGAAATAAAAAAAAATTATTACCTGTAAGTACAAAGATGAGATGAAACTGACGCTATTAAATAATATCCCACAAAAACATTTCATGTTAAATGTTGCCAAGACGAGACCATGTAGCTCGCACTGTCAAAAAGTAATCAGATCTCATGTAGAGCCAAGCTTCTAACTCTACACGCCCTAACTCTACAAGGCCTGACTTCGCAAACTCTACACCTTAGTCAAAATATCTGGTTTGGCCGTTTCGTTACTACAAGAACCATTAACAGTATGAGAGTTTTTCACCTTACGCTCATGTGAATGTAGCGAAATGGCCAAGCCATATTATTTTGACTAAGGTGTAGAGTTTGCGAAGTCAGGCCTTATAGAGTTAGGGCGTGTAGAGTTAGAAGCTTGGCTCTACATGAGATCTGATTACTTTTTGACAGTGCGAGCTACATGGTCTCGTCTTGGCAACATTTAACATGAAATGTTTTTGTGGGATTTCATTTCTTTTTGTAAGTTGCTTATGATATTTATACGAGTATTTTTGCTGTTGTTCATTTTTTCTTTCTTTTTTTGGGGTTTATTTATAACAAGGACCCCCTATATAAATTTTCAGACCTCTAGCATCAAAATTTACGGATTTTTTTTTTTTTTTTTGGGGGGTAAAAGTTTCAAGTTTTAATATTTTTTTGTTGTTTGTGTACTATTACTAGCTTACATACCAAATTTCAGCTTTCTAGGACTTCAGGAAGTACCTTAAGAATTTTGATGATCATCAGTCAGTGAGTCAGTGACGAAATCGGGGTATTTTAGATATCAATAAAATCTAAAGTATAAGAGCTATGCAATTGAAACTTTATAGGTTTAATAAGTCAACCACTGGCATCATATTCCGAAAATTTTGTTTATCTGGTATAATCCAAACCCAAGTTAAGAGGGTTCAAAAATACGACGAAGTGCTTCGAGAAAAGGTAGGTAGTGCCCTTGCGCTTCGCTTGGCTGGTCTTGGCGGGGGCACTCCCGTGCCCCCAGATACCTAAAGCCATTCCCTCTTTTACGTCATCTCATAACTTATCTTCGGTCTTTGGTTATCTTTACAATTTTTTCGCAAGTTTTGAGTCTTTTTTATAATGCCATTAATAATTTAAATGTATTAATAGTATAAGTCCCGGGACTTTTTAGAAATGTTGTTGTCTCAGGACTCAAACAACGGTTTTTTACTTCGAATTTGAGTAAAACTGTACTAACATAGTTGACAAAGGGCTTGGCAGATTGATTTGATAGAATCCATACTATAATATTATAAATGCGAAAGTTTCTGTCTGTTACCTCTTCACGCTTAAGCCGCTCAACCGATTTAGATGAAATTTGGTATAGAGATAGTTTGAGTCCCGGGAAAGAACATAGGATACATTTTATCCCGATATTATCGGGATAAAATGTATCCGGGCTCGAAACTTATGCGGGTGAAACCGCGGGGCGTAGCTAGTGTTGATATAAACTACGGGTGCGGTGACAGTGCAACAGAGTACAAAGCTGGTCTTTTATTAAAATCGGTTTGTGTAACGAGTCCTAGATTCAGCGACTTCGAAAACGTTTATTATAAATAATTTTTTTATCGTTTTTAATCCACATACTAAATACTCGTAAACCTACTGTTGAATTGAATTTAAATAAAAATTACAATAGCTACTTTATCTACATCTACTTTTATACAACTAATTCGTCATGATTGTCTTTCCGCTCTTACACCGTTCAATTTTATGTCGGCGCAACACATTTTCTTCTTCAGTTCTCCACTGTGAACCGTCACGCTTTTAACAGCAAATTAAACCTTAATAATCCACCTTCCAGCATAATAGCATCAGTGCTATTACACCCTCTCGACGTGTTCAAAGTCCGTCTGCAGCTGTACCCGGAGGCCTGGGGCGTGAGTCTGCTACGCAATATGCTGCGCTGCGAGGGAATCCGGGCCCCCTACACAGGCCTCACCGCCAGTATCCTGCGACAAACGACCTACACCACTGCGAGATTAGGCACTTATTCCTGTCTCTATGAGAATCATAGGAGGTGAGTACCAGGGATAGAATACTAAAGTACTAAGTCACCGCCAGCATACTGTGACACAGCACTCACCGCCAGTATCCTGCGACAAACGACCTACACCACTGCGAGATTAGGCACTTATTCCTGTCTCTATGAGAATCATAGGAGGTGAGCACCAGGGACAGAATACTACAGTACTAAGTCACTGCCAGCATACTGTGACAGGCCTCACCGCCAATATCCTGCGACACGACCTACACCACTGCGAGATTAGGCACTCATTCCTGTCTCTATGAGAATCATAGGAGGTGCTCACCTCCTATGATTCCTCCTATGATTCAGGGACAGAATACTAAAGTACTAAGTCACCGCCAGCATACTGTGAGACAGGCCTCACCGCCAGTATCCTGCGACAAACGACCTATACCACTGCGAGATTAGACACTTATTCCTGTCTCTATGAGAATCATAGGAGGTGAGCACCAGGGGCAGAATACTAAGGTACTAAGTCACCGCCAGCATACTGTGACACAGGCCTCACCGCCAGTATCCTGCGACAAACTACCTACACCACTGCGAGATCAGGCACTTATTCCTGTCCCTATGAGAATCATAGGAGGTGAGCACCAGGGACAGAATACTAAAGTACTAAGTCACCGCCAGCATACTGTGACACAGCACTCACCGCCAGTATCCTGCGACAAACGACCTACACCACTGCGAGATTAGGCACTTATTCCTGTCTCTATGAGAATCATAGGAGGTGAGCACTAGGGACAGAACACTAAAGTACTAAGTCACCGCCAGCATACTGTGAAACAGGCCTCACCGCCAGTATCCTGCGACAAACGACCTACACCACTGCGAGATTAAGCACTTATTCCTGTCTCTATGAGAATCATAGGAGGTGAGCACCAGGGACAGAACACTAGTACTAAGTCACCGCCAGCATACTGTGACAAACGACGTAGGTACACCTCCACCAGATTAAACTTTTTTTTGCTGAACTAATGGCGCAGCCGTGAGGCACACATTCCTGCTAATTTCTTACAACGCAATTACCATTTGCAGAATATATTGAGTGCCTTTCAGTCTGTGCTAAATAAATGTATTTTCTTTCTTTATTTTGCTTTGGGGGCCCGTGGTTAAATAACAACAGCCGTACAGGTCGATCGATCAGGTTAAGCGACGCTTGCCGCGGTTGGTCTGTAGATGGGTGACCATCTTTACATACCGTGACCCCTCCGTGCCTCGAAAAGCACGTTATGCCATTTGTCCCGCCTGTAATTCGTGGATCTTTGACAGTCGTTACGGGTAGTCAGATGCCCGAAAGTCTGACAACCAATCTTACCCAGGGGGTATCGTATTACCCAGTAACTGGGTTGTGGAGGTCAGATAGGCAGTCGCTCCATGTAAAATACTGGTATTCAGCTGCATCCGTTTAGACTGGAAGCCGACCCCAACATAGTTGGGAAAAGGCTAGGCAGATGATGATTTTGCTTTTATTTTTTTCGTTTTTTTTACAGGCTGTATAACAGTGCTCCGAATTTGAATAACAAGTTGGCAATCGGAGTGTGTGCGGGGCTGGTGGGTGCCTTAGTGGGCTGTCCCTCCGAGATCATCCTCGTGAGGATGATGGCAGACGGCCCGGTGGATCCCTACAGGCGCTACAGAAACGTTGTAGACGCCTTTATGAAGTAAGACTCTTATTGCTCACTGTTTTCTTCGTAGCTGATGACAAAATTCCAAACCCTCTTATCTAGGGAATGGTGGGTATACAATATATGCAATGTAACATGGAATGTAACACAACACCAAGGCGAATTTGTTTCAATGCGTGTTACATTTCATGTTGCATTGCCTATAATTTATATGTTTACCCACCACAATAAGTAGGTTTAGACTGCCCCGTTGGTCTCGTGGTTGCAAGCGCGACTGCTGAGCGTGGGGTTCTATTCCCGGGTCGGACAAAGTGTTATTGGGTTTTCCATTAGGAATTTCTTAGGAGCAGTCCGAAGTTTGGATGTTGGCGGTTTAATACCCCCGTGCCTCGGAAAGCACGTTAAGCCGTTGGTCCAGCGCCTGATCTCTCCCCGGTCGTGTCGGATTACCGTCCCATCGGACTATGAGAGTAGAAGGAACAGGGGGTCCACCTGTGTTTCCGCACACACTTGTGCACTATAATATTTCCTGCGTACCTGGCTAATCTCCATTGAGATTGGCCACCGTGACCGAAAACGGTCGGGGAGGCTATTATTTTTTATTAAGTAGGTTTATGCAAAATTTAACAGAAACCTGGAACTAAGCGGTCAGACAGACATACCTAGACAAGCCGTGTGCCCGACGGGATTTCCCATCGCCTAAAATGACGAACTTCCATACAAACTTTCATCCCCTGTTTGACCACTTTAGGGTTAGAATTTTCAAAACTCTTCCTTACACTTACGTGTAGAAGAAACTTTATGCAAAATTTCGTGCTTCTAAGCCCAGTGGTCTTCTAAGACGTAGCGTTGGAAGGCCTCCCACAACGTGGTCCGACGACCTTGTGAATGCTGCAGGAACCTGTTGGATACGAGAAGCACAGAACCGGTCGAAGTGGAGGTGCTTGGGGGAGGCCTATGTCCAGCAGTCTTTCGGCTGAAATGATGATGATAATGACGAAGCCCAGTGGTTTAGGCTGTGCGTTAAACTGTGTGTAAACGTAATTCTACATACTATCTATTGCCGAAATTGTTTTATTATTAACTGTTTGTTGAAGGATCTGGCGAACGGAAGGAATAAGCACACTGTGGCGCGGTGCTACACTCACCATGACTAAATCAGCTGTCATCAGCGTGTCTCAAATAGGCACTTATTCCCAGGTCAGTCCATAAGTCGCACGATATGTGTGACATCGTGTGTCTGGGGAGACGAGCCGTAAGGTTCGTGACGTCACATGTATGAATCTCTTAACTTCAACTACTTACAACGAAGAACTTTCCAATATTTCCAACAGTATCAATATAATATTGTAATCCTATTGAATGACTATTTCATGATATACCAATTAGGTACCAATCAATAGGATTATATGAACTTAGAGGGCAGAGGGTTGTATTGATGATTTTAATGATTATAATTCTGTAAGTCATATTTCTTACGATCGCGAATCATATTTCAATTAACAAACAACCTGACACTGACCTGTAAATTGTAAAAAACGTAAGGAAATTTAAATTTCGCGGGCTACCCTGGTGATACCTTAAGGTGATATGTTGAAAAAATGTGGTTTTTCTATTTCGTGTAACTTGATAAGTATGTGGAATAGGTATAGTCACAGATTACTAAATAGTTACTACGGTATAGTCTTACGCTCACCTCACAATACTCCAGCCATACTGACAAGGTCTTCCTTCTTCCATTCATACGCGGACACATCACAGTCAGGCTTAGCGTCCAAGAGAGCGTTGAACGCAGAGAGTATGCGAGGGACTATCCCAAGTCTCCAGATTTTGAAGTCTACAGATAAATTCTGATTACTTAGATAATTTAATAAAGAGGGTGATATCTTGAAAAAAAAGGTGGTTTTTCTATTTCGTGTAACTTGTTAAGTAGGGAAGGTCGGGCGGGGCTATTTCGACTATAAAAACACAAACGTCAGTTTCAAAAGTCTGCACACCCGTCTTTGAATACGTTATTGTAGATTTAATGAATGTATGTTATAAAATCTTTAATTGAGATCTTTCTTACGTAGGTCTTAAACAGAATACTCATCTTATATGTTCAAAGGAACGATATTTTTGAAATTGGGAAGAAATAGTTACAATTACCCCACAGTGGGGCTATTTCAACTATGCCACATAATTATCGTACTAAAGCCGTTATCGTTTTGAAATTGAGAGCCAGAGTATATTATGGCATAATTCATACCAATCTATGGCTTATTGTCTCCTATCATGGTTCAGTAACGTAATAAAATACTTTAAACACCTTGGAGGGGCAATTTCGACTTTTTACTTAGGTAGTAATGCAGGGAGCCAACATCATCGATAAAGAGCTCAGAACGATATAGCGAGCTCCTCTTCGCCGATGAAATCAGATCAACAACATCCATGAATAAACATTTATTTAAAATTAAAATAAAACATGTTACAAGTATTCTTGAGACTATTGTGGACCGTGGTATGCCATAAAAATCAGCAGCTTGATAACTAGTCATTTTTTTATTGCGAACATCTTCTACAGTTTAACTTTTTTTGCCTTATAATTTCGCACCATCTAAAACGATACAACAACCAAAGCGCAAAAGTAGTGAATAAGCCGTAAAGTAGTAGAAACGCGGACAAGAGACGAAAAACTTTTATGACAAGATAGGAAATTCTTCAAACTGCATGACATTCACATTTCACAACTATAGTAAACGGTTTGATCACCATTTGGAGATTTAATTTGCCAACAGTGGTTCACTGTACAAATGTATCGCAGCATGTGCCAATGTTTTTGTTATGCATAGAGTATCGATATAATGGTACATCTTCACATCACTAGTGTTTCGCAATACCATACAAAAATGAAGCGGGGTAATTATGACTTTAGGTTAGTCGAAATAACCCCACTTCTTCTTTTCGTGGGGCTATTTAAACTAACCAAAAATCACATCAAAAACGTATGATTCCAAAGAACAAATAAGCGAAAAACCATTTACGGTTTATATTTTCACTAGTCACTGTTTAATATTGTAAAAACAAGCGTTTTAAACTCAACTTTTGACGAAAAATGTGACGAGCGTCTTTTGTTAACACATGCCCAAAATGTCTTCTGACATAAAAAAGCGTGTGGGTCAAACAGTTCGCGCTTTAGCGGCTCCATATATGAAATTTTGTATAAATAATCTGTTCACCTACCTGGATATAGATGGCGTTTTGGTACAAATACAGTAGAATAACAGCTATTGTCATTAGTTGAAATAGCCCCATAGTCGAAATAGCCCCCCGCCCGACCTTATGTGGAATAGGGATTTAACATTTTGATATATGTTTTTTGACTCTTTGGTCTAGTATCGTGTAAAAGGAATACTCGATTAAATGAATTTTCTCGATGCAAAAAAATTGCAAAGTTATATCTATTTTTTTACTTTTTTCGACATCACGGCGTAACACTTAAGAGTTATTCAATGGAATTTACTTTAAAACATCGAGAATTATCATATCGAAGTTTACTCGAAGTACCTAGTTTTAAAAATTCATTTATTATGTTAATAAGGAGTACCTAAATTCGTTTTGGTACATACGTCGTTTTTTTCCGAGCGCACGCACATAGCCATCACTCTTCTTTTGCGTTTCAAACGTAATTGCATCACTTTCGCTCGCTTAGGAGGTTTCGAGTTGTCGAGGATTTTAGATTTTCGAAGTAGCCCTTGACGTAACACAATATCACACTTGTTCACTCACATTTCGCCAGTTATCAAGTCTCATGTTATAGGAATAGGAGGCAAGCATAGACATAGAGAATGTACTGAGGGTTAGCCTCACAAAAGTGACCACTCTCTGATTCTTGAAAAAGACAAAACTACTGTGCGGCCAATACCTGTAAGTAGTTAAATTAAAGAGACAACTACTGGCCGCACTTTCACTTTGTCTCTCTCGAACTCTTCGGTCTGTATTCGCTGCACAAATAAATACGAAACTGTCCATTGTCTATGTCTATGGGGGCAAGCAAGTTAACTCCTGACTGTTACAGTTTAAAACTTCACTGCCGACGTTTTTTAAACAAAAGCCTGATGCACATCATATTGCTTTCATACATTAATTTACATTTAATATTGATGTACAAATTGCTGTCACTTTACTGTGCTAGAAGTAATAAATTTCTGATGTGGAATGGGACAGGTTGTACCAAAAAGGTGTGGTCAACATTATGGGTGTGGTACAGACCATCTATCTGAACAACTTCCTCTATGGGACCTCCATCGTAATCGCGAAAAAATAATCAGCTATCAATTACCACGTTAATTTTGATCACACCTCCGAAACAGCCTGTTTATGCACGCCAAACCGACTTGTACCATAGAATAAATAGAACAAGTCTTGTACGTGCCGTGACGGCAAACGGCATGACGCTCTCTCATGCCGTCATGGCCCGATATGTCAGAAAAATATATTTCTTTTATCTCCATTTTTTATTTTTTTATTATCAACTTTGAATAACCATCAATTAGGATGTTTCACATCTGCCAGGCGTCTTGTGACGGCCATCTTTTTTTTTTATACGTTAGAGCAATAAATACCTAAGTATTTGAATTTGCTTGCAGGCTCGAAATTATTTATCAGAAAGAAAGAGAGCACGCGGTTTCTTACTACACCTGTATACATCCATGTTGTCAAGTTTTGTCACCGCGTTGGCGACATTACCTTTGGATACCTTCAAAACAAGGTAACACTTCTTCCTATAAAGATCATCACTCATTATACCACACCGCTCCAGCGCAGCAACGGCCCGGCACCGCCTCGAAAAAATCCACTCGCTCGTCGCCAACGCGCCGTCAGCAAGACGACCGCTCGCAGCTGGCACGCAACCGGTGAGGAGGTGACAGCTTGTTGTTCACGCGCCGCTTACTAGTTGGTAGCTCACAGTCCACGCGCCAAGGGCTAGTTTGCAGCTTACAGACCGGTTTGGGAACATTAGTAAGTGTGAGAATTTGCGGGCGCGGGAGCGAGGTGGTATGCACCTCGCTTGCAGCTTTCTTCAGCGGGGAACGGGTTGCTCACTTTAAGCGCGCTGTCTGCGAGCTGTCACACGTCATCGACTCATCGTAAAATTTACTTTAATGCAGTTGGTTTAAAATCCTAACTTGAATGAAAAGTTATAAATTGCTGTATCGGAGAGGTGCGCGATGAGCGATGACCTTAGTATTGTGACATCTACCAACCATTTCTATTCCCTCTCACTGAGAGGGGCCTGTGTCCCAGCAGTGCGAATATTATACATTATTTGTACAAGATTTATTTATTGGCTCCACAATATTTAGGTCATATAATTATGTTGGGGAGTCCAAAGTGCCCGTATACCTGCACTTCTGAGGACCTGAAAACCGACTCTGATGCCTCAACTGGCGTGGCCACCTACTGGGCCCACCTCATCTAACATGATAATATATTTAAATTTACCATTGAATCAAAAAGAAGAAGTGCAGATAGGTAATGGCCGTGTGTGATAACTCGATAGAAAAACTACCTTAGGAGCTAACATCATATAAATGCCTTTTTTTTTTGCGGATGGGAAGTCATCAAATGACTCCTCCCGCTCTGGGTGGAGCGGAAGGGAGTGTCAGACTCTTACTGACTAAAACCCACCCGTGTTCCTTCCTTAGCCCTTTATGTTCCGGGCCAGCGGTAACCCTTTCGGACAATCCCGCTGACCCGGCAATATAAATGCTTTATAATAATATTGAGACATAAATACCCGATTGAGGTAACCGTTAAATATAGAAAAATTATGACGGTTTTGGGCCTCACACGTCCAAACTTTCTCGGCTACGTTGACGGGCCTGCCTCGCACGTAGTGTGCTCATGCACCCTATGTTCAGTTATAGATATTCATTCATAAACTTCTTCTCCCCATCTATTGTCTGGTCTTTCATCATCAGTCTACAGCAGTCCATAGGCATAGCTGAACATAGGCCTCTCCTATTGCACGCCATTTAACTCGATTTCCGGCAACTCACATCCTGCGCTCCACCAAGCCTGAGGACATCCAACCTTACGTTTGCCGATTCGCTGTATATCCACTCAAGAACACATCTGCCCCAACGGTCAGAGGTTCTACGGCTAATATGGCCGTCTGGCCGTAATGGCGTCATTATGACTTTCCAATGGTCAACCACTGACACTCCATTGAAAGAAATGGCATAGAATGGTAATCTCGTACATAATGAAAAATGAATTACTGACTTACGCGGTAATCTGCAAAAATTTTGACAGTTCCTTTGATCAGTGACCTACCATTAGAACACCATTGTGCAGTCATTGCTTTTAATTCGTTACGAGTATCGTATAATTTCTGTGCCATTGACCGACCAATGATCAACCATTATGAATTTAGCAGATTACGAACTTTTAGCAAAATGACAATGGGATGGTGGTGGAATCGTGTTCGAATGACGAATTTATAAAAATAGCAGACTAGGGCCCCTGGTCTTTAGTATGTAGTATAACTAGTGAATCTCTGTTCTAGATACCAGGTAACGAGTAATGGAACCCACCGGGATGTGTACCAGAAGTTTCGCCAAGACTCCAATATGCTGGGGCTCTGGCGAGGTTTCACTCCCTACTACCTGAGGCTCACAATACACACACTTATCACGTTTTATTTACTAGAAACTTTATACCAGGCACATCGGAAAAAGACAAAACACCCCGAACACTAAGTGTAAAAGAAAATGTTAAGAAATAATGTAAAACCAGAATGTCTTCTCAAATCTGTTAGATAGCCATTATATTTTTTGTTAATTTTGTACCGTTTCGTGGTCTGTTTTAAAAACAAAATGAACGAAACAATTTCGAAAATAATCTTATAGGCTCTGAGCTGATGATGAATACAGTGAGGCCGGTTTGAGGTCTGCCTTATACCATTTTATTTGAGGTCATTACTGTTGCGGCGAACTAGGTATATATAAATTTACACGTAATCCTTCAGCAGCTTGGGTTTGATTAGGTTCAAAATAAATCATAAGTTTTGTTTTTATTTTGTACTATTTCTTTTGTTACTGCATTTATAATTTGTCAAGTACCTACACAGAATGACAATGTTAGCTGCATATTAAAAAAGTAAAGCTAAGTGTAAGTTTCGTTGATTATTGAAATATCACATGTTTTTATGAATTTTACTCGTTTCATTTCGGCGTAACGCGTACTTAACTCCCTAGATGGTTTTCTTTTTTTGGTGCGTTGATCTTTAATTTGCTCAAATTACTAAATGACTATAGGTTTTTGGTATGTTATAGTAATTTAGTAATGTGTGGATAATTCTTAAGTTTAATAACTAGCTTCTGCCCGCAACTTCGTCCGCGTGAAATTTATTGTTCCTCCGACACACCCCGTCTCATCGCATCGTCTGCCCGAGCTATTATTTCGTTTTCGCTTATCGTTCTTTCAGACTGTTTTGCTGGGCTCCTTAAGGTCCTGGCGTGATGTTAAATAGCCTGTAGCCATCCTCGAGAATTACGCTATCAAATACAAAAAAAACTCTTTAGCTTTATTATTAGTAGAGATAGACCATCTTTCATTATTCATATTAAAACAATTCTAAGTATCTAACCCATTTAAACAAGCTTCAATACCTAAGTATTGGATTAAATACATGAAACTCATAGATACACGTAAGAGACTAGCATCAGGGTAATAAATATCGACGTGGGCCCAGTTGTCGGCTAATGCCGTACTTGTGGGACTTCAATTAGCTACTGTTGACATAGTTCACGGAGTCGCAGCGGTACCGCCCTCTACTCCACACAGGGCTTACGTCCGTCGTCATTTTACAACATTTACAGAACTAATTAACATAAAAAATATTAGCATAACAGTTCAATTCGATTCAAACGAGTTACTCATTTTAGATTGTTAAAAATTTAAAATAAGTAACTCGTCCTCCACTAGTGAAAACTAAATAAAGTTCTAAAAGTGATTCTATTGAAGTAAGTGCGTAATGAAGATTCCTAAAGAAACCTACTAACACAGTCATTGATGAAACATAAGTTAGAGAAGCTAAGATTGTGCTTACTAAGGAAATCAGCGAAGATGTTCAACTTGTACCAGCATATGAAAGCGAATAATGAAGGCAAAGAGCAAAAGGAGCCGGAGACGACTGGTCACGACCGGTTCTACCAGGAGCGGCCAAGGAGTAGCTACAGGAAGAAGAAACGTCGCGGTGCATGCAGGAGGGCGCAGTCTGCAGCCGAGCTGAACCCGGAGTCCATCGCCGCAGCCAACAAACGGAATGCATTCAGGATACGATCAGTGTCCACTGACAGGGAAGAAAGTGAAGGTGAGTCTACATATTATATAGATTATCTGATAATTTCTGATTCTCAATTGAAATGAAATTAATTTTACGTTTATTATAGCAGTTTGTTTTACGTTATCGATAGTTTTCGAAACAATCTATCCACTAAGTTCCATTTCAATGTTGCTAGCTGTTCTATCTTCTAAACTTTCTTCTTATTTTTTCTTCTCTCTTTTCTTCGGCGTACGATGGTCTTTTTATAATAACATTATAGTTTACACATTTTACTTTCGTTCTCGCTACCGCAAGAGGCTGGGAGGCAAGACGATGGGGAAGGATCATCGTTCGCTTGTAGCTCAAGTACTGCTTTATTTTCTTCTTAAAATAAGTCATCGATCATACCTAATCATCTATCACCCTCATCCCCTTATTTCTTTTTATCCGATTCGGCAGCATGTCGTCCTACTTCATCTCTACCTGCCGTCATCTCAGTTCTCACTCTCTTTCTTGTCATATAAAAATTATACTTGTAATGTAAATTCAGGGAAATAAATTAGCTTAACTAATTGATTACCGACATGAATTGTCCGTATACCTATTCAAGAGTTGTATTAATGATTTTAAATTGTAAAAAAACGTAAGAAAATTGGAATTTCGGCTACCCCGACGCTTTCACCTTAATAATTAGTTTCCCTGACTGTAGGTACAATAGTGGTATATAAAAGTGAGTATATACTAGCTACATTTTCTCGAGCAATTCCATGTAATGTAACGTTCTTACGAATGTACAATACAGGCAAAAGCTCAGTTTCCAAAAGCATTTCCATGCTTATAATATAACATTTCTGCGAATGCTCGACGCTGCGTTCGACATAATGTTTACGGCGAGTGACCATTCACCTGTAACATTTCTTTCTACATTGCGTTAATTGTTGAAATGTCGGACCTACAGGGACCGTTCGTGCCTTTGCTCGATAAAAGGTTACGCCAATATGCTCGTTGGTTTTAAAATCAGATTGTAACAAAACATCGAGCATCGTGTTCGAAGTGCGCTTCGATAAAATTTAAAAATGGCGAATGCTCGGTGTTCTGTTACCAGTAAATGCTCTAGTCTATAATCACCTTATGGCGAATGTAATCCCACAACGCAATTAATATTTTAGAAGAGAATTCTGAGCGCGCCCCGCTGGTTGCGCAGAAGATAGACTCCTTGGCAAAGCTGTTGTTCAACAAGTCACTCATCGGCACCGGCTCAGGGAAGTCTTCACCCTTGGAACCCCCTTCGTCTCCCAGGTGAACTTATGTTTGTTATTCATCAACAACATCATTATCAGCCTACAGCAGTCAACTACTGAAATGCCTCTTCAACCACGCGCCATTTTTAACTCAATTCTCGGTTAAATCAACCCTTATAAACAAACAAACAATTTTAGAAATCACCATCCTTAAATAGGTACTCAACCCGATGTGCCAAATCAACCGCCCGGTACTGATTGTAAGTCTTCGTGTAAGTATACTAATTAACACGAACGTTGCGAAACAGTACCCCGCGCACAGAGGCAATGCTTCTAAGTTATGAAATACCGCGCTTTGCAGTAGTCCTTTTGCGGTTGTATGAAGTTTTCTCTCTGTCGGGTTACCAACTCTGGTCTCAGATCGTCATTTGTTGCAGCGCATAATTTTCTTTGGAAAACTGTGCTTCGGTATTTGTTTAACATAATAGCTACGTTTTTCTTTTGCTGTAGAGCCGGCGATCGTTCTATGGAGAGCTCGGCTGCATTGGCTATTTGCACAGAATACCTGTCACAGTCGCCGAGGTACGTATGCAATCCTTAAGTTTCGAGTTGCGCTGCACGATTATCGTCAAATGCGTGGACACTCAATCTGTGTGGTTCTTTCCTCAAAAGACCATCTCAAACATCTGGTCTTAACATGATCTGACCAAGAATATATCTGGACTTTAAAACGTGACTGTGACCTCGTGAGTTCGTTTCTCAGAGTAGTCAGACATGAAACGCCGACCTCATCTAGTTTATAAAAAAAATATCATTGACGTGAAAAGTATTTGTACAAACTTACTTACAGAAATGAAATCAATCAATATCAATCATTACCGCCACATATATCGCCTCAGCAATATTTTCTCAATTCTTGATTCTTGAGACAATCTTTATTTTAATAGTCATGTTTGGGGACGGTTTGCCATAGGTAAGTACTTAAATAATTGGAACGTAAATTCCGATTGCTTTGCCTCCATATACAATCCCTATTAGTCTGCGACTTTCTAGGAAAGAAAATGAACCCTTTGCGTCTTTTTATAAAAGCCGCTTTCAGAAAAGCAGTAGAATTATTTAGTGTGTGTGTATTCACTTGTTTATACTTGTGCAGAAAGTAAGTGGTCTACTTAATTGTAAATAAGATGAACTTGCTTAGTCAGCCTTTTGTTCAAAAGAAACAGGCAGGCACATTTTTTTATCATGTTCGGTCGGTGCACTTACAGCTATTTAGTAAAATGCTTGAGGTATCCTATATTATACACAGTGTGTGTATAATATAGGATACCTCAAGCATTTTACTAAATAGCTGTAAGTGCGTCGTAATAGCTGTAAGGGTGTCCTTACACTCACACAAACATACACACATAATACGGCGTGAGTATTATGTGTGTATGTTTGTGTGAGTGTGTTAATCCCGTGATGGTAGGCAGAAATCACAGAACGCCACCTGCTGCGATTGTCGTTCATACATCTGGGGGCCTAAAAAGGCCACTTTGGAGAATCATAAAAGGATAACATTATGAATCGTAATGTGGCGAAGACAGCCCGTGTTTTTCTTTTTTTCGCTGCATTACGTATCTAGGTATAATCAAAGAGTTTGGGATTGGATTTGGATCGGATTGATTGGTATTTTAAAACAGACAAAAAAAACTAAAAAATGCTTCACCAATGGGATTTGATACGATTAACTTACCGGTTAACTGTCCATTATGTTGTCCTTTTATGATTCTGCCAAAAGTGGCCTTTTTAGGCCCCCTGGTAATACACGCACGCTATTTGCGAGTACCTACTATGTACCGGACCTTTCTGAAGATCATATCCTATAGATATTGTTTTAAAGAATTCGTGCCGATCAGTAAAATTCTTGATACCTACTGAAATATCAAAAACCATTACAGATACGATTTGCTATCGGCACTGGGTTCGATCGGCTCTCGACTCAACAAACACTGGTTCGCCATACACGACAACTCTATCAAGACCGATAGACTTCTGACATTGGTATGTTACTTTGTTGTATAATGTATAATTATCCTTTTTCTTTACATAACAGAAGGGAAATAAGGTATGTTGGGGTAAGATCGTTGCTGGGGTAAGACCGTAAGAATCAAATTCTTTGAATGGAAAATTAAATTTTGCTCTGATCTTCGTTGTAGCAGAATAAAAATAATGATAGAGAACACCAATGTTTAAAAACAACATCAAAAACATTGCCACATTAGGTGGGAATTTGATTCATACGGTCTTATACCATTGCCGATCTTACCCCAACATACTTAACTCGATCAGGTGTAGGTACAGGGGTGGCAGGGACAGAGACGCGCAAACTGTGAGACCATGAATTCAGCTCATAATTCTAGACATCTTTTTTTTTTTTTTGTTTTTGGGGGGAACCTTCAAAAGATGTCTGGACTTTGGGGCAAAAGACCAGGGGCCCAATTCTGTAACTTTAAGTTAAGCAACACGCCACTGACACTCTATCGACACACTAAAGTTGTCAAAAAATAATAGGCCCGTTTTGACATTTGAGAAAGAACCTAGAATGTAACTTGGAACGAAACTGAAAGAAACAATAAAATAATAATTAATTACATATAGTGTTTTAAAAAAATACATAATTTTTTTGGCGCGTTAATTAGTATGATGGAATATATTGCGAGTATTCTTTTTACGTTTACTTTATAGTAGCATGCAATTTTTAATTATTACGACATGTCTCAAAAACAGTTACGTTCTCAGTCTGTTTTTTTTTAAATACCAGTGTTGTAACCAATTAATTACTGAATTTCATCAGCTTCATTCGATTTTAATAGTAATTAAATATTGTGTAGTGATCTTTACTGTAAAGAATGAGCTTGGCGCTTAAAGCCGTAAATAAAATTTTGAATTGGCGACGCTGGTTTCTGTAGAATGGCTTGTCTCTGACCAAGCGGCACGGCTTTGCTTTTGTTCACTATCACGTTAACCTTGGCTCTTCTATTTTGGACATTTATTTAAAGATAGTGATTTAGACTCGAAAAAAAGATTAATATCACTTTACAATACATAATCAAATCGATCAAATACTCATACAAACTTGAATCGATTTATCGTGAGTATCGAGTACCGAGTCGTATGGTTACTTCACTAGTTACGTCGCGATGACAAATGTCAAAACGGGCCTATTAGTTTTTGACAACTATACAGACATTATTTTGCCACTGTTGCAAATTTGGCATTCTGCAAAAACTTCAATGGCGTTTCAGTGGTGTCTCAGTAGTGTGTCGATAGTATGTCGATAGTGTGGCAGTACAATAGTTTTCAGTGTTGCTAACCAAAATCTACCATGCGACCACTTTTTGAAATCGTATTTTTATTAATGAAATCTTTATATTAAGGGTTTTTCTTATTAATATAAAAACGTTTTATTATCAAAAACATCAATTTCACTAAAAACATGCGTTTATTGTTAAAAAATAAGATTTTTATCACGACAATTTTAAGTCTTTGCCTTTCTGAAAAAGAAAACAAACAACTGTCAAAAAACTTGCAGCGGCTGTTTTCATTGGTTTTAAATTTTATTTTCCAAAATATTATCATATAAATTCCTTGATTATCATCTAAAACAAAGACGATAGGGTAAGTGATTATTATATAAATATTTATTTTTTTAGGTAGGTACTTAGGTAGGTATTTAAAAAAAAATTTAAAAAATCAATACCTACTGAAATTATTTTAATTAACTGAACGTTATAAAAACATTTTAACAAAAATAAAAGCGACTTCCAAAAAAAAAAAACTACAAAGTGAAAAATAACTTTAATTTCGGAAGTCGGTATCTTTGGATCTATATGTATTTTAGTTTTTTGCCACCAACTTCCGAAATTAATTGATGTTATTTTTCACTTTGTAGTGTTTTTTTTGGAAGTCCGTTTTTTTTTATAAAAAGTTTTTATTTCTCGCTTTTTAGCTGTTTATAATTTATCTAAGTTACAATAGCCTAATGTCAACTTGCTCATCGCCTTCTACAAACTATTGCTTTTCCCGATGCAGGGACGTTAATTGTTGAGGAGTTCTCCTGGTATTTCACCATCAGCTCCATTTCACCATTCGCATTGTGACGAGCATAAATTGCTTAGCAACCATATTATATTAATCGAATCGCAACCCGTGAAATACTTATTATTGAGTAGCTCCGGTGGCTATCTATGGTCTTCATCATCAGTTCCACTTCAATGGTGCTTTCCGAGAAAATAACCGAGTTACTATAAAAAAATACCCAAATCGCTATAGGTGTGCCTATAATATTTGAAGAGTTCCTTCGATTTCTCCAGGATCCCATCATCAGATCCTGACTTGATGACTATGGGACCACCTGGGAAAGTATATCTTTTCAAACAAAAAAATAATTTTTGAAATCGTTCTAGCCGTCTTCGAGTAATAGGGGAACATAATAAATATAAAAATAAAAAAGATTCGGACAAACTAAGAACCTCTTCAGGCCTAATTGTGGCGAAAAACTACGTCCACTTTATTAATTTCACTACGTAAGACGTACACACACACAGACACTTTATTTTAAATAAAAAAAAACAAACAAATTGAACCAAAGCAATAGGGAAAAGAGGTGTCGTTGTTCGATGGCTTCACAATGGCGGTTTGATGGCCAAAACACTATTCAAACACGATAGACACAACTGTCAAATACACTTAAAATATTTACAGACTACCGTAACTTTGGTCATCACGATGCCATTGATACATTATAGTGGACCAGTCTACCAATTATTATAATAGTCTTACTATGGCGTTTCAATGGCACTACAGTGGCAAGTCAATGACCATAAATAATTTGTAGAATACCAAATGTCAATGACTATTCTATTGAGACACTACTGACACACTACCGACACACTATTGACAAGTTGGTTATTTTACAGAATTGGGCCCCAGGGTGTGTGGGATTCTTACCTTACTAAAACCACCCCGGTGATCACCATCAGTACAAGGAGGGGTACTATTTCCTTTTATTAGACCAATCCGGAACCCCCTCAGTTCAACGCCTGTTAGGGCACGTCCACTGGGGAGACTATAAGGAGGTCCCCCCTGCACGGCAGCACCATGATCACAGTGTCACCGTATTCTCTGAAATCACTCGGTGGGCATTCAGAGTCCCTCTTAGCGCCCGCTTATAAACTCCCGCCTCCTGTGTTCCACTTAAAGCACAATTAACTATCTACGAGTGAATATGGTATGTAGGTGATCCCTACATTTACTGATGTGCTAACAGCAGGTTAATGCGTGACACACAATCAGTAGCAATAGGTTTCATTTTGACAGTTCGACAACATTCATTGCGTTATTTACGTTGTTGAGCGGACACATTTTTCGAAAATATGGAGCAATATGCTTAAAAATGATTCAAATTGAGAGTAACAGTGGGTTACGCAATCAGGGTGTACGTCGATTCTATTTGTATGGTGAAATTAATCCGACCGCCTTGACACTGATTTTTTATATATTTTTTTTACATATTATTTGCAATATTAGGTACAAATGCTGTATGTGCGAATGCGCGGCGCATAAGTCAGTAGAGTAACGTACAATACCGTACAGAGTATCTAGCTACTTATAGCCCTTCTATTTCAGGTACCACTGACTTCCAAATGCCCGATCGAGCAAGGTGAACGTTCACAGACCCTGATTATGGAGCTATTTCGGGCTCTCCACCATCCATACATTTATCCCGTCTTAGATCTAGAGCTATGCAATGGTCATGCTCTCACCGTCTTACCGTTTAATGCTAGAGGGAGCTTAAAGGATCTAATTTATAAGGTAAAATAACAATCATAATTTTCATCTTACCCACAAACAATACAAGCAAATATATCTATTTACTACAACTTTTTAACACAGGATATTTCAATAAAACCTTTTTTAATAAAACCATGGATGGTTTACTGTCAAACCTATTAAAATATTACAGAGTACATGGAACGAAGAGTACATGCGTAAGTACGGATCGACGGGCACTGGTCTCCCAGCGTGGCAAGTCGCGAGATTCGGTCGTCAAATGTTAGAAGGACTGCTTTTCCTAAAGGAGAAAGGGTTTCCGCCTTTTCGTCACTTGCATTCAGGCAATGTGGTCGTACAGAATGGCGTCGCGCGGTGAGTATAAATTGGCCCAATTGGGCGCCACTAGTGAATAATGGCGCCCAAGTGTGACCTACTATTATACTATCTGAAATAGGGTAGTTGGAGTAACACATTACAAATAGGAAAGTCAAAACAACTATTGACTTGTTACACTTGTTTAGTATATAATATGTAGTCGAATTCAATTATTGCTTGATCGCTTTTAACAACAATAAGGTACTTACTACTTACTTAGTAATAATAAATTAGCAGTAATAGTAAAGTAGTAGATTAAAACTTTACTTATGTTGAAATTATCTATCAGTCACATTGTTCTTGAAAGCAAAAATAACCTTGTCGTTTATAACCAGTAAGTGGCATTCAACTTTAGGGTGTTAAAGTAATATGGTCAAGTATATATTTTATTTAAAAGTGCTAATGCATTATGTAATCACAGGATATGCGGTTTGGAGAACACTCTGATTGGCGCGCAACCGCGGTGTCCGATAGCTCTGGCCGCTCAGTTGGAACACGTGGAGGCGTTGTCTCTGGGACACGTCCTCTTCGAGATGTGTGCCGGTGCCGAAATCGACCTGTCATTATTGCCTGATTTGCTGCCAAATTATCCTAATGTGAGTAAATCTTGATTTCTGGTCTCGTACCTTTGATCTCTCCCTATGTTCGGTCGCTATTCAGTGAATCTCTTAGTAATAATTATGTTCTCCAGATAGCATTTCGGTAGCACCGGCCAATCTCATCTGAGAGTAGTTAACTACGCTGGAATATACACAAGCGTGCACGCAGACACAGGTGCACTCTCGCGTCCCTCACTCTCTTGTGTCTTATTGGAGAGAGATTAGGCACAGGACTGACGGCTTTACGTACTCTCCGAGGCATGTAGCTGGGCTCGGTATGTTAAGGCGAAAACGCCACGGTAGCCCGCGAAATTCATTTTTTTTACGTTTTTTGCAATTTGCTGGTCAGTATTAAGTTGTAACAAATATGTATTTACAGAATTATAGTCATTTAAGCCATCAACACAACTCTCTAAGACCAAGTAATCCTACTGAATGACTTAGGCCGCGCTCACTTTGGATACGTTTTCGTACGAATTCCATTCGTGCAGAAACGTCCGAACACGCACGAACATTCCCGACCTTCTGAGTACTATGAAAGCGCTCACACTGCGCGCGAGTTAGTCGTACGTATACGTACGTGCAAGTCCGACGTCCGAAATCAATCCGAACTTGTTGGGATTTTATTACACGTTCGTGCGTTCATCATCAATAATGGATGTAGAAAAGTTAATAATTAATCGTTCTTCAGGTGATATTGTGTCGCGAAAGTTGCTGTATTTAGTCAGGTTAGGTCGTATTGCATTAAGAATGTACTCAAAAGTATCTCTCCCCATGCGTGTATAACCATAAAACAGTCTGGGGTCATTATACAAATCTTCCATAATGTGATGAAATTCACCGAATTCATCTCTTTTTTTAAATATTTCGCGCACCCATTCGGTTCTACGATAACGACGACGGCGTCGCAATCTACGGTTTAGAAGATGATTATCCAAAAGAAAAAGATTATTCATCGCAGCAAAGATGACTTCACGTATGCGCTAACACCGGTACTCTGTCTATTTGACGGAGAAAAACGTATTCAGTGTGCGCACTCAATTCGTACGAACAGTGTTCATACGTTTACGTACGATGTAATTCGCATCCAAAGTGAGCGCGGCCTTATTCATGAAACTTGGCATTTTAGGATTATAAATAGGATTATAACATAACAAGTTCTATTGCTGATTCTAATGATTCTGTAAATACACATTTGTTACGGTCGCGAATCATATTTTAATCTACGTACAACTTAATACTGACCAACAAATTGCAAAAACACATAAGAAATTTTGAATTTCGCGGGCTACCGTAGCGCTTCCCCCTTAAGATAACTGTCAACATTTCTGTCTGGTACCCTCATAAGCCTCCTCTACACGTAGACAGATTCATCACCAGATGGCCATCTGCGAATGCCTCCGCCGACGTGTAGACGGGGTAATTTACTAGTCTGTGGTAGGTATTTGACGTCAGCAGAGGCTAAATACCTACCATAGACTAGCAAATTACCCCGTCTACACGTCGGCGGAGGCATTCGCAGACGGCCATCTGCTGATGAATCTGACGACGTGTAGAGGAGGCTATATGCTCGCGTTCGACCACGACGATGGAGCGCGCATGCCTAGAAGTAACCTATTCACTCTCGGTTTGATTACGTTATTACATTATTTATGTAAACGCAGGTGGTGGAAATCATTGAGCAGATCTTCGGTCCTCGCACCCCAAGCCTGCACGAGCTCTTGCTGTGCGAGCTCTTCAGGAAGATTGACCTCCGTGAAATGAAAGGATCTTGTCTCCCGGTAATCAGCTTGAAAAATATCCGATTTCAATTATTGTATGTTAATGCTAACGCATATATAATATGTCTATGCACAATTCAGGCGGTCCGCACAGCAATGCAAGAAACCTCCCACGTCACTTACGCACATTTTGTATAAGCCATCGCACATTACAAGCGGGCCACATTGGCCTCTTTTAGGGTTCCGTACCCAAAGGGTAAAAACGGGACCATATTACTAAGACTTCGCTGTCTGTCCGTCTGTCTGTCACCAGGCTGTATCTCAAGAACCGCGATAGCTAGACAGTTGAAATTTTCACAAATTATGTATTTCTGTTGCCGCTATAACAACAAATACTAAAAATAAAATAAAATGAATATTTAAGGGGGCTCCCGTATAACAAACGTGTTTTTTTCGGCGTTTTCGCCTTGTGTTACGGAACCCTTTGTGTGCGAGTCCGACTCGCACTTGGCCAGTTTTTTTGTATTGCAATGCGTTGCGCTGCGGCCCAATGCGGCTTTAATATGGCCTTGCCATAAAACCTCTTGCATATTTATTGTCCTCATACAAACTAAAATCATATGTGATTTAGTTCTTTGCCAGCCAGACACGCGCCATGTCTTCTTTTTTTTTATATGTAGAGGTACGCTCCTGCTAAGCACACTGAGGTAACTCGACTAACTCGTCGCCTTCATCGACAGTTGGCGACGGCTGCAGTTACACTGAGGCCGAGATTCACAGAGCTCACTTACACTTTACTTTTTTAATAATAATCATTTTCATACAAAGATGCACCTTATTTATCACATCACACTAATATTATAAAGGCGAAAGTTTGTGAGTGTGTGTGTGAGTGTGTGTGTGTGTTTATATGTTTGTTACTTCTTCACGCTCAAACGGCTGGACCAATTTTGATAAAATTTGGTATGGAGGTAGCTGACACCCTGGATTAACATATAGGCTACTTTTTATCCCGATATTCCCACGGGATCGAAACTTATGCGGGTGAAACCGCGGGGCGCAGCTAGTTTGCAAATAATCTTCATATTCGTATAAGGGTCTGTAAACAAGCGTTTCGTACGAATATGAACCTAATTGCTTAAAACGCTTCCAAAGTTAGGTCTGTGAATCTCGCCCTAAGGCACCTGTTCCACCGCCGCGCCGGCGAAAATCGTAGATATCTAACCACTTCCTCGTCGGTGGTGCGACAGGTGCCTAAGTGCTGCATGTAATTGACAGAACTTCAGCCAGCGCCTGTCGCGCTCGTGCCTGTCGCTGCTGGGCGAGGTGGCGCGCCGCACGCCGGGCTCGCCGCGCGCACCTCGCCGCTCCGTGCCCGCGTCGCCCGCCTCACCCGCTACTCCCACGCACAGGAGGTAAGGTCACTCGCATAAACTCTTTCTGCTAACCGCTAGCCTAAAAATTAGATCTGTGACGACTACGTGGGCCTTCATAATTTCATTAGTTATACTTGTATACTCGACATCTCAGAATCCACCCTAAGCCTACAAATTCCGTTTATCCAACTAGGCCTAGGGTGGATTCTCGGACATACGTTTCTGCGTATCCACCATAAAGTGGATTTTTGGGGTGGATAAAGTGAATGCTGCATGCATCCGGTCACACCGATTTGGCGCAGATTCGTCTGTTCAGATTTATTCAAATCAATATCATATCTCTACATGTATGGTTAACCAAACAGACTCGACCGTGTATCAATTGTAGTGAAGTGGTAGTGATGGTATGGTAATATATCTCTGAAATGATTATGAAATATTGAAATCATATCAACAATAAGTCATCCAATGTTGTAACAAGGCGTTTATAAATTGCTCATTAAATCTGCTCTGAATTTACACCAATTTGTCGGATCTGATCTTTTTTTCTGCAGCGGGGATTGTTCCGTTGGACAGCTTTGCAGGGGTTATTCCGTTTATCCACCCCAAAAATCGACCATATGGTGGATTCGCGGAAACGCATTTCCGAAAATCCACCCTAGGCCTAGTTGGATTCTCGGACATGTGCTTCCACATATCCACCTTAGGGTGGATTTATTAGGGTGCATAAACGGAATAACCGCTTTGCAGTTAGTAATTCATGAACTCTGTCCCACAAAGTTATTCACTAAGGCATTTGTTTCAGGAGGCATTTCCCTACAGACCAAGACTTTACCGAAGAGTGGCAGTGGTGAGAAATTAATTTAGAAGAACTGATTTAATCAATAAATCGTATACCTACGTACATAACAATTTGTATTTGATTTTATCCTCTACACGTCTATAAACTCCGTTGCAACTCCGTTTGGTTATTCCGTTTATCCTCACCCACATGTTTATCCAACTAAGCCGGGCTTAGTTGGATAAATATATTGTGCATCTGGATTGTAGGCTCAAGTTTTCAATGTCTTTTGGAACAAAGTGAAACATTTAGGAAAATTAGTAAATAATAATAAAAACCTAAAACAAAGGCTTAAAAATTTCTAAAACATGAAATAAATGTGTTATCGCCCTATGAAGAGCGCTATATATTTCACTAAGTAGTATCTATTCCACTTTTAAACTTTGTTATGGGCCAAGAAAAATGTACGAAATTACGCTAATAAAAGGTTTTTGTGTATTTTTAGCATAAAGTATTTATATTGATTTCCTTGGTTTGCGTGGTCCTGATTTGCGTGGTTTACGTGGTAGTTTTGACCCACGCAGTTTTTTTTTTTCACATCAATTTTTGATCATGCAAATTAACTAGTTATGAATGAAAATATTTTTTGACTGACATGAAAATATTTATTGACAAATGGCTGATTATAATAAGAGAAAGTGTAATTTTTTTCAAATGTTTAAATTAGTTTAATGTTGTGTGTTATGTGTTATGTTATGTTATGTTGTATGTGTGTTTAATGTTTAATTGTTGTTTAATGTTTATTTAATAAAAAAAAACAGTCATTTGTAACATTATGTATTCAGGTAAAAATAAATAAAATTAAATTCTAACTTAACTAAAACTATTAACCTACGCTAATTGAAAAAATTTCAATTTTATTTTCCGTACATTTTTCTTGGCCCATAAAGTCTAAAAATGGAATACTACTTAGTGAAATATATAGCGCCCGCTAGAAAGAATAGACACGTTGGTTATTGTTTTCTGCGAAGTCTATATACTTAGTAATATATTTTTTTTATTTATCGTACAATTTCGTACATTTTTCGTACATATTTTTAATAGAAATTAGACTGAAGTTCGTACAAAGTCATGTCACCGCTAGAAAGTATGACACCTTTATTTGTGCTACATGACCTTGCTTCTTGCCAAATTTCTCATGATTCTAGGTCAACGGGAAGCACCCTATACATTTTGATTACCTACCTTGAGTGTCGACATATGTTTTTTGTGGCTTACACGGCCTTATCTTTTTTTTACGTTAACTTGGTTTTCTCACAGCTTCATGAGAGTGCAGACCTGAGTTTATGGTTAATAATTTATGGTTATTATGGTAATTTCAACTCGATACCTCCACGCGTCCTCGAGATAAAAGGTCTTGACAGACGGACGGACTGACGGACAACAAAGTGATCCTATAAGGGTTCCGTTTTTTCCTTTTGAGGGACGGAACCCTAAAAATAAAGCATAAAAATAACTGGGAGTGATTCGATTTTTTTTCTCTTAAGGCGAAAGCGCCAGGGTAGCCAGCGAAATTCAAGTTTTTTGCAATTTGCTGGTCAGTATTAAGTTGTATGTACGTTGATTAAAATATGATTCGCGGCCGTAACAAATATGTATTTACAGAGTTATAATTTCATTTTCAATTCAATTTTTCTTACGTTTTTTGCAGTTTAAAAAACGCAAGAAAAATTGCAAAAAAACGTAAGAAAAACTGAATTTCGCGGGCTCCCCTGGTGCTTTCGCCTTAAGTAATAAAATTACTCTGTGGTTCGAACGATCGATAAAGTTCATAAAAATATTTTTTTATCGAAGGATCCCATCTGTACCTAATATTAGTTCCATGGACCCTCACGTTGCCATTAGCGCCAAAATGGTGAAAATCAAATGTCTTTATTCTGTCATCGATAGTATGAAGAAACCTACCTACCTACCTACCTACTGACCGATGCGCTGTCGCGCGTCCTTCCGTTGTGATCATCAATGACGGTCACTAGTCGGTGTGGAACCTAAGATAGAAACACAGTACGATACGATTACATGCAGAAAGCAAAGCTAATAGAAATCTCTATTCCTAGACAGCACGTTTCGCCGAAAACTTTTTCAATAGAAAACATTGTTTGTAGATCTCGGTCCATAGGAAGCACTGTTGACAGAGACCTATGTTCATAGATAGCACTTCTTGCCGTAAACTTTGTTCATGGAAACCACTGTTTCCAGATACCTTGGTTCACGGAAACCAATTAGATAATTATTTTTAAGTAAGTTGTATTCCAATTCGCTCGCACTTGCATCCTATGTCGACGGAGGTCCGCTTCGCGGAACTCCTATTTCTGTGTAAAGGGTTTCAGGTAACCTAACCATTTTTTTTTTAACGTGAAGAAATGTTCATGCATTCTGCACTACCACGGGAAGATAGTGCAGTTATGTGGGTGAGTAAAATAGATACAGAGTTTTAACTAATGATTCACTGTTCCCCGTGATCCACTGATGCACATGTTCCCCTACTATCCACGACACTCGTAAACTTGTAAGACGGAATGGAGAATCGCCGGACACTCAGGATTTGCCATGATTTTCTACAACTCAAACCTACAAGTGTAAAAATATACTTGTTAAATAAATAACGACAAGCTTGTAACCCGTAATTTACACGTGTTGTTTTAATAAACTCACATTTGTAATACCTATTAACATATTTTACTAATAATTTACTAATAATAATTGAAAAAATGCTTGTAATACAAGGCTTGGAAGTTTTGATAAACGGCACAGGTATTGGTTCAGGTAGTCAACGTTCAATTAAATGCACTTTAATTTCCATATTTTTTTATTAGTTTATTTTTAGTTTTACTTACATATTAGGCTCTGGCCAAACTTAAGCTAACACCGCGCGCGATGACGCTGCCGGACGAAATTTGCTCGCGCCGATTGTGTCTCAAACTCGTATGGAGGTGTGCAACCTAGCGCAAATAGTCTCAAGACTTTCTTATCGTTGAAAAATAATCAACGCATGCAGTAGCATCTCGAGCGGTATTCGCCTCAGTTTGAACAGTCATAATTACAAAAATAAACTTTTATTGTAAAATTCACAGTTTCATCCAGAGTAACATAAGTAAAAATTGCTATATTAATTATAAAAAATACTTGTGTATGATATTATAAAAAAGTATATTCAAATTTAAATAATAAATCTAAAGAAAAACATTACGGTTGGTATTATATAATCCGGGCTATATACCTATTTGTTAAGTTGAGCAGGCCCACAAATGAACATTTTCAAAGAGTAATTAGTGCAGTTACAAGTCCACCAAAATAAGCCAGTGGAAGGAAGGTAACTTTAATGGCAAAATCTGCAGCAATTCGATTGTCTTCGGTGTTCCCGTGACATTCCAAGTCTATATAATAACTAATACTTATCAGTGCTAACGATAAAACGATGAAAAGTGACAAGGTCTGAAAGGTCTCAATTTATTTTGCAGTGGTGTACCACTGACATGTAATCCAATGGGTTTGAAATGTGTCCTGTCAAGGGAACATCGAACATAACCGAATTGCTGGGTTCGCCATTTGAGGCTCGAAATAGTGTTTCGCCGGCGCCGGCGCGGCGTTGTAAGTCTACACTATGTCCGTGGCTACGTCGTCCATCTGTCTCGGACTTATTGGTACGCGTGCCCGACTCAGACGGTTCGCGACCGACGGTCAGCGTTAAGGCTCCTACAAACAGGCGCGACACGCGATAAAATCGCGCGCGACACAAAGGCACCGCAAGTCGCGCAACGAGCGATGGCTTTGTGTCGCGTCTGTTTGTAGGAGCCTTTACACTATTTCAAGGGGTCTACTTTTATATAGATTCGATATACTTGAGTTACGTGTTTGATCCGGTGTCATTCAAAATGCTTTTCGTTCCACCGGAGTTCGGAACGACATCATTCATACGGTGGATTTCTTCATAAACAATTTGTGGTCTTACGTTTTTGCACCAGCGTACAACAACCTCATTCGGCATTCGCATCTACAAAGTAGACCCATAGTAGGCCTTAGGAAGAGATAAATATTCGTTGGGTACTTAGCACATGCTTTACCTTAGGCTTAGGCGGATCACATATTACAACGCGCCACGCGACGGGGCGCGGGAAACGGAGCCAAATTCCGCGCATTTTTTATTAATTTTATTTATGTAAAAAATCACGTGCAGGGACGCGTTATCAGCGCCCCGTCGCGTGGCGCGTTGTAGTGTGTGATTTGCCTTTGCTTCTAATTAAGCCTGATTTACACATGCTTGTAGAGTTCCTAACCTACGTGTTGTTTAGATGCTGCCAGTCAATTACCTATTGCTTCAATTTTATGGTATGCCACTGGCAACAAACTCGCATCGTGTAAATGGGGCTTTGTTCCTGTCACAACTGTCAAACACCAGTTGAATGATAGAGACAGGTATCTGTGCTAAGTACAGCCCGATTCAAACTTTAATTATGGCGGCTCGTAACAAGAGGCAAGTCGGTGCGCAGCAACCAAATCACCTGTAAGTGGGGGTGAGGGGTACTGCGCATCAAGTAGCGCACTTCAGAGTCGCCATAAAGTTTGAATAGGGCTGTACCTAACGTTTATCGATCTCGGCCTAGTGCTTAGTTGCTGGAACGAAAATCAACACAAAAATTAGCTGCGTTCGAATTGTCAAACGAGGGTAAACAACTGCTATGATTTCGTGGTAGAATGAATTTCCAACAGCCAGTCGCATCACTTGACTTACGACTCATTTTGACGCATAGATAATTTTCGTCCCAGAAATCTCGTGTTAAGTGGAAATGCGGTCGGAGAGACTTTTGAAAAACCCTAAGTAAAAAGTCGCTCCCCGCTCTCTCCTATTTCCTTCTCCGATATTGGACCAATTTATAAGATATTTCATAAACTAAATAAGAAGGATATATACAGGATACATCCTTCTTATTCCCTATGTTTTTCTTTTTTTCATTATTAGTTGTCAAATTTGTACACTAAGCCTTTGTTGACAGCTTTTTTTTTAGGGTTCTAGTGCTTATAAAAATAATGTATCATCAAAAAGGAAACATAGGGACGTACAAGTAGTTAATAGTTACTAGTCTGTAAAAAATCATTGCTTTATGGTCATTAACCAGAAAGAAAACACGCAAGAGCGTTTCTATGGAGAAACGACACCCCCGCATTTCCTCTCAACGAGTCCTTCCTGGGGGCCTAAAAAGGCCACTTTGGCAGAATTATAAAAGGATAACATAATGGACAGTTAACCGTTAAGTAAATCGTATCAAATCCCATTGGTGAAGCATTTTTCAGTTTTTTTTTGTCTGTGCTAAAATACCAATCAACCCGATCCAATCCCAATCTCTTTGATTACACCTATGTAGTGCAGCATAAAAAGGAAAACACGGACTGTCTTCGCCATATTACGATTCATAATGTTATCCTTTTATGAATCTCCAAAGTGGCCTTTTTAGGCCCCCTGTCCACTGGTCTCAGTATAGTGCATGGATTGATAATGTTCTCGTGTGGTGTTTTCTCTAAAACAAATACCATATCGTAATGTATGTAGACATTGTTAAATAACCTCTATTTATGCGGTGTGAAGAACACGTTACTTTAATCACCGCTCACCATTGCGGAGCCCTACGAAAGACAAGACGACACATTTTTTAATTTCAATTTTTTTTTTTTACATTTCTTAGCAAAAATTAAAATTTTTACTTTCATTTTTGCTTTTTTATCTATGGTCATATTTCCAATTTCTTTTTTTTTTTTGTGTCTCGCTTGTATCTTTTTAAAAACGGCACCTAACAATTAAATTTGGCCAGTGACTCTATAATACGCTTTGTTGAGTTGTTCAAGGAATATAAATATAAGAATGGTCATGGGCCCGAGTTTCGCGTAGGTCGGAACCAAACCGCTCCACAATGTGAGAATACCTTCGTTCTTGATAACATGGGCCAGTATTTGAAATTGACCTAATCCCTTTTCGGAGTTTTGTACTCTGAAACAGACAGGTTAAATAGTAAGTACATAAGTACTGTAGTATGATGAATCAGAAGCACTGATGAAACCCCTGAAAATAAATAATTATTAGTATAGTTACCGGCACGGATCTTGAGCGCTCGGCGGTAGAGTGGGGATCGCTTTGCGCATCGTATACTTATGGCAAAATAAAACATAATATTAAATAATATTAGTATGACTTTACATATCTCGGGACCATGGGGTCCCGGTCCTTTGGAAGGCGTACGAGGGGCCGAAGCCAACTCGCAGAGGCCCCTTAGGAAATTTTAATGAAATGCGGCACCAACCGACGATTATCCCCGTATGCACTATGCAAGTGCACCCAAGGATAACCCCCGGTTGGTGTATATATTATTATTATTATTATCATAGTCACTGTACGACAATATATATACCCCGCTCCCGCGCCTCACTTCATACCACCAAAGGGACCCAATAATTCACTTTTGCGCAGGTGAAGGTCAGCGCTCAAGATCCGTGCCGATAATTGTATCACGGAACACACCCACAGACATCCCAAATCACCTTCCCTCTCTACATACACACGACATACATCACACCCTCATACACACATCACTCACTCATACAATTCCGCCATTAGGTACACCACATCACACGCACTTACTCACACACTATTGCTGCTGTTACACGTTTTGGCTTCCCGAATTTTGTAAAACAATCTTATTGGACGAATGGATGTCCCCTATAACACAGGATCTTCCTAGCATCGGGGGTCATTATTCACAAAAAATTGAGCACAAAATTAATTTAACATGCATTGTATTTCTTCTTTTGAATGAAAAAACAGTTTTTAAAAACAAGCTTTAATTTAAATAAAAACGTAACTTATAAAAGAAAGAATTACGCGAACTAAAAAGAAAAAAATAAATTTAAGTGACATTTTAAAATATACATATATAAACTATAAACGCTTGTGGCTCTGATATTGTGTAGTAGATACACACCTGTTTAACGGATACCGTACATCAGTGCGTCAAGCTTTTACAATTTAAGTCATTTGAATTTATTTTTTTTCTTTTTAGTTCGCGTTATTCTTTCTTTTTAGGTCACATTTTTATTTAAATTAAAGCTTGTTTAAAAAAAAAAAAAAAATTTAATTTTTTTTTTTTTAGTTTTAAACATTTTTTATTACTTAACATCTTTTTTTACCATTTTTTATTTATTTGTTTACATTATTTTATTGACACCATTGACATTATTTACCATAATAGCATTATTTACATAATTGACATTATTTACACTAAGAACATTATTTACATTACTGACATTATTTACACCATTAAGTTTATTTATACCACGATGTTATTTAGTTCCTTTAAATATTACCACCAGCGGTGCTATTCTGTAAAAATCTCACCGTGAAAACTTAGGTGAAGTGAGCGTGGAGTGAGCTGTCAATAGGGTCAATTACTAGCAAAAACAAACTCACTTCACCTAAGTTTTCACGGTGAGATTTTTACAGAATCGACCGGCTGTTTGTTTTATATTTTAATTGAATTAATCGTTTTGATTGTTCACGTATCGATTTTTACTCTTCAAGCTCCTTCATTTGAAACCCATATTAGGGGGATTGTAAAAAAATGTAATAGTTTTAGTCCAGTTTATGATCCCAAATGAATAGGTGAGCAAAGGTGTTGATTGGTTGTTTCGTGATTATTATTATTATTAAATTAATTCGTTTGTGAGTCATCAACGCAACATTGCATCAATATAATTTTAACAAAAGACTTAGTTTTTTTTTTGTGTGAACTTCACAGACTTAATTAATACTTAAGTTTATTAAACTAAACACGATAAAACAAAAAAAAATGATTTCTTAAACTCTTACTCCAAGTAACTACTGAAGTGTAATAATATGTATGCTCTCTTATATTATTAAGTATGCACACTCCTTTATACCTAATATGCTGAATTAGCACTATACCTCATAAGCCACATATCCATGTAACATTGATTGCATTCATTAAATAGTACTACAAGCATGTGGTTGTTTGCTTGAGACCACCTCTTAGGAACCCCAACATTACATGGCGACCCTGCCTTGGGAATCTGCCAAGGGGATTTTTAGTTTCTAGTTTAATTTAAATTTTACAAGTCATATCATGTGTCGGTCTACCGTCGAAAAGGAAGAGGTTTTCCTTAGTCAGAACGCGGCTGGAGGTAACAATGACGCCACGTTGAAGGAAATTGGAGGACACGTGGAACGTCTAAGCATCGTGACCTACATTGTCCTGGCCATCATTGGAGTCGTAGCACTTTATGTTGGCTTAAGAATGTACAGGAGCTGCCATCGCACGTGGATCCAACAAGAAATAGGGATGAGTACCATGCAGAGGATCAGGTCATCCATCAGAGGGCGCAGTGAAGGTACCGAAAATCAGTGAATAGTGTTGTGAAATTTATTTTCCATAATTTAATTAACTATCGTTATGTGAACTATCATATTTCATTACGCAAAAACTTAAAGGCGCTAAAATCATGCACGGAAAACTTGTAATGCGACACCAAACGGAAACAAAGTGCAACGTCGGACTTTAATTTTTAGGTTTCGCAATTATGTGTAATGTGTTTATAATGTGTTTTAAGCAAATCTATTACTTATTAGATTAAGAAATATTAGTATGCTATGATTGATATTTTAGAACGAAATTATAACTTTTTAGTAGAGATACGAAATTATTTAGTAAAAAAAGGGACAATCAAGATATAAAGGTAATGTAATTATAACTAAGTTGGAACAAGCAAAAAGTGCATTTGATAACTGCTGTAAAATATTTTTACAAATTGAAAAAAGCAGGGACGTTCATTTAGCAGCGGCGATAGATCTATATGAAAAAATTAAGCAAAAATACGAGGAAATAGAAAACTTGTGTATTTTTCCCGTAGCAAGAGAATTAGGTAAAATGGAATTCGACTTAAAGGTGGCGTGTAGTTTGATTCCAGTAATGGACGGTGTTGAGGGCACCACCAAGCGGTTGATAGACTCTGTGGAGTTGTATGCTGGCATGCTGGATGGCTCAGGTAAGGCATTATTAATTTCTTTCGTTCTAAAAAGTAGGCTAAGTGAGAACGCAAAGCTAAGAGTATCAAGCTCATACAAAAATGTTCAAGATTTAATTGATGATTTAAGAAAATATCTTTTACCCAAGAAATCATTTATGGCTATACAAACCCAGCTACAAAACATTCAACAGAGTTCAAAGTCCATTGAAGAATATGGATCTGAGGTGGAAAAATTATTTACGGAGCTGACGATTACCCAGGCTGATGGAAAAACTGAGGCATTTTCTATTTTAAAACCCATCAATGAAAGTTTTGCAATAAAACGGTTTTCAGATGGCCTGCGGAGCTCGAAGCTGAGCACCATCGTCTCGGCACGCGGCTTCAGCAGCTTGAAAGATGCCATACAAGCAGCAAAAGACGAAGAGTGCACGTCTTTCCGACCATCAGGTAATATCTTGCATGTATCTAGAAATGGACGAGTTTCACATAATAATAGGCGATCACAAAGTCATCATAGGGGTACTCTCCGTGGTCAATATGGTAACAATTACGCTCGTGGACACCCATCTCATAACAATTATAACCGAGGACAAGGTTCTCGTGGATATAATAGGCCAAATTATCACCCATCGTATAGCCGTGGTAATAGAGGTTCGAGATATGCTAGGAACCGAGGACGAAGCCAAAGTACATTCCCAGCAGAGCGAGTAGTAGACACGCGTCAAAGCGATAAAGACGAAAGTACAGATAGTACACCAAATCAGTTTTTTCGATCCTAAACATTTTGTGTTATCATACCAAGGAAATGCGAAGTACATAACCTTTTATATTAATAACACTAAATATTATTGGCTTATTGATACGGGAGCAACATTGTCCATCATTAAAAATGAAATGTTACCAAATGACATCGTTGTGCATAAAGATAATACCTTAATAAATGGAATAGGTGGTCAGCGACGTTCTCTAGGTTCAGTAAATTTATTATTAAAATATGATAATGTAGCGTTTCAGCATAATTTTCTTGTTTTTAATGCGTTACCACTAAGAGCAGACGGTATTTTAGGTTTAGATTTTTTAGAAAAATTTCAAGCAAAAATAGATATAGTTTCAAATAAGTTAACACTCTTTAACAATAATAAACAACATTATTTACATTTTGTTGATGAATATGATAGGATAAAAAACGCAATAATTATTCCGGCGCGTTCGGAATCAATTCAGTTTATAATTGTGAATGACAATGTAAATGGAGAAGTTGTAGTTTGTAGTAAAGAGATAGCGAAGGATGTGTTTATAGCAAACGCAATAGCAAAGGTTAATAATAACAGAATTCCAGTCAGGATACTTAATGTTAGTGATAAGGAAGTGTGTTTATCATCTTTAACACCAGATTTAAGAAATGTGGAAGATTATAATATTTGTCAATTTAATAAGACCAATATCGACGCCACTAGAGTTAAAACATTGTTGTCAGAATTAAATCTAAATTATTTAAACGGAGAAGAGAAACAATCAATTGAGGCAATATGTACAAAGTATTCAGACGTTTTCCATTTAGAAGGAGATAAGTTAAAAACAACCAATATTTATGAGCAATCTATAGTTGTGAAACAAAACTCTACCCCAGTTTACGTCAAGCCATATAGGTTACCACAGGCACTAAAACCAGAAATAGCTAAGCAAGTTAATAATATGTTAAAAAATGATATTATAGAAGAGACAAATAGTGAATGGTCCAGTCCAATTTTATTAGTACCTAAGAAAAGTAGCGAGGGACAAGGGAGAAAATGGCGTTTAGTAGTAGATTATAGAAAAGTAAATCAAGTTATTTGTGACGATAAATTCCCATTACCAAATATTAATGAAATTTTAGATACGCTTACGGGAGCTATCTATTTCACTCACCTTGACCTTCACCAAGGTTATTACCAAGTAAGTTTGGAACCCAATAGTCGTAAATTAACTGCATTCACTACAAACACAGGCCAATATTGCATGAAACGGCTACCCATGGGCTTAAAGATAAGTCCTAATGCTTTTAGTCGTATGATGTCAGTAGCAATGTCTGGATTAACTTTTGATAAATGTCTAGTATACCAAGACGATCTCATTGTATTCGGAAGAAATCTATCTAGCCACAATCAAAATTTAGTAAGTGTAATGGAAAGGTTGAGGAAAGTAAATTTAAAATTAAATCCACAAAAGTGTGAATTTTTAAAGAAAGAAATTCTTTATTTAGGACATTTGGTTACAGATAAAGGTGTATTACCAGATCCGGAAAAAACCAGAGTATTAAAAAATTACCCTATTCCCAAAAATGCAGATGAAGTAAAACGTTTCGTAGCTTTCTGTAATTATTACCGTAAATTTATTAGACATTTTTCGGAAATAGCAATGCCCTTAAATAAGTTAAGTAGGAAAAATGAACCATTTATATGGTCTACTGAATGCCAGAACGCTTTTGATACTTTAAAAAATGCACTAGTATCGTCACCTATACTGCAGTATCCCGATTTTTCAGAAAATCATGAATTTATTTTACAAACAGATGCTTCGGGTACTGCTATTGGGTCCGTATTATGTAACAAAGATCTTAGACCAGTTGCATATGCGAGTAGACCCATGAATAAGGCGGAAAAGAACTACCCGACTATTCAAAAAGAACTTTTAGCTATCGTGTGGTCTGTTAAATATTTTAGACCATATTTATATGGAAATCAATTTACCATAATGACAGATCACAAACCATTGATATATTTATTTGGTATGAAAGATCCGTCAAGTAGGTTACTTAAATTTAGGTTAACCCTAGAAGAATATAACTTTAAAATACTCTATGTGAAAGGAAGAGATAATGTTGTGGCAGATGCTTTATCTAGAGTTCATATAACGTCTGACGAACTTAAAAGTATGAATGAGCAAGTTATGGCTGTAACGACAAGGATGCAAAAGAGGAAGATGGAAGAACAAATTAACAGTAAGGAAGAAGATGGAAAGAAGGGTCTTAATAAATCCACTAACGACTGGACTGATCACCCAAGGGTTGTGGATATATTAAGAAAACCGCGTGAGTCAGTGGAAATGTGTTTGATTGAAGGTAGCAAATTAAAAAGATTTAAGGATAATGACATGATAACTGAGGAAATTGAATGTTTTGCATTTGAAGAGACTAAAAAGACATTATACATTAATCTTGATTTCAAGGCGCATTTCTCGCGAGCCGAATTTGTGCAGAAATTAAGTTATTTTTGCAAAAAGATACGTATCAGCGAAGTATGTATAATTAAGAATAATGATAATATAGAATTTATTAAAAGTATTTGTGAAGAGATAACAACACTCCCTAATTGGTCCGGACCACGAATATGTATATTAAGAGGAGTAAAAAGAATAACTGATGATAATGAAAAGACAATAATTATGAATGACTTTCATTTATTGCCTACCAGTGGACATGCGGGAGTGCGTAGAATGGTCAATACTATCAAAAGACGATATTATTGGCCAAGTATTGACAAGGATATTCAAGAATATGTTAAAAAATGTACGAAATGTCAAAAATCTAAACATTATCGTTACATTAAAGAACCGATGGAAATTACTACAACGGCTTCCTCGGCATTCGAAAAGATTTACTTAGATGTAGTGGGTCCTTTAGATAGAGACGAAAGCGGAAATTGTTACATATTGACTATGCAGTGTGAATTAACAAAATTTGTACAAGCTATTCCATTACAAAACAAAGAAACGGTGTCCATTGCAGATGCATTTGTAAGACAGTTCATATTAAGATTTGGTATTCCGGAAACAATAGCTACGGATCGAGGAACAGAATTTATTTCTGCAACTATGGAACAGGTTTGTAAAATTCTTAATATTGAAAAATTATCTTCTACAGCCTATCACCATCAGTCGATTGGAGCTCTTGAAAATGCTCACAAAACTTTGGGTGCATTTTTAAGAATTCAGTGCGGAAACCATAAGAATACATGGAGCTATTGGTTACCATTTTGGTGCTTTAGTTTCAACAACACAGTCCATTCAGAAACAAAATATACGCCATATGAACTTGTTTTTGGAAAACTTTGTCGGATACCAGATAGCATTAGCGATACTGTAGACCCATTATACAATTTAGATAGCTATCCATTACAATTAAAATATAGATTGCAGTTAGCTCATGCCGACGCAAAGAACAATTTGTTGTTAAATAAGCATAAACGTAAGGAAATACATGATAGATCTGTTAATTCAACAACGTATGAGAAAAATGATTTGATTTTATTAAAAAATGAAACAGGTAGTAAATTAGATACCCTATTTGAAGGTCCCTATACGGTAGTGCAAGATTTAGGTTGTAATGTAAAAATACTAAAAAAAGATAAAATAGAATTAGTTCATAAGAATAGGACTAGGCCTTATTATCAATAGATTTAATATAAGAAAAAAAACATTGCAATGTATAATGATAAGAATAAATAGGTATACCCATTTATTTCATATAAAATCAGTAATAGGCTAAGAACTAGTATAATTTTATATTTATAAAAATAGGTAACACCATTTTTTTTTTAGTATGTAATTATGTAATTATGAAAAAAAAAAGAAAAAGTTGTGTTAATTTCTTTTTTTTTTTTTTATGCCCCTGGGAGGTGAAGTGTAATAATATGTATGCTCTCTTATATTATTAAGTATGCACACTCCTTTATACCTAATATGCTGAATTAGCACTATACCTCATAAGCCACATATCCATGTAACATTGATTGCATTCATTAAATAGTACTACAAGCATGTGGTTGTTTGCTTGAGACCACCTCTTAGGAACCCCAACATTACACTACAATACCTACCAGCGGTCGTTGACCCAAAAAATAAATAACATCAGATCATTTATTGGAACGAAGTTCTTTAACAGGAGTAAACTGGCAGAAATCGTCACGTAACGAAAAAGCGCTATAAGAATTTTTAATAAATATTAGGTCTTTACCTATGAAATTGCCGTTTTGTATGAAAAAATTTAAACGAATTTTTTTCATGTATTTTTTATTTGTATTAATCAAAGTAATCACCCATGCAATCAATGCATCTTTGCCAACGCAGTGGCAGTTTATTGATGCCCTTCTTAAAGAAATCAGCTGGACGGGAGGCAACAAATTCTTCAAAGGCATTTTGTACTGCCTCTCGGGTATTGAATTTTTTTCCCGCCAAGAAGTTATCCAAATTCAGGAAAAAGTAGTAGTCTGTAGGCGCAAGGTCTGGTGAGAAGGCCGGATGACGGAGAGCTTCCAACCCCAGTTCTTGCAACTTGGAGACCGTCTGCTGTGCAGTATGAGGTCGCGCGTCGTCGTGCAGGAGCAGCGGAGACGAGCGATTGACCAATGCTGGTTGGAGATGTGCCAGCTTCTCCATCATTGTGTTCAGTTCTTCACAGTACACATCTGCAGTAATGCTCACCCCGTTTGGTAAGAAGCTGTGATGAATCACACCGACGCTAGACCACCAAACAGTGACCATCACTTTTCTAGGGCTAAGTTTTCGTTTAGGGCATTGTTTAGGTGCTGAACCAGGATCCAACCAGCTTGCTGAGCGCTTGCGGTTACCAAACAGAATCCATTTTTCATCGCAGGTAACAATGCGGTTCAAAATTCCTTCATTTGTGTGTCTGTTGAGCAGTGCAGGGCACGTCTCGACGCGTACTTCGCGCTGGCGATCATTGAGTTCGTGGGGCACCCATTTGTCAAGCTTTTTTACCTTGCCAATTTGACGCAAATGGACCAATATTGTTTTGACGCTAACGTCGAAAGCTGCTGCTACTTCAGCCGTAGATTGTGTATCATCAGTTTCCACAATCGCCTTTAATTCGTCATTGTCGACCAAAGTCTTCGGACGACCGCGAGGTTCATTTTTCAGTTCGAAATTTCCAGAACGGAAGCGAGCAAACCAATAACAGGTGGTGCGTTGGTTTTTAGTGTTAGCTCCGTAAACGTCGTTGATGTTGCGTGCCGCTTGTGCCGCGTTGCTGCCACGACGATACTCATATTCCATAATTACTCGAATTTTAACGTATCCCAAAGACTACAATATAATGCGGTGTAATAGACAGGAAGCTCTCTTCATTTTGTGTTGACAGCACAATTCGCCATCTAGGACTCAAGTATTTAAAACTATTAGTTACAGCGGAAGATGGTAGATGGAGCTCTAGTAATAGTCACGGATATAGATGGTAGATGGAGCTCTATTATATTAATTGTGTTGAAATTTCTACATTGTCGTATAAATTATTGTTTACTACCTATTAAGGTTTTTTTAACAATTACATAATTATTAAAAACACACTAAGTAGTAGTAAACAATAATTTATACGACAATGTAAAAATTCCAGATTTTTACTTGCATTAGGAATAGGAGTATGAATGAATGTACTCGGAATATTAAAGATAAACAAACTGTTTATTCTTATAAAAAACACAGAAATACATACAAATTAAACATTTACTAACATATTAAAATCAAAATCATGTAGGCTGAGAATCAGCACTTTTCTTTCCTAGTCACTAGACTTCCAGGTAGGTACACAACAAGAGTTTTGAGACATGATGGAAGTGCACTCAGTGTTCAGCACTATTCACAATAATAATATTATGGGTCCAAACTATAAATAGTGCCTATGCTCACTAGCGAAACAACCAGAATTTAATTTTATTGCAAAAGCAAAATCCGAAACTGACACTCGCGCTGACAGACATTTCAACATTTCAATTAAAGTGTTACCAATGCAACAATAACAAATTCCCATTATTTAAATGAAAAAAACACCTTTCAGAACCGTTTTATAAATCACTATAGACTTGTTACACTTGGTTTAGGCTTAATTTTTATTTTTGTTGTTTAATGTCCAATATTTTGAGACAATTATTTTATGTATGTGTTTGTTCGTCACAACATCTCCCGGTATCATCACTAAATATTTTTATATTGTATCACAGTATTTTCCGTTTTCTACTTGTTCGCTAGGGGCGCTAGGAGTAATAGTGTTTTAGGTGATGTTCCAAGCTGCCATAGCATGACGTATCCATGATGACGAAAAAGATTGAAATGCGATGAAAATGTAACACTAATCAATAAACAAATGACTACTTTTGGAAAAAAATTCCATGTTTTTAAAATAAAATTAATTTGAAATTAGAATTCTTAGCCAAACAAAAATTATTTTGATTTGAAATGGCCAGTACTGCAGAACGGCAATTTCATAGGTAAGGACCTATTATAATAGAAAGAGAGAGAGAGAGAAAGACAGTTCTCATGGTTTTCGAGTGTGCTGACGCCGATAGTGAGGTCACAATGAAAATCCAAGATGGCGGCTGCAAAAATTTTCAAATTTTTCGTCATGGGTGTCATTTTCATGGTTTTTGAGGGTGCCGAAGCCGATAGTGAGGTCAAAATAAAAATCCAAGATGGCGGCTGCGAATGCTGTAGCCATCTTGGATTTTTTCATTTTGAACTTTACCTTAAGCTAATACGCGTATTAGCTTAAGGTAAAGTTCAAAATGAAAAAGCAGACTTGAGGCCCAGGTCGAATGGTCTATCATTGATTTCATAATTGTTTTTTTTGACAAGTTTGGTAATCTATCAATCAATCGTCATTGTGCAGTTATTGCTTTTAATTCGTTACAAGTATCGTATAATTTCTGTGCCATTGACCGACCAATGATCTACCGTTATGAATTTAGCAGATTACGAACTTTTAGCATAATAACAATGGGATGGTGGTGGGATCGTGTTGGAATGACGAATTTATAAAAATAGCAGACTTGGGCCCCTGGGCACCCCGAGCACACACGTTTTTTTTTTCTATTTTGTCACGTTTAGATGTCGATTTCCATTACATATAATATGCTAATTTAATTTGACCCTGTACATTCTTCCAGAAGTATGTTAGTGCGTCAATGAGCATGTTACAAGTTACCTTGTTTTTACGATGTCCATAGGCAGCGAAGCAACTGTGGTGACCATTCCGGCGATCATGGCGGATACCGAGTGCAGCAATAAGCCATCCCCGAAGAACGGTAGCAGCATTTCTCGAGCCTAGAATTGGTTTATTTATTTATTTATTCGCGAGGCAAATACAACAGTATAGCTATTCTGTAAAACTCTCAAGCTGTCATTCCACCTGATGCTAGGGATTGACACTATTGACAGTTCACTTCAAGCTCACTTCACCTCATCATTTCAGCCGAAACACGTCCACTGCTGGACATAGGCCTCCCCCAAAAGGGGGGGGTTTGCCATAATCGCCACGCTTGGCAGGCGGGTTGGCGATCGCAGTATGGTATGGTGGTGGAATGCATAGAGAACGCTGCTGCTCATTCTCCGGTACGCCCCTTAGTCGCCTTTTACGACACCCACGGGAAGTATGGGGTGGTGCTATTCTTTAAGTCCGACACCACACAGACAACCACCAAAATTTTTACAATGAGATTTTTACAGAATAGACCAGCAGGTAACATCACAGTTCACCACGTTCTGACCTGATTATTACGAAAAGAGTAATCGCGCAACATGACAAGTTAGAACAATAATCATGGTGTAACAATAATCATCAGTAGGTACAGTAAAAAATTTAGTTCACAAAATTACAGCTGTCTACGCGTCTGCCGACACACTTCTAGCTAGGAAGCTAGAAGTGTTTCTAAAAGATTGCATACCTAATATTCAATAGCTGGTTCCACATCGGACGATCCAGTGCGCTGCGATTGGGCGCGGCAGGAGCGCGATCAAAATGCAGTCGGTATGGACATGCCGCGCACAGTCCGAGCACACCCGGTAGAGCGCGCGCTCCGTGGCGCGACCGATCCATATCGAGCATGTGTTCATCTGAACTTAATCTAGCTAAAACATGGATCGGCCCTGGAGCGGAGCGTGCACAGGTTTCTTAAAACGGGTTGTGCGAAAGAACCTCAGAACGTCGATCCAAATTTGGATCGTTCGGAATGAACCCAGCTAATGAAACAACTCGATCCATTGTTTGACATAGGCCTCTGCCAAGGTGCACCATGTCATTCGGTGTTCCGCCTTCTGCATCCAGTGAATATAGGAAATTGCATTTGTCTAGCCTTTTTTCGAGGTGTACGTTACCCCAGCCAGAAACGCACACTTCTTCGAGATCTCGTTGTTGACCATTTTGTTCGAGATCTCAAACGAGATTTCGAGACAAAGCGCGCGCGTTAGCACACTATGCTTCTTTAAGAGCCTTTTTCAACATGATAATTATAGGTTCTCAAAAATCCATCAAGATTCAATCGCTTTTCGAGCGGACCAGTGTAACGTATCTATTGGCACCTGGCGGGTTTACTTCAGAGGACGTGATGCTCAGCCATTCGGTCTGAAGCAAGCCCGTAAGAATCACAAAGTCAGAGTGCTGCAATAGTTGTGTAACATTCATTCATTGCGTTATTGACGCTGTCGAAAGCTTCGTCGGGTTGGATTACGAATTTCCTTGAAAATTTTTCGGATTGTAATAGAAAGTGTGTACCGACATTTGGGTGCGCTGATCTTTCCTTCCTTCTGCAATATTAACCTTGAGTTCCTAGCACAAAACACTAACCTGTGAATAGGAGCCGAGTTGTGCGCCATTAACGACCATAGCTCTCGTGACTGTGGCGCCAGCGCCCCTCCAACATGTCGTTAGACCTTCTTCGCGTGTAATCCTGTAAGTTACCCAAAGAAGAGGAGATTGGTTCAAACACTAATGTTACCAACTATCTACGTCGATAACAGCCTCGTGGTCGCAAGCGCGACTGCTGAGCATGTGGGCTCCTGGGTTCGATTCTCGGGTCGGGAAAAGTGTTATTAGGATTGGTGGAAGTTAGTGATGTGACTCCCCCATGACTCGGAGAGCACGTAAAGCCGATGACCCTGCGCCTGATTAGGCGCAATGGCAATCGACCCGACCGAAGAGAGATTTCTCCTCTGTCGGGTCGGATTTCCATTCCGTGACCCGTCCGACTTTGAGAGTAGAGGAATAGAGTGCAGTTTTATTATCGCACAATTGTACACTATAATATCTTCTGCGTACTTGGCTCATCTTTTTGAGATAGGCCGCCTAGGCTGAAATTCAGTTGGTTATTATTGGTATCAGGAAATTTCAATGGAATTAAATTTATCTTACAAACCATTATTGTATGTAGTACATGAATTTAAAAAACAACGTGATAGTACCTACCGTTAAATATAAAATAGGATATTTGAGTGTATTAGATTAAAAACCTAAAAAACCAGGATGCCTACCTGCCTAGAGCATTGAACACATGTTTGTAGTTCCTTCGCTTCTCTGGTGGTAGCCTGCCGTCGGCGGTCATCCGGATGAGCGCGACTTCTGCCGGTGTTCCGATCCACGCGCCGAATGCCCCGGCACCCATGCCCAACCCTATCTTTATCGGAAATGAGGGGGCGCCGTATTTACTGAAAAAAAAAAAACAAAACGGGGCCACAGATTTAATATAATATACATGGTGTCCGGTAATTAATGGATACTCAGAAAAAAATACAAAAAAAAATAAGTGGTACCAAAATATGATTATTTTAAAAAAAGACTACAAATTTTTACCTTATTTTACATTATGGTACGCTACGACCACAAAGTAATGAATTCCATAGTTTTTTTTGTTGTTGTATCATTGTACGCTAACTATGCCGGGATAAGCAGTAAATAGTATGACTAGCTACAGCAATTTAAAAAAAAAACTTAAAACTATTGAAAAAATTTCAAAAAAAAATTTATTGACAAAGTTTAAACGTCTTTGGTATAAAAAAAAATATGAAAACATGAGTGACCAATAATTTTAAAATAATGTCGGTTTCAAGTACATTTTATAACGGTACTTATAATTTATTATTGTATCTAATGTAAATAGTGAATTATTGCTATTTATGTAGAAAAGGAGAAAATTTGACTAAATAACAAAATTTGCAATATTGGAACATTTTTTACATTCAATTCACGTCACGCAAAATCCTGCATCTCGCAAGCAAGTCGCCCACCAGACACAACACCCGTCTGGTCGGAGGATCCTTCCTCTTCTATGGAGGTTGAGTGAACTTTACCCCCTGTTCCTCATACCTCTATATATCCTTTATCTCAGCAAGATCCTTCTCCAATATCAATATGTCTTTTAACAATCTCGTGACGTCAACGTGATCGAAAGTAACTGGCGGGGCAGCCTGTGCAGCTCCTTTGCTACAAATATTGGGATTTCTTCTGGATCAGCTTCCTTAAAAACAGATATTATATCATACAAGTCACGGTTTGATTTTCCGCTTCCTTTTCTTGATACGTTGCGCAGTTTAGTTGGTAAAGATTTTTTGCACTTTCTATTTCTTCCACCAAAACCGCAGTCTATACTTTCCTCGTCTATTACTTTGATTTTGTTTTGAACAAAAGCCAGAACTTCATTTATATTACAACTTTTACATTTCACTAATTTAGTGGCCATTTTTTACAGCAAAACGCGTTCGCTCATTAGCGTGCTAGCTAACTGACTCACTATAGAGACCAAAAATTTGATTAGCGGTTGTTTTTAAATAAAATATAAGTAGTTCAAGAAATGTGTGATGAATAGGTACTATGCTTTATCATCAATACTGCGAAGTGTTTTTTTTACTAGGAAGAGCGTTTGGGTTATCACTTAGTAAACAGCACATAAAAAAATCAGCTGTTCCCTACATTTATGTTCGTATAAAGCCGTGTACGCACGAACGAACAAAAACATGGTGAACACAAACATCGAACACTTTGTTCGCACGTGCGTACCACTAACAAACATAACACTGTGTTCGTCAAAAATGTTCGTGGCGATCCAATATGTTCGTGTTCACCATGTTTTGTTCGTTCGTGCGTACACGGCTTAACTCGTCAAAATGTAGGGAACAGCTGATTTTTTTTTCGCGATTTCAGAGTTGGTCCCATAGTGAAAGTTGTTCAGTCCAATGGTCTAAAGCACCTCTTAAAGTTTGTAAGGTTAATTTTTTTACACCTTATATACGCTAACGGGGTAAACAGTTACAGTTATGACGCCAAGGACACTGTCGCGTTGAGTTGAGTCACGCGGTTGCACTGATCATAAAAGTTTTTGAAGTTGGTTGAAAGTGGCGTAATAATTAAGCATATTCGGACCCGGAGGGGCCCGTAGTTAAAAGAGGCGGCCGTGGCTAAATAATAACAGCCGCACAGGTCGATCGATCAGGTTAAGCTACGCTTGCCGCGGTTGGTCTGTGGATGGGTGACCATCTTTACATGCAGTGGTTACATGCGTTGGTCCCGGCTGTCGTTCGTCGATCTTTGACCGTATTTAGGGGTAGTCAGAAGCCCGAAAGTCTAACAACCAGTCTTACCAAGGGGTATCGTATTACCCAGTAACTGGGTTGTGGAGGTCAGATAGGCAGTCGCTCCATGTAAAATCCTGGTATTCAGCTGCATCCGGTTAGAGAAAAAAAAATTGCTGTTCCCTACATTTATGTTCGTATAAATCGTCAAAATGTAGGGAACAGCTGATTTTTTTTGTTCATAATTATGAGTACAATGACCTCTTAAGAGGTTGTTAATGTTTTACACTTACACATCTTGGGATGAGCCGATTTCTTATATTTTGCTGTCAAAGTTACGATGTCTCTGTACCTAGCGTTAGCCGGCGATAAACTTTTACCTATCTAGATTTTGTTTTTTTAAAGTGCGTAGGTAATTTAAAAGTAGATCGCCGGCTAACTGTTATAGAAGAAGTTATTTTTTTTTAAACTAAAACGGAACAAATTGCATATTATGCATATTTTGATAAAACAAATATAGATCTAATTATTTAATGTATTCGTTAAAACGCAGGGCGTGGTCAATCGCTAGGTACCTACAGAGACAAAGTTACGACCCCGTCGTTTCGACTTTAAGCAATGTTATTCAATAACCCATACATGTACACTTTTGAAACTTTTAATGGTTATTATAAACGTCAAGAAGGACCGAATACAGTTTTCAGCGAGCGTATACGTTTTCTCATTTAGGCGCTGTGATATTTTTTCGGGTTTTAAAAAAAAGCGCGATTAGGTACTTGAAAATTATAAATATTTTCTTGAATCTAATTCTGTCAAACACGCACAAATTAAAGGCTACTCGTGTATGTTTATTCTACAGGCGCACATACAATGGTTTTAGAGATACACGATTCTGCAAAACGTCAATCCAGCAGGAAGTGCAATATCTCGAAACCTGAAGACGCACAAATTATATTTTCAGCGCACATTTTTGCACAAATATAAGCTCTCTGCCCATACACAATATTTCTCTCTACGATCATTCGTTTAGAATTTTCATGCTGGAATAACATTACTCCAGCAGGAATCGCTTTTTCCGTTTTTTTTTCCAAAACGACAAAGCGCACAATTTTTTTATTTGGCGCACATGTACAGCAGATTACGCACTAATTATTCGTTCCACTCATATCACTCTAGGAGCTACCTTCCTGCTGCGGTAACGTACACCGCGCAGCTACCTCAGGCAACGTCTCAGTTAAGCGGTCGGCCTATAGTAAATGAACGAATGCTCGCTTAGCAAATGTTATTGGGTCCACACTGGACGATCCAGGGCGCTACGATCGGGCGCGGCGCAGGAGCGCGATCCAAATGCGCGGTCGGTGTAGACATGCCGCGCGCGATTCAAGCAAATGCGGTGGAGCGGCCGACCCTAGTGCTGTCGGTTTTTGTCAAACGCGCGCGCCTCAGTCGTTTGGTGCACTCGGTGTGGACGGTTGTCTGTTGATCAGGCGATCGGGCAATATGGATAATGCGCAATTTCGCCGTTTATTTTATTTATTCGGAAGAACAAACTATTACACATTATATAAATAGCGATCGGCGCTCCATGATTAAGGATCGCGGAGCATCGATCCAAATTTGGTGTGGACCCAGATAAAAAAGCAGAATGAACACTTACGCTTTATACGTATCGAAAAGTCCGTTGAAGGCTCCAAGCCTGCCAGTGCCGTAAGTAGCCTGTCGGAACAGGGCGGCTGATAAACCCGTATAGAAACCCAGGAACCCTTCCTTCCTCACGATATCTCGAGCGACACTCAAAAACGTCGCGCCTTTGACAGGACCGATGAGCTGCATTCGGGTCTTCAACAAGTCAGCTGGCTGGACTACACAAATTGCCATCATCCTGAAAGTGAATATTATTAGCCTTTAGTATCCACAGAGGGATAAAGCCTTCCCTTGACCCTTCCCTAATTCAGCTTATCCCTGTCTATTGCCATATGGAGCCAATCTCTTGGAAAAAAATCGAGTTCATCCTGTAAATTCATTAAGTTAAGCACTAATTAGAGAATGAGCTAATATCCCACTATATCGGAGGTTTTACGTAAGTTTCTGTGGTTTTGTGTCCCGGCGGGTCTTCTGGTGGACCGAGACACCGCCCTGACAGATACCGACAACGCCACCATCAGGGCTACATGACAAGCGCGCGCGACAACGCTCTCTCTCATGCTTTGTTGAAATTTGTTTTCAATTCTGACGTCATTCTAATACCTAACATGACCGCCAAACTCGAGTAAACTGGAAAAAGGCACCTTGGCATTTATTTTTCATGCAAGGAGAAACCGATGTAGCAAGTTATTAAAAACGAATCATTTTTTAACCCGCCTTAAAAAAAAGGAGGAGATTCTCAGTTCTTCGGATTTTTTTTAAATGTATTTTGCCCGATTGCTGTTTTGTATTTAATAATAATAAACACAGGCTTACAAAAATGGTGCGGGTTGCACCATTTTTTATTCGACAGCAAAACGTCGATGATTGATACTACATGTATACAAATTAAAGTGAAATTATCGAAACGTGTGTTATAACGTTGCTGCAATCACTATAAGACTACGTAAAAGATAGTTTGATCTCTGCGACATACGTCAAACTGACATTCCTAGGGTTGTAAAAAATATAAAAAATTGACGATAGAAATTATCGAGGTTTCTTTCTATTGTCGATGCTAATGTAACATATAATTGGGTTTAATTTAATAACAAACTTAATTACAAATTTAGTTACTAAATTAAACGAATATTTTAATATAAAATAGGACATTTATTCTCTTAAAGGATGTACTCCTTTAAGAGAGTAAATGTACCTACTTTATCATCACATCATATATTTTACCTATTTTATTATCACCCCAAATCTCCCTAAATTTCAAGTTGATAGCATTAGTAGGTGGTTCTTCCAGACAGACAGACAGAGTTTCACCATAAGAAAAAAATCAGCTGTTCCCTACATTTACGTTCGTTTAACTCGTCAAAATGTAGGGAACAGCTGATTTTTTTTCGCGATTTCAGGTTTGGTCCCATAGTAAAAGTTGTTCATAATGATGAGTACAATGACCTCTTAAGAGGTTGTTAATGTTTTACCAATAACCCTGTAATACATTAATCAAACATACACGTGAAACAAAATAAACTTTACAAAGTATACCTACAAACAGCGACTAACAGCAATTTTTGAATTTCACAATATTATTTTATGCCAAGAAAACTTTTTATGCCAGTAAATTACCTATGGGTACCTCTATGCCTACTGTTTATACTTAATTAGTAATACTCACTTCATTTAAAGAATTTTAAAAATTAAAATGTTGTTGCTTTAAATTATTTTTTTCTTTTCAGATTATTTTTTTTCTTTTCAGATTTTTAGGGTTCCGTACCAAAATGGTAAAACGGAACCCTTATGGTGAGACTCAGTCTGTCTGTCTGTCACAGCTGGATATCTCAAGAACTACTAATGCTATCAACTTGAAATTTGGAATATGGATTTTGGGATCTTTTCACGTACCTACTATAATTAAAACATAAAAATGTTGCATACATAACAAGTTATAATAATTCTTTTGATTTCTATGGATAACCAGAATGAAATATTGAAAATAATATAGCTCTGGTTCTAAGCTGAATTGGTTTCTGGGAGTTCTACTCTAGCATATAAAACAGTGTATAAAATCGATTAGAAGAATAAAAAAGCGATGTCAGTTTTTCGAGGCATTACATACTATGGCAACATACTGTGGTACCTTACCCACTAGTGCCTCCTATGATGAAGTTCATGTATTTGGGAATGTAAGGCTTTTTTTTTGGCATTTCTTTACTCATTTTGTCAGATTTTTTTTTACTTTTATTTTATTTATATAATTAAAACATTAGGATTTTGTATTGGGTTATTGTGAAAGATGAATAACTTAAATAATTTAAAACGAAAATTCAAAACTGTGAACTATACATGTTTCTGATGGATTGTTATTTTGAAGTAATAGAGTTGTCATAATGGACTTGACTTACTTCGACCAGCTTGTAACATTGCTAGCGGAGAGGTTTCATTCAGGATTTACTCTTTTTATTCATCCTAGAAACATCCTGGCAATTTAGATGCAACATTAAAGGTCTCTGCACACAGCGGGCGCGGCGCGGCGCGGCGGGACGGGACGGCGACGCGACGCTGAGCAGTTGTAATGTACTAGATATTACGGACGACGCCACACAGTTAGGGTATATATGTTCTGTGCACAGAGACGTCCCGCTCGACGCGACGGTAACCGTCGGTCGCCGCGCCGAGCGGGAATACAAGTCATAAGCGGCGGGGTGGGGCGTGGCGGGACGATGCCGCCGCGCTAGCGCAGCGTCGCGGTCGCCGCACTGCCGCCCGCGCCGCCCCCCGCCACGCCACGCCGGCTGTGTGCAGAGACCTTAAGGCGAGATTTTCCAGGGCTCTGGGTCCTTGTCCTTGTAACGCTACTTCCGCCTCCTTCAATTGCAGCGTGACGTCATAATATATACGATGCACCGCTGAACATTTCGCGGAAAATCCATTGCACAGTATAAAATATTTGCAGTTAATCAACTGAATTCGTTTTTCTTAGGTTTAGTGCTAGGTAAGTAAGTACGCCTTATTGCACTCATCCCACACGCCAGCAAAATATTGCTCCATATTCTTAACGAACGTCGAAAGGCCCATTTGTCCAAAGAGATTGCACCAGAGCAAGCTGGATTTGTGAAAGGGGAAGGCACCCGGGAACAACTATTAATTGTTCGTCGGATTATTAAGAAACTCCGAAAATTTAACAAACCGGCCTATATCTGCTTCGTAGACTTCTCCAAGACGTTCGACTCGGTGAAATGGCCAAAGTTGTGGAATATTTTACTGGGAATGGGCACGCCGAAACACCTAGTGCACCTACTGGGACAGTTATACGAAACAGGCACAGCTTCCGTTCGAACCGATGAAATCTTGTCAAACAGTTTCCATCCTAGTGCAGGTGTCCGTCAAGGTTGCATAATATCACCGCTCCTCTCCAATATTTACAATGAACTCATCATGCGCTCTCTGGAAGATTGGACAGGCGGTGTCTCTATCGGTGACTAAAACGTTGCAAATCTGCGATACGCTGACACCACGGTATTTTCTACTAGCGCAAGTCATCTAGAAGAATTACTTCGTAGGATGGAGACTGTGAGCCTCGAATTCGGCTACAGATAAACCGAAATAAACTAAGGTGATGATCGTAGACCGCGGTAACAACTCGCCCGAAGTCTCTAAAATTGCGAACTGCGACGTGGTTCAGTCCTACATTTATTTTTGAGCGTTAATTTCAAACGGGGGTGGATGCATAGATGAAATTAAGAGACGTATGATGATAACTAAAGCATGTATGGACGAGTTGAGAAAAGTCTGGAGGAACAGAAATCCTACAAAACCACCGAGATCCGGTTGTTCAATCACTGGTTTTTCCTATGTGCATATACGCTGCTGAGACGTGGACGCTGCGTGACATCGAGAATAAGATAGACGTATAATAGTAATTCTATAAATAAAAATGCAGAAATGTATTTCCAAGGAAAACTAGCTCTTTGGGCGAAGCTGCAGAGGTTCGCCGACACAGATCCTCCCACGATGACGTCCTGCTCCTGCAGGGCTTCTGATCATAGATGATATTAGGTCCTTACATATGAAACTGGAGTTTTGTCGAACTGGCTACTTTGATCCCAAATATCAGAAGGCTCAAAACGTACAAAATCTAGTCGCAGTCTCATCTCGGCCACAAACAAATGTCAAAAACTTGTCAAAATGTAGGGAAATTAAAAGTATTTTTGACAGATTGAGACTGAGATCAGACCACAGATATCCGAACAGACTGAGAACGTACTTAATATTACGAGAATTGCCCTCTGGTCTTTGGTTAGGAATTCCAAATTCAAATTTATTTCAAACTAGCAGCGCCCCGCGGTTTCACCCGCATAAGTTTCATCCCGTGGGAATTTCGGGATAAAAAGTATCCTATGTCCTTCCCCGGGATGCAATCTATCTCTGCCAAATTTTATCGAAATCCGTTCAGTGGTTTTTGCGTGAAAAGGATAAAGACAGACAGACAGACAGTTACTTTCGAATTTATAATACCATACTCAGCCTATAATGTTCCCACTGCTGGGACACAGGCCTCCTCTCGGTGAGAGGGAGTGGCCCGTAATCCACCACGCGGGCCCAGTGCGGATTGGCAGATGTCACATGTCATTTTTGGTTCTAGGACATGCCCTAGAACCAAACCATGTTTCCTCACGATGTTTTCCTTCACCGTTTTGAGAGCAGTAGTGATGAAATAATTTACACAAAGTAAAGCGCCTGTCTGGGTTCAAACCTACGACCTACAACTCGTAAGTCGAGGCCGTTACCACTTGGCCACCACTGCTGAATTTATAAATTTAGTATGGATTTAGGTTTGTGTATTTGTGTTTCGAATTTTGTAAATCATTTGTTTTCGCGCCATTTGATTTTTCTTTGACTTTGTTCTGATCACAATAATATGGAAAACTTAAAATATCGCGATAGTTACGAATACGAGTTCCCCCGTGGCATCAGCGCTGCAGAAACAGCTCGAAGGATCGATATTTAAAGCTATTGTAAAAGAAAACACAGTACGTTTTTGGTTCCAAAATCTAAGGTTCCAACATTTTCGTTCTGGAAATTTTGACCTACCTACTGAACAAACCCGGAGGACGGACCGGCCGGAGACCCTAGTTGACAATGAAAAATTAAAAGTGATCATGGAAGCGGATCCATCGCAAACCACGTCAGCGTTAATAACAGGCTTCGGTGTGAGTGATAAAACAATTTTAATTCACTTGAAACAAATTGGAAAAGTGAAAAAGCTTGAAAAATGGGTAGGTACCGCATGAATTGCGTGAAGCACACCAACAAACACACGTCGAGTGCTGGGTAAATGCACAGTATAAATATGGACAGTAAGGAGACTAGGTCAATTTGTTGAAATAAATACCTACTCTCCATTGGAACGTTAGGGTTGTCACTCTTAATGTTAGAAAAATTGAAAAGTGTTTTATTAGAACGAAGTTCTTTAACGCGGCTCGGGGTAAGAGTTGACTGTTCCTCTATATAGTTACTTAATTTACTCTTTGGTTGACTGGTAGAAATCGTCACGCGAAAAGCGTTCATACATGTTATGCCCCCTCCGACTTTCTTCTTTGATCAAAATATAAATCCAAGATGTCAACTGCGAATTTTTTTTATTTTTCATGGTTGCCGTTTTCGTGGTTTTCGAGGGCGTTAAAGCCAATTGTAAAGTCAAAGCGAAAATCCATATAGCGGCTGCGATAATTTCATAGTTTTCGTCATAGATGTCGTTTTCATAACTTTCGAGGGTGCTAAAGCCGATAGTGAGGTCAAAATGTAAATCCAAGATGGCGGCTGCGAAAATTTTCAAATTTTTCGTAATAGGTAGCACCTATCGTTCTAGACTTTAACACCTACGAAAACCATAAAAACGATAGGTTTCAGGGATTCAGAAAAAAAATCACATTTTTCAATCAAAATTTTCGCATGCATCCATGCCATCTTGGATTTACATTTTAACGTCAGTATCGACTTTAGCACCCTCTAAAACAATCAAAACGACACCCATGTCGAACATTTTGAATTTTTTTGCCGCCGCCTTCTTGGGTTTATATTTTGACCTCACTATCGGCTTTAGCACCCTCGCAATCCATGAAAACGACACCCATGACGAAAACTTCGAAAATTTTCACAGCCGCCATCTTGGATTGTATACTACTTAATATGTTCGTGGCATTTTTAAAAAGATCGCGAGTGAGGGCACCGAGACTATCGATTAGAGGGGCCTCGTAGATGAGCGTGTCTGTCTGAGTGTGCCGTTTCGAACGTTGGTTCGTAGTTTCTGTACTGTCCATATTTATATTGTGGTAAAGGTTTATCTTTCATTATAACCGCACCGCTCCAGCGCAGTAACGGCCCGACACCGCTTCGAAAAAATCCACTCGCTTGTCGCCAAAGCGCCGGCAGCAAGACGACCGCTCGCAGTTGGCACGCCACCGGTGAGGTGACCGCTTGTTGTTCACGCGCCGCTTACACCGTCCACGCTCCAAAATGGCTAGTTTTCATCTTACAGACCGATTTGAGTGATCGCGCTTGAGAAGCACGCGTTTCTATGTCTCGGTTTACGTGAACTGGCAATCATAGCTATTGCACTCGACGAAGAAGAGCATATTTTGCAAAAATGAAGAAAAAAACATCCGCGTGGACGGCGCGCGGCGTGGCGCCGGCATACCACCTACAGGCTGGCGTTTCTTCGCCGGGAAGCGGACTGCTCGCTTGAAGCACACGGTCGGCATGACGTGTGCATGCTACTATTCTGGATTGTCATCGTAAAATTTACTTTAATAGGTACCTACGTTTTAATTAAAATCCTAACTTGCATGACAAGTTATTTACTGTGTCGGACCGGTGCTGTTTAGGGTTACGTATATGCCGTTCGGCTACGAAACCCTTAAAATGACAATGGAAAACAGGGTAAAATAAAAAGAAAGTCTGATTGAAATTCAAATATTTATTCATATTAGGTACTTTGGACACAGTATGTTTTACAAATTAACATTTGAACCCAGAACCATATTTATAGCAGAAGAAAGTAATATGATCAATTTTAATTCCCAAAAACCTTAAATTATAGGTGCAAGTTTGAGTTTCAATTTTTCAAATACGAACAGTGCAGTGAGCTCGTGGGCGACACTTAAAATTCAAATTTTACTCTGAAGTTTATAAAGCTTTTTCAACATGAAAAATATTTAGCAAAGGTGAATTTGAAAGAAAATCTAACCTATCCATATCCGAGGCGTACTCTGTACGAGGCGGTTTGTAAAAATATTTGTGCTCATTTCGCTCGCTCTTGCAGCCTAGGGTTCTGCATAAGTCGACAAAGTAAACTCCAATTTTGTTTGAATAACGAATGAATGGTGAAATGATAACCTAATCTATCCGAGGAGCAAAAATGTATAAGCTTACTTCGTTCGCTCTTCTAACCTAAGTATTTTAAATTCTTCATGAGTCGACAAAGCAACTCCTATTCTGTATGGGTCAAAAGAAAATCTAATCTATCCGAAGCTGCAATGAGTGCTACAACTTTCAACCTCGCTTCGCTCGCTCTTGCAGCCTAGAATCTCTTCATTCTAAAACTTTTCTGCATAAGTCGACAAAGTAGTCCTATTTCTGTATGAATAGTGAAAAGATAACCTAATTTATACAAAATGCTAATGTTTTCGAGGTCGCTTCGCTCACTGTTGCATTATGTTTTTTAAATAAAATCACCGTTATTTAAAGATACTTACAACGTACTTAATCCGGCCGTAAGTATTGCTTTAACAATTTAAGTAAGCAATTAAATGAAAGTTTTATTCATTCCTAAATAAGGGAGGCGTTTGCGTCGCGCCCCGGGCAACTGAAATCCTTGCTAAGCCACGTGTCTTTTCTCATTTTATTTGAGTTTTTAGGACGTCATTCTACAGGGTCGTATAATTTCAACACATTCGGTAGGTATAGTCAACCGCACGCAGCAATAAGGACGGTTTTCGCAGCTCAAGTGTTACAACTGCCGCGATGTTAACCGCTCCTACAGTATGTTTATTAGGTATGTTTATTGGTTTTAAAATAGGGCCCTATTCTACAATATATAAACATGTAATATCTGATTTATATCTAATCTTACCGTTACTTATTGGTTATAACTTCTTGGAACTTCTTCAACACTTTTACCGTTTTGTTGAGGTAGGTAGATCCTTTAAAAAAATCCATATGCCAGAATTAAGCCATTCTAAAAACGGTATGTATACGACAAGGCGACTGATCGTTACATACATACCTAAGTCAGTCATAAATACACAATAACTCTATGAGGTCTGCTATACTGACAATAAATAGGGGCCGTAGCCAAGAGCGCCGTATTAGGCTGGATTTTGTGCTCGACCGACGCTCGGTCAGCGCTGACATCGCAGCATCGGTCGAACGTAACTAAATTAAAACTTAATGAAGAACTACAGTGCAGCGCTGATGAATCGCTACGCGCGTACAGCTACGTCGCGCTGACGAGGACCGTCGATCGTGCTCGTCGGTCGGACGTGCGTCCATAGGCGTATATAGGGGGGCGGGGGGGGGGGGGGCGTACCGTACGCGCTGACCGTTAGTCTAGCACTAAATCCAGCCTTAAAATAGAGAAAACTACAGTTTCCGAGCGTTAATATGATACACCGAGCGTTAGAAAGAGACTGGTGCACAGGAATGATTAACTGAGAGCACGATCTACAAAGTCGAACCTTTTCAAAAAACTTATTGTGTCATATAACGTCCGGTTCAGCGGGGTAATTACGCAGGAGTTAAGAAGTAGCAATTGGCTTTCATTTTGACAGCTAAACAACATTCATTGCGTTCTTTACGTTGTTGAGCAGACACATTTTTCGAACATATGAAGCAATGGATTGGCAATATCCTTCAATTTTTTTTCAGATTGTGATTGATGTTACGCAATTGGGGTGCTGTTACCGAGTCTAAATTAGACACTTCACAAGTTCACATCACATCTAGCGTAGTCGTTGCGTTACCATTGCGTAGATATTATCATAAATTCGAAACTTATGTCGCGTTGTAGCAGCGTGAACGTTGCGGTTTCGCAGCGCTTATGTTTAACAAAATGTTTAAAACACTAAACTAAAGATTCTTTCGTGTGATTTATTACCATGTACCCAACACCATTATAACAGTAGGAGAGACTCCAAAATAGTGCTAAAAAAACTGTCTAAAATATTTCTGGAACCCAAAAGCACCACTTAAGATCATCTTTAAAAAAAACATAATATCTGTAACGACAATTATTGTATATACAAATACGGCAGAAACCTATGCCAACATAATAAATTAAGCTCCCGTGAACCTAGCTACGCCTATGGTTTTGTTACAATATAGTAAGTAATAATCGTCGGGGCAGGTTTGAGCCGCGATGGCTGAGGGTGGGTCGTTATGTGATCAGCCGTACGCCACCTCTTCCACGATGGTCTCCCACGAGTCTGAGGACTCGGTGTCCCACGTGCCCTCGTCGTCGTCCTGTTCGTCGTCCTCGTCATAGTAAGCCAACTGAAAAGAAAATCTATTGTTGCAAAATAATAGTAACGACGTTTACCTACCTATAACTGCTACAGTTGTTGCTACAGTTGACAGGGGGCGCTTGGTTATCATTAGTGCAACTGCTTTGTGAAATGTCGCTTGAAATGTGTTCAAAAAACAAGATGGCCGCGGCGTTCCAATTTTGGCCACACGCCTAAAGACCATGTAGCTCTATACTACCTGCTTATGGCTAACACTTGCTGTATGTGCAGTATGTAGTAATAGCAGAGATTTTTGTGAAAGAACTCTTCCGGGGGAATCTATGGGTCTACACATGAACACAACAACTCAAGAAAAACATAAGACGGTCAATCTGGCGTACTCGCACGTACAATCCTTAGACCATTTCTAAATGGGATTCGTCTCAATCGGATTGACAAATTGATTGACGGGATTGGACCTGTGGAACTAATGCCGGGTTCATGATCTTAATGGTCACCCACAGTTTATGTTTTTTAGGGAGGACACATCACAAACTGCTTAGCATAATCAAAATTAAAAGAAATTTATCCAAATCACGCTAAGAATCAGCATTTTTTGGAAGTCAAAATTACATAAGGCAGCCCGCCCAAAATGCCAGAGATGTCAGCATGAATTGAGGGGCCCCTTAGGGCCGAAGCGTGCCGGGTCAGCGGGATTGTCCGATAGGGTTACCGCTGACCCGGAACATAAAGGGCTAAGGATGGAACACGGGTGGGTTTTAGTCAGCAGTAAGAGTCTGACACTCCCTCCGCTACGCCCAGAGCGGGCTTTTTTTTTGGGTGGGATATCATCAAATGCCCCCCATTTGATGATATCCCACCCAAAAAAAAAAGCCCCCAAAACGCCCGCCCTTTACCACTTTCTATTGCTTCAGCTGGGAAGAAGTGGCGCAACAAACAGTTAGTAGTTTACCTAGCAGTTTACTTTCTAAGTAAACATGCAACGTTTTCATACAAAGGATTGATACACATGTTAATACGCTTAGTTTCCAGTACTTACAAAATACCAGTGACTGCGGCAGGTAATCGAATTAACTCGCAAAGACTTAATGCATGCAAGGGCAAATAGATAATCTAGCCGGTGCAAACTAGCAGCTAGGCAGATAGATATCCGATTTGTAATGAAAAGGATTCATACCTACGTCAACGTAGGGTAGGTGTGGTCTAACAATCCATTGCCAGCGCCTGCACGAAGTGTAGCTGCAACTTTTTACTTGAAGTATTTTTTGCTCGTTAAATTATTCAGGCGTAGATAATGTCAAAAACGAAAAATTTAAGTTGTAATGAAACTACTAAGATCTCAGTCACCCACTGTTGGTTTATGGAGGTACTAAATCAGGTACTTACTAAATACTGGTTTGATCAGAATGATGTAAATCGTTGTAGTTTTGGAGTATATGCATTGTCTCGTCATTATGACGCATCATAATGGCGGGACCAGTGTTATCGTGAAATTCCGTTTATGCCGTGTGAGGTACAAAAATTTCAAGACTAGTACAAAATAGTACTAAATGGGTACTAAATATACATGGTAGAATCTTTCAATTACAAGAGTTGGTCGGTGATTATGACGTTTATGATTTTTCCGTGATAGTGTTGACTGGGTCGGTTTACGTGATTCTTGTATCCTTAGGTAGGGGAAGCTCGCGAAGTGGTACCATATAATTTTAATTTAGGTACTTTGCTTGAATAAATCGGCCAGTCATCACGGAGAAATCGGTGTTAATAAATACATGAAAAAAAAGCTAGCCGAATCGCCTATTCCTTTTACCACTGAGTTTGTCTTGTTCTATCTTCTCAGAGTATCCAGGTAGGAAACGCCGACCTCATCTAATTTTTAAAATAGGATTATAAGATTTAAATTAAACTAAACACTTGTAATATTAATGCTTAATCTTGACATGTTAATTTTTAATCATTATTATTTTCCTCAAATTCATTCAATGTATTTCTCAATTTTTATTTTTATCCCGACATTTATAATATACCATCTATAATTTGAATGCTCAATCTTGACAACTTAATTTTATTTTATTTTTTTCCTTTTAATTTTATAATTTGTATTCATAATTTATTGTCTCTATTTTTATCGTGTTTACACCTAGTTATATGTGCATGCTGTGGTCTCCTGTAACTGAAGGAGCACACGTAAAAGAACCTTTTTATTATTGTAAATTTCTTTTGTTTATGTGTAGGTATCCTTCGTTGGAGATCCTCAATAAATAAATAAAAAAAAAAAATAAGTGTTTGTAGGTACAAACCACCTCATAGAAATAAAATAATTTAAACAATTATGTACCTCATTCTCATGCAGCCTGTGTACCGTATGCACCCTGATCTGGAACATCCACGCCCTGCCGAGTATGGCCACGGTGCCGCTCAGCAGCAGCGGCATGCTGTAGCGGCACTTCCACGCCAAGCCCATCAGGAATATGAACAGACTCTTTCGACCTGCCATTACTGCGTGGGCATCATACCTGCAGGAGATAGAAAATAGAAAATACTAGCTGCTCCCCGAGATTTCACCCGCGCAAATGTCGATCCCGTGGGAATGTCGGGATAAAAAGTAGCCTTTATGTTAATCCAGGGTGTCAGCTGCCTCCATACAAAATTTTATCAAAATTGGTCCAGTCGTTTGAGCTTGAAGAAGTAACAATAACAAACATATAAACGCACACACTCACAAACTTTCGCCTTTATAATATTAGTGTGATTTATTGTCCCGGTAGTACAGTAAGCAGATTCACTGGTTAACAGCAATTAAAGATGACATGAGTAGCTTAAAATATTACCTAGGTTACAATATAGTATTTGCCAGTGAGCCCCAAACTAGACAGTAAGGCAGTCTTTCCACCAGAAATGAGCGAGGATGCGTAGCGAGGGATGTGTGTAAAACTAACCAATACCAACGCTAACTTAGTTCAATCTAAAAACCGGGCAAGAGCGAGTCGGACTCGCGCACTGAGGGTTCCGTACCATCATGTTTTTAAATTTTCATCGGCGAGGCCTATATTTGTCAGAGAATTTTAACACTGTACTGCGGTGTAGAAGTTTTATGTCAGCGCCATCTCTTGACCGATAGTGGAACTAATGTAACTTTTGTTGATGATTTCTGAAAAAGGGTGCTATTTAGAGACTTCGTTGTAATTTTCCTGTAATCTTTACATAAACTTCTATCACATAGAATAATTTCAGATTTTTCTCTTTGCAAACTTCGGAGATAAGGGGGAACGGTATTTTTTTTTTACATTTTTCATCAAAAGTCGAAAACTATGCGGCCTAAAAAAAAAGAAAAAATGTTTGAGAATGTGCACTTTCGTATGATACCCCACATGCCCTAGTAGCCCCACTTCGAATTTTTCAGACCCCCTTTCACTCCTTGCTGCAAAACATATACATACATATATTTTTATTTCTTTCTTATCTGTAAAATAGTTGGGCAAACGTCATCTAAAACTATTCCAAATTTCAAGTTGATAGCATTAGTAGTTCTTGAGATATCCAGCTGTGACAGACAGACATAGTCTCACCATATCCGTTTTTACCATTTTGGTACGGAAACCTAAAAATTAAGCGATGTTATTGGTTGGTTTCACACACATCCCTTGCTACGCATCCTCACTCATCTCTGGTGGAAAGGCAGAAAAGTCTGTATCTTGGGGCTCGGAGTACGAACTCCAGAGTGGAAACTAGAGAGGTGATTTCAGGTATGGTATGGTACGTGTATGTGGAATGTTTGTGTGGTGTGTGAATGATGTGTGTGTGGTGAGATATTCTTATACAAGGTGTAACAGAATAAACGCAAGCCCTGGAAGTAGTTTGTTCATAGTTGACTACTGAATCGATTTCAGTAACTTTTAATACAGGTATTTTTTCAATAATTATGTATTTTGCTATACTGATCGCCTAACGAGCCAAAGAAAATGAAATCTTATTCCAAGGCAATAAGACTCAATTTTAAATGCGTAAAGTAATGCTAGAGTCGACGCGTTTTCGTAATAAAAATAGTTAGCTTTAAAAAAAATAAGTTTTGGTCATTGTATTATGCTTTTAACTCAATACTCTAATTGGGGTGTAGGTCTTGCGTTAATTATGTTACACGTTGTATAAGTGACTAGCTTTTACCCACGGTTTCGCCCGGGTGGAAATCGGATAGTACCTTCCCACGAAAACGTACCACCGGCATAAATAAGATCCCATGTCCTCATCCAGGTCATATACGTGTGCCAAACTCGCTTTTACAATAATTATTAGGTATGGGTTTAGCACAGGGGTATACAGAGTGGCACGGACATTGACGAAAGAATTAATTCAGCACATGATTCTTTTTTTTTTTTTGAAGTGAAAACTTGTTTAGTCGCGTTGGGTATTTTTTGAGATGGGAAAAAACCATTGAACTCGCGCCACTGTTACCTTAAGCGACACCGCGCGTGTTTTGTTTATAAGACGATTTTTTTAAAAAATACCCGCTTCAGATGTGTTCGGCTGTCCTCGACATGTACTCGGTTATAATGTATATCCGATGGGTCCCCCTTTTATAGCAGATTTTTTTATGTCATAGTTCCATAACTGCGGATAGCATAAACTTCATTTCGCAGAAAATCATTTGGCATAGGTACCTACACTCAATTATCATACATTCAAAACTCATAATTTTGTAAGTCAGAATCATCTTTAGGCATAAATTACATAAGCATACCTAATAATTAAAAAGTAGAAAGTTCACAGTCAGAATCGTCTTTTGGCATACGTGAGATCGTGCGTAGAGGTCACAGTTTTAACCTAACCTAACCATATTTTTTTAATAATTAACCTAATCTAACTAATTCGGTTCCGGGTAGCCTACTAAAAATAATCTCTTTTTTAGGGTTCCGTACCAAGATGGTAATACGGAACCCTTATGGTGAGACAGTCTGTCTGTCTGTCACAGCTGGATATCTCAGGAACTACTAGTGCTATCAACTTGAAATTTTGAATAGTTTTAGATGACGTTTGCCCCACTATTTTGCAAATAAAAAAGAAATAAAATATATGTATATTTTTTGCAACAGGGACTGAATGGGGGTCTGAAAAATTCGAAGTGGAGCTACTAGGGCATGTGTGTGTGTGGGGGTGTGTAGGGCATATGAAAGAGCGCAGTTTGCACATTCTCAAACATTTTTTCTTTTTTTTGGGCCGCATAGTTTTCGACTTTTGATGAAAAATGTAAAAAAGTTTGCAAAGAGAAAAATCTGAAATTATTCTGTGATAGAAATTTATGTAGGGATTACAGGAAAAATAAAACGAAGTCTCTTAATAGCACACTTTTCCAGAAATCAACAAAAGTTACATTAGTTCCACTATCGGTCAAGAGATGGCGCTGACATAAAACTGCAATATTCTACACCGCAGCGCACAGTGTTAAAATTCTCTGACGCATATATCCCTCTCCGATGAAAAATTAAAAACATGATGGTACGGAACCCTCGGTGCGCGAGTCCGTCTCGCTCTTGACCGGTTTTTTCTATTAGCGTAAGCCGTTTCTGGCATACCTATTTTTATTTGTGTAAAAGTTTTTTTTTAATCTACTGTTTTCTGGCAGGGGGGCAGGGGGGTAGCCTCAGCCGCGCCGGCGAGCGTTAAAACCACAAATGAAATTCTGCCATCTTCATAGTAGGTACTTACCTATAATGCCAAGTGAAATTATGCCAAATAAAATTCTGCCATCTTAAAAGTATCCCATTGGAAATTCGGACATATAAACATTCAGCCAAACAATAATTATGTTGAATAATTTTTATGCAAAATAAATTTCTGCCAAAAAAAATTCTGCCAGATAGAGGGAACCCATATCCGATTATCAGTGAGTGATGGCAAAGTATTCTGTTTGTGTTTTGTGTTCACTTCTGCCGGCACTCCCGGAGTGCAACTGTTTTTTTTTTAACAACTAGCTGCGCCCCGCGGTTTCACCCGCGTAAGTGTCGATCCCGTCACGGGATCGACACTTACGCGGGTGAAACCGTACTTTTTATCCCGATTCCCGTGGGAATATCGGGATAAAAAGTAGCCTATATGTTAATCCAGGGTGTCAGCTACCTCCGTACAACATTTTATCAAATTTAGTCCCGCCGTTTGAGCGTGAAGAAGTAACAAACATATAAACACACACACACACACACACTTACAAACTTTCGCCTTTATAATATTAGTGTGTTGGATAGGTACAGTTTTTCAACGCAATAAGGTTTAGAATCAATCATGTATCTACTGAATACATGGTACCTATAGTCGGTGTCCCTGTCTTCCTGTATAATTAGTATGAACATCCATATCCTTGAGAATGCAATGGAAAAAGAAAACGTGTTGCGCCGACCCCAAGTAACATGGGACAAGGATAGGAAGAAGATGATGATGTTCTAACGTGTTATACGCAAGTTCAGGCACCTGCGCTGGGTACATGAAGGTATATTAGAGCTGAACATACCAAAGTCAGATATATTTTAGAGTCCGCGCAAAAAAAGTCTGCGCGCGCCTATAGGAAATAATCGTTTGCCGCTATCTGAAAGCTTATTTCAGGTTTCTAGAGTGTGCTGTGTTCCGAGTTTTCCACAGTAAATAATTACCATCATTACGTCCAAAATGATTAAAAGTGATAGCAGGGATATCATCTTGAATTCAAACGTCGCGCGTAGACTAATCTTGCGCGCACTTAATCCGTGGAATAAAATTGACGTCTGACAGTTCTAGTATGGAAAAACTAGGTATTCTAGGTATAAAAGTTTGGGGAAAGTCACCCTAAATAGGTATCCTGTGCTTAGCTTAAACTTTAGCCAACGGGTAGACGTGTCCAGTGATTTCATGTGGCCACACCATTTTAGGCACCTGTACCACCGTCCATTTTCGAAAAATAGTGTTACTTGCAGCCAAATTAGACCGATTTTTAATTTTCCATATAAACAGATATTTTCAGTTATCTTTTTTAGGGTTCCGTACCCAAAGGGTAAAAACGGGACCCTATTACTAAGACTTCGCTGTCTGTCCGTCTGTCCGTCTGTCCGTCTGTCCGTCTGTCCGTCTGTCCGTCTGTCCGTCTGTCTGTCACCAGGCTGTATCTCAAGAACCGCGATAGCTAGACAGTTGAAATTTTCACAGATGATGTATTTCTGTTGCCGCTATAACAACAAATACTAAAAACAAAATAAAATAAATATTTAAGGGGGGCTCCCATACAACAAACGCGATTTTTTTGCCCTTTTTTGCTCGATATCAAAAATGGTAATAGGTAGGCCCTTGAAATATTCACAAAATACTCAGTTGTATTTTAACTTTAATAATAAATAATAAAATTAAAATAAAATAAATATTTAAGGGGGGCTCCCATACAACAAACATGTTTTTTTCGGCGTTTTTGCCTTGTGGTACGGAACCCTTCGTGTGCGAGTCCGACTCGCACTTGGCCAGTTTTTTTTAAATAAGACATTACGAATATGTTCTTAGGTAACTTTTTAGACCTTTGTATCCTGCTTATGCGTATGAAGTTTCATTAAAATCGGTTCATTCATTTCGAAAAACAAGGGTTTGAAAGTTTGTATGAAATGCCGTACGGCGTAAACACTCTTAACTTGCTTTCCGAAGCACGGAGAAACTCCTTGATACGTAAAGATGGTCACCCATCCAAGGACCAACCGCGGCAAGAGCTTAACCTGATCAATCTACCCGTGCAGATATTACTACTTTGCCACAAGCTTTTCCCTGTATGTGCATCAAATTACACAACACAAATATAACCTAACCCCTACGTAACGAATAGGTAGGTAGTATAAATTATCAAGTTTTTTTAGGTGACTAGGCAATATTTGTGTAACACATTGATAACGCTCATGATCTTTGATGTCATGTACGCAAGGCAATAGCACCGCTTGACAACAACAAAAACCGCCTTTATTGCTACAGAATAATGGCGTTGTCAAACTTAAATGTTACCAGGAACCTGCGGTTGTCTGTGCAATACAATCGGTCTATCTACAATGTTGCTACCCAATCACTGTTGGAATTTAGGCCTCCACTCTCTGTGAGTGACAAGGGGCAGATTAGCTAGTAATATAAGTATAATGTTCCCACTTCTGGGACACGGGGTCTCTAGGCTGTAATCTACCACGCGGGCCCAGTGCGGGTTGGTAGATGTCACATGTCTTCGAATTTTTGGTTCTAGGACATGCCGGTTTCCTCACGATGTTTTCCTTCACTGCTTTTCAAAAAGCGCCTGCCTGGGTTCGAACCTACGACTAGTAAGTCAGCCGTTACCACTGGGCCACTAGTGCTCCAGAGGTGGTTGGTGAACGTCAAATACATGTTTTTATCAGTCTATTTTTGTAGTTTAGATTTCAGTTTCTCTCGGTTCGATATTTTGGTCTTACTACCTTTGTTCTTGTGTTTAGCTTGCTTTTTATATCACACTAAAAGGTGAAAGTTAGTGAGTGTGTATGTGTTTATATGTTTGTTACTTCTTCACGCTCAAACAGCTGGACCAATTTTGATAAAATTTTGTATGGCTTTTTATCCCGATATTCCCACGGGATCGACACTTTTGCAGGTGAAAACGCGGGGAGCAGCTAGTTGATTCATAAATTACTAAACTCACGATACATGTGTGAAGGGTCAAGGGTTAAAATGATAATAGACAAAGTATTCTAGAAAAAAATATGAATGTAACTCATATTAATTACCATGAAATAATAAAAGATAAGGTGAGGGTAACAAAAACAAGTTTTATTTCAAGCGTTTATTGTTAATATGAATTGCATTCATAGACTACTAAATAGGTACATGTAACTTTATGGAATGTTAGGAATGAACTATGTTACTTGACTACGAGTGTTTCGTTTCATACCATCATGGTACATGTGACATGCGGCTCATAATATGTCTAAAACACCACAATTATATGAAATGTTTCTAGTACTATGATGGTTACATTTAGCAGTTTCTGACAAAATATTCCAATTTTTTTTTTTTGTTCAATTGTACGTAATTTACTTAAATAATAAAACATCAACGCAAATAACATTAATATTCGATAATAACAAAAAGAAGATATCAAGGATATCGAATTTTGAGCGAGTTTCAGCCCTCGAGAACTTTCTAAAAACTTAATTACTAAACTAAAACAAAAAAGGAACAAAAACAATAATTACCAACCAGGGTAAAATTACTATTAGTGAATATTTTATCAGAAACCATTTATAATAACAAACTATCGATTAGTATAGGTTTTTAGAACATAAAACGATTCTAAAACAAGTTTAACATTTGAATATTAACTATAAAATCCTGGTTATTGTTAGTCACAGCAAGACTTGCACAAGCACACAACACATGAGGAGTGCTATGAGGTTTAACAGCTAGACACACATTCAATGTTCTAAATACATCTATACAGAATGAAACAGCCTTAGGTAGTAACACAGATTGATATGAAATAATCTAGATTACATTAGTTAGACATCACATGAATACTTGGAAGCTAATAATTTATAATCACATTGATAGTTGGCAAATATGCAAGTAAGAAAGCTACTTCTAGTTAGTCAAAGATATCTACTCATCATCGAAATAGTCTACATGACCACCCGGACTGAACTTGCCCTCTCGCAGAACTTTCAAACATTTCTTAGCCGTAATTTCTGGCTTAAGTAATGCCCCCTGAGACTTGAAAGACAAAAACACATCTCTCAAATTGGCGTTCACTGTCTCAGCCAGGACATAGTCAATCATAGACGTTTCAACCGGCCCGGGAGAGTAATTCAGCACTCTGATGTGCTTCTTCTCTTCGGCCAGTACTTTGAAATACATCTCCCTTGCAGCCTTACCACTGCAGTAGCTGGCCATACCACTCATTGGCTTGATGGCACACAGAGATGTCACATTCACAATTATAACTCTGTCTTCAACCTCCTCGAAAACCTTAAGGAACTGAGTGTTCAGTTTGATTACATTGAACACATTTAGGTCATAGTACTGTCTCATTTCCTCCAGATTCTCCATGCGCTCTGTCTCCACTGACAAGTTGCCCAGAGACCCAACATTGTGGAAGATGACACAGTTAGCAAAGTCAGTGATTTTATAACCTTTTAAAGAATGGTAAATCACATCTAACATTTCTGGTGCAGATGCTTTGGCAAGGTCCATAGACTCATACACAATTTTAATGTTACCAGATTTGCAGAGCTCAGCTGTCTTGGCTAGTTGATCTTTGTTACGTGCCAGCAGTAACATTAGAGATTTAGGACCGAGGTGCTTTGCAATTTCAGCTGCAATAGCCCTGCCAATGCCTTGAGAGGCTCCTGTTAGTAAACAGTAGGTTGATCCTGACAAGTCAATATTAGAAGATGACGCGGATGCCATGATTACTTACAATGTTGTTTTATTTTTAGAGAAGTTATTCCTGCAACAGTTTCTCGTCCTCGGTGTCTCCAACAACAGGGTCTAGGTCGCAGCCCTCTCGCATCAACCGGTCAATACAATCAGCTCTATATGCTGCTAGGTTTTCCACAACCTTGTTCTTGGATTTGATCGCCTTGAGTTTGCGCTCTGAAAATGAGAATAATATATTGTTAAAATATTTATAATTGACAAGCAATCTTTCTTAGAGGAAACAGTTTATTAAAATTACCACAATATAAATGAAGAAGTAAGTATTTATGTAGACGATAACTCAATTCACTAAACTTCTAATAAGGGCAAAATTACTTTCTATGCGTGCGCGCGACCTTCGAATAGTATCGGTACAACCTGTATGACTGCGCCTCGTGGAGTGAATGTGACCGGAGGTCTGTGACACTCGATATATTTCGTAACAACCGCACTCAGCATTGCCCCACATTAAAACTTATTGTGTAACAAAATAGTCAACAACATGAATGTAATCAATCAAAAGTCGTTAAAATGTGATTAGAACTATCAATTACCTAAAATAGCGAGATACTGTTCAGAATCAGATAGCTTCTCGGACTCTGAAGTTGGCTGAAAATTATCTTCGAACTCCGATACAACCTCAGACTTAATAACTTCACTGCCCCAAGGATCCATCAATCTCTGCAAATAATACGCAAAAAATGCAGTTACTACAATAATATTTACTTACACTGTGGTGATTCTATAGCAATTCCACAACATGAAGTTTAAGCCAATACAGCATAATTTGCTACAGCAACTTACTCATACGTAGGCTGAACGCCTAGTAATTAATTTAACTATGGTGGAAAAGAATTTGTACAAAAAATAATAGGTACAATCAGTAAAAGATTACTGTTCTGAGAAGCCTGACAGTGACACGACAAGACAGTAAAATCAAATCAATGACATGACATTTTAAACTGCGTTTCGAAACTCAAGACAACAATGTTACGCATTCAATGTCATGCATTTACATAGGAAATTGACAGTTAAATGAACTAAATTATTCCTTGCAACCAAAAACACCCCAAAATCATTGTAATTGGTAAATTTTAACGTAAATTCCGTTTTAATTTCTAGATAATCTGTCAACATCTCTACTTTGAGCATTAAATTAGTCTCTTCAAATAAACATGTATGCCTGTAATTGATACAATTCTGAACTGGAACGCGGCTTCAATTGAGCCCAGAGACAAAGATTTTCTTTTTCTTATAATGCCAACCAGATCATGCTGCCAGTACAAAAATTGTTCATGAAGTTTAAATAATAATTTTTTGTTAACTTTTAACTTTATTACTTATTAAAATATTGGTCCAAAATAGTCTACGCATTAAATGAATTAAATAAATTCTTCAAAAAGCACAATACCTTGATGCCATTATCAAGTTTAGCAAAGTGGCAACACAAAAACAACGATAATGGCGGGTCTATGGTCATGAATAAAAATTATTAAAAAATTAAATAAGATAATGGCGGGAATATCATGGAGGAAATGAAAAACAATGTGAAAATCATAGAAAACTTTGCCAAGAAAAGTGAAAAGAAATGTAAAACCTAGTATTCTTTGAACAATCGCAACAAACGTATGTACATTTTAGGATTCATCTGGTGCTATTGAATTTTAAAATTTATTACTAATTATTACTTTCCACCCTACTTTTGTCCACCTATGAATCGCTATGCAAACATTGACAACATTGAGGATAAAAAAGTATACTACTACAGTATTTTTATCTCACGATGCGACGCGCGCGCTTTACTTGAGATGAGTAACCAAGTGTAACACGCTGTTAATGTGTGCGTGAAGACGAGTAGCGTCAGCACATAATACACACACACGTACACAGACTTGTGATTTCGCCATTGACTCAGGACGCAGACGGTACCTAGAGCTCCTGCGTTTACACCCACATCCACCGCGTGTTTGTATACTTGCTAAATGCTAACCACAAGTTAAGCGCGCATCGCTTCGTGATCGTGAGATAAAAATACTGTAGGTATCATCAGTCATCCATTAGCATCATCACACTCATCACCTAAGATATCATCACTACTATCTTTAGCCCACGTAAGCACGGGCGCTTTTTTAACTTGGCGTTTTTTATCGTACTCTGGATTTTCAACTCTGGGCGTCGAGCCGAGCATTGAGAATCCAACAGAGCATATCCTAGTGCGATAAAAAAAAGCAGTTGGATTTTATATATAATAGGCGTCCGCCTATTATATATAAACTTATTTAGCTGCAGTGCAGTAAAATGACAGCTTATGTTTTCCATTTTTAAACGAAATTTAATTAGTGATGGACAAAATAATCGATTTATTCAAGTACCTAACATTCAGTTCCAAATCGGTCCATGTTAAATTTTATTTTATATAAAAGAGGATAATAATAGATATAATATATTATTATATTAGAGGATGATATTTATAATGAAATTCAGGATAATATGTATAAGTTTACAACAAAAATATTGAGCAATAACTAATAACTGTTTTGTCATCACATCAGTGATCGGATTTGATTTATAAAAAGCATTAATTCTAATCACAAACATATATTTTAAATATTCTTATTTTTGAGGTTTTTGGTGTTTTGCAAATAATCTTGCATACTAAACGTTATTCCTAATGAAAACTTTAATTTATTTTTAAAAAATATTTCTTAGATCGGTAAACTTAGTAGGAATTTTAGAGTAAAAAAATTGAAACAAAATTATTATCTATGTATAAAAGACTAGGTATTTACGCTGATTTGAAACTACAACATAATTATTATATTTTTATCCGATCAATACAAATTCATTGCGTTTTAATCACATCACTAGTAGAGATAGTGTGGCTGCACCTAATGAAAAGTCGGACTAAGTTGAGCGCTGAAAATCCGGAGTACCTACGGTAAAAAAAGCGCGAGTGTGATGCTAATGACTGATGAGTGATGGATGATACAGTATTTACCCGACTGCACCAGAAGGAGGGTTATGTTGTGTAATGTATTTTTATCTTTATTTTTATCTCACGATCACGAATCGATGCGCCCTTAACTTGTGGTTAGCAAGTGTCTGCCTAGTGTGGGCCTAATTCGCTATCCCACTGTCCCACAACCAGGAGCCCTAGTCTACTATTTTTATAAATTCGTCATTCCAACACGATCCCACCACCATCCCATTGTCATTTTGCTAAAAGTTCGTAATCTGCTAAATTCATAATGGTTGATCATTGGTCGGTCAATGGCACAGAATATAATACGATATTCGTAACGAATTAAAAGCAATAACTGCACAATGACGTTCTAATGGTAGGTCACTGATCAAAGGAACTGTGCAAAATTTTAGCAGATTCCCGCTTAGGTCAGTAATTCATTTTTCATTATGTACGAGATTAGGTACCATTCTATGCCATTTCTTTCAATGGAGTGTCAGTGGTTGACCATTGGAAAGTCACAATGACGCCATTATATTAGTAGATTACCAAACTTGTCAAAATCGACAATTAAGAAATCAATGATAGACCATTCTGACACTATTGTAATGCCTATGACTTGAGGCCCTGCAGTCCATCGAATCGAACTCACAAGAAAGACAGTCACAAACTCGTGCTTTAGAATTTCCGACCAATAGATACTACTCAAAGAAAGGTTTACAGCTGTTATTAGCTAAGTAATTTATGTATTTCAATCATTATTATTTTTCAAATCATGTTGTTCACGTTAGGAATACCTACTGTTATTTAGTTTGAAATAGTACATGTAACATACTATGCATACATGCGTGAATTATATAAACTTGAAAATATATCGTTTAGAAATATAGCCAAACACAAACTAATCTTAAACGCATTGAGATAAAGTTTAAATTAGATTACCAGCTGTATAATTTATAGCACAACTTGTGGATGTTATATTGGAATAGGACTTTACCATGTGGTGATAAGGTTGAGTTCTGAATGGGTGATATTTGTAGCGATAAAAGCAGTTTTCACGGAGCTCTTGAGCGAGCGGAGTAGACGCAGCTGCCCCGCCCTCCCCGCACCCCGCGCCGCCGCTCTCCTCGCGTCTCGCAAGCCCCGCGCGTGTCGCGGCGCCAAAGATTAGGCAAAAACACAGAGTGGGTGTTGCGTTTTTCCTTTTCTGCCTTTATTGCCGCTCCTTCTCGTAAGTCACATTTCAGGTATAAAAGATGTAATGAAAATGAAATAACTTAAAACCCAACAAGGCGCAAGGGGTCATTGTACTCATCATTATGAACTTTTTACTCGGCGTAGCCCAAAAGGAGGGGAACGTTTTGTTGGCATTTGTGTAGGTATGTATGATTTCTGTCTGTGTGTCCTATAGGTTAAACGAGCGGACGGATTTAAACAAACCGCTATTAACAGTAGCCGTACATTTTTTTTAGTTACACATTTGGTTTCAAAATAAAGGGAAGGGAAGAGACAATTTCCGAAAGGTTGAAAGTAACATAATACAAAAATTGACTGCAACTAAAAGTTCAAGATCACTTTTCAAGCAGTTTGATGGAGTTTGTGGCAGGTATTTTAGATTAATCTCTTTTTTTTTTACTCGGCTGCCCAATAAAAGTAGTGTTATGATTTCAGGGTCCCGAATCTTCGTACATTTTTATGATCCGAGAAAAAGCATTATTTTTCTGTATTTTCTCAGATATTATGCTTTTATTTGTTATAATTATCGGTCTCGTTGGCCTAGTGATCGTAAGCGCCACTGCTTAGCATGAGATCCTAGGTTCGATTCCCAGGTCGGGCAGTGTTATTGGATTTTTCCGACAGGGATTTCTCAGTAGCAGCTCGGAATCCCGATTCCTGCCCGGTTGATGGCAATAGGCTCGCCCCCCATTACATGCGATTAAACATAACTGGCTTAATCTGGATATACTATACACCCCTACATTTTAATCGTTTTAATCCTTAAAAGGGGTCATTATACTCATCATTATGAACAACTTTTACTATGGGACCCATCCAGAAATCGTGAAAAAAAAGTCAGCTGTTCCCTACATTTTGACAAGTTATACGATCATAAATGTAGGGAACAGCTGATTTTTTTTTTCACGATTTCAGGGTGGATCCCATAGTAAAAGTTGTTCATAATGATGAGTACCTACAATGACCCCTTTTAAGGATTAAAACGGTCAAAATGTAAGGGTGTAGATACACATCTGCCCTTCGGGGATTACAGGCGTGATGTTGAGTATGATTAATTGAAAGTATTGATTTGCCAATTTTAAATCGTTAAAAATTTTAACTTTGCCTTTGTTTGTGAAATGTAACCCGCAGGGTAATTGCGTAACACACTATCAGTAGCAATGGGTTTCATTTTGACAGTTCAACAACATTCATTGCATTATTTGCGTTGTTCAGCAGACACATTTTTTGAACATATGGAGCAATGGATTAGAAATATGCTTCAAAATGATTCAAATTGATAGTAATAGTGTGTTACGCAATTAGGGCGCTGCATCTATTTAAAAAACTTTCAGAGGTCGGGAAAAATCCAATATGGACTCAATACATCAATCAAATAAATCAAGTAACATCTAAAACCGCAATTACGAAAAAAAGTTTTTGGTATTGCCCCAATCATTTATAATAGAGTACCTAATATTATAAAAAATATGACTACATTAGAATTTGAAAGGGCGATATACAATTTTTTTTATTATGGAAACTTATTACACGATTGACGATTTTCTTAATGATGATTCAATAACTGATTGACATAATACCTTCTTTGATTGACATAATTATTGTGATCGTCTCATTGTCTTATTTTTATTTTATTTTCCTAACCACGCTGACTTTTTTTTTAATATAGGTACTTACACAATATTGTAATTCCAATGTTCTGCCACTTATTTTTTATTTGGAATTGTAAGCCTTTGTATGCCCATGTGACGGTAAAATATGGAGAACATTATTATAATAACACCTATAAACTATGCCCATGTTTGCAAATAAATAAATGATTTGATTTGGATATTTCGGCCGAAAATTGCGAAGAAAAATATACTATCGGACTCTACCCATTACCACAGAATAACTAATAGTACTAACTATTACAGCGGTGCTATTGTGTAAAAATCTCACCGTGAAAACTTATGTGTAGTGAGCGTGGAGTAAGCTGTCAATCAGTGTTGCCAACCCTACTGTTTTAACAGTAGATTTACTGTTTTCACCATGACATCCCTGTTTTCTGTTTTAGTACCGATTTCTACTGTTTTTACGATTATATTGACTGGAGATTTCGTCTAAAACGATAAACTTTAAAATACCTAGCTTCATGATATGCATTTACATGTATCCGCATTTATTTTTACCTATGTCTAACAAAACAATAGTAAACATTTTGAAAACTAAACTAAGAAATAAAATGTCCACGACGACAATCAAAGTTTACATAGTAAAACAGAAATAAACGTATGCAATACATTTAACGCAACTGAAAAGCATATGAGGAAATTCAATAAAAGTATGTATAATTTTAATTAAAAAAATACATAGAGGCAGAAAATATCGAAGACAAAGAAATTGAAAATGATAAATAATAATTTGTAAGAATTTGTCAGTTATTCGTATTTTTAACATAATAAATAAAAAATATTGATTATGTACTTGCGTTTTCAATTCTATTAAGGGTTTCATTTTCAATTCTAATAAAGTAGTAAACTTAATGTTTTAAAGTTACCATTTTACTGTTTTCTGCTGTTTTTTTAAGTCTGATCTGCTGTTTTAAGCTTCGGTTAGGTTGGCAACACTGCTGTAAATAGTGTCAATTACTAGCAAAAACAAACTCACTTCACCTAACTTTTCAAGGTAAGATTTTCACAGAATCGACCGGCAGTTCAAATGATACAGCGCGAGTCGCTAGTAATATGTACATGGCGCGGGTCAATGATTTCTTACGTTAGTAATAATTATATAAGTCAATAGCGCGGGTGTAACACACTGTGTTATACAACCAAGTTACAACCGCCTACCCTTAGATCTAAGCGCCTACCCTTGCTCGAGCCAGCCCACGCCGCTGAGCCTGTACCTACCTATAAATTCGTCCCTAAATAATCACGATCTCGTGATCCAATCCTTAGCACGTTGAGCGCCAAGCTTAAAAACAGTGTCTTTTGATATTTTGGACTTTGCATTTTTTGCCTAATTCGTATTCTAATGCTATTTTTAATTAAATATAAAGACGCACTGGCCTACGAATAAAGCACTGCTCGTGTTTCCCAAAGGAAACACGCGGCCTCTCTTTGTGTTTCCAGAAAGATACACATGGCGCTCAACGTGTTAACTGCTTATTACCTAGGTTACTGTCTGTCTTTCATAGTCTATGTAGCGGGCGGTCCGCGGCTCGCGCCGCCATTCTGGATATTTTGACGGGAAGGTCGGTCACGTGACTCGGCGGCGGGCGCGGGCGCGGGTCGCGGGGCGCCGGCTAGACTCTCCAGTAGCCGAGCCATCCGTCTGCTGCTTTGACTGCGGCCGGTCGCCGGAATCCACGCCCCAGTCTCACGCGTCCGCATCTATTACGTATCACTTTGTTTCGATGCTACGCGGACTTTTTGTATGCAGTTTAACGACATTCTACAGATTTCGAGTATATAGTGCGTGTTGTACCAAATTTTTGTGAAAAAGTGCCTCTGTTTAGTGACAAACTGAGGTTATTTGCGTATTTTTTGCACGGGTGTGCGTGCGGCGACGGGGCGGAGACTCCGGCGGTGAGCGGCGTGTGCTCGGCCGGGCCGTCGCGACGGCACACTCGGCTCGGCAGACATGTTTCGGTCGCGGCCGGAGCGCGTCGTGCGTGCAGGCGCGTAGGCTCGCTCATGACATGCGCCTGCCGAGCCGCAACGATAGTGGAGGTGATCGAACATGGATGTAGTGACGCCACACATCACCTCCGTGCTGAAGACATACCAGGCAAGCGCGCCGCGCAGCCTGCAGGGCCCGGGCTGCGGGCGCGCCGAGCCGTGCGGCGAAGCGCCGCCGCCGCCGCCGCCGCCCGCCGCGCCACCGATCCTGCTCGCGTCCGACCCTGTGCTGGGCGAGCGCGGCGAGACGCTGTTGGAGGGCGAGCCCATCTCGTGCTTCAGCGTGGGCGGCGAGCGACGACTGTGCTTGCCGCAGATACTGACGTCGGTGCTGACGGACTTTTCGCTAGAGCAGATCAACCGCGTGTGCGACGAGTTGCAAATCTACTGCTCGCGCTGCACTCCGGAGCAGCTACATGAGTTGAAATCGACGGGCGTGCTGCCGAAGTCTGCGCCATCGTGCGGGCTTATCACGCAGACGGACGCGGAGCGGCTGTGCGCGGCGCTGCTGCACTCGCCGGCAGCGTCGCGGCCGCACAAGCTGCCGGGCTTCCGGGTGTACCATGAGTGCTTCGGGGGCGCGCGGGGTGTGTGCGCGGTGGAGCTGAACCTAGTGCAGTGTCTAGAGTGCCGAGCGCTGTACTCGCCGCGGCGGTTCGTGTGCCACTCGCACGAGTCGGAGCACCGCACGTGCCACTGGGGCTTCGACTCGTCGCGGTGGCGCCGCTTCCTGCTGGTAGCGGACGAGGAGCTGGAGCAGGACAAGTGCGCCGCGCTGCTGGACGAGCTGGCGGCGCGGGACGTGGCGCCGGCGCTGCCGCCCGCGCCGCTCAAACAGAGCCTGCCCTTGAAAAGGAAACAGGTAAGACGATATTCACTATTTAGCCAGCCTAGAGATCACGCTGACATTCTCACAAACGAATTCGACTGATTTCTTGTCCGACTTTCAACGGCTGCACCTACACCCTTGGGTCAAACGCTAAATGGTCATCAGAAAAGACTTTAAGGAAGCACTATCAGTAAACATGCAAATGTATACCACTGTTTACTAGTTAGCAATGATTTACAACGTGTTTAGTATTGAGACTAACGTTACAGCGAAAAGGCTATTGATTGATAATGTCTGAAATGAAAGTCATCCCTGTTATCTGGGTCTTCTGAGCTCACTTTGAGTCCAAACACATTATGCCGAAGGTACGCGACCGAAGTTCCGCGGCGGATTTTATGTTCCGACGTATTCGGATAATATGACACACCATATGTGCCGAACTTACACGGCAGAAATTCAGTTGCGAACTGTGTGTATTCAGTGTCTCAAGCGCTGTCGTGGCGTCGTCGATTACTATAGCTTGCATCTCCATTGTTCCATAAACGCGGTCTCGACTCAACCGCGATAATTAATTTTTCTGAATCAAACATGGAGTACCTATTATGTTTTATTGACACATCAAAGCACGTGCGTCGTGCGCAGACAGAGGTGAAATAAACACAACGGGTGAACACGGAATTGCCGAACAATCTTCTTCGGCAATCGAAGCGAACTTCGGTCGCGTATAATGTGTGCTCTACATAATACGTTGCCGACAAAATTGCCGCTGAACTTACGCCCGACGGAAGTTCGGCTGTACGCTGTAGCGCAACGTAATTTCGGCATAAAGTGTCGTCATCGTCAGTAATTCAAAGTGTCTAAACACACTATGCCGAAGTTACGCGACCGAAGTTCGGCAAGATTACGCCCGCAATGCTATTTGAATTACTGACGACACATTATGCCGAAATTACGTTGCGTTAAATAGCATTGAAATAGCATTGCGGGCGTAATCTTGCCGAACTTCGGTCGCGTAACTTCGGCATAGTGTGTTTAGACACAAAGGCGTAATAATGCCGAACTTCGGTCGCGTACTTTCGGCATAGTCTGTTTAGAACTTAAATTTATATAAACCAATTCTAGTTGGAATCATATTAGTTTTTTTTTATTTATTATTACACGAATCTGTCAGAGGTTATCTTAGATCTATGGTTTTGAATAGAGCAGGCGAAGCTGTGGTCTACAAAATAGGCTGTACCTTATTGATCAACAAACATGTACTCTGAACAGAAACCCAACATTATGATTCTGAATCGTTCTGATCTTAAAACAATACTACGTTAGTACTATAATTAGTTATTCTGTGACAATACTGAATGTTATATGCACTCGCTTCAAAAAGCCAACTTCAATGCCATTCGAATAACTTGAATAAGTACCTACTACCTACATCTCTATTCATTTAAAAACAGAACCTGACAAAGGCACAGCGTCATTCAGCCTATCGAAAGCATTATTAATTTAGCTGCACTGCACCGTCCATTTACATGACGCGGATGGCACATTTCCGCGTCCATTGTGCTTATACTTGCTGATTACCATCACAGATACCAAGCGGCCATGTATTTACGAGATAAATAGTGTTATCAGACCGACCAGTGTCACACAAACAGTGCACTCAATACCTACCTACTCATTGTTAGCGAAATGACGTGGGTACCAACTCTATATAACCACAAAATAATTATGCAATGTGAATTGATAAATATGGCAGATGTAGTTACAAATTGTGGTTTTCACGTGTCGTTGGAAATCATGATAATTTCATTTTATATTATTTATCAGACAACCAGCATGAAAGAGAACTCTGGTTGTTGCTGATTCCCCAGTATTTTTTCTTATAAGAAGGCAATGAGATGAGTGATCCCGCCCTATGCAAATTCAATAGAAATGATTTCTATTCACGCAGCAGCTGTTGCAACGCTACTGTTTTGTCAAAAAACTAGCTACGTAGGCACCAAAGGCACACCTTATTTGTTTATATTTTTAATCGACTTCCAAAAAGCAGGACGTTATATGTTTGTCTGCGAAACTGTTATTTGTTTAGTCTATTAACTATAATCCTTATGAAAGGTCGCCTGGAACGACTTGCACTAATTCACGAATGTCGGGCCGAACAATTTATTGCATAATTATTTATTACGTACTTACTAATTAATTTTATTCACATAATATTGTTCAAAAATGGCGGGCCAATTGTGCAAATATAACAAAGTGTAAGTCAAATTAAATTAATGATGACCAACTCGTGTAAGTGCTCAAAACACTAAGTTAATTACTTACAATATTTCCGTAATTAATTTCTGTTCAGATACACGTGTTTCTGCGCACGTAAGTAATAAATTAATAATGAATGAACGATTTTCATGTATGGCAGCACTGAGCATAATGTTCCGCGTGATTAACCTAAACAAAGCGATGAACAATCGATACCTACTCGGAATAGACGTTTCTTAACATGGTAGACCTCGCTATTATAATCATTGACTAGCTTTTTCCTTCCAAATGCACAGACGTGACCTAGTTTATCTAAAAACAACGAATGTTCTATATTCCAGACAGAATACGATACGACCTTTGCCCAATTTTGCGATAAAACTTGAAACTAACCTAACCATGATGAAGGCGTTTTCGCACTCAGCCGTCTCACCGCCATCTCAATAATTTTAATATTATTATCGCAGTATTTGCAAAAACAACTCTATCAGTTGGCAGATAAAAAAATTAATGTTATTATTAGTACGTAGCACTATTGGCTCTAAAAATCTGGTTTATTATAGTGTTTACCAATCTCTCATTGGCTAGACTTGGACTCCCGTTTCTGTAAATTGCGCTCGGATGTTTTGATTACATTTCTTTCAAGTTTCATTCATAATATTATAAGCTTCTATCAACGGACAAACCTAAATGACTCACCAATAATGTTTTGACACATGTCTCATCGAATATTTCCCTTGGGAGGTAGATTGTATTTAAATTTTCTACGCAGCATTAGTTCAAAATAAGCATGAGAAGTTAACCAACCTACACGACTATAATTTGTACAAATTAGAGTGCCAATAAGTAGCAGTGACGGACGTCACAGATAAAATTCGCATTGTTGGGCAATAATTAACTAATCTATTAACAAGTTGGGTGTTCCCGGTTACGTAACACTTTGAAGCCGGATATTTTCGATTTAGATTTTTTGAAAAAAAAACGTTATAGTATCGTATAAAACATGGTGGATGGATAGGTTGAATGCTCGAATCTACCCAACGATTGTACATGCATTAAGTACCGTATAATAGCTCCCCTCAGTCTATCCCTTGGGTATGTTTCCATTAAAATTTAATGTTTTGCCAAGTCCCTATTTAGGTATCTACCTCACAACATGCATATCCTTACATAGCTTCGGGAAGTGGCAAGATGTCTGAACCAGTTGTACAGTCTCGTGTTACGTAAATTGCTCAATTTAAAGATGGCAATCAGCTCATCTGTCAGACAGTAACCTGTTCTTGTGACTCATCATTACTTATATTAGGTACTTAGCCATGTCTCAGGAACATGGAAAATTAGATACCTAGCAACTTCAAATCTAAAATCTAACAAATAAACAACCAGTTTTAGACCAATAAACGCAATTTTAGAGTTCTCTCTTTTATGCTACAAAGAGACAAATAACCGGAAGAATGGCAGATGGAACCAATGAAGGTATTCCAGTTGGTCCTGGGCCTGGGCGTCCCTGACAAAAAATTCGGGTAGGTATAACGCAGCCTGCCGCTTTCATTTTACCCATTACCAATTTATTCTTGAATGGCTGAAGTATTTTCCCAAGAAAGTTAAATCCTATCAAGCTTTTAGCCAAAGACTAATTAAAATCCAAACGGAACTCGTAAAACGCAGGAAAATTATCGTTCATGTCTGCCGCTGTTTATCAGTTAATGACTCGATACAGATTTCTTAAAGCCTATAATTTCCTCGGTCCAAAACAGATATACCATTGATATTACGGTAGCAAATTACGATTCGATCGCTTCCATCAACGATACAAAAACGGGTTACGGTTATCTTAAGTGGCTGTAACTGCGCTGCACGTAGTCGGGCAGACATGACGGAGTTACCATTACACTAAATACATACATAATTGAGCCCTAAGGGTTAGGCATGTGTAGTAAAACCGGGGTAAACGTTAGGTCTAATGCGTCAAACCAAATTGGCACCGGTAACGGCTATATAGCCTAACACTTCGCATTAAAAACCGACAGTAATTTGAAACAAGAGTCATCTCGTTTTACGAATTATACTTTGAGTTTCCATACATCTAATCCAACATACTGGCCACGCTCGTTCCATCATAGACCTCATCCATCGCTTTTCATCAGGCGTGATCAAGGTCAAGAGTTGGTGTTTTTTTTTTTTTTTTTTGCTGAATGGGCCTTCAATCAGCAAAAAAAAAAAAAAAAAACCCCAAATTATGGCCGTAAAACGGATCTATGAAACGTTTTTAAGTTTCTATACTACTGCCCGGCCTCACAATTGATCCCCCTGGTCGAAAACGTCACCCCTTGGGATCAACAATACATTATCAAGAGTCGTGCTAAACAATGGCGGTCTCGTTTTACACACCGTCTGCGTTCCACTCAGGCGCAGGGTGTAATTACGCGAGCGTGTCATGCGCAGCTCGTAAACGACGCATGAGCGCATTATCTTTCAAGTAATATTAGCCAGTATGCTGCCTGGTGGCGTCGCTTGTAGTTTTAAAAGGGCTCCAAAAACGGGTGTGTTATATTACAAAATAGCAGGCACCCTAAATGCGTAACACACTTCCTTCAATCACAAGTTGAATCATTTTGAAGTATAGGTATTGCTTTATATGTTCGAGTTTGTGTGCTCAACAACGTATAAATAACGCAATGAATGGTGTTGAACTGTCAAAATAAAAGCTATTGCTACTGTTAGTTTGTTACGCAATCACCCCGCTGGTGTTGTTAAGCCCCATATTGGTCCAGTTTTCACTACTTTTTTCATACACGAGGTTATTATTAATATGACTTGGTCTGAGTACATAGTACAGACACATCCAAAGTCATCATCTGCCTCGCCTTTTCCCAACTATGTTGGGGTCGGTTTCCAGTCTAACCGGATGCAGCTGAATACCAGTATTTTACATGGAGCGACTGCCTATCTGACCTCCACAACCCAGTTACTGGGTAATACGATACCCCTTGGTAAGACCTTGGTGTCAGGCTTTCGGGCCTCTGACTACTCGTAACGACTGTCAAAGATCCACGAATGACAGCCGGGACCAACGGCTTAACGTGCTGTCCGAGGCACGGAGGGGTCACGGTATGGAAAGATGGTCACCCATCCACAGACCAACCGCGGCAAGCGTAGCTTAACCTGATCGATCGACCTGTGCGGCTGTTATTATTTAGCCACAAACACATCCAAAGTATGCTGGCCTAACGTACAGTCACCGGCGTACAGACAGAACTACTCAATTGCTTCAACATTCTATTGAGGAGAACACATCCCGCGCCATTATTCTTCGGTCCCCACATACCTTTCATTGTAACCGAGGCGGGTGTGGCCGCAATCAGCGCTAGACTTCACCTCTTACCATTTGTAATAATTTAGGCAAATTGTGGTTTCGCCCCTCACGCACTTCGAAATAAAAACACAAAAGGTCCGTGCTAAGTATCAAATGTACGAGGAGAACCTTTCTCTAGTAGACAGTAAACGAAACAAAGATTTCTAGAATGTAATGAATGTGTTTCTAGATAACCTAAAAACGGCGGTTAGGTTGAACCCTGAAGAGTTTGCAGAACAAATACGCAGATAAAGGGCGATTCGATCAAATTGAGCATAGAGCTCTTGGAGCCTGGAACATTCAGCTTATAGTTTCCATATTTTGTTATACTTTAAATGTATATAACGGTTCAACACTGTACGACTATATTACAGAGGTACATGTCAAGACAGTCCTGACTTAACGAGCCTCAGTCTATTACTATTCGCCGCTTCTAAGAACTTGGATGATTGCGTTTGGTCCAAGAAAAGTGTTGAACACAACTCCTTCTAGTATTTCTTTGCAAATTAATATTTTGTGTATTCTGTCATTTCGCGTCTAACATAAATCAATAAATAAATGACAGGTGAAAGTTACTGTTCCACAGAAAGAGAACAGTTGTGACAATAGCCTGAAGCTGAAAAACATTATTGTCTTGGACTCGCGTAGCTAAGTTGAAAACATGATTTCTATTTCTTAGTAAACGGCTGGATTCGTACGCGTGTTTCTATGGTGGTTTGACTAAAGTTATAGAAACAGAAAACAAAGTTATTCAAGAGAAGGGTTACATCTCACAATGTGTGGTATGAAATCGGCCGATAAAACACTATTGTAATACAAAGATACCTAACCGTTTTGAAGCAGGTTGCAGGTAAGCATAATCTTTGTCTTGTCAAACAAAGAGTATGTTTGAACTAGGGATCGCGATGTCCGCAGTTTTGATCGAAATTACGGGCATTTCCTTCTACGTATCACTTACGGACATAAGATTAGTTTGGGGTCCCGCACTAAGAATGAATGACAACACGGTTTGACAGCTGTCCCTAATCCCAAAGTGTCTTTGTCCGTCCGAAAAATTTAATTGGTCACTTGTTTTGACGGATCAACTTCATCTTCGTTGGCGGACTTAGTGAGTTAACGCCCAGGGTCCCAATTCTGTATGGTAATTATCCCCACATAATCTTACCACGTGAAAAGCAGGTCAATATCGTGTCATGTAGACACCGCAGTATCGGTAAGGAATCAAAAAGTCAACCGTACGGACAACATGTATTTTGACAGTTCTAACCATGCCAACTTTGAAGTGAATTATGGCCCTTTTGTGCACCTTCTGTTTCTATCTTCGTGTGTTGTCTAGCTAGTTGCTATTTTGCTACAAAGTATTCTGAATGTCATGCGAAGTGAACGGAGCCGCGCCTGCCGCGAGCGCCAATGGCAGGCCGCGGCCGCCTTGCCTCACCTTCCACGATTACTTGGTCAATGTTCTGCGATCAGCATTCTGCAATTAGCGAGTTGGATGAATGGTTCTTGAACAAGCTTCCATCTTCATTAAAATACGCTAACGTATTCCGTTTTCATCACGACTGAACATGCGATATTTGAAGTCGTTTCACTGTTAACGAGAAAGGTCGCAATTAATTAAGGTACATAACAAACGGAGGCTTTTCCTCGAGAACTCATTGTTCTACAGGAGCAATAAAGGAATTATTTAGGCGTCCGAAAGTACGTAGTTCCAGTTTAATTGTGTTAAGGCTGAAAGAATCCCCATTTTCCGAGCGGATGATTTATAAAAAAAACTTTCTACGGTAACATTGTCGCCTAATCTTAAAGTACCCTCGCAATTGTTGGAATCTTTGTCCGTCGACTTAGCGCCTACAGTCCTACACCCGATATTTTCCTTAGTTTCTAAAACGCGCGCGTGTAAGTAATCGACACAACCCTCCCTCCCACTTCTCCCAGGACTTGACGAGCTCGCCCTGGGACGGGTACCTACTGCGTTACGGGTAGTAAACTGTCTTGAACTCAATTCCAAGTCTTCAAGCTGAAAACTTCATACGTATAAATTGTAAATTGATCCTTATTAAGTTTTAGGGTTTGAACCTTGAGCGCTATGAACCAAGTGAGTTGAATTCCCTGAGGCGTTTAACTACTGATGTTACCACGCGATACGATATCTGAGCTACGTTAGTAATGATGAAGTTAAAAATTATATTCCAATCAAATTCAAATAATTTCACGTATTTTATTTTCTCTTCACAAATAATAGCGTCATATTAATTTTATTCAGACATGCTTAAAAACTCTGTGACACTAGTTTGTGAGAGACTGGTGTCTGCACTAGGAACACCTGTGTAGCAATCCAACGAAATGATGCCCTAAATCTTGAAAAAAAAACAAAACTGCAAAGTGAAAAATAGCTTTAATTTCGGAAGTCGGTGTTCCGCATTTTCGTTTTTTGAAGTCGGTTAAAAAGTCGATTGATCTCTACAAATTTCCGACTACTGGAGCTTCTGAACCCGTGTAAGTCTTTCAATATTATCACCGAGAGTAATGAGTGGGTACTAGCCAGCCACTAGGGTACCACCGTGCGCGTCGTGCTTATTACAATGTAGACCTATGTATTGTGCAAACCCTCAGCTGCAGCAGCGAGGGTACCGTAGGCACCGCGGGGGACCAGCATGTACAGCCAGCAAAATAAACTATTCACAATGTGTATTTATTACTGATGGACACGCTACCTCACTAATGTGCATATTAAATGACATTGAACCGTACAGCTGATTCTATTCTCGCTTCTTTATTGCCATATCTTCTTAATCAACGTTAATATTTGTATTGTTAAAACGAAAAGAGCCAATTCGTTTGAAAATACACGTTTTTTTAATGGTTATTGATAACTCAGTCACATAATTGTGGTTGAACTGTAGTGCCTACGTGGTCAATTAAACACATTTTGTGGTTTACTCTTTTAATAGAAACCATAACACGTAGTAACACCATAAATCGTTTGTTTTACCTACATTTTGTTATCTCTTATCTCAATAACACAATAGTATTCTACTCAACATAACGTGCGAAGTGGTTTCCCACACCACACGGCCGAGGTCAAAACCGCAAATATATCTAAAGTTAAAAATAGTCTCTATTTAGTATGCCAACCCTACCCCTACACTTCAAAGCATGCAAATTGAATGCGAAACATATGAACGCGGTACATTTACTTTGCATAACCCGACCGGTTTGAGAATCCACCCTCCGCACAAGATTCTAGCAGGTATACAGTAATCTATATAACTTAGTCGGATTAAGCGCGTTATACATTATCACGGCCGAGCAGAAAGGCTAGAAGTCTTAATGCTGGGCGCTTTTTAATAGATGACTTCGTGATTTTGCCGGTTAGCACGCCTAGCAACAGCCACCGTGTGATTTGTAGATATGCTTGTTTATAGACGTGCGAGGGCGACAAGCAGACCGGAGTGGTTTCAGTTTTTATTCAACGCGGAAAAAGTGTTCGGATAAAATATTTTCTGACATTATCGGTGGCGTAATTACTGTCGTTGTCATTTAAAAACCTATAAATTGTTTAAACTTCCACAATTGATAGGTTTATACTGCGCTCTTTGCGTCAAAAAGTTTCTGTTTTCTTTATCAAAGGTTAGATTAAAGCATAAGTTTCTGTCAAAAACTGTTTGTTGTATAATAATATGCTTTCAGTCTCGTTATGAATTGGCAATTTATTTAAAGGGAAGCACGCAACTGCCCTTAGTTTGAAGCGCTGTGTAAGCAGAGTTACAAGGGAAAGGGTCCACAGTCAACATGTTGGGTAAACACAGGATCGGCCTGCCAACGTCGCCGGTGCATCGTTAGATATCCCCTCTAGGGATCACTTTTAATTAAGACTTGCGTTTAAAGTGCTAAGTAAGCTTTGATTTTCTTGTAAATCTATCTTCTATAACTACCTACATATAATTTTGTAACTTATCTGATTGTCTTGATGTATGTTCCGGATTGGCGCAAAAACGGCTGAATAGATTTGGATGAAAGCCGCACAGAGAGTTTAACACAATAGGGTACTTTTAATACCGTACGTAATATGTATATCTAGTACGTTCCTTAACACGCGCAGCCTCGGCTAAAAGCTAGGGCAACGGGTCAGGATCTGTATGCACGATGGTACATGTCCAGGTTTTCCGCCGAACGAGGAACAAATTACTAAGATAAGGGAGCCTAAAAAGGCCAATTTGGAGAATCATAAAAGGATAATATTATGAATTATAATATGGCGAAGACAGTCCGTGTTTTTCTTTTTTCGCTGCACTACGTAGGTCCAATCAAAGAGATTGTGATTGGATTTGGATTGGATTGATTGGTATTTTAGCACAGACAAAAAAAAAATAACTGAAAAATGCTTCACCAATGGGATTTGATACGATTAACTTAACAGTTGACTGTCCATTATGTTATCATTCTATGATTCTGCCAAAGTGACTTTTTTAGGCCCCAAGTTCTGAATACTTTGTCAAAATCGAGTTACAATCACAACACTGCGAATTTTTAAACGAACACGTTTCCATTATAGCAATCGTGCAACGAGGTGCCAAATTGACCAATGAAACACATAACTACATCAGTCGTAAAATACTTACTATAGTTTACAACAATAAACAGATGTAGGTACTAACTTTCGTGGTAGCTGACGTCATATTATGTTTCTAAAATAAAATACAAGTTAATTTAAGTTTAGTACCGTTAAGGCTCCTACATACAGGCGTGACGCGACTCTAGCAGTACTTACAATGTCTGTGAAAACTTCATGGAAATCGTTCTACCAGAAAACCGTTGCACCGTCACGTCAGCGTCGCGTCTGTCTCAGCGTTATACTTCACTAGCTTCGGCCCGCGGCTTCGCCCGCGAGGTATGTCGATAAAAACTATCCTATGTCCTTCCCCGGGATGCAATCTATCTCTCTGCCAAAATTTTTGCGAAATCCGTTCAGTGGTTTAGGCGTGAAAAGGTAACATACAGACAGGCAGACAGTTACTTTCGAATTTATAATAGGTATTAGTATGTTTTTATGGCGTAAATTAAAAAAAATTAAACTGTCAAATCACATAAATTCACATCCTTTTCCAAAAAGGCGTGAATCCGCACTGAAGTTCAAACCGCAGCACCCTAATTGCGTAAGCGTAACACACTCGATCGGAATCTGAATAATTTTGAAGCAAATTGTTAATCCATTGCTTCATAAGTTCGAAAAATGTGTCTGCTCAACACGTAAATAACGCAATGAATATTGTTGAACTGTCAAAATGAAACCGATTCCCATTGATAATGTGTTACGCAATTGCCCCGCTGACTGTGCACGTTCTTAAAGTAAAGAGAATTGCCTCTCTGATTTTCGGTTCAGCCGGTCGATTCTGTAAAAATCTCACCGTGAAAACTTAGGTGAAGTGAGTTTGTTTTTGCTAGGGATTGACACTATTGACAGCTCACTCCACGCTCACTTCACCTAAGTTTTCACGGTGAGATTTTTACAGAATAGCACCGCTTGAACAGCACGTGTCACCGATGAAAATATACTGTTAGCGAGAAATTGTTTACAGCACAGAAAGTAAGTAGAGTAACTTATTTCTGTCTCAAAATAAGTATATTCCTTTCATCGCTGACACGTGCCGAACCGAAAATCAGGTAAGTAGGTTACAGGTTTTCAGTGTTTACCTGCTGATTTTAAGTTTGTCACCTATAGTAATTGGAATCAAAGAACGTCTGATACTGTAAATACAGTAAAAAAAGGGAAAAAAAAGAACCCAAAAAAAAAGAAAAAGAAAAAAAAAGATACACGTCAATAAGTCACAGTTTGCACTATTGTGCGAATTTTTTATCTAACAAGTCGACAACTCGTTTTACAGGTTCTACTTCTAAAAATAGAATAAAAAGCAATAAAAAATTAAATTAAAAATTTAAAAAACCCCCGACACAAAAAAATAATAAAATTAAATGTACGTAATTGGAAAAGGATCAAATAATTTAAAAACCCCCAACTTAAAGAATCTAGGTAACGAGACTAAAACATATAAATTAATATGGCAGTCGGGGGACCTCTTAGAATAGAAGGTGTTCCACAGAACGGTCCCCCGACTTCCATATGAATTTATCTGTTTTAGTCTCGTTACCTAGATTCTTTAAGTTGGGGGTTTTTAAATTATTTGATCCTTTTCCAATTACGTACATTTAATTTTATTATTTTTTTGTGTCGGGGGTTTTTTAAATTTTTAATTTAATTTTTTATTTCATGCTTTTTGTAGGGAGTCCTTAATATTTGTATTTCATTTCTTTTATTTTCTTGCGTTTTAAGATTCAGGTAATTTGGTGTTTAATCAGGTTTTTATCCGTCAAAAAATAATTATTTATTTATAGTTGAAGAATAATTTTTAAGACTAAACAGATTTTTTTGTTTTATTATATCCTTTTCCTAGTTCTTCCTTTAGTTATTCAACTTTCGTACAAGTATTTCATAGCGTTAGATATCTTAGGTATTTCAAATCTAGTTTATAAAATGGGACTGCGACACTATCTGATGTAGAAATACCTGCGCTTTTTAAGTGGGATTGTTCCATTCGTAATAAAAATAGTCAAACTCAGTGGTCGTAGGTACCAGTCATCACTCCACTTTCATCATCATTCTAGAGCATTGATCAGACAAAAAAATATTTTGAAGTTTTTAGTTTTCATTTCGTTAGTTAATATTCCTCATTCCCTTTCAATATAGTTTACATTATTCTACTTGTCAAGCCCTTGCATTTGATACCTATATTGAAGGAGTTGTAAAAAAAGAATATAATTCGCCATTTTGTGGTGGCGGCCATCTTGGATTTGAAATTTGTAATAGGTAGCGTAGTATTGTACTAGTCAAGCCCTTTCATTTGATACCCATATTGAGGGGTTTGTGAAAAAAAAATGTAAATCGCCACTTTGTGGTGGCGGCCATCTTGGATTTGAAATTTATTATAGTGTATAGTATTCTACTATTCAAGCCCTTTCATTTGATACCCATATTAAGGGATTTGTGAAAAAATATGTAGTCCGCCATTTTGTGGCGGCGGCCATCTTGGACCGATTTTCATCAAACATAGCTAAGAACACTCCCGACTAATTCACCTTTCAAACAAAAAAAACAAAATCAAAATCGGTTCATCCGTTCGGGAGCTACGATGCCACAGACAGACACACACACACACACACACACACACACACACACACACACACACACACACACACACACACAGACACGTCAAACTTATAACACCCCGTCGTTTTTGCGTCGGGGGTTAAAAAAAATGTCAAGCGCAATAGAAAAACCGGCCAAGTGCGAGTGGGACTCGCACATGAAGGGTTCCGTACCACAAGCCATAAAACGCCGAAAAAAACGTTTTTTTTATACCCCTTTAAATTGTAACTTTATTTTATTTTTATTATTTGTTGATATAGCGGCAACAAAAATACATCACCTGTGAAAATTTCAACTGTCTAGCTATCACGGTTCATGAGATACAGCCTGGTGACAGACAGACGGACAGTGGAGTCTTAGTAATAGGGTCCCGTTTTTACCCTTTGGTTACGGAACCCTAAAAAATAAACATTTAAACAAAAATCTAGTAATTAAATGAGGAAAAACGTTGGATCGTTTTTTTTGTTTTCAGAATTTTCATGGAAAATTACGGTACTTATAAAACAAAGGATAAAGAACTCTTAAGTTAGCTACTTTAGTTTTTGTGTAATTAACTAATTAGGTTCCATTTCAGTAAAAAGTGGCTAAGTGACTGACTTGCTGGCCTGTTGCTAGTCTAAATTAAGACATTATTCATAAATTATATTGTAATGTGTTATTTTTATGCCAAAAGCACTCACCATTACAAACTTTTACGACTGCCCACCATGTTCTGTAGTTGTCAGATCTAAAAGAACGCATATTAACTTTAATATTCTGTAAGTACTTATTTATTTGAACAATGCTTATAAAATAATCGCACAGTGTTACACGAATGAATAAAATTAGTCACACATCGTGGTTTTTTCTTAAAATAAGTAAATAAAATAGATAAATGTAAATTTTTATTAAAATAATAAAATACGCCGCGACACGGTTCGCTGGTTTTACAAAATATCCGCCTTTGTAGAGTTTTGTCATAGATAGAGACCAGCTGTTTATAATAACTAATTAAATTCGTAATTATCACAGTATTATGTACGGTGAAATTAACATAAACTACGTATTTATGTTAATTATATGTGTCGGGATCTTTTAAAATTGGAATTGTGGAAATAATGCGGCGTCAGCGCAACAGTTGCCGCGTCATGTTTCATTTAGATCATTTTGTATGTCCGTGTGTCTGAGATATTTCTCTAGAATGACGCTATTCTTTCACCAGCTACATAAAACAGTCAAATTAATTAATGGCGTCCATTTATATTCTAATTTATTTCTTTTTAGGGTTCCGTACCTCTAAAGGAAAAACGGAACCCTTATAAGATTACTTCGTTTTCCGTCAGTCAAAACCGTTTTTCTCAGGAACGCGTGGAGTTATCAAGTCAAGAAATTAATATCAAATACTCAAGGCTGCGATCCCTTGAAGCAGTCAAAAAATCAAACTTCAAGTTAACACAATCAAAATATACAAGCGTTAATGTTCCGTTTATGCCGCATATTTTGACACTCGCAAGGGAATCAAAACCTATTGGGTAATAATAATAAGTTTAGTAATAATAAGTTTATTGATTCATAAACAAGTTTCAATATTTAGGTATGACACTGGATCCCGCACTAGGATACCCTGTGTCGCAGGATCCAGTCTCTTTCGACAGATAATATGTAGGTATTATTTAAAATATGTTAACAAATGCAACGGTTTCAGTAGGTATAATTAATATAAACATATAACTAAAAGGTAACCAAATGTATGCGTGTGTGTGATGAGTGTAAGTATGTATGTGATGAGTGTGAGTGTGTTTGTTTTAAGTACCATCCGAGGACGTGCTTATGAATACACAAGGCACGACCGAGGACCTTTTCAAAGCGAGGACCTTTTCGAGGGTCCTCGGTTTGACTTGACCAAAGATTCGCATTCTGCAAGCGATTTTGAGTCTTCCTATATACTTAATACGAAAAAGTTGTCTGAACCTCGGTTTGATCAAGATTATTCATAATCTTACACAAACATTGTGTATCCACCAGATGGAGCCACTGTCGCCTCATACACAGACTCTTTACACTCATTTCACGTTTGTTGTATTATCCGAGGACCTATGTGTTAACTTTAACACAAAAGTCCTCGGTTAGGTAGCTTTTCCAGACAATGTGTATTTAAGACCTCGGTTGGTAGATTTTACGAACAGTGTGTATTCTAGTCCTCGTTTCGACAGTTTTCCTCGTGTGTAGAAGACAAATTATATGCTATCATTTAAATAAAATTATGAAGGAGGAAATCGAAGGTAGACTGAATTCTTAATCAAATTGTTAGTAGCTACTAGGTGCACGAGGAATAATCAGGCTTCTGCAGTATGTGCTAAGTACCTAGGGCTCGCTTATCTATATATAAAAGAAAGTCGTGTTAGTTACACTATTTATAACTCAAGAACGGCTGAACAGATTATGCTGAAAATTGGTGGGGAGGTAGCTTAGAACCAGGAGACGGATATAGGATACTTTTTTTTGTACTTTTATTTACTTATAGGAGTAGGGTAGGAGTAGGTTAGGAGTTGGGTAGGAGTAGGGTACGAGTAGGGTAGGAGTAGGGTAGGAGTAGGCTAGGAGTAGGGTAGGGGTAGTGTAGGAGTAGGTTAGGGGTAGGGTAGGGTAAGGGGTAGGACACCACGCAAACGAAGTAGCGCCGGGCAGCTAGAAATAATTTATATGGCAAAACAACGTTTTCCGGGTCAGCTAGTATTATATAACTATGATTTGCACCATAAAATATTGTATTGTCATAGGAGCTGAATACGTGTGCTTTTCATAAAGAATCTAAAGTAAATGCCTTCCTTGGTGAAATGTCTGCAGCAAGATTTGAAGCAAATATAAAGTACAAAGAAATACAGAACATGAACGTACTAAAGAAAACCACATAAACTTTACATGATCTACATTTATATAAATAATCATCAAGTTGCAGTAACATCTTTGAGAAGCATGATTAGAAAACTTACATAACAGTTATTAGAAAACGAGTCAAACAAAAAGACATAAAAATCATAATTAAAAGAGATCGACATAATTTGGGCTAAAAACTTGACGTACGTTCGAAAAAATCTACATCTTTTTAGTAAGATAAGTGACAGGCATAATTTTAACACTAGAAATACGGACAAATTAGATCAACCGCGTTTCAGATTGTCTAAAGTAAAAACTTCTTTTATGGGTTACCTACTGTGTAAAATGTTATAATAAAATACCACTCGATATTCTTCAATTAAGTGAGAAGAAATTTAAAACATGCATTAAACGCACACTATGTAGACAAGCATATTACAAGTTGGATGATTATATCGTAGATAAAAATGCTTCGCTTAATGCTGGTCCTGCTCCACAGGCACTTGGGCTCTTTGGAAGAGGTGCTTCCCTTTTTCTTTTTCAATATTTCTGACATTACGAACATAACTTTTTTATTTTATTCAATCCAGTTTTAATTGTTGAATACTGCAATATTAAATACCTCTTCCTGTTTGGTAGTAAATTATATTAACATCTTAAATAAATTGCAAACTATAGTTTTGTATAATTTAGAAGCATTTTTTTTAAATTTTGTAAATGTAAGAACAATGTTTCCGTTTATTATGATTTTTTTTGATGTTGACTTGAAAGAGCATGGCAGTTGAGAACGTGTCATTCTCACTTAAATGTCTCACCGATGGTGGCGCGTGTGTTGGATTATTCGGTTCCCTACAAAATGGTTGAGCTGGATGATGCTGATCCACGCGTCATGTTCGTGAACGGGCGCCGTCGGTTAGAATTAGAATTTAGAATTAGAATTTATTTATTTGTAAGAATGTAGTTTTACATAGTATGGTGTTAATATTTTTTAAGTTCAATACATTCTACCATAACATATGGTGTACAAATATACAAATGTCATTTTATATAACTAAGTACAATTAATATTATAAGATTTAAAGATTAAAAATATGTCAAATATGAATTATTATAATAAGGCAGTCGTTACTTTAAAATCAATGTAAAAATTAAGTACCTACATGTCATCTTGGATTTTTACAATATTCCATATATTCACCAATGTCATAAAAACAATTATCCAATAACCAACTTGTCAGCTTTTTCTTGAACATGGGGATGGGAAGTTCCTTAAATGAGTTTGGTAACTTGTTATACACCTGAATGGCATTAACATAGACTTGGTTGAGACTGGTCATCTCTTAACTGCCAAGGGTTATTTTTAGTCTTATATTTTGAATTGATTAAAAGAGTGTCCATGGAGTTTCTTGCCCGTTCTTCTCCATAGAGATCTACGTTTTGGAATGAGCAAGTAGCTTCAACTTTCTGACTAACTGACAGACTATTTAATTTTGACAATTCAAAAGTGCCTGTACAAGGTTTAATTGAAATAAATGCTTTGAGTTTCAGTTGAGTTTGAGTTTGACATAAAATTACATAACACAATGCTTAGTTAGAAAACAACAAAGAAATATTATTAAGTAAGATCAAAATAATTTGGGAAGCATAAAAACTTAATAACTTAATAGCGCCGATTCCCTTGTTCACAAACTAAACTAAATTTATGTTCAGTGCATCTTTTTCTTTCTATTTCATTAAGAAAAGGACAAGATAAATATTGGTTTAGTCCTGTCAAATTAAGATACTCCACAGCAATTTTAGACGATTACGACGATTTATTGCTTTTTTTTTTGCTAATTAACACATTGCGGGATCATGGAAACTGATCATCATCATCTGCCTAGCCTTTTCCCAACTATGTTGGGGTCGGCTTCCAGTCTAACCGGGTGCAGCTGAATACCAGTATTTTACATGGAGCGACTGCCTATCTGACCTCCACAACCCAGTTACTGGGTAATACGATACCCCTTGGTAAGACTGGTTGCCAGACTTTCGGGCTTCTGACTACCCGTAACGACTGTCAAAGATCCACGAATGACAGCCGGGACCAACGGCTTAACGTGCTTCCCGAGGCACGGAGGGGTCTCGGTATGTAAAGATGGTCACCCATCCACAGACCAACCGCGGCAAGTGTAGCTTAACCTGATCTATCGACCACACGGAAACTGATAATAAAAATAATTTTACAACTTAAACTTAATGCGTATGCTTTTGAAGACGATGCTATTAACTGTTGAAGAGTTCCCTCATGAAGAAGCGACCTTGATTGCAGCATCAGCACAAACTGGTAATTATTTTGGTGTTACTAGATAAACATAGAAGGAAACGTAGAAACTGGGGGTGTGAGGGTTGAATGTGTCCATGAGTACATTTTACCTCGGCCAAATGGTATCCTTCCAGGCGAGACAGGATAAAGAAGTCGTTCGCCGCACAGAAAACGCCTGGAGGAACTATTGGTCGATGAAACATCTCATGTAAGGACCTCTCCCGCTTTCACTAAAACGAAAGCTCATGGACATGTGCATTATTTTCACGCTCACCTACGGAGCGCAAACATGAACTATTGTTCGATGAAACATCTCATGTAAGGACCTCTCCCGCTTTCACTAAAACGAAAGCTCATGGACATGTCCATTCTTCCCACCCTCACCTACGGAGCGCAAACATGGTCTCTTACAAAGCCTCAAAAGTTCGCACTTGGAGTCTGCCAACGGGCTATGGAACGAAGTATACTAGGTGTCAAACTCACAGACCACGTTAAGAACTTTATACTTCGTTCCAAAACTCAAATAGCGGACGTTAGCCGCACAGCTGCTGGATTAAAGTGGAACTGGGCTGGCCATATCTGTCGCATGTCGGAGCAGCAATTTGCAAAATCTGCCACTCAGTGGATCCCCAATGGCAGAAAACGACTGCGCGGCAGGCCCAGAAAGAGATGGCGGGATGAGCTGGACTCCTTCTTAAAGGATTGGCCTACAAATCCTACAATCCCAGTAGACTGGGAAAAGTGGAAAGAGGGAAGGGAGGCCTTTGCCCTGCAGTGGGACAACACAGGCTCATAATAATAATAGATAAACATAACGAGTGTGCCAAATTGAGAGATGGTGCTATCAACTGTTGACGAGTTCCCTCATGAAGAAACGGCCTTGGCTGCAGCATCAGTACAAACTGGTAATTATTTTGGTGTTACTAGATAAACATAACGCGAGTGCCAAATTTGAATACGATGCTAACAACTGTTGAGCAGTTCCCTCATAAAGAAATGACCTTGGCTGCAGCATTAGTACAAACTGGTAATTATTGTAGTTTTACTACATAAACATACACAACTTTTTTTTAATACTTTTATTTATTTATAGGAGTAGGGTAGGAGTAGGTTAGGAGTTGGGTAGGAGTAGGGTAGGAGTAGGTTAGAAGTAGGGTAGGAGTAGTGTAGAAGAAGGGTAGGAGTAGGCTAGGAGTAGGGTAGGAGTAGTGTAGGAGTAGGGTAGGAGTAGGGTAGGGGTAGGGTAGGACACCACGCGAACGAAGTAGCGCTGGGCAGCTAGAAATAATTTATATGGCAAAACAACGTTTTCCGGGTCAGCTAGTATTATATAACTATGATTTGCACCATAAAATATTGTATTGTCATAGGAGCTGAATACGTGTGCTTTTCATAAAGAATCTAAAGTAAATGCCTTCCTTGGTGAAATGTCTGCAGCAAGATTTGAAGCAAATATAAAGAAATACAGAACATGAACGTAATAAAGAAAACCACATAAACTTTACATGATCTACTTATAGAAATAATCATCAAGTTGCAGTAACATCTTTGAGAAGCATGATTAGAAAACTTACATAACAGTTATTAGAAAACGACTCAAACAAAAAGACTTATAGAAACCATAATTAAAAGAGATCGACATAATTTGGGATAAAAACTTGACATAAAATTACATAACACAATGCTTAGTTAGAAAACAACAAAGAAATATTATTAAGTGAGATCAAAATAATTTGGGAAGCATGAAAACTTAATAACTTAATGGCGCCGATTCCCTTGTTCACAAACTAAACTAAATTTATGTTCAGTGCATCTTTTTCTTTCTATTTCATTAAGAAAAGGACAAGATAAATATTAGTTTAGTCCTGTCAAATTAAGATACTCCACAGCAAGTTTAGACCAATACGACGATTTATTGCTTTTTTTTTGCTAATTAACTCATTGCGGGATCATGGAAACTGATAATAAAAATAATTTTACAACTTAAACTTAATGCGTATGCCAAATTTGGAGATGGTGCTATCAACTGTTGAGGAGTTCCCTCATGAAGAAACGACCTCGGCTGCAGCATCAGTACAAACTGGTAATTATTTTGGTGTTACTAGATAAACATAACGCGAGTGCCAAATTTGAAGACGATGCTATCAACTGTTGAGGAGTTCCCTCATAAAGAAATGACCCTGGCTGCAGCATCAGTACAAACTGGTAATTATTTTAGTTTTACTACATAAACATAACGCGTGTGCCAAATTTGAAGACGGTGCTATCAACTGTTGAGGAGTTCCCTCATGAAGAAACGACCTTGGCTGCAGCATCAGTACAAACTGGTAATTATTTTGGTGTCACTAGATAAACATAACGCGTGTGCCAAATTTGAAGACGGTGCTATCAACTGTTGAGGAGTTCCCTCATGAAGAACGACCTTGGCTGCAGCATCAGCACAAACTGGTAATTATTTTGGTGTTACTAGATAAACATAAGACGTATGCCAAATTTTAAGACGGTACTATCAACTGTTGAGGAGTTCCCTCAAAAAGAAATGACCCTGGCTGCAGCATCAGCACAAACGGGTAATTATTTAATGTTGCTACATAAACCTAACGAATATGCCAAATTTGAATACGATCTGTTGTGGATTTCTCCCATGAAGAAACGACCCTAGCTGCAGCATCAGAACAAACTGGTAATTATTTAATTTTGCTAGATAAACCTAACACGTATGCCAAATTTTAAGTCGATGCTATCAACTGTTGAGGAGTTCCCTCATAAATAAATGACCCTGGCTGCAGCATCAGTACAAACTGGTAATTATTTTAGTTTTACTACATAAACTTAACGCGTATGCCAAATTTTAAGTCGATGCTATCAACTGTTGAGGAGTTCCCTTATAAAGAAACGACCCTCGCTGCAGCATCAGCACAGACTGGTAATTATTTTAGTTTTACTACATAAACCTAACGCCTCTGCCAAATTTGATGACGATGCTATCAAGTGCTGAGGAGTACCGTCATGAAGAGACGACTCTGGCTGCAGCATCTGATACTTAAATAATAATCCTTTGAGAAGCGCCGACAAAGGTCATCGACTCGTCCTCGCTTGGTACTTCATTTTAGAAAAAGTGTGTAAGAAATAAATCGGAGTATTCTACTTACATTGATATAATTATTATCTTACACGTAAAATGTTTTAGGTAGGTAGATTTTCCAGGTCCTCGGTTTGTACAAGTTCTACGCGAAAAACTGTCCTCGGTTTAGTGATATAAAGTCTAACACAACGTCCGCACTTTGTACAAGCTATAAGAAATATTGTGTAAAAATACGTCCTCGGAAGGACGTCCCAGGGCTTACGTAAGAGGTCCTCGGTTTGCTCACACAAAGTCCTCGTATGTGCATCGCTGGTCACATTTAGCTGTGTATTTCAGGTCCTCAGTATGATAGCCGAAATTCATACAGAAAAATGTTGAGAAAGCATTATCCCAATAAGCTCATCAATAAGCTCATCACTATAGGTTTATTCACCTGTCTCTTTCTATCTTATTCTAAAAGGCCCACGAGGTGTTTAAACCAGTTTTTTGGAGGGTCCTCGGTTCGTTCTAGGATTAACAAGGTCCTCGTAAGGGTGTCTGTACAAACAGGGGTGTGTACGTAAGAGTGTAAGTATGCACGTGATGAGTGTTAGCGTGTATATGGTGATGAAAACTTTATTAGTTGAATGATAAAAGATTTTCCGTTTCAGCATAGTTAAGCCCAAGCAGCCAAACCTGGACTTGATTTTTGCACCCAAATTTTGTCAGGGGGTAGATATCAAGCTTTTTGTTGACTTTTTCATACAGGTATGGTCCAATACGAGAGAAAGCCTTATTGCCAAATTTAAGTTTGCAGAAAGCTCTGTTCCACTTATGGGTATTTCCCGTTGACCCAGAATCATGAAATTTGGCAAGAAGCTATATCATGTAGCATAAGTAAAGGAAAAAATCCGAAAACCGTAAATTTGTAGTTACGTTACAAAAAAAAAACGGGAAAAATATTCGAGATACGATTCCCGTGATAAACTATTTACGTTTTGTACGGAACCTTCGGTGCGCAAGTCCGACTCTCACTCGACCGGTTTTTTTTATGTGTTACAAATAAAAAAGCCGGAAATTATTCAGGTGTATACTTTATAGCACTTGGCAACACACTAAACGTTAACTTCATTCTCTACTAAAATCTGATTAATCGTCGCGATCGCCTCGCCCGAGGATATAAAGAATAATTTCGTAACAAAATGGTTTCATCTAGAAACAAAGAAACGTAATAATCTTTAATCTAATACGCTGTACGCAATCACATCTGTGGTTCACGACACGCAATTTAGAATGGCCATTTTTTTTTCATTGCACCTTGTTCTAAAAAGGTCTTTTAGTTATGTAAAAAGTAATCTCTCCAAGAGCATCAATTTAAATGGAAGGTTTCTTAAAACCCGTGTTTTACATTAAAGCAGACACTGAGATTGTAGTAATATATTTCCTATGAGCAAATTAGATTGATTGGTGCAACTTCGCAAAACTAATAGGTATCGATGTATTGATTATCATCATCTACCTAGCCTTTTTACCAACTATGTTGGGGTCGTGTTCCCGTCTAACCGGATGAAGCTGAACACCAGCATTTTACATGAAGCGACTACCTATTTCACCTCCACAACCCAGTTGCCATGTCCTCTATGTCCTCTTGGTAAGATAATGTTACCATGAATAATTTAAAAAATATTTAAAAATGACATCTTTCAATTAACACAATATCATAACATCACTCCGTCCTGAACTCTCCGACGGGTCATGCAGAGTTATACCCATAGTACCTACACCCATATTTCGGTCACCCATCTTTCTATTACTATAAAATGTAGTTGCTTTTCTAGACCATAAAAATATTCTAATGACGAGAAAGCTCTTCATCGTACGAAGACTTATTCGTAATCGTTTCGCTTTTATAGTTCCCAGTAATTCATAAACGAAGTTACGATCTTGTAGGTAAGAGAATGATTAATTAGTAAACCTTAACAATTGGACACACGGAACGTTAATTAAGATAGTTGGTAGGTACCCGAATCCCGAGTTTATTGTCCGTCCACTCTGCTTAGCTTGATAAAAGTATTTGCCTAATTAATCACACTAATATTATAAAGGCGAAAGTTTGTGAGTGTGTGTGTACTTTTTATCCCGATATTCCCACGGCATCGACACTTATGGGGGTAAAACCGCGTGGCGCAGCTAGTATTACATATAGTATTGGATCTGGATTTACACCAAGTTTAGTTGGATGACAATGTCAGGTATTTAGCATTAAAAATAAGCTTTGCAGTATCTGTAACCTACTAATTCACTGACTACGTTGTATGAGGATATCTATGGTGCAATGGGGTTCATTTTGACAGTTCAAAGACATTCATTGCGTTACTTACGTTGTTGAGCAGACACATTTTTCGAACATATGAAGCTATGTATTAGCAATGTACGTCAAAATGATTGTAATTGAGATAGATAGTGTGTTACGCAATAAGGGTGCCTCTTCGATTCCAAATCTCGTTTAATTATACATTTAATGTCTGTTATATAAAAATAAGTCCCTTATTCAGTTTCGCATATTTCAGCAACATTCAGTTCTTCATTATTGAAACCGTCGAGCTAATGGCTCAGGCACACGTGAAAAATAACAATTTTAATGGGAAAATTGTGTTTATTCTGTGAATCGAAGTTAAAATAACCTTTTAAGCGCTCCTATCGCCGCCCAACTGGGGCTGCTTTCAGTACGAAACAAAAGAATGTACGTTTTTATTTATTTTTCAGTCCATTGAGCTTTTTTGATGAAAGTGATCGGTGTTGTCTGGTCGAAAAAGAGCATCGTAACGTAAAGTTGCATTGTATTTCGTTTTCTACTATTTTTAGCCGTCTTTTTCTATCTTTCCAAATTTTGCTTTTTAATTGTTTTTGACAACAATCCGGTTTTTTTTTATGGTCCCGAAACCCCCAGTCTCTGCGGTTAACCAACCAGTGGAAACGTAAAAAAACCAGTGGAAACGTTTTTTTTTTTTCAAAATGAAAAAATAACCGAAGCCTTATAATATCACTCACACGTCTGTCACAATCGTTTATAATAAGTAGGGAAGCCACGTTCTCATTCAATGCCAACCCTTCTTACAATGTAGACGTGTTTCTGAAGCATTAACAGCCATTGATTTTAACTTTCCTAAGTATTTTGAAGACATTTTTCTTTGAACATCCGGGATAAAGAAATTTTCCCTTTTTTTATTCCAGTACTTAGAATACAAATCGGTCGATTACTGCCACGTCTATAATAACGTTTCAATTCGCTGACATCAATATCTGGACCAGAATGGCCGATATTTTCCCAAAATGGTTGCCATTTGCACGAATTTCAAAGGGAAAACTGCCGTTAATATTCGTCGTGCAAATACATACATATTTTAACAGGTGATTTCTTCGTATATTATATATTGATAGTGACTTATCTTAGTACTTTATGAGGCCCTATTTGTCGAAATTCAGAGACGTTCTCGCTGTGGTGGGTGGACACGTGAACACACTGGCCGTTTCTCATAAAATGGCGTTGACTGATGGTTGGATTCGCCTATCCTTATTTAAGAACCTATTCTCATATATGCGTATATGTATTCATATAAATAATTTTGGCTTATAACGTATTGCCAAAAACTTATTTCAATCAAAAGCAATGTTTGTCTTCAGGCTTATACCAACATATTCGTCGTCGTCGTTTCAGCCGATAGACGTCCACTGCTGGACATAAGCCTCCCCCAATTTTGGGAGGGTTACCAACATATTGCTTAGTGAAATCTTTTTGCACAAAATATCTGCTCCATTTAATGTCCGAAGCGAGCGCAACACTGCTCCTTATAAGTCCAACAATGCTATTGCGAAGTACCGACAACTTTGGTCTAATGAGTTACCAAGAACATTCAACAAATAGCTAGCGAAATCTTTGTCTTGGAACAAATGGAAGGGATGAATGACGAAAGCTTTGAGATAACGTTGAAAGTGTTAAATGGGTCCGTCGATGGCGTCGATGCTCCTTCAAGCACTGCCCATTCTATTAAAGATATTGAGCGTGAATTTATGCGGAGTCAGTGATTGTAGCGAGTTGTTTGAACCCTTCGTGTTCATGCTCAATGGGCAGCATTCTAATGATGATATGCAACTAGATGGCAGCGTTGCGCAATGGTGCCTGTACCGAGAGGAAAATGGGTTGCGTCCGTTACAGGATTTAGAGTGGACGCATCGTTTGTTTACTGGGACGATGGACTTAAACCAAGCCTCGTAAGTCCGGTATTTGGAACGATTCATCATAAGCACATTGTAGATAAATAACACAACAAAGGGGGGTACGGCGCGGCGTCCAAGGAGATCCTTATCCCACTTGAGTACAAGTAATCCTATAAACCACAAAGGAATACACCCATACAATTCAAACAGACTAACCGCTTCGGAACACACAATAAATAAACAGACGTAATTCACACAAAGCGTGCCGGTGATATAACGACATAACTCATCGAAAAACCTACTCAAATACAACATCATGGGGCTATTTATGGTAGTTTCACACTACCGTATCGGGCTATCCCATCGCAGGTGAAAGCATTTATACATGGTGTGTGTCGGGAGCAGTATGACATTTTTCATTTCCATGCCACCGCGCCGAGCTAAAATTATTATTCCCGGGTCGCCCCCCTTCCCCCCACTGGCCCGGTTTCTCTAAATGGGAGTGGGGTGGGAGGCACAGGATACGAGTGACGAGCGAATAGGCTCACCCTACATCACCGTCATATTTACTACCGATCCAGTACTGAGGTTAATAAGCTGTAACATACAAAGCATCTACAATCCATTGTATACGTCCACCTCAAGAACTATCAGAAGGTTCCATTATGCGAAGATTCCTCGTCTTTTTAGGGTTCCGTACCTCAAAAGCAAAAAAACGGAACCCTTATAGGATCACTTTTTTGTCCGTCCGTCTGTCTGTCAAGACCCTTTACCTCGGGAACGCGTGGAGGTATCGAGTTGAAATTAGAACCATATACTCTGGTCTACAGTCCCTTGAAGCTGTGAAAAAATCAAACTTCTGAGTTAAAGTAAAAAAAAGATACGGCCGTTTATGCCTAAAAAAAACGAATATTTCGACACTCAAAGGAATCAAAATGTACAGGGTACTTCCCGTTGACCTAGAATCATGAAATTTGGCAAGAAGCAAGGTCATGTAGCACAAGTAAAGGAAAAAATCCGAAAACCGTAAATACGTAGTTACAGATACCTACAAATTTGTACGGAACCCTCGGTGCGCGAGTCCGTCTCTCGCTTGTTCTTTTCTTACATTTAAATTGTGAATTTTCTTCAGCTTGTGTTAAATATTCATAGCACTCCCTTCTACATTGATGAGACAGCAAGAACGAGGGAAAATAAAAAACATGAAGCGAGCGCAAAAATGGCGACTACAAAAACAGAAGTGTCCCAGACGCTAGGTCAACGACATTAAAAGACCAGAGCTGAAAAAGAGAATGCGAAAGTAGCTTTAAGTTACACAGAACTTTGAAGACGAACTTAAAAGATTCGAGACGGTGATCTCTCGTGGCTTGTGGGCACACTGGAAAAATGACTCTCACATCAGAGCCTACGAGCCACGAGATGAAACGCCCTATTTGGGTCAACTAGACTAGGGCACGGCTGTTTTTTTCACATGTTTCTCTCACACCGTTGTTGACGAGATTCTGTTAACAGCCGTGAAAAAAAAACCTGCTAATTATGGTTGTTTTTTTTTTTGTAACTCCACAGTTTTTGATTCGGCTATAACTTATTTGTTTTTGTTATTGTTACACGTTTTGCTTAAAGCTATCATGTTACTCATAAACAGTTTTCATTGTGTTTATTTGAGTATTGCACACCACAATGATGCTATGAAACAGACACTTTCAAACTAGGTACTTACTGTAATTGTCTTTTAATACTTGACAGCAGCTTCGCCAGTTTCGCCACGTGTGAACTTGTGTGAAGTGTGTAGGTATATCCAAGAATCTCTCTCCCATTAATATCTTCTCAGAACACACATAAAAGATGTTTACAATACCCGAACACAAAGCTCCCGATGATTATTTGTGTTTGAAAGCTAAATGGCTGATTGACTCTGAAATTAATGATCAGCATTTATGGCGCAGCAGCGTTCTCTATACATTCCACCACCATACCATACTGCGATCGCCAACACGCCTGCCAAGCGTGGCGATTATGGCAAATCCCCCCCTTTTGGGGGAGGCCTATGTCCAGCAGTGGACGTCTTTCGGCTGAAATGATGATGATGATTTAAGGGGCTTACATGACCTAAAGCGCGGTCACTGTCGGACTGCATAGAAAAGAAAGAGAAGCGCGATGACACAACGCTGGTAATTTATTGCAAAATATGAAGCAATTATTTAATTACAAAAAATCTATTGTTTGGACTAAAAAACTAAAACACTAGTATTTTATTTAGCATGTTGTTTGTAGAATAATCTGACCAAAAAACAGAACGATTGTATGTATATTAGTATGGTTTTTATTGTAAAAAGGAAGTTTTTAGAGGTATCTTCATTTTTTTTTTTATCGTATCAAATTAGTTGCATTGTGTTTTTAACACACTATCTACCTAGCATATATTCTGAAGAATATCATATATTTTTTTGATTTTGTTTACTGTAATCGATCATATACTTTTATTGTTTCTAAAACTTGCATTAAGCCCCTTAAATCCTAAAACAAACTGTTACGCAATTCGAACGCGTTGAAGGCAAGTAGGGTTTGACAACTGCCTAATTATAAAAATTGGCGCGCTGACAAACAGCTCCCCACTCGCATACGTAAATAAACTAACGGAAAACCAGTGGGCAGTGTAAAATGACCAGTATTGTGTGTTTGCAGCACTGAACACCCTCACTAATGTCAATCTTTCAGAGCTGATAATAGCCTCCCCGACCGTTTTCGGTCACGGTGGCCAATCTCAATGGAGATTAGCCAGGTACGCAGGAGTTATTATAGTGCATAAGTGTGTACGCAAACACAGATGCACTCTCTGTTCCTGTTTACTCTTATAGTCCGATGGGACGGCAATCCGACACGACCGGGGAGAGTTCAGGCGCAGGACCAACGGCTTTACGTGTTTTCCGAGGCACGTTCCAAACTTCGGACCGTTACAAAGAAATTCCAATAACACTTTGTCCGACCCGGGAATCGAACCCCACGCTCAGCAGTCGCGCTTGCAACCACGAGATCAACGGGGCAGTCGGAGGGGGGGGGGGGGGGGGAGGGAGCTGATAATTACACTTGGAAAAGCAGTTTCATACGAGAATAGAAACTGAAAAAAAATATCCCAATGAGGTTAATTACCTCGGCAATCTTTATTGTATGAACTCTTGGGAAACTCCCCGGTTTCAGGAAATACATATATCTGACGTTTATACGGCATTTTCATTTCAAATGTTATTCTAGAAAGTGGAAGTCTGCCATTTTACCATAATTTCTTGAAGTAGAAATGTGCGTGTGTGATGTGTATAGTTAATTAATTATTATGATGAACTTCTTCCGTTCATGGACTGTGACGATAAAGAATTACGTAGTCACCTCAATTTGCAGCTTATTCTATCTAGCATTCTGAATTCTTGTCTATACATACGAGATGATGACATCAAAGACACAAAAATCTGCGGTCTAACGAAAAGAACTTTGGTAATTTAATGTACTTACTCGGTAATTATCTACTATCATCACGCGTGACTAAGCTTTTGAGCGCATCGTCACGTGTCGCCTGTGGTGCCAAACTGCCAGCTCGTCGCTAGCCATGCTAATTCCAGACTTCCCGTCTGTCTTCCGCGACATTTACGCTCTATAGTTACTACATATTACGCTTTTTACCGTGTCGTGAATGCATCCAGTTTTCCTACGCATGAGGGGTTCCGTGCAAGTTCGTTCGTGACCTGGTGTGAGTGACGTCACGTCTACCGCGGCCGCCGCGCCGCGCCGCCACCGCCATGTCGTTGCGCCGTCTGCGCCCGCGCACGCCCCCGCCCCGCGCGTCCCGCTGTCTGACGGAGAACGGCTGACCAGTGACCTTGTCGCTCCGTCTCGCTCGTACCAATTAGTCATCACCCGCGCGAGCGAGACACGAACACACCAACCGGTATTGGAACAAAGTCAAAAGTTGTTTGTGCAAGAAAGGTTTCTTCTCTTATTTATTTAAATGTTTTCAAATTCGCTTTGTAATGTAATAATGTGGTTGATACGTTTGTTGTTGTGGCAAGGGGTAAATGACCTTGAATTTTAGTTCTTTTAGCAGTGTGCAAAATGTAGGTCGGTAAATACACACATAGGCACGTTACGCAGTCTCTCATCTACATAATAAACAAACTACTAATCTAAAAGTCGATTCGGTCCAAATGTTTGAAATACTTATACCAACTAATAGACTGATATTCAATACGGATAACGTTTTTTGCGGATAGTGTCTGGCTGTTGGAAATAACAGACTGTTGTTATCGGAGCGAAAGTTCGCGAATGTAGCGCCTTTTTGTTGAATGAGGAGTGTGTTGTGCTCTAATCCTCACTGGATATTTTAGTGATCGCTCCTGAGTCCTGATTCATAATTTCATGACACACTGTGTAACGACCTGTATGACTAACAATAGTTCCGAAATGTTTATCAGTATTCTGCCAAATGCTCGTCTCGTAATGAGACTGACGTGTCATAATAGGCTATATTCGTAAGCTTTTTTTTTGCGGATGGGAAATCATCAAATGACTCCTTCCGCTCTGGGTGGGGGTGGGTATAGCTTAAGAGCGTTTACGCCGAACGGCATTTCATACAAACTTTCAAGCCCTTAATTTTCGAAATGAATAAACCGATTTTAATGAAACTTCATACGCATAAGCAGGATACAAAGGTCTAAAAAGTTAGTAGAAAACATTTTCGAAAAATTGTGTTACAGCCAGATTAGACCGATTTTTTATTTTTCATAGAAACAGATATTTCCAGTTATCTTTTTTTAAATAAGACATTTCGAAAATGTTTTCTACTAACTTTTTAGACCTTTGTATCCTGCTTATGCGAATGAAGTTTCATTAAAATCGGTTCATTCATTTCGAAAAATAAGGGCTTGAAAGTTTGTATGAAATGCCGTACCGCGTAAACGCTCTTAATTTAGCTCAAGAAAAAGATTACGTACAACCAAAAGCTCTTTGTCATCGAAAAAAGGTTCAACGAATTTCACTGGAACATTTATCATTTGCGGGTGTTGACTTACACGTGGGCTTCCAAAATTGAGCACTCATTACACTGACATTTTGCATAAGTGCTTAATATTTTAATTTCCATAATGTTTCTCGCTTTGGGAATAATTAACACCCTCATTTAAATAACTCATTACATGTCACTCACCAGTTCACCACGTTGCTGTTCATATTTCATTAACGTAAAATATAAATTTTCTCCATCACCGTTAATGTTGTTACTTTGCTAAAAGGCTTTTATGTATCCGAGAAAATTCAAGTATCTTATATAAATTGTAGATAATATAGCTGTAGGTTCATTGTCCGAGGGGCGTACCTCTTTCCCGTCAGCTGTTAAGAGGGCGATGACCTCAGGGAGGGAGCCCGATGAAACCTTCTCCTATTAAACTTTTACGTAAACTGTGATGGATTTGTATGGGTCGACGGGAGTTCAGGATGTATGTTGTGTTGCTTTGTTTATGGTATCACTGTATTTTAGATTGCTCTAAAGAGCAGTTAGCTTGTTTGTACTTGTACCAACTAGGAACCAGCCCAGCCAATGCTAGTGAGTAAACACAGGGTGACTTGTATCGAATGTCTTATATGTATTGAACGTTTTGTTCAAATTAACATCAATGTTCATCATCTACCTAGCCTTTTCCCAACTAGGTAATTTGGGGTCGGCTTCCAGTCTTACCGAATGTAGCTATACCAATATCTTACATGAAGCGACTGAATGTTATCATATTGAAATCCCAAAGTAAAATAACTATAGTCTCCTCTCTGCGTAACCAGATACGACGGAAATGGTTCTTAACACTATCAGTGCTAAAGACTAACGATCCTGCTAATATTTAAAGTTAGCACATTATTACATCTAGTACAGACGCGGACGCCAGCACATCAAGCTACCCGAAACTGTCAAATTTTCCCTATCAATTTCGAACCTTATGCTTTAGCGATAAAGTTGAAAATCTGTTAAAGTTTGACAGATTGTAGGAGCTTGACGTGCTGGCGTCTGTACCTAATGTTTTAAAGTAAGTTAATACTTACAGCCGGTCGATTCTGTAAAAATCTCACCGTGAAAACTTAGGTGATGTGAGTTTGTTTTTGCTAGGAATTGACACTATTGACCTCACTCCACGCTCACTTCACCTAAGTTTTCACGGTGAGATGGTTACAGAATCGCACCGCAGAATATTATATGGCTATCAATAATATTCATCTATATTCTCAAATGTTTAAACTTCGTGAAGAATTTTACAAACCCAAAAAATGTCGTACAGGATGCTTCAATAGTCATTATTTCGTTCACAAGAAAGAGGTCCAACAAGGTAGTTAATGTTGCACCAATTGTCGTAGAAGTGCGTCCAGCATCGGGTATTGTGAACTGGAGCCATTACAGAATAATTCGAGCCACATAATGATCAAACTGCACTCACAATACACTTCTTTCAATGCACAGTTCTCTTGCTAAAAGAACCGAACTGGCCGATTGCATTTCACATTTTTAACTGGAATACTTCTCTCTTTTGAAGAATTAATATGGAATTTTAAACTCATGCACTATGTATGTGTGGACTTAGATGATCTGCTGTCATCTGATTTCTTTGCCCGATGCATGAATTTTATAGCCAGTAAATGCTGCCTACTCCATTAAACCACTCATATCCAGCATCCATACTAATATTATAAATTGGAAAGTAACTCTGTCTGTTTGTCTGTCCTTTTCACGTCTAAACCACTGAACGGATTTCGATAAAATTTGGCAGAGAGATAGCTTGCATCCCGGGGAAGGACATAGGATAGTTTTTATCGACATACCTCGCGGGCAAAGCCACGGGCGGAAGCTAGTACTTACATAATTTTAAGAAATTTGCTAACCTACCACAATTGCTAACATAACGAGACACATTAGTAAGAATAATGAATGCTCAGTCTCGGGATGATGTTTTTTTTCTAACTTCAACATTTATTTTCTCTGTTTTTATCCTGGCACCTAGTTATATTATTATGCATTGTGCATGTTGTGGTCTCCTGTGTTTGAAGGAGCACACGTAAAAGAACCTTTTGTAATATTGTGATTACTACACATATAATTGTATCTGAGTAACCTTTGCTGGAGATCCCAAATAAAAAAAAACACCACATAATTTACGTACTTATTAGTGGAACTTGGTAAATTAAAAAACTGGCCAAGTGCGAGTCAGACTCGCACACGAAGGGTTTCGTACCACAAAGCGAAAACGCCGAAAAAAACACGTTTGTTGTATGGCGGACCCCCTTAAATATTAATTTTATTTTGTTTTTAGTATTTCTTGTTATAGCGGCAATAGAAATACATAATTTGTGAAAATTTCAACTGTCTAGCTATCGCGGTTCTTGAGATACAGCCTGGGGACAGACAGACAGACAGACGGACAGACAGACGGACAGACAGCGAAGTCTTAGTAATAGGGTCCCGTTTTTACCCTTTGGGTACGGAACCCTAAAAAAGGGTTGTCATGCCTAAGGTAGGTGGGTATGTACAAAAATTAAAATACATCATTGTACTAATTAGTGAAGTCATCAAATGCATAATAAAATACAATAAAGAGACGAAGAAGGTCAGTGCACCGCGACACGATGCAATGTGACGAACAGAAATAAAATTAATTAAGTATAATTAAAACAATTTTATTTGTATGACATTGCCAGTTTTAGAGGTCTTGCGTCGGGTACAGCCCACTGTTTTCGGTAGATGCATTTTGAAGGCTGTGTAAAAAAAACCCAACCCTCTTTCTGGCGCAGTCGGGTAATAATAACAGATTCTACGTGCTTCTATGTACATTGTGAACTTATGACAAGAAGGGATGCTGCAGTGCGATTCTGTAACCATCTCACCGTGAAAACTTAGGTGAAGTGAACGTGGAGTGAGCTGTCAATAGTGTCAAAATTCCTAGCAAAAACAAACTCACTTCACCTAAGTTTTCACGGTGAGATTTTTACAGAATCGACCGGCTGTATTGCTATTCTGTAAAAATATCACCGTGATAACTTTATATTTATTATACTTTATATATATTTTTTTTTACAGAATAGCACTGCTGTAATGCTTGTTTCTCATTAAAAGAATTCAGGGGTCTCATTGCAGCAAAGACAACATAGCACGAATTGAATCCATACTAACACATATCACATACACACATTGCCTTTGCATTTCTACATTTTTATATTCTGTAATATTATTTATGGTGTACATAATAAAGAATATTCTATTCTATTATATTTCTAATATTATCTATAAATTCGAAAGTAACTTTGTCTGTAGTTACATTTTCACGCCTACACCACTAAACGTACTTCCATAAAAATTTGCAAGGAGACATGGTATTATAAGTATGGATCGGAATAGGTAGAGCTGTTTTATGTACTTGCCATAGGTTAGAATAATATGGATATTACCTTTTAGTTACGAAGTTATGTTTAGTTTCGAAGTTACTGTTGGTAAAGAATTGAATTCTAGTGGCGCAGAAAGAGAAAAAAAAAACAAGTGCGTCACTCTAGCGACAATAAAATCCCGTAAAAATCCCGTAGTATCAGTCGGAATCCCGTGGAATATCCATATTAACATCAATGTTTGCGGTCAATAAACCTAAATAGCTCTACCTATTCCGATCACTGATTATAAGAAAGGACATTGTTTACTTTTTGTCCCGGTATCACGGTCCCGTAGGATAATTTTCGACATCCACGCGGGCGAAGCCGCGGCAGCAGAACCTATTAAAATATAAAAACTTATTAAACTGCATCAAATGTTTTCAGCCTTTTTTCAATTATAGTATTTTTCCCTACCTTATTAATTTGCAAAAACAGACTAATTTGTAATTTAATTTTGACTGAAAGTCATCATGAAGTTGCACCTCTATACCTACATATTTGCTATAATATATTTAACTGCTGGTCAATTCAGCGCACCCCGAAGTGCATCGAACTCAGCATTGTTTGATGTTATTTTTAACTTCGCGTTGTCAAGTCGCATATCGCAGTCGATATACACCGTATCTTGAAAGCCTCTACATATTTTATTTTCCTTAAATTTTTTATCAAAGCATTTTGCATTGAAACTCTTTTTACTTTGTGTAAATGTTACATCTTACACAAAAAGTGGTAAGGCGTCTCTTTGAGATGTTCTAGGAATCTAGCCACTTCTAGATTTGTGAATCTGAAATTTCTAGAGCTTTTACTAAAATAGAATCTGATCTTTTCTTGTATTAGGTAAATGGTAGAGTAAATGTATTCTTACGCAATTCTTCCTACTATCCTATTTTCTTCAAGTTATGTATACTTTCAGGCACTTTGTGACTTACACAACAGGCATACCGTGACGACATGATGAGATAGCCAATATTATCAAACTGGTAATTACTACGCCAAAGGGAATCAGTAAAGCTTCTACAAATACTTGCAACACTGTCCCTTGCTGCACTCTAAACCACCATTATAAAATTTTACACCAATGCAGCAATGTAGCTTCACTATTTTGACATCGGTAACTTAGAATGCGAGACATGGCTTGGTTGGATCTCTTGAATTTGCACAAGCCGACCTCGTGCGCCGCTCGCACCCAAATAGTTTGTGCACTGCCTGATAAAAATAAGGCTAACTAAATAAAAATAAATATCTAGAATAAAAATAAACACCATAGACGGTAGACGAGATAGATGTAGATATAGACGGAGACATAGATGTAGACGGGGTAATTTGCTAATCTGTGGTAGGTATTTAGCCTCTGCCGACGTCAAACAGAAAATTACCCCGTCTACACGTCGGCGGAGGCATTCGCAGATGGCCATCTGCTGATGAATCTGTCTACGTGTAGAGGAGTCTTTAGAAAGAGACCAAATAATTATAACAGAGGCACGTGCAAAAGTTATCAGGTCATCACCCGCTCAATAGTTCTCGCTGGTCATCGTGAGTCATTTTAAGGTTTGACGATTGCCACTTTTAAGTCTGCATCTTGCATCTAATGCATTTTACGAATGCGCCTTGCAAATTGAACTGCATGAGTAACTAGTCGACTCTAATGTGGCAACATGTCAGAGATTTCTGAGCTATAATCTATGTTTAACATTAGACATATCCTTTGGAATAAATTCTCTAAATGATCGTGAAAACTGAAACAAATCTGATGCGGAGTTTAGAAGAACAACGCGATCACACGCATACTTACATGAAAAGCAACTTTTTATATCGATAGTCGATACTAATAAGTTGTTACATAACAGCTTTTACTAAATGCATTTATGAAAGTATACATATACGGAACTTATAACAAAAAAAAAACAATTACTTACATTTTTTTTTGGCTGTCTGTTTGTTCCGACTAATCTCCGAAACGATTAAAAATATATTTAATACATTGAACCCTGGGGTAGGACGTAGGTATGCTTTTTAAGGGGCTTACATAACCTAAAGCGCAGTCACTGTCGGACTGCATAGAAAAGAAAGAGAAGCGCGATGTCACAACGCTGGTAATTTATTGCAAAATGTGAAGCAATAATTATTTAATTACAAAAAATCTATTGTTTGGACTAAAAAATTAATACACTAGTGTCTTAGTATGTTGCTTTCTAAAACTTGCGTTTAGGTCCTATAATCCCCTTAATGACGTATCACGCTGGCGCAGCCACGGGCGGAAGCTAGTTTATAATATGTATAGAAGTCGAGTTCACAATATGGAAATAAGCGCGACAGTACTTCTAAAAAGTTTCAAACACACTGAATGTGTACGTCGTGAAATATTTATGCAAACGGCCAACCGAATAATTTTGTCCTTACTTGGTAAGTAATGTCTCAAATGGCACTAACGGCCTCATAAGGCTCCAAGAATTGCGTCTAACGTGCAAATCGTGTGGCGGATACATTTTGGACCGTAGTTTAAATATTGCAACATACACGGCACTTATAATGGCGGATTGACTTGGTTTTGAAGTGTAACAAGAAAAATGTAGTTGCATTCCCGGTCCAAATGTGTAATTCTGTCTATAGAACATACTTTCGGTTTGTTTTGCACTAAGAAACGTGAAAAAACCACCTTCAAGCGTGCAGAAGCAGTCTGTCCTGTCTAAAACAAGTCCCGGAATTAACGCACAACACGCATTTCGTATTGCAACATACAAACATACACAGCCCAAATCATGGCGGCTTGACTTTATTTTGAAGTGTAACAAGAAAAATCTAGTTCCATTCCAAATCCAAATGTGTAATTCTGTCTCTAGAACATGCTTTCGGTTTGTTTCTAACTAATTGTTCGAAACGTGAGAGAACTTCCACCTTCAAGCGTTCTTCGAACTGACTATAATATGTATATTATGCTTAGGATTGAGGATCTCTGAATTTTACATGGAACCTTACTATAAAACATGGAGCAAGTAACGTTCCTTGTGAGACAGGTTAATATGAACTTATGAGTAATCAAGTGTTTTTCTACATAGAATGTGCTGGTTAAACTTTGCACGTGTAACCGTTAAAAAACCGAAGTAGCGATCGTCCAACCTGAAGTATTTGTCAGAATGAGAATCGTTTGTTAAAGTGCCTTTCTAAGTACCCTGTTTACATCGTCTAGCGTAAGTCGGTACCACTAGTCACACGCTAACTGCCGAAGCGAATGGCGCTCTCGAAAGATGAATTCTTATAAATAAATCGCGTACATTGCTGGTTCGCTTCTGATCTTATTTAGATATGACGAAGGGAATGGCGCAATGTATGTGATCTTAAAACATGATGGCAGCTAAATTGGTAACGGACGTAGACCGCTCGCTGAGAGAGCCCGTATCTAAAGGTGTACCTATCAAAAGATTTTTTTACTGTTTATTTGCAACTATTTTGGTATACTTACGTGCGTTTTCCTGTTAGGTATAGGTATGAATGTTAATAAAAAAGGTTCTCGATTTAGAATAGAGTTTAAATATAATTTTGACATAGATATTCTGTGCTGCTGGGGAGATTGTTGCGCCACTTCTTCCCGAAAGAAAAGTGCGAAAACACTAGGAAGTGGTGGAGGGCGGGCGTTTTGGGGGACTCTCTTATGTAATTTTGACGTTCGAAAAGTGCTGAATCTCAGCCTAACTAGTTTTGATTTTGATTCATCACGTTTTATGTAAACAAATGACAAGGTATTGGCTATTTATAACTCGAAGATTTTTCTGAGAAATAACGTCAATATGGTACTAATTTGGTGACGTTCTTGCCGCAAAAGCATAAAATTAACAGAATATCTGTGGGGACTGGATATACATAGACAATGTCGTGCTTACCTTGGGTTTCTAGATCGAAAACACGGCGTATTATATTTTATGTAATCGTTAGTTTTAAGTGCACGTAACCTCTTCTCGATTTCATGAATCGAAAACAATCGATTTCCAAAATGAAATGCACGATAGCTCTATTAGTTTTGCACGTATACAAAAATTTGTTACGCAGTTTTTCATTAAAAATAAACAAAAGTTTTTAATGGACATTTTACAAGAAGCAAGAGTTGATCGTAAACAACACCAACTGAATTAAATTGATCACTCGATTGGAATTAATCGAGTCTGAAAGCATCCATTAAATACTATTGCCACGTTTTGAGATTGATGGTGATATGGATGGTATTAAAGAGCCAACTGTACGATTATTTTGATTAAACTACAAGTACAACTACTGACAATCTTATTTTGATGGTCTGCTGAGGCCAAGTTTTGAGAGCAACTAATAACGGGATGGGATATGGGATGCTGAAGGAGGGCTGACAGGTGAAACTTGATAGAGGAACTTGAAACAAAAGTGCACTAAGATAAGCTGAATTGATCAAAATTGCATAGACAACGCTCACTGTTTTCTTGGGTGTAAATGGTGTAATGCAACTTACCGTGGAAGAAACAACCATAACTCCAAATTATTGATGCTTTGCTACTGGCACGTCTGGTACTTACTGTTTAAATCTATGCGTCTTACCAACCTCTATGTACACAGCCGATGCTCATTATTTTGAAGTACTTCCATCCCCCGAGCGGGTTCTAAATTTCAAACATTCAAGTACGCTGCGTTAATTGCTGCAGCCATTCTGAACGAACCCCTATGTGCTTGGGGTGCGTTCGCGAACCTTATGTACCTATGTCTCCCCTGCTGCGTGATTTCACTACCCTCGTGCATGTCATGTAAAAGACCTCCAAAGACTACGTAACGTCAGTTCCGAACTTCAGTGACGTTTTTAAACCTGCCAGCGACGAAGGAAATGAAAAATTAACATGTCTGTTGGTCATCTTCCTTCGTTAACTGTAAAGTCAACTGAAATATAGGTTACTATTACACATGTGGGCGGTGGGACTGGTAACAGGTGACTTTTTAATGTAGTGTTATAATTTTTAACACGCTGTGTCAGCGAGGCTAGCTTGAAATATAGATTTTGACTTCATTGATGCTATAAGTAGAAAATGTATAAAAATTTCAAATATTCACTAAAAATTGCGGACTATTCAGCAAGAGGATGAATAAAGCGGTTTCAAGGCAGCTGCGGACGTCACCAAACTGCCTACAATGCTCTCTAAACACAGATATTTCGTAAATGTTTCATTATAATTCCGGATACCATCGTACACGAAAAACATTTGCATAACTTCAAAGACGACAAAATGTTAAAAGAATTAAGAATCGCCGTTGTTGTAAATAAAATATGAATAGTTTCAATGTTTGCGTTGTTTTTGCGACACAATGCTTTGCCTTTATTTTTTTTTGTGTAGTATTTTAGGAATTATTTTATCAATGAGTAGGTACGCGTAATATCTACTTATAAGATTTCATTCATTTGATATTTATGAATCAGTAATTCTTCTCCGGTGTAAGAAAACCAAATGATTAAATATTCTCGACGATACCAAACGAGCCTTATACAAAGTATCCAAGAAAGTTAAAATAAATAAAAAGTCTCGTCTGCAAAATTTCCCGGCTCTTTACTGAAACTAGAGTGCTTTCAATCTATATAGCGCTGTGCATGAAAGTTTTAAGTTACTCATCTTTTGTTCATTCTCCCCTAGTTACTTCACATAGGTATGTGAAGTAGGTACCTCCTGAGGCTCTGACGCCTCTCTTTAAGTTACGTTTTCAGATATTTTCATCTCTACATTTACAAGATTTAATGAAAAATACGAGACATTTATTATGTATTCTAAAATTATATATACAGCATAACTTCTTTCAACTGCTGTTAAAATTGTGAAATATGAAATATCTAAATGTGCCAGACTATTTTTTAAGTCTGTCCATAACGAAATCATTATAAATCAAATTGATCATAGCATGAGAAGATTGGTCGACGAGGTTGACCCCACGGCTATAATTTCTTCATAACGAAGCCAATGATATTTGTGTATTCCCGCCAAAAATAAGCGGCCATTACTTCAGAGACACGTTTGACAGAACTGGACCGAGCGCGTTTTGTTTTTGGCAGCAGTGCAACATGCCGAGAGCTTACGTCCCAATTTTTTTTTCTTGAATTTAAATTCTCTTACAAATTGAAAACAAATATGAGATTCAACAATAAATCGTTTTAGGTGTCACTGAATTTGTCTAGTGGTGGGTGATGTCGTGTTAGCAATCAATTTTAGTTGTTTTCACAAATTCTCCAAGAAAAACAAAAGAACGACGAGATGGTATTGATAGTCTGTGTCACATACATTGCTAGTTATTATCAAAACCAAATAATTATTTAACATTATTATTAGAACTACGCCACATTGAGGAATATTAATATTCTGCTTTTGCAAATTTTCCTGACGTAATAATAATATTTGCTTTCTTTTATTTTCAGGTAAATATAATACGAGATAATCATCAACCTTTCACTTATGGTAAGAATCAAATGGGAAGCATACCAGACGAGAATTCTCAAGATAGTAGGGATATCGAAGATACTGGAAAGTTTACGTAATACTCGCATTTTATCCGCACAGCTCCAGATGTTAATCTGGCAAGGCGAAATGATTCCATCCGACGTGATTGGTCCGGGTGACTGAATTAGAACCGACACTCCCAGCGTATAAATGCTTCGTTATTAAGACTCCTTTACGGATCTATTACGAAACGTACTCTAATTTTTATCACGGGCACAGATAATATAATACTAGCTCACGGGTCAAATTATCAATCTCTTTGTTGAAAAAAATGCGTAGCCTCTGCTCGAGGGTAAGAGTAATTTTACTCTTTTAACCTTTGCCCACCTTTGTTTACATCCATTGATTTACGAGGTAGAAAACTGAATCGGTAAACGCTACATAACCAAAGCAATATTCTCACGAGCTACACAAAAAACTACAAATAGGGCAGTTATACTGTATTACTGCAATAGTTTGCAGTAATTGCACGTCTTTTTCGTTTGTTCCATTAGTTCCAGTAGTTTGGTATGAGATAATGCTCTGAGCTTTATAATTCCTGAGGCATTAGCGTACCTACATTTTCTAGACCTAGACAGTTTACGCTACTACGGTGTTTGCTTATTTTCTCGTATTCATGGAAATATCTAACCTAAACCCTGTAGTAACGTAAGCTTCTCCGAAAACACTGAAGTCTCTGTGATCTAAGCTAAAATGGCGAAATTCATATCTTCCAGACTTTATGAAAGGAGTTTCTGGGAATATAGCGCGGTTCTTGTATGAAAATATGCTGGTTCCTAGCATTTAGGATTAAGTATTTACTTCATCATCTGCCTAGCCTTTTCCCAACTATGTTGGGGTCGGCTTCCAGTCTAACCGGATTCAGCTGAATACCAGTACCAGTAGTAGGATTACTTACTTGTTGAATGAAATTGTTGGGTGGGATTCAGTGTCAAGTTGTTCGAGATATTTTAAGCCCATATTATTGCCATTTTGGTTAAAGACAAGCACTTGTCAATATATGAAAGTATATCTCAAGCTTTGACTGAAAAGAGTAGGAATTAGTAATAGAAGCGGAACATGCCAGTTTCCCAGCACTGCTCGCGAATTAGATTCGTATCCTCGAATTTCCATATCGATTTTAATATCGAATTACGTTCCCTACCGTGAGCTTAGTAGATTACAGTGTACGTCTCATACCCATTCATATTCAAATAGGCTCTATACACATAGTATCGTATTGTTTTCGTCTAAAAACGTATCATTATCCGACATCAAATCAAGCGTATGGGTAATGCGTCTAATGTCGTAACGCCTACGGTCTATGGGGAAGCAAAAAGTTGTATAATGCATGTTCCGTGTCGGACATAGGCGGCGGCGCGTCGCCGTCTTGCGTCACGTCGTGAAATCAATGATGGGCGCAGACCCAGTTGTAAAGTTGACCTTGGTCCGCGCTTGCCGACCGCCGACTGCCTTGCCACCACGAAGGTCTACTGCTGACGAATTGGGTGGCATTCCGTTTTTGAAATTTGAATGCTTTGTGTTTATTTTACAATTACAGTCTGCCGTGTGTGGACGTCTGTCGTACGCAGAGCTTGATGGTTTACCTTTATTGTCATTTACATATCTCGCGCAATCTAGCGTTTAGGAATGTTAAAAGTCACGTGTCATTAAGTGTCAGTAGTTGTGAATGTAGCTCCTTCTACGTAGTTGAGTTAATTGTAAAGGTAAGGGGCAGGAGGGAAGGAACGAAAGAACGTGCGACATTCACGTTTCTGCGAGCACGATCGATAAGTTCTGTCTACGAAATGTTATTTTGCGAAACTCTATTTAGCATAGTGGTATTAGTTTCATGTCACTGGCGCGTATTTCATGTTAGAGCTGTCGTTACTCGAGAAGGTCGCAATTTCTGATCGTAGAGTATAGTATTTTAGTATCTGCCCTGACTGCTGTCCGTAAAAGAGGCTTTTCGTCGTTTTTATTACCTAGAAACCAGAACGATATAGCTACCTGTATCTAATCTTAATCCTATCACACATAGACAATACGTTTTTAAACCTTAGCTATAGATTTGGGTCATGATTACTTTTATTGATAGCCCGGTAAGTGTTTACGATTGTAATAAGATCAAAATTCTGTTTATTGAAAAAGAAGCCAAACGTGTTTGGCAAGCATTTGCATTAAGCTAAGGGCATTAACATTTCGAAACGACCATTAAGAGCGAACAGAACAGATACGCATGAAGTCATAAAAAGAAATGAAATCCAAAACGGACGCGCGGCGACCTCGCACCGACTCGTAAACACCAAAAAAAAAGTGTAAATCGAAAACAATAAACGTGTCTGCGACGGCAATGTCCGCGTTGGCGTTGTCGGATAGGCGGCGGCGATGACGACGCGGCTTGGTGAGTCTGCTGCCACGAGGGTCGGGTGGCGGCTGCGGCCCGAGACCGGTGCGTCTCGAGAGTCGAGCTCAATCGTCACGCGCGCCACAATAAAGCCGGGCGGTAAATGCGTGACCGTGGGCGGTCAACGCATTAATATGTGCGCGCGGTCACGGGGTCGGCGCACCGGGTTTCAGAACGCACGCCGCGCCGAAGAGCGTTTGAATTTCAAAATGGCGACGCGCGATGGCGGCACGTACCGCAGATTTTATGCGTCTACTATAATTTTGTGTAATTTATATTCGATACGCCGGCGGCTGCTAGATAGCGTTTCTATTGAAGTGTAGTCGCGGTACCCGAGCTGAATATTGAACGCCAGGCGGCAGGATGCGTTTGCAAGCTGGCTACTGCATACATGCATCGCTGATTGACTCTGTTTATTTTCAAACAATATGCATACGTGTGAAGACAATGTTTGGAAATAAACAGACGTGAGAGATACTTTTGAATATCAATTGTAAACTCAACATTCTGAATATTTAGCCAGACATGTTTATGTAGCGTTTAAGTTCCGTACTGATGTGAGAAACTAAAATATTCGATGAGTGACAGCCGCGTATATCCACTGCTAACTCATGGGTCAATAACATGACGCTACTATAAAAAAACTTAATCCTTTGGGTTTATTTGGAAATTCTATCTGTCTGTAGTGGGCCGTGGGCTCGTGGTAACCAACTATTATTTCATCATCTTGACAGTTTGGTTTGGTTCAAAAATGGCCACTCTGTATACCAGTCGAAGCTTCTCCCAATAGCCCACGTGGAATTTGTCGTAACTATTTTTAGGGTTCCGTACCCAAAGGATAAAAAGGGGTCCCTGTCTGTCACCACCAGGCTGTACCTCATGAACCGTGATAGCTAGACAGTTGAAATTTTCACAGATGATGTATTTCTGTTGCCTATATGTATAACAACCAATACTAAAAACAGAATAAAATAAATATTTAAGGGGGCTCCCATACAACAAACGTGTTTTTTTTCGGCTTTTTTTGCATTGTAGTACGGAATCCTTCGTGTGCGAGTTCGACTCGCACTTGGCCAGTTTTTTTATTCTTCTTCTATTCTCATGTCGGGATTCGCAACCAAGTTCAATCCCTTCTTCTCACTCTTTTGTTGAATAAGTTAAGCACACCGGCGGGGTAATTGCGTAACAGACTAACAGTAGCAATGGCTTTCATTTTGACAGTTCAACGACATTCATTGCGTTATTTATGTCAGACAATTTTTTCGAACTTATGAAGCAATGGATTAGCAACATCCTTCAAAATATTCAGATTGTGATTGATATACGCAATTAGGATTCTGTGTTATTGAACCTTCACGATTTCCATACAGCGTGTCTTCAGTATAATTATTACTATTCTAAGACGCCTGATGTATAGACGGCAGCACATCAAGCTACCCGAAACTGTAAAATTTTCCCAAACAACTTTGAACCTTAATGCTTTAGCGATAACGTTGAAAATCTATTAAAGAAATTTGACAGACTGTACCTATTTTTATCATGTCTGATTACGTAGGTACTTACTACGTACCTACTTATACACAAGTGTAACTGATCTTGTCAGACAGATAGTTAAAACTCGTTGACCTTCCTGTTATCTGATATCATGTTTTGTTCATTTTTGCAAGATAGCTTTGTCCTTCCCAGGTAAGATAAGGTTATCGTTTATTTCCTTTGTGGATTGTAATTATCAGCCTGACATGTTCACTGTTGGGAACCGCTCTGTCAACGGATGGTCGAAGGGAAAACTGCTAGAACCACAAGACTTAGCAGACGAAGTTAGTTGGTGAACGTAGACCAGAGGAGGCTGTTGCCCAAACCATTAGGCCGTCATCCATTAGGTAGTCGCTTTTAGGATACCCACGGGAGCGCACAATGGTTGTAGACCTAGCCTTTTCTTAATTGAAAAACACACGAAGGGGATTACAGGACCTAAACGCAAAAAACGCAAGTTTTAGAAACAATAAAAGTATATGTATGATCGACTACAGTACCTAAACAAAATCAGAAAAATATATGATATTTCTTCAAGATATATGTTAGGTAGATAGTGTGTTGAAAACGTAGGTAATACAATTATGCAACTAATTTGATACGATAGAAAAAAATCATGAAGATACCTCTAAAAACCTTCTTTTTACAATAAAAACCATACGAGGACCTACTAATTCTGATTTTTTGTCAGATTATTCTACAAGCAAAATATTAAAACAAGTGTTTTAATTTTTTATTCCAAACAATAGATTTTTTGTAATTAAGAGCGCTTACGCCGCCGTACGGCATTTCATACAAACATTCAAGCCCTTATTTTCCGAAATGAATGAACCGATTTTAATGAAACTTCACACGCATAAGCAGGATATAAAGGTCTAAAAAGTTAGTAGAGAACATTTTCGAAATGTCTTATTTAAAAAAAGATAACTGGAAATCTCTGTTTCTATGGAAAATTTAAAATCGGTCTAATTTGGCTGTAGCACTATTTTTCGAAAATGTTCTCTACTAACTTTTTAGACCTTTGTATCCTGCTTATGCCTATGAAGTTTCATTAAAATCGGTTCATTCATTTCGAAAAATAAGAGCTTGAAAGTTTGTATGAAATGCCGTACGGCGTAAACGCTCTTAAATCATAATTGGTAGTTCATAACGTGATGATATGGAGCCTATATAGCCTTTCTCGAGCTTTCAAATGCCAAAATATTTTTTCAAATTCGACTGCTATTTCCAGATATTAGCGCGTTCAAACAAACAAACTCTTCAGCTTTAGTATAGACTAGCTTCTGCCCGCGACTTCGTCCGCGTGAAATATTTTGTTACCCCAACCCACTCCTTAGCATCGCATCGCCGAATTATTCCGTTCTGATCCCCTGAACCCCCCTCCACCCCCCCGCCTCGATCCCCTCCTGGATCGTCTTCTGTTTTAATCTTTGTCTTATCCACTATAAACTTTCTCATACCGGTTTGAACCGCTTTTTCTTTTTTGTTCTGCCCGCGCAGCGATCTTTCTGTCTTATTTTGTTTTTGCTCGGCTCCTAAGGGTCTTAGCGTGATGGTAAATAGCCTATAGCCTTCCTCAAGAATTGGGCCATCAAATGCAAAAAGAATCTTTCATATCCGACCCGTAGTTCCAGAGATTATCGCGTTCAAACAAACAAACTTTATTATTAGTACTTATTTAGATTCAGACTTTTAAGTATCGATAGATATAAATGAAATAACTTTTGTGTTAAAAAAAAATATCTCGTCCTTTATACCGCTGTGTTTCAAAGACGAAACTATGACCAATGATCTTGTACAAATAATATCAAGACTGCGGAAAAACGCTGATTGGATCGATGATACCCACTGCATGATTATCGTATTTGTCAAGTTGTCAAATACCACTGACAATGAAGATAACGCTGTCATTGTTTGCTTCTGTTTCCTGTAAGTAGATACAGAAGTTTTCAAGTACGTAAATACTTAATTCAAAGCCGCTTATGTCGGTAATGTATTCTCTGATCAGGAAAAATCTTATCATCATTTTGCTCTGAAGCATATTCAGGGTTAGACGATGCCTAAGTTTTTTAAAATAATGGCATAAAAAAAAAGGCACGCTCCACGAAGGCGTTCGATACGGGCAGCGTCAATAACGCCGTAGCAAACTTTTAGCAAGCCCCTATACATATCCCCAAAAAAAATCTGTCCCTAAAAATACCCCTTTTAACCCTAAATTTAGGGGGAAAATCTCAAAGTTGGCAACACTGCTCCAAGCTAGTACCACCAGCTTGTGGTAAAAAGATTAGTCAGCTTTTGAATCCACCCTGAAAATCAGAATGCGGTAAAGCTCGCGCCTTTTTGAAACGCTGAAAGGTTTCTAGAACTCTTCCAATTTATTTAATTGCGGAACAACCCGTCGCGCTTCTAAATTTACTCGTATTAGCAGACACAATAGAAATTGTATAAATATCGGTACACATGGTGTACACTGGACGTTTGAGAAGAGTAGTGGTTTAGCATATATGCGCGTAATAATAGCGTAAAGTATAAAACTTTGAATACGTTCGATACTGACGTGTATTATTATCGTAAGGCGCAAAACAGACGGACTACATTTCAGCTGCAACTTCGCAGTTTGGATGCAGTTGACCTTAACTGCTTCGAAACCTAGTTATGACAACTGCATCCAAACTACGAAGTTGCAGCTGACATGCAGTACAAATGCAGTCCCTCTGTGTAGACCCTAAGTACCGTTTTACCGGATTTTTCTCGGTCCCGTGGTGAGATATCGCGTTCGATATACATAATGTATAATTACATACCTTGTTTACACCACATAATTGTGTTATTAATTAGATACGAGAATATTTATTGACATGTTGCTTCGTTGGATATCACAGTAGTCCTAGTTCTAAAAACTCCGAAGGCTCATTATCAGTTTAATTGAATACTAAGTGTTAATAAATTCTGTTGTAGATTTGTTATCTTCTAAGTTACTTACCCAAATGCATCGCAATCTCAAGCTCAAAATAGACCGCGGATACTATATAGAAGTCCCACTATTTATTTCTACAGACGACAGCATATCAAGCTACCCGAAACTGTCAAATTTTCCCAATCAACATTGAACCCTATGCTTTAACGATAAAGTTAAAAATCTATTAAAGAAATTTGACAAATTGTAGTAGCTTGATGTGCTGGCGTCTGTACTTCCTTGTGATCATAGATTTATATACAAAGGGGTTTATTCATAAACGTTGCTTAAAGTTTAGTAATGATTAGCGACTGCATAACCGTACATTTTCGAAGTTTTAACATCTCTTAACCTAAAGCAACGTTTACAAAAAACTCCTAAATCTATGCTTGTGACAATAAGGTCTTTCAAAGCATTGAAAGAAAGAAACATAGCCTATAGACGACAGTCCATTGCCTGCTAAAATAATTTCTGGCAACTCCTCTCTCTGCAATAGAGAGACTTACAGTTCCAATTTAAAGAAGACATTTGCTTGAAGTGTCGTGAGGAAAGTTTTGGCTATAAGAGTAGGGTAAGACCAAAGAAACGGTGGATGGGCTGTGTGGAAGATGATATAGCTAGAAAGGGAGTGACTCTGACTACCGAGATGATGACTATAGTCTGCGCGGAACTAGTTGAACGCGCCTTAGGTGGGGACGGGGTGAGGCGGCGGGTTGCCTAGTGTTCGCAACGCACCTGAGATGAATGACAGCAAGCGCCCCCGCCCCTCCGTCCCACCGCTCACATACCTAAGGCGCGGCCAACTAGTTCCGCGCGGACTATAATAAAGAAGTATGGAAGAAAAAGTTATGTTGCGCGGGTCGCGCAGACCACAAATAAATTGGGATAAGGGCAAGGAGGATTTTGCTTGAAATTGAAACTGTCATGTTGTGTTTCCATGATAGTTTCAGATCAAAGGTTCAAGTGCAATACTTAAATATTGCACCTTGTCTTACTGGTTCTTCTGCTGCTCTATGTGTTGTGGTAGTATACGCATGCGCGGAGTTCAATAGCCTGCGCGCGCGCCGACCTACGACCCGCGTATCGCGCCCCAATAACACCCCGATACCGAAGATGTGGTGTGCTCGCTGTGCTCCATATGAATAGATAAATTCGATTGTATTGAATTGATCAATAAATATGTTTCTGGAACAACTGTGAGCTTGGATACTTTGAAAAGGAATTTGTTTTCCTACTATTCTATGTCTCTGACTTGATTCCGCTGGCATATTATTACCTAAGTGCTCGATGAATTCTCTTAAAGTCAAAGTCGCGGGAAACGCCTGGATGAGGGACACACGGAACTGGGAAGATTCCGGGCTGAAATGATGATTTATTTATTTCTTCACTACAAATATATGTACAAATGCCATATTGTAGTATACTTAAAAATTTAATAGTTCCAATGCTTGTACCATAACAAATTCTATAGGCAGCTAGCTATTTCTGATAACGATGATAATGAATTCTCTCACACTCGCACACTGTCAATGGCGCACACTGACAATGGCATGGCACCTCAACTCGAATCTATGATGACTAAAAGTTATGGAGACCCAAAAAACTTCTGAAAATTAAAATCTAAGTCCTTCAAAACATTTTTTTTTTTTTTAATAATAATAATAATTGTTTATTTCCAAAAAACTTAGTACTACTTTACAATGGCAATGTGGCAACAATTTCAATGAAGGTAATGAGATTAGTACCTAAGTAGAAGAAGAGTCTTTACAAATCCATAGCACCAACACCAAATTATTTCCTTAAATATAACTTTGTAATCACTTCTGCACTTCGTAGCTCGCTGGTCGACCACTTTCAGGATAAATCGGTAAGGCACCGCGCCTGTTCTTATTGCCATCTATTCGCAGTAGCCTTAATTCCACTTGACATTTCTGCAGGCCGGTCTAACCGCCGCGCCGCCGGTTATTTTAAACATTTACACTTTCTTCTTTTACTGTTCTGAGCTCTCACATATGTTGGGAGATGTTTAGTGGACGTGTACTTACAATATTTTGTTGCTTGTATGTGTTTTTTTGTTACGAGTTCGTTTGTTTCGATTCTGCCTATTCAACTGTAATCTGATTTTGGGCTACCTAAGGTTTTTCCAAGATACGACTTAACCCAACAAATGTCATATGAACGTGAACCACCACTTGCTCAAAGAAAAATACACGTCGTAAATATAATTGTGACAACCGTTGAGCGCTTACATGCTAACGGGTACTAGTAGCCAGTAGGTGATCATTTGACGTGTTAATACTTGAATGTATTAATTTAAAAAAAAACTGGAAAAAATAAAGATGTATTTTTCCACGTATATTTCTTGTCCAAAGACCTTAGCAAACCGCGCCAACTTTGTGTGGCGTTCTCTTCGCCACAAATACCACCCACCACCGTCGTTTGTCACTATGCTCCATTTTGTCTGGGAGTGTATTTTTGGACCTCTCCCACGTTAGTAAAGTCAAAGAACCTTAGCTCTTGTTACGATTTTAAATGCGTCTTGAAATAGTAATCTGGATATCGGAGCTAGTACAACAGCTCTGGTTTCTCCTGTCTGCACAAACCTCTTAAAAAGTTTAATAGCACAGAAATGAACAAAACTTTTCACTGAAAGTGACATTCTGACAAAGTCACTCTAATGGCCCTGACGCTATAACCATGGACTGACAACGTTACTGACGACTGACTCTACATGATGATGAATTTTGAAGAATCTATTGGCTATCCACTAGATAATACAGAACCTAGTCTTAATCTTAAAAACGAAAGAAAAGTCTTCACGCACACAAGTTAACACAACACATATTTCCAACAAAACAAAAATGGCAGATCGGCAGCAACGAAAATAAACGAAGATTACCGAACCATGAAATCGTACCACCGCGCACCGTAAGCCGAATGCAAAATTAAATGATGTGTTGCTTCTTGACTCATACGGCTGTAGTTGGCTGTTAAAGACTGCAATAATGCACAAATATTGACAGCTTGATAGCTCATCGAGCTGCTCTTACTGTTGTTATGCAACTGGGAATGTGCGAACAGAACTCGCGTTTATGTTATGACGGCAATGAAATATTTGTTTGCAAAACGATCAATAAATATTGTATGCGTATAGAAACAATAATTTTATACACGAACGCCTGGTGTCTGTGAAACTTTATATTGATTTGTACACTACTACGAGTGTTGAGTAAGCGTCATATCTTTCCAGAAGGTTCTGCCCGCGACTTCGCTTGATTTTTTTCTCTTTTTTCGGCTCCTAAGGGTCGCAGCGTGATGTTTAATAAACTATACCTTCTTCAAGAATTGGGCTATCAAATACAAACAGATTTTTTCAAATCCGACTGGCAGTTTCAGAGATTAGCGCGTTCAAACAAACCAACTCTTCAGCTTTATTATTACCCCCTTACTAATAAACGTATTAATATCAGATGAATAGTTACACACCGATTTCTCTCTTTCAGACGTCAGTAATTTGACTTCGAAAGAAGAAGACAAAGCGTTGTGTAACTGTACAGACGCTATACAAAGTTAAGAGCGTTTACGCCGAACTGCATTTCATATAAACTTTCAAGCCCTTATTTTTCGAAATGAATGTACCGATTTCAATGAAACTTCATACGCAGAAAGACACAAAGGTCTAAAAAGTTAGAAGAAAACATTTTCGAAAAATAGTGTTACAGCCAAATTAGACCGATTTTAAATTTTCCATAGAAATAGAGATTTCCAGTTATCTTTTTTTAAATAAGACATTTAAAAAATGTTTTCTACTAACTTTTTAGACCTTTATATCCCGCTTATGTGTATTAAGTTTCATTAAAATCGGTTTATTCGTTTATTTCGAAAAATAAGGGCTTGAAAATTTGTATGAAATGCCATACGGCGTAAACGCTCTTAATGAGTAAGGGGGTTAGTATATACTTAATATTAACAGAATTCTACTAATAACCAACAAGTAATCATTACGAGTAGGTACTCCTTATACATCCCAAAATACCATACAAATTCAGAACTCAATTACGTCACAAGAATTCATGTTAACGTTAATCCTGATTAGAAGCTAGAGTATTTCTCCACTCTGTATTTCTCCATCCTGTATTTCTCTACCCTGTATTTCTCCGTTTACAAGACGCCACTAAATCAAGACGTAGCGTAGTCTACTCAGTTTGCATAGCGTGTCGCTTAATTTAATTTGTTGGAGTGTTTCATGTAAACTTCATGTGGTCTTTGAACTTAAGTTCACAGGTTCAAACGGTTCAAAATACAGCAATGTTTTGAAAATAATATAAGATTTTAATTTTAAATTTATTTTGTTTTGCACTTCGTTGTTACATTGGTTCGGTAAAGGATTGTATCAACTAGAGCGTATCGTATCGACTACTAAAAACAATTAGGTACGTCGCATTGTTTGAACCTATTGCATGAACTCCGTCAGGAGTGGGTAGTATTAAGAGCGTTTACGCCGTAAGGCATTTCATACAAATTTACAAAGCCCTTATTTTTCGAAATGAATGAACCAATTTTAATGAAAATTCATATGCATAAGCAGGATACAAAGGTCTAAAAAGTTGGTAGAGAACATTTTCGAAAAAAAAGTGTTACAGCCAAATTAGACCGATTTTAAATGTTCCATAGAAACAGATATTTCCATTTATCTTTTTTTGAATGAGACATTTCGAAAATGTTCTCTACTAACTTTTTAGTCCTTTGTATCCTGCTTATGCATAGGAAGTTTCATTAAAATCGGTTCATTCATTTCGAAAAATAAGGGGTTGAAAGTTTGTATGAGATGCCGTACGGCTTAAACGCTCTTAATTTCGTCAAATGAATCTCGGTTGGCTCGCGGCATCAGACGGCATCTCAATTTGACCATTCTTGCCCCTTTTGCATATACCATCAACAAAAGGGCGAGCCATTCAACTTTTTTTTTGTAAAGTCCGGTTAAGTAGGGTTCAAGACCAGTTTAAAACGCATAAGTACGAGTTTTTAATTGTGTGACATAACGCGTCAGTGTGTGCGGTCCCGCGGGGTCGCTACCCGCTGCATTGGCAAGCGTCCAGCTGCTCACACTACTATTATTACAAATGCACGCATCGACCACATTATCTATGCACGCAATATAACCCCTATAACAAGGGCATAAGGACTGCCCCTCTGCACATTATCGCCAGCTTCAAGTTGCCGCGCAAAAGGTAATGGATGAACGGCAGGTGATTCGAAATAAAACCATTTGTTATATTCGCGATGGCGATTACTTCGTTTTGTTTCGCAAGTATACTGTTTTAGATCAAAGTGTGATGTTCTGTTGGTGGAGCGATTATGGTGAAATATGAAATGTCAGGCGGATTGTCTGTGTTCAGTGGTCGGTATAAATAACTCGGTGATTTCATATACCTTGTATTGTAGGATGATAATGGTATGGAGCAATGATATTATAAGTGGTATGGAGTCATAAAGTTTAATTGCCCCTTATATCGCAACAGGGCCCTAATCCACTCGATTCCTTATTAAGGGGCTTACAGGACCTAAACACAAAAAACGCAAGTTTTAGAAACAATAAAAGTATATGATCGCCTACAGTTAACAAAATGAGAAAAATGTATGATATTCTTCAGGATATATGCTAGGTAGACAGTGTGTCGAAAACATAATACAACCCAATTTGATACGATAGAAAAAAATCATGAAGATACCTCTAAAAACTTTCTTTTTACAATCAAAACCATACTAATATACATACAATCATTCTGATTTTTCTCAGATTATTCTACAAGCAAAATACTAAAATACTAGTGTTTTAATTTTTTTGTCCAAACAATACATTTTTTATAATTAAATAATTGCTTCATATTTTGTAATAAATTACCAGGGTTGTGTCATCGCGCTTCTCTTTCTTTTCTATGCAGTCCGACAGTGACCGCGCTTTAGGTCATGTAAGCCCATTTCGCGCGGTTTCGTTCAGTGTCCTATAGAATTACGGCCCAGGTTGAGTTCTGAAGTAATTGGTCAATGTGTATGAAAAGCGATAGTTGTTTACAAATATATCAAGACAGAAGGGTTCCTAATTTAATATTACAACGGGGTCACACTGAACAACAAGTAATGAGCATGCAAATGGATTAAACTTATTTAAAAATAACTTTATAGCGTATTTAAAGGGCCCTAAATTACAAGTATATACACGTGCGTTATCAATTACAGAAAAAACCTCATTATGTAGTTAATAGCTGGCTCCTGAAATACAGGTACTCTAATCTAGCTCTGGAGCCAAAGGCTAAATTTCTGTAATCTGTTTCTATGCTAATAAAGAAATTTATTATTATTTCCTTTATTAATTGGCACATAAAAGGAGAATAATAAATTAGTATTTATACAATATGGCGCGAAGGTGTTTGTTTTTTTTTTATGTTTGTGCTGGCACACGCAGCTTCGTGAGTCATTCTGCCACCTGAATTATCTTCAGTTTTAATGGGAACGTTCCTATTTTACGATTTATGTTGATGGCCCATGACTAATTAAATTATTTAGTGATAAATGTTTCGACTAGCAACTTTTATAGTACTTACTACCGATGAATGATGTTATTCTCCGAGTCGTTTCCTGTAATGATAATGATCCCGTGACGGACAAAGAAACAATTCAGTGAGTTAAATGAGATTTTGATTGTCGGTAAATAAATTCACAATCAAATTGTTCATGTATGAGTGTACTATCGAATTGTAGGTTGTAGAATTTAACTCATTGTCTTTAAAATTTTGTAAAGTTATTAATTTCAATTTAATTTTAGTTTATAATATTATGCCTTTTACTGTTTATTTAATTTTATTAGCTTATATTTTTTACGAGTTTACTATTAGCACGTTCGATTTTTTATTTTTTTATTATGTAAGCTATCTTGGAAGGAACTGGTGTCTGTGATACAATAATTTTCATTCATTAGCACAGGCACCAACGATGCATTTTTTTTCTGTGTCCATTTTTAGTCGGAATATTGTTTTTGCGAACCTTTTAAGGGTTTTTTCTGAAATAAAAATTTATTATTATTTTATTAAAGTTTACCGGACTTGGAGGGTAGGCAGAGGTGAAAATAATTACTCACATAAAAATCAATTTGCGAAATCATAGGTTGTTGACCCGTTGTCATGCATGTCATGTGTACAATTAAACTTGTTTGCACAAAACTTATCTAACAGATTATGTGATCAATAAAAACCCGACAATGCCCCGATAAGATTTGATACTAGTTAATATTTATTAGATTATCGGTAAAGTCAAAGACCTCGTACCTCGGTAAGTATATAAAATACAGGGTTTATCTTACACATGCGGACAGATTTACATCGAAAAGAAATTCATGAACTTTGGTTTTATACCATGCTTGAAGTCTTGAAGTCAACACAGTTACACGATCGTAGGCCGCGTAGCGCGTGCTACGCCGTTTTGGCGTAGCGTAGCAAGACGCACGCTACGCGTGTTTTGTAAATCCTCGATTCGAGATAGTTTTCTTTTGTCATGATAGGGTCATGAGTTCATGACAAAAGAAAACTATCTTTATGTTTACTTTTTGTTTTGCGATTAAATATTTTAACCAATGATAATGTTATTTATTATCACAACAATATAAGTAGGCCACGTACCTACAAAATACACGCAAAAAATACATATAATTATTTCATCTTTAGATTTCGTCGTTTCTGGAATGATAAGCAAGGTCTTAAAATACGTATTTCCAAGCTGATTGATGCTGACCGATAACATGACTTGCTTTTCGGAAGTTCTTGAAACTGGATAAATGATAAGCTGTACTTTAACTCTAGTCTCTCTCAGTCAAGATAGGATTATGCATATCAATGACAATCATTCCTTTAATACAAAACATTATCTAAACTAATTCTAAAGCTTAATCCGACATTTGTTAGCGTAATACGCAAATTCCTGTGCGAAAATAAAAACTGTAAAAATATGTCATCGCTGAGGAATGAATTCGCGCGCGCGGACATTTGGCTCAGGCGCGAAATGCGCAGATCGGTTCGTTACCCGAGTACCCGACGCCAGCGAGTGCCGGCACGCGACTGACAACACGACAGTTCCTGGAATAACTAGTATTGTGGCTTCCAAATTCAAAACTATGCACCCGAATACCAAGAGGCAACAACAGCTAGTGAAGTGCGGAATAGATTCGTAATGTCACTTGATAAGAATCAGTCCACTGCACAACAATGTTCTCAGAGATCATCATCATCATCATCATCATTTCAGCCGAAAGACGTCCACTGCTGAACATAGGCCTCCCCCAAGTTGGGGGGGGGTTTGCCATAATCGCCACGCTTGGCAGGCGGGTTGGCGATCGCAGTATAGTATGGTGGTGGAATGCATAGAGAACGCTGCTGCCCATTCTCCGGTACGACCCTTTTTTTTTTTTTTTTTCGGATGGGAAATCATCAAATGACTCCTCCCGCTCTGGGTGGAGCGGAAGGGAGTGTCAGACTCTTACTGACTAAAACCCACCCGTGTTCCTTCCTTAGCCCTTTATGTTCCGGGCCAGCGGTAACCCTTTCGGACAATCCCGCTGACCCGGCAGGCTTCGGCCCTAAGGGGCCCCTCCTCGATGCTGACATCTCTTTGAGGCGCGCGTGGAACACGTACGCGCCGTCCGGCACGGGCCTGGTCCTGATCGGACGGTGAGCTACCCATTACTCTCCGCCCGCAGGCCCGCGCCTACGGTGGCCGGGAGTCGCCACGCGGCTCCCGACGCCCGGAGCGTCTCCCGCGGCGGCTGGGACGGGAGGCTCTCTCCCTGAGCCGTCCCGCCACCTCCTTCGCTAGCATGACTGCTTCGCAGAAGGAGGTGACTGCCTCCCACTCCCTCTCGCCCCGGACCATGGCTTGCACCAGGGCCGGACGCGAGAGGTCGCCGCTGCTGCCAATCGCCTCTACGAGGACACGGCGGTGCTCCGCCCATGCGGGGCAGACCTCCACCGTGTGCTCCACCGTATCCTCTGGGCGATCCTGGCAATGGTGACACCCGGGTGTTTCCTCCCGCCTGATGATGTGCAGGAACCTCCCGAAACTTCCGTGTCCGGTGAGGACCTGCGTCAGGCGGTAGGTGAGGGCGCCGTGGCGCCTCTCTAGCCACTCCTCAAAAAGGGTCTTATCGCCGCTATCGCGGCGTGCCCTGCGCTGGGTTGCGACAGTCTCTCCGAGCCGAACTCTCGCCGAGTTCCACAACTCTTTAACAGAGTTGAGTGTCGTCGTCGCCGGAAACCATCCCTTCCCCGTGCTAGTGCTCGGGGACTTCAATGCCAAGAATTTGGCCTGGGGTTCCCTTTACACGGATGTGCGGGGCAGGATGGTGGAGGACTGGGCTCTGGAAACAGGCCTGGTCGTCCTAAATCGGGGTTCAGTTCCCACGTGTGTGCGGATGCGGGGTGAGTCCGGTACGACCCTTAGTCGCCTTTTACGACACCCACGGAAAGTATGGGGTGGTGCTATTCTTTAAGTCCGGCACCACACAGACCAGAGATCGGTCCAAAATCACTTTTTGTTATTCAGGCTTCAGCTACAAATCCCTTTACGTGGGTAAGCGGGTATCGATCGGTGAAGGCGACGAAGGGATTATCAAGTTCTTTGCCAAAAACATCCACATGAATACTTCTTGTACAGTTCATCCTATCGTGACTATATATTATGGCAATTCTGCTCGTGCCCTACGTGACAGAGATCAGCAGAATGGTAAACAAATATGATCATTCACCAATCACCATCCCTATGAATTGAAACTCATTCGGAATCGGAACATACATTTTGGCAAGCTTCAATGTTGTTGACGAATGACATGTATTCGTAACCTAATCCATAAAATATTTAGAGAATTATAAACACGTTTATATTTTTTTATTTTCGAGAGTGGAACTCGACATACACTTTTAAAACTTAAGGCCTGTAGTGGTAGTGCTAGAACAAAAATTCCTTTTCTGTTTTCATATTCTGGAACTGGCTGGACGATCCTTTCCCGCTCAAAGATTTTTAGTGTCAGGTTGGCAGTGCTGCCAACATTCCGGAGTCGGCGAGATTCCCTGCGCGCCGGGCACGCGACAAACTCTGATTCATTAGCAAAATGAAAGTGCTCTTGCCAAATATTTGTTGTAAACAATATGCTCACTTAACTTACTCTTCATCTCATCCTATTGAACCGAACCACATAACTGTGAGTTGGTGCTAAGGAATCCGAGTAATGTGGAAGAGGCGCCAATTATCATTTATCAGCAGTTTGATATTGTAAAATATTTTATGGGACAGGAATAGTTTTCCTTATTGCGTTTTGATGACTATTTTATGATAGTTCTTCGTAGAATGCATTATTTCTATTGGGTTTACAGTTTATTCCTAGACCTCAAGTTGGAGATTAGAAATCTGGGGGCACGGGAGTGCCCCCGCCAAGATGAGCCAAGCGAAGCGCAAGGGCACTACCTACCTTTTCTCGAAGCACTTCGTCGTATTTTTGAACCCTCCTAACTTGGCTTTGGATTATACCAGATAAACAAAATTTTCGGGATATGATGTCAGTGGTTGACTTGTTAAACCTATAAAGTTTCAATTGCATAGCTCTTATACCTTAGATTTTATTGATATCTAAAATACCCCGATTTCGTCACTGACTCACTGACTGATGATCATCAATATTCTTAAGGTTCTTCCTGAAGTCCTAGAAAGCTGAAATTCGGTATGTAAGCTAGTAATAGTACACAAACAACAAAAAAATCTTAAAACTTGAAACTTTTACCCCCCAACCCCTTAAACTAGGGGGGGAAAGTTTGTATGAGACTTCCGTAAATTTTGATGCTAGAGGTCTGAAAATTTATATAGGGGGTCCTTGTTATAAATAAACCCCAAAAAAAGAAAGAAAAAATTAACAACAGAAAAAATACTCGTATAAATATCATAAGCAACTTACAAAAAGAAATGAAATCCCACAAAAACATTTCATGTTAAATGTTGCCAAGACGAGACCATGTAGCTCGCACTGTCAAAAAGTAATCAGATCTCATGTAGAGCCAAGCTTCTAACTCTACACGCCCTAACTCTACAAGGCCTAACTTCGCAAACTCTACACCAGTCATGTCAAAGATACGGCCCGCGGGCCGAATCCGGCCCTCGGGCCATTTCGATACGGCCCGCGATCACAATATATCACAGATAAAAATTAATCCTTTTTTTAGAGATTTTAGACTGCACTCAATGCCTCTACGCAGATTTAAGAATACGCGCGCTTTACTTAAAAGTAATTTCAAGAGTAGCGCCTGACAAGACGAGTGAGAGAGTGTTAGTTATGCTTTTCTCTCTCTCTCGTGCGCGCGCGAAGTCGTCTTCTATTTCGTCCGTGCAGCTAACGCATACTGCGCCCCTCCCTCACCCTCTTTCTTACTTTTGGTATGATTTGTAACAATTATATATAACTAAATAAATAAAGATGTTAAAATAATTTAGTATGTTTTAGTATTTTAATTTGAACCTGGCCCGCCTACACATTCTAAATCTAATATATGGCCCTCTGCAAAATTGAGTTTGACACCCCTGCTCTACACCTTAGTCAAAATATATGGTTTGGCCATTTCGCTACATTCACATGAGCGTAAGGTGAAAAACTCTCATACTGTTAATGGTTCTTGTAGTAACGAAACGGCCAAGCCATATATTTTGACTAAGGTGTAGAGTTTGCGAAGTTAGGCCTTGTAGAGTTAGGGCGTGTAGAGTTAGAAGCTTGGCTCTACATGAGATCTGATTACTTTTTGACAGTGCGAGCTACATGGTCTCGTCTTGGCAACATTTAACATGAAATGTTTTTGTGGGATACTTCTTTTTTGACAAAGCCTGCCTTATGTTTTTCTCAAAATCATGTAGGTTCATTTCTAGGTCTTTTAACATTTTACTATACGTTTGAAATTAAATGCTTTAAGTTTGATAAAACAAGAAAAACAATCTTTGATGATAATATTTACGATAAAACAAAAACGAAATAATTTGGATGATTTTTAGGGTTCCGTAGGTACCGTAGGAAAAAACGGAACCCTTATAGGATCACTAGTGTGTCTGTCCGTCCGTCTGTCACAGCCAATTTGCTCCGTATCAAGTTTGACAAAGTGACAACCAGTCTTACCAAGGGTTATCGTATTAACCATGAACCCTGAAAACATAACACTCCTTTTTTAGGCAGTCGTATAAAAAAAATATTTAAAAAAATAAAAAACCCGACTGCGGTAAAAAACTGAAAAGCTAAAAACAAGCCGATTTTAAATTAAATAAAAGTTGGAAGCAGGCGGGACCCATGAACAGTAAAAACATAAAGAGTAAGCTGAAAGAACATTACATCAACTCAATTATAACTTAACTGTTAATAGCGCGTTGATCAAATCACAGGTCATGGCATGCTAAGACAGACCCCAGAGGTCTAATTGTGTGCTTTGTATAAGTTTAAAGAACATGTATTTTATAAATAAAATAAATAAATAAATAAATTTATAAAAATAAAAAATAAAAAAGCTTTATTGACACAAAAATATTTTACAAAATGATTTTGTTAACAGTAAATACAATTCTGCAATTGAACACAATTTGAATGACCACTAACACCTAAACTAGGCCGAGCCTGTACCTTAGGCGTTAGATCTTTCCCGGGTAACTATCTACAGACGTGTACATTGATAATCCAAGATCCAATTGTATATTGTAAACAACTTTTGCACATTAAATCAATACAATAAAACCAACTAAACTAATATAATAAAATATAGATTAAACTGCGGGTACTCTTACTGCGGGTATAATGTAATAGACATATTATAACTAACTGGTTGACAAATATTCATTGTACAATTTTTCCAAATACCGTCCATTTAAAAAAACAAATAGTTTGACCACTGAGTGTATGAACTTGCGACTTTTTAAATTTTTATTTGAATTTTTATTTTTATTTTTTTATTTGAATTTGAAAATATAATGAAAATGATATGGGTCCCGCCTGCTTCCAACTTTTATTTAATTTAAAATCGGCTTGTTTTTAGCTTTTCAGTTTTTTACCGCAGTCGGGTTTTTTATTTTTTTAAATATTTTTTTTTATTTCCAGCTTTTTAGTTTACAAAATAAATGTGAAAGATTTCGCAGGCGATTTAGTTCTTGGTACGTGTTTTTTACGATTTTTCACTTCGAATTACTTTTAACCGTATAAGTTGTATATATTTTTGTAATCACCTTTTAAAACCCTTTATTTTGATACCCCACTCGATAGGTTTTGAGAAAAAAAAATTTTTTTTTAATACATAATATTGCGCAAAAAATTGGCCATTTTAATTTTTTTTTAATTTTGATATACCCAGTGTCACTCTCACAATTAAGACGAATCTAACGGCACCTCTCAAGCTGAAATCGATCAAGCCGTTTAGGCTACAGAGCGTGCCAAAGAAATATACATACATACATACATACATACATACATACACTCGAAAAACATAACCCTCCTTCTGACACAGTCGGGTAAAAATAAAAATAAACATTTAATTTCATAAATATAAACCTTATGCATAAACCCGGATGTTACGGAACCCTCGGTGCGCGATTCCGACTCGCTCTTGCCCGGTTTTTTTAAACGGGAAGCGACAAATTATTTCGCAATAATTTACGAGTTTTATTATGATACTTAACTAGACACTCGAGATAGCTTGCTTGAATTATAATTGCCCTATTTATAGATATGCAGAAAATATCCAATTTCACAGTTAGTTTCATCTGAAATTCAGTATAAACGAACGCGTATGTGTTAAAATTTTCATTATTTATACATAGAGGAATGAAATGGATTCCGGTATTAATGGCCGTATAATTGTAGAGCGCGACTAATTAATATACCGCTCAAAATAAATTCCGAGCAAAACTTATTACTTTCCCAACGATTGACTATGAAACTGTTTTTTTTAAGCGAAAACTTCTTAGGGGCATTTTTATAAATGGGAAAAAACTATTGAACTCGCGCCACTGTTACCGTAACCGACACCGCTTCGGATGTGTTCGGCTGTCCTAGGGATGTACTCGGTTTTAATGTATATCCGATATGTCAGTGAGTGGTGGCAAAGTATTGTTTGTGTTTTGGTTATAAGACGACTCAAAATAATATTGTTCAATTTTTTTTTTTTTGATTTAGCTAGCTACAAAATAATGTATCATGCAATTAACTTACTAATGTGAAGTGTTAATAAGTATATAGGGTCCCATTAAAATAGGTGGACAAACTTTTAGGAATCATACAGACCACCAAAATACGGACGATGGTAAAAAAAAAATTAAAAAAAAAACGCATAGATACTCACAAGAAAAATAAAATCAGCTAACGAAAATACACTAATGTGCCGGAAACTTATTATTTTAGGTCAAAATAAAATCACTTTAATCGGTGTTTTTCTTGCTTGGATATGTTTAGTTAGACGTACTGAGCGCTGTGTTCAAATGTCCATCTATTTTAATGGGACCCTGTATAAGTACTGTACTGTATTGTTTAAATAAGAAATATTGTACTGCAGTGCTTTTGAGTTTGAAATTGTAAAGCAATCATTGCTGATAAATTGCAATTTTTGTACTTATGTAAAATAATATGCCTTATTTTTCATGTACAATTTTTTTGTAGTAGTAGTTTATAATAATGAATAAAAAAACATTTCATTTAAAAGTATTCAATCTGAAATTAAGTCATATGAGTTTATTACATTTATATTCATACATTAAATTACAAACGAATTCTCAATAGCAGGTAAGTAGTTTATTTATGTACTGTGTATACGTCATCCGACATAAAGCTTTATAAAAAGTTGTGGTCCTTTTGGGATCCGAACTAACTGCTAGTACTTTACGATATTTGGAATAACAAAATATAGGGTAGTTAGCCCATTCGTACCCAAGGACCTCGGTTCGTGTCCTGAAATGATTAGAAACAGACACTGAATCCAACTGAACCCACAATAGATTGCCTTGTCGTGATCACTGTAAGAATTTCAAACGTCAAACAGCAGTGATTTCCAACCATTTTCATGATTAGCATTTGTCTGTCGATCACAACGAGACTTATTCCAAGAAAGGATTTATAGTCGGAGCACTGAACTATTCACGATCACGACTCGCTAGCGTTACAATAGATGTACCAATAGCATGTATAGCGTGCACATACATTAAATTAAGTTTATTATGCCGGGCTGGTTGGCTGTTTTAATTAGTGCAGGACTTCTTGAAAATGGTAGCTAAGGCGATGTGTTCAATGATATCTGTGTACTAATTAATTGCTTTAACAAGAACGTACTTATTGTTCTCTAGTAAGGACAATCAGTTGCCTAAGTATTATGTATAGCAATACATTTACTGAACGAATACGGATTAAGATTAACTCTCTTTTTCATTATCAACTGTCATGAAATATTGGATTGATTGAAGTGATGTAGAACATGTAGATCTTATAGTCAACTGGGGCCTAAAAAGGCCACTTTGGAGAATCATAAAAGGATAACATTATGAATCGTAATATGGCGAAGACAGTCCGTGTTTTCTTATTTTCGCTGCACTACGTAGGTATAATCAAAGAGATTGGGATTGGATTTGGATCGGATTGATTGGTATTTTAGAACAGACAAATAAAAAACTGAAAAATGCTTCACCAATGGGATTTGATACGATTAACTTAACGGTTAACTGTCCATTATGTTATCCTTTTATGATTCTGCCAAAGTGGCCTTTTTAGGCCCTCTTGAGGATTTTTTTACCAAATAGAAATGTCAGTAGATACATGTATAGGAACCTCTGACACCGAAGGCATAGACATTACCAAGTAATAAGGTTACGTCTGGCGCGGATTAAATGAATATTTTATTTGCTAATATTTTACATATCTATTTACTATTAATTTCCCTATCAGAATACCAGCGCTGCGACTGCGACATTTATTTTTATTCATTTCTCTTTTTGTTTCCTTTTTTTATATAATTTAGTTTTTTTTATTTTTGTCTGTGTTTAGTTTATGATCTTCCTGTACGAGTCGCAATAAACACTTTTTCTTTCTTTCTTTTCTTGAAAGTAGAAACGTGTGCAACCCGCCTCATATCATAACCTTCCCACTTTGTTTTCCCATCGGAAGCGTGTAACTAGCATCTAGCTAGAACATAAACAAGTAGGTATTATAATCAATTATAAAACACGTTATGCAACATACCTATTGTTCGTCTAGACAGAGTGTCCCCGACTACCTCGCCACACGTGTCGCGCTGGTCACACAATAGTGTTGCGCAACTGTCACGTTGATGCGTTTTAGCAGCACTCGCGGTAACATTACGACGATTCAGAGCTGTCACATTGACAGATGTCAAAAGATTTTTTAATTACAGAGCAACTATAGTTTTAGCGTGGTTAATAAGCTTGTGCGTGCTTAAAATAACAATGGTTTTTCATTTTTATACTCTGTTCTTTTCAACAACTTGACCCATGTCAAGTTGTTCGCCTGGTAATCCTTTTTTAAAGCTGTTACGCTTAAAATCCGCTTTAGTTAAGTATAGGAAATTATCATACTAATTACTTGTCATTAAGTTATTCCTTTAGTCTCAATGAAACGTCTCTTTAATTCTAGATCGTCATTCATCTCCGCTCGTGTAAGAACTAAAAACATATTCTAATCCGTTTGTGTAATAAAATGGAAGTGTTTTGCCAGTGAAACAATGCAGTAATTATGATAATAAACAAACGAGTCTAGGCACTAGGCTAGACGCAGCACAAGGTTATGGCTCTATGAGTCGGTAGCATGCACTTGTGCCTGCGTCGATAAGGAAAATCTTGATTGGCTTCATTTTATTGTTTACCTGCGAAGTTTGAGAAAGAAACGACATTTTCTTGCTGGACTGTCACTTTTTGCTTGAATTTTTTTTTAAATCTTTGAACTGGTAATGTTTTCTTTTTGTGCCTATCAAGTTTCTGAACAATACAATTGAAAGACGAGAATAGAAGTTAAAATGCTTGAAATTCCGAGCACAAAGGATGAAAACTGTTAGCTTCTCAAATGACGTTTTTAGTCATCTAGCCAATCACCTCACAATGCAGGTGCCGAGTGTCAGGTCTTAGATTCACACAGGAAATGGCGTCCACGTGTAGGAGAAAAATGATGCCATTCTCTGCCATTCGCTATAACACCTAAACCATAGACTATAGGGTGTCGAGTTCATTGACGTTCACACACATAGAGCATTGTGTCTGTTGTGTTTTAAACGGTCCTCCCGTATCATAATAGAATATTTAAATTGTATTCGAAATTCAAACGAGCTCGACGTATTGTCGTGGAAAGAGGAAAGTACGTATCATAGACAATCTACACGTGTAGCTGTTACGGAAAAAAAATATGAATACATTGAATACAGAATCATAATAAATGGGTAATGATTGTAAAGACGCCAGCACATCAAGCTACCCGAAACAGTCAAATTTTCCCAATTAACTTTGAACCTTATGCTTTAGCGATAAAGTTGAAAATCTTTTAAAGAAATTTGACAGATTGTAGTAGCTTGATGTGCTGGCGTCTGTACGAAATGTCCATTGCAACCGGTAACGATAAATGGTTTTCATGGGGCCAATCTTGGATTAAAAAATTGCTAACAAATGATAATTTTGTTGTTTTAGATGAAAATTATAGGCACGATCGGAATCCAGTTATGAAAATAGTCTATGTCAGCCACAGATATAGATATACACCACAGATATATCTATATCTGTGATGTCAGCATTCTCAGCACTGAAAATAATGAAAACCATTGAGAAATTCACGTCAAATTGTGGAAATGTTTCATTACTAACTATCAAAATTAAACTTCAATCTTCCCGAAGAATTTCATTGTTAAATTCTGTCGAAATATTTCGTGAATACCTAAACTAAAACAATCCTGTAATTTATCGGCTGCTCTGATGGGAAACCGTAACCATTTAAAACCATACCATCCGAAACAAGACAACTTTCTTTGAACAATCTGATTTAGGGCTGATTTTTATTTAAGGACGCTATAACATTTTTCCACGAATAACAGTGTTTTTCAGGTACCATTTTAACAAACTGGAGTCACAACTGCGAGGATATCTTGGTTTCAAATTGAAGATAATATATTCATCTCCAGACAGGGCCCAAAGCAATTAAACAGCCCCATACAAAATTTTCACACAAATACGTTTTTACCATCTCAATAATCGCAAAAAATGTAATATAAAGGGGTCTGAATAGTACCCAATATAGCTAAATCCAATGCATATTTTAACTTAAAAATAAGAAGATATTGTTGCCTATATATAATTCTATAAAGATAAGCTAAATATTTTGTAGATAAATAAATAACATTTCATTTATGAGAATAATAAGAAACGCTCTCAAATTTCTCCATACATTTTCTACCCGCGGACACTTGCCGGTCGGTCATTCTGCGCTCAGACGCGCCCGTGAAAGCACGGCTATGTCGCTATTTTGCAAAAAATAATTACGTTAAAAAGTGAGTTCCGTTTTGAGTACTCCACAATACGATGTTGATACTTTTTCGAACCGAAATAAAAATAAGTACGATTTTCGGAATTTGTTTTAGAAATAAATACTTAGTTGTAATTTTTTGTTTAATGGATGTAGATGACGGATAAAGATTGTATAAATATTTATGTTAATAAATTATAATCAAATAAAAATGACTGAAACAATTTTTTTTATATATTCGATACTATAGTCGATTTTGGGGTGGTGATTACGAATAATTATGACATCCATTTTTTTATTCAAGATAGCGAGTGTATTTTTAACCGACTTCTAAAAAGGGGGAGGTTGTATGTTCGGGCATAACTCCGTCATATACGGACGGGCGGATTAGCAAAATTCTTTCTTTGTTCGAAAGAGGTTTATTCCAAAATGGTCCCATTTAAACGTAAAGATCTGATGATGAGTTTCGGAGACAGACAACGGAACTCTTCAATAAATACCAGCAAATCAACCGCGATTGCTGCTATCGCATATCTATACATTGTTTATGCAACTACACATCATAACATCACGCCTGTACCTCTAAAGGGGTACGCGGATGTGTTCAATAGCTTCCTGTCACTGATATTCACATAGCAAGTAGTGTTATATGAATTTGTGTGGAGTAGGTGGGTACAACTAAAAGTGAAAAATAAAAACTAGTTTACAAAAAAAAACAGCCGATTAAAAAAAAAAACTACAAACGGAAAAATAAATTTTTGTTTCTTGTTCTTTTTTTTGTTTGAAAGGATATACTTTCCAGGTGGTCAGGTCTATTGTCATCAAGTCAGGATCTAATGATGGGATCCTGGAGAAATCGAAGGAACTCTTCAAATTTTATAGGCACACACACCTATAGCGATTTGGGTATTTTTTATAGTAACTCGTGGATTTGCTCTCGGAAAGCACCGTTTAGTGAAGAGGAACTGATGATGAAGACCACAGATGGCTACCGGAACTATTCAATAATAAGTATTTCACGGGTTCCGATTCGATTAGATTACTTTAATATGGTTGCTAAGCAATTTATGCTCGTCACAATACGAATAGTAAAATGGAGCTGACAGATGAATACCTGGAGAACTCCTCAGCAATTGACGTCCCTGCATTGAAAAAAGCAATATTTTGTAAAAGGGGATGAGCAAGTTGACATTAGGTTATTGTAAGTTTAGATACATTATAAACGGACCCGACTAAAAAGCGAGAAATAAAAACCTTTTAACAAAAAAAACCGACTTCCAAAAAAACACTACAAAGTGAAAAATAACTTAAATTTCGAAGTCGGTGGCAAAATACTAAAATACAGATCCAAAGACTTCGACTTCCGAAACAAAAGTTTTTGGTAGTCTGTTTTTTTTGTTAGTTTTTATTTTTTTTTTAATTTTTGTAAAAAATAATGAACTCTCGCCTCAGTAAATAAAATACTTACTGTTTTCATAAGTGAATGATTATTTTTGAATATCACAACGAAACTACGACAAATCCCAGGCTAGTATTTGATTATGTAGGTCATTGTAGGTAATGCTCCAACAATTGTCATCAAAAATAATATTTAAAAGTACTTACTTCTTTTCAAACTAACAGCAGACTGAAGGATAAACGTAGATGTTCCTTGTAATACTAAAATGTTAAGGTCGTTTTTCGGCACCTACTTATTGTACGTAAAGACTGATGAACTTCAACAATACTAAAAATGTGATTATCACATATAGTAAGTACTAATAACAGTTACCAAATTCGATTGCGAACTAACAACTAACTTTACTCAATAAATACCAGTAAAATTAAAAAATAATACCTTCAAGTACCAAGATTAGTTATAGTTACGTATAAAATCGAGTGGACAATGGGTTCAATGTGTGCGTGCGCGTAATGTTGTTGTGTTGCGATTCAGATACCTAAACTTGAGCGAGTTCAAAATGTGATAGCGTCCTTAATATATGTATACCTAGATAACTTTTATTTAAAAAACAATTGTGACATTTTGACATATTTTCTATACAAAAACTGTCAAACCACAATATAGACGTTATCTGACTATTAAAAAATCAGCTCTAAATTATATTAGGTTATTCGCTAATTATTAGTAGATAGTGGTACAGTCAGCAACAAAAGTCGAGTAACACTTCTTTTTTTTAATCTCAGTGTTTGAGCAAAATATTAACACTTCAGTTTTTTTTTATCTTAGTTATTGCGCAAAACATAATTTTGTTCAAAATTGCATTGTAGTTGCTGCAATTTTGAAAAAAATATGTTTTGCTCAATAACAGAGATTAAAAAAACTGAAGTGTTAATCGACTTTTGTTGCTGACCGTACCTAATGATTTAAATTTATTCTACACTCACCGGCACGGAAACTTGGCCACTCGTGATTTTGCTGATTATTTGCATAAAAAAATTGCATTTGCGTTTATGACAATTAATTAAGGGTAAGTGGCTTTAATACGTGTCTCTTATGCTTTAAGAACTTAGAAATTAAAAGATTACCTCACCAATAAATCAGTTTTTAAAATCACGCACTTTCACTGAAATTAGGAATTTTTCACTATACATTTAAAAACACTACAAAATAAAAAATAAGGTTTTTTTCGATATTGTCTATACGTTTTAATATCGGGTGTTTTCTCCTCTAGCCCTGATAACTGCCTGCATTCGATCTGGCATACTTTGGATGATGTTTCGGACATCAACTTGCAGTATACTGCGCCAAGCGGCCAGCGCTGCAGTTCGGAGCTGGTTGAGAGTTTCCGGCGGGTTGGAGCTGGACTTTATCTTTCTTTTGAGCATGTCCCAGATATGCTCGATTGGGTTTAAGTGTGGGCTACGAGCTGGTCATTGCAATTTTTGTATGCCAACCTCTTCCAGATATTCTTCAACGCAATGTGCAGTGTGTGGGCGTGCATTATCGTGCATTAGGAGGAATTGGTCGTGTCCAATGAACCCCGAATACGGCATTACGTGTTCCTGAAGAACTTCCTCGATGTATCGAACAGCTGTTAGCCGATTATCGACGATAACCAACTCTGTACGTGCGTCGGAACTTATACCCCCCCATACCATTATTGAGCCTCCATGAAAACTCACTGTTTGAGTGGTAGTAATGGGTAAAAACCGCTCTCCTCTTCTTCACCACACTCGTTCTCGACCATCTGGAGAACGTAAAGCTATTCGACACTCGTCTGTGAACAGTACTCTGGCCCATTGCTCGTGGGTCCAGTTAACGTGTTCACATGCGAAGTGAAGTCGAGCTACTCGGTGCTGTCTGAGAAGTTCTGGACCTCGTGCTGGTCTACAAGCTTTTAAATTGACTTCCTCCATTCGTCTTCTCACCGTACGCTCACTAACATTAACGCCTCTCACAATTTGAAGCCGCTGGCGTATCTCAACAGCGGTCAGGTAGCGGTTTCTCAAAATCTCCAGGACAATAAAGCGGTCGTCTCGGTCCGATGTGCACCTTACGCCTCCACTGCCTGGCCTGCGGGTGTACTGGCCTGTCTCCTGGTATCTTTTAAGGGCATATTGCATTGATGACCGTGGTACGTTAAGAGCAATAGCAACTTCACGCTGTGTCAGCCCTTGGTTAATTAATGCAACGGCTTGTGAAACCTGTGCTGGTGTTAGAGGGATTTTTATTGCTTTTAAAGCACCTTTACTTATTGAATTAAAAGCATAAAATCACAATAATTCAAAAACCGAACAGTAAACTTTTCACAACACACAAATTTAAAACGTGAACTTAGTCGCTCAAATGACCCGATTCAACTGTAAATTAAAAGTTTCGTCGTGGTGCACTTAAACATAATGGATTACCCTCTTGAACTAAAAGTAAACATTTTTTGACATACCTGCACAACAAACATTCATCAGAAACACTTTAAACTTTTGCTATCGCGAGATAAGCGCTTGGCCAAGATTCCGTGCCGCTGAGTGTATGTATCGTAATTATGTAAATATAAACTAATATTTAAGGAGAAAAGTTTTGGTTTTCTGTATGTTGGTTTATTTGTTACGCTTTCACGCTAAAACTGCTGAACGGATTTGGATGAAATTTTGCACATGGGTAGACCATGAGCTGGATCGGGACATATGATACTTTTTATCACGATATTCCCACGGGATCGAGACTTATGCGGGTGAAACCGCGGGGCGCAGCTAGCCCTAAATAACTGTGATAGCATTTGTGTTTGTTTGAGCACAAGTAAAAATTAGAACATAGAACATAGAGTGCATAGAACGGTATCCTCAAAAGACTATTTTAAAATAGAGATGGTTTCTGACTCAAATTCCTGATTTGGCAACAATTTAGGTATCTAATCCAGTCCTAATGGACTAGTAAATGGAATGGAATGGAATAGTAATCTATGCGTCCGTTCGCGTTCGACGCCCCGGATCGATTGACTTCTGTCGATTGTCCATGGAGAAAATTATAGACATTTCTTGTTCATTGACTCGTATTCGCATTCACAGATTCCATTTTAATACTTCTCGTCAAGGCTTGTACTATAGTGGCGCCTTTATTTTACGCAAAATAAAACATAGGATTTATTTTTGGGTGACATTCTCGTAATAACACATTACAGATTTAATTCATGAATTCGTTTCGCACGTCTTGGCAGTCTAGTTATTGAAATAAATATTATTAACATGCTTGTAAAAAACTATCCGACTCAATAAAAATTCTTCGCAAGAAAAATTTATGATGGCGCCGACAAAAACGTAGATTGAAATATTGGCCATAAATAACTGATAACCAGCATAATATTTTGTCATTTGTTTTTTAGGTGTGCAACACAATCGTAAAGTAGTAAATTTTACTGTGTAGACTCAGAATATTAAGAGCAAACTAGTCGCGAGCTCGAACTCACTGGGCCAAAAATCACGCTGTCTCACCTGGCTTCGTGTCTGACAGAGCTAGTATCAGTGATGAGCAGACAGACGCTAGTCTACATGCACAACGTCTAGTTCTCACGCACAGAAACACCGTTCCGAACTGATAGGCGCGTAAAAAAAATCGAAAAGTAATTTGGAAAATCGAGTTTTATGAAAAAACCACGCATAAATCAATTACAAATAAAGTTAATTGAACTCTTCGATAACTGAGCTTTGTCGGTACGGACTTGGTTTTGAAGATTTTGCAGTTATTTTATGGGAACTAATTTTTTGAGCTGTTATTTAAATATTCGAGATGTTATTATGATCAGTTGAAAAACATATTGAGCAGTTATTTAATTTAATGGCGGTTGATTAATTATTGCGACAGTAAAACATGGACAGTAATAAAAGATCAATTAGACTGTTATTTTATCATACAATGTCAATTCTAAAAATAATTGAGCAGTCCAATAACTAAATGAGCGGTAAAAATGATGGAATGGGCGGTTCGCTAAATAGTTCGGCAGATCATAGCGGATGCAAGAGCGAGCGAAGCGAGCTCGGGACTTGGGGCACCCCGACTCGGACAGGTTATGGCGGTTAGGTTCGAAGGGGATGACGGGGGCTCGAGTGAGCGAGCAAAGCGAGCGAACGAGCCCCCGTCATCCCCTTCGTGTTAGGTTCCTTTAAACCCTGTAGACAGAAATAGGGGCCCCGCGAAGCGGGGCTCCGTCGACTACACACCCAAAACTACTTTACCACCTCATTGTTTATAGAATTGCTTAAAATGAGATTTATTACCGACAAATTCCGATTTATTACTGCCCACACGTAACTGCCCATTCATTCATTTTTACCGCCCATTTAATTATTTTCCCACTCAATTATATATTCACTGATCCATTTCATTATTTTTTATTACTCATTTTTGTTTACTTTACTGCTTAGTTTTAACTGCTGAACAAGTTATTAAACGTGCCATTTATAATTTTTAACTTACCAAAACCGCTATTTACAACTGCCTCTTTAAATCAGTGCCTTATTTTATTACTTATTTACACCCAAAGTTACGTTAAAATAGCCAGAAAAATGAATCTTTGTTAGCGCATAACTTTTTAATGGCTTTTTATTTTACAATTCTGTTTCCGTACATACAAAATGAATAATAAGTCAAAACGATATCATGTTTAACTTTGGATGCTCAATGTAAAATCGTGGAGTAATACTCTCCCGAAATTTGTATGGAAAAATTTATCGACTAGTGGCACCTTAAGGCCTCTTACGCACCGATAGGTGGCTTGCTTAGCGCCTAGAGCCGAGTGACTAACATCATTCGATACACGCTAGGCGACCAGCCAAAGAGTATATAGCCACAGCGTACATATCACTTCGTTACTCGCAAGGTGACTCGTGGCTAAATAATAACAGCCGCACTGGTCGATCGATCAGGTTAAGCTACGCTTGCCGCGGTTGGTCTGTGGATGGGTGACCATCTTTACATACCGAGACCCCTCCGTGCCTCGGAAAGCACGTTACGCCGTTGGTCGTGGCTGTCATTCGTGGATCTTTGACAGTCGTTACGGGTAGTCAGAAGCTCGAAATTCTGACAACCATTCGACATTCTTACCAAGGGGTATCGTATTACCCAGTAACTGGGTTGTGGAGGTCAGATAGGCAGTCGCTCCATGTAAAATACTGGTGTTCAGCTGTATCCGGTTAGACTGGAAGCCGATCCCAACATAGTTGGGAAAAGGCTAGGCAGATGATGATGACTCGCAAGGTGACTCGCTTGGCTCTGGGCGCTAAGTAAACCACCTGTCAGTGCGTACGTAGCCTTAGGCTGCCCGCCCACGTCAGACTTTTTATAGCACCGATAATATAATCGGGCCGATTTTACCTCCGATTCTTATGACCGATTTTGTGACCGACTCAACGTACACGTCCGTCACTTTGTCTTCAACACAACGTCCTTCCCTAGCAAGTGCATGCGGCCGACTGTCGGTGAGTAGTGTGCGTTAACGCATACATTTCCGAACGTTTCATTTTTCACCGATAATCGGATCGGTCGGGATGCGCCGATTTTATTTCTGACCTACTTTTTGTACTACGTGTGCGTTGCACTATTGCTATCAGTGTGTTCTATTTTTCTCCTACAAAAAATCGGTCACCGATTATCGGACGTGGGCGGGAACAAAGCAAGCAACAGAATTTTTGCAGAAGCCACTTACTTAACCCGTAAATGCGTTTTTAAGTACTGATGCTGAGTTATAATTTATTCGAAATAAAATTGCCGGACGAGTGTATTAGTTAGCAAATTATACGTTCAAACAACAATACATCAAAGGAAAAGATGAAACGGCGACATTTTTTGTAGAATCTTTGTTGTCAAAATCTGTGGTTACGGTTAATGTGAGAAAAACATCCGGGCTGCCGTGACACGGTGGCGGTTCTGGTCCCTTCTCTTTGTACCTGTCACATGTGATATGTATTGGCAACTGACCAGAAAATGATTATTTATCACCTCTCAAACGGAAGTCGGGAAACGAAATATTTACTAATTGGTAACGCATTCTTCGAAGTGTGTTCATGGGTTCTGAGATCATCGGAGGTAGCAGGAAAAGTATCCCATGGTGACGATTGTCATCGGACAAAAATTTCAGATATTTTAGTTTTCTGCTTTTTTTTTAACGGTGATTCATGATTCAAACTTTAAAAACAGCATATGGTCTATGGCAGAGGTGGCCAACCGGTCGATCGCGATCGACTGGTCGGTCGCGAGCGCGACTCATGCTCAAACGCAATGCTCACATTAATATAAATAAGTAGTTAGGTACTAAGAATAATTTTAGTTTTATATTTTCCCTCTTAATATAAAAAATACTACATAATTGTGTAGGTACTGAACTATGCTGTTTCATATAAGATTTCAAGAAGTATGTAATTGCTAGATCGCACAGGCAGTCGTCAGTGAACAGTAGATCTTGGGTCTAACCAAGTTGGCCACCCCTGGTCTAGGGCATTTCCAGAGAAGATTTTCTTTTGTAAAATTATTGACGCAAAATACCTAGGTACTGTTGGTAATAAAAAGATAATACTTATAGAAAATACTGGAAGTAAACAGTTTCTTTGTTGCTAGCCTAGCCTCGGCCGTTCACCTGCGATTCTTGGAAGTCGCTCCCTTATTTCCTTTAGCACAAATCCTGGGAAAATAAAAATATAGGTACCACCTATGTACTTATCCGATGAAAATCTGACGTTTTTGTGCGCAGAACAAAACGACACACTACGTCAATTTGCCGCGTTTTTGCCGTTTCATACAAACTGACAGTAATGACAGTTGACAGTACAATAATGAAAGTTGTGATTTGGAATACACCATGAAGGTATAGGTATAAGGTTGGTAGTCAATTTTCTTAGCTATTAATTTCCCTGGCTTTACAATAAACTACAAACGACAATTACTTACATAAGTAGATACTTAAATAATTTTATTTTCCCGCTTCCGCAAATGTTATTATGTAGGTAATAGGTAAGTATTTATACATTGAGAGAGGCTTGTGGCTAAGTAATAACAGCCGCACGGATCGATCGATCAAGTTAAGCTACGCTTGCCGCGGTTGGTCCGTGGATGGGTGACCATCTTCACATACCAAGACCCCTTCGTGCCTCGGAAAGCATGTTAAGCCGTTGGTCCCGGCTGTCATTCGTGGATCTTTGACAGTCGTCACGGGTCGTCAGTATCCCGAAAGTCTGACAACCAGGTTTACCAAGGGGTATCGTATTACCGAGTAACTGGGTTGTGGAGGTCAGATAGGCAGTCGCTCCATGTTAAAGTATTGGTATTCAGCTGCATCCGGTTAGACTGGAAGCCGAACCTAACATAGTTGGGAAAAGGATAGGCAGATGAGGTATTTATAAATTCACCATAACTAGTTAACATACATTTTGTTATGGAATTACTTTTCGTTGTAAATATTAACTCTGACCTTGTATGATTGTATCTCTTCAAGTTCTCGCACGTGTAACACACAATATGACATAATTACAATTAGTTTTATGTCAAAAAACAACCCATTACAATGATTGAAATATTTTTTAATCGGTCTAATTACAGAACATAACACGCCTGTATTCCCCCAAAGGGTAACGCAAAAGTGTACAGTCAACAAAAGAGATAAGTATACAGGATCGTCGGATATAGTTGAAGTTTAGTAACAAGTCGATGGATGTTCTCGAATAAAATTTATTTTAATAATTGAAAACAAACAGCTCATTTATCAAATTAAATTTTAGTCGACAACATCCATCGGTTTCTTACTAAACTTCAACTATATCCGACGATCCTGCATAGTTATCTCTTTTGTTGACTGTACCTATGCGGGCCTATTGCCATTAACCGGGCACAAATCCAGCTGCTACTGGGAAATTCCGGATGGAAAAACCCAATGACTCTTTGCCCAACCCTGAAATCGAACCCAAGACCTCAAGCTTAGCTGTAGCGCTTGCGACCACTCGTTTTACCCAAAGCTTACTGCTAGTATTGACTACTAGCTGCTAGTATTGACTACTAGCAGCACCCGGCGGTTTCACCCGCATCGATCCCATGGTATTATCGAGATAAAAAGTATCCTATGTCCCAATCCAGGTCATTGTCTACTCATGTGCCAAATTTCATCCAAATCCGTTCAGCAGTTTTAGCGTGAAAGCGTAACAAACAAACACAGAAAACAAAACTTCTCTTTTTTTTTTGTAAGCCAATTTTGTGTCCCTCTGCTGGGCAAAGGCCTCCCCTTTTTTCTTCCAAGACAACAACAACAACAACAACGTTACTAATAGAAAATCCCACGAACTCGATCGTAACCTATGATCGTAATAGAATAGTTCCGGTAACACTATACATATACATACATATTACCTATTTAGTATCTACGCCTATATGGCTTAAACTACATAAACAACAATAATAAGTTCACAAATTAACTACGAGACTGCTCACACTTGGTTGCCATGCAAAATTTTTTTGGCACATCTTGCGCTGTATTTAAAAACTACTTTTGTTTTTCTTAAAGCATTCTAAATGAATTATACATTTTTAAGCGACTTGAAAAAAGGAGGAGGTTCTCAATTCGGATGTTTATTGTGATTCCTTCTTCTTTTCGTGTCGATGGTACTCTTCCTCGTTGTTCTTAGGGTTCCAAACCTCAAAAGGAGAAACGGAACCTTTATAGGATCACCTTGTTGTCCGTCTGTCTGTCAAGACCCTTTAACTCGGGAACGCGTGGAGGTATCGTGTTGAAATTAAAACCATATACTCTGGTCTACAGTCCCTTGAAACTGTGAAAAAATCAAACATCTAAGTTAACGTAAAAAAAAGATACGGCCGTTTATGCCGCAAAAAACGTATATTTCGACACTCAAAGGAATCAAAATTTATAGAGTAAGCACTTCCCGTTGACCTACAATCATGAAATTTGGCAAGAAGCAATGTCATGTAGCACTAGTAAAGGAAAAAATCCGAAAACCGTAAAGTAGTTACATACCTACAAATTTGTACGGAACCCTCGGTGCGCGACTCCGACTCACACTTGACAATTATTTTATTTGTGATGAACTGATGAGTAGTGATGAGTAATTTTTTGTGTCTTCGCCAATGATATATGTATAAAAAAAACTAGTCTTCGCTTACTAAATTTATTTATTTATTTAACACATGACATATTTCCTTTGCCATTACAGATAATAATAAATCTAATGCTAAAAAGAAAAAAAAAATTGGCAAAACGAAACAATTATTTTTAACTGCATTAATTCTTCATTCATAAGCACATTATAATGTAACTACTGTTACTGTATACAATGCGTTTGTTTTACATGTGCCTTCAACTTCCTTCAATGGCCAATACTAATTAAAATCGTTAGATGGGCCTCTTGTATACAAAAGAATTTAACGACTTCCAATTTTTATAGTAGGCAGCCTTATCTTTTTTATTCCTGATAAGGCTGAAGTGTCAAACGTCGGTCACACTGTCATTTACTCGTCCCTTTTCAAATTAGGAACACATGCAACGGCGCCACGCCACTGTATGAAACAGCCTGAACATCAAAACAACAAACAACATTAACATTAACATTCTACAGAGTCGTATGCAAAAGATGGCACTATAAAATTTTTACGCGATAGTCTCTGTTTACGGTGATAATCGCGCTGACACGTGGAAATATCAGCTTCCATGTTTGTTTTCGTTCTCTTGCAAATCGCAACGCTCCTAGCTATTATTGCTAATATTCTTGATTGGCTGACTCACCGGGTTCTGTGATAAAAATAAACGTATTCAATTAGGTGATTGCATAGATATATGAAAGATTGTGATTGTCATCTTCCAGGTTGCAAGGCGCCAAACAGGGTGTAAGGTGATCACGGATATCTGATCTATGAAGCACATTATTTATGATGATGTGTTCATGTACTAAATTCGTCTTACGATTTGTTGTGTGCGAAAGAAATTTATTTGTTACCTTTTCACGCCTAAACCACTGAACCGATCATCCTGAAATTTTGCATATACGTTTTCAGGTATACAGAAACGGACAAAGGGTACCTTTCATCCCGAAAAAAAGTGCTGTTCCCGAGGAAAACAAACAATAACGTTATTACGATAATAGATGGCGCCACGTGTCTTTCGAACGGGATCGACACAGCGGGTGAAACCGCGGGGCGCCGTTAGTTTCTAATATTTCTTAGAAAGTGCGCTTCGATTATAAACACCATAACATATACACACGTCTCAATGCCATGGGGATAAGCAGAAACTTCTGAACGCCACATATCTACATGATATCACATATCTTGCATAGGTACTCCTTTTGTTCCGTTAACGTTCATACGTTTGGTTATACACGCACGCTATTGCGAGTACTATGCATCCAAAGACTATATAACCACGTGGTTATATTCTCTCTGTAAGCACCTGACGTTTCTAAAGAACATCACCTAAGGTATGTTGGGGTAAGATCGTTGCTGGGGTAAGACCGTAGGAATCAAATTATTTGCCTGCAAAATTAAAATTTGCTCTGATCTTCGTCGTAGCCGAATAAAAATAATGATGGAGAACACCAATGTTTATTACTGCATTAAAAAACATTGCCACATTAGGTGTGAATTTGATTCATTCGGTCTTACACCATTGGCGATCTTACCCCAACATACTTTATATGGTCACTATAATGTCCGGTTTTGACGTTTCCACTCGCATCTGCCTTGATTATAGTTTGTGCTATTATTATCACATCAGCAGCCTCAATAGTTACATTTACATTCAATGTAAAATCCTGGAGTTTTGTTAACATTTAACAAACAATCTTATCAAAATCCAAAGCCAACATCTGAAGTGTTCGCTTAAATATAAGTAGGACGAGCACCAAATTAATCTGACCCACCTGAAACCCTCGACAAACAGGGCAACGCACTGACATTTACCGAAACAAATTGCGTTGACATTTACGATTTTACGGATCCTAACACACCAGTGTCGTGTAAAAAGTTCAATTACACGAGTAAGTGAAACCTTAATAACGATGTTTCCTCAATGATTTGTTCGCTACCTTTCCGAGAAGTATCGTGATGATGCCCCCGGACGCGAGAGTTGGTAATCGGTTCCTGGGAACGATTGGGCTCTCGGCCCTCTCATGTTGCCAGCTCCAACTGTATACGTACACTTGGCAATGATAGGACGTCGCAATTTGTATGGATTAATTTCGAGGAGCGTCGTGTGTGACGGGGAACGTTTCACCCTGATTAGGGCGTTGGCAGCGGCCTTTTAATTTGAGTACAGTTAACAGTAAATCTATGATGAATATAGTATGAATTTGGCAGTAGTATATTCACAAAACAAAACGGCGTACCTATGACTTTTTACCCGACTGCGTCAGAAGGAGGATTATATCATAATAAACTCTATGTTGTCGACGATTCTTTAAATGGCCATTAAAACGTGCGTACTCGCGTGCCGAGGTTAATAAACGAATAAAAATATCTGCGCTATTATTCCAAGAAGGAACTATTTCAATCTATTTTTATACATTTTGCAGCATGGCTCTGCCACTTGTCGTATTCTATTTCAGAAATAGCGCCACTTACGTCTTTTCCAAGGTCTTCCCTATTTAATCTGGTAGTGCTTTCGAGATTCGATTATCCTCCTCGGGTCATTCCGGTAGTGCGCGATCATTTGTAACTTGAAATCCATTAGGTTGATCAATATCAGTAGTCAGCACTAGTCGCATTAAAAAAATGTGTTCATTATGGCCATGTGAAAGTCTTGACATTTGCGTTCAAGCATTAGTAATCGTGTCACATTTACACTACGATCAATAAATAATTGTAGTGGAAGGAGTACTTAATCCGTTCTTGATAACCAGTAGTACAGTCGGTGGCCAACATTATCTGACCCACTTGAATGATAGCGAATTTGAACCTTATCGTGAACATTTGGAATACTCCGTGCAAGCATTTCGATAAATCATGTTTTTAGGCGATTTTAATCATTATATTGTTGTTGTTAAGGTTGAAAGGCTAATGAGTTTCAAGACTACTAAAAAAAAAACCAAAGCGAGGGTGGATGAATAAAAAAAAATATCGCGCATCAGTAACATTTTAAAGGTGGCTACGGTTAATAGCTAAATTCCGTGATTCATTTTAATCGCTGGTTGTGATTGTGCGATAATGAACTTTATGAAAATATACGATATGGTTCAAATTCTTTAGAATATTGCGTCTGTCATCACAACTAAGATCGAATTTCAAAACATATTACAAGAGTTGAGTTGGTCTCGTGGTCATTAAGGCAGCTCGATAATTATCGTTGTCTGCGTTCGAAACCAGGAAAACCTAACAGTTTTTTGTTAGCAATGTTTTGTTTTTAATTATTATCTATTTTTTTACTTTTTTTTACGAACGAAGTCGGGAAATATCTTTTTAAATGGGCAGTTTGTATAGAAATGAAACAAAATCATTGCAAGTAATAAAAATGTTTATTAATTCGTTAAAATATACATAAGTAAGATAAAGTAAGTAAATGCTCTTTAGTTCAAAATTAATACATTTTATAATATCATATTCAAACCTAACCATTTATAAACATTTAAATAGTGAAAAAAAGTCATGCTAATGGTAATTGCTTGGAAGTGTGTTATCGAGAAAACATTGATGTATAAATGCGAGAAAATGAATGAATTTGTGAAATGTTTTACAGATTTATAGCTAAGTATATGTAGTGAATCAACATGTTATTTAAATAGAAAAATGCATTTCCATTTATAACAATAACATCACCTCAGAATCTTACATTTTAATGGTTTAGCATTCATTTAATTGAGCATTTACTTACATAGTGTGTTTCAAAATACTTATAAGTAGATTAGTTAGTAGCGAAGTGGCGCACCGTCTCCTTCTATAACTTGCTGTAAGCGGCTACGCATACCGCACACCATGTTCCAACACAAATCTTTTCCTCTCATGTGCTCCCATGTCGATGACACGATCTCAACCAAATTGTTTTTATTTCGCACTTCGGATGTGTCCCAATTTAAAACCATTTGACCCCATAGGTTTTCTATAGGGTTCAAATCGGGAGTTTTAGATGATGATGGCCAGTAAATAACAGTTACACCTTCTTGAGCAGCTAACCAATTCTTCACAATGCCTGCACGGTGGATGGAGCAGTTATCTTGCACGAAGTAAATATCTGTATTTGGATAGGCAATTCGCACAGTCACACAGTCGCACAGTCGCACAGCAGGACGTCTCCATCCATCCAGCAATGTTTTGTATAGTCATTAAGTTGCGACATGACGCTATGATTACACCAAATTCATTAAAAATACTTTTCACGATTTACGTCAAACGTTTTAGAAATGTTTGTGCGCCGCAGTCACTGTTTAGGCGTAGGTAGACTGACTTTTGTCACTTAAATCAATTTAGTATCCATCTACCCTACGCCGTAAACTTTTACTTCGTCCTACTTAGGTATTTGAGGACTTATAGTTTTCTTTTATTTACCCACTTGTTTTCCAGAAAAGTTGTTAGGCAAAAATCATATTGGTCGTTCTATAATAATGCAAGAAATATTGTAGAAATCATAAATGAAAACAAATAAAGAAAAAGAAATTATAAAGAAATTGATAAAAGGTGGATTGTGTTTTCGAACCCACATGTTGTTCGTCGCGGATCCAGCATCGAACCGCGAAGCCACAATGACTGGTTGAGAATACGCGAAATTAAAGATTAGGTAGTAAGTAGGTCCATGCCGTGTTATTTAAAAGCTTTTCAACTTTAACGACAAGAAGATAATGATTAAAATGGCTTAACAAGATATGCCGGTGGGTCAGTCAATGTTGGGTGGGTCAGACAATGTTGGTCACAGACTGTACCTGTCAGCTTATCTGTTACTTTTACAGCTGTGACTTGCCTTCTTCGCCTTGAAGCGAAATACTTATCATTTAATTTATGTACAGGGTTACACTTGGCAGTAAATTCCGAGGATTCCGGTAGACTCCATTTTCTCATTCCCCTGTAAAAGGAAACAGGAAACTGGTAACTAATTCGCTAAGGAAAGTGGCTTATAAAATCAATCAGTGATTATATAATTTTACTAGCTTTTGCCCGCGACTTTGCCCGCGTGATGGTCGGAAATTATTCACAGAAAATTCCGCCCCTAAGAGGGTTTTTAGGGACGGAATTTAAAAAAAAACCCTTTCTTATTTCGGTTTAGGCTGTGTATTGATATATCAGTCAGTCAGGACTTTGAATTTTATATATAAAATATACCTAATAAAGATTTTCCAAGAATTTGTCTAAGGTTAATCACTCATTTTTAATAAAAACCTTAAAATTAAGAGTGAAAATCTATGAAAGATATTTAACAGATTGTAGTAGCTTGATGTGCTGGCGTCTGTACAATTAGTGTTAAATTCCTACAGTTTACTTAGAAAACACGTGCAAATTCCGTTTAACAAAGAATTCATGAAATACGAACTCATTATTGATCAAGGTTACCGATTTAAAAAAAAAAAAACTAGATACAAAACATCGCGTTCTAATTTTAAATTATATCAGTGCATTACCGTCACAAATTGCGCGGGCATAAAAAGTTAAGAACGTAATGGCGATTGCATTTTACTGTGAATTTTGAATTAATCTGTGAGAAACTGGTTTACGGTTATGGTCACCCTTCGTTTGTTATCTGCATCAGTGAACTAATGGTGAATTGGCGACCGTGGACAATCACCGTGAGAGCTTAACTTCTCGATCTGACCATTGCCGAACTTATCAGGAACATTAACGCACCCAAATGTTAATTTGATATGCTAATTGCTAAACACTTCGCCAACTTTCTGCTTTTTCCATTTTCATTCCAGCCCAAAACCATTTGAATTATGAACATGGCATTCAATTACAATTTAAAAAATTGAATTATCACATTACCATTCCAATTTCTTTTGTCTTACGCCAGTACGCCACTCAAAAAGTTTGTCTTTCATAGATTTTCAACTTTATCTCTAAAGCATAAGGTTCAAAGTTGATTGGGAAAATTTAACAGTTTCGGGTAGCTTGATGTGCTGGCGTCTGTACCTAGGCCCTCTGTGTGGCGAATTGAAATCGAATTTGAATACTAATAAGTAATTATTTATTGTATGTCTAGTCATGATTGCGATTTGAATAATAATGGCACTTAATTTTACTAATCGCGATGTAATAACGTTTTTATGATATCTTTGATACTGTACTTATACGAGCACCTAATTAAAGAAACCCCCGGGCCCCGTCTTGTCTATGTCTCGTTATCGGGTAAGCTTTCACGGACTCATTGTTGACTATTTGACTAATTAATGTAAGTATTTAAAAGTAGATCCGCCATAGTAAAGGACACGGTGTCGCCGGTTTCCGTCAACACGGCACAAAGCTTGTTTTCAACTAAAATGTCACGTAAGCGGGCCCGTTCCTATACATAATTCATACAACAAGGCTGAAACTCATTGATTGCCCGCCGGACTACGCTCCACTAGTACTACAACCTCTACATTCACGCCCTGTCTCCTTCTGAACTAAAGTCAACCTTCTTCTAAACAGACAGAACTCAAAATTGAACGAACGTGATTAGTATTCGGGTGGCACTCGAAATTGAATCTTGAGACTGGGGTGTAAGCTTGGATTTGGGTAAGCAAGTGTTTGGTAGACTGCTGGTTGACCTTGGTCGGTCGAGGGGTGTTCCAAGGTGGCGTCTGGCCCCTCCACCCCTGGGTGCGATGCGTCGGCGGCTTGCGTAATAGATATTTTTATATGTTCAGCCAGAAATTTTGCTGAGTCGTCATGGCAACAAAAGCTTATGGATAGAATATTGGCTGGTAGTAAAACATTTGCGAAAAAAATGGCTACAATTATTGTCGCCATTGGTTAGGTCTTTATGTTAGTTTTGAAAAAACCTGACTAACACTCTCATAAAAGTGCAATTTGCACCAATACGACAGTTTTTTCCGAAAAATATTTTATTTAATTCCTATCAAATCAAAACCCTGTCGACTGGTATCTTATCCAAAACAATGTAAATTCTCTCTCCGTACAAAGTCTCACAACAAACACAAAGAGATTATAACATAAATCTATAATAGTTTCCTAGAAATCTTAGCTAATTTATCAATAATAAATCATTTATCATTCAATAAAATCCCTGATCACACTGTACTGGTGCAAACAAAAACCAAACACGCATCGATTTCATGACTATTATGATATTAAACAACATCGTTTGCCTAGCCTTTTCCCTACAATGTTGGGGTCAGCTTCCAGTCTAACCGGATGCACCTGAGTACCAGTACTTTCCATGGAGCGTACTTATCATAATATCACACTAATATCATAAAGGCGAAAGTTTGTGAGTTTGTGTGTGTGTTTATATGTTTGTTACTTCTTCACGCTCAAACGGCTGGACCAATTTTGATAAAATTTGGTATGGAGGTAGCTGACACCCTGGATTAACATATAGACTACTTTTTATCCCGATATTCCCACGGGATCGAAACTTATGCGGGTGAAACCGCGGGGCGCAGCTAGTTAAACAATAAAAAAAAAATCCGATTAAAAAAAACTACAAAGTGAAAAATAAATATAATTTCGGAAGTCGGTGTCTTTGTATCTATCTGTATTTTAGTTTTTGCCACCGACTTCCGAAATTAAAGTTATTGGTCACTGTAGTGTTTTTTTTTTGTTAAAAAGTTTTTATTCCTCGCTTTATATAGACAGCCTGAATTATATCGTTTATTGACGTCAAGATAAATAACGCGGTGACTGAAAGTTACTAGACGATACCAACATTACAGGCAGACGTTTGAGAGTAGGTAAGTTAATAAAAATATGGCGCAAGAGAATGGGGGGATTGAGACAAGGAAAGAATGGCAATGCCCCAGATACGAGTTGATGGTTGAAGCTGTTCATGGCTAGTCACAAATGAGTCTGTCAAATCAAAAACAAATTAGGGTGACAATCAGCACTTTTTGAACGTCAAAATTACCTAAGAAAGTCCCCCAAAACCCTAATCCTTCACCACTTCCTTGTGTTTTTATCTGGAACTTAGATAAATATCGGTCATACTTATACTTAGATATACTAATATACTAATCTTAAGGTATCGAAAGAACCTAACCCAGTAACTAATCCATACTTAATATTATAAATTCGAAAGTAACTCTGTCTGTCTGTCTGTCTGTATGTTACCTTTTCACGCCTACCACTGAACGGATTTCTATAAAATTTGGCAGAGATATAGATTGCATCCTGGGGAAGGACATAGTAGTGTTTTTATCGACATACCTCGCGGGCGAAGCCGCGGGCGGAAGCTAGTAATATTATAAATTCGAAACTAACCCTGTCTGTCTGTATGTTACCTTTTCACGCCTAAACCACTGAACGGATTTCGATAAAATTTGGCAGAGAGATAGATTGCATCCCGGGGAAGGACATTGGATAGTTTTTATCGACAGGCCTCGCTGGCGAAGCCACGGGCGGAAGCTAGTAATATTATAAATTCGAAAGTAACCCTGTCTGTCTGTATGTATGTTACCTTTTCACGCCTAAACCACTGAACGGATTTCGATAAAATTTAGCAGAGAGATAGATTGCATCCTGGGGAAGGACATAGGATAGTTTTTATCGACATACCTCGCGGGCGAAACCGCGGGCGGAAGCTAGTATAAATATAAGAAGAGGTCAGATAACACTTGCTACCTGTAATGTTCATTTGGTAAAGCCCGACTTCCCCAACACAGATAAGAGTAGGCTTTTTTGACGATTGTCTGTAGGCTCTCCTCTCCTGATGATGACTGTTCAAACGTGCCTTATATTTATCGAGAGCCAGACATTTACATAATATTTGCAAGAATCAATGACAGGCGAAGGTCGTAGATAGCTCTACGATACTTTAAAGAGATAAATTGTCTAGATAAACACATTACGGTATACGATACAATTAATCATACAGCATTAGCATAAAGCTCGTTGAGTTATGCGCCTTGGGCTATCATCATTAAAATATATTTCGGTTTTCTTGTTTAAGACTACATTAATTTTTAAATAATAAATAAATCTTTCTGGTACCTTATTAAAGAAATGTCATCATTTGTTTTCACCAAGACACTGCTTTTACTTAATTTCCGGCTGCTGTAAAACTGCTGTTTTTCCTTTATTTATCCATACTAATATTATTATGCGAAAGTGTGCCTGTCTGTTACCTCTTCACGCTTAAACCGCTGAACCGATTTAGATAAAATTTGGTATAGAGAAGTTTGAGTCCCTGGAAAGGTTGCGGGACTCAAAACACTCTACTCTCTCTTAAACTATCTCTATACCAAATTTCCCGTAAGAATATCGGGATAAAAACTATTCTATGTCCTTACATAGGAAGATAGTTTTTATCCCGGTATTCCCACGGGATCGACACTTATGCGGGTGCAACCGCGGGACGCTGCTAGTTCATTAATAATAATTAGACTTTGATAAAGAACAAACAATAAATAAGACCATCCAAATAATAAGTTTGCCAATCATGAAGCCATAACGCACAAAGCTGGCTGAATTCTAGCTAAAAATGACTTACTTACATTGATTAGAGATAAGCAATTACACTTTCATAATGATCAGATTCGAGGGATTAATATTATTATTATGTTATTCGCACAAACTAAATATTGATTGCATGCAACTTGGACGTAACTTTTCAATTCAATTTCCTTTGGGGTAAAGAAATCATTTATATTGTCTTCCTTCTTTTCTAATTACATTTGCAGACAATTTATTTCGAGGAAACTGCCATTATTTATTTGATTAAGTTCTTTCAATAAGCAATCAATGATGTCCTTTTTTCGTAACAGATTTTATGCAAGTTTTTCCAAGAAAAAAAAAAAAACAAAAACCTGCCCTCGGCGTCAAAGTTTATCATGTAGTCGTACCGTGGCTTGCTGGGCACATTTTGATTTGTCATCTATACATGGCTGTGGAGGTCAAAAGGTTAATGAATAGTATCTGCATTATTAATTTAATCAAGTGTTACACTGTTACATCGTTAGTAGTTTAGTTCGTCCTTTGTAACACCCTTGCCTTATTACTATTAATTATTACTATTATTATTTTTTTTAATGACAGTCGTTTATTTTTACCATTTTTGTAAATATGTGAGCACCATGTATCTGATCTATCAGATAATTAATTTATATGTTATGGTTTAATTTTTTATTCTTTTACCTATTGTGGTACAGTAATTTTAATTTAGGTGCATCGTCTTATTATAAATTAATGTACATGCAAAATATTGTAAAACATTTTAAAAGAGTAACGGTGGAGTTTCTTGCCCATTCTTCTCCATACGAAAACTACATTTTGGAATGGGCGACTAGAATCAATTCTATTTTAGTAATTTTTGATGTTCAAAAGTGCCTGTTAAGTGCCTATTTGAAATAAACGCTTTGACTTTGTAAAATCGCATAGCTTATTGTTATTTTGTATGTCCCGAAAACATTATTTCCTCCATTGGGTGCGAATGTCCCGAAGCGAAGTACTGTTAGTTATTCTGAGCCCGAAGTCCCATTTCTGCCGCATAACACCTGCTATTTTTCTTTCCGCATATAGTCCGGCCTTCTTGCAAAATAAACGTAGATTATAAAAACACCAGTTCTATAAATAACTAATGTACACACGTAGGATTATCTTAGATACTATTTAAAGATCTTTTATAGCGTAATGTAAGACAATAAAATGTAAGCAAACTCATTCAAGATCGCAGTGTAAACAGACTGGCGCATGGCGTTCGTACTTACAGCAAAATTATGTAAGGTAAAGTAAATATAGTATAGATAGCCCCTATACTTACATTCATCATGGTTTTTTTTTTCTAACACAGCTATAAATAACTAGAGTTGCCACTCACAATGGTAGTTTCTTTGTAGACCAACTCTAAAGGCTCCTTCAAACAGGCACGATACGCGATAAAATCGCGGGCGACACAAAGGCACCGCAAGTCGCGCAACGAGCGGTGCCTTTGTGTCGCGCGCGGTTATATCGCGTTTCGCGCCTGTTTGTAGGAGCCTTAATCCAATCCAACTGACCGGTAGACAAAACCTCCACTTCTTAATATACCTAGCTGCATGGGTTCGATGACATATGTCAAACTCGCTGTCAGTGAAATTCCAGATAGGGCTCGCTAAAAATTGGCACCCCAAAGAACAGTTTTGGCTGGTTTAGAAAGAATATAAATTCTTCCTATATTCTTGTATCCTATAATTATAGTGGGGCCTGAGACTTAGTACTAACAGCCGCACGGGTCCGATCGGTCAGGTTAAGCTACGCTTGCCGGTGTTGGTCCCTGGATGGGTGACCATCTTTACATACCAAGACCCCTCCATGCCTCGGAAAGCACGCTAAAGGCTCCTACAAACAGGCGCGACACGCGATAAAATCGCGCGCGACGCAAAGGCACCGCAAGTCGCGCAACGAACGGTGCCTTTGTGTCGCGCACGATTATCCGGAATTCCGGCTGCCATTCGTGGATCTTTTACATTTGTTACGGGTCATCAGAAGCTCGAAAGTCAGACAACAAGTCTTGCCAAAGGGTATCGTATTACCCAGTACCTGGGTTGTGAAGGTCAGATAGGCAGTCGCTCCTTGTAAAATACTGGTACTTAGCTGCATCCGGTTAGACTGGAAGAGTTAGGAAAAGCCTAGACAGATGATATTCTTCCCATATTCTAAATGATTTATTTCTTTAAGTAGGTTTGTACAAACACTTTTACACGTTAATCATATTTTTTTAAACTAGATGAGGTCGGCGTTTCCTATCTGACCTTTCTGAGAAGAAAGGCCGAAACAAACTCAGAGGTCACAGTCTCTTTTAAAGTCCAGACAAAATCTTGGTCAGATCCTGTGAAGACCATGTAGATTGGTGTCTGAAATGGTCTTTTGAGGAAAGAACGACACAGATTGAGCGGACCTGTCCAATCAGTGCCCGCATTTGTCAAAAATCGTGCAGCTCAACTCAGAACTTGAGGATTCTACCTCATTACAATATTTTCCACGTTTATCACGAATGCGAAGTGAAATTACGTCTCGGACCTTGGACAGCCAGCTCAACCTTGCTGCTAATCTCTTCACTTAGGCACGCGGCGCAGGTTATTCTCGTACGGAAACTCTTGCTTACTACACCACCAAAGAATCCTGAGTTGATTACCTAATGAAATAACACGCGAGTTTCAAATATTTTCCACCATTTTCCACGAAGTTGATTCATAGTTTCAGTATTCGGGGGCGCGCGGTGTCTTGTGAGTTGCGTCTTGTCTAAACAATTGGTCGTCCATTGACGGCTAACGTGGCGTAGGGCTGCCTCGAGCGAGTAAATAAGAAAACGTGATTTATAATTTTTTTTCTGAACAGTTATTTTCCCGAGCTGCTTGAAGTGCGACGTGGAGTCACAGAATTCTTTGCCTATACCATAGGTTCTCAACCTCATTTTGCCCACCACAGTACCACACACACTTTGAGAATTTTTGAAAAGAGAACACTTCTTTAGACGCGTTGGGCATTTTTTGAGATGGGTAAAAACCATTGAACTCGCGTCACTGTTACCGTAACCGACACCGCGCTACATTCGGATGTGTTCGGCTGTCCTCCAGATGTACTCGGTTTTAATGTAGGTATTTCCGATATGTCAGTGAGTGATGGCAAAGTATTCTGTTTGTGTTTTGTTTTTCACTTCTTTGTCGGCACTCCCGGAGTGCCACTGTTTTTTTTGAGCCCCCAATAATTTTACTTACCTTCTGTCGCGAATCTGGAACAGCTATTGCCACGATTATAACGTATAATACCGGCGCCTCACATTGGATTATGATTTCGGTCCAAGCTTGGCTACGAATTGAATGGCCAATCATTGTAGCCAATTATTGTTCCGTTAATGTCCAATATCTGTCCAAGACCGATATACACATTGGTGTATTGGATCCAAGACTACAACTTGTAGCCAATATACCCAATGTGAGGCGCCACCATAATATTATAAATACATATAAGTAGTCATAAGGTGAGTAAAGGTGGTCGCTGAGAGCCCTAGATCAGCATTACGATTAGGTATTGATTAAAGAAAAACAAAGCGAAGTACAGACTGTTTTTATCAGCAGATAATAAATGAAATTGCGCATGTTATTGAAAAACATAGTTGGCTAACATCCTTATTTGTGTGCTAAAATTCGCAAACAACTAGAGTAGGTGCCTATCTAGGAAGATTAAATACATACTTACGTCTATCAACGTACACTAGATAAGATACTAAATTAACGCGTACTTATTTACCTTGTTTGTCGGCAATTGTTATAAATATTATTTTTATCAGGTTACTGAGTACGCCTTTTTTATTTAGGTGTTAAGGCGGAGATTCCTTGAAAACGGTCAAAAAGTTGTTTTTTTAAAGCAGTGTATCTCTTAAACCGTAAATAATTTTGACCAAAAAAAATATTATGATATCCTCAAGTCTTATTTAAATACCTACAGCGATGGAACTCAAATCATAATTAAACATAAATTAATGCATCAAAAAAATCTTCAAAAACACCTCTTGATTGTCTTTAAAAGCAGTTTATCCTTCGTTAACAATTTTAATTATAATTAAAAATATGCCATTAAATTTCTAGTGCCAAACTGCATTCAGTGATGGATTATATTAAATAGTAGTAGTAATAACTTTATTAGTTTAGCAGTAATAGTCGTTGAACTTGGGTGTTGGATAATTTTGTACCAAAAATACAAAATCCTTAGAATTAATCCTATATAGTGACTAAGATTAAGTAGTTGCTTGTTTATAACAGGTAAAGACTTGCATTGAAAAAGAAAATATGTTTTTTTTTTATATTCAGAATAAAGAACAACAGAATCGTACTACATTGTGATAACGGGCTACTACGGAACCCAACACTGTGCGTGGCCCGACACGCACTTCGCCGGTTTTTTTACTAAATGCATATGAATACGGTACTTCTACAAAAAAACAATTTTTAAAGTTTTTGTCTGTGTTTGTTTCGGTTAATCTCCGAAACGGCTGGACCGATTTTGACGGGACTTTCACTGGCAGATAGCTGATGTTATAAGGACTAATTTTTGTTACACATTCTAGTGGTATAATTTCCGACATCCACGCGGCCGAAACCGCGGGCAGAAGCGTGGACAGTTTTTTTTAAAAATTATTATGGCAGCAAACTTTATTAGTCTACCGCCCCGCTTACTCGAAGTTAATCAATAACGGGTTGTTTACATTTTGATTAGTGTCAGTGATTAGCTAAGTTCACAAGCAAGTGCATGTGCACTTAGCGATCAATACTTCTTCTGTTTCACTTTATAATCACTTGCATTAAGTAAATAGGAAAACTAACAACTTATTTATAATCATTATTTCTAAGGAATTCTCACCATTATACACTTGTGTGCAAAAAATCGACCCACTCCATGGTCTTCGATTTGTAACAATATAATTCAACAAGTTTTACTAACAATAACCTAATATATTGTATATTAAAACCTTCCCGATATATGTAGAATACATTAGTGAAAGAATTATTAAAACTGAGTCATTAGTTTTTGAGAAAATCGCGAACTTCCTTTTTAGGGTTCCGTAGCCAAATGGCAAAAACGGAACCCTTATAGATTCGTCATGTCTGTCTGTCTGTCCGTCTGTCTGTCTGTCTGTCTGTCCGTCCGTATGTCACAGCCACTTTTCTCCGAAACTATAAGAACTATACTGTTGAAACTTGGTAAGTAGATGTATTCTGTGAACCGCATTAAGATTTTCACACAAAAATAGAAAAAATACAATAAATTTTGGGGGTCCCCATACTTATAACTGAAACTCGAAATTTTTTTTTTCATCAAACCCATACGTGTGGGGTATCTATGGATAGGTCTTCAAAAATGATATTGAGGTTTCTAATATAATTTTTTTCTAAACTGAATAGTTTGCGCGAGAGACACTTCCAAAGTGGTAAAATGTGTGTCCCCCCCCCCGTAACTTCTAAAATAAGAGAATGATAAAACTAAAAAAAATATATGACGTACATTACCATGTAAACTACCACCGAAAATTGGTTTGAACGAGATCTAGTAAGTAGTTTTTTTTTAATACGTCATAAATCGTAAACCGCATTTTACCATTCATTCAATCAACTCAAAAATAAAAAAAACATTTAATTTCATAAACATAAACCTTATGCATAAACCCGGATGTTACGGAACCCTCGGTGCGCGAGTCCGACTCGCTCTTGCCCGGTTTTTTTTTAGGGTTCCGTACCCAAAGGGTAAAAACGGGACCCAATTACTAAGACCTCGCTGTCTGTCTGTCACCAGGCTGTATCTCAAGAACCGCGACAGCTAGAATTTGAATTTTTCACAAATTATGTATTTCTTTTGCCGCTATAACAACAAATACTAAAAACAAAACAAAATAAATATTTAAGGGGGGCTCCCATACAACAAACGCGATTTTTTTGCTCTTTTTTGCTCGATATCAAAAATGGCAACATGTAGGCACTTGAAATATTCACAAAATACTCAGTTGTATTTTTACTTTAATAATAAAATTAAAATAAAATAAATATTTAAGGGGGCTCCCATACAACAAACATGTTTTTTCGGCGTTTTTGCCTTGTGGTACGGAACCCTTCGTGTGCGAGTCCGACTCGCACTTGGCCAGTTTTTTAAGTCTGTTAACAAAATTTTACATTTGTCAATTTGATTGACATAAAAAGTCACACACTTTTTCCGAGCAAAAGTGAGTGATGAGGATAAGTCAGCTAGTAAATAAATAAAAACGTATTTTGTGAGTGTGAGGGATACAACCCTGGACAGCAGACCATTTCATTAGTTCATTGCCAATTTTTCACCGACATGTAAACTTTAAACACTGAACCCATGTGAATTACATAGAAAAACGTAGGTGCGAGTTATGTATCAGCTGCTATCCCCATGCAAAACATATTATGTAGTTACATAACTGAACAACGGGGGAGAAAAATGAGTTATCGGGTTTCGGGAATTCTGGATGGCCGTTTGCAGGGAACTGGCCAGCAACCTTTTTGTTCTCTTTTTAAATACGATTCGAATTTTAAGCATACTTCTTTCAACGCCAACCATGCTAAAAATCTGTGCAAATTAAAGAGTGATCTCATCCTGTAGTGGACGATTTTACCAAGAGTCAAGAGAGAAACAGAAATTACTTACAACGACAACATTATGTTTTTTTATATTGTAGAATGCTTATACTTTAGTATGAATAGCTTTTGCGTGGTAATAACACATAAATAAAAGTTGCCAAAGTTACTGTGACCTTCTACTTGACGAGTCCGCGTAGTTTTTCGCTAAATCGAGCCGTTTAGGTACTGACAGAATAAGTTACGTAAGTGCCTAGTTATTTTGACGATAAACTAAAACGTGAGGCTTCGAGGGCTGTTAAAGGAAAAACGTATTAATGGCACGCAACGTGGGCCGTATGTAGGCACGTGCCGTCAGAAAAACAGTTGCTAAATTGCAAGTAGGCCGAAATATGTTAGTTGGACCGCGCCCACGCGCCAACTTACTGTGAGCCTAGAAAGCCCATTGACCCACCTACCTCGGGCCCTTCCGAGTGAGTGACGCGCCAGGCCGGGGGCGCCGAGGGAGCTCCGCTTGCACCAGCTATCTTAGCACACGTTCCGCAGATGAGTCTCGACGGAAACCCCGCCGTTCTCTCATTACGTACATTGTTTTGGAGCCAGTGTTTTGAACGCGCCCGACGCCATTTTGACGCAGCCGTCACATCGTAATGTGCAGTTTATCTCCTCGCTTGTAAGGCCTACAATCGATCGCCACACCAAATAAACAATACAAAGTTGTAGATTGAATGATGAGTATGTTGATAACGTATAGGCATGTTATTTCTCCCACATTTTTAGTGTTGTTATTCGTACAAGGAATTCGATAACGAACTATCAAGAGAATAGAAGCATCGTTTTGGCGGCGCATCGCTTTGATTACGAAATGTAGCAAGCATAGCGGACGACCAAGCGACAAAAAAACTGGCCAAGTGCGAGTCGGACTCGCACACGAAGGGTTCCGTACCACAAGGCAAAAACGCCGAAAAAAAACACGTTTGCTGTATGTGAGCCCTCCCTTAAATATTTATTTTATTCTCTTTTTAGTATTTGTTGTTATAGCGGCAACAGAAATACATCATCTGTGAAAATTTTAACTGTCTAGCTATCACGGTTCATGAGATACAGCCTAAATACGAAAGTAGAAAATACTGCGAGCAGTCGTTAATTTTTTTGTAATAATTATCTTCAGAGGCAAAATATTTAAGAGTCTAACATTTACGCATTTGTTGGTGGGGTGTGAGTGTTTGGTGCGTCAGGGCTGGGCGAGGTTGGCGTCTGGGGGTCGTCTGCGGCCTGGCCACGACCTACATCCGCGCCTCACCCCCAGCTGGGGGGGCGAGCGGGGGCGGTGATGACGCGCGCCGTCTGCCTCCGCCCTGCACCCCGCGCACCTCGCACCTGCGTTATGTAAGACGAATGTGTTTTGCTGATAGCGATGTGGTTAGCTGTGCTCATTCGAACGAGATGACGGGCTTTGCTCTAGGGCCCATGAGATTACATGGGTTTTAAAGCGCCCCAGTAGATATTGAGTAAATGTTTCCCCTTTAGACATGGTATCTGGCTTGAACTCAACTGCGTTCTCAATGCTGTGCCTTTGTTTGGACTACCAACCAAGCGGAGCAGGGTTAAAAAGGGAGAGACTCCAAGATGTTTAGAAACAAAATACTTTATACCTACACTACAGCTATTTGATCAAATCATACCAGTCACAAGCACCTATCCAACGAAATTCAGATTCGTCACTACAATGCCAACTTCCGGGCACCAAAACAACGATAAAGATTAATTAGAAAGAATCTGCTTGTAGAGTTGACGTCGCGAATTTGTAATGAGAGCAGTTCTCACCGCTCGCGCGCTCCTTGCTCCTCGGTATTCAGATAAGCCATTGACGTCAGTAAGGTGACCCTTTGACATTAATGTATTTACGTACTCCTAGCTGTCGCAGACACAAGAATACTTCCGCAGGGAGTCGCGACGGATTCTATTTATGATTTGCGCCATACAGCCATTGAATAGCGTTGGAAACTTTGCGAGGCGTTGTTGCCTTGAGCGTTTTGTAGACTCTTGTCATGGCTTTAGACATCTGCAGGGCTAGCATGACCGGAGACATTTTATCCACGGGGAGAGGAGAAAATACTATTCCCCTCTGTCAATTTTGTCCACCCTCCGAGCATGGCGACATGGGTGGAAAAACTATTCACGGTGGCTTACTGCCACCGTGAATAGTTTATAGCACGTTTGTAGCACGAGACATTTTTATAGTACAATTAATTCTCCAAGAGATATACTTAAACCCACCAAGTTAGGACGAGGACAAATTTCTCCCTTTGTTATGTCAAAATATCTGTAATTTTTCTCTTCCACTAGTCGCCATGCTATAGGCGGGGGGTGAGTATCCACGTCTAATGTCAAAAAGTAATATAATTCTCTTTCCCCCTGTTGTCGTGCTTTGGCAGGTGGATAATAGTAGATTATGCACCGAGGGGCTAAAGTTGCGTCTTATGTCACGGGCGTCATATTGAATCTCGAGCGCAATGAAGGATTTGGGATTTAACTCACGAGCGAAGCGAGGGAGTTAATACAAGAATCCTGAATGCAGCGAGGGATTCAAGCTAGCCCAAGGCAAAGACACCTTTAGCCCAGAGGAGGATACTCTACTTTTTACACCTACTGTGAGAAAATAATAGCCATAGTACGAAAATTCGCGCCTTTATTACGTCTACCAATAAGTAGCCAAGACACGATCTATTCGATTTTCAAAAAAAAAAGTCTCTTCTACGGTCTCGTCGTGTGTGTCTATTGATATCACTCTCATGGAAGTGGCGTTTGTGTAAACTAAGCTTTATACAGGGCTGGTAGAATGGTTTTGGATGATTGGCTGTATGCATTTTGAATTTAGAACGTCATTGGAGACGCTCGTGAAAATAGAGTATTTTTGATAAAATGTGATAAATCGACTGTAGTATAGATAGGTTTTATTATTTATTTATTAATTCACAAAATCCACAGCAATCTTAGCGCAGTTTACTTAAAATAAATTAACTAATGTTACAGCCAATTAGGTACTATTACGGTATTACGGCGCGGTACGGTATTTGTTATTTAATGCCAGTTTTAATGTTATTCCATTCCTTTTAAAAAATGGTTCGTAGTTATCTAATTATTCTTACAATATTATGTCTTCGAAAACATGGCAACGATATGAAGAAGCAGTCGTTATGATTTTGTAGGAAATCGAGCAAATCATCCACGCGTAGTAAGGGTTTCGAGAATAGCTTTCCTCTTTCTGGCACCAAAGGGTGTTTGTTAGTACTATACCTACTGCCAATTTAGCTGAGCATGTGAGATTCCAAATTCAAATCACATTATTGACCAGCGGGTCATAATGAAATCCAGTACAACATTATTGACCGGCTGTGCCCCCGGCCACTAATGACTCACTTTAGGTTAAGGTTGCTTGACATATAATTTGACATTTTCGAGCAGGTGGTGTGAAAAATAATTTTATCCCTTGTCAGTGGAAATAACCGGTGGAGAAAAGTTTTATCCCCAGCCCATGCTAGCCCTGCTGGAAAAGGATAATATTGTTTAAAGGTGTAGTAGTGTATCTACGTTATACCTACTGATTACTATGTCCCAGACTTCTTTTAAATTTCTACGATTCCAGAATTGTTTGTCAATACTAATGATGTTTCGCGTTCTAATATGATGTCAATACCACTATTGAAATCATACGGAAATCCGACTTTTGAAAATTGGATACATATACTTATGAGTCTTTCTCTCAATTCCAGGTGGTGGAAACATTGGTATGTAAGCCGGAGCCGCCTGAATCGCCGCCGAAGAAAGTGCGCAGTGAGGACTACACGACGTACGCGCTGCTGCTGGACCCTTACGCGCTGCACTACCGCGCCCTGTCCGCCTTCCGGCCCTGGGACAAGCGCGAACCGGCGCTGCAGCACCCCGAGCGTGTGGTGCGCGTAGCCGACTGCACGTCCTTCGAGCGCGACTACCAGCCCAACGTCGCGCTCAAGCCGCTCACGCCTCCCGTCGACGACGTTACGTCCTCCACCTCGCCGCCGCCACACAGCGACTCGGAGCTCGCCGCGCGTCTGCTCGACGTCGAGGCGCGGCTCGCCGAGCGTGCCCGAATGCTCGACGAGCGCGAGGCCGAGCTCGCGCAGCGAGAGGCGCGCCTCGACCTGCGAGAGGCAGATATCGCGCGGCGCGAGCAGGAGCTCGACGCCGACAGACCCTCCCCGCACCCCTCGCCGCCTAAGCAGGAGGAAGCCGAGCCGCCGCCGTGTTGACCTACCCGCGTCATCATCAGGTTGCGCTAACAGTGATCGCTATGAACGCTCAGTGACATTGCGTGTCCACGGTACTCACAGTACAAAACCACGAGGTGCTGAACCAATCATGATGTACGATCCGTACGCGGCACCGTGTAAATATTTTTTTCTCTACTTGGATATTGTTGATCTTTGAAACCGAGTCGATTAAGACCTCTTTCTATTTATACTGTTTTGAATAATTTTATGTGGCGACACCGATTTCGGTGTTGCCACATTGTGCAGATTCGATGAGAGAATCGTTTTTACCACAGATTATACAGTAGCACGATGCAGATAAAAAATAGTTGTACATAATCATATCAAGTACAGTTTTATGAAATTAGTTTTTTGTACAATATACAGTTTTTCTTGTAGTCTCTTCAACGTGTGCCATTCTAAGGTACGTCTGTTACCTTTTCATATAACCTCAACTCTGTGCTTTTCCAATACCTTATTAACAAAATACTCACATATAATATAATATAGTAAAATAGTTATAAAAACTACAACCATAAGCATAATTTATACAGGGTTATTTTTAAGATTTATTTGCAATATCTGTGTACATACAATAAGCAATAATAACGGCGTTTTAAGTTAACTTCTACTTGTGTACAATACATAAACTTATTATAAACTTCATATTCCGGAATAGTAAGAAGTAGATACAATCAGTGGGCGGTGTTACACTATAAATCACTTTGTAATCATGTTATTACTTATAAAGCTCATTCTACACGCGATATAATAGAACCATTACGTAAATCATTTAACATTTTTGATGGTGTAATATCGACCTGCCTCCTACAACATTCTGCTCGACATCTACCGAACCTAGAGATTTTCATTTGAATAAATAACTCTGTATAAAACCTCAGCCATACCAAATAGTAATAATATTTCAATCACAACATGCATCATACCTCTTATATGTTAAAGGTTGTATGAAAACCATGTGGAAATAAGTTTATATTTGTTTACAGACACAAAGCCAATTGTAGGAGTGAGGCACGTTCGTAATGTTATTAATTAACTCGTAAATATTTTGTTGTGTCAGGTCTACATAACAGAACACTTTTGTTCTAATCCATCTGTCCCACTATAATGAACGGTAAGATGGTTAATGCAAATAATTATAATTTTCATGACCCCTGTGACCCAGTGGACGTCTTCCAGCTGATTTAAACTCATAACCGTTTTTTTCTTATATTCATAATGTTTGCACCTTAAAGTACAGCTAAATGATGTAATTACTTTTCTCCTATTAAATAGTGGGGTTGTATCTAACCTGACGGCTAGTGGGACAGTTGCATGTCATATTTCATAAGTTAAAGCTACTTTAGTAGAGTCCAGGCCAACAAAATTATCTTTATAAGGGTGTATCCCGCAGTCTACCTCATTGTACATAAAAATTTATTGGTCTAAATTAAGAAAAACTATGTAAGACACTGATCTTCATTTAGATTCTACAAATTGTTTTTTATCGAGCAATAATTTTTAAAAATTGTGAATTCGTCACTGCCTGATTCTTATCAATGTGTTAGGTTTTGTATCTCGGAAAAAAAAATGATTGGTTGTCAACAAAGTGGTCTTTGGTGGTGTTCTGAAGCGGTGTTGTACATTTCATGGATATTGTTGTACACCCATGGTGTTACTGTTTACAACAGCACCGGGAGGGACACACCGTGAATTAAATTCCTAATTGATTCGGTCGATACTAAAATTAATAATTATTGTAATTTTAACTTTGTCATCACAAGCTTTGATATCTTTAGTTCTCTTCTAAGACTTAAGTCTTTTCGTAGCATTTTAATTTATTGAAAACTTGTGATTTTTTTACGTCGTAAACAAAAGTTTTACGAGTAGTTGTTTTTAAAATATTTTTAAAAACTTAATGAATTATTAAGTATAGTATGTTGGGGTAAGATCGTTGCTGGGATAAGGCCGTACGAATCAAATTCCCGGCTTATTTGGCAATATTTTATAATGCGGATAACATTGTATTCTATGCCATTTTATTCTGCCCCGAAGAAGACGATCCGGACAATTTTTTTTGTAATAAAATAGCACCGAATTAGATTCATACGGTCTTGTTCCAGCGACGAACTTACCCCAACATATCTTATATAGGTATTGTCAATAACCGAAAAGCGGCTGACGGACTTTATGTTAAATGTAATTTATATACGTTTTGTAATAAATTTGAGCCACGCGTTTTTAGCCTTTGCCAGTAACAGTGCATTTTGATTTAGTGCATATTTTTTGTGACTGAGCAATTGTTGTTTATGTATTAAACTTGTGTCTATGAACTCTAATTTCGGATGATTAACATTCGAGCTTGTGTGATTTTAAGCTATGACCTCGTGGGCGCCTCGAGTTATTTCTTTTTTATCTGGTACGGACATTAAAATTAAATAGCGGTGATTAATTTCTTTGATTAACATCGGATTAACATATAAATTACGAATATCACCGTTGATTTCTAAATTATAACTGTTTAAATTATAAGTATAGGTATAATACTTTTGAAAAAATATGAGAAGACCACTTCTTTGAAATATTTTTTTTTTTTTTCATAAGGTGAAAGCGTCAGGGTAGTCCGCGAAATTCAAATGTGCGCGGTTCACCTTAGCGCATCCTTCAAATTCAAATGTTCGCGGTTCACCTTAGCGCATCCTTCAAATTCAAATGTTCGCGGTTCACCTTAGCGCATCCTTCAAATTCAAATATTCGCGGTTCACCTTAGCGCATCCTTCAAATTCAAATGTGCGCGGTTCACCTTAGCGCATCCTTCAAATTCAAATGTTCGCGGTTCACCTTGGCGCATCCTTCAAATGTTCGCGGTTCACCTTAGCGCATCCTTCAAATTCAAATGTGCGCGGTTCACCTTAGCGCAACCTTCAAATTTAAATGTTCGCGGTTCACCTTAGCGCATCCTTCAAATTCAAATGTTCGCGGTTCACCTTAGCGCATCCTTCAAATTCAAATGTGCGCGGTTCACCTTAGTGCATCCTTTTGTATGATTACGAATCATTGGCATAATGTTCATACCAGATTTGAGGCAACTATTTTAAAATAAACCCCAATTGCATTTTATTTTATGTTAGCTAGCGAACTGAGGAATGGATAAAAGATAATTATTAATTTTCTTTATATTAAAAGTACTTTCACGACGTTAATAAATTGGCAGCATATTACTGTAAAAATATCGTGAAAGTTCGACTTCAAATCAGTCTTGATTATCTGACTTACATAAAAAAAAATATAATTTTTAACCGATTGCATGGAGCCCAAAAGAAGGGTAATGTTTTTTTTTCAATTCGCTAGCTAAGCATTGCCATTTGCCGGGGTCGATAAAAAAAAAAAACAACAAATAGAATGAGTTGTGAAATATGATTTCACTAAGTGACTTTGGCTAAGCTCAAATTGTAGAAATGAAATCGAAACGATTTTCCTTTTGACGATATTTTTTCTTTCGAAGAGTGCTATGTTACGTAGTTAGTTTGTTATAGAATAAGATTTCAGTTTTAGCATAGGTTATCTCTAGTCAGAGACACTTTGAAAAAAATAAATTACCATTTACTTATTAATATATATTATTCAATATAGGTACCGTAAGCGAGTGTAATAAGAATAACTTATTGTTTTAAACATTTAATAGTGTACATTAGAAATGGACTGCATGTCTTTTTATTGTATAATAAGGTACCTCATATATATTGTGAAACTTTTCTGTCAGTACTGTTGTTGGATAATTTTGGTGCTACAATGTTTTGGCTTGGCTAACTTAGTGATTAATTGTATATAATTTAGTATTTATTGGCGAATATTTTGGTTCTACTAATCTTTTGGTTTTTAAATTACTTACTTATTATTTCTAAAAGAGAGTTCAATGAAAATCTATTTTGGTTTTGCGATATTAAAAAGATGAAAAAAAAATTAAATAAATGTGGCTAAGCCATTTTTAATCTTAAATAACGCTTTAATTATTAGCGTAGGTAATATTCTATTGTATCGATGGAAAAGTTTCAAAGTAAGCTCTCACTGTCTAAAATTTTTTATAAGTACGGATGGTGCTAAAGGACTAAACGTGGCTACATATTCTATTTCTAAAGACACTCAGTAGGTTGTATTCTTTTTCAATTTCGAAAGAGATTTGTTTTTTTTTTTCTATGTCTCCTTTAAAGACAGTGAGAGCAATGATAATGTAAATATTTGTTTTGCTGTACTGTACGAAGCTATGTATGGATGCCAGGCTGTTGTAAACTATAAAATACTTGAATTTGTCGCTGTAAACTATGTCTCCTTTTCTTTGGCAGCTTTGGCTTTTGGACAGAGGAATGAGACAAAGTTTCTCGCGTAATTGGTGATTTGCCAGGGTATTCACGTACTCTGTGATCTCATGTATGATTGTTATACATCAGTTATAAATACGTTATTGTGAAAGTCGCAAAATCTAAGTATTCAAAATATAAATTGCTTTTTATGCATTGTAAATTGTTTCACTAGATGGCGCTAAATTGATTTGCTTTCTCACCCTCTGCGTTTATTCCCCGTGTCTCCTTGTATTTTAATCATTTACTGCCATTCCTAATTGAAGTGAAGATGTCTAGATGGAAAAAAATTATAATAAGACTCAAAGATTTAAAACTATATCAATTCATAATAATAAAAGTACCGAATGCTGTTTTGTTTTGTGCCAATATTTGTTGTAAAGTGCACGGTGGTATGCTCTTAGGAATGGCATTAAATTCTGTAAACATTAAAAGCCAAGTTAGATCTTGTATTCCGGTTTTTAATAAGGCTGTAATTATAACTGCAATAAATCTTCACAATGATTACCCATGATGACTTTATAATCACCTATTTCGCAGTTCTACCCTCGAGAGTTAAATAAGTAAACGATATTGGCGCCATTTTTTTACGAGATTACATCATAAACCGTCGTCGTAATAGGCAATAGTGAGTAACGGACTTTTTACATAAAAATGTAAGAGATTATAATAATCTCGTACCTACTTGTCGAAAAAGGTTGCAAACGATATAACTCTTGACACATTATTATCTTGCCCTTATACATTGTATTTTTTTATTTATTGGCCAATATTTGTGAACCTGGTGAGATGTAGTAAGTCTTTTTTTGTAATCACTATTATTTACAGGGATACGAAGTAGATATATTGTTTGTAACAGATTATATAATTATTTGCGACTGTATTATTATAAGGCGACATGTCTTAGAGAAACGGCCTGATTATGAATTGTGTGTGTTTATATCAGAAAATTTATAAGTTGCTGCTTGAAACCTCTAATCCAAGTAAACATTCCTGTATGTTTTTTGGATTATGCAAAAACATTTTTCTTAATAATGAACAGTGGAAAAATCATTGTATATTGTAAAGTACCTGATAGATTAGAGTTATAAGATTATAATAAATAAAGTTCTGTTATGCACACACATGTTCGTAACATGTGGTTTCGTAAGTGTGTTTTTACTTGAAAATAAAAAAGCTTATAAGTACCTACCTTGTGGAGCAATAAAATGAAATGATTTCCAAGATAAGCGTTTCATTTCACATAGCTGCCTAACCGGCCAGCCCACACCAGCAATCAAAAGAACATCCAAAATCAAATTGGTACTTTGGTACCATCAGCGCTACCTAGCAGTAGCAACAAACAACTGCCGTAAATTCAACAACGCCATCTGTTGTAAAAGTTGGTAAACATTTACACAACACTACTTTACGGAGAATATAGATGGCGCTTCTAATGCTTAATTAAAAAATGAGTCGCAGTAAGCAACACTTCAAGATTAGATTATTTCAAAGAAATTTATCACTTCATCCTTTTTATTATCATACAATTACATTTGTGACAACATTACGTAGTATATTGAAACCTTTAATCCTTTATTTGCTATGTCATTGTGTTGCTTCACTTGCATACAAAATTCTGTATTATAGTTGTATGTATGTATAGACATAACAACAATCTGTTGACCTTGATTATATAAATTTTAAGTGAACTGAAGTCTTTATAATAGTCACATCTTTATAAATTCACAGCAAATTCATTTTTGCTGTGAATTTAGGTATAGTATTGATTTGTTACTATTAATCTAAGAGCTAAAAGAACACGAAATAAAAAAATGCATCTTTTATACAAAAATCTGATTTAATAACAATAATAGTGCCATTTATATATTAAATTTAATTATCATTTGGAATGATCAGATAAATACAACATAACACGTTACTCTTACAGGCATGTTGTTGAATCTTTATTGCATAACATGTGACTTGAATTGATGTGACCGACATTTTTCCGACGTTTCTCCCAACATCTTGCTGAGTATAAAGTTTTTGTGATCATTTAGTATAAAAATACCCCTACCTCAAGTCCGTAACCACATAAATACAACTAATACCAGTTTACAACCGGTTTAAGTTTACAGTTTGGAGCGAATCGCGTCGATTCTTCCGGCCGCGTGTCTTTGCAGATCCGTCAATTTCATCGCTAGACCCATGTTGCCTTGGATCTTAATCTTGCCTTGGAAGAAAGCTTTTTGTGGGTTCAGTTTTCCAGAAATTAGGTCGACTACGTCTTCGTCGCTGACGGTGAAGGTGACGTCGGGTTTCTCAGAGCCGTTGTACGAGACTTTGCCCTTGCCTTCCTTGGCGTTGATGACCCAGTAGCCTTCAGCGCCGTTGGGGCCGTTCTTCACTTTGAATCCGTAGATGCCTCGTACTTTTTCGATGAGATTGTCGGGGTCATTTTCCATCGCATCTTCTAGAATCTTCATGTATTTGAAGACCTTGAAGTCCTCGGGGTTCCCGGCGGCGGCGACCGCACGGGGGGTGATGTCAGCGAATCCTTTTTTGTACATGGTGACGACGACTGCTCCTCCGAGTCCAAGGTTGTGTTGCAGACCGATCTTGGCGCGCGGCACCTGAAGATATTCACATTGACTAATTAATGACTAGCGAGTACTAGCGACACACGTCTGCTAACAATGACGGGAACACAAACACTAGTAGTAACACATTACAACTTCATTAACTTTTCTATTAGAGGTCTCGAGTCCGTTTTCAATGTTAACGGTTGGGAAATAGCGAATAATAATCGTGGTTGCTTGGCTTGGATACAAGATATGTATGTAGTAGGTATAATGATCTGAGCAAAGGTTATTCTTATAAATAAACTTAATAATTTATGCATGAATAAAAAGTTTTGTGAATAATATTGTGTTAAGTATATCTACAAGTTCTACAGCTTATTGGCAAAGTTGTTTTTGCACTTATTTATGAAATCGCAGTTTGGCATTGGCAATAATTCAAACACTACTGAGACCGGACCTCAATGAGCAAATATAGTAATATAATTGGAGATTACCTCTCAAGAAACACTTGATTTTTTTTACGTTTTCGATTATTAATTATCTATCCACGTCTACAATTAGTTATCTTTACATAGTATAAAACAATGTCGCCCCCGCTGTCTGTAAGCTTAGATCTTTTAAACTACGCAACGGATTTTAATGCAGTTTTCAGCAATAGATACGAGTGATTGAAGAGAAAGGTTTATATGTATAACACATGCATAATTATTATAGTTAATAGAGAAAAGCATATACCCTCAAAGATTCGTAATGTGATGTCGTAACAAACATATTGTTGTGCGCTTACATTGCAAATGCTGGCTAAAACTTACGAGATAGATCAAATTAATGTACTACGATAAAAAAGTCCGCAATGGTATAAATGTTTATCTCCTAAGGATAACCCGCAGTAACCATTTTTATCTTCTACATACTACAAAAAAATAAGGGTTATTTACCAAGCTATTTTAAACAATACAGTATTATTCCATATCCAATTAATTACATTAGATACGTTGTGCATTTCATGTTGAGCTAGCTTGAGCTAGCATGAGAAGCTATCAGAAATTTGAAAAAGCGGGGGCATAGCGGCTAGCGGGTCGGTACGAATTTCGCCGGGACAGCTAGTAGACTATTATTAACAAATAATTTGGCAAAAATAATAACAGTAACAATATCAACACAAACGGATACAAGACCACATCTTAAGAACAAGACAAGAACATAATAAGACATACAAATGAACAGGACACCAGAGAATGGAGAATCATACAACGAAATGCACATACACAAGGAACAATTCTATGTACACAATATTATGCATCTTACACATTGATAGAAGTTGGCATAATGTCATAAATTATTGTAAGTATATGATTATCTATACATATAATAAATCTGTAGAAGGGTCAATTCTGTACATTGAAAATATTGAAAAAATAAATAGCGGGGGGTGTTGCTGGATCGATACCAAACCCAGATATGTGATTAAAACAATTTTTGTCTGTCTGTCTGTCTGTCTGTCTGTCTGTCTGTCTGTATATGCAGGCATCACGTGAAAACTAACGGTTCGATTTCGATGAAACTTGGTAAAATTATACCTTATTATCCTGGGCATAAAATGGGATACTTTTTTTCCTGGAAAAATACGTAGAAAAAAAAAAAATTATTTTTCAGTTTTATTCATAGACGTTGTTCTGTAGAACCGCGAACACACGTTGCATTACCCGCAGTGGATAATTTTCCATTTCAATTTAAGAGAATACAGTTTCCTGTAGCTTTGTGTTACACCATGACAATAAATAAGGCTCAAGGTCAGACCCTAGGAGTTGCTGGCGTAGATCTTACCGCGAGTTGTTTTTCACACGGGCAACTTTACGTAGCTCTTTCCCGTGTGAGCAGTCCAAGAAATCTTCATGTTCATATTCCGGACGAGCTCACTAACAATGTTGTGTATGCTGAAGCTCTCAATTAACTTTCTGTCGCATTGTCACGATCACTTTTTTATTATTGCAAACTTTTCGTCACTGTCAGTAATTTACTGCTACATGCTACTTATCAAGGTCGGAATTACTATGAAAAAAATACTTACTACAGAACGCGAGCTCAACAGCAGTAGCTCAATAGAGGGATCTCCTTAATTATTATAGGCTTAGCCGTATTTGGGTCCAATAGATATTTATAAGTTGTCATTGTCAGAGTTACTCAAAATGGAGAAATAAACCATCCATGCGAAGACCGACATCCGCGCGGACGGAGTCGCGGGCGGAAGCTAGTTTAGGCATAAATACGTACACGCCGAAGTGCAAAATGCAAACAAATAACATCGGAATACCTATATTCATTGTATGACCATATGCACCGAAGAAATTGCGCCCTCATTTGCAACTCGATATCTCTTCAAAGATGGCTCCTAAATACATAGAATCAAAGTCGTTTCTGTGTACTCGCTTAGCTTCTTCTAACTACTGTATGATATGATGGATTTTGACGCGGCTTTCAACAATAAATCTAATTTTATTCGAGATTTGGAATTAATATAATTAATTTTAAACAATGAACAATATGTCAAATATAAATTCGACGGATACATTAATTTGTATGACGTGATTTCATTTTTTAATATTTCCTGTTTTCAAATTAAAGTAATATTTACGTATTTTAAACAAATATGTATAAAAGCGCGGAGTCATTGCCGTGCATACCTATAAGTTTAATAAAATATGCATCAACTGACTGCGTGTACGCATTAATTACTTTATTATGTTAAACAAAGGTTCTGGACGTGTCTTTATCGAAATACTACTGTATATTATTGAGTTGGTGGAAGTTCAGTTTTGGCACATTGGGTGTAAGTAGATTTTTCAAAAGGTCATCAACTGACTGCGTGTACGCATTAATTACTTTATTATGTTAAACAAAGGTTCTGGACGCGTCTTTATCGAAATACTACTGTATATTATTGAGTTGGTAGAAGTTCAGTTTTGGCACATTGGGTATAAGTAGATTTTTCAAAAGGTACACTTGGTGCAGGAGAAAGCAGTCTTCCAGACTATGTATGTGGGAATGTGGTAAGGACTTCCCATCGTCATCGCGCCCCTTAGTCATGAGGAAGCGACTGAGAAGAGGATTTGCGTACCACACTCAATCACAATCCGGAGGATTTTGAAGGAAATTGCTAATCCATTGCTTCATATGTTTGAAAACTTCGTCTGCTCAACAACGTAAATGATGCAATGAATGTTGTTGAACTGTCAAAATGAAAGGCATTGCCACTGTCAGTTTAGTTAGGTTAAGCAGGTTTAAAACCCGTGAAAGAAAGAAACATCTATGCAAAGGGATATACATTTTGTGCTAAAATGGGGCGAACGTTGATAAGAAGGGCCAAAGGTGGACGAATATCACTTTAGTCTTCTATAAACAAAGTATAAATAAGTGAGCCTTTGTATCAAGAAGCCAGATTGCCAGCTAAATTAATCTCGATCGGTCCAACCGATATTTACTGGCAAAATTCCGTTTTTAAACGATCTGACGAAGACAGAATTCAGTTCAGTATGTATGTTGTTAACTAAGCGTACAACAAGCAGTTCTAATTGGAAAGTCTGTTGGCTAGGCTAAGGCCACTGATTAGCTAACATTAGGAACTGGCCCTGGCTAATCAGTTGAATGCCGTAATTACAGAAACAATTAAAAATCCACTGTGCCTCGCGTGGAGCCACGTTCGATACAAAGGGTTGAGGAAGAAAGTTTAAGATATACTGTAGTTCTTCAATTGCTAATGTTGTCTTACTTGATCTCGTTTATACAAGGCTCAATTTTAGCCATAACTGGTGTTAAAGTTTTAACCTCGATGCAAAATATGCAAGTTACAGTTAAAATCGCGGTTCACATTCGACCACGTTGGGTCAAGGAAACCGCGTTCTGGTAATTATGTGGTAGCGCGGAGTTAACAGCATGAGCATAGATACCGAAAACCAACATTTGACTTTTATAATACAGTCAGGGAAATTAATTATCAAGCAAATTGACCACCTACGTTAATTTGCTGTTGTATGTATCCTTACATAGTTTATAACAAAGTCGCCAAAATGTCTGTACGCGCAATGACTGACCGCGCATAACTTCCAAATGACTGCACCAAATAATTGGATAATTCTTTTTTTGTGTTCGGTATTGCCAGGACAAGGTTTGTATGAAAGAAAATTTCGGAAATTCGATAATAAAAACAATTGCACCCGTGCGAAGATGGGGCGCGCGCTAGTTTCATACTAATGTCACAGAACGAAACTTGTGATTTGAATAAATACGGACAATTGACGTTGCTAGTCAGTTCGCTTAAAAAATTATTTCCTTGACTTTACAACCTACATACAATGTTCATATTTTGATCGGCGTATGCGCATTAATAATTTCCTTTGTAAAATGACAACTTGGTAGAGGTAAACGTCCGGTTGAAGGCTGGCGTTGACAGTAATCAATTCTGATGTTTTCATTTGAAAATGTTATTTATGGCAGGAACTCGGTAGATTTTCTATAGAATATTTCTATAACAATTTCTCTATAGAAAAGTAGGTAATTTATTTTTGTGTTTATAAGAAGGGCAGAAATGCTGCTACATGTAATAAAAAAAAAAATCAGGCAGTATAGGTATTACATAAAATAAAATAAGATTTCACATTTAATGCATTATTATTTATACTTTTTGAAAGGTCCTGAGTTAAGATACTAATTCCAGAATTCATAATTTTAGCGTTGATAACAAACTATGAAGATTTATCTACTTAGCCCACGACATTAAACAAGTTATTTTCTATAAATAACAAGAGAAACAACGCATTTAAAGGTCAGAGTTCATTATACCGACTGAACCACGTATAATTTTATCCTATTTTCTATTTTAATAGCAACGCAATAATCTACTGGCCGCCATGTTGGATGCGGATAGGGCTGCCATCCGTCCGGGTTTCCCCGGATTTGTCCTAGTTTGGTGGGCGTCCGGGGAGCGTCCGGGCGGGGTCCTGAAAAGTGTCCGGGTCAAACCCGGACACTTTCTGTGTTAGGGGAAATCCGACTTTGAATGATTTGCAATAAATTAAAGCATAAATCATAGTTAAAAATTAGCCGCGCGGCAAATGTGTGCGCTCGTGACAATTCATAATTTGCTTTTGATTTACTTTATTTTTTTAAACTTTCATTGATTCTAAAAAGAAGAGTGTTCCTAATTATTTTTGTTACCAGAGTACCAATCACATAGAGAAGAGTGTATAATTGATTAATAAATGAAGCGTTTCATTTGTATTGTTGAGGTTTAAATTGATATTCTATAAATAAGACAAAAAATATGATACTCTACGATGTTTTTATTTTATTGTAATTTTTTTTTCGAGGGAGTCCGGGGTTTTTTTTTATTTCACCGAAATGTCCGGGGTTTTTGAAGTTTTTATCCGGGGTCACTAATTTAGGTGATGGCAGCCCTAGATGCGGATAAGACAATAAACATTATTCAAGTCAAGCGCTTGAGGATGACTAGCTGATGAAATGTTGCACACTAGGCCGTACTTCACTGGTAACAAAACAATCGGAGTAATTATTTTGCGTAATAAACTAACAGTTTATCTGCTCAACACCGTAAATAACGCAATGAATACCACAACTGTCAAAATGAACGCCATTGTTACTGTCAGTGTGTTACGTAATTACCCCGCTAGACAATTGACATTCTGCCAAACGGAGTTTCCCCCCCTTTTAATGCAAGGCGAAGGTATTAGAGTTGTACTTTGATGCAGGCCTTTGACCTATGCAGCAACGATACAAAACCAGTTTTACCATTGCAGCTCACGTAAAAACTGTGAATCAGAAAGACAATATCTAAGGAATATGAAGTCACTTTACAATGTCGCATTACCTACCATAAATTGTGGAGACAAGAAGGGGCCCAAATTATTTAACTGCAAAATTGGCACTGGTTTTTCTACCAACAAATGGCGTTGCACTGTAAACAAGGACAAACGTCCTTGTTACGATCATCAAGAAGCCACTTGCAGGTATTTAATTTGGTACAGACAGACTAAAATTGCCATTTTCAAAGGGCAGCTGGTAGGAATCGAGTTGTATGGAACTTTAGGAACTGCTACCCACTAATGATGACTAATGAATGAAGCAACTGCAGAATGCTTCAGTAATGAGCCTATTGTTAGATCAAATGAAGGTATTAAGTATGTGCAAAAGTACCAATTAGATGGTACTGTAAAGTACTAAATACACAACCATGATGTAAGGATCGGGATAGGCATGGTAGGTATGACCATGATCAAACTGATGACGCTCACAAAACCAGTTCGGAGTTAATTTGCAAAGTAATTTTGTTCATTACACATCTTGATGCAACACAATATAATAAAGTAATAAATAAAATAAAACAGTCAACTAACCAACGAATTACTCAAGTGGCGAACACGAAAATGAAAGATTATTAGTTGAAAAGCAATCAAACCATCATTATCTACAAAGATATAAGCGGATTAGAACTTTAGATTCTGTAATTATCATAGTTAATTATTTGATTAAATATTCTAAGCTGTTTAACGAGTAGACAAACTTAGGAATTTAATTTTTTTATTATAATCAGCCCATAATGTTCCCACTACTGGGAAAGGGCCTCCTCTCTTCGAGACGGAGTGGGCTGTAATCTACCACGCGGGCCCAGAGCAGGTTGGTTCTTAAGATTTATTGAAATCAAAAGTATCAATCTGAAAAGATTTTGAAGATTTTGGATATTTAAGTCTATGGCTAGGTAGGAACTGCAGTGACTCACGTATCTCACGCCAAGTGTCTCACGTATGGAAGAAAAAATTGTGTTACGCAGACTCCAAATAAATTGATTATGTAGGCTGGCATAAAGAAAGATGAGATGATCTGAGGAATTTCGGCCAGCAACAAAAACAAATTCGTTCTTTGATTACGCGTTGTGAGCTCATAGAAAACCGCATTGCACAAACTTTATCGCGACGCGCTCGATTTTGAAATCGCCATTTGAAATTTCATAATCTACTTACGATCTATAGTTTATTCCACAGAGCATGTAACGTTTAATCCAGCGAAGGTTGCTCTGTGAGCGGAAATTTTAAAGCTGCTTAGCTACTTAAGCATCTTCAGAAAGAGCTTGAGGGTTGCAGAAGCTGATCGAGGCTGGCAGTTGCCACTAGTGGAAACGAAGTTAACTTAGCGCACGGCTCTGAATGATCCTCTTTGGGCACTACAAAAATGGCAAATATGGCTCAGGTCGATGAGATTAGCAGCCTCGGGTTAAAGCGTCCCTTGGCTGCCTCTAGTGAATAAGAAGTAAGCGACAAACAGGAGACAAATAAAACAGGGACCTGCGAAATAGCACACTAACAACGTCGTTTTGACAATTTAACAACATTCATTGCCATAATTACGTTGATGAGCAGACAAATTTTTCGAACATATGCTGCAATGGATTAGCAATATCCTTCAAGATGATTCAGATTGAGATTATAAGTGTGTTGCGCGATCAGGGTGCAGCCGGTCGATTCTATAAAAATCTCACCGTGAAAACTGAGGTGATGTGAGTTTGTTTTTGCTAGGAAATGACACTATTGACAGCTCACTCCACACTCACTTCAGCCTAAGTTTTCACGGTGAGATTTTTACAGAATAGCACCGCTGTAAAGAAATTAAACACTCTGACGTCAAGAAAGATAGCGAATGCCATCTTTTGCACATTACATTTTAGTTAAATTATTATAAAACCATAGGTAGGTACCTATTATATTCCATAATCGTAGTTAATTCGGCGATATGATATCAGGGGGATTGTAAACAAGATAACATACTGGAGACAAAAGCCAATAGGTTTATAGGTACTCATCACAATTAGGTAGGTACCCACTACACTACCTACTATACAAATAAGTACATGATATAATGTGACCGGAGCGACAGAGCAATGACCATAAAATTATGAAAACATGATAAGCATTTAAGAGGAATAATATTGAGATAACTGTGTATAAAATATTGTAGTGTAAAATTTAATCATAACATCACGCCTTGTTTCCCCAATGGGTTGGGCAGAGGTGTACGTACCCACAGTATACCCACATTTTAAATTATCATGTACAATATTTGCTGTGGTATATTGTGCTGGGCATGTCCTAGAACCAAAAATTCGAAGACATGTGACATCTACCAAACCGCACTGAGCTTGTGAGTAGGAGTGGGCTGTAAATCCACCATGCAGGTGAATTACAGCCCACTCCTCACAGAGAGGAGGCCTACGTCCCAGCAGTGGGAACATTATAGGCTGATTATGTTTATGTACAGACGCCAGCACATCAAGCTACCCGAAACTGTCAAATTTTCCCAATCAACTTTGAACCTTAAGCTTTACGGATAAAGTTGAAAATCTATTGAATTAATTTGACAGATTGTAGTAGCTTGATATGCTGGAGTATGTACAATATAGTGATGTATGCAGATGCACATCCTTTGGTGATTCATGTCAATACTAATAACAAAGAAAGATGAATAGGGACAGACACAATCTAAGACAAACAAATGGTTCACACTATGCACCAAAACCTTTCAATTTACCAACAAGACCAATGGTAAATTGAAAGGTATTTGAACAAAATACCAAATAAATAACATTATTTTGCCTCATCCATGGTTTAATGATAAAAAAGCTAGTGAAAGTGCTCAAATAATAATTATGTGTATCTGTGTAAAATATTTGAAATGTAACTTTCTATTGTGTGGTGTGTTACTTAAGTTTAGAAAGTAAACATATTTTAATGAGCAGACATTAACAAGCTGTGATAAAATATTTCCCTAAAATGATTTTGTAATATACTACTTACTACTACTATGACTTTGCAGAGAGGAGCCCAGTGATGTTCTACTCAAGAAATTTAAAATAAGTTCTTTCTTCTTATTTTTGTACCAAGTATAAAATAAAATACTATTACCTAGCAGCGCCCCGCGGTTTCACCCGCATAAGTGTCAATCCCATGGGAATATCGGGATAAAAACTATCCTATGTCCTTTCCCGGGATGCAATCTACCTATTTTCGCGTCCACTGAATAGATTTCGATAAAATTTGGCAGAGATTTTATCGAAATCCGTTCAGTGGTTTTAGACAGACTGACAGAGTTACTTTCGAATTTATAATATTAGTATGGATTAAAATAAAAATAGTTGAATTTCAAACTATGAAAAGGTAGCATTATTATTACATATCGTCGTTTAAGTTCTAACAAAGAAATCTGCTCATAGTCTTAGGACTGATCGCAGATACCTAAGGGAAAAAAAAAAAAAGTTCTCACAAGTAAATTTTTGGAGATTTTGACATTTCAATTCGGTTTGCTAGAAAATTGGATGAGATGTTGCTTAAGCCAATCAGACACAAGTAACATCCAATAGAAACTCATAAAATGAAGTAAATCAAATGGATCCCATGTTGTTAAATAACAACATGGGATCCATTTGATATAAAAGTATGCAGTATTTCACTCTCCTGTAAAGTTGCTATTCTTGACTTATGTGGGGTTAGGATTTAAGCAACAATATAGGTTTACTTAAACAGTTACTAATTGATAACTTATCACTAGGGTGACATGCAAAAATGCTCAATATGATTTCAGAACTCATTGTAGATAGCATTTTCGAATAACAGGCCAAAAGTCCAATCTCATAAATATTCAAAAACAAGACTACATTACCAAGTCATTCAATCATTGGAATTTCAAGGAATTAATTGTTATGAAATAATTATCGATGCATCGCAAAATTTGGAATACCTGTTGTGTAATGCAACATTTCACCTGATGGATCACAACCCCCAAGCAATGAGGACCTATTGTTTAACCTACCTGTCTGTCTCCAGCCTCGCCACGCAGTTGCCAGACCAGTTCAGCACACTGAGCCAGCCCGGTCGCCCCCAGAGGATGGCCCTTAGCTATCAAACCTCCACTTGGGTTCACAACTACTCGGCCACCGTATGTGTTGTCACCAGCATCAACAAACTTGCCAGCTTCACCCTCCCCACATAACTGAAGACCTTCATATGTTATCAGTTCATTGGCAGCGAAACAGTCGTGCAGTTCAACCACATCAACCTGTTTCGGTGACACACCAGTGTTTTGGTACAAACGCTTAGCAGCCAAAGCAGTCATGTCATAGCCAGCCACTTTCATCAAACTGTTCTCTTCGAATACTGCAGCGGTGTCTGTGGCCATTTCCATGCCAATAATTTCAACAGCTTTCGCTTGCAGACCATAACGGATGACTGCTTCCTCTGACATGAGGACAGCAGCACCTGCTCCATCACTCGTAGGACAACACTCCAGCTTAGTTAAAGGACCATAGATCTTTCTAGAGTTTAATACTTCCTCTACAGTGTACTCTCTCTTACCCTGAGCGCGAGGATTTTTGACTCCATGCCGGTGATTCTTTGCTGCAATCTTGGCAAGATGAAGCTCTGTTGAGCCATACTTCTTCATGTGCTCATTAGCAGCATTACCAAAGTACTGGGCTGTCATTGGAGCACCTGTTAGTTCGGCCATGTCTGCCATTTTGATGGTGTGTCTGTCCATGGGGTTGGTTCTGTCGTTGAACGCGCCAGAGGCGAGTGCGCCAGGCGCCATTTTCTCGAAGCCTACAGCTAACATGACATCTGAGATACCACCTTCGATAAGTTTTTTGGCGAGGTAGAGTGCGTTGGAGCCCGTCGAGCAGTTGTTGTTGACGTTGAAGATGGGTATGCCGGTCATGCCGACCTGGTACAGCACACGCTGGCCGCAGGTGGAGTCTCCGAACACGTACCCACACACGGCTTGCTGGATGTCGGTGTACTTGATGCGGGCGTCGGCCAGTGCAGCCAGCACTGCCTCCTTGCCCAGTTCCGGGTAATCGGGGCCACTGCTCGGTTTGATAAAGTTCGTCATACCGACGCCAACAACGAACACTTTTCTAGGCATTTTGGAAAGTTTATAATTACCTCTTAACAAAGACGACAGCTGACTGGGACTGCTACGTTCACAGTGAAATACTAAATACAGTTTTCGTTGGTATGTCGATACGATAACTAACCAAAAGGAATGAAGTATCTACAGATAATATAATCCTAAAAATTATCACAACACCAACAGAGGGGGGCGATCGGGCGACAAAGTCCAACTTTGTACAAACAACGAATAACGAATGCGAAACAAGTTTTGATTGGGTTTAGAATCTACCGTGATCACGTGACCGATGGGCGATGATAAACGATGACGATGACTTGACATGACGGAGCGGTGACATTGACACTGACACTTTTGACAGGAAACATAAAGACTTATATACACGCAAGGGCTTAGTATAAAAAATTATAATATGTAATGTATTTAGTAATTTATTAGTATCTAGTAAGTTAGTAGTGAGTGGTAGGTTCCAAATAGTAGATAATGAGGTGTTTTCTACTTTACCCTAGCAACGCACGACACCTTACGGCACTTTATTATCGTGTACAAATGAACGACTTAAACAGTTCCTTTAATACTGATCAATCAAAAAGTACTCTATGTTACTGACCCTAGCACAGCACATCATGCAGTTAAATAACATGACGTCTCAACTTGCTGTGAACCTGCTTAATGTATACCTAACTTGGACAATTAATATTTTCTATTTCATTGCTTCACATTAATGTTTGAATAATAGGTCTGATCGACAATGTAAAATGCAATGAATGTTGCTAAATTGTTAAAAAGAAATGAAGACTTTACAATCTTTCAAGTAATCCAGTATTATCATATTGGTTCGAGACAACGACCTATAAAGGAGAGAAAGAAGTTAGAACAGTACCCTCACTATCAATCTTAATCATTTTGAAGGATATTGCTAATCCATTGCTTCATTCTATGTTCGAATTTGTCCGCTCAACAACGTAAATAACGTATTGAATGTTGTTAAACTGTCAAAATGAAAGCCATTGCTGCTGATCATTGACCTGTATACACTCACTTGTTTAATAGAGGTTTAGTGCTACTAATAGTGTGTTACGCAATACCTACTCCACAGTTGCCGCATTTCAAGTGCAGACTCGGAACCGTTTATCGTATGGAAAAAAATACACGACTTATGTATATTCCAGGCCTAAACTCCAAACCCAAAAGAACCGGAACTCCTTTTTAATTTACGGGATTTTTTGAAGTTATTTTAAAAATCGAACCACACTTTCATCTTTCAAAAAAAAAACAAAACACTTTTTTTGGCAAATTAGCATTCGTGACGTCCAAAATTTAAGTTGTCTGGTTTATTTATTATATTAAATTTTTAAAGTGTGCAAATACTAGGAAGGAGATTGTTTGTTATAATGGCTTTGGATAAGCAGAAAATTTTAAACGAGTTAGGAAATGTTGTAAATCAACTACAGAACGCTGATTGGTAAGTTAACAAAAATCCTAGCTCTAGGTAGACTAGATACACACCTGTTTAGAAACAATGATTTGAATCCATCGTATAGCTATTATATTATTTTCTAGCGGCTGTATGGGAAAATTATTCTCAAATTCAAATCAACCAAATCAAAATGGTGGCTTTCAAAATGCACCTATGATCAGCCCGGCGCACGATGGAGGCATGCGAAGCTGTTGCCATGGACACGGTTCTGGACACGGGTATCACGGCTATAACGCACCAGGTGCAGGAGAACCATTCTCAGGCAATCGGAATTGCATGGGGGGTTACTGCAATCCACCCAAACTCTACGCCGATACCTACAACTATTTGAATAATAATCTAATGCAACCAGTTGTTAAAGAAGTTTATGATGATCTTAAATCTATATCACCAGCTAATACAATGATGAACAATCCAATGGGGGCTCAGATGGGCTTGTTGCCGGGTAATCCCAATGGTCCAGGTGCCATGGAAGGTCAGATGGGAGGTCAAATGGGAGGTCAAATGGGAGGTCAAATGGGAGGTCAAATGGGAGGTCAAATGGGAGATCAGATGGGAGGTCAGATGGGAGGTCAGATGGGAGGTCAGATGAGAAATATGACTCACAATCAAATGCTTGAAGGAGCAATGGGAAATCAAAATGCAATGTCAAATCAACGCCACGGACCGAATGTCCGCTTTGCTAATTCAAACATGGGGGGTAACAACATGCAAATGAGCAATCCAAGTGGCCAACAGCAAATGGGGCAATTAGCTCAACCCACACCTATGCCAGGAATGGGGCCTAATATACTGAATATGATGATGGGTGACGCGACTGCCCAAAGAGCCAGGAATCCAAATCAAGGTGGCACACAAGGAGGTATCAATAATATTCCGCAATCGCCTGAAATGGGGCAGTATAATGGTGGCATACCTGGTAATAATCCAGGACAGTATAATAACATGGGACAAGGTAATCCTGGTGCTCCAATGCACAACTCCGATCCACAGAACATGTCTCAACCAAACATGTACGCCGGAGCGAATACAAATATGCAAGGAAACGTAATGAATGGTAAAATAGGCCAAATGAATCCAGGCTCCCAGCAAATGCAAGCTATGACTCCAGCCCAACCACAGATGAACGCTCAGAATCCTGGTTATGGACAACATGGTGCAGGTATGGCCAAATTTAATGAAATGTTCCCTGGTGTGATGCAAGGTGGGGACTTAGGATTTGACCCAATGGCTATTGCTATTCAGATGAATCCAGCCAATCAACAAAGGGCCGCTATGAATACAATGCAGCAAATGATGATGGGCAATGGTAAAGGACTCAATGCTAACTCACCATTATTGCAGCCTGTTATAAATGCTACAAATGCAGCTATGGCGACTGTTACTCCAACGAATCAGGCCCCTGGTCAACAAAGTATAGCTCCTACATCGACGCAGCGGCAAATACCAGGAGCCAGCGCTGCGGCGGTTCCAGTTCAAAATAACCAAGTACCGCCACAGCAAGCGTACACTGCTCTAACTGGTGCTCCGACGATAAATCAACAACACGTGCCTCAACAACAAATACCCACTCAACAGCAACAATATCAGGGACAATATCAACAACAACAACTTGTTGATCCTAGTACAGGAGCGGTTGTCACTGGTACTCTTCCAACAGTGTATGATGGTTCAGAGAACCCTAATGCCGGGCAAGAAAGTTCTCCACCAGCTCAATCTGCGCCCCCCACTATACAGCAAATGATTAAGGAGCCTATATTTCCCGCGGATACTTCAAGGAATTTACCACCTGCCCACGTCAATAAATTCAAACACCAAAATTATAACACTTTAGGCCAACCAATAGATATGTTGCCGGCAGATATTTATCGAATTCCGGAGCCACAACTACCGCAGACTCTTTCGCCTCAGACGATTACAAGGATCGATCCGGGGAGATATAATAATGTAAAGGCAACTGTCAGCAAGACTTCTCTAATGGGGAATAAGCCTCTTGGTAAAACTCCTAGTAGAGCACAGTTGCAACAAATCTATAATCAATATAAAGGATCCCACTCGTACACGCAGCAGAATATTAGACCTTCCGATAATGCAGCTTCGTATTCGGAAGGTCATCTTAATGTTTCTCAAGGCAAAGCGGGTCCCCAAACTCCGATTGAGAAAATTGGTGGCGACACGGCAGCTAATAATGCGATGAATAATCTCGCTTATACAGCAGGACATACGCCTGGCCATGGAGATGTTCCCGCTGCTAATAAGCCCCTTAACAATGCACCCTCTGCTGATGTTGAGAAGGTAAAATTTTAAATTACTCTATTATTGAAAATAAACATGTTAATTTACTATAACCCCGTGTCATAACTAAAAAGATCCTTCAAACGAATACGCGGTCGTCGCGTTCCGTTCATAGACTTCATGCTTGTCACTCATTTGTTCGGAAAACCGGAATGCGCCCTCTGTCGAAAACTTAGAGTAAGAAAGCTATAGAGCATCGGGTAGCGTGGCCGCACATGAGACAAAAAACTAACTTAACTAACATTGGCTACATAAGTAGCTGCCTTGAAAAAACGGGCACGCACTGAGAGACGGAAATAGTATAGCTTTATCCTTTTCTGTTACTTATAATAACTCAATACTTTATCCCTTTCTTGTGGAAATGAAATGGAGCTACCCGCCGTCTATACTTTTCTTTGTCTAAGGTCGAAAACGAACGTGACGGTCGTGTGTTCGCGCTTCGATTGCTTTGGTTTGGAACTTTAGACGCAGTCTAAGCAGCCTAAATATTATTTTCAGGCTCCCGTAAAGAATTCTCCAATCCGAAACGGTTTACAAGACATGAAATATACTGCGTACACAACATCAGCAGCTTGGTCTTTTCATGGAGATACTCCTGCACCACATTCTGTTGGAACATATCGTTTCCGATACAAAGCGTAATTATTTTTTCGCTGGATAATAAATGCTTGCCCTTGAATTTCTTTTTTCCAAAATACCATTCTATAAACGTGATTCGTATGTACTTCTATCTTGATTGTTTACTGTTGTGCAAATGTTTTGGTGGTCAGTAAAGTAAATTAAGCAATTAGTGAATCGTTAATAAAATGTTAATTGTTTGGAACAGGTAAATGAAAATAAAGTTGAACTCGTATGATTATTTGAATTTGTTTTATTTCTACCTTCCTAACAGAAAACATTTGTAGCAAAACCAATTTAATAATAATAATTTCGTAAGTCATTTCAGTCTGCAGAAGGAACGAATACTATGGACTTATGTATGGCATGCATTACAGCAGGCCACAGACACAGACAAGCATTAGGCTTCGGGTAGACGACACCGGAGCCGGACCGGTGCCGCACCGACGCCGGACCGCATGTTTGTGTATACGAATAAAAATCGCGCATGCGCCGCACCGTCGCCGCGCCGGCGCCGCACCGGCACCGCGCATGCGTCGGACCGCCGCCGTGCCGCCATTTTGTGTACATATAAACAATGCTCAGTAGCCCGTCGCTTGCGCCGATGTACACATGTGCCCGATAAAAAAAGACTAAAATGGATGACTTCGATTATGAGTTATTGATTAATTTAGTGCAAGAGAGGGAGGTATTATGGGACTAAACAAGTGAATCTTATAAAGATAAAAGAAAAAATGTAAAAGCGTGGCAAGAGATCTGTGTAATTTTAAATGAAAAATTCGAAACCTTAAATGATAAAGAAAAAAATGTTAACTGTGATCGTTGCTTTACTATTTAAACTGGGCATCAATGCGCGTGCACGCGGTTTCATTCCGGCGCAGGTGCGGCGACGGTGCGGCGACGGCACGGTGACGGCGCGGCTCATGCGCGATATTCATTCGTATACACATATATGCGGTGCGGCGCCGATGCGGATCCGGCATCGTCGTTTGCGTTCCCATTGAGGGACCACATTTGATTTTGAGCTTTTGAATGCATCAGCTTTTAGTAAAAGCTCTCAAACAATTGTAAATTCAGCCTCTAATTTGTAAAAGTTGCCACTCAAAAGATACAATCGGTTAAAGGTGGTCCCTCAGTCGTGACTGACAGGCATCCATATCTCAAAATCTAGTTAAAATTTATAACTGCTTTAAATGACTACTCTTAGTAAAAGATTTGTAAAACTAATTTTATGAATATCACCCCTTCCTTTTCACAGAATAGAAAGAACTAGCATGCGGAAGGTGGTCCCTCAATCGATCACCATAAGGTTCACCTTGAGTGGAGACCACAATGGAATTTGAAATTTACTTGGGTCTAGCGTTAGTAAAAGTACTCGAACGATTGTGAATTCAACCTCTAGTTTGTAAAAGAAGCCATTCAAAAGTTACAATCGATTTAAGGTGGTCCCTCAATTGAAATGTTTATTAAAAGAAAAATCAATTTACGTAGCATTCGGAAGTTAAATTGACGAATGCTACAGTCTATCCTTTAGTAAAAATTTTTACTAACGATTACTTTACTAAACAGTATCAAAATAGTTACCGTTTTATTTTAAATAATAATCGATTTCCTGGGAAGAAATACTAAGAAGAGGTGACCACAAAGTAGAATTTCTAGTGGCTGTTTGTTGATACTAATCTATATATATATAATGGAAAGTCGTGTTAGTTGCACTATCTATAACTCAAGAACGGTTGAACCGATTTGGCTAAAAATTGGTGGGGAGGTAGCTTAGAAATATATATAAAATAAAGTCGTATTAGTTATACTATTTATAACTCAAGAACGGCTGAGCCGTTTTGGCTGAAAATTGTTGGGGAGGTAGCTTAGAACCAGGAAGCGGACATAGGATACTTTTTATCCGTTTTTTTAAATATAATACTTTTATTTACTTATAGGAGTAGGTTAGGAGTAGGGTAGGAGTAGGTTAGTAGTAAGGTAGAAGTAGGGTAGGAATAGGGTAGTAGTAGTGTAGGAGTAGGGAAAGGGTTAGGACACCACGCGAACGAAGTAGCGCCGAGCAGCTAGTTTACAATAAATTACCAAGTAGTCCGAAAGACTTGACAACCTAAGTCTAAGAGTAGACTATGTACATTTTTAATAGATAAAACGTACTACAGTGTGACAGAGTTTTTGTCAGAGAAAAGAATTGTCTGAATAGAATTGGCTTTAGGTTGATGGCTCTGGCTTTTGGTTAAGCTTAAGTGAAAGTTAATAATATAAATGTTGCATGAAAAGTAATCGTTAGTAAAAAAAAATATTATAGGATAGACTGTAGCATTTGTCAATTTAAAGAATTTAGTGAATTATAGCTGAGCTTTAATCCATACTATATCCATACTAATATTATAGGTACATGCGAAACTGTGTCTGTCTAAGAGACATTCTGCGAAAGAAGCATTGTGAGAAAGCCACCTTTTGAGAATGAGTCATTCTGCGAAAGCGACATTTTGCGAAAGCGACATTGTGAGAAAGAGACATTTTACGACTAGTAGACATTTTGCGAAAGAGACATTTTGTTTAAATTTTCTTGTCTTGTCGCTAAACCTAAACACAACATTTGTCATTGGCGCCGATTCCCTTGTTCAGTGCATCTTTTGCTTTCTATTTCATTAAGAAAAGGAGAGAAGATAAATATTAATTTAGTCCTGTCAAATTAGTCAGCGCCTGACGTAAATTGAGGTACCTATGTTGAGTAGCCAATTTTTTTAATCTCGTCTAAATTTGTCTTTGGAGAATCTTAATTTGACAGGACTAAACTAATATTAATTATCTTCTGTCTTTTTCTTAGTGTCTTTTCTAAATTTGATGAAAGTCCTCCAAATGAACAAAGGAGATGTCCAGAAATGGTTTTTTATTATTTAATAATTCTAACCAGGATAAGTTAAATATATTTGGATAGACATCCCAAAAATAAGTGGTTCTATCTATTTCACAGATTTTTAAAACCCTCCAATTTTGAAAAAAATATTTTTTTATTTTAGTGTGAATTTGCTCCTAAAACGAACGAAACTTTCTAATTATCTCGGATAATACAGTGAACGCACCCTAAAAAATTATAAAGTTGTCAAAATTGACAGTATTGACACATGGAACTGCCATTACTGACATTATACTGACAACACAGAATACAAAAGGTAATAAATTATTGTTTGATTTGCGAGTTTATCACAGACTACAATATAATATATTATTATGGAGTATAACAATGTGAACGAAACAACCGCCCCTAAGACGACCCACTGACCAGCCTAATTCTTGAGGAAGGATAAGGGCAATCGAATACATTATCATCATGCTACGACCCTCAAAAGCCGAGTAACGTAATAAGAAAAAGGTCTAAAGAACACTAAGCGAAAATGATGTAATCGTAACTCGAACGGAGTCGCGGGCAGAAGCTAGTAAGAAATGTTTTCAGTGAATGTGTAGCATAATTCTTTTAGAACTAAAGCGCATTATGATTATGGCTATACTTCGAATGTTCATGTGCAAGTTGCAATATTTTACTAAGACCTCGGTTATCAAGAAGTGCATGTTTCAGCATACTCCACAGGGATGGCTTAGCAGGAATAAATGATAATAGTATCTAGTGATTGAAATTCCTTTTTAATGATTTGGAATCGAGAGAAAAGCGTTTCGACAATAAATATGCTAATTGGATGCAAGTGTTACTATGTATTTTATGTATGTAGTTTTGTTATGAAATAAAACGTTTTTTTGGTTTTGAATATTCATTTATTAACTTTCTTCATTTTCAATATCTTCACTTATTAAAATATTGTCGAGAAACTGAGCAGGTGGAGATATATCGTTTTGATGCCGAGCGCATCCAAGATACCAGACTATTGTCATCACATGAGCACCGCTTCCTATTACATGCTCAAGCATTAGCAGGGATCTGAAATTACTTTTAATTTATTTTGTGTTCCACTAATCAGAGATACAATAATGTACTATGTGCAATGTACTATTTAATTTACATATTAACCTGACGGGGGTTGATGATGCCAGCTATATAAGCCTGCTCAGGATGATCAACAGGTAAGGGACGAGAGCGCCTGCCTGTTCTTCTTGAGATAGAAACGCCACAACATGCACATACTGATTGATGACCCAGCTGTTGGTCACCTATATTGTGCTGGTTTCTGTTATTCAGTTCTATTAGTAAAAGGTTGATGCATTCTTGGCAAATGCGATCTCCATCTGTTACCTAAAACAAAATAATATTTTAAGAACACCGAATCGTTTTTCTGCATCTTCTTTGAGCAAAGTAGTGCTATTTAATCTTTTTTAACATAAGCTATTAAGCCTGGTTACACATTATTAAAAAAAAACTTATAATGTAAGTTAAAGAATACATTACCTCTTGAGCATCCATTCTTCAATTATTGAGACTATCTCTGGGCTCATGTTAAAGCGTTATATTCATAGTGCTGATTTATAGCATGTACTGCTATATTGCAATTTATGCAGAGAGCCAGAATCTGAAGATAGAAATGAAAGTTAATTTTTGCAGACTATCAGAAGTCGTAAAACAGGCAAAGGTTGTGTAAATAAAACCCCTAATGAGCTAAATATAAATAAAGAACAGTACTTACATACGGGGTTTTAAATCCAAAGTCCTAATCGCGTGCAATATCAAATAACCGTTAAGAAAAAGCAAAGTCGTCAGGGTTGAAGGTTCGTAAGCTATCGGTATCCTAATCATGTGCAAAGAAGAAGAATCCGTTGTGAAAAGGCCAAGTCAGTTAAATCAAAGAAAGCAAAGCACAAATTAAAATACGTTATCATTGGATAACACAAAGGCACGAGCGAAAGTGTGACGTATCAGACATATTTGTTTGACATATGAATGGAATCTATGTCATTATGACATTTTCAAAGCGTGTGGGAGGTTTCATTTGGGTTGCCATCAACAAATAATATACATGTACTAACATTAAATAATTTATAATTTTTCTCTTAAATGGAGGGCTCTAAAAATATTATTTCAGTGGTTCCAAGTTCCATATTTTAGTAGCTTTTATTTGGATGTAGTTTGATTCTGGTTAGATTTTTCTCGGAATAAAAAACCAGCGTCCATACAAAAAGCGGACATCTCCTTTTTATTCATACACTTTGCTACTGTCTCATTAGCAGTAATGTTTGAATTAGAAACTTAAGGCCCCCCCCCACATTAGGCGTGCGCCGGGCGCGAGCGTTCCTTGAGCGTGTGACCGACGTGCGTGCCGCGTAGTCAATTTCACTGCGCGGCGCACGTCGGTCACACGCTCAAGGAACGCTCGCGCCCGGCGCACGCCTAATGTGGGGGGAGGGGGCCTTAGAGTTACATTGTCAGTGCAGGACTGCAGAGTAAGATTTTGTTTGTTTTTTTTTAATTATCATTATTTTATTTTCTGTGTTTTAATTAGCTAAGTGATGTCAAATATTAATTAAAAATAATATCAACAGTCACTAGTTTTTACTTATTAAAAAAATCCTGCTGTGTGGTCACCTCTATCTTAGTATTTCTTCCCAGGAATTCGATTATTATTTAAAATAAAACGGTAACTATTTTGATACTGTTTAGTAAAGTAATCGTTAGTAAAAAAATTTACTAAAGGATAGACTGTAGCATTCGTCAATTTAACTTCCGAATGCTACGTAAATTGATTTTTCTTTTAATAAACATTTCAATTGAGGGACCACCTTAAATCGATTGTAACTTTTGAATGGCTTCTTTTACAAACTAGAGGTTGAATTCACAATCGTTCGAGTACTTTTACTAACGCTAGACCCAAGTAAATTTCAAATTCCATTGTGGTTTCCACTCAAGGTGAACCTTATGGTGATCGATTGAGGGACCACCTTCCGCATGCTAGTTCTTTCTATTCTGTGAAAAGGAAGGGGTGATATTCATAAAATTAATTTTACAAATCTTTTACTAAGAGTAGTCATTTATAGCAGTTACAAATTTTAACTAGATTTTGAGATATGGATGCCTGTCAGTCACGACTGAGGGACCACCTTTAACCGATTGTATCTTTTGAGTGGCTACTTTTACAAATTAGAGGCTGAATTTACAATTGTTTGAGAGCTTTTACTAAAAGCTGACGCATTCAAAAGCTCAAAATCAAATGTGGTCCCTCAATGGGAACGCAAACGGCATCGTCTACACGAAGCCTTACCGTTCAACTTCGGTGAACTTCGTTCAATAGTCGTTCACTTTTATTACTCCCATAGTACAGATGCCAGCAAGTCAAGCTACCCGAAACTCACAAAACTCGGGTACGGAGAGACGTACGTGCGGGGACGACAAGCCCTAAGCGCGGGAACTGCAAGTTGACCACGCACCGCACCGCGGTTCGTGAGCTTGTCCCGAGGTTACGATTCCGATTAGTGTGCGTTGCAGTAGGAAGTTTCATACAAAGAATACTGAATGGCTCGAGTTGTTACGGTGACGGTCCCTTTCAGAGTTGATACCTTTATTCATACGCCTCCAGTATTCAACAAAAAAGCATTTAAAGTCAACAAATAGCCGTACTATTCATATTTTATTTACTTTTCCACTAGAGCTTTTTACCTGTTCCTTAGCTCGTCTTCGGCAACCGCTGGGCCGCGTGAATCGGCCGTACCACCGTTGGAAAGAAACGGGATTTAGCTGTAGTGGTACACTCCAAGTCGCATACATATACATCTAGTTTTCGTTTAATTTGTGATCGACACAAATGTAAACGTATACAAAACAAGGCGGTTTGTAGACGGTGAACAGTGCTGCCACTTACGACGAGCTTTCAGTTTTTAACTGCATTTGATACTTTTTGACATGCAACGCCCCCATGTACAGTCAACAAAAGAGACAAGTATGCAGGATCGTCGGATATAGTTGAAGTGAAGATGTTGTCGACTGAAATTTAATTTGATAAATGAGCTGTTTGTTTTCTACCAATAAAATAAAAATTTATTCGAACATCCATCGGTTTCTTACTAAACTTCAACTATATCCGACGATCCCGCATTCTTATCTCTTTTGTTGACTGTACCATCAAGATAAGTTTGACGTCTACCAAACAACGACTGTCAAATATCTACGAATGAGAGCCGGGATCTGCTTTCCGAGGCACAGAGGGGTATCGATATGTAATGGATGGTCACCCATCCACAAACTAACGTAAGCAAGCAAGCGTAGCTTAACCTGTAGCGTAGCGACCGATCTGTGCAGCTGTTATTACAAAAAATATTCAACCGAATAATTGAGAACCTCCTCCTGTTTCTGAAGTCGGGTAAAAAATCAATACAGGCAAAGTGACACCAACACTCTATACTCTATGTCTTTGCTTATTACCTGTTAACCTGTGTCACCAGAAAAATAATTTGTTAGTCTGTTGCTTTGGTCTGGTGTGTTGAATTAGAATTTGGCGAATCCGCGATTTGCTAGAGATTTCGATGTGATTATTTCTGCTACTATTTTATACCAGTGCATTATAAACATTTGTGGTGGCAGTGATTCGACTCCTGTGTTTATTTTTCCGGTGAATCCAAACCTGTGATTGTTGATTTCGTGAGTGCAGATTTGCAGAACCATGTCTCTGTTCGGATCCCTGATGGGCGACGTGGAGGATGATCCGTTTTTCGAGTAAGTTTTGAGATAATCAATCATATTTTAGTAGCCCTTCTTCATATTTTGATAAGAATATAATGTAATATTTGCCAGTATACGCATACGAACAATGCTTTGTGCTATGGATGAGCTCGGATTCGATCAAAACATTGACTAATTTCGTAAAATTTGACATGGTCTATTGTTGCGACATTTGTAGTTCCCACATGAGGCACATGCGTCAGATGAACAACATGATGAACTCGCTCTTCTCGGACCCGTTCGGCATGCTCGGAGGAGACGGGCCGCTGGCTATAATGGGCCCGCGCCATGGCAATGCGATGATGCCTTTCATGCCTCAGATGCCCACTATAAACAGGCTCTTCACTGGTGAGTACACTTGCTAGACACATCATAGAAAAACCTTTTATCCTTTTATCTTTAAGAATTGAGATGACCCTCTGACCATGTTGGCAAACTTAGAAATTAATATACTAAAGATTTTATTAGCTTTCCCTTTTTCCTACCAAACAGTTATTGTTAACCCTGCAGCCATAAGTTTCTACACATAACGTGTACAATGTTTATGAGTATTTGTAAGTTATCAATAAATTGCCACATTGTTTGACAACATCCAGTAGATTATAAACCGAAATACACCCAGCAGCCATAGTAGTTGAGCAGTTACGCAGAACAAATCTGGCTTGTTTACCACCTCTAAACAATTGTTTCCAAGTATTGTAAAAAACTTCGTTAACTGTCTTGTTAATAGGTAATATTATGGGCTGGTGTCCACAACTCCACGTTAATGCTCATATTTTGCGTATCTCATGTCGTTTTGCGTGTCTCGTGTCTTTTTCATTTGTTGTAATTTTTGACAAGATTCCCACGAAATTATACAACATGTTTAGGTGTAAACGATAAACAAAACTTGTAGATGAAACATGTTTTAATAGCGTTTACGCCATACGGCATTTCATACAAACTTTCAAGCAGATTTTAAATTTTCCATAGAAACAGAGATTTCCAGTTATCTTTTTTTAAATAAGACATTTCGAAAATGTTCTCTACTAACTTTTTAGACCTTTGTATCCTGCTTATGCGTATGAAGCTTCATTCAAATCGGTTCATTCATTTGAAAAATAAGGGCTTGAAACTTTGTACCAAATGCCATAAGGCATAAATGCTCTTAAACCTGGGTGTAAACACGGTTGGTATACAGAAACTGGAATTTTGGTCATCAACAACAACTAATCGATGTATGAAACTGCAATATAGAAGTGGCGTCTGTAAAACATTATAATTTCACAATGCCAATTTTTCCTACAGATATGGATGGAAGCAACATGCATCATCACATTCCAGCGGGCAGCTCTTACAGCAGCAGCACAGTTGTCATGTCCAGCGGGCCTGGCGGCAAGCCACAGGTATCAATGCTTTGGGATAAATATACATATATTTTTATACACAATAAACTTTTTTACAAAAAAAAAGAAAAACAACTGACTATCAAATAAGACACTACAAAGTGAAAAATAACTTTAATTTCTGAAGTTGGTGTCGTTGGGTTCGCATTTTCGTTGTTTGCCACTGACATCCGGAATTAAAGTTATTTTTCACTTTGTAGTGAATAATTTGGAAGTTCTTTACCTATATATTAACGTGTAAAAGTGTTTGTACAAACCTACTTACAGCAAAATAAATCATTAATCATTTATCATATAAAAAATATATATGGCTTATCTATAAAAAAATAGTTTTGAAATCGATTTAAAATTGCCGGAGAAATCGCGTAACAAACACACAAAAAAAAAGAACATACAGTCGAATTGAGAACCTCCTCCTTTTTTGAAGTCGGTTAAAAACACAAATTATTGTTGCTGTGTAAAATGTACATGTAATGCATGTAGTCGTGTAATAATCTGTTTCTGATTTTCTCGTTTGAACTTCATTTTCTTACAAATTGTTGGTTTTTAATCTTTTTTGTCTGTCGTTAGATTAAACAAGGTGTAACGTTAAATGCGCAAAACTCTTAAGAGATCATTGTACTCATTATTATGAACAACTTTGACTGCGGGACCAAACTTGAAATCGCAAAAAAAATAAAAAAATCAGCGGTTTAGTACATTTTGACGAGTTATGCGAGCATAAATATAGGGAACAACAGATGTTTTTTGTCCCATAGTAAAAGTTGTTCATAATGATGAGTACAATGACCCCTTAAGAGGTTTTGCGCATTTAACGTTACACCTTGTTTAATCTAGTTGTAAAGTATAACTAAGCTGTAGTAAAATATTATTAAAATAATGTTCTGTATTTGCAAGCTATTATATTCCAAGGACTAAATATCTCCTTTTAAGAAGACTTAACAGGCTTTTTTCTTTTTTCAAGCTGTGCGCTCACATGGTCACTTAATTTCTTAATGTATTTTACTTATTAATATCGTGTTGTTTGGTAATTAGTACTTATAAGTGTAAACACAACTCAGACAGCTAAGCACAAATTATGGTGCCCTAGCAGATATGACGCTAATTATACAAAAAAAATATTAAAATAAATATTATCAATATTGCTTGCTACATAAAACGTGAATTTTGCAGGTGTACAGCTCAACCAGTAGCACAAAGATTGGGCCACATGGCATAAAGGAAACAAGGCAAACAATGCAAGACTCGCGGACTGGCACCAAGAAGATGGCCATAGGTGAGTACCTAAGTACCTATACTCTGTTCAAAAAGTATCTAACAAAAGTGTAAACAAATCCTGTCCTGGTTTAATTCTTACGCAACATGTTCAATAGAAAAACTGGCCAAGTGCGAGTCGGACTCGCACACGAAGGGTTCCGTACCACAAAGCAAAAATGCCGAAAAAAAACACGTTTATTGTATGGGAGCCCCCCTTAAATATTTGTTTTATTCTGTTTTTAGTATTTGTTGTTATAGCGGCAACAGAAATACACGAACACGTTTATTTGTATTTAGAAGGCCTCACCGCTTTAATCAACTATTATTGTTTAAATTGTAATTGTGAAATCATCAATGAGAATTGAGATTGTAAAATTAATCTCCATAATCAAATGAAAAACATTTTTAGGATGATTTTAAATTAGAATTTCGGGTTTTAGTATTTATTCCACTCAATTTGTAAGTCACTGTAAATTGTCATCCACAGGTACGTTTTCTGATCCATTTGTTTACATTTTCATCAGATTATACTTTGGAACATACCTAGACCATACATAGACCATAGTGTTTTTTTTTTGTATTTATTACTACAAAAAACGACAAAAAGTCAAGTCACATTGTACTTGACTTTTTGACGTTTGGCGTCAATTGCTTATTGAATGATTAATTAACGATGCGGAAAAAACTGTAATGGTTAAACTGTACTACTGTAAGCAGTACTAGTAATACTTTTGAAAGACATATTTTAATCTAATATTTTCGATTTATACCCAACTACGCTAAAGAGGTTAGGGGTTGCATGCCACCCTGGCCAGGTCTCCGTTTTCAAAGACATTAAAATAAAAAATATCGATAAGGTAGTTGAATCCAATAAATTATTACAATATTAACGACGTGTATCCTGCATTTTTTTGTTTTGTTTTCGGCGTGGGAAGATCCTCATGGATGTCCTCCGCCCTGGGGCGGGCGGAGGGGTCTGTCGGACTTACTGACTAATAAAAACCACCCCGGTGTTCCATCTCACACCTACACCGGGGGTCGCGGGATGTACAATCTTTCCGCAACCCTCGACTGATGTGTATCCTGCCTGTCTTAACCTACGGTGCTCAGACCCTGGTCCCTCGCCGAGTCGCATAAGTTCTGCTTTGGAGTTTGCCAAAGAGCGATGGAATGAAGCATTCTGTTTGTAAAAAGACAGGATAGAATTCAGAACACCACGCTGCGTTCCAAAACGGGCATACTAGATGTAGGAAAGAAGGCTGCCAGGCTCAAATGAGATTGAGGCAAAAGTCTCCACACAATGGGTGCCTGAAGATGGACGGCGGGGCCGAACGTCCGGCCCAAAAAGAGATGGCAAAATGACCTGGACGCGTACCGCGAGGGCTGGTTCGAGGTGGGGCGGGAGAAGAGTTCCTGGAAGGATTTGGGGGAGGCCTTTGCCCAGCAGTGGGACAGTATAAGCTAACAAAAAATAAATAAAAGGTAATTTTCTTTTCTTCAATGTAATAATATTAAGGAAAAGTATTGGGTTTTGTGGTTTTATATTATGACGTATTGCTAAATATGAATACTTCCCAATCATTTTTTAATAAATTAGTACCTACGTAACGACGGAAAAGGCAATATTTAAAAGCAGTTCAAATTATATGAGCACTACTCAAAAATCGGACGAAATATCTTGACGAAAGACATAGACATACAAACGAGAAAAATAATTAAAAATAATTTGTCACCTGAAATAAATACCTAAGATATTTGTGTTCAGCACTAGGTATTCTAAAAATGAGCATTATGTTGCTAATCACTCCGACATTAGTCGGGACTGGCAAATTTTCGAACGTTACTCACCCACGCTTTTGCAATATGAAATAAATTTATCTACTGTCACGTTCTATTAATTATCATAATACGGCTGATGGATGGTTTCGTCGCTAGTTTTATAATCTTGATAGTTCTGGGAGTTTTTACAAGACTTATAGCATGTTTGCCGCATGTCAGATGAAAATTGGGCTAAGAGAACCTACCTACATCAATACATAGTCGCTTTTCGTGTCTACGTATGACCCTTAGAGTTGTTCTGTACTACATCCGATCCGAATCCGAATTCAAGATCCGGCTTCAATCCGAATTGGGAATGTTCTAAATTTGGACGGATAGAGTTCCGATTTAGTGCATAATCCGTCATACAATTAGGACTATGGTCACTTCGGACCGGCATTTCTCGGACTCGGATCGGATGTAGTGCAGTCTGCAGACCCGCTCTTACGAGGGATTTTGATGGGGCTTTCACCATCATCTTCCTGCCCTTGTCCGTTACTTGGGGTCAGCGCAACGCGTTTTCTTCTTCCTACTCCCCTGTCAACCGTCACGTTATCATTCACTCTGTTCTCTTTCATATCATTTAGATAATTTTATTTAAGAAAGTTTGTGTATATGTTACCGCTAATGTGCGTAAATCAGTTACAGTGCAGATTAATTTGTTAATCTACAGATTATCTGGTTGAGTCCGTTATAGTGGGAAAAATTGTTTGTTACCGGCCAAACCCGGTTTTAGGATAAACTAGTTTCGCCTAGGCCAAACCAGTTCTCCCTACACGATTTGCTTGGTTGCGGTCGGCCTATAGGCGATGTAGGATGCAAGAGCGAGCGAAGGGCATCAAGAGGTTAGGTTTGGCTAGGTTACTTTAAACCCTTTACACAGAAATAGAAACCCCGCGAAGCGCGAAGCGGGGCTCCGTCGACATAGGATGCAAGAGCGAGCGCATGAGAACTGGTTTGGCCTACTAGGCGAAACTAGTTCATCCTAAAATCGGGTTTGGCCGGTAACATATTTCACACTTTAACGGATTGTACCCGGTCATTTGCAGATTACATATTTAAAGCGCATATTAACATATTCCATATCGTAACGCAACACATATAATTTATATTTAACTTAGATATAACACAAAAATCTCGATGTTTCGCCACATCCATCGGTAGATGACACGGATTACACCCGTGTGAAGCAGGGGCTAGAAAATCGCTAAAATCTGCGGCATAACTTCATTGGTGTATGGTTGTATGGTCTTCCAGAAAGCGCCAGTTTATGGCTTCATCACATCCATAAGTAACTTAGAGTCGAACACATGATGGGATAATGAGACGCATCTCCTATCCATCCATACTTCCATACTAATATTATAAATTCGAAAGCAACTCTGTCTGTCTGTATGTTACCTTTTCACGCCTAAACCACTGAACGGATTTCGATAAAATTTGGCAGAGAGATAGATTGTATCCCAGGGAAGGACATAGGATAGTTTTTATCCCGATATTCCCACGGGATCGACACTTATGCGGGTGAAACCGCGGGGCTCTGCAAAACATTATAATGTTCCTCCCTTCCTCTCCTTTTTTTCAAGTGTATTAAATAGTTATCCATTGTCAATATTCATCATCGCTAGCCAAGGTTAAGCAAATATATGTATGTTGTCAGGCGGGCTTCGGCCATTTGTATCGGTTGATATCTTCGATCATTAAAATCAACTAGATACACAGTCAGCGACAAAAAACGTCCTCACCAAAAGATTGACCAAATCAGAAATCGGTCATCCTTTTAGTTTAGTACTGTTCTAACGCTCGGAACGTAAACATGCCTCCGTGCTCGTATAAAAAGTGCAAAAATCACTCTTCCAGGACCGGTAAAAAGGATGGAATTTCATTTTATCAGTAAGTACTAATATTACCAATGTATAATAACTATCACTGTACTATAAATACTGATATTTCGTCAAGAAATCGCCGTAAAACAATTATTTTAAAATTGACGAAATTATCAGCAGGGTTTATAAAGCACCTAAATTGAAAAGACTTTTACTAAACGTACAATTCATATTGTCGCTCAGCTACTTGATTTATTCGGGTAGCATGTGTTGATCCTGTTCTATTTGGTGGAGACGCTATTGTTTTTTTTATTTTATTTAAAATTTAATTATTTGTTTTGTTCAATTATGTTATTGTTTTTTACAAATATGTATAGGTACGTTACATAATATAATTTAGGAGAAGAGGTAGTCAATTTTACGATTTTTTTAATGTTCGTAAATATTATATGTAGGTATATCGATTCATTATGGGATAACTTATGGGTTTGCGACATGCGGTAGCTAGTGACAGAACTGTGGCGTCTGTGAATAAACGATTTTAACAGTTAATATTTGTGTCATTGAAAAACACATGTTCTACTCAAAAACATATTTACGCTCAGATAAAAGTATAATTACGTGTTTAAAACAAAATTTAACAAACTTTTAAAATACTAACAAAATGTCTTATGAAAAAAAAAAGTATAAAAATAATTCGTCTCCACTCAATGCCTTGTCCTACTGACCAACGTCGGTCGTAAAATTTTATTGCTTTTCCCACAATGCTTTGTAATAACAACTTTAACTAATTTGCGTAAGGTTGAATTTGCAAAAACTTATTCTTACAGCATAACTATAAGTACGTAGGTATAATTGGTGAGTGTTCGGCGACAGTTTCGAGCGATATTTTTCTTCGAGACTGTGCATCTAGGATTTTATACATCAATGGTTGATATTCACATTCGCTACAAATGCATAGGGTATAAATATTTCATTCACGCGCCCTATTTCAATTTATTGATTTTAATGGCTCTGCCGCTCTAGTGCCGCTGTTGAATGGTATACCAATAATGCACCAAAGTAAATATGCCAGAGCAATGGTGACCCAGTTGTAAACGCCCTAATTTACGAGTAGTAGGTCAGGGATTCGTTCCCAGGTCCTCAAAATTGTGAAGAATTAATAGTTGATTAATACTTACATACATACATCATCATTCATCATTCTCCTGCCCTTATCCCAATTTATTTGGGGTCGGCGCAACATGTCTTTTTCTTCCATACTTCTCTATTAGTCGTCATCTCGGTAGTCACCCCCTTTCTAACCATATCATCATTCACACATTCCATCCATCGTTTCTTTGGTCTCCCCCTACTCTTATAGCCATCGACATCCATACTCAAAACTCTCCTCACACAACTACATACATACGTCTATAAAATTTTGTATATTTGTTTAGAAGTCCTAATAGATTGTCATATGTGAATATAATGCAGTGCCAATAATATTACATACACACGTGTCGAATTGATAACCTCCTTTTTTTTTGAAGTCGGTAAAAACATCTTGAGTGACATGTGATATCTACCAATCCGCCCTGGGTCCGCGTGGTGAATTAAAGGCCAGGACTCTCAAAATTGACCTATTTTTGATTCAACATTTAACAATCAAATATTCTTTGTTTTAATCTGAAAAAAATATATGTTGCAGTTCAATTAACACTCTTGATTATTCTACGGTTCAAAACACGATATTTACAACTTCACTCGATCATAAAAAATCGCAAACAAATCGAAAACAAGGAAGTTTTTGATCGTTTTTCAAGTTTTACTTGAAGTAGATCAAACTTTTACTCACAAAAAATATGTCAAAAAATAGGCAATGATGTATAGAAGAAAATTCTACGGTAATTTTTTCTCAAAACTGAATTTTATTGTTTTAACAAGATATAATATAACAAGGCGGCCCGCGCGCATCGCTTCAGTAGTTCAGTAGCCTGTCAGGCGTCACCGAGGTAGGACCTGTGTCGCTTTTCCTGGCTCGCTGCGTTCCCCCGCTAATCGATCGAAATATACGTTCACAGACTGAAATATAATGCAGTATTGTATTTACCGTGTTTGTGTATTCGTTTTAAAAATCAGTCTGTAAATATTGTTGTAGGTTCTAGTATTAATAATTAAACTAGATATTAGTTTATGTTGTTGAGGGGCCCGTGGCTAAATAATAACAGCCGCACAGGTCGATCGATCAGGTTAAGCTACGCTTGCCGCGGTTGGTCTGTGGATGGGTGAAAATCTTTACATACCGAGACCCCTCCGTGCCTCGGAAAGCACGTTAAGCCGTTGGTCCCGGCTGTCATTTGTGGATCTTTGACAGTCGTTACGGGTAGTCAGAAGCCCGAAAGTCTGACAACCAGTCTTACCAAGGGGTATCGTATTACCCAGTAACTGGGTTGTGGAGGTCAGATAGGCAGTCGCTCCATGTAAAATACTGGTATTCAGCTGCATCCGGTTAGACTGGAAGCCGACCCCAACATAGTTGGGAAAAGGCTAGGCAGATGATGATTAGTTTATGTTGTAGTAGGTATATTATATAGTGATAATTAAGATTAAATTATGGGGAATAAAAACAGAAGGAAGAAAAAATGTCCAGCATTGAACTGCGGGAGCTTAAAAAAAAAAAGTAAGTTTGATTATTATTTTTCTACGTATTTATGAGAACTTACCTATTTGTAAAAGTCGACGGGACAGAACAATATTGTAGTTGTTTATGTAATTAGGTACCTACTTGCTTTCGTCACAGTACTAGCAGTAGCAGGTAGGTACAGACGCCAGCACATCAAGATATCAGACACTGTCAAATTTTTCCAATCAACTTTGAAGTTGAACCTTATGCTTTAGCGTTAAAGTTGAAAATCTATTAAAGAAATTTGACAGATTGTAGTAGCTTAATGTGCTGGCGTACCATAAATTTACAATAAAATTAAGTTAGTATAGTAATATCAAAGTAAATATAAACTAGTTGATATTTTAGTTTTTAATATTTCAGTTTATAGACAAAACAGTAGCACAACTACAACAAAGATAATTTTTGCTAATAAAACTTTTTATCTTTGCAGTTCATCGATACCAAGATCTAAATGCGTATTTAAAAAAAAACCGGTAAGAGCGAGTCGGACTCGCGTACCGAGGGTTCCGTAACATCCGGGTTTATGCGTAAGGTTTATGTTTATGAAATTAAATGTTTTTTTTATATTTTTATATTTGAGTTGATTGAATGAAAGGTAAATTGCGGTTTACGATTTATGACGTATTAAAAAAAAACTACTTAGTAGATCTCGTCAAACCAATTTTCGGTGGAACTTAACATCATATATTTTTTTAGTTTTATCATTTTCTTATTTTAGAAGTTACAGGGGGGGGGGACATTTTACCACTTTGGAAGTGTCTCTCGCGCAAACTATTCAGTTTAGAATAAAATATATTAGAAACCTCAATATCATTTTTGAAGACCTATCCATAGATACACGTATGAGATTGTTGAAAAAAAAAAATTGAGTTTCAGTTCTAAGTATGGGGGATCCCCCAAAATTTATTGTTTTTTTTTCTAATTTTGTGTGAAAATCTTAATGCGGTTCACAGAATACATCTACTTACCAAGTTTAAACAGTGTTATGGAAATTACCATATTCATATAGGCGATTTGAAAAAGATGGGTTTTAATTTAAGTGGACTGTTTTTCAAGGATGGCAGTAATCGCCTAGAAAAACTAGATGATGAACAGGCGATCAGTTGTGAGGAATAGGTACTAGGAGAGCACGCCTTACCAAGGTAACGCGCGGTGCAGCGAGGGAAGACCAAGGTCTTCCCTCGCTGCACGTGTCCAGGGCAAAATGGCGGCTGGCGAACCTGCTTTGAAGCTGATCACAGGAATCTCACACTGAATCACTCAAACACACCCGCGGGCGGTCGTTATTAGTTCAAACACAGTTTTTTCTTGCGGAAGCGGATAAAGCGAATAAAGCGAGCGGAGCGGTGGCGAGCAGTTCTTACACGGCTACTCGCTATCGCGGTTCACGGTCGAATCCGACGCCAATTAGGCGTGCTTTGGTGGGAAGGGAGAAAGAGATATCGCCTGTTCCGACAATGATGTCAAAAGAACTTACTAGGGCCGATATTAATTTATTATCAAACCCTCAAGGGATGGCGTTACCAAACAGTATAGTTCTTATAGTTTCGGAAAAAAGTGGCTATGACATACGGCAACGGAACCCTAAAAATGCACAGGCGAACAGTAACTACATAATGTACAACTCGATTTTTTTAGTTAGAGAATGGGATTTAGAATGACGACCGACGCGACGGCAGTATTTGCTTCTCGCTCAGGCGCAATAGCTACTACTACGTGAGCGACAGACATGTACACACTATTATCTATACAGTATTGTGACTCGGCCCTCTTCTAGAAATAATTACAGACCTACAGCCGCGCGTAAACACGCAATAGGGCTGCCCGCCTACAGTATTTTAATTTCATCAACCTGCCAGCTTCTTTCTAGTTTTGTGATTGTATAGGTAAAATATTATATTTTTTATTTAAAAATATGATATTCGTTGTGAATGAAATAGGGAGAGTTCAAAAACAATACACATTTTTGTTTTTTTTTATTAGTAGATTTAATTTAAAAAAAAAACTTATTGACGAATTCAAGCAACCAAAAACAGCACAATATAGTCTATAATTGCTCTTTACCATATTATTAAGTAAGTACTTGTATTAATTATTTCAATGAATATTTGTCACAAATAGCACGCTTACTGCTTATAAAACGATCACACCGCCCGGCGTCCGTTCATCACTGCGGAGCATTCGAGACTGTTTGTTTACCGAGTGTAAACCGGACTCTAGGCGCGTAGGTATAACTCGCGTTCCGACCGTTTGAATGAAGATAGTATACTGTATAGATAATATTACCGTGCCTACTGTATCTATTCTATAAATTATAATAATAATGCAAGGTTGTTGATGTTGTTGATAGTAGAGTGTACGTAGATATTTGTTACCTCCTGATTTAACGACTGACTTACTACTCGACTTACCGATCGACTTACCGACTGACTTACCGACTTACTGACTGACTTCCTGCGGGAAATTGAATTACGCGAGTAAAACAGCGGGGCAAGCTCGTCTAAAATAATTTCGATGTTTCACATCTGCCAGGCCTCTCACGATGGCTCAATTTATAGATGATCTTTTTATTATAATATACATTACATAGGTACCTACCTAATTACTTATAAAACTTAGTAATAGGATAAGCTTGCGAATGCGTCTACAGTAGGGTTTTTTTTTAGCATTGATCTATCTATCAGACACTCAGAAGCAACGGAAAGCACCAGTGGAGATGGAGCTGGAGAACGTGATCCAAAAACTCAATCGCTTATGAGTCGCTGAAGACATACTAGAACGAGTCAACTCCGACCCAACATTCATGAAACGCATTGTTACTGGTGACGAGACGAGTTTGACATGCAAACTAGTCAACAAGCTTCGGAGTGGCGCCTTCCAACTGAACTGAAACCGAAAAAACCACGCCACGGCCAAAGTCGATCAAAAGTCAGTCATGTTGACTGTTTTCTTTGACTATCGCGGTATTATACACTCGGAATTCATACCGGAAGGTCAAACGTTAAATAAAATATATTATTTGAGCGATATGCGGCTTTTGAGAGAGTAAATTCGAAATAAAAGGCCAGATTTGTGGAAAGAAAACTGTTGGATCTTGCACCACGATATTGCGCTTTCGCACAAGGCCATCACTGTGAACGAATTTTAGCGAACGAAGGAGAATTCGCGGCGTAAACTAAGCTCAATTCCGGAAAAAGCGTTTAAAAAATGTTTTTATGATTTGGTTATTCGTTGGTGTAAGTGTGTCGTTTCTGAAGGATCATACTTTGAAGGGGATAAAATAAATTTGGATGAATACCTAACTAACATTTTGTGTATTATTTGATCTCGGTACGTCTTTGACACAGCAGTATTTTAGTATTTCTTATTTCTAATAAAGAATTTATTATCCTGTGCATTGTATTGTAATGAGTTTTATCAGAATTTATTTAGTCCAAAGTATATAACTAATAATAAATAACTAGCTTATGCCCGCGACTTCGTGGACTATAAATTAGTTATTAAACATACCCTATGTGATGGATGAAAACCAAAGCTACAGAATATCGAAACTTCCATCAAAATCCCTTCAGTAGTTTATTATCAGACAAAAATTCGACAAAACGGATCGTAAGGGTAGTGCGGAAGCGATATGACAGTCATGAAAGAAAAGATTAGGTAGCAATTAAAAAACTGCGCACCGGACTGCGGACTCGCGCAACGAGGGTTCCGTACCATCATATGTTTTTAAATTTTCATCGACGAGGCCTATATTCATCAGAGAATTTTAACATTGTGCACTGCGGTGTATAATATTGCAGTTTTATGTCAGCGCCATCTCTTGACCGATAGTGAAACTAATATAACTTTTATTGATGATTTCTGAACAAGTATGCTATTAAGAGACTTCGTTTTATTTTTTCTGTAATCTTTACATAAACTTCTATCACATAAAATAATTTCAAATTTTTCTGTTTGCAAACTTCGGAGATAAGGGCGGGAAAGGTTTTTTTTTTTTGCATTTTACATCAAAAGTCGAAAACAATGCGGCCCAAAAAAAAAGAATAAATGTTTGAGAATGTGCAAACTGTTTTCTTTCATATGATACCCCACGTGCTCTAGTAGCCCCACTTCGAATTCTTCAGACTTCCTTTCAGGCCCTGTTGCAAAAAACGTACATATATTTTTATTTCTTTCTTATTTGCAAAATAGTTGAGCAAACGTCATCTAAAACTATTCCAAATTTCAAGTTGATGCATTAGTAGTTCTTGACATGTCCAGCTGTGACAGACAGACAGACTGAGTCTCACCATAAGGGTTCCGTTTTACCATTTTGGTACGGAACCCTAAAAAGAAAATTTTTGGTAGGTAATAAAATTAATTATGTTGCTATATTTATATTTCCCTAAAAACTAGACACCAGAAATATTTTAACATAAATTTTATACATAATATTAAAAAAATATAATATTTACAATCACAAAACTAGAAAGAAACTAAAGTAGGATGATGAAATTAAAATACCGTAGGCGAGCAGCCCTATATTTCAAGAATAGGGCCGAGTCACAATACTGTTAGATGAAATTACCGTGGCAGCAGCGGGGTCAGCGAGTTCATTCGAATTGCGCGTTCGCGGAACTTGCCACACGCGGAGGGAGGTAACGCTAAATGCCTACTGCGCTCGAATATCCTGGCCTTAAGGGCGCTATTACAAAATCGAAGTGCTCAGTTTTAGGTAAATTCGACGGAGCGCGGCAGCGGATGCGCACGTGTGCATCTAAAGAGGTATGCTACGCACACATGCAAACGGCTATGCGTCCGATGCCAGGAACAAACCAACAAGAGCCTTTGCTACTTTGTTTTCGAAATAAATTAAATTACTGTTATACATAGTTCATGAAATATTATTTGTACCAATGAATGTTTCCTAGAACAGCAGTTTATCTATAGAACTACTATAGGGTCATAAACATATACTTGATTTTTTTTTTCGCAAACTAGCACGCAGCCCGTTTGATGGTGTGTAGTTACCGCAACCTATAGACGCTTGCGATGCCAGAAGCATTACTTCCGCGTCGCCAGTTTCTAAGAAAGGAATCGCACTGATACTTTTTGTTGGTAGGTACGGTCTAATTTTTTACGAAGTTTCTTTATATGTAATTTATTCAGCAGGTAGGTAGACATTTAAGTACTTATTTATAGAAATAAGTGCAATGTGATGTTGTATCTACAGTTTGGATAAAAAAGTCAAAAGAAAGTAAAAAAGGCAAATCAAAAGTAATTTTATTCAAATTAGGCTGAGAATCTGCACTTTTTGAACGTCAAAATTACATAAGACAGTCCCCAAAAACGCCCGCCCTTCACCATTTCCTAGCGCTTTCACTGAGAAGAAGAAGTGGCGCAACAAACTCCCCAGCAGTACAGGTCTGTTGTTAAAAAAATAATACCGGCCGAGTGCGAGTCGGACTCGCACACGAAGAGTTTCGTACCACCGCAATAATATGGGCTGAAAAAATCACATCGCAATATAAAATACACATTTCGAAAAATTTCAACTATCTGCCTATAACGGCTCATGAGCCACTGACAGACAGACGGACGGACGGTCAGCGGACACTTAGTAATAGGGTCCCGTTGGCACCCTTTAGGTATGGAAAAAAAAAATCTCTGAAGTGGCATAGACCGTGCTTTTCTCTAATCTATGATTTCAAGAAGCACGTACTCCTAATAAAACTAGTTTTTTCTGGTTCTGGTATTTTGAGGTTCCAGGGAGCCTAAAAAGGCAATCAAAATCCAATCCCAATCTCTTTGATTATACCTAATGTAGTGCAGCGAAAAAAGAAAAACACGGACTGCCCTCGCTATATTATGATTCATAATGTTATCCTTTTATGATTCTGCCAAAGTGGCCTTTTTAGACCCCCAGAAATCATTAACTTTGAAAACTTTTATTACTTTTAGTTGATATTGAGTACCAGTCCACACTGCAACTACTCACGTCTGAAAATAATTATCTGAATTTAAAAAAAAAAGTCAGAAAACGAAGACAACAACAACTATTAATTAAAATAGATGGACATTTTAACACAGCGCTCAGTACGTCTAACTAAAGATATCCAAGCAAAAAAAAAAACACTGTTTAAAGTGATTTTATTTTGACCTAAAATAATCAATTGCAGGCACATTAGTGTATTTTCGTTAGCTGATTATTTTTCTTATAAGTATCTATGCGTTTTTCTTGTATATTTTTTACCATCTTCCTTATTTTGGTGGTCTGAATGTGTTCTGAAAGTTTCTCCATCTATTTTAATGGGACCTTATATTTACGTATGTTTTTTTTTCTATAATACAGGATATACATATTCGCGCTAGAATATCATAGGAAAATACTTATGCATTACAATCCGACCTTCTCTATTAAAAAAAAAACACTTGTATTAAGATGTGTTGGTCGCGCTTTATTCTTGGCGAATCGGTGAGCGAGACCACGTGACGGCAACAGCGAGCGAGCGATACGTCCTCTCTTTGTGAGCGCTCGGCGCGGACTAAAGCTAAGACCGCGCCAGTGTTGCCGTTAGGACAATCTAGTTTCTGGCTACATGTCAGAAAAAAGTTGCCAGTTTTGTAAATAAATCTCTTTCAAAATTCCGCTAGAAGTGGCTAAAGTACTTTTGGGCTGTTATTGCTCTCCTATTACTATTGATAGGTATTACAACTTGGGTATGGGGGACAAATGGGTTAAATAAAACAATTTTAATAGTATTAAACATTAAAAATAAACGATTATTTAAAAAAAATTAAAGTCTTTTAAAGTTACGAAACAAGTTTGTAATCTATCCACTTGAAGAAACAGCCATTAGTTTAACAGCGGTCCATAGAATTTTTTTCTGTAAGAGTAGTGTATAAGTGGCGAGGGCGACCCGCGGCCAAAAAAAAAACCTTCGGGTACGTGTCAGATGACGTAACCGCGGGGTGCGGGACGTTTAAGTGGTGAATAGCAATAGTAATAGCCTACATTTTCATTCGATCGGATCTGAATTACGTTAAAAAAAACATTCATTGAGGAATCCCCCGCCATAATGCGGACTACCTACTACTACTAATTGGTGGTGTTGCCTACAATTAATTATTTTAGTTTGGTGGTAGATTGGTACTGTACGGTGATATTAGTCGGTAGACTTCTAATAGTAATGAAAGTAAGTTTAACAATCTAAAAATCAGCCAGAAGTAGCTAGATTTATTTTCGTGGCTAAAATGGTTTTCTTATTGGCTAAAACCGTTGAAAATCCGCTAGATCTAGCCACTAAGTGGCTAAAACGGCAACACTGGACCGCGCGTCCCGAGATTTATATTGATAAATAGCATTGCATACAACAATTATTTAAAAATATTAATTTACTTTAAATTAGAGTTATTTTTTTTTTCAAGCAAGGTTACAAAGTAATCTTAGTTATTAAATACTTTTTGTTTGAATTTCTTTTATATATTCATAGATAAAAAATATTATTTCGGGCGAAAAATTATCATTAACTCTCTGTTTTACGGAATTATTTTTGGTGTATTACTGTATGAAACATCATAAATTGGTGTATGCATACCATAGTAGAAGATACAGTTATATCGTAGATATTTTTATAAATGATTAAACTATTATATCTTCGATGTAACAGGGCATCGCGAGATGCCCGAAAGTAAAATTTTATGAAACAGCCTTTGCAGAAACAAGTTTTTTACTGATTTATGTGAACAAACTGGAATATTTATTGAATGCGCTCCCAAAAGAAGGAATCAAACTTTCTCGGGCATGTATTTTTTTTACTATTGTGGCTTTAGTTAAATCATAATCACACATCAAAACTCGAGTCAAACGCTCTAAACAAGAAAAAATTGTGATAGCCCTCTTAAAGCCCAGTCCCTCTCACAGAGAGGACGCCTGTGTCTCAGCAGTAGAAACATTAAATATGTCATCTACTTACATGATTGGACAGGTCCGCTCAATCTGTGTGGTTCTTTCCTCAAAAGACCATTTCAGACACCAATCTACATGGTCTTCACACGATCTGACAAAGAGTTTGTCTGGGCTTTAAAAGAGACTGTGACCTCTGAGTTTGTTTCGGCCTTTCTTCTCAGAATAGATAGGAAACGCGCACTTCATCTAGTTTAGCCTTTTGAACGCCACGGTCGGGTATAGACGACAAACAAAAACGTGCCCAACACGCGTTTTCTTGTCGGCTGTAGACGACGGTGACGCACAGTGGGTCGAAACGATGATTTTAGTGACTTAGGGATCAACTTTGTTTTTTTACTTTTTTCTTTATGCGGATCGATAGAGCTCATTAACCTTAATAATAATTGTTCTGATGCTTTTTTTCCTAAACTTGCTCCTTTAGGTGGAAAAATGCATTTTGTTATTTTTTTGTATGGAGCGGATCAAATTAAATTAAATTCCTGCTAAGTGGCGAGTGATCCCGCTTTGAAACTATATTTTTCTTAAAGCTTGCCCAGTCTACTATCATTTGATGCTATGAACATTTGCATAAAGTTGCAACACTGCCAAATAAATGAATCGAAAAAATGAAAAAATACATTGAATAATTTTTATTTTCTCAAGTTCTTTTAAGTAAAAGTTGATGTGGAATAGTAAGTAAAAGCGCTTAATAATTCACATAATTACTTAACAACTAACGACAATATATTAAGGTTCGTTATTAGCTTAAATTTACTAATTACGTATTAGGTAGGTACTTAAAAATGTGGATATCATTTATCTATAAATTTCTATTTGTGTTTAATGACTGTAATTAACTTAACTTTTTAATTTATAAAAAACAATGTTTTTTACTTTTAGTCATTACTTTAATGTTAATGAGGGTAGTAGAAAAATTTGTTAACTGATTGTCACTGGAAGTATAAAAAGATCATATTTATTATATATTTACTAGTGTTCGTTTATTCGTACTACTATTAACATCTATTGTGATTGTAATCGTCCCTTTTCGTTATAATGGAAAATTTAGTTAACAATTTAGATTTATTTATGATTTTAAGAGAGCAGCTTAAGTCGCTGTCAGATAGTAAAAAACTCTTCCAATACCTACAAAATGAAATAAACGTGACGCAAGAGAACAGTGCTAAGCTCCAAAAATTCTGTACGCGCTTTTGTTCAAATTTAAGTGCAAGTAGTAAGCATATGGTGATTGGTTAGAAAGTGCGATAAACTGGCCCGAAGGAGTAATATCTGAAACTGTGAACACTGAACAGGAAAGGCTCGAGATTAGTGATATTGAAGATGTTGAAAATCTACCACCATCTGCTATAGAAGCTTCAACATCTACATTTACACCTCGAAAACCTTTCGAAGAATTGGGCTCCAGGCAAAAACGTAGACGCGTTGATCAAATAAACCAATCGCTTTCGTTATCTCCGGATGAACTGAAAGTTACTATAATTGCTAGTTTAAGAAACACTGGAAATGAGGATGTAGGAAAAATAATGAACCATTTGCTAAATCACCCCGAAGATCTAGAAAAAGTTAAGCAGTGTTTAAGTGCAAATAAAGCAAACAGTAGTACCATATTCACCCGATAAGGCACTGGCTTTATTAGTTTCACTTAAATTAAGTAAGTGGCAATATATAAACCTAAGAGAAGCAGCCAGTGAAAATGGGTCTGATTTATACCCTTCTTATTATAAAATTAAGCAAGCAAAGTCAAAATGCTATCCAGGGAAAGAAGACATAACCATAACTGAAGAAGGAGCTGCTATTAAACTGCAAGCATTACTCAACTTGACGGTTTCTAGGCTTTTAGATGTAATTGCTTTGGATTTGGACTCTGCAACAGAGTTACTGCTTATAAGCAAATGGGGCTTTGATGGAGCCTCAGGTCAAAGCAATTACAAACAAAAGACTGAGACAGAGTTTGATGACTCTACTATAGTGATGGCCAGTCTAGTTCCTATAAGGCTTCAACAATCTGATGGAACAATTGTTTGGGAAAACGACCGACCATCATCGACTTTCTATTGTCGTCCGATAATGTTTATTATTTAAACAAATTTATTAAATAAACAAATAGAAATGAATACATCCACATTTTTAAATAATACGTACTTAGTAAATTCAAGCAAATTAGGGACCTTTAAATGTATTGTCGTTAATCTTTAAGTAATTATGTGAATTATTAAATGCTTTTACTTACTATTCCATATCAATTATAACTTAAAAGAACATCCGAAAATAAAAAATGAAGCTTTTTATTCAAAGTATTTTTTCATTTTTTTCGATCCATTTATTTAGCAGTGTTGCAACTTTATGCAAATGTTCAAAGCATCAAATGATAGTAGACTGGACAAGCCCTAAGAAAAATATAGTTTCAAAGCGGGATCACTCGCCACTTGGCAGGAATTTAATTTAATTTGATCCGCTCCATACAAAAAAATAACAAAATGCATTTTTCCACCTAAAGGAGCAAGTTTAGGAAAAAAAGCATCAGAACAATTATTATTGAGGTTAATGAGCTCTATCGATCCGCATAAAGAAAAAATTAAAAAAACAAAGTTGATCCCTAAGTCACTAAAATCATCGTTTCGACCCACTGTGTGACGTGTTGGGCACGTTTTCGTTTGTCGTCTATACCCGGCCGTGGCGTTCCAAAGGTTAAAAAAATATGATTGACCTGTAAAAGTGTTTGTACAAACCTACTTACAGAAAATAAATCTTTTATCATTACTATGAGCGCGTTGATTTCCGGAACAGTAGAATAGGCCATGATAGTCGAGTCATGCTTTCTGGCGCGCAAAGTATCTTCCTCGCGCCAAATGTTTTCACCTGTAGGCCGTAACAGTCAACAATAAAGTGGAGAAGGTCCACTTAACATGTAATATTTTTTAGAAAGATTTATAACTTTCTTAGGCCCATTTCTGTACAATAGATTAAGAGCGTTTACGCTGAACGGCATTTCATACAAATTTTCAAGCCCTTTTTTTTCGAAGTGAATGAACCGATTTTAATGAAACTTCGTACGTATAAGCAAAATACAAAGGTCTAAAAAGTTAGTAGAGACAATTTTCGAAAAATAATGTTACAGCCGAATTAGACCGATTTTAAACTTTCCATAGAAACAGATATTTCCAGTTATCTTTTTTTATATAAGACATCTCGAAAATGTTCTCTACTAACTTTTTAGACCTTTGTATCCTGCTTATGCTTAGGAAGTTTCATTAAAATCCGTTCATTAATTTCGAAAAACAAGGGCTTAAAAGTTTGTATGAAATGCCGTACGGCGTAAACGCTCTTAAATAGAAAACTAAGTATTTATAAACTAAATTACTATAGCTGTAAACAAAATATACTTAAATATTTATTAACCATCGACGATGCACAGACAGAGGACCTACTTATTGTCTGCAAATAGAACTGCTAACATGCTATTTTACTTTTATTTACCTATGTTTTAATTTAGTTTTTACGTTATACTGATTGTTAATTTATTACATTAAATACTTATAGGTATGCACTTTCTAGCCTGAAGCACAGGTTCAACCTAGTTCAGGCAAATTAGCAACTGTGCGCTATTTTATTTTAATTGTTAAGCAATTCATTGTAAATGTATCCCTATTTTATAAATAAACGATTATTATTACTATTATTAATATAGAAAACAAATCTAACTAGACTAAAGTATGTGAAGTATGAAGCAAAATAGGTTTATTTATCATAGAAACACGTGCACAAAGCATAAGCAACAACAGAACATGCAGTGATATAAGAACAGTTTGGAAACTCTGCCTTGATAGTCTTGTGTTTGGTTTAGCAGTTCCGAAAGAGGTACAAGACCATACGAGTTTAGGTCTCTAACTAATCTCATCATCGTCGGTTTTCTCATCGTCAATTAACTTTTCAACACGCTTTTATTAGGTCGACCTGTATGTAACTAACTATGTAATGGAATCTAAGGTAACTAATTTAACCATTTTCCAAGGGTCGTAGCGTAATGAAAATTGGCAGCTGTATGTAGGTCTGATGACAATACAATAATATGGTACTGTCGAACTGATCTGATGATGGAGCCGGAAGATATGAACTGGAACTTCATGATGGAAAATCGTATCACAGCTGTTTTGGATTTCTTAGAAAAATCTTGTAATGAACTTTGACCTGACTTAGGTTTCAAGATCTGATGATGATGTCGGTAGATAGGCACTGGCATTCCATGATAGAATATCGTATCATAGTCGTGTTTGCACGCGTGATTTTCTAGTGTTTTTAAACTATTAATTTATTATCGTAGTCGACTTACTGTTATCATTCACTAGTACAATGCCATAGTCAAATCGTCTATTGGGAAATCTAGGAAGCCCAACGGTTCCTTAAACTGATGAAGGCCTCTCTGCCACACTCACATTGCTCCAACATAACTCCGCCATTTACTTTCATCACCATTTAACCGGAACGTGTCCAATGCAGGACATAGCGGGGTAATTTCGTAGCACAGTAACGGTAGCAATGTCTTTCATTAACATTGAAAGACAACAACAGAAACAACAACAACAAACAACAACAACAAACAACGGTAACAACCAACGGTCAACGGTTTTGGTAACAATGAATGTTGTTGACCAGAGTAATTTTTCGAACATACCTAATTATGATCAATGGATTAGCAATTTCCTTAAAAATTATTCAGACTTTTATTGAAGCTTGATTTCAAGCGCCAGAACAACGAGTCCTGTGCCTCTCTCTTGCATTAAGCAGATTCCTGCGACCTTCACTTCACCAGTTCATCGGTCCACCATTTTGTTTATTAACTGGTTCTTCTGATCCTACCTGGTTTCCACCTGTATTCTTCCAGCGGCACCTCACACGTCCGTATGAAGTCATTCCTCTCTTTATTTTTAGAATTAGGTGACGCAATCCGTTTTTGTCTAATGTATATTCGGTAAACTAATATGTGGATAGTGCTTGTACTACTTTGATCGCGACTAAAATAAGTGTGAGCAGATTTTTTTGTGTTTATGTCTGGAGAATTTTGCGTGTCTACCTTTAATGTTCTCAAGGATTTTTGGAGAGAAAGGGGATAAAAAAAACTGTCCAAGTGCGAGTCGGACTCGCACACGAAGGGTTCCGTACCACAAGGCAAAAACGCCGAAAAAAAACATGTTTTTTGTATGGGAGCCCCCTTAAATATTTATTTTATTTTGTTTTTAGTATTTGTTGTTATAGCGGCAACAGAAATACATACTTTGTGAAAATTTCAACAGTCTAGCTATCGCGGTTCTTGAGATACAGCCTGGTGACAGACAGACGGACAGACAGCGACGTCTTAGTAATAGGGTTCCGTTTTTACCCTTTGGGTACGGAACCCTAAAAACAAACTGTAACCACGAATTCAGCTCATGATTCTAAATCACGTATAGTCCGACTTTTAATTAGCTGCAGTAAAATGACACTTCTTAATATCTCATTTCTGACTGAGTTTAGAGACATGCATGAATCTCAAATAAGTTTCGTTTGTTACACTATTCTGTACTAGAAAAACAAGATTTGATTGATGGCCGCGAAAAAACAAAAAGACGCCAATTTCAGTCATTTAATTTAAGTAACACATAAGCTGTCATTTTACTGCAGCTAATTAAAAGTCCGACTATAGCGCGCGCAATCGTTAGCTGTATTTAAGAGACTCGTGAAGAAACATTACTTGTTGTTGTGATCTTGTTTTCGTAGCTGCAATAATCTGTAGTCATTATTTATTTTCGTGGTTTATATGTATATTTAGTATCTATTTATTTATGTATCTATTATACAGCATTATACATGTATATATCTATGTATCTATTGTAGTATATTATTTTGCACCACTAACAACCCCATTTTTTTATATCCACGCATTCACTGTCCATTCGAAGAGATCGCAGAAAGCGATAAGGCCGCCCATTGTATGTTTTGTATTTAAAATCGTATTTTTTTGTTATGTTTTTTCTGGTGTACAATAAAGTATACATATAAATAAATATAGGTATTCAATGCAGGGGTTCAGAATCATCTACCTACTGAATCCATAGTAACAGATTGCGCGGCGGTGGTTTATGTTGAAATCTTATAAAATAATTCTCAAATTTTAAACCATATGCAACATATCTGCCTCTTGTTATCTGGAGCATCCATATATAAAATGAAATGATATTGAATCATGGTTAATTTATTTGCACTACAGGAATATTCCATTGGAGAGCAATAGATGTCACATTAGGTATATCTGCTGTCATTAAACATATAGCGTAGCGGAGTTTCTTGCCCCTTCTTCTCCATAGCGATCTACGTTTTAGAATGGGCAACTAGCTTCAACTTTCTGACTAACTGACCGAATCTTTAATAATTCAATAGTGCGTAAATGGTTTAAGGTGAATGGGTAGTAATTAATACATCTTTCTAAGTTAGATTTCTACCATAAGAACTTTTCCATAAGAAATTGGTTCTTAATAAAGGTACAAATCTAACTTAGAAAGATGTATTAATGATTCTAATGATTATAATTCTCTAAATATGTACCTGTTATTGTCGCGAATCATATTTTGATCGAAATACAACCTGACACTAACCTGCAAATTGCAAAAAACGTAAGAAAATTTGAATTACGCGGTCTACCACTATCCATTCATCTTAATTGAAATAAATGTTTTGAGTTTATAAAACGTTTGCTGTCGGTGTATGAGATTTCCTTCCACAAAATATTACTTCTTAATAGTGCTAACGCTCATACAAATACTAATTATGGAATGTTAAAAAAAATCCATTGTTTTTGTATGCCTTGTCAAAACCTCGACGGCTGTAGTAGGATTACATATTTTTTGTTGGTTTCTTCTTTTGTTTTATTCATTTACAATGAGTATTGATGGTATCTTTTTATTTTAAAATTGAACACATTCATGAATCATAATATTTTAATAAGAATCTTATTTCTCGCTTCATGCTTTGCAATTTTTGACTCCATAAAAATTCCAACCATGCTGGATTTTCATATACATTTTTATTTTCATATCCTATCCTGCATCAACATCACCCACAGCCTGATTTCGCACACTGCTGGGTATAGGCCACTCTTTTCTTGTGCCAATCCCCACTCTCGGACACTGTGCCAGCCTCATCCAGGTTTTGCCCACGATGGCAACAATCCAATCCTGCATAACCTGAAGATATTCTGATTATCCCCATGGTTTCCTAACCATGGGGATAATTCGTTATTGCATCTCTTCCCGCAACTACTTAAAAATAGAAAAGTCAGAAAATGTTTTACATAAATAATAAAAAAAAAGTATATTACTTAATAATTTCTTTCAGTAATAAACGTCCTAACCAACATTTTGATCTACATTTATTTTTTATTAATGTTATAAATGTATATCGCAGAGTTTAAATCATTATATACTAAAAAACCACAGAAGCCTTTGATGGCTTATATATGGTTAGTGAGTTCGGAAATATGTATACTATATCTAATATTGGTACAACGATGAAACAAATTTAGACGGTAAATTTGTAAGTTTTTCATTCAAAGAATATTTTAAGTCTTTCAAAGAATATTTAAACCCGACTAACAGAAAACACTCCCGAACACACATGTGGCTCATGTAATTATGTGGAGAAGTGACATCGGAGTGACGACCAGTCGACTATTTCAGTAGGTTTTATTATTTTAATACGCATGGAAGTTTTCTTGTTACGTCTTATGCGATGAATTGTCGGCATTAGAATTATTCTGACTTGTTATTTTGTCACGTCAAAATGTATTTGTGTTATGTGACAACGATATAAATTTTTAGAGCACTTTGTCACGAGGCAGACCACTTCAGGCACGTGTCTAGTCATTGTCGCATAATATGTTGCAAGTTTCATGCACGAGGATGTGGGTTCAAGTCCGAGCAAGTACCAACGTAACTTTTTCAATTCATATGTAGGTACTTTCTAAGTTTATTTTGGACATCACCGACATCGGTGAAGGAAAACATTGCGAGGAAACCAGAGGGACAATCCTCGTAATTTTAAGAACGTTCACAGTCTGATCTCAGTCTCAATCTGTCAAAATAACCTCGAATTTCCCTAAAGGACCATGCGTCATTTTGGGCCCACTTTTACAACATTGTTCAACAGTGATGAATTATATGTCATATGAAAGTTCTTGAAGTATACTTTATTTCATTCTATGGCAGGTAAGTTCAAATCCAGCGCGAAAATGTTTTTTTTTGCGTTGTTTAAAAATGTTCAACATTGTCCAACAGTGAAAAAAAAACATTTTCGCGCTGGATTTGAAATTAGCTGCCATACAATGAAATAAAGTACACGCCAAGAGCTGTTATATGACATAGGTTTCATCATTGTTGCACAATGTTGAACATTTTTAAAAAACGCAAAAAAAATACAATTTTCGCGCTGGATTTGAACTTAGCTGCCATAGAATGAAATAAAGTACACGCCAAGAGCTGTCTTATGACACAGGTTTCATCACTGTTGCACAACTTTGAAAAGTGGGCCCAGTGTTCATTCAAAAGTGCCCATGGTCCTTTTGACAAGTTTTTGACATTTGTTGGTCGCCGCGATGAGACTGCGACTAGATTTTGAACGTTTTAAATTGCTGGAATTGGTCTTCTGGTCTTATTAATATACTATTACACCAATATAATAAAGTTGAAGAGTTTATTTGTTTGAACACGATAATCTCTGAAACTACCAGTCGGATTTGAAAAATTGTTTTTGCACTTGATAGTCCAATTGTTGAGGAACGTTATAGGCTATTTAGCATTACGCTACGACCCTTAGGAGCCGAGCAAATAGAAAAATGTCAGAAAGAACGCTAAGCGAAAACGCAGTAAGAGCGCGGGCCGGATGCGATGCGACGCGGTGGGGCGGGGGTACAAGAAAATTTCACGCCGACGCGCGACGAACGAAGTCGCGAGCAGAAGTTAATAACATAACACTAATATTATAAAGGCGAAAGTTTGTGAGTGTGTGAGTGTGTGTGTGTGTGTGGGGGTGTGTGTGTGTGTTTATATGTTTGTTACTTCTTCACGCTCAAACGGCTGGGCCAATTTTGATAAAATTTGGTATGGAGATAGCTGACACCCTGGATTAACATATAGGCTACTTTTTATCCCGATATTCCCACGGGATCGAAACTGCGGGTGAAACCGCGGGGCGCAGCTAGTAATTAATAAAGGTATGAAATCGCCAACCCGTCAAAATCAAAATATTTTATTTCACATGGGCACACGGTTCCAATTAGTCGTTTCCTATGGACAAGAGCCGGCAAGAAACTCCACTCCTCTCACTCTTGAGCAAGCGTGGTGATCAATACTCATGTCTCTCCGCTGTACGAGAAGTGTTCTTTATCCTGATAGTGGGACAGTAATACATAGTTAGCCTATAATGTTCCCACTGCTGGGACACTCACAGGCATCCTATCGGCACCACGCAGGCCCAGTGCGGGTTGGAGATGTCACATGTCTTGGAATTTTTGGCTCTAGAACATTGGCCGGTTTCCTTCGCCGTTTTGAGAGCAGTGGTGATGAATAATTTACACAAATCTATAATATAAAAATGAATCGCTGAATGTGTTGCTAAGCGTAAATCTCGAGAACAGCTGAACCGATTTCGCTAATTCTTTTTTTAGAATATTCCTTGAGGTACGAGGATGGTTCTTACGCAGAGAAAAATTAATATATCTATGGGAGTAGGGTAGAAGTAGGGTAGGAGTAGGGTAGGAGTAGGGTAGGAGTAGTGTAAGAGTAGGGTAGGAGTAGCGTAGGAGTAAGTTAGGAGTAGAGTAAGAGCAGGGTAGGAGTAGAGTAAGAGCAGGGTAGGAGTAGTTAGAAGTACGGTAGGAGTAGGGTATGAGTAGTGTAGAAGTAGTGTAGGAGTAGTGTAGGAGTAGGGGTAGGGTAGAGTAAGGGGTAGGACATCACGCAAACAATTTATATGGCAAAACAACGTTTGCCGGGTCAGCTAGTATTTAATAAGTTTAAAATTTCAAAATCTTTCTTTCTGTCGGTTTTAAAAGCAAGTCAACTGTGGGTACTTACCACCTTTATAATATACGCGCCGCATTATGTAGGTTTTGTTGAAACTCAGATGTGTCTTCTCGACAGCCGTATGTCACTAACGGGATGCAGCAGAATACCAGCGTCTGGTATTTTACCTGGCATATGCTGAGCTGGACTCCTATTTGGTGCAATGAGACACACACACCGCCCAGTAGTGATATCGACCGGTAAAGATGTACAACATGAGCTAGGTGTCTATGGGTCAATTTATCTTTTTAATCTTTGTTTTTTCTTTCATCTGTTTTTAATGTTTTTTAATACCTACCTGTATTGTGTTTTTTGTTGCACTGGATAAACGTTTTATCTATCTATCTATCTTTATTATATCTACACAAAGTTCGAACCTACGACTTTTACAACTCGTATTATAAGTCGCGGTCCTGAGCCACCACAGCTCCTTGGGGACAGTTATAAGTTAGTATTATTATTGTTCCTTATTATTTTATTTTACCTTAACATTTGCATAATCTTAAGGTTGAATATAGTGTAACAAACAAACTATATAACATCTATCTATCCTATATTCAAGTTAATAAAGATATCATTCATGTTGCAGACACATATTGCTAACAGACCTCACCCACTGGTCTGTTAGTGGTAGCAAGCACGGCTGCATTGAGCGTGGGATTCTGAACACCCGGCTTCGATCAATGTATTATTTACTTTATCGATTAGAAAATTGAAATAAGCGGCCCGGAGTCCTACGTTAATGCCGACTAATACAACGAAATATATAAAGAGCAGTGCAGCAAGAGAGTATTTCAGACATCAATCTACATGATCTGACCAAGATTATGTCTGGATCAATCAATCAATCAATAAAAATATTTTATTTCACATAAACCTACATGGGCACTTATGAAACGTCAAAAGCTAGGTGCACGGTTCCAATTGGTCGTTTCCTATGGAGAAGAACCAGCAAGAAACTCCACGGTTACTCTTTTTAAAAGAGACTGTGACCTCTGAGTTTGTTTCGGCCTTTCTTTTTAGAGTACCTACCTAGTCGGATAGAAAACGCCAACCTCATCTAGTTTTTAAAATATCATTGATGTTGAAAAGTGTTTGTACAAACTTACAGAAATAAAATCATTTATCATCATTAAAAAAAAAAAAAATTTTTTTTTTTAATTTTTTTTTGTGAGCCAGTAGAAACGGCCGCGACTTTCGAGTTGTAGGTTCGAACCCAGACAGGCGCTACTTTGTGTAAACTATTTCATCGCTACTGCTCTACAGTTCAACCACAGGCGCATAGGCGCTCACAATGGTGAAGTCTTCATGCCTATGCGCCTGTGGTTGAACTGGTTTCCTCACAATGTTTTCAAATTGTGAGGAAACCGGCATGTCCTAGAACCAAAAATTCGTAAACATGTGACATCTACCAATCCGCACTGGACCTGCGTGGTTGATTAAGGCGCCCTCCCGCTCACAGAGAGCAGCTGTCTCCCAGCAGTGGAAACATTATAGGCTTATAATGTTTGCGGCTCTGTTTGCCTACCTACCTCCTCATACCTCTACCTAAGATAAAGATGCATTTATTTGTTTCATCATCATCATCATCATCATTTCAGCCGAAAGACGTCCACTGCTGGACATAGGCCTCCCTCCCTCCTATTTATTTGTTTAAACATGTGTAACATGATACATAGATGTGTGCACATATGGATGGAAAAATATTGCTGGTTCAACATGTTTTGCCATATTCGGCGTACAAAATAGTTTTAGTTTGTAGTATTTAGTAGGAATTATAAAACGAAATAACGATTAAATTATAGTCAAAAACTCAAAATACATTCAATACAAAATATAGTGAACAAAATTATAATAATTAAAACAATAAAATTAATAAAACTAAATACCTACATACATATTAAATTATATTAATTCAAAATTTGTCATTTAAAAACATTATACATAGTATCCCTTACTAATTAGCAATTTTTTTAGCTCTCGCTTGAATGAATTAATATTCATTTCCTTAAGGGAATTAGGAATTTTATTGTATATTAACTCTACCTGACAATCTCTTCTTAGGGGAATACAGGCTCCAAATATATTTTGTCCTTAGTGACAAATAAATCACCAGCAGCGCCCCACGGTTTCACCCGCATAAGTGTCGATCCCGTGGGAATGTCGGGATAAAGACTATTCTATGTCCTTCCCCGGGATGCAATCTATCTCTCTGCCAAATTTTATCGAAATCCATTCAGTGGTTTAGGCGTGAAAAGGTAACATACAGACAGACAGACAGAGTTACTTTCGAATTTATAATATTAGTATGGATGGATGGAGGCCTGTAGTCACGAGGCTTGGCACCCCAGCCACGTGCGATACTGTAGCAAGGTACTTAAAGGTGCAAGTTTTCGAAACACAGGGGAAAACTTTTGCTTGCCGCAACAGGAAAAAAGTCTGACGTTGATAAGGCTGCCTTTTGTTCCTTTGGTTCGAGAATTTTTTTATGGATAAGTCAATTATATTTTGTTTGTATATTTTTTCCTTAAAAATTTTGTTACTAGCACCAATTAACGTGATTACGTTTGGGAACGATTTAGGTTCTTGAAGATCTTTAATATCTTTCTATATAGAAACTGGTTTCCAAATAAACAGTAATACAGGCTGTGTTACTCCCTATAATAATCATCATCATTTTATTATCAGGCAATTAAGGCCCATAGGTAAAATACACAAATAATCTTAGACAATAATAAACTAATACATAATTATCAAAAACCTTAAAACTATGACTTTACACGTAACGTTGTCGGCGTCGTGTTTCGCTGCGTGGTGTCGCGTAACCTTCCTCAGAAACGTCGATATACGACACCTTTCGGTCAAATGTCCTCTTCCAGACAGGTCTGTAGATGTTGGGTTGGAACTCGTACCACGAATGACTTAAAGTTGATGTTGTGGCGCGATTCCAACCTTTCGACCCTCAGAGTCCAGTTGGTCTCCACCTTCAAATACTGCACGACTTCCTCAGTTGTTGTGGAGTGATACAGACGCGAAAGGTACAGCTGCGTCGTAGGGACAGCAGGGCGCAGCAGCATGTGGAGAACAGGGCTTCTTCTTCCTTTCTACTTTCGTGAAACCCTCCTCATCAACTAGGCTGGCTCTTGGCAAAGAACAACGGACCGCAGTCAGGACAGGTTGAGCACCCAATGGTTTCTTTACGAAACTTTCGCTATAAGACCTTTAAATCCAAGGTCATTTAAATTTAATTAAAATTCCTCTTGGTATGGCCAAAAAGCCGCAGAGGTTATTTTTCGTAAATAAATAATAATAATAATAAGTTTTATTCATCAAAAAGTAAAAATACAATGTGACGGATTCGGTGAGCCACAAACTAAGCATCGCTTGTATCTTGTGGCTCTGGAGTGCAATTTTACAATATTAATGATTACAGTTTGATGTTAGATAGTAACAAAAAATTTAAGAATTAAAATCAAATAAAACATTCGTGCGATTCTGATCACAAAATAAAGTAGTATTGGTTTAACCTAAGGCTTGTACTATGGTACATGTGTATGTGTTTGTCTGTGTGTGTGTGTAGGTGAGTGAGAGGGTGATTGTATGTGTGTAAAGGTGCTATATTAAAGCTTCGGTGGCGTCATAGGATCATTTTAAAAGAGCTGAAGTTAGGATTTTCTTACAGGTGGAGGTTGAATAGTCTTTTAGGTCGCAGATTTGGCTTACTTTATTGTAAATGTTGGGATGGGAGAAATGGGTACAGCGTCTAGCTAGTTCGGATTTGGCATTTGGTATGGGTACTCTGAAGACACGCTTGTTTAATATGTCCCTGTAATCAGGCCGATTTTTATTTATTAGTTACTTTTGGAAACCCACTCAGAGCTTCTTTAAACTCACTACAAATACCGTACCGTAAAGGTTTTTTTTAGTCTACTTCGATGATTTCCTAGATTAAAATGAAATACTGAGTCAAATTAAATGAGTTAAACTCCGTACGTAGGCGTGACAGGTATGATATAAGCTAAACATAAAAGAAGAAAAAAAAGAAAATTTGATTTGATTTCTTTTTGGGTGATTTTGTGCAGCCCAACTTGAGGGAATAAAAATCTCATTTTTCTTGTTACTTATTTAATTTGACCTTGTATTACCTTTTCCAGGCCACCACATCGGCGAAAGGGCTCACCTGATCGAGCGCGAACAGAACTACTACACAGGTGACGCCGAAGAACGCCAGGAGTACATTAACCTGGAGGAGGAGGAAGCCGAAGAGTTTGACAGGTGATTGTGTACTTTATTACTTAAGGCATTAGGTTCAGATTGGTGATAGAAAGGTACAGGTGTAGATAAATAACGATAGGCGTGGCTCGAGACAGCCAGGAGCGAGCTTCCAAATATTTTATCGCGGAAGTTCTTATGTACAGTTAATGTAAAAATGGCGGTACACAAAAATAATGGGATAATGCCCGGATTTTCAGGAACGTTCGCTTTCTAATATCAGTCTCAATCTATCCAAAACCCCTCTAATTTCTCTACATTGTTGACATTGATTGTCGCAGACATGAGACAGACATGAGATCAAACATTTGAAAGTCTTCATTTGCGTTCTTTTATTTTGACAAATTTTAAATGCAGTGTACCAGCAGGCCTAGCACGATGGGTGGACAAACCCGTTTTCTCCACCCTTTGTCTCCTTGACAGAAGACAAAGCGAAAATTCTCCTCTTTGCTAGCACGACGACGAGAGACAAAATAATTTTTTCTCTTTTTGACAGTTAAGAGTGGACTAAAGTCCCAATTTGTCTCGGGAGCTAGCACGACATGGATATGAGGGGACAAATTTGTCTACTTTTGACATTTATTGAAGACAAACATCTCACTTGCAATCTTGGGTGAGGACAAGATATTTTCCAAATAAAATAAAAAGAAAAAGATGTCTCGCAGTTACATAAACTATCTAATAACGATGTCCCAATAAGTGGAGAGCGGAAACCGCATCGCCGCATGATTAGGGATGCAAGCAACCCGTTTGAAATTCCCGATGAGGAATTTCGGAGAATTTTTAGAATTAATAAGTTTATCGCTCGCTATTTGTGTAATGAGCTTTATGAAACAGTGATAACAATCATTCGTAATAATGATTGTAAATATTGTAGATAAAGCTAATTCTGTGAACTTTGAATTTTAAATGAAATTTAATGACAAAAATAATTTTAAGCATTTGACATTGACAGAAGAGAAACAAACAAGCACAGAGTACATCAAACAAGCCTGTTATAATTAGACTAAATATTACTGTCACTTTAACCATTTAAGAAGTATCGGTTGTCATGTAATCACAATTTGTTCGGGTTATACCGGGAATATAATTTTTCCTATTATAGCAACACTAACGGAGGCAAAGTTTATACCCGTGGAAAAACTTGTCTCTATGCGTCACCGTGCTAGGTGAAAGGAAAGAGAAAATGGGAAAGAGATGGTTTTGTCCCCGATTTTTCTCTCTTTCCTTTTTAGCAGTGCTAGCCCTGCAGGGGTGGCCAACCGGTCGATCGCGACTATTAGTCCAGTCGATCGTGGCAAGGCAAAAAATTTAAATACGTAGAACAGACTGCGCAACGTACCTGCTCACTAACTGCTGCACGCATCACCTTGTATCATTTTGCAATTGCCGTTCCGTCACGTTAGTTATCCTCTCTTCTTCTTCTCTCTTTTGTTTTCGTTGCGCGATAACAATAAGCGGGAAGCGTGAGTGGGGCGCGGGCGGTTATCAATCCGTCAGTCACTTGACGATAGACTAGCGGAGTTACGTGTGGTTACGAGTTATATTTTTCCTCTTAATAAAAATAAAAAACTACATAATTGTATAGGTACTGAACTATGCTGTTTCATTTAAGATTTCAAGAAGTATGTAATTGGTAGATCGCACAGGGTGTCGTCAGTGAACAGTAGATCTTGGGTCTGACCGAGTTGGCCACCCCTGATACAATTTAACACTAAAATATATACATCTATTATGTATAATGTAATAATGTCGACCATCCCATACTTCCCGTGGGTGTCGTAAAAGGCGACTAAGGGTCGTACCGGAGAATGGGCAGCAGCGTTCTCTATGCATTCCACCACCATACTATTCTGCGATCGCCAACCCGCCTGCCAAGCGTGGCGATTATGGCAAACCCCCCCCAAGAATGACAAGCACAAAAAACACTAGGCCCCTAGTACCCGGCGGCCCGCCTACCCTTGGTTACGGTAGCGGCCAAGGCCACGGTGAGGCAAGGGGTGCTAAGAATCCCCGGAAGAGATCCAGCTACCACAATCACCGAAAACTGGACCTGGCAACATACAACACGCGTACACTCCGGACCGACGAGAAGATCACAGAACACCGAACGCGGTGAAAACCGGAAGTGATCATCGTATGGTAAGAGGCACATTGAACTTAAATATCAAGCTGGAAAGATCTCGACTGATGAAGTCTACGCTCCGTCCAGCACCGATCCAGATGCAAAACCCCGAGAGCTTTCAGCTCGAACTCCAGAATCGTTTCGAATGCCTAGGGAGCTCCGTGGACGATTATAACGATGGGTTCGTGGAAACTGTCCATACGGTCGGGTCTAAGATCTTCAAGACCCGCCGTACGAATTCAAAAAAGAAGCTCTCTGATCCTACTTTGCGGCTCATGAAGGAGAGGCGCGATATGATCCTGCAGTCTACGGATGATGCGCTAAATTACCGGCAACTCAATACACGGATCTCTAAGGCCTTGAAAAGCGATCTTCGCCGCTTTAATACAAATCGTATTAAGGACGCGATAGAGCAAAATAAAGGCTCCAAGGTCTTTGCTAGAGATCTGTCTATTGGGCAGAGCCAGCTTACGAGACTGAAGACCGATGATGGCAGGATCGTTTCCGACAAACGTGAGCTGTTGAGAGAGATCGAGAGGTTCTATGGACAGTTATACACGTCAACAAATAACCCCGCTATGAATTAGCAAACGACCCAACAGCTAGATTGACCCGGCACTATACCGAAGACATCCCGGACGTCAGCCTGTACGAGATTAGGATGGCTCTGAAGCAGCTCAAAAACAACAAGGCACCGGGTGATGACGGAATTACGGCCGAGTTGCTGAAGGCCGGCGGAACGCCCTTTCTGAAGGCCCTTCAGAACCGTTCAGAACTGTTTGGTTCCGTCATACTCGAGGGCAAAACACCACAGGCATGGAACAGAGGTGTGGTGATACTTTTCTTTAAGAAGGGCGATAATGCCCTCCTTAAGAATTATAGGCCCATCTCACTCCTGAGCCATGTCTACAAGCTGTTTTCGAGAGCCATCACGAACCGTCTCGCGCGCAGGTTTGACGACTTCCAGCCTCCCGAACAATCCGGATTCCGTAAAGGCTTTAGCACCGTAGACCACATATATACGCTGCGACAGGATATACAGAAGACCGAAGAGTATAACCTGCCTCTCTGCTTAGCGTTTGTGGACTACGAGAAAGCCTTTGATTAGATCGAGACATGGGCTGTGCTGCAGTCTCTTCAACGGTGCCAGATCAACTATCGGTACATCGAAGTGCTGAAGTGTCTGTACGAAAACGCCACTATGTCAGTCAGACTCCAGGATCAGGCCTCGAAACCCATCCTTCTGCAGCGAGGTGTGAGACAGGGAGACGTTATCTCTCCGAAACTGTTCACCGCTGCACTGGAGGATGTCTTCAAGGTCCTGGACTGGAAAGGGGCTGGCATCAACATCAATGGCGAGTACATAACTCACCTTCGGTTTGCCGACGACATCGTAGTCATGGCTGAGACTATGGAGGACCTCAGTACAATGCTCGATGACCTCAGTAGAACTTCTGAAAGAGTGGGTCTTAAAATGAACATGGACAAAACGAAGGTCATGTCAAATGCCTATGTAACACCCACTCTCATAAAAATCGGAGACGCTACACTCGAAGTCGTGGACGAGTACGTTTACCTAGGACAAACTGTCCAGTTAGGTAGGTCTAACTTCGAGAAAGAGGTCAATCGACGAATCCGACTCGGCTGGGCAGCGTTCGGGAAGCTACGCAATATCTTCTCGTCCCACATACCGCAGTGTCTCAAGACGAAAGTCACCAGTGTGTGTTGCCAGTGATGACTTATGGAACTGAAACGTGGTCGCCCACAATGGGCCTTATAAGAAGGCTAAAAGTCACCCAAAGGGCAATGGAGAGGGCTATGCTTGGAGTTTCCCTGCGTGATCGAATCAGGAATGAGGAGATCCGCAGGAGAACCAAGGTAATCGACATAACCCGAAGAATTGCCAAACTTTAGTGGCAGTGGGCAGGGCACATTGCTCGCAGAACAGATGGCCGATGGGGCCGAAAGGTTCTGGAGTGGCGACCGCGTGCTAGAAGACGTAGCGTTGGAAGGCCTCCCACAAGGTGGACCGATGACCTTGTGAAGGCCGCAGGAACCCGTTGGATGCGGGAAGCACAGGACCGGTCGAAGTGGAGGTGCTTGGGGGAGGCCTATGTCCAGCAGTGGACGTCTTTCGGCTGAAATGATGATTATGTATAAGTATGCAAGGGTGGCAAGGGTATCGACGCGCAACCGGTTACCAAGGATTAAAGTACATGATTCTGAACCTGAATTCTGCAAAAATTGGCTGTTCCATATATTTTAACCTCGTAGGTATTGCATTTTTTTATAAAACAGCCTGACAGATTTTTGAAGTGAAAACAGTTCTTTAGGCGCGTTGGCCATTTTTTGAGATGGGAAAAAACCATTGAACTCGACACTGTTACCGTAACCGACACCTCTGTTTTATGTTTTGGCCATTATAAAGACATCAATGCGCGGTACATTTTCTTTGGGAAGAATGACCTTCAAACATATTTATGAAATTACTATGCTTTTTCAAGTTTTCACTTCTGCGATTCCTGGAGTGCCACTGTTGTTTTTTGATAACAGACCACAAAGGTCACTGTCTAGAATTATGAGCTAAATTCATGTTTACAGCATGCGCTCCTGTTTCTTGCCATCCTGTATAAAGGAAAACAGGGAAGAGCTCATTGGGCATTCAAAGATTCGTCTGCTTTTCATAACAACCTACAGTATCGTCCTGAGTTTAGTATCCATATCCGCGTCCATTGCTTCGCCAGTTTCTATGTCCAAAATTTTCACCTCCCAACCCCTTGTAATACGCGTTGTCTTGCATGTTGTAGGCCGTAGGTTCGAGCCCAAGCAGGCACTTTACAGCTGTCGTCACGTAAAAAGGACGCTGAGCGACACTGGAGGGGGGTGTGTCTGCGCACGGGTACAGTCGTGTCAACTCGTGTCCTAAAGCACTATTGTTTTATAAGTGGTAATTGTTTTTATTGTAAGGGCTCGTGGCTAAATAATAACAGCGGCACAGGTCGATCGATCAGGTTAAGCTACGCTTGCCGCGGTTGGTCTGTGGATGGGTGACCATCTTTACATACCGAGACCCTTCCGTGCCTCGGAAAGCACATTAAGCCGTTGGTCCCGGCTGTCATTCGTGGATCTTTGACAGTCGTTACGGGTAGTCAGAAGCCCGAAACTCTGACAACCAGTCTTATCAAGGGGTATCGGGTTGTGGAGGTCAGATAGGCAGTCGCTCCATGTAAAATACTGGTATTCAGCTGCATCCGGTTAGACTGGAAGCCGACCCCAACATAGTTGGGAAAAGGCTAGGCAGATGATGATGATGAATTGTTTTATTGTAGAATCATAATAGTTATAGCGCTCCCTTCATACCACCAATTTGATCGTTAAATCGCTCAGTGCGCAGGTAAACACCAGCGTTCTTTTGACGTGACGGGACCAATACTTTGTGTAAATTATTTCATTACCACAGCTCTCAAACGGTGAAGGAAAACATCGTGAGGAAACCGGCATGTCCTAGAACCAAAAAATCGAAGATCTGTGACATGTACCAACCCGCACCGGGCCCGCGTGGTGGATTACGGCCCACTCCCTCTCATAGAGAGGAGGCCTGTGTCCCAGCAGTTAACATTATAGGCTGACTAGCTGCGCCCCGCGGTTTCACCCGCGTAAATGTCGATCCCGTGGGAATATCGGGATAAAAAGTAGCCTATATATTAATCCAGGTTGTCAGCTACCTCCATACCAAATTTTATCTAAATTGGTCCAGCCGTTTGAGCGTGAAGAAGTAACAAACATATAAACACACACACACTCACAAACTTTCGCCTTTATAATATTAGTGTGATTATGATGAACTTCTTGGTTGACAGTTGTCTGCTATAGGTCTTTACTTTAGAGAATCTTCTGCTGGGATGACTGAACCCGTGGAGAAAGACCAGACCTACGGGGGCACAGCCGAACACACTAAGTAGGAATGGCTTTCATTTTGATAGTTGAACAACATTCATTGCGTTATTCACATTGCTGAGCAGATAAATTTATCGAACATATGAAGCAATGGATTAGCAATATCCTTCAACATAATTTAGATTGTTATTGACTGTGTGGTACGCAATTAGGATGCCGAAATTAATTATAATGATAATAAATTCATTTATTTCAGGTAAATAACACCTAATACGACATAAATTAATAGAAAACATCAAAAATAGATTAAATTAAAAGATAACAACCAAATTACAGCAAATCAAATCAAAATAATATAAACAAAAGAAATCAACTTAAAATACAAAACAAATAATCAAAAGAATTATACCTTAATCAAATGTTTCGCCAAAAATTCCAGGGAGTTCCAGTACAAGGCATCCAGCGCTACCGGCGGTCGCGGCCGTCCCGCCATCCAGGCCGCTCGTCGCGCCCTGCCCGCACCGCCTACTCCAGCTATCACTGTGCCCAAGTAAGTAGTATACAGAACCTTATTGTAAAGGTATAGGGTTGAGTATTGCTCGGTAGTAGAGTATCATACTTCGGTAGATCGTTAAGAAATATTGCATTAGAAATTAAAGATAATATTTTGAGATAAAAAAAATCTTCGTGATGGAATGTAAAGCCCTATTTAGACGATGCAAGTTTCTTGCTTGTGGCGTACAAACACTGCATCGACTAAAGGTCTTAGCACACGTATCAAATCGGAAAGGGATCGGCACCGTATCGCCTTTCGCCTCGCCGTCAAACAGGCGTCAACCTAACCAAAGTGGATCAGAAGCTCTGATACGTTGACTCGGCTACAGCTAGGCAACCGACGCCGCGCTTACAGCTCGCCGACCGTTGGTTGATGGTGCAGCAGGCAGGCCGGAGGGGTGAGAGGGGCAAGGGTGGACGAAGAGGCGTAAGCTCGGGTACGGAGCGACGTAAGTAAGCCGTAAGCCGTAATGCACCGCACCGCGGTTCGTGAGCTTGTCCCGAGGCGAGGCGATTACGTTACGATTCCGATTAGTGTGCGTTGCAGTAGGATTTCATACAAAGAATACTGAACGGCTCGAGTTGATACGGTAACGATCCCTTTCCGGTTTGATACGTGTGCTATGACCTTAAACACTGTTTAGACATTATTTTATTATTATAAGCCTGTGTTGTCCCACTGCACGACAAAGGCCTCCCTTCCCTCTTTCCACTTTTCCCGGTCTTCTGCGATTGTGGGCCAATCCTTTAAGAAGGAGTCCAGCTCATCCCGCCATCTCTTTCTGGGCCTGCCACGCAGTCGTTTCCTGCCATTGGGGATCCACTGAGTGGTGGCTTTTGCATATTGCTGCTCCGACGTGTGACAGATATGGCTAGCCCAGTTCCACTTTAGTCCAGCTGTGCGGCCAGCGTCCGCTATTTGTGTTTTGGAACGAAGAATAGAGTTTTTAATGCGGTCTGTGAGTTTGACACCTAGTGTACTTCGTTCCATAGCCCGTTGGCAGACTCCAAGTGCGGACTTTTGACGCTTTGTAAGAGACCATGTTTGCGCTCCGTAGGTGAGGGTGGGAAGAATACACATGTCCATGAGCTTTCGTTTTAGTGAAAGCGGGAGAGGTCCTGTCATGAGATGTTTCATCGACCAATAGTTCTTCCAGGCGGTTTCTGTGCGGCGAGCGACTTCTTTGTCCTGTCTCGCCTGGAAGGATACTATTTGGCCGAGGTAAATGTACCCATGGACATATTCAACCCGCACACCCCCAGTTTCTACGTTGCGTTCGATGCTGTACGTCATCATGTTTAGACAGTGCAACTATTATTCTTGCTTCAACTTCTTGTATGCCACAGGCAATGACATCGCACCGTGTAAACCTGGCTTTACAGTCTTATCACAGCGTGAAAGAAAAAACCCTGAGTAAATAGTGCTTTCCGAGACTCAGAGGGGTCTCGGTATGTGAAGATGGTCACCCATCCACGGACCAACCGCGGCAAGCGTAGCTTAACCTGATCGATCTACCCGTGCGGCTGTTATTAGTTGGCCACAAGACTCTAGCCAATAAATTAAAATGTAGTTATTAATAATCATATTGTACAAGAAAAAAATGTACGGTGATCACCAAACTAGGCACTTGCCTGTAGCTCGGGACTCGGACTACACGGCAAGGGATTTGCCTAGTTTGTGAGGGCAAGAATCTCCCCTCCAGTAGTGTTAATTATAATTATAAGCACATTATATAATTACATGTAGTTCACAGTTATATCCATGTAGTCGCAGCATGTATGTGTGCCTATTTCTCTGGTTTACTTTGGCTTATTTTTCTTTATTTTGTATTTATTTTTCATTCTTATTTTTATTTGTAAAGAGGCGGTTATATTGACGACACGTAATATTGCCACGGTAAATACATTCATAAAAATGCACAACACAAATAGTAAAACTGTCTATCAGACATGTTTTAGAAAATTATGTAGTTTGAAAAAATATCTTTTCGACACTGTAATTTGCGAAAATGCACAATTTCCTATGATTGGAAATTCGTTACTACAATACTTCCTGTATTTCGCACTTCACACTTTCATAATATAAATAATTATCATCTTATTAATATGATGACATTGTCGTTGCAAGACTTTATTTAAGCAAGCAAGAAAGAAAGTACTTAATTATAAAATTACTCTTCCCTCAATATTTCTTCAAGTTTCTCAAACATCAGTACAACAATGGTATCTCAATTGAAATGAGAACCAAAACCCTTAACGTACTCCAAGGAGTTAAAATAAATGGTGCCTTCAAAAAGTATGAGTATCAGTGTACCCGCCTCTTTGGGTAGTTAGCACGCATGGTATCTATTGCAGTACAAGTAGTGAGGGGTCTGGGCGCCGACACAGCGGCTCGTCACGACCTTCCGGCCGCCGATCAATCAGAACTGCCGCCAGCCCTCTCACAGTGCCGTCCAGGTAATTTATTATTCAAACAACTTTTTGGCATTTCCAGAAACACTAACTTGGTATTTTTAACCGACGATACCGATATAGGTTTTTTTTTCAGGAATGGTTAGAATGAGGCTGCCTTTCCACCAGAGATAAGCGAGGATGCTTAGCGAGGGATGTGTGTAAAACTAACCAACACTAACTTTGTTCAAGCTATAAAAATGTAGCGATATTATTTGGTTGGTTTCACACACATCCCTCGCTACGCATCCTCGCTCATCTCTGGTGGAAAGGCAGCTAATGTGGGTTTTTGTGTTTGGAATAATAATATCTATGCTCAAGGGCCCAAGGCTCGAAGTCGCTCGTAAAGCCAGTAACTCGATACTCCATTATTGAGAGTACTAATCGTATGGTTTCTGTAAAGTCAACGATTAATTCCTTAATACCTACTTAACTTTTGCATACGAATGCAAAAGTTAAGTAGGTTTTAAGGAATTATTATATAAGTGGTGCTGAGTAAACGAAAGATTTTGCACTTTTGGGACTGCATTTGAAGTTCAGTTTTTTACAACTAGAAAATGCTTATCAAAATAACAATAACAATTTTGGGGGATTACCGTCTTACTTTCCAAAAACTTATTCCAAATTTTTCCAATCAGTTCCAGATATTGGAGGAGGCGTTACTACTATTAAACGCGTAAAAACGTATTAAATATATATTTGTGGCTATTATTATTGCTATTATGATTTTTTTTTGTAATAATTTGCTATCTATGGTTTCCAATTTTAAGCATGTGGATATATTTTAAATATTAGCCATCGATATTCTTGCATGAAACCTGCTTGGATTCTTGTTTGGATATTATATTTGTACTGTTTATTGGTATAATTTTAAGATACTGAATGAATTTGAAATCAAAATGTGTAAATATTTGTGACGTGGAGACCTTTTTTTTAATTTTTGCGTCTAGTTGCTTTATGACTACGTGCATGAAATATTTTTGGAACGGTTTTCTCAGTGTTAGAATATACATGATAATTCTTGTAAATATTAGCTAATAATTTGCAATGAAGTTTAACGAAAATAGAAGGAAAACTGTAATAAATAACATCAAAAAGATGTCTTTGCAAGAAATTAAGTTACTATTACTCTTGCTAGTGACTTACGATTCTTTTTAACGAAATAAGTGAGTCGGACACCACACAGTCCGTTTGCAGGATAAATAATAACTCAGCAAAACAGCATTACAAAAAAACTGCATCAACACAACTGTGTGAACTTAAAAGCATATAAGCACATGTAAATATCTAACCTTTAAACACATCCACACATTCCTTGTCTTAGAACAAGAATTTAATAGCAGTGCATTCTTGCAAGGTGAAAAGTACTTGTACTCCGTTTCTTATAGAATAACTTGCTTGTAGTATCCGACTGAAGGTTCGGTTTCCGGTTTTATCTTCCTGTCTTCTAGGAATGATGCTTTTAATATCAGCGAGTTGGGATTTGTTCGCTTTCTGGATGATTGAGGGTTGACAACAGGGCAACCGTAGATGCATCTTAGCGACTGAGATTTCGATCACAATAACAAAATCCGGTCAAAATACTTCCATGCTGCATCGCGTTCTGACGACTTGTTCCGTTTGAGTACGGTTTAAAAACTGCGTTTTTTAACGAAGCAGAATTGTTGGGCAGGAAGATAAAGCATTGTTGCTAGGTATATAAAGCTTCCGAAGCTGAAGTGATAAAATCGCCGATTAAATTCATCTTCGAAAATCTTAAATTCATCTTCGAAAATCTTAAATTCATCTTCGAAAATCTTAAATTCATCTTTGAAAATCTTAAAATCGTCCATTCACTGACACTAGTGATGACAGACACGTACAGCCTAAATGGCTGGGACTAGAAGCATGAAATTTAGCACAAGAGTTCTTTACTATAGCGTAAGTGGGCACTAGGGAAGGATTCTTGAAAATTCATCCTCTAACGGGGAATGAAAGTTTTAAAGATTTTGATTTTGTGCAATTTCGACATTTTTGTGGATGAAAAATCCCATCAGAAACAGCTTGTCGATTAATAAATGTATTATTTCTGGAAATCTGTAATTGAATTACGTTTAATTTTGGTTAAATGGCTACCATGCAAATCGTTATAAAATTAACAGGGTACAAAGAATGTTCTCCACAAGTCACAAGTAACTCTTGCAAGTGACAAGTGTCGATTTACACTTGACAATTGTACAAGGATCTTTTGGCGCTTGTCTGAAATTAAAAGTAACGCCGCCATCTTGTTTTCTCAATATAATTTCACGATGAACATCACAAATGTTTATCAACAACCCCTGTCGATATCATTCTGGCGCCAAAAGACCCTTGTAGCACTTGTATGTTATCCCATACTCCCAAGTGACATATGTCGTATGTTTGCAGTCCGTCGGTGCGCGAGGTATACGGCAGCTCGCACCCGCAGCGCCATCACAAACACAAGCAGCACAAGGCGCACCTGCCACAGACTCCGCTCGCCGCGCACGCGCCCCAGGCGCCCCTCGCCGCGCACGCGCCACTCGCCGCGCACGCGTCCCACGCCGCGCACGTGCCGCACGCCGCGCACGCGCCACAGACAGCGCACGCGCCACACGCGGCGCACACGCCACACACATCGCACGCGCCGCACGCAGCGCACGCGCCATACGCCCCGCACCGACACTCGCCTTCCGAAAACTAAACTGACCCAGAGATGGCGGTAGCGGCGACTGGGATATGGTTACACATCACTACTTCTTATTTATTGTATTTTTCTCGACATTGGATACTGATACTGTTGTTCATCCATTTAACTCAATATTTTGGGTTATTTTTTAATTTGAGATTAACAATTTCAAGAGCATTATACGGCTATAACCGTCATAACAATAAAACTTCTATTGTGTCTCGTTTAACGCGCCGGAAACTATTAAACGGAAGGATGGGCTTTTAAATTAGTTTAGAATATTAAAACGTCAGCATTATCTACTGTACTAACGCCAATCAACAGTTTTCTAATGAGCTCCAACCAGTCTCACCCCATTATCTTGACATTGCTTGGTAAAATCATCGAACACAAAACGATGGAGCCTCACAAATAAAACTTTTGACTTATGGCTGATTTTTCAACGGACAGATAATTTTTATTCGTGGAATAAAAATGACGTCTGACTGTTTTTGTATGAACGAACTGTCAAAAATTCAAAATTATTCGTCCGATAAAATTATCTGCCATTGGAAAAATCAGCCCTTAGTAAATAATTTTGACAGCGTTTACATTAAATCTGTCAGTCTCATTGTATTTGCAAGTAGGTAAGAGTTAAGTAGCCATTATTTAAATTAATTTGTTGCCCAACAGTATCAGGACCATAGTGTAGATAAATCTTTATGATTTCTTCCTTTGATTGACTATTTTTTAAATAGTTTTTTTTTGTTTGAATTCTTATGATTTTTGTTTACGGGTGTTTTCTTGGTTTCTTCAAATTGACTTTATCTTTGTTGAAGATCGAGTTTAGTTCCTTTTGACGCAATGTATTGTCGCATTTTGTAATCAATTTTCCTTACAAGACGGAGTGTGTACCTTTAAGTACTATATTACGCTTGAGTATTTCTGTTTCATGTTTGATTTAGAATGAAATAAGTGCAAGAGAAATGCGGACTATTTTCAACATATCATTTTTCTCTCCATTCTGTCTCGTTAAGATTAATTTTAAGTGTTTTGATTATTCTTTTTTGTGAATATTTTTGGAAGATGTAGGTAATAATATCGACTAAAATCTTTGCATTGGGATTGTCGTCATTTATAATGTGTAACCTATAACTAGCAAACAAATAAAATTGAACTGGCATTTCCGCGTGTTTATTGCCAAAATATTTTGAAAGTGTAGTAATGCGGTGTTTTGAGGTCATGAAAGTGTCTTGCCGAATCTAAAAGATTCTTTGACCATCAGATATTTGCCTAAAGATGCATAAGTTAAATGTTTTCTATTGATCTCTTCACCGTTCATTTTATTTGTTGGCAAGCCGCTGCCGTTACGAAACGACTCGTGATACGTCGCCTTGTAATGAACTTTATTATCGTCTAATGATTTGGGACGTAGACATTAGTGAAATGTATTTAAGTGTAGGACATTATATTTCATGTTGATGATGCCCACGCCACTCGGTGTTAAACCCCTTTTGATTGGACTCTGCACATGTTAGCCACGATGAAATGGCGGGAAATTCTTAAGATGGCGCCCGAATAAAAGATGGCGCCCGAATAAAAGATGGCGGATTTGAATTTCGTTTTCTAAATCAATTACTTGACTTTGTGCGGACTGGAAAGCTCATATATTTATGACCTTTAGCTTTATTTGGTTTCACGTTGTTTACCTGTTAGTAGCAAAATAGTTTAATAATAACACCTGATACCCCGTAGTTCTGTGTGCTTTGTCCAACATTCCATACGCTGTACCCCCCCACCTGACAATCGTTCTATGTATTAGAAATAGTCTAAAAAAGATAATAAAACTACCCTGTGTTTCACTCAGTGGCGTTACTAGGCATCTGACTATATTGCCCCAAACTTTTTGACACCAGTCATCACAAACCAGCTTGTGTCAGAAACCATCACAGTTGATCATGAATACAATGTTTTCTAGCGACGCCACTGCTCACACAAGATTTATATAATAAGTAGAATAATCTTCGTATAACCGATGTTCTCATGTCACCAAACTTTTAATTAAACTGTTATAAATTCTCTCGGTTTTCAAGCTTTTGTGACAATTTGACATTTCGTCATTTACGCTAGTTGGTTCTTTTATGAGGAAATGCGGTCGGAGAGACTTTTTGAAAAAGCCTAAGTCATCATCTGAATAGCCTTTTCCCAACTATGTAAGGGTCGGCTTCCAGTCTAACCGGATGCAGCAGAATATCAGTATTTTACGTGGAGAAACTATCTGACCTCCAGAACCCAGTTACTAGGTAATATGATACCCCTTGGTGAGAATGGTTGTCAGACTTTCGGACTTCTGACGACCCGTAACGACTGTCAAAGATCCACGAATGACAGCCGGGACCAAGGGTTTAACGTGCTTTCCGAGGCACGGGGAGATCTTGGTATGTGAAGATGGTCACCCATCCACGGACCAACCGCGGCAAGCGTAGCTTAACCTGATCGATCAACCCGCGACTCCTTTGAGTGCTTTTCGCTATTCCTCATAGTTTCGGATTTGGCCATCCACGCCCACTTGAAAAATTAATTCTGTATACTGTGTCCCTACGTTTCCTCTTTGATCATACATTATTTTTATAAGCACTGGAACCCTCAAAATATGCTCAAAATTGCCGCTACCAACCGGCCTGCCGGCCTAGTGTACAAATTTGACAACTATTCTTGAAAAAAGAGAAACATAGGGACACAGTATATATCCTTCTTACTCTGTTTATGAAATATCTTTTAAATTGGTTCACTAATGGAGGAGAAAATAGTCGAGAGCCAAACCTCGAATTATGACTTTTTACTTAGGCTTTTTCAAAAAGTCTCTCCGACCGCAAAACCGACTCCTTAGTCTAGAACAGGTTTCTTCGAAATTTTAAGTTCCGGTATCGTAAATAAGATAATGTTTAATTATAAACTCATTAGTATTCGTAAGTATCGTACTTTTAAGTTGTTTCAGGAAAATTGTGTAAGTGTAATTTTGTTATAGAAATCAACTGATAAATAATGCAAATTGTCCGTTTATTTATTGGTTGATTTCAATATAACATTTAATTATTAAACTACAATATCAACAGTTTCCATAGATCTTAGAAGTCTGGTAACAGGTCAAATATTGATTTCTGTTGACAGGCAATAAATAGCTCACAAAATATTATTATAAGATAATTCTTTAGACTAAGGTCCATCAGCCATTGAGACGTGTTGAAAACCTTGTCGTCTGCAGCTAACATAAAGAACGAAGTTTATTCCATAGACACTCTGTCTGAAGAAGTCTTAATGGCTCATGGCTGTATTTTTACCTCTGGTTCCCATTTTTTTTTGTTTTTTCTATCATACATTACTGGTCTGCACAAAATTTGGACGGTGCTGGACGCTATCAAATCGCTCATTCCTTCAAATAAAGTAATTATTTTATTTAATCCTTTTGTTTTATTTATTCTCCTTGTTTTTGAGTTCGTTTTAGATTTAATAAACTATTTTTAGACATATTATTGATGTTAGTTGTAAAGAACCAATTATCACTTGTGTGAGATAATAAAGTAGTGAATTCTCTTATTTAAGGGTTTCATTTCATTCTACCTTCTAAGAAGGACTCTGCTAGATAAATCTGCGATGTTGAATTAACCTCGCTGCGGTCTGTGCAATGGTTATTATTTGCATGTCTTGTCAAGGAATTTGAGCCCTAAGGGGTAATTGCGTAAAAAATGACAAGTGATCGCAATTTCTTTCAGTTTGACAGCTTAGCCACGTTCATTGCGTTATTTACGTTGTGAGTAGACGAATTTGTGAAACCTATGAAGCAATGGATTGAAATATATTCTTCAAAACTCTCGGATTGTGATTGTATATGTACGATAACGACACGATATCGTTGGACTGGTAGTTTCATAAAATTATCACTAAACGCTTTCACTCTGTGGCGCTGTAGTCAACGGTATCGTCCTTAGAGTAAGAAAGCTAGAGAGCATCGGGTAGCGTGGCCACACATGAGACAAAAACTAACTTAACTAACATAGGCTACATGAGTAGCTGCCTTGAAAAAACTGGCACGCACTGAGAGACGGAAATAGTATAGCTTTATCCTTTTCTGTTACTTTTATTAACTCAATACTTTATCCCTTTCTTGTGGAAATGAAATGGAGGTACCCGCCGTCTATACTTTTCTTTGTCTAAGGTATCGTCCATAGTAGTCTATGGTATCATCGCCGACATTGATTGTCGTGCCGATATCGTGTGGGGTGAAGCAGATCGCGGGGAGATTGGGATGGACAGGCGCTGCCGCAGTGTTACATGTTCTGTGCGCACGGCCGTGTGGATGCCACTTGCCCACCGCCGTACCGCATCACCCGCACTACTACCTACTCTGTTTATATTTCGTTGCAACAAGACGTTATAGTTTTAAATTACTAGCTGGGCCCCTTGGTTTCACCCGCATAAGTATCGATCCTGGTGGAATCTTGGGATAAATAATTATTCTATGTATGTAACCATCCAAATCCGTTCAGTAGTGTTTGCGTGAAAGAGTAATAATAATCCATCCTCACAAACTTTCGCGTTTATAATATTAGTAGGATTTAACATACACACTTACACATTCACACATTGGTTCACATTTATTTTTTACATTTTATTTTGTTTATTTTTCACAGTTTATGACGTCATCACCTTGATAGAACTAGTAGAAGAATATCAAAGTCCAAACTCACGAATACTAAAAAGAAGGCTCTTAAGTAGAGCATGACCTCCCTAAGGATGTCCCACAGGCGTTGCACGGGGAATTCTCTATGTGCTGATGGTGATCACCGGGGTGGTTTTAGTGGGGTAAAAACAATCCCACACTCTCCTACCGGGTCCCCGGAGGTCGGGTGCCTTTAGAAGGTTTCCCCCCGAAACCCGAAAAAAAAAACAAAAAAAAAGGTACCTAGCGATCATGATCTAGGACAGAATAAATTTTATCCCGGCGCAGTGGTATAATTATTATTACTTAGTTATTATATGGCGCCATATTTTAGTTTTTGAATAGGATATAATTTTGTTCTTTTTATAAATTAACTAAGTAGTAGGTATAAGTGGTTAGTTACGTAGGTACATATTATTTTAAGTCAGTGTAAATATTTGAACCATATAATATGTATTTAATCAAAACAAAGGATTGTAGGAATTATAATATGTTTTCGTGGGATAATTTCAACCTCCACGCGAGCGAAACCGCTGGCGAAAGCTAGTGTAAAATAATTGTACCTATTCAGCCACAGGTAATTCGTAAGGGCTGAAAGCCATATTGGATGGTAGAGTTCGCAAAATGAAACAATTCATGTAAAATAATAAAAATGTATTTAGAAAAATAAGTAATTAACCCTAGAGTACTAATCCTCGCCTGAGTGGCCGCCTGCAGTCTGTTACTTTTGTTTAATTTGAAATATCGGGGACGAAGGTACAACCCGATGGTTGTACCTTCGTTGTTCGCGCGCGCCAACCCCGTGTAACCAGCAAAGTTTTAAAACACAACTTCGTTTTTGTTTTAAATAATAAGTGGTGATAAAAAAAAAGTGTCTAGGGTTAAATGAATAAAAAATATCCAATATCCCCAATCCAAATTAAAAATTATTAATTTTAACGTAATCTTAGTAACTACGACAAAGTAAAAAAAAAAACCTTTACCCCAATAAAAGATAATATTCAAAAACGAATAATATACAAAATTAGAATTAAGTACAAATCTTTTAAATAAAATTAAGATTTCTCTATGGATTCATCGGCTTTACTGCCTACGTTACTGGCGTCCGCCATCTTGTTGTGGACGCCATCTTGCCGTCAGAGACACATGCGGCATATATCCTCATTGATCTCCAGCATTTGGTCGATGAAAGCCTGGTTGGCCATCACTTGGCCAAGCTGGCAGATAATGGTCAGTAGCTCGCCTTGCTTGTAGTTCATCTTGGCGTTGCAGAGCTGGATTTCTTCTGATATAGCTTCTGGAATCTGTAGAAAAAGATAAAATGTGATGTTATTTTTAAGATCCGTGCTGCTTCCCATCAAGTTTAAAACAGAAATAATCAAATCAAAATCGTTTATTAGCATAAAATGTTGTAGGTACAAAAGATGATATCTACATAAAATTTCAGTGCAAAGACACATTCCGCAATTTGTTTATTTATTATGCTGACTGTACAAGTAGGTGTGTTTTAAACTCAACATTACTGTGAGGCCATTTAAAATAATTCACCGTAATTACCAAAGAGAACCTCTAATCAATTTCTTGCTCGAATATGCTAATAAGGTAGGATGCAAGCATTTGAAATTCAAGACAAATACTTTAAATGAAAGGCTTCAGTCGGTAGGTAAGTACTGTATAATGCAATGACGTATTGGTATAATGGGCCTTGATTATAGACTTAGCGGGAACAGCCACAGTTGCTAACAGTCCCAGATCCATAAACATCAATTATTCAAGCAGAAGGCAAAACCATAGATTTTTATATGTTGTTTATCTAAGTATCTGTACTATAAAGCTGATGAGTTTGTTTATTTGAACGCGCTTAATCTCAGGACCTAGCGTCAGATTGGAAAAAATATTTTTGGATTTGATAGCCCATCCATATGGAAGGCTATATTTAACACCACGGACTAAGGAGACGAGCAAAAAGAAAAAAAAATAGAACGATAAGCGGAAATGAAGTGAGTGATAGCGCGGGCAGGTTATAACGATGCGAGGGATGGGTCGGAGCTCGGAGGAACAAGAAATTTCACGCGGACGAAGTCACGGGCTTAAGCTAGTTTATTTATATAGCAAGGATGAATAAACCAGAATAAGGAACATTATGCCTCAAGCACTTCCTAGAGGGAAAGTCCTTTTGAAAAAGTTAACGAGTGTTCGTATAGTTACCGGCACGGATCTTGAGCGCTCGGCGGTAGAGTGGGGATCGCTTTGCGCATCGTATACTTATGGCAAAATAAAACATAATATTATATAATAATAATATTATTATTATCATAGTCACTGTACGACAATATATATACCCCGCTCCCGTGCCTCACTTCATACCACCAAAGGGACCCAATAACTCACTTTTGCGCAGGTGAAGGTCAGCGCTCAAGATCCGTGCCGATAATTGTACAGTCTGAAATGTTTGCAAACGAAAATTTTCTTGGCATTTGGTTGTCCCCTCAAATCATACTACATCCCATAATGTTATGGGGACGGTACCTAGAGGTGTTCGGGGAGCCTTCCAACACAGTTACCCGGAAGGAAACAAGTTGGTTATAATTATGGGATGGCAGGTACTTCTGCCATGGAGGCTAAGAACACCCATAATGTAGTTAAATACAAATTTTTTTCAGACTGCACCGTTGGTCTAGTGGTCGCAAGTGCAACTGCTGAGCGTGGGGTCCTGTGTTCGATTCCCAGGTGGGGCAAAGTGTCATTGGGTTTTTTCCATTAGGAATTTCTCAGTAACAGCCCGGACTTCGGAAGTTGGCGGTGTGATACCGTCGTGTCTCGTAAAGCACATTAAGCCGTTGGTCCTGCACCTGATCTCTCTCCGGTCCTGTCGGATTTCCGTCCCATCGGATTTTGAGAGTGAGGGAAGAGTGAATGCACCTGTGACTAGCTACACTCACACTTGTACACAATAATATCAACCGCCTCGATGGCTAGTCTCCGCGTGATTGGCCCAAATTCGTCCTGGAGGAGGTCTATACATTTTTAGGAGCTTCAATTTAATTTTAACTTCTCGGGTGCCTTCAAAACGAAACATTCAATCATTTCTCAATGTTTTTCATACGCTCGGCATTCGGCACACGTGAGTTCTCTCAAAACATTCATACGTCCCACAATGTAGCCAAAGGTTAAAATTATTGGCTATGTTTACAAGAATTCGATCAGACTCGGACACTCGGTTCTCATTGTTTCTGCAATGTTCTACGAGTTCTGCGTTTACACACAGCTGCGAACTGGGTAGCTCAAGTGGCCGCTTGCGACCGGAAAGCCATTATTTAGAGTAGCTATACATGTAACCTTCACAGCCGTCACCGCGGCTTTGTTTAAGATTCGATTACAGATTATTGTTTGAACAGATTAAAACATTAGTGTATTGACCTTTGAGCACGATGTTGTACGGGTTTGGAGCGTGTGATTTTCACATTCATTTATAGATGAAACCCGCCAGTCTGTTCAAATTGCAAATTCCAACACAACTTACGGGACTAAAACCTGAAAGGGCCTTTTTTGATTACATCCTATTAAAATTCTGACTATTATTCTAGAACTAGGTCCTGCCCGCGACTTCGCCCGCGTTAAATTTCTTGTTTCCCGATCCACCCGTCGCATCACATCGGTTACCAGCGCTATCACTTCATTTTCGCTTAGCGTTCTTTCTGATTTTTTTTTCTCGGCTCCTAAGGGTCATAGCGTGATGTTAAATAGCCTATAGCTGTTCCTCAAGAATTGGGCTATCAAATACAAAAACAATTTTCCAAATCCGACTTTCAGTTCCAGAGATTATCGCGTTTAAACAAACAAAATACTCTTCAGCTTTATTATGAAGCAGTGTAGAATATAGATAACTTCTCAACTCAACTATCGTCTGTAGTAGTCCCTTGCTAAACCTAACGAGCACAAAGAGGAAGAGGTCTTGATGACTAGAAGCCGAATTCTGATCTGATTCATGATGACTAGAAGAACGGAAGAAGGAAACGGAAAAAAAAAACGGTCACGACTATATAGTCGGTCACGACTATATAGTCGTGACCGCTCCTTCTTCCGTTCTTCTTCTTATCCAAGCTTCAGCCTGCTTAGTAACGTTCAGTGTGATACTCACGTTATGAGGGTCAGCGAAGGTGCTGAACTTGTACTTAGTCTTCCGCTTGTCTGGCCCGTTGTTCACGAAGAGCGTGAACTGCGCGTCTTTGATGGTGGCCCCCACAGGAAAGTATAGGCCAGCTATCAGGTGGCCTTTCTGATCGCGGGACAGGAGACTCCTGGAACAAGGATGGGTAAATTAGTCACACATAATCCTGTCATACTGTAGTTGGTGGTCGTTTATTTGTAGGTCTAAATGTGACAAAGCACCCAAAGAATCCACCCAAATTCCTTTTCATGTTGAAAACATTAAGTCGGATGTAAGGATCCTTTCTTGGTCTTAGAAACCAGGAAGTTCCAATCCAGATAAAACTTGGAAGTCCTTAAAAGGAAGCCGGCAGCTCCTGGATATTTTAAAGTAGACACAATAGATATAGGTATGGTCTGTTTCCTGATGAGGATTTTGTTGTGCCAAAAATGAAGGCCCACTTAATAATCAGTTCGTATTGGAATATGGCCAATAAAATCTATTCTACAAGAGTTTTAGAAGATTGGAGCGACAGACAAGTCTATGATCTTGAAACTAGGATGATTGATGCGATTGATAACGAACAATATCTAGCTTTCGATCTATTCTGATTATTATTTGTTCCACGTCTGGTCTGTTTTTAACCGACTTCAAAAAAGGAGGAGCTTCTCAATTCGGATGTTTATATTCTAAATATATTTTTAATGAAATGAGGTCTGCGGAACGATGCTTGAACTTAAACAAGCGTGTGCAGGTCAGGAATCAGTATCTAGACCATCTAATGTATAAGTTAAGACAACGATAAGGTAATAAAGTTATAACGAGAAAAAAAAGAGTGTCCTCCATTATAAAAAAAAAAGATTACAAGTAACCTAAAGGCATCTAAGACAGGGAAGACCACAGACGAGAGAATCTTTATCTTCCTGCCCTTGCCTCTTATTACTTCGAACAAGCTAGAGAAACGAATTTCAAAATGATCGTCACCTAAAGTTGTAGACGAGGTTCCTCCTCTCGGTGACGTTGATTCCGTCGAGGTAGGGCCGCGCGGCGAACACCAGCGACGTCTGACACTTGACGGCCTCCCCGCGGGTCTCGCGCTCGTGCCACTCGATGTAGCCTGCGTTCAGCACGTTGAACGAGTAGCTGTACTCCTTGCGGCAGTGTACCTCGTCCGACTGCACGAACCAACCTGCACAACGACCAGCATTTAAGAGGGATTGAAGATTTGGTAGAAGACATTTTCGGTCTGCTACATCAGTTTTTGAGTCTATGATTTTTAGAAAAATATGAAGTTTTCAGGTGTTGGTACTCACCGGTGTGCGGATAATTCCGGTCTTGCATGACGGTGACGATTCTGGGCACGTGGTAGCCAGGGTCGGCCAGCATGACGCCGGGCCGGCCATCCACGCGGATCTGGATGCCCACCATGACGTGCTCCTTTTCCGCGGCCAGCACGGCGGCAGGCCCGTCGCCGCACGTCACGTACTCGCTCACGTCCACCACTGCCTCCTCGCACGACAGCAGCGCTGTGGCGCGGTTGATGCCGCTGAAGTCCCGCTCCAGGTTGCGCCAGCGCCGCACCAGCTCCAGGCCCAAGCCCACACACGTGTGCTTGCGGGCACGGATGGGCGGCGCGTACCGCTCGTACACTTGAGTGAGCGGATCGCCGGCACGCTCCCACGCCTCGAACAGCGAGATGAAGTTGCTGACGGAGTCGTAGTTGTCGGTGAGCAGCAGGCGGCGCAGCGCGGCCTCGGCGCGCGTGGCGAGCTCCTCGTGGCGCGCGAGTGAGAGAACGAGCGGGCGCCGCGCCGGGCCCCAGCGCGCGCGCGGCAGCGGCGGTTTGGTCAGGTCCCGGGCCGGCCGGGTCACGTCGTCCGTCCGGTGCCCCGACCCGCCCGCCGGCCCGCCGGCGTCGGGCGAGGGCTCCGTCTCCGAGCTGAGTCAACTCGGCCACTCGGCGCCCCAGCGGCCCACGCTGGGCCCGGCCGGCTCGGCCTCCGCCCCCCGCTCATACAGGCCTTCATCCCGGCCTCGATCCGTAGCGACCTCGACGCTCTTGACGAGCGCCTCACGCTGCTTCTCTAACAACACTGATGTTGGTTTTTCACGCTCTGAAATAGCACATACGAGGGATTAGCATTGTTATAAGTGGCTAGTAGTTAAATTTAAACAGCTATAATATGCAAATGCGAATAAACAATTCTAAAGTAGGTATGCTAAGACAAGATCCGTGTGCATGTTTCGAATTTGTAAATGCTGTCATTGATAAACAATATTTGGCATCTGTTTCATGATCACTGTTTTCGATCGATGCTTCAAAGATAATTCACTATTTCATGATATTGTATAGGTACATCGAAGCTTTTAACTTTTTGCGTAGGTAATCCATTTATTGCGCATTTTAGATAAGTAAAAGAGTAAAAATAGTCTCGTCCACATGACAGTGGCTTATCGTAGTAAGACGAACCGTCTCATTAATCTTTGTCACGTAAGTATAAAGAACTTGATCTTGACCGATAGGTGATACGATATCATTCCACGTATAGAACCTATCGCTCCTTACAAATACCTATTACTTACTTAATTTCGCTTCCCGATGTGTTTACCCAGCAGTCAGTGATTCCGGGCTGAAACTATGATTCAATGCAGACCTAAGCACCGACCTAAGTTACTTCAGGGGGCCTTAAAAGGCCACTTTGTAGAATCATAAAAGGATAACATTATTTATACTTAATAAGGCGAAGACAGTCCGTGTTTTTCTTTTTTTCCGCTGCTCTACGTAGGTATAATCAAAGAGATTGAGATTGGATTTGGATCGGATTGATTGGTATTTTAGCACAGACAAAAAGAAATAACTGAAAATGCTTCACCAATGGTATTTGATACGATTAACTTAACGGTTAACTGTCCATTATGTTATCCTTTTATGATTCTGCCAAAGTGGCCTTTTTAGGCCCAGATCGACCTATTGTCTAGCCGGGAGATATTTTAAAAGTAGGTAGGTAAGCAAATTATAAAATGTCAGTTACATATTAAGCATGACCACAGTGTAGGCAAGGTATGGTAAATTTCATGGTCACACGAGTAATGCGGATTACGTGAGTGCATAGAATCGATTAAGATCATTTCAGACTACGCTATATAGCGTATAGCATATAGTTTATAGCACAACAATATCGCTCGCCATACATTTAAATAATGCATTAAAGTATAGCAAAGTGTGAACGTTTTCTAAATAAATGTATGGCGAGCGATATTGATAAGCTATATATAAACTATAACAACAACAACAACAACATAATCAGCCTATAATGTTCCCACTGCTGGGACACAGGCCTCCTACCTGTGAGAGGGAGTGGGCCGTAATCCACCACGCGGGCCCAGTGCGGGTTGGCAGATGTCACATGTCTTCGAATTTTTGGTTCTAGGACATGCCGGTTTCCTCACGATGTTTTCCTTCACCGTTTTGAGAGCAGTGGTGATGAAATAATTTACACAAAGTAAAGCGTCTGTCTGGGTTCGAACCTACGACAGGCGCTTTACTTACGTTACTTTACGTTAGCTATAAACTATATGCTAAGTATTATATTATAGCGTAGTCTGAAATGTTGTGTTACATTCTAAACAATGTCCGTCTCTAAGGCGCCTGTGGGAGTTAATGACCTCCCTAACGCTCCCGCAAAGAAGCCCGTGCCTAAGAAGGCATCGAACCGGGCTGATGATGAGGGTTTTGTGACGGTGCAGAGGAAGAAGCGCCGTCAAAGAACCAACAAGAACCGCTGCGGCACAGCTCCTATCAAGCCCGACATCCCTGTACGAGCCGCCCAGCCGAACACGCCCGTGTGAATATTTCGCGCCTTCATTATACCACTAAGGCCGAGGACATCGTGGAGTACGTGTGCCAAAGAACCAAGTACAGGCCGAGAGTGCAGTTGCTTGAATCGCGCCGCAACGTCAACTTTAAGGCGTTCGTGGTGCGAGTACCTACATGCTACCTGCACCTCGTCATGGCAGAGGACTTTTGGCCGCAAGGTGTAATGTTCCGTCGCTTCCGCGGACAAGTGCCACACGAACGTACAAAGACAGTGCTCGAGTGAAGTGTTTTACTAACATAGTTTTAAGTTTTTTCATAAAACCTACGATAATGTAAGAGAAACAGCACCGTAATTGCGTAGTAGGTACACTATCAATCCCAATCTGAATAATTTTAAAGGATATTGCTAATCCATTGCTTCATATGTTCGAAAAAAGTGTCTGCTCAACAACGTGAATAACGCAATGAATGTTGTTGGACTGTCAAAATGAAACCCATTGCTACTGATAGTGTGTTACGCAATTATCCCACGGGATATAAGAGTAGGGGAAGATCAAAGAAACGATGGATGGACTGTGTGAAAGATAATAATGGCTAGAAAGGGAGTAACACTGAGATGATGACTAATAGAGAAGTCATCATCATCATCTGCCTAGCCTTTTCCTAACTATAATAATAATAATAATAATAATAATATATTCGACAACTATCACACAACGCCGTCTAGTCCCAAGCTAAGCAGAGCTTGTGTTATGGGTACTAGACAACTGATAAACATACTTATATATTTCTAAATACATACATATTATAGATAAATTACACCCAGACACAGAACAAATGATCATGCTCATCACACAAACATTTGTCCTGGGTGGGAATCGAACCCACGACCTCCGGCATAGCAGTCAGGGCCACTAACCACTAGACCAACGGGCCAGTCGGTCGGGTTGGGGTCGGCTTCCAGTCTAACCGGATGCAGCTGAATACCAGTGTTTTACATGGAGCGACTGTCTATCTGACCTCCACAACCCAGGTACTGGGTAATATGATACACCTTGGTAAGACTGGTTGTCAGACTTTCTGGCTTCTGACTACCCGTAACGACTGTCAAAGATCCACGAATGACAGCCGGGACCAACGGCTTAACGTGCTTTCCGAGTCATGGAGGGGTCACGGTATGTAAAGATGGTCACCCATCCACAGACCAACCGCGGCAAGCGTAGCTTAACCTGATCGATCGACATGTGCGGCTGTTAAAGACATATTGCGATGACCCCAATTAAATTGGGATACGGGCGGGAGAATGATGATAGGTAATGTTAGAAAATTCGGAACGGAAACTAGGATTGGAAGACATACGATCTATTGGGGCCAGTGCCGGATTGACTACTTGATGCCCTAAGCAATCCACGCCTGTGGGTTGCTCGAAGGAATACGTCAAACTATAAATCACCCTGTATAATATTGATAATGACATCTCCCGCCCACACAACACGCGGGTTTTCAAACAGCCTTGCCTTTCATGAGCGAGCAAATGTTTTTTCGATGCTGTTTTTGGTGCCCCTCGAGACGTGATATAATATATAATAATAATAATATTCTTTATTTCAGACAACTTGTGCACCGTCCAAATAGAGAGAAAAAGAACAAACCAAAGTATTAACTAAATTAAATGAAATAACCCTCTTAATTAAAGACCAACACAGTGGAGATGAGACTCTGTTAGCTATCGTCTTCAGGATTTCATTGCGGCTACCACGCACTCTGTAGATCAGGGACACCGTCCTCTTGCGCATGACGGCATGAAAGCCGTCGGTGTGATGAAACGCGAACATCCCCGATGCGCCACAGAAGCGAGGCAGCCCCAACATCATCCTGAAGACGTTGTTGTGTTGGATTCATAGGTTCTCCAGCGATCTTTTGGTATGACTGGTCCACAGACTCCCAGTGTACATGCTCTGACAATATGCTTTAAAGAGAGTTATCTTAACTTCATCAGAGCACCTGTAGAATCTGCGGGCCAGCATGTTGCCTCTGACAGCCAAAGACCTGCGTTCCCTCTCTATGTCAACATTGTCTTCAAGACTTTCGGTAATGTAATGTCCCAGATATTTGACCTTATCCACTCGATTTATGCTTAAACCATTCAAAGTAACTTTATGTGAATGGTTGGGGCACTTACCGGCGGCCCTGAAGACCATGTATTCACTTTTTTGTACATTATACAAAAGGCCATGCGTTCGAGCATACTCTTCACATACTCTCAACATCTCTCCGAGTCCCCCCACCGTCGGGCTCAGCAGCACCATATCGTCCGCGTAGCTTATGTTGTTAATCTGAACTCCATCTATCGAGCATCCGACGCGCATGCTGCTGAGCTCCACGATGAGGTCATTGACATACAGGTTGAAGAGCTTGGGAGATGTCAAGCCCCCCTGTCTCCTGTCCCCTGTGTCTGAGCGTCATGCAAGTTAATAAATTCATCTAAATAAGAGTCAAGCAAGCCGTCCATCATCTTAGCTAGCACAGTTGCTAGCGATATGGGACGGTAGTTATTCCGATCCGAGATATCACCGGCTTTGTTCTTCACAATGGGCACTACGATAGTTTTCATGAGGTCACTTGGCAAATAGGAATGAGTCATGCACATTGTGAAAAGCATAGCCAGAACCCTCGGTAGATGAACCCCCGCATATCGCAAGTGTTCAACACTTAGGCTGTCATGACCAGGAGACTTGCCACCGGTCATTTTTTTCAGGACATGTCTGACTTGGCTAGCGGTAACATGTGCAATAACAATGATGCCCTAAGCAATTGCTTAATTTGCTTAGGGGCTAATCCGGAACTGATTGGGGCCGTGTCGTCGCTCGAGCAGTCAGGCTCAAAGAGGTTGTACGCAGTATGCGCGCCTTTATGGAAGGACGTGCGGTCGTGGGATCGACCGCACATTAGACTCAAACTCCAAGTATTTCAATCAAACCATTTGCCCTCGAATCGTCAAGAAGTCGGTCAGTAAAAAAATATGAAGCTTGTTGCCCGTTGGCAAGAAACTCCATGGACACTCTTTAAAATTATATTTTACAAAAATATTAGTTACATCATTTATAACTTGGTGATGCCCGTTAGGCTGGCTGATACCAATCGGGGGTGCGGCGAATGAACAATTATGTCACGGGCCCCCCACTCATGGTACTAGAAGGAACAATGGGGTTTTAGTCGGTAGGAGTCCGACATAACCTTCCGTTCTTTCCAGACGGAAGGGTATCCATGAAGATTTCGCCAAAAAAAAAGGACATTCTTAAAAAAAAATCCTCGGTTCAGAAAATATTGAAAAAGTGTTGCAGTTATGTTTCCAGATTTATTTTTCTTATCTACCTACTCTATTCCGTTGAACAAAGCAGCCTTCCTCCATACTCTGCGTTACCCAATTTTATACGATATAATATTTTGGTTAGTTTGGTCATCATAAAAATCATCAATGTATCAGTGTGTGATATGTTTTTTTTTTTTGTTGTCAGGGGGAAACTTTGGGGTTCTCCAAGGTCCCTCCCTACTTGGAGATCGGTTGCCTTTTGAAGGTCAGGAGTGTGGAATTTTTACCGCACTAAAACCACTCCTGTGATCACCATACATACTATGTTCTTGTTCAATTTCGGAAAGGAGAACAAACCACAAAAATCTCTGTGTCTTGACCTACATCTCTGTTCAATTGAGATAAGCTATTGATGCGACCTATTACGTTTCATTAACTAATTACGCATATTGTTACAAAGTCACCTCGTTGGCTCTACAGGTGCTCTTTATGTCAAAACGTCATTACATCGAGTAGTTGGGATGCATCAAATAAGATCAAAACATTCGCTGGCACTGTTCTTGGCAGTCATTCGTGCGCACACGTCATTATAGAAAACGAATTAACTTTCAATGATTGGTAATTTTATTTGCATCACTTTTTTTTTTAAATTAGTCATTCTGTCAGTTAAATCTTAAAGATTGGGTTATCATGACAGTGTCTCCAAGATCTGATATTTTTATCATGTTTTAAGGGGTTTTAAGAAAAATAAAGAAACGTTATCATAGACGTTTCGCTAATCTATCCGCAGTTGTGATGCTGTTACTATCTACAAATAGAAGTCTGTAATATCTGATAAATTAAGAGGAAAATGATATCTGTTTGTAGTTTGGCAGGGGTTAAAGTTCAAACGTTCACGATTCGTGGACTTTCAACACTCGAGTCCAACTTTTCACCACCGAAAACCAGTAGCAACAACTAACATTGAAGTTCTAAATATACAACAATTGTGACGTCATAACCATGCGCCCGCGCCGAACGCGGTGCAAGAACAAAGTGGTCTGTTGCAACCCGCTCCGATCATGAACTGGAATGGTCACGTTCCTCGGAAAGGCTCGAGATTACTCGGAAATAACGAAAATATTTAACACATCGTCCTTACTTTGTACCAGTTTTAGTTCGAAATGTTTGTTGTCATCTCTAACTTTGTTACTCATTAATGAATCACTGGTTTGTTAGAACTCTGACGTAGTTAGTTGGGTTAATGTTTTTGTTTTAAAACGATCCGAGTCTTTATCGCATATTCGTAAACGTATTGATACATTGTTGTACATTTATATATCACAATAGTCTACTTGTAAATAAAGAAAAAACTCTTTACGTTAAAATTAAAATTGTTTTGTTAGACCATAATATCTGTGGGTCAAAATACAAAATTCAACCTCAAAGATAAGTTCATTCACCTTTTTTATATGGTTAGATGATTGTATTTTGTATTACACAATTCTGGGCGTTTATAAATAAGATCAAAAGGTTACGAACCCGCGAACTCCAGACTATTTTTCCGATAATTTGGAAAAAAATAGCACGCGTCTATCCTAATGACACAAAAAGATAAAAGCTTCAAAATATTCAACGACTGACTGATTTTTGTGTTGAAATAAAGCGTGCTGTGGTACAAACGGGTATTCACATACCAAGACCCCTTCGTGCCTCAGAAAGCACGTTAAGCCTTTGGTCCCGGACGTCATTCGTAGATCTTTGACAGTCGTTACAGGTCGTCAGTAGCCCGAAAGTCTGACAACCAGTCTTACCAAGGGGTATTACCTAGTAACTGGTACCCAGTAACTGGGTTGTGGAGGTCAGATTGGCAGTCGCTCCATGTAAAATACTGGTAGTCAGCAGCATCCGGTTAGACTGGAAACCGACCCCAACATAGTTGGGAAAAGGCAGGCAGATGATGATTTATTTCACATACATCATCATCCGTCTTTTCGCAACTTTGTTGGGGTCGGCTTCCAGTCTAGCCGGATGCAGCTGGATATCAATGTGTGTTAGATAAATAGGTACCACACTAGCACAATATTTCGCAGTAAAGAAAGATCAAACATTTACCATATCTCACAATAATTAGCAGTTTAACTTAACTTCTGCCAAGAAGTACTTAGACCATGGTAGAGCGGCTAACGTAAACCAGAACAAAAAAGGCCATTATCTCCTACTTCATTTAACGCCACTCCATTTCCCTCGCCAGAATTGCCAATTATTATAATAAATGATCTCGCAACGCGAGAACAAAATACATTCTCTTTATTAGGTCAACTCAGCCAGTCCCCGAGTCCAATCTGCGGGTAATAAGGGTAATACGTCGATAAATGGCCCATGTTGCCATGTAATTGAATGGCTTCTTATGACTACTTTAGCCTACTTGTGTGCCCAGACAGTATTGAAATAAGATGCCTATCAATTTACATACTTCGTGGTTTTCTTCGTTTTTCGGGGTACATCTGTTCCTGTAACAGATCGGCTTGAGCTCCTAGGCATGGAGTTGACGTCTATTCTCAACTTCGGCGCTTCCATTGAGTACAAAGCCCAAACTGCGGCCAAGAAGCTGGGCATCCTAAAAAGGGTGAAGCGATACTTTACGCCTGGACAGCTTTTAACCCTATACAAAGCGCAAGTCCGATCCTGCATGGAATATTGCAGCCACCTTTGGGATGGCTCAGCGAAATACCAACTTGCCGCGCTTGACTCGGTGGAACGCAGAGCTAAGAGGCTCATTGGGGACGTAAAACTGGTGGATGCCAAGCTTCACAGCTTGGCTCATCGCCGCAAGGTTGCCTGCTTGTCGGTCTTCTTCAGATTGTACTTCGGTGAGTGTGCCCAAGAACTCCACGACCTTATTCCACCGGCCCCCTTCTACTTTCGGTCATCCAGACGCACTGCAAGTTACCATCCCTGCCTAGTTGCTATTCCACCAATTCGCACTAAGCGTTTTCAAATGTATTTTATAATGCGCACAGCAAAAGAGTGGAACTCTTTACCTGCGTCTGTGTTCCCGAGCGCATACAACCCGAATCTCTTCAAAGTAAAAGTGAACAGGCTTCTTCTGGGTAAGCTCACTCCATCGTCGGCTTTGTCTCTGTCACCTCTGACCTAGACTACTTTACTGGCACCCTAATAGCGTAACACTATGTGTTCATTATATTAAGAAAAATATGAAGACATTTTTTTATGAAAAACCTCTTTCTTCCCTATTGTATGAAAAATGGACAGCAATTTATAACAGGAAAATTAATGGGTCATGGAGACAATAATGTAGCATTGAGCATTAACGATCGATGGGGGTACCTACTACCCTTGATAACTCACAGGTCAGGGTTGTGATAATAATTAGCAAAATGTTAAGTTTGTAATAAAGCTTAACTGGCAGTGGGCTGGCCATGTTAGTCAAAGGATCGATGGCCGGTGGAGTAGACGAGTCCTGGAAAGGAGACCGCGTATCGGCAAGTATCAGCTAGATGCTCCGACAGCCTTAAAAAGGTGGCTTGGACAGACTGTTGTGGCGCAGCGTGGGAGAGGTAGCCAGCAATGGAATTCGATAGGCTTAGTTTATTGATTGGAGTTTCTAATAAGGATAGCAGATAGAGTCGGTAGCGTTGTCTTGTGGATATCGTTTGGAAAAAAGCAGAGTCGGAGTCTCATAAAACTATTTTGAAACTCTTTCCCGGAAGTGAAGTCGTGGCTAAATAATAAAAGCCGAACAGGTCGATCGATCAGGTAAAGCTACGCTTGCCGCGGTTGGTCTGTGGATGGGTGACCACTATAAGCCATTGGTCCCGACTGTCATTCGTGGATCTTTGACAGTCGTTACTGGTCGTCAGAAGCCCGAAAGGCTGACAAGCGGCCAAGGTGTATCGTATTACCCAGTAACTGGGTTGTGGAGGTCAGATAGGCAGTCACTCCATGTAAAATACTGGTTTTCATCTGCATCCGGTTAGACTGGAAGCCGACCCCAACACAGTTGAGAAAAGGCTATGCAGATGATGTTATTATTAAATGAGGTAGCATTGGGTAAACAGGAAGTTAAATTCAGTCTTGCCAGGGGTGCATTAAAATAGTCTTCACTAGAGTTGATTCTGAGAAGTACGAATCCTAGGTCAGGCAAGCTGACCTAGGATTCGTACTTCTCAGTATCAACTTCGTACCATTGGTCTCGTGGCCGCAAGCGTGACTGCTGAGTTCGATTCCCTTCTCGGACAAAATGTTACTGCAATGGATTTTGCCATTAAAAATCTCTCAGTAATAAACCGGAGTTTGAAAGTTAGTGATGTGATACTCCATGCTTGGTCCTGTGCGCCTGATCCATCTCCGGTTGTGTCGGATTACCGTTCCATCGGACCATGAGGGAAGAGAGTGCACCCGTGTCTGCGCACAAGCTTGTGCATTATATATAACTAGCTGCACCCAGCGGTTCCACCCGCGTAAATGTCGATCCCGTTGGTATATCGGGATAAAAAGTTTTATCAAAATTGGGCCAGCCGTTTGAGTGTGAAGAAGTAACAAACATATAACAACACACACACAAATTTTCGCCTTTATAATATTAGTGTGATATCTTACACGTCGATGGCTAGTCTCCACTGAAGTTAATTTTCGCCACAAACGGGACGGTGATGTTAAACTACTATACAGGATGAAATTGAAAACATTCGACAAACCGAAATGGGAGATTGTACTCATCATTATGAACAACTTTTACTATGGGACCAAACCTGAAATCGCGAAAACAAAATCAGCTGTTCCCTACATTTATGTTCGCATAACTCGTCAAAATGTAGGGAACAGCTCATTTTTTTTTTGGCCGGAACAAAAAATTTCACGTGAACGAAGTCATGGGCAGAAGCTATAGTATTAAATGTTGATAATGTGTGTTTCTCATCGTAATTGTTTTATTTACCAACCAAGCAATGAATAAGACTACAAAAATGTTGAATCACTGAAAACTTAACACTCCCGACTCCCGAGTGTTTGAGTGTAAACAACTATGAATAAGTACCTAGTTAAATTGTTTACTTTTACCGCGAAGCGTGTGTCTGTTTGTGTTTGAGTGCAGATTCTTTGTAACGTGATTCATTTGTAGATAGTTAAAACAAAACTATATACAAAGGAATAGCTACTTGTAACTACAGGAAGGCGAATGAGAGCTTTGTAAACATTTTGTTTCTTGCAGCCAATTTTTTTTTTTTGTGAAGCTGTATCATTTGGTACTCTAACAATATTGTTTTTTTTTTCTGGTATCTAATTATTCAGAATAATATAATTTCAAGTAAGTATACACTGACTGAATAGACTTCTAATAAGTACTAAATAAACTGACAAACTATTCAAATTAAGATATAATGGCGCCGATTGTGTTGTTCACAAACTAAACAAAATTTAAGTTCGGGCATCTTTTTCTTTCTATTTTATTAAGACAAGGACAGAAGATGAATATTAGTTTAGTCCTGTCAAATTAGTCAGCGCCTGGCGTAAATGTACGTATTTTTAGTAGCCAATTTTTTAATTTCGTCAAGTTGTCTATGGAGAAACTAGTATTTCTTCGCATCGCTGTCGACTGGTAATGTACCCAAGAGACCGGCGGTATTGCTACGTTGTATGGCAATATTTAGCCTCTGGCCAAGGTAAAAGCCAGCCTTTGGGTCACGGGAAGTATTATATTGGAAATTCTAACAAAAATATTGTAGAATACTTTTTAAAAGCATTCCTCAAATCGCAAAATCGTTTTCAAAATACTTAGCTTTATTGCGCCAGTTATTTTCATTCATTAGAGAAATGCATCTGCACTGCACTTTTGAGCCACGTATACAAGCTGTTCTCGAGGGTCGTCACGAACCGTCTCGCCAGGAGACTTGACGAGTTCCAGCCGCCAGAACAAGCCGGTTTTCGAAAAGGCTTCAGTACCGTAGACCACTGTTCGTACTGTTCGACAAATTGTGCAGAAGACCGAGGAGTACAATCAGCCGCTGTGAATGGCATTTGTGGACTACGAGAAAGCCTTCGACTCCATCGAAATATGGGCAGTTCTGGCCTCTCTGCAACGATGTCGAATTGACTGGCGCTACATCGAAGTGTTGAGATGTTTGTATGACGCTGCAACGATGACTGTCCAGATCCAGGATCAGAAAACCAGCCCCATCCAACTGCTCAGGGGGGTGAGACAGGGGGATGTAATCTCCCCTAAATTGTTCACCAACGCTTTGGAAGACGTCTTCAAGACGCTGGACTGGACTGGACTGGACAGGGTATTAACGTGAACGGCGAGTATATCTCACATCTTCGGTTTGCCGATGACTTCGTCATAATGGCAGAGACGTTGGAACAGCTAGACCAAATGTTGCACAGCCTAAATGGAGCCTCCCGGCGGGTTGGCCTCGGCATGAATTTGGACAAGACAAAAGTCATGTACAATTCGCACGTCTTGCCGAGTCCAATCCACATCGAAGGGTCGCATCTCGAAGTTGTGAAGGATTACGTCTACCTAGGAAGTCATCCAGCTCGGTAGACACAACTTTGAGAAAGAGGCCGACAGAAGGATCCAGTTGGGTTGGGCAGCATTTGGAAAACTCCGTCAAGTCTTCTCGTCGCCTATCCCGCAGTGTTTGAAGACTAAGATCTTCAACCAGTGCGTCCTGCCCGTCATGACATACGGTGCTGAAATGTGGACATTGACGGTCGGGCTGGTACACAAATTCAAGGTCGCTCAGCGCGCTATGGAGCGAGCTATGCTCGGAGTCTCTTTAAAGGATAAAATCAGGAATGAAATTATCCGGAAAAGAACCGGAGTTACCGACATAGCTTGCAGAGTAAGCAAACTGAAGTGGCAGAGGGCTGGCCATGTCTGTCGAAGGACCGATGGCCGGTGGAACAGACGAGTCCTGGAGTGGAGACCGCGTATCGGCAAGCGTAGTGTGGGACGCCCCCCAGCTAGATGGACAGACGACCTAAAGAATTTGGCTGGGGTAGACTGGATGCGGAAGGCGGAGGACAGGGTGCTGTGGCGCAGTCTGGGAGAGGCCTATGTCCAGCAGTGGACTGCGATAGGCTGAGTTGATTGATTGAGAGAAATGCATCTTGAAATAAATCATGTTTTGTATGATAGCTGCTCCCCGCGGCTTCACCCGCGTAAATATCGATCCCGTGGGAATATCGGGATAAAAAGTAGCCTATATGTTAATCCAGCGTGTCAGCTACCTTCATACAAAATTTTATCAACATTGGTTCAGCCGTTTGAGCGTGAAGAAGTAACAAACATATAAACACACACACATACACACACACACATACACACACACACTCACAAACTTTCGCCTTTATAATGTTAGTGTGATTAGTGTGATTTTATCTTTAATCCAGGTGTTGCACAAACTACACATTCTATTTTTGACGCCAGCTTTAGCATATAGCATAAGCATAATGAGCCTCTAACATTCCCACTGCTGGGACACAGTCCTCCTCTCTGTGAGAGGGAGTGGGCCGCAATCTGAAACGCGGCCCCAGTGCGAGTTAAGAGATGGCACATCATCAGCTTTAGATATAGTAATGGGTAATTCCATTCAATACCTATATCTAATTTACCTTTTTTGGACTTTATATGAACTATCATTCCTATCTGATCTAATCTTAATACTATATTAAAAGGATAGTCAATTAATTCGACTATAATTTGCCAAATCTTTGTTTATCTTTACCTAAATCTATTTATTGTTCATCGTATTACTTCATAGATTCCGATATAATAAATCGAGATAAAACTACGTATTTCTGTATATTTCACGTGTAATGACACCTTTGGGGTGATTGCGTAACTCACTAAGGGCGCGTACACATAGAACGTCCGTTTTTACAGGATCCTTTTTAACGGATCTTATCTGATCTGGGGCCCTAGTCTGCTATTTTTATAAATTCGTCATTCCAACACGATCCCACCACCATCCCATTGTCATTTTGCTAAAAGTTCGTAATCTGCTAAATTCATAATGGTTGATCATTGGTCGGTCAATGGCACAGAAATTATACGATACTCGTAACGAATTAAAAGCAATGACTGCACAATGACGTTCTAATGGTAGATTAGGTACTGATCAGTTAAGTCAGTAATTCATTTTTCATTATGTACGAGATTACCATTCTATGCCATTTCTTTCAATGGAGTGTCAGTGGTTGACCATTAGAAAGTCATAATAATGACGCCATTATATTAGTTTATGTATCGCACATATGTATTACCAAACTTGTCAAAATCAACAATTATGAAATCAATGATAGACCATTCTGACACTATTGTAATAGCAGACTTGAGGCCCTGTTTTTCTTATTTACTGGATCCGGAATACTGTATTGTGTATGAACTCGCTCATACAACTACATACGCCATCAAATAACGGACCTGTACAACGGATCGCTATGTGTACGCGCCCTAATAGTAGCAATTGCTTTCATTTTGACAGTTCAACAACATTCATTGCGTTATTTACGTTGTCGAGCAGACAAATTTTTCGAACATATGAAGCAATGGATTAGCAATATCCTTTAAAATTATTCAGATTTTGATTGATAGTGTTTGACGCAATTATTGAGCTGTATTAATTGGAAAGGTATCGCACATTATTATTCACGACTTATTAGTTATTCCGATTCGATTCCCTGAATCTGGTGGTGGTCCAATATGACCTTGACCTGATCCTTTAATAACCCGTGTGGATACGATTAGCGGATAAGGCTGGAATAACTTTCTTTTTTTTTTAAATTCAATTTAATCTCAATTTTATTGAAAAAATAGTGATACAATTTGGTGGCAGTTTAGAACATGTTCAATATTTTACTGACTCCATTTTTCAGCGAGCTTCTGTAAAAATTTACAGCGCATAGGTATTGCGCTGTAAATTTTTTCAGAAGCTCAATGTATCGGTGTTCCCTTAACATCAAAATGATATACTTAGTCCCGCATTACTTACTTAAAACTAGATTCAAGCCATTTGATTGGTTGAAACTAGTTTTAAGTAATGCTTGAGTATTGAGTGACGTTCAGTAATACAGGCCTTAGAGCATGAAATAAATAGCTCGTGAAAGGACGCAATCGTTACTTTGTAGCGAAAAGGAAAGGATGGGCCTTGAGCAAGTAGGTTAAGTTATCATAGAGGCCTTATATTTTAAGCTTTGAACACAGAAAAGAAAAAGTTGACAACCTTAATTGTCTGTTTTTGTAAGTAGGTAATTAAAATAACTCCTTCTTGGAGTTACACAAAAATGTCAGTAATAATTCCTACACATTAGTAGGAATTACATACCATGTCCTACAGTTAGTTTAGTTTGGGTAATTTATGTGGCCTACCCAAATGTCCTTGTAGACCTTTGTTAGAATCGTTGAGCTCCTTAAGTTTTGAGTGAGCTGCACGATTTCTGACAAATGCGTGCACTGACTGGACAGGTCCTCTCAATCTGTGTGGTTCTTTCCTCAAAAGACCATCTCAGACATCGGTCTACATGGTCTTCATATAACCTGACCAAGATTATATCTGGACTTTAAAAGAGACTGTGACCTTTAAGTTTGTTTTTTCTATCGTATCAAATTGGTTGTATTATGTTTTCAACACACTATCTACCTAGCATATTGCCTGAAGAATATCATATATTTTTCTGATTTTGTTTACTGTAGTCGATCATATAAGTACTTTTATTGTTTCTAAAACTTGCGTTTTTTGTGTTTAGATCCTGTAAGCCCCTTAATGGTTTTTGATTTAAGTATCAAAATATTTGTTTTAAATTAATTCAATTACAACAAATAGTTCGTATATGTAACTATCGAAGCTATGTAACCTCATTATCATATGTATGTCGCACCCGGCTGCAGTGCGCTAGATTCGGTCGCACGTGCCTCAGAAAGGCCGCGTCTGCGAAAGACGCGGCCTTTCTGATTCACGTGACGGCAATATTGTACCGGCCGCACTATGAATGCGACCCACGTGAGGAGTGACTGCATTGTACAGAAATGTACTACACTATGACTACGGCCCTCAGTGAAAGGTGCAAGCTGAGCTCAGCACGAGGAAATTATGATAGAAATGATGATGTTTTAGAATTTTCCTGGTAGGTATTCTTACATGTCTATTCAGCGGAAAATAGTCTCTAACTCGTGTACAGGAGGTACACACGACAACACGTCAAACCATACATATCCAGTTTTAGCTGACCTTACCTGACAGGTATGTTTTTCGTACAGTCAGAAGGCAGCTTATACTGGTTATAGATAGAACATTATTTTTAGTATATATGCGAAACCCGAAACACGTGTCTAGTATTTTTATGTAAAGAATCTATGTGCAATATTTCAAAATTGTATCATGAAAAATCACAAAGTTCTTGTGTTTGTCCGTACAAAAACATGCTCACCCGCGCCGCGCCGTCTTGCGCTCATTGATAATAGTACCTAGGTACCTAACCGTTCGGCGCAGAGATTGGATAACCTACTTAGTGTCGCTCGGTGTTCAACTTTTAGCCCTTTTTAAATATTTTTGGGACAAAATATAACATGGGGTAAAAATGATTGGAATCGATTCAGTTACTTATTCTGAACAAACTGTATTCAGGTTTCACATAATATACTAAAAATACGTTGCTATAAGCTTGCTTGATGTGTAGCCGTGCGTACACGTGTAGGAGGTAGAGGATCTATCTATCTTTTGGCGTCCTTTCCCTGTCTTTGATTTCTACAAAGGAATACGGAGACCCTTAATATGTGTATTGTCTCGAAATTGCCAATTATTGGCTTAGCCTTTCATTGGAAAGGACTTTGCCTTTCAATGGAACGTACAAGTGGGACAAGAAAGAGAATGGGATTAAGTACCTTTCTATCAGTCATCATCTGCCTATAGTCTTTTCCCAACTATGTTGGGGTCGGCTTCCAGTCTAACCGGATGCAGCTGAATACCAGTATTTTACCTGGAGCGACTGCCTATCTGACCTCCACAACCCAGTTACTGGGAAATACGATACCCCTTGGTAAGACTGGTTGTCAGACTTTCGGGCTTCTAACTACCCGTAACGACTGTCAAAGATCCACGAATGACAGCCGCTTCTGCCCGCTGACTAGCTTCTGCCCGCGCCTTCGTCCGCATGAAATTTCTTGCTCGCCCGACACACCCCGTCGCATCGCATCGCCTATTCGCGCGGATCTTTGGCAGTCGTTTTGGGTCGTCAGAAACCCGGAAGTCTGACAACCAGTCTTACCAAGGAGTATCGTACCTATTCGTTACGATTATAATATTAGTAGGATTACTCGGTAACTTCAGTAGGATCTTTGGCAGTCGTTTTGGGTCGTCAGAAACCCGGAAGTCTGACAACCAGTCTTACCAAGGAGTATCGTACCTATTCGTTACGATTATAATATTAGTAGGATTACTCGGTAACTTCAGTAGGATCTTTGGCAGTCGTTTTGGGTCGTCAGAAACCCGGAAGTCTGACAACCAGTCTTACCAAGGAGTATCGTACCTATTCGTTACGATTATAATATTAGTAGGATTACTCAGTAACTTCAGTAGGATCTTTGGCAGTCGTTTTGGGTCGTCAGAAACCCGGAAGTCCGACAACCAGTCTTACCAAGGAGTATCGTACCTATTAGTTACGTTTATAATATTAGTAGGATTACTCGGTAACTGGGTTGTGGTCGTTGTGGAGGTCAGATAGGCAGTCGCAGTACTGGTGTTGCTTCCGGTTAGACTGGAAGCCGACCCCAACTTAGTTGGGAACAGGCAAGGCAGATGATCAATAGGCTTGCCTGCTTTGAACATTCAAACATAATTAGGAAAATTTGGGCGCACAGACCTCTGCCGACCCCATTTAATTCGCGCGTCACGTTTCAATAGAAGGGTTATCAGAATATTGAAGTTCATTTCCCAAGGGTTGTAAAGGGGTGGCCGACAGTATGACAGCGAGTCTGCGTAGGCGTCTGACCTTTCAGGCGACTACGCGTTATCGCCGCGTCACCGGGAAGAGTGGGCGTCTATCGTAGACCTTATCTGACGTTATTGCTGACATAAAATTTTAGTATCCGTTTCAGAAGCGCTCGGTTTAAGACGTGTACTAAACGCTTGCTTTGAAGTCTTTTATCACGATGACTAGAAGCATTTTTGGCCGGTTTTTCCTGGATTCGATATGGACATAGAAATGTACCTCACAACTATCATTATCTGCTTAGCCTTTTCCCAACTATGTTGGGGTCGGCTTCCAGTCTAACCGGATGCAGCTGAATACCAGTATTTTACATGGAGCGACTCCCTATCTGACTTCCACAACCCAGTTACTGGGTAATACGATACCGCTTGGTAAGAAAGATTGGTTATCAGCAACTGGTTATCAACGGCTTAACGTGCTGTCCGAGGCAAGGAGGGGTCGCGGTATGGAAAGCTGGTCACCCATCCACAGACCAATCGCGGCAAGCGTAGCTTAACCTGATCGATTGACCTGTGCGGCTATTCGGATTCGGATGCCGTCCCCAACATAGTTGGGACAAGGCTAGGCATATGATGATGTCTGGCCCACATTAGCTGAGAATAGAGTTGTGTGGGAAAGGAAGAGGGAAGCCTTTGCACAGCAGTGGGGGGATTAAGGTTGTAAATATCGAGAGAACACTAAGTATTAAAAAAAAACAATTTTCATCAGAGAACTTGGCACTATTCAGATTACTTAATCCTTTAAAAGGTTAGCAACATAACATAATAGTATCCTAACTCTCCGCCTCCGGTTTTGCGTGTCGAGACGACGTAAAGTAAACTGGGTCGAGTTTCTCTGCAAATTGCATCCAAACACCGCTACATGTGGGACTTTGTTGTTTACTAAAATACCTACATTATAACCATATGGGTTTTGTTTCTCAAAGTGTTGTGGCCGTAGAAATAGTAGTTTCAGCCGATAGACGTCCACTGCTGGACATGGGCCTCCCCCAATTTTGGGAGGGTTTGCCATAATCGCCACGCTTGGCGGGTTGGCGATCGCAGTATGGTATGATGGTGGAATACATAGAGAACGCTGCTGCCCATTCTCCGGTACGACCCTTAGTCGCCTTTTACGACACCCACAGGAAGTAAGGGGTGGCGCTATTCTTTAAGTCCGGCACCACACAGACCCTAGAAATAAAAAACCGAAACTGGTGAGATGTGGATAATAGTAGGTACACACATCTGCCCAACCCTTGGTGAAACAAGGCGTCATGTTATGTGATGTTGTGTTAGTGAAACATTTTTATATTTTTAACCTACTACGGCGAAGCAAAAAGGAGGGTTACGATTTTGATCGGTATGTTCATCTGTTCCATCATAACTTCAAAAGTACTTACTTATAATAATTTGACAAATGAAGTATCGTTATAAGCGTCTTGACCTGGTTATAGGCCATGTGACGTCACACTAAATTAAATATGGCGCCCTCTAGAGGACTTAAAGTAATGAATTTAAAAATAAATAATCTGGGATGGTGCCTTGTGGGGTACCAAATGAAAGGGCTTAATTAGCACATTTCAAAAATATAAATATTAGTCCAATAAACCCTAAAATAATTAAATAAAAAAAAGTTAATAAAAACCAAAACCCAACTACTGAAAAGGATGAAACAAGAAAGTACCTTCCTTCCCGTGGTCGCATGCTACTTGATGCTACCATAGCTTATACGAGTAGTTCAGTGGCATGCGACCACGGGAAAGTACTTTCTTGTTTCATACTTTTCAGTAGTCTGGTTTTAGTTTTTAAACCTTTTATTTTATTAAGGGATAATTTTTCAAAAACTGATAACTTTATTCGAGGAATAATTTTGACAGTTATTTCATACAAAAACTGTCAAACGTCAATTTTATTCCTCGAATAAAAGTTACCTGTCGATGGAAAAATCAGCCCTTAGTCTTGCTTGTTTGCTACTTCTTTGTTAGAAAATAGCGGTGAAAAACGAGGCCCCATCAATCAGTTTTTTTTTCTCTAAAATAAAAATGTTTTTTTACTATCGTTGATGGGTTGATGCAGATAGGGTGAAATAAACTTATTTTTTTCTTTCTTTCTACTTGTAAAATACTCGTATTCGTTAGACCGATCGGTGAGACTGACCCTAAGATAGTTGGGAAAAGGCTACACAGATCGGTTTATTGTTGATGGATGGAATGTTAATCATCCAGTTCACACATAATGTCACATTAAGGCGAAACCGCTAGGGTAGCCCGCGAAATTCATTTTTTTTTTACGTTTTTTGCAATTTGCTGGTCCGTATTTAAAATTTTTGTCAGTTCTTCCATACAAAAACTTACAGACGTCAATTTTATTCAACGAATAGAAATTATCTGTCGATTGAAAAATCAGCCCTGGGGAACCGCTAAGGTAGCTCGCAAAATTCATTTTTTTTTACGTTTTTTGCAATTTGCTGGTCAGTATTAAGTTGTACGTTGATTAAAATATGATTCGCGACCGTAACAAGTATGTATTTACAGAATTATAATCATTAAAGTCATCAACACAACTCTCTAAAACAAAGTGATCCCACTGAATTACTATTTCATGAAATCTTGACATTTTGGGATTATACTAACTTAACAAGTTGTATTACTGATTCTGAATGGAGAGGGCTATGCTTGGAGTTTCCCTGCGTGATCGAATCAGGAATGAGGAGATCCGCAGGAGAACCAAGGTAACCGACATAGCCCGAAGAATTGGTGGCAGTGGGCAGGGCACATTGCTCGCAGAACAGATGGCCGATGGGGCCGAAAGGTTCTGGAGTGGCGACCGCGTACCGGAAGACGTAGCGTTGGAAGGCCTCCCACAAGGTGGACCGATGACCTTGTGAAGGCCGCAGGAACCCGTTGGATGCGGGAAGCACAGGACCGGTCGAAGTGGAGGTGCTTGGGGGAGGCCTATGTCCAGCAGTGGACGTCTTTCGGCTGAAATGATGATGATGATGATGATTACTGATTCTAATGGGACTCCCCCCTTAAGGGCTGATTTTACAATCGACAGATAATTTTTATTCGTGGAATAAAATTGAAGTCTGACAGTTTTTGTATGGAAGAACTGTCAAAAATTTAAAATTATTGCTTCGATAAAGTTATATTCTGGCGTTGGAAAAATCAGCCCTAAGTTAGTCGTAAGCTTATGACTGTTTGATATAAAAATACTTGCATGCATTCTTCTTCATCTATCATCTATGGTTTACAAAACAGCTCTAGTTAAGATTTTTTATGCCAGGAAGTGAGTTACAAAAACTTAGGTAGGTACCATCATCATAATGTTGAAACATTAAATGCTTTGAATGGCTATTTCAGTCTCAAAGGTAGATAATAATAACGGTTTTTTTTATTGGTGCGATTAACGCTACGTGTTTTTTTTTTGCGATAAATCCCTTAACACACAGCGGCAGTCACGTTCAGAAGCCCAATTAACGTAATTAAAAACGGGTTAAATTCTAGATGCAATCTCATCTCAGCGACAACCAATGTCAAATACTTGTCAAAAATGTGGGAAACTAGAGGTATTTTTGACAGATTCTTTAATTTCGATTTTTTGACAGATTCTTAAAAAGTTTTCTTAAAATTACGAGAATTGACCCCCATCAGGTTTCGGATTTAAAAAAAATACTATGCATTCATGTTTAAAACAAAGAAACCTTATAGGTACCTACATATATTTTGCAGAATATAAAGTGCGAATATATTTCTAAAAGTAAAAATATTGTACAAACAGTCACGGTCACTGACGCATGTCGATTCGTCATGTAGGTAGGTTAAGGGAAAGTTAAATAATAATGACACGAAGGACAATATGATTCACATAAAAGACATATATCATGACAATGACATGTCCATTGCTTAAGGGCTAGTGAAAGTCTATTCAACTATTCATAGTCACGGTATTTTATTTTGAAACAATTACGGGCTGGCGAGTTAATGTATTATCGATTAGTTAATTAAGTAAAAACAAAGGCAGAATGCAATGATACTGGTTTGAATTTTAAATATTTTAATGTCTCTTATCAACATTGGAAGCCATTATTTAAATACAATATTTCGCGGAATTACCGATACGTCGCGTCTTACGAAGAACCATTATTAGTTACATCGTTAATAACTAGTAAACAGTTTCTTTTGTTTTCGTTTAAATCTTTATGCACTTGGATTTGAAAAAAGAACACCATACGGCGGCGCTTTGTTTACGTTTGTATACAGCCTACAACTGACATTTACACAGATATACATGTACACGCTCTTTGTCTTAAAATACTCTGTTAACCACTGAATTTTTAACTTTAAAGGGTTTATATAAGGTTAAAAGGGAGATTTTATTAAATAAACTTACCCATACAACGGCTAGAAGCCAAATAAAAAAACGAAAACAGTTCGCAGCCTCAAGGCGCGCTCTATCCAATCGCGTATCCCCCACAAACACCACAGACAGACTGATCGTTGAATACCGTCGTGCCCTCGTTATTATATTTGCGTTAACAGGTGTAGTGTTGTGCAAAACAGTTATTAGCAGTTATTTTATCGAAACGTTGTTGTCTGTGGCGTTATTTGAGCTTAGAAACATCAGATGCAGCTAATAATGCCGCAATAGCTAAACCATTTCATACATTGATGTAATTTGGATCTTGATCTTAATGATAAATCCCTTTTACAATAATGGTAAGTATGCCTAATTTTGCTCAGTTAGAAGATCTTGATCTCTATGAATCTATGATGATGTTATCAACTTTATATTATACCTACTATGATAATACAATATTAAAGTCTCAAAACTAATCTACTCTCGCACACCATCTAAATCTCGAACTAAGAGTTGGCGATGATGATCGAATCTACAGCTGATGTGGCCATATTTAGAAGTAAACGTTAAATATCATCTCGTTTCAGCTACAAAATAACGATTCGCAATAACGGTTACTCAATATCAGCAGCTATTGTTCACAACAATACAGAGCGTCGGCGTCATGACAACCACGCATGCGCGCCGCGCCCCGCCTCCATCTTGCCAGCTGACTCGGCGGCGTTGACCACGCGTCGCCGCTGTGAACCGCAGCATGTCATTAACAATACGCGTCGATGCCTTGACGACATTATACGATGTTTTCTAACAAGATAAACTAATACTGATTGGGTTTGTTTACCACATGGTCGATTCGTACTATCGGAACATAATATATCGCTTCGTGGTATCACGTTTGAACAAAACGTGACTGTCTTTTGTTTAGTGTAATGGCGCCGTAACTTTATTAGAGGGTTTTGTTTGTTTTTTTCATGTCGTAATGCTCTATTTCTCGATGTCAACAACACAGTAATGAAGGCATAAAGACTTTGTTCGTAATGAATCAGCCTGGATAAAACCTCTGCGCTTTTCCGACCGGCCTTTGTCATACCTACCGGTATGTTGTGTCTGGTTAGGGGTAGGGTAGGGTACCTACTGCAGCGTCTGCATCCCCTCTCATAAATTAGTCTACACCACAGCTCACCCTAACTAATAGGGAACCACCCCTTGGTAGAGAGATCCATACACATAGTAATCTGTTGAAACTGTTTCTGGATTGTGTTGAACTATTTGTGTATACATATATTTGTTATTGCATCTGTTTGTTTCCCAAATAAAATAAAATAAATAGGGAAGCAACTCTACAGCATTTAAATATATCGTTTATGTCTGTTTAGTTTAGTAATTTGGTTTGGTTTGTGAAGCTGGGAGGAGAGATGAGACTAGCATTTACCTATGGCTTGTTTTTTTGTCGAGTCACGCGAAAAGTTAAGTAAGTAAAGTTGGGTGGAGTATTAGTATTCGGTATGGTAAAGACTGCCTAACACGAAAATAAAACCGAATAAGTTTCGACCAGGGAGTCATCTGTCATCTCTCATCTAGTCCGTCAACGAAGATATGGGTCTGTCGGAAAGAACCTAGTTGATTCGTCAAAACAATTTTATTGACATATGAAATTTTTCGGACGGGCAAAAACACATCGGGCTGAGGGTCAACAGTCAATCGTGTTGTCATGAATTCTTAGTTCAGGCTCGGAGGAGCTAATCTTGTCTCTGTAAATGATACGGAGTAGGAAACTCCCGCAACTTCGGACAAAACTATGGATTTCGTGCTTAGGCCTCCTGACCTCCTAACTTCCTGATACGTAATGTACAATCATAACTTATTTGAAATCCCCTGATTGTTGCATGTCTTAATGTTTTGAAACCAAAATCGCCCAGTCAGTCTCTTGACTCGAAAAATTTATGAAATGTAATTTTTGCGTCTGTACGGACGTTGTTTTGTAACGATGTCGAAGTACGGATCAGTCTCGTGTTTTAGGGAAACTACAAATGCGTTTGGTAAATATTCGAGATATTTCTCTTCAGCTTTCAAAACAATGAACTGTAGTCAAGTTATAGTAATTTTATTCAGCTAAATTATCTTTATATACAGGGTCAAATTAAATTAGCTAGAGAAACTTCACAGATATGATTGGGATCGTTAACACAACTTTCGAGAGAAACGATTTTTTACAGTCACCCATTATATAATTTTTCTGTATGTCACTGAACTCCCCCTAAATGGCCTAAATTCTTTTTGTGTGTGTCTGGGTGGGTTCCTGGATGATTTAGATTCACAATTGGAGCCTGTACGTGGCGCTGTTCGTGTAGGACGTCTGTCAGGTCCGCTAGTATCACAGCACATTAATATTATAAAGGCGAAAGTTTGTGAGTGTGTGTGTGTTTATATGTTTGTTACTTCTTTACGCGCAAACGGCTGGACCGATTTTGATAAAATTTTGTATGGAGGGAACTGACACCCTGGATTAACATATAGGCTACTTCTTATCCCGATATTCCCACGGGATGGACACTTATGCGGGTGAAACCGCGGGGCGCAGCTAGTAAATATATACTTAATTACAATAACATTAAACATTTTAAAAGAGTCTATGGAGTTTCTTGCCTTTTCTTCTCCATACGAAACTACCTTTTGGAAGGGGCAGCTAGAATTAATGATATTTTCTTGTAAATTTTGACGCTCAATAGGGCCTTTCATGTGCCTATTTTAATTAAAATAAATGATTTGAATTTCGAGTATTTGAACGCGATCCTACGATCGCGTTCAAATACTCGAAAGTCTCGAAGTTCTTACCGATGTACAGCCAGCCTCAAAAAGATGTAAGGGTAAGGCTAAATAATAACAGCCGCACAGGTCGATCGCTCAGGTTAAGTTACTCTTGCCGCGGCTGGTCTGTAGATGGGTGACCATCTTTACATACCGAGACCCCTCCGTGCCTCGGAAAGCACATTAAGCCTTTGGTCCCGGCTGTCATTCGTGGATCTTTGACAGTTGTTACGGGTAGTCAGAAGCCCGAAAATCTGACAACCAGTCTTACCAAGGGGTATCGAATTACCCAGTAACTAGGTTATGGAGGTCAGATAGGCAGTTGTGTAAAATACTGGTATTCAGCTGCATCCGGTTAGACTGGAAGCCGACCCCAACATAGTTGTTAAAAGGCTAGGCAGATGATGATGATCGGTAAGAATTAATTTACATAATCAGTCTAATGTGCTGGGACACAGACCTCCTCTCGGCGAGAGGGAGTGGGCCATAATCTACCACGCGGGCCCATTGCGGATTAGTAGATGTCACATATCTTCGAATTTTTGGTTCTAAGACATGCCGGTTTCCTCACGATGTTTTCCTTCACCGTTTTGAGAGCAGCGGTGATGAAATAATTTTCACAAAATAAAGCGCCTGTCGGGGTTTGAACCTACGACCTGGTCTACAACTCTTAAGTTGCAGCCGATACCACTGTTTCACCACTGCTCAGAATTCATTCAATAATAACATTGAATCAATGTGCAGCCACAAAACATATTTCGCACTAGCTTCCGCCCGTGGCTTCGCCCGCGAGGTATGTCGATGAAAACTATCCTATGTTCTTCCCCGGGATGCAATATAACTCTCTGCAAAATTTTATCGAAATTCGTTCAGTGGTTTAGGCGTGAAAAGGTAACATTCAGACAGACAGACAGAGTTACTTTCGAATTTATAATATTAGTATGGATTGAGTACCTACTTACCTAATCGTAGCTGCTCGTTGATACAGTAATATGAAACAAAGACTGTAGACAATCGAATGAATTTTCGTCGATCGTCAATATCTTTTTGAGGCTGACTGTACAAACTGCTATTTACTGGGCACGTGTATCGTGGGGGGAACCCCTCCCCACAGCGGGTGGCCTAAAGGTCGGAACAGACGAGATTACTTCGAGAGGATAAGGTTGTATCGTCTTCCTATCTGTTGGGGACAAGTAACCGTTTATTTATCAATCACTATAGCCATCTATACATACTCTAGCTTCTGCCGGCGACTTCGTCGGCGTGAAATTTCACCCTCCCCCCATTCACCCTCTTAGGGGTGGAATTTCGAAAAGCCCTTTGTTAGTGGATACATATTCTTCACAAAGAATACACCCTCCAAATTTCATGTCTCTAGGACCAGCGGTTTAGGCTGTGCGTTGATTTAACAGACAGTCAGGACTTTGAGTTTTATATACAGGGTGTCGGTTAATTAATCGATAACCTCTTAAGGGGTTTTACTACGCCACCAAACATGAAATCGCGAAAAAAAAACAGCTGTTCCCTACCTCTATGTTCGCATAACTCGTCAAAATGTAGGAAACTGCTGATTCTTTTTTCGCGATTTCAGGTTTGGTCCCATAGTAATAGTTGTTCATAATGATAATAACAATGGCCAATGAAGATAAAGTTTAGTCTGTCAAATTAATCAGCGCCTGACGTAAATTGACGTAATTTTAGTAGGCAAGGTTTTAATTAAGTCCTAAACTTGTATGGAGTAGTGTCAGGCGCCGATTTATTTGACAGGACTGAACTAACGTTTTTCTTTTGTCCTTTTCTTAATGAGATAGAAAGAAAAAGATGCACTGAACTTAAATTTAGTTTAGTTTGTGAACTCAGACCAACAAAAAAAGAAAGACGGCGCGCCGCGAACATCAAAAGTGAAGCCATAAAACCGTGCTCCTGCAAGTAAACATACACGCTCACGCACACACCTACACTAAAACCATGCTCATCGCTCTTAGTACGTCACGAGTCGTCGTCAAGTTAACATAGATTAAAAAAATATAATTATGCCTTCGTGTGCAGTGAAAAGTTGCAAAAACAACAGCAAATCACATAAAAAGTCTCACGGAATCACTTTTCACTTGTAAGTACTTGAAATAATATCGTTTCTATAATATAGATTATATAGATTACTTGGAACAAAAAACCTCAACGAACGAAAGTAGTGACATAAGGTGCGGGGGGGTTGCCATAATACGATTTAAATTTTCCCCATTCGATTAATACATACATATAAATATGATTTGTTACTTCGAGTTATATTCCTATTTTCTTTTTTATGTATTGAATATTTTGGGTTTCCAATTAATACCAATACCATACTCAACAATATCTTACTCGTACAATATTATACTAGTTCCTACTCGCACAAAGATCCCCAAATTATAGGGAAAACATTTAACAAATAGCAAGCCTTCGATACACACATAGATAAAAAGGTGGCTTCAGTTTTAATGTTCGTGGCGCGCTGTCTATCTTTTTTTGTTTGTCTGAGTTTGTGAACAAGGGAATCGGCACCAATGTCAAAATAACAGCTTTTTACTAAATGCATTAAGACACTTGTGTCACTAAATAACACACACACATACATAAACTGACGTCTTCTTAAGTCATCACAAAAATATCGAACTACCTTGCGTTCAACATTCAACTGTATGCAAAAGTATACGTGTTGTTACTAGAAACTCCTTTATGCAATCTATTGACATATTGTTCTTTTTAGGGTTCCGTACCCAAAGGGACCCTATTACTAAGACTTCGCTGTCTGTCCGTCTGTCCGTCTGTCTGTCACCAGGCTGTATCTCAAGAACCGCGACAGCTAGACAGTTGAAATTTTCAGAAATTATGTATTTCTGTTGCCGCTATAACAACAAATACTAAAAACAAAATAAAATAAATATTTAAGGGGAGCCCCCCTTAAATACATACAACAAACGCGATTTTTTGTCCTTTTTTGCTCGATATCAAAAATGGCAACAGGTAGGCACTTGAAATATTCACAAAATACTCAGTTGTATTTTTACTTTAATAATAAATATAAAATTAAAATAAAATAAATATTTAAGGGAGGCTCCCATACAAAAACGTCATATTTTGCCTTTTTTTGCTCGATTATTATAGGTACGTAACAGGTAGGCACTTGAAATATTCACAAAATACTTAATTGTATATTTACTTTAATAATAAAATTAAAATAAAATAAATATTTAAGGGGGCTCCCATACAACAAACATGTTTTTTTCGGCGTTATTGCCTTGTGGTACGGAACCCTTCGTGTGCGAGTCCGACTCGCACTTGGCCAGTTTTTTAATTTTCTTGTAGTTTATTTTTTTCTGTTTTATTGACATTAGTTTCTATTGCTATTTATTATTAATTAATTTGTATTATAAAATGTGTCATTCTTTATAATTATTTTTTAGGGTTCCGTACCCAAAGGGTAAAAACGGGACCCTATTACTAAGACTCCACTGTCCGTCTGTCACCAGGCTGTATCTCATGAACCGTGATATTGCTAAATCACAAACATTTGTCTGCCCTCTGGCATAACGTAGCGCACTCTTTATTATCTTTATACTAGCAGCGCCTCGCGGTTTCACCCGCGTAAGTTTTGATCCCGTAGGAATATCGGGATAAAAACTATCCTATGTCCTTTCCCGGGATTCAAACTATCTCTATACCAAATTTCATCTAAATCGGTTCAGCAGGTTAAGCGTGAAGAGGTAACAGACAGACAGACACACCTTCGCATTTATAATATTAGTATAGTATGGGTAGGTTATGTACGGATATTAGTATGGATACCATTATTTTTGTACCTATGTTCAACAAATGAATAAATGACGTATAACTTACGTAAAATTGCATCATCATTTAGCAACCCTTATCACATCCCACGGTATTTCTCGGCATTTTAATTTTGTCAATAAAAAAATTACACAACTCTTAGTCACAACCAACGTCACACTTAACAGCCGTTCAAAACACGATGACTCGACTGCGCATGCGCAAAAGGCATGCCTTCAAAACACCAATCATGTTTTTCCTCGTACAACTGTGTAAGAAATATAATAATATAGTATGTCTCACATTATGTGACGTCACTGAGAAGTTACATCAAACGTTGCGCAAGAGTAGCGAACGCGTGACGCTAGCACGTGTGGCCCTTTATTGTTTTATATTGTTAGTACTCAACTGTGAATCAGATGCTCGAACGATCTGTTATAGCAAGTTTAACTGTTGACAAATCCGACTCATAGTCATGAGGCATTTCAAAGTTATAATAAGTTGGTCTCTGGGATGGCAACGCGTCTGCAATGCTTCTGGTATTCATCATCGTCATCATTTCAGCCGAAAGACGTCCACTGCTGGACATTGGCCTCCCTCAAGCACTCCACTACGACCGATTGTGTGCTTCTCGCATCCAACGGATTCCTGCGGCCTTCACAAGGTCGTCGGACCACCTCGTGGGAGGCCTTCTAACGCTACGTCTTCCGGTACGCGGTCGCAACTTCAGAACCTTTCGGCCCCATCGGCCATCTGTTCTGCGAGCAATGTGCCCTGCCCACTGCCACTCAAGTTTGGCAATTCTTCGGGCTATGTCGGTTACCTTGGTTCTCCTGCGGATCTCCTCATTCCTGATTCGATCACGCAAGGAATTGGTATTGCAGCCAATCTATTCAGCAAAAATCTCACCGCAAAAAGTCGGTCAATAGTGCCGATTCCTACCATCATGTGGAATTTGAAATTCAAACGAATCTGATCACACCCTCTATCTGGCTCACACTACCAACGCAACGGCTAAAAAGCAGGAAACCCGGCCGACGCCCGTTGCAAACTGTGGCAGGATACTCTTCCCCCTCCTACTCACCACCTACCACAAAATGAGTATCTCCCTGCAGGGTGTAACCTTCCGTGGTCCTCGACGGAACGGCAGTAGGATGTGGTCGTGGGGCTATGTCACAAGCCATGTTCCACTTCCTATACTCCTATCCTGCCCTCTGTGTCTCAAAACATGCAAAGTCACCTCTGCACTGCCACCGACAACGCCGTGGGATGGATTTACGGAATAACCAGGTGTCCATACCCAGTGATGACCACTTCATATCAGGAAAATGTGATGGGGAAAATATTGGATCTAGGTAAACACTATCACACTCTTCAATAAGCACATTATTCATAAATTCGCATCACTTTCAATAACGATACTTTACTGTACAATTTTGGGATCACATGGCATAGCCGTTTCATAGCCCATAGGTACTCGTACAGCATTTGTTTTTAACCAAATGAACAGTGGGATGTTGGCGTGTGATCCTAACATTTTACCGTAAATTATCGTACAGTACCTACAGCGCCCTTTTTCTACAGAGAAGAAAAAGAAAGACAGATAAATATTTTATTTGGGACACCCACAGGAAATACAAACAGTACAAAAGGAACAGAAGAGACAAAATCATCATTATCATCTGCCTAACCTTTACCCAACTATGTTGGGGTCGGCGGAAGCCGACGGTCGGGTTAGACTGGAAAGTCTAACCGGATGCAGCCGAACACCAGTATTTTACGTGAAGCGACTGCTTACCTGACCTCCACAGCTCAGTAACTGGGTAACACGATACAAGAAGGTGTAAGATACATCCATAAAAATAATTTTTTGTCGTCATGTTACGCGTGGTTGTCCCTGTCACCCTGGGGGCCTAAAAAGACCACTATGGCAGTCATATGGCAATCATAAAAGAATAACATTATGAATCATAATATGGCGAAGACAGTCCGTGTTTTTTTTTTCGCTGCACTACGTAGGTATAATCAAAGAGATTGGGATTGGATTTGGATTGGATTGATTGCTATTTTAGCACAGACAGAAAAAAAAAAATATCCTTCACCAATTGGGTTTGATAGTTATTCGTATCAAACCCCATTGGTGAAGGATAATTCAGTTAGGTAGGTGGGCCCCCTGTATAGTTGTGATACTGAATTATACGATTTGTCCACTTTTCTGTATTCTTCCTTTTCCACACAACCGACGGTATAGGTTTCTTGGGCGAATATTTGCGAGTGTTATAACTGTTATAAGTACGAAGTGCCCTCTGTCTGTGTTGGCATATACATTCTACACTATAACGTGTTTCATAACACAGCTGATGTCGTTCTCAGCTACATTAAATTATCGTTCATGAAGCAATTATTATTCATTTTTCGCACGTAGTGTAGCTGGATGTCTTTTATTTACTCTTATGATTGAAGACGGCAAAAGAGTACCTATGTCATGTTAGGATCGTAGTAGGTATGGTTCTGTTCTACCTGTCTATCCGTGGTCTACGTCTACGTACGTGGACTAGCTGCTCTCCGGGGCGTCACTCACATAAGTTTCGATCCCGTGGGAACATCGAGATAAAAAGTATCATATATGTTAATCCTGGTCATAAACTATATGTGTGCCAAATTTCATCCAAATCCGTTCAGTAGTTTTTGCGTGAAAGAGTAACAAACATACAAACACACTCACAAAGTTTCGCCTTTGTAATATTATTGTGACTAGCAGCGCCCCGCGGTTTCCCCCGCGTAAGTGTCGATCCCGTGGGAATATCGGGATAAAAACTATGTCCTTCCCCGGGATGCAATCTATCTCTCTGCCAAACTTTATCGAAATGTGTTCAGTGGTTTAGGCGTGAAAGGTAACATACAGACAGACAGACAGAGTTAGTTTCGAATTTATAATAGTAGAGTATGGATAGTGTGATCTGATTACAGCGGTGCTATTCTGTAAAAATCTCACCGTGAAAACTTAGGTGAAGTGAGTTTGTTTTTGCTAGGAATGGACACTATTGACAGCTCACTCCACGCTCACTTCACCTAAGTTTTCACAGTGAGATTTTTACAGAGTCGACCGGCTGTATAATAAATTCGGAACTGATAAGGCATGCTCACTAGTTTAATATAAAGTGTCTATGACAGAAGGGGTCTAAAGTAAATGAAACGGAACATCTTTACACTACGAAGTATTTAATCAGACTAAAGAACACGCTCCAACTAACTACTACTTATCTTAACTTTTCATTTGTTTATAATAAGCATAACCTATAATACAGTCCTACACATAACTACATATAAGTGTGGCAGTCACGACAATACGACATCAATGTTCTTGTCATACCTAGACAAAGCATACTGTAACATGCTGACTGATGAAGAACACCACTTCTTGCGGTCTTCGCATAGGTTTGGTTAGAAAATTAAGTAGATGAGCCTGAGTATCTTCTTGGAAAAAGGTTGTTCTTGTATAGCAAGCTCGAAGCCAAAACGTCTGTCTTGCCGAATATAGACGACAGACAGATTACAGACGATGAGACGACAGATTTATATGGTGTACATAATAAAGAGTACTTCTATTCTACAGACTGTATCTTGCCCTTGTGTACAGACTGTCTTTAAAATACAAGCCGTTCGCATGCCCGATGGGATTTCCATCGGCGAAAATGACGACCTTCCAAATAAACTTATCCTATGTCATTTCCCACTCATCCCCTAATCACTTTTTGAAAGGTCCTCAGTGCTCACCTTCAGCAATATACGGAATTCCTGTGCAATTTTTTTTTAGACCCAGCAGTTTTGGCAGTGCGTTGTCTGACAGTGAATTAAAAGAAGGTCCTCCTTTATTTGACCTCGCGTTTACGTTGAGATGAGATTTTACAACATCTAATACGCCTTTACAAATCGAGAACGACCGATTTTTTGTCCCGGCTCAATTATTTACAAAGAACCTCCTTAACAAAGTCAACATGAAATCCAACTCGTCGTACTCTCAATTCATAGTAACATACTGTAGTATCTAATGCAGTGGTTCCTAACCTGGGGGTAATTACCCCCGCAGGGGTAAAACGGAGATTCTAGAGGGGTAACACGGGATGGCACGAAATAGTATTAAAATAGCAATAAACAAAATAATAGTACGGTAAACACAACATTGTGTTACATTAAAAACAAAATCCAGAAACCGTCTGAATGTTGAGCATGACATGAGACGCGCGTTGAGTGAAACCGAACCTAATATTGTTAAACTTGCGAATGCAAAGCAATTTCAACCTTCACACTAGTTAACTACGAGATTTATATATTAATTTACTAGTTACCTAAACGGGCAATTTCTTACATAATAAACATATTTTCGTTCAAAGTGTAGTTTTAATTATTTTAAATTAGCTAGGGGTAAACTCAATTCCCATACTTGTTCACAGGGGTAGTGACATTGAAAAGGTTAGGAACCACTGATCTAATGGATAAACTAGATCGCTATTGAATGAAAGTAAAAACGGAGTGGTTCGGAAATAATTAAAAAAACGCCGTAGCGAGGTCTACGCCGTAGACCCTCTACGCTCGTAGACCTAGTCGTAGATGACCCGTAGCCCCGTAGCGTCCCCATACGCTCTACGACTTGATGCAAAAAGTGGTTTGATTTTATATTAAGTGTGTGTTGTGTTATGTGATGAAGGGCTGTTGTTTGGGAAAACAAACAAACATCGCACCTGTATTCCTGAAGAGCTAGGCAGACGTGTATAGTTAACCGACATTTTGCCATTTATGGTGTTATCGACATAGCTTGCAGAGTAAGCAAACTGAAGTGGGCTGTCCATGTTTGTTGAAGGACCGATGGGTGGTGGAGCAGGCGAGTCCTGGAGTGGAGACCGCGTATGGGCAAGCATAGTGACTCCCCCCAGCTAATGTCCGTTTCAACCGCGCGGCCACCTCATAATATTTGATGAAACTTTGCCAGGAATTAGTGCTAATTTGTTACTTTACACACCTCTTTACCTGAATTTGTTACAAAAAAAACTAAGACGCTATGACAAAAAATAGTTGGCCGCTAGAACCGCCACTTGCCGTAGTCATCGCTCGTGATTACACAGAAACTATATAATGTAGATAGACGAATGATGCATCAAAAGAAAGGTCTTAATTTGTTACATTTGTTACAAAAATAAAAAACTTCAAAACGTAAATAAACAAAAAGTTATGCAATATTTAGTTTTCAGGTTACGACCTACCTAGGTATATCACCATAAATATCAAATTAATAGAGGCAAATGTGTATGGACAATTAGTTACTAATTTGTTACAGCGAATAAACAGAAAAAAATACTAGAAAGTCGGTTCAATAATTTGTTAGAGTCGATTTTAGTTGGCCGCTCGGACGGCAATATGCCTAAAATACAATGGCGTTTATCTCGTTATTAAAAGTAGGTTTAAGCTTATTTAAAGGACTAATCGACGGGTAACGTGACCTAGTTTGGATAAATATGGCGAATATAACTGCAGCATTCATATTTTAGAAGATATTTACAAAAAAACAGTAGTATGAAACCGTATAGAGTAGGGTGACCATGAATTTTTACAATGAAGTGAGACTGAATAGTGATTATTGGAATGTTCGATATTCATATCTTATTTTTTTAGGGCGAGTGCTTATACAGGGTTAGTTTTCAAAGACCAGCCAAAGGAGTTTGTTCACTTTCGGCTTTGCTTGAACACGACGCTCGAAAAGAAACAAATTAATCAAAAATCATTTGTGTTTGGTTTAGTGTTTGCACAGTTATTTGGATTATTTAAAGAAATTATGACGATGGATGCAAATGTACCACTTGTGGAGCGACCTACTGCCTTATAACAGATTCCACTTCCACAAGATCGAGGGTATGCCTTCTCCTTTGCGTGATATCAGTACCACAATTCGCACATCAGAGCTGTATCACAGTTTCCACCACAGGCAGGAGTTGAAGCGAAACTGCCTCGTTCGTATCCGTACGATTCAGTTCGGCGAGTTCGAAGGGGGTATCAGTGTATATTTTCAAAACCAAAACAATACTTGAAAAATTATCACAGCAAAACGAAAAAAACAATATTCACGTTGCCAAGAAACAGTGAATGTCAAGTGACAAGACAACTGACATTCAAATAATTTTTTTTTTTAAATAATCGATTTATTAATTGATTAAAATCGAATTTAATTGACTAACTTCGATACTTGTAAATACTTTTGCTTTCCAGATAAAAACTAAGGACAAAACATGTTCGAAATAATGTAAGTGATTACAAATAACAGCTCTAATTGACTGTAAACTCTTGCCTCTTAAATGAATGAGGAACTTCAAAAATAACAATTAGAATCGATTTGTAAATAATTATTTTAAAATAAACGATTAATTGTAGGCATCACTATGAACTAATGAAGATCGAGTACTGTCAATATGGGGAAGAATAAAACAATTTCAGTACTTATTAAATACACTATTCGTGGGAGCAAGTTGATACAAAAGTATATAATAAATAAGCGTTTAAAAACTAAACATGATTTTTGATTAATTTGTTTCTTTTCGAGCATCGTGTTCACGCGAAGCCGAAAGTGAACAAAGTCCTTTGGCTGGTCTTTGAAAACTAACCCTGTATAAGCACTCGCCCTAAAAAAATAAGATATGAATATCGAACATTCCAATAATCACTATTCACTCACACTTCATTGTAAAAATTCATGGTCACCCTACTCTCATACGGTTTCATACTACTGTTTTTTTGTAAATATCTTCTAAAATATGAATGCTGCAGTTATATTCGCCATATTTATCCAAACTAGGTCACGTTACCCGTCGATTAGTCCTTTAAATAAGCTTAAACCTACTTTTAATAACGAGATAAACGCCATTGTATTTTAGGCATATTGCCGTCCGAGCGGCCAACTAAAATCGACTCTAACAAATTATTAAACCTACTTTCTAGTATTTTTTTCTGTTTATTCGCTGTAACAAATTAGTAACTAATTGTCCATACACATTAGCCTCTATTAATTTGATATTTATGGTGATATACCTACCTACTCGTAACCTGAAAACTAAATATTGCATAACTTTTTGTTTATTTACGTTTTGAAGTTTTTTATTTTTGTAACAAATGTAACAAATTAAAACCTTTCTTTTGATGCATCATTCGTCTATCTGCATTATATAGTTTCTGTGTAATCATGAGCGATGACTACGGCAAGTGGCGGTTCTAGCGGCCAACTATTCTTTGTCATAGCGTCTTAGTTTTTTTTGTAACAAATTCAGGAAAAGAGGTGTGTAAAGTAACAAATTAGCACTAATTCCTGGCAAAGTTTCATCAAATATTATGAGGTGGCCGCGCGGTTGAAACGGACATCCCAGCTAGACGGCCCGACAACCTTAAAAAGGTGGCTGGGTGACTGAATGCGGAAGGCGGAGAACAAGGTGTTGCGGCCTGTGTCCAGCAGTGGACTGCGCTGAGCTGAGTTGATTGTTCGTTTGTTGTAGTACGGAAAAGGCAGGCCACATTACTATAAGATCTGGCTTTTCCTTAATTATTTAATAAGGCTGGTTTTAGAGTCGCGCTGACAGCGTATGAACTTCTAGGAAGCGTTTTAGAATGACGCGTAGCTATCAGCGCGAGCGTTTCATACGTTTCGGCTGTCAGCGCCGATGGTCAGCGTGCGGTCAGCGCGACTCTAAAACCAGCCTTAGACTTTCTGCTGCTCTTTCTGTCAAAATCAATCAACTTCAGGCTTTCGCAGTCCACTGCTGGACACAGGCCTTTCCCATGTTGCTGCTCTTTATTTGTCGATGTATGATTCATAATCAGCCTCTAATGTTCCCACTGCTGGGACACTGGCCTACTCTCAGTGAGAGGGAGTGGGCCGTAATCCACCACCCGGGCCCAGTGCGGGTTGGTGGATGTCACATGTCTTCGATTTTTTGGTTCTAGGACATGCCCGGTTTCCTCACGATGTTTTCTTTCACTGTTTTGAGAGCAGTGGTGATGAAATAATTTACACAAAGTAAAGCGCCTGTCTGGGTTCGAACCTACGACCTACAAACTCGTTATTCAGATCGTACTTAAGTAGCTTCAGCAGTGGGTGGACTTTCTGTGAGGGGCTCCATAGCGTTAGTAAACTAGGGGTGAACAGGAAGGTTTTAGGAAGTAGAAATGGTTGAAATGTTATAAAATAAAACAAAATACATTTTTCTAATATTTTTTTAATATCCCATGTTGAGCCGTGTCTCGTCATACGTCTCAGTACTTCAATCTACGTCACAACTACTTGTTTAACATCTAATACCAAAATGATGAGCTACATGAACAGAATGTATGGACGAAAACTAATATTCAACCCATTTGTTTACAAATTGCAATATTCTAAAAACATCTACTTACATTATCTGTGCGTAAGAGAAAAAAAGAAAAAAAAATGAATTCCATAGATGAACGATGGTGTTGTTGAAATATCCGCCATTACAGGCAAAGCTCTTGAACCATACAGCCTTGTGATTTATGTAAGGCCAAAGCCAAGTCATTTCCAATGAACGAATGAAAAATAAATGAAGTAAGTAATAACAAGAAAATGTCACATCCAATTTAAATGAGTTCTACGAGGTTCTACGATACTAATTACTCGGAACTCTTCTCTATGCCTAGTTTTCTAATCGATACTAAATTTTAAGACGATTAGTTAAATTACTACGATGTTAAAATCGATTGCAAGTACACTATCCAAAAATATGTGCAAAAAAAACAAATTAGAACTCCATCAATTCGCTAATTAATGACGATATTCTAAAGATCTTGTTCACTAAATGTAATTCTAGAAGTTTATGGTTTAGTTTCCAGCAGAAAGTTGCACAATTTTGTCATTGATGTCCTGCAGTTCGACCATGTACTCCTCATCGGCCATGATGGTGGCCAGCTTGTTCAGAATGGACAGGAGCTCACCATCGCGCAGACGGAGCTGGTCGTTGCACTGTTCTACCTCATCTACGACCTCGTCAGGAATCTGGAAATAAGATAATGCGGGGTTAGTTACTAGCTAGCGAATTATGGCATTGAGGCTTGGATGTCTTAAAGGTGATCTGATAAGGTTTCTTTTATTTGAAATCTCAGACGAAATATTTAATTTGTTGTAGGAAATTTAGATTGTATAGGAAGTTGTGTTGAAGACAGCATATTTCCTTTGGAGTTTTATAAGATAATCCTTGCTGTATGTTCGTATTTACGTGCAGCATAATTGTAATTTATTTGAGTATGAACTTAAGTTTTAAAGCTAGAAGTAGTGTTAGTCTTTCAGTCAAGTTAGTAAGCTTGTGTTGTTGAAGCAAGAGCTCGCTAGATGGCGTTCACTGTTCAGAAAAAATCTCACTTCCATAATGTCTGGAATTGTTATTTCCATAAAACGAATCTGGCAGGCCGCCAGAGCAATGACGTCCATCTAAACGAAGACCTTGATTACGGGAATTCCACATTTTCGTTGAGTTATAAATATTACTGAAATATGTAGAATAAATTGCTCTGGCTGTAAAATATTAGGTATGTATTTCCTGCTGGTATATTATGCTACAATACAAAATGAAAATTAAACTATCTTCCGTTTCCTACTAAATGGTTTATCCTCAACATTATGTTGTCATAACATATGACGACATTAATATTCTGCGTCATTTGGACACCAAATAACATAAGGTTTAATTATTTTGTCATAATTACCGTTTGCAATTTCAAGAAGGTTTCGAACTTGAGTTTCTTCCTTAGCTTGCCGTTGTTAGCATCGAAAAACATGGTGAACTGTTGGTCCTTCTTCTTAATAGGGAAGTAGATACCGGCGGTCAGACGACCCTTAGGATCCCTGGCAAGTAAACTCCTGAAAATAAACGAAAAATATGGGTCAGAAATAGGTTACGACAATAAAAACAAAACGCAAAATTATAGCCGAAAGCGCTCGTTCCAGTAAAGTCCGCTAGACTTGTCCCCCAGGAGGCTACACAGCACTCAATGTTCCACTACGATCCCCTAAGCTGGGGATTCTCTCTAATAAGTGTAATAGCACTTATTATTACTGACTACTGTACAAAATAACAATATGTAAGTGATACATATTTAATTAAAAATCTGTCTACAGAGAGGATATTAATGACGTAGACCGGGACGCCGGATACTAAATGTTACAAGCCTATATTCATGAAGGCTGACTACATAAGCTTTAGGGCTAGAGAGCCTCAAGGCCTTTGCCTGTCTACAGTCGCATAGATAGATGACCGCGATAAAGATTCTATAAAGTTTCGAGTTCATTGACTGAATCTGTCCTATAAAAAACACTGGCATAAAATATGTAGAAGCCGACATAAATTTGTATCATTGACGTCATGGGGAGTGGAAATACTCCAGAGCCCATGGCGATAGCAAGTACCTAAGCTATAGGTATATATGTTTCTATACATAATCATCGTCGTTTCAAATACTGATATGAGTTGGTGTCACTTTTCATATCAACTGAAGATCTCAATTTCGTCTACCTATCGTTTTCTCATCGCGTCATTTGATATCTTGTAGCTTGACAGCAAAATTGATTGCTATAATAAGCAGATTTTTATTTTATCAAACCAATGATAACCAATTACGTCATTGTATCAACCCAGTCGTTTCAGTCCGTGGTTATTTGCAAATCCTAATACCTATTTTGTTTTGCTTGCATCGCGATATTGCGTCGTGTTTATATGTTTCTATCTAACTATTGCTAACCAGTTATAATTTCCTGATGCAATGTTAATCAGACTGTCATGGCTAACAATTAACAGAGTCCTCATTATATTATAGCTATTTAGATTTGTAACACACGATAGATGATGTACCCTACTTGTTTTATAAATAACTAGCTTTTGCCCGCGGCTTCGCTCGCGTTAAGTATTATTTAAAAATACTAATACATTTACATCAGCCATCATCCCTTATTTTATCACCATGGGGGTTGAATTTATCAAAATCCTTTCTTAGGGGATGCCTACGTCATAGTAGCTATATGCATGCAAAGTCTCAGCCCGATCGGTTTAAAATTGACAAAGTTTCATACAAACTTTCATCCCCTATTTTATCCCCTTGGGGGTAGAATTTATCAAAATCCTTTCTTAGCGGATGCTTACGTCATAACATCTACCTGCATGCCAAATTTCAGCCCGATCCCTCCAGTAGTTTGGGCTGTGCGTTGATAGATCACTATGTCAGTCCTTTGAGTTTTATATATTTAGACTAGCTTCTGCCCGCGACTTCGTCCGCGTGAAATTTCTTGTTCCTTCGACCCACCCCGTCGCAGCTCATCGCCTGCCCGCGCTATTACTTCTTTTGTTTAGCGTTTTTTCAGACTCTTTTTCTTTTTGCTCGGCTCCTACGGGTCATAGCGTGATGTTAAATAGCCTATGGCCTTCCTCAAGAATTGGGCTATCAAATACAAACAGATTTTTTTCAAATCCGACTGGTAGTTCCAGAGATTACCCCTACATACAAAATTACAAACTTTACCTCTTTGTAATATTAGTACAGATAAATCAGCACAGTTTATAATTATGCAATATTGTATTTGCTTGCTGCCTGCTGTGGTCGGTCCCTGGATGGGGGACCATCTTTACATACAAAGACTCCTCCGTGTCTCGGAAAGCACGTTAAGCCGTTGGTCAGCCGTAGTCGTAGGCAGCCGCTCTTCTTTAGGGCGCGTTGGGTATTTTTTGAGACAGGAATAAACCATTGAACTCGCGCCACTGTTACCGTAAGCGACACCGCGCGTGTTTTGTTTATAAGACGATTTAAAAAATACCCGCTTCGGATGTGTTCGGCTGTCCTCAGGATGTACTCGGTTTTAATGTGTATCCGAAATGTCAGTGAGTGATGGCAAAGTATTCTGTTTGTGTTTTGTTTTCACTTCTGTTGTTTTTTTTTTTGTTTAATTCCTTATGCATGTTTGCTGTTCTATGTTTTGTTTGCATGGTAATAAAACCTCCAAAGCTTTAATACATACATAATAACGTAATGTTTATTAATAATTTGAGATAAATAATAATCTTGGTGATAAACACAAATTATTGTTCTCTGTGTATACTGACTGTTATCATAGAGATATCGTTAATTGCAGGTGATGGTGCGATTGTCATTACATCATATTTAAAAGTCACGTTGTGTATCGTGTGGTTCTTTATCTACTGGGTACTGACGACAATAACGTGTAGATCCTAAAGTAAGTACTTAGTCCTATTTGCAAATCTAGGTATTTTCCACAATTTTATCTAAATGACACTAGTACTTAGGGTTAGGACTAAAAGATAATGTAACGTATCTTTGTTGCGAGTGATATCTCATTCTCAATCAAAAGACAAGAATATACGGTAGCTAGGCTGACTGAGGGCTAACGATAGGTACTTAAAAGAGTCAAATATTAACATGAAGATATAATAATATCCTGGAACAAGTAATTCGGAAAAGTTACTATCAAAATAGTATCTCAAACTGGTACCAACCTCAAGTCCCAAACGATGTTCCTCTTCTCGGTGACACTGACAGCTGTCAGATACGCCTTAGCGACGTAGATGAGCGACAGGCGCTCCTTCACCACGGCTCCTCTGGTCTCCCGCTCATGCCACTCGATGTAGTTGCTGTTCATTGTGTTGAACTGGTAGTTGTACTCCTTGCGGCAGTGAGGTTCGTCGGATTGGGTGAACCAACCTATTGGTTAGAAAAAGAAATGATGAAGTTGAAGATAGGCGATTATGGCCCCCGCCAAGAAACAAGAAAGTGATCATTTAAAGTTGAAATAGAATTATGCCAATATGAAACTCACCAGTATGAGGGTAGCAACGATCAGCCATCACAGTGACGACGCGAGCGATGTGGTAGCCGAGATCTGACAGGAACATGCCAGGCCTTCCGTCAACCTTCACGTTGATAGCAAGCATCACGTGGTCCTTCTCGTTCTCGATGAGGAATCCCTGCGGTCCAGGGCTTGACGTAGCGTAGTCCACTAGATCTTGGATGTTCTCATCACACGATACAATCAACATGGATTTTGAGATGCCAGGGAAGTCCTTCTCTAAGCCTTTCAGCAGTTTCTCGACTTCCATGGCCAGACCAACACACGTGTGTTTATGGGGACGGATGGGTGGGTTGTACTTCGGGAAGTACTCCTGAAGAGTCGCGTCCGGGGCTGCCATATAGGCATCGTACAGAGAAATGAAGTTATTGATGGAGTCATAATTCTCCGAGACGACGAGACGGCTCAACAGCGCCTCCGCCTTAGCGACCAGGTCCTCGTAGCGTTGGAGGGTGAGTCGCAGGGCGGGGCGGGAGGCCCCCCACCTGGGTGGCGGGAGGGGGTGGTCGGCAGGCCAGCTGCCGGCGGCGCGTGCATCGGAGCCGAGTCAGCTCAACCACTCGGTGCCCCAGCGGCCCACAACGCGGCGCAGGGCCCTCTCCTCGCTCGACGAGCATGCTAGCGGCGCGGCCGACGCATCGGCCCCGCCCGCACCTGTGGCCTCCATAACCGCGCCCGCAGACGCACCCAGAGACCACTCTAAGTCCTTACTTAACGGTTTTATATTTAACATATCTGTAACAAAGAAATAATCAGGTTATACAATGCTTCTTTTTGGGGCACTAATAAATCTAGATGGCAAGAATATGATATGTACCATGTATGATAGGAACCAAGAACAAATATAATCACAGATGTAATGCTATGTCCACAGCGTCTCACGATGTAACAGAAATTCCCTTCGTTCCTTTGTCAATGAAAGACATTAAGCTACCCAAGTGTTGCTGTTGCGTCATCACACTCATCACCATTATACAATGTTAGCATTGATTATGTATCGAAAGCCTCTGTTCTGAATATCAACCTTGTTACGCTAGGTGGGTATAATCTATACGTCATAGAGACCAACCTCCAAGTATTGCCAATATGCTAATTGAGCATAGTGACGGACTTCGCAAACAAAACGGTAATGGGAAACCGGATGACTCACCGGCCACGGTCATATTATGTCGGAAGTAGGGACATAACTAAAACAGTATATATGTATAATATATATGTGTATATAGTCTATGTATATTCTTATGGACAGTTAACAAATATGTCGAAAAGCTAGATATGGTTTACGTCGTTTCTTATTTAGCTGATGTTTGACTTGAGATTCTTAAATTTATTTTGGGTAACATCAAAAGACGGAGAAAAGTGATTCCATGAAACGTGAATGGAAACAGACATGATAGAAGACACGTGTTTCGAGGAGGCAGACGATATAAAATTAGATGATTACACATTTTTTTTTGCGAAGAAATTGTTTGGAGATTTGGATAAAATTTTCAAAGAGATGGTTTTGTTCGGCAACGCTATTATTAATAGACTTCAGTATTTGTTAGCAAATATCCATTTGAATGTTTACCATTACTATAGCTATCGAAATCCAGCAAATAGAGGTGTGTCTTCCTAGATTAAAGGGCAGTAGACGTTAATCAATTTAGTCTAGACAGCGGCACGCGAGGACGCCATTATGTACCCACCCGAATGACGCATAGCACCATAAACGAATATGGTGCAATTTCTTTAATGGGATTGACTTTTCGTACCTATATTAATGAACATGGACACAGCATTTTCAAAACGAATGGAGTTGATTCACAGATATGATTCTTAAGTCACAGAGAAAGTAAAAACTTCAAATTGTACACCTGAGAAATATAAAAGAAAGAAAGCGAAATTATTAAAAATTGCTAACGTTTAAATACTTATACTAGTTTTCCCCCTTGGCTGTTCACTCTAGAAGTCATAGGAATGCCCAAATTCGGATAACAGGAAACCTACGGTTACCATGCGACGAAATTAATAAAATATAGATAAGGGGGTTTATTTTTAAACGATGATTAAAGTGAAGTGACGCTTACACGTCAAAAATGTATGGCTAAACAGCCGCTAGCCGCTAATTACTACTTTTTATTTGATTTTTTTAATTAAGTGCCTGAATACTTAACCTTAGGCAACTTTTATGAAAAAAGGGAAAAGTGTTTTAGGTCGAAAATAAGACCTAGTTGAAGAAAGTAATTGAAACAGTACATATGTAGAATACATTGAATGATGGACAGTAGTAACAAGATAAATAAGATAACAGTGCAGTTGCAGTGGGCGGGACTAATTCAATAAACAGCTGATTTGAGTGTCATGTCGGTCTTCGAAAGGGTCAGAGTAACAATTGAAGATCACACGGAAATACGGGAAGCTTTGATAAAATCGGAAGGAATGTCGGAAGTAGAGATATTTTTGGTTAGGACAGGTAAATGTTTTGTGGTGGATAAAACTAAGGTCAGTGCTAAGATGATGATAAAGTAGAAAAGGTGAACGTACCCATAACTGGCTATCAGCCGACGCAACAAATTGTGATGCTTTTTCGAAGGTGTTTGTTTGTTTACTTCGCGAATCAAACTGGTTTCATCTGCGTGAACGCGTCCTATATAAACCGTCCATTCCATTTTGCCTCGCCCCGCGCTCCCCCGCTCACTCCCTTGCACGTGCGTCACTGTGATACAACGGAAAACGTGCACGTTTATGCTGTGTGTTCATTTGTAGGTTATCCTTGTCTGTGTGCGTCGTGTTTGCCTGTGTGCGATCGGAGCGCGTCAAAACAAAACGCACACGTTTGCGTCTCGTAGTGTTGTTATACATAGGTTGTCCGTGTGTGGGAGTTCCCATGAAAATTAAAAACATTCGGCTAAATATGTGACTTTGGTTGCTTGGAATTCGAGATAAAGTGTAACAGTGTCTAATAAAACTGATGCCTTTGGGAGATGTTGACATTTCTAGAAGAATAATATGACCAACAGATTCCGTCCGTCTGGGTTACTGACTCACGACTCTAGAAAGTTCCTGAAAGTCTAATTCTACAAAATAAAACAGGGTTGATGGTAAGTCGAACCAAGAAACTAAGTGCGTTAGACATGTTGGACCTAGGGCTTACCCACAGAGACCTAGCCTAAGTACAGACGCCAGCACATCAAGCTACTACAATCTGTCAAATTTCTTTAATAAATTTTCAACTATGTATATCGCCGAAACATAAGGTCCAAAGTTGGTTGGGAAAATTTGACAGTTTCGGGTAGCTTGATGTGCTGGCGTCGGTATATATGGTCTCCTAAATATTAGGAAATTGGGCAGCAATAGCAACTGTTCGATAAAATCTATAGGGCAGGTGCCTGGGATCCATCAGGTTCTAGAAAAATGCTGATAACAATATGATGAGGTTACTAGAAACTTCTTTCTACAAACAAACATCCATTCCTACAATGTTTATTAGTATATAGAAAATATTAGATTTGATTATAAATTGCATTCACAATCACACGAATGTGACACGAACACGTGAGCTTATAATAACAATAAATATTATATATCTGGATGTAATTACTATATCGAAACTAATTAATTATTATTTCTATAATTAGAGATACGGCATACCGCATAACAACTGTGAACATAAGCCATGCTGTTCTGGGGGTACCGTGTATATTGTACGGGTAGGTCATCATCTATCTGCCTAGCCTTTTCCCAACTATGTTGGGGTCGGTTTCCAGTCTAACCGGATGCAGCTGAATACCAGTACTTTATATGGAGCGACTGCCTATCTGACCTCCACAACCCAGTTACTGGGTAATACGATACCCCTTGGTAAGACTGGGTGTCAGACTTCCGAGCGTAACGACTGTCAAAGATCCACCAACGTCTTAACGTGCTTTAACGTGTATGTAAAGATGGTCACCTATCCACAGACCAACCGCGCCTAGCGTAGTTTAACCTGGGGCCCTAGTCTGCTATTTTTATAAATTCGTCATTCCAACACGATCCCACTACCATCCCATTGTCATTTGGCTAAAAGTTCGTAATCTGCTAAATTCATAATGGTTGATCATTGGTCGGTCAATGGCACAGAAATTATACGATACTCGTAACGAATTAAAAGCAATGACGTTCTAATGGTAGGTCACTGATTAAAGGAACTGTAAAATTTTTTGTAGATTACCGCGTAAGTCAGTAATTCATTTTTCATTATGTACGAGATTACTATTCTTTCAATGGAGTGTCAGTGGTTGACCATTGGAAAGTCATAATCACGCCATTATATTAGTAGATTACCAAACTTGTCAAAATCAACAATTCTGAAATCAATGATAGACCATTCTGACACTATTGTAATAGCAGACTTGAGGCCCTGGATCGATCGACCTGTGCGGCTGTTATTTTTAAGCCACGTTTATTTCTATTTTAAGCTTACTTTATTCATAAGTAAGGTTCAAATAACATAGGTACAAAGTGACTTATTCTTAGTAGACTAATCAACATGTTTTCAGCCTGTCGACGTCCACTACTGAAAATTGCCTCCTAACAATAATAAATTCTTTGTTTCGGATCACATGTCAAACAAGTAGGTAGGTACACACAATCCATATAGTAAAAACTATAGTAAAAAGACTTAATAACTATGTTAGTTGTTTGTCGGGTGACAACTAGGCTCCATACATATTAGCACGTGCCACTGTATCCAGTGCCTAATAAAAGGGGTTGGCCAATACATCTATGTTCTATGTTAGAGGGTTAGGATTCCATGGCAGCCATCGGTGGTTATTCAAACCAGCCCATCTCCCTCCAGAAGCTGGTCAATATGCATAATCATCCTTTGTTTTCAGCACCTGTTTCGTTTTGTTATAACAATGGAAAAGTTTTCAGTACATTAGTAGTCACGCGACACCTACACATCTACCCACCTTCCTACGAATGACAGCCGAGTCTGTTGCGTAGACAATAATATCGATTTTGGAAGCCCTACCCGTTTGGCTTGGCAATGGCGTGTTGGGAATAAAATGGAGACTAGATTAAAATAATGTAGTAATTCGTGCTACGGCGTAGGCCCGCGTAGCAAAACAAAAACAACACGAAATGTTCTCCTGTAACTACAACTTCTAGAACTGAATTATACATGTAATACACGGAAAATTTTTGGGAACAAAAATACACATTAACCCTCTTACTAATAAACGTATTAAATCAGATGATGAGCGCGGGTTGGTAGATGTCACATGTATTCGAATTTTTGGTTCTAGGACATGCCGGTTTCCTCACGATGTTTTCCTACTACACATTAACTAGGATTATATTCTCTATGAACTAGGACATGCCGGTTCCCTCACGATGTTTTCCTACTACACAAAAACTAGGACATGCCGGTTTCCTCACGATGTGTTCCAACTAGACATTAACTAGGACATACTACACATTAACTGAGACATACCGGTTTCCTCACGATGTTTTCCTACTACACATTATCTAGGACATGTCGGTTTCCTCACGATGTTTTCCTACTATAGGTACATTAACTAGGACATGCCGGTTTCCTCACGATGTTCTCATACTGCACATCACCTGGGCCATGCCGGTTTCCTCACGATGTTCTCATACTGCAAATTACCTGGGCCATGCCGGTTTCCTCACGATGTTTTCCTACTACACACTAACTCGTGCCTACCTATATTTAGTTGTGAAAATAAAGTCAATATTCTTCGAAAATGCTGTGGTCAGGTAGTTAGTAAGTGCAGTAGGCCCATCAGATGTTACCAAGAATTTATATTACCGTAGCTATACTGAGTTTAGTGGGTAATTTTAAATTTCCAAGTAACCCAGATTATAAGTAGGTAGGTACTTTAGGTTTCTTATCCATCCGACAATGGTCACGTTTTTGCCTATCACCGAGCACGGCTTCACGTGCTCACTAGGCAGCTGTATAGAGATACGGCAGACAGTACTGTTGTCTCCCTCTCTGTAGTAAAACGTGAAGATAAGACGAACTGTGTGCCGACATAGTTATTTGTGAGAATGAAACTTGAAAGGTTAACTAATCACGGGATCAAATTAATTAAAAATTAATGTTTCCTCCTTGTTAATTTTGTTATCTACTAGCTGACCCGGCGAATTTCATACCGCCCGGACCCCACCAGCCACTCTGCCCCCGCTTTTTAAATCTCTGATATCTTTTAAGATATGTACCTACATATTTAATTGGATAAGTAATAATACAGTATTGTTTAAAAAAGCTTGGTACATAAATAACCCATAATTTTTTTGTAATGTAAAAGATAAAAATGGTTACTGTGGGTTATCCATGAGATAAACATAATGATGTATGTATAAATGTGTATGAATAAAGATCGACAAGAAAGTCCGCGATGGTGTTACATGATCTATCTCGTAAGTTCAGCCACATAGCTCATGAAAACAAATAATGGCAAAAATACTGTAATATAATTCTGTGATAACAAAACATGTATGACAAATACAAAAACATGCGTTTATTTGATTAGCACTCGTTATAGAGCGAATGGTGTCATGTTTACGTTTCTGTAAAACCCTGAAAATAATAACTGTATACCTACAGTGAAATTTATACATCGTTCTGGGTAAAGGAATTTCATCATGTCTAAATATAGAAACGTCGATAATTTTGTGGCTGTCATGACCAGTCATGAGCTTCCTTCAGGCTATGTAGGCACTGACTACATAGGTACCTATATTTAACACCACACATTATACGTAGCTAGCACAAAATACAGATAGTACAGAAATCAATCTACATACAAAGTGCGCTCGAGCAATGCACTCATAGACACCGCTCACGGACACGTTATCTCGGATGGGTTGGGAGTAGTGCGAGGGCGGGTGCCATCCGCTTGAGACACGCGTCTGTGAAGTGCAAAAAATCGGCAACAAAAAATACCTATCTAAGCTCGATTTATATAATAGTTTCCCATTTTGAATCAGTATAAACGAAGTAACTTTTTTGTAAGGTAAATTTACGCCACCAACTATTACGTAAGTTGAAAACATTATTTTTCGTTTGTGTAGATATTGTGTTGTTTTTAGTGTCATTTGATAGTTTTAATAGGGCAAAATATATTGTGTAAATAGGGTAATCCGTTTTGAAGTTATTAGGGAATTTCGATAGTGAAAATTACAAATGTAAAATTTTATATGTTTTTGTACTGTAAACTTTTTGTATTGTAATACTATGTTTATTGTTTTGTTTTAATATTGTAGAATAAGCTCAACAATAAATCAAACAACTAGATACGAGTGCCACTACCACGATAGTTTTTTGTGCATAAGCCAAAGTTAACAACCATAGCGCGTCCGCCGAGTGTAGGTATGAAAAGTGAAGTACATACATTGTGATTGCCTTCTGTACTATCTGTATTTTGTGTAGCTAGGTACAATGAGAGGTTTTTCTTTTGAGTATTAAAAAAAAAAATAGTTTCCAAGAATCCTGAAGATGGCGTTGAACTGACTACGTTACTAGGTGCCAAAGTCAAAACGCTTGGAAAAAAAAAACATTGCGTCACGTCATAAACGCTCGTTGAGTGACAGTTTCGTTTGCTTTAGTTTTACGATCTCAAAATTACACCCAAGTGAATTAATAAAAAAATTATGTGACGTTCCGTTCCTTGCAGTAACTTACCAAGTTCAGCGCCATCTATCCAGCGACTAGGGAAGCGTTAAAAATAAAAATAAAAAGAAAATCCCTCATTGTACATGTTTGGATGTAATTGTCTCAGCTGATGTGCTGTTATTATCAGTTTTCTTTAATAAATGTAATTACCTATATATAATTTACAATCTACAACACAATAAATGTATCTGCTATTGCTCTGTTCGTTTAACGGCTGTTTTCCCAATCGACAGATAATTCTTATTCGTGGAATAAAATTGACCTCTGACAGATTCTGTATGAAAGAACTGTCAAAAATTCAAAATTATTCCTCGGTTAAAATTATCTATCGTTGGAAAAATCAGCCCTAAAAGGTTTATTATGCTTATTACGGCAGAAATAATTGATTGCGTAAGTGTGGCAATGGCTTCCATTTTGACAGTTCATCAACATTCATTGCGTTATTGACATTGCTGAATAGATACATTTTTCGAGGTTATGTATCAATAGCTAATCCATTGATACATAACCTCGAAAAATCAATCAATATCCTTCGAAATGATTCAGATTTTGATTGAAAGTGTGTTAGTCAATTAGGGGGCAGATTTGATGGTGTTTGGTTGAGAAGAGTAGCATGATAATTACCTACTTTAATTAGATTTTTAGTAAGTACGGTCTAAAGGATTGGTAATAATTAAGACATTTAATTTTATTTCGAGTGGAACCGAGAGCATCTAGTTGGTAAATACATAATTATGACGATAATGTAAATAAGTGTTTAGTTATTTTTGTTATTTATTCAATTCCGTTTTGTAGACAGGCCGATTAGTAGGTATCAAAATAAGATAAGACACATTCACATACACGTACATTTATCCATGTATATACATGGATAAACACACACACACACACATTTATGTTCGCTTTTATCTCGTGAAAATGTAGGGAACAGCTGATTTTTTTTCGTGATTTCATGTTTGGTCCCTAGTAAAAGTTGTTCATAATGATGAGTACAATGACCTCTTAAGAGGTTGTTGGTGTTTTTCCAATAACCCTGAATAAACAATATCTACGTAATTCTGTAACCATGTGAAAAGACAATAACAAAATAACCTAGGTATCACATATAATCCTAATAATATAATGGCAAACGACAACGCGCTATAGTAATAATAAACAAACCTGAATATAGTTTGTTCAGAATAAGTAAATGAATCGATTCCAATAATTTTTACCCCAGGTTATATTTTGTCCCAAAAATATTTAAAAAAGTTGGACACCGAGCGACCCTAAGTAGGTTATCCAATCTCCACGCCCGAACGGTTAGGTACCTAGGTACTATTATCATTGAGCGCAAGACGGCGCGTCGCGGGTGAGCATGTTTTTGTACGGACAATTTAAACAAGTAACTTAACAAGCTTATAACTTTGTGATTATTCATGATACAGTTTTGAAATTGTGTACATTATGTAGATTCTTTACATAAAAATACTAGACACATGTTTCGGGTTTCGCATATCCTAAAAATAATAATAAATTGTAAAGATATGCTCTACAGACGGTGAAGGAAAACATCGTGAGGAAACCGTCATGTCTCAGAACCGAAAATTCGAAGACCTACCACCCCACAGATATGTATATCTATATCTGTGTACCACCCGCACTGGGCCCGCGTGGTGGATTACGGCCCACTCCCTCTCAAGGAGAGGAGGCCTGTGGCCCAGCAGTGGATTATACGCTGATTATACGACAAAATGTAATCGTACATGGAAACGTTATTATTTTTCCTGTAGGCATAAATTGAAAACACGTGATCGAGACACAAACTCATAGAAATGTAAAATATATCTATGCACAAACCGAATAATTGTGACTATGGCTGTGTTTCGTCATTATCGATACTCGATAGGTACCTAATTACGAATAATCAGTAGTAATTCTACACTTGACATATCTGTTTGTCTGTTCACAATCTGCTGGCCTATAAACAGGGGGTTTCCCGTCATAACCATGCCTTAAATAATCTGCATTCGCGATTTATTTGCCAAAAATGTAAACAAATATGAGTTTATGGAAAAATAACTTTAATTCCTACACAATAAAGTTCAGTTTACGCTACAACTTCAGACATTTTTATAACTGTTTCAATAGTGCTAGTCACTCTGAAACCAACTTAATTACAAATAAAATAAAGTTGATATTTGTTTAACTTGAAATATTATTAATGTGGAACATAAGTTTGAATTGACTTTACATAGGTACGCAAAATCACGCCTTTTTCTCAAGGGGTAGGCAGAACGCTACCTGCTACGACTTTTGTATATGCCGGTTGCGAGTAGGTACATACGAACGCACCTGCATGTGACTGTTCCTAAATTACCCTAAGCTGATAAAATGTTCGTTTTTCCTAATCGTTTTAAAGTTTAATAAGGTCAGTGTATGCTCTCGAGGATGTCCGCTTCTGGCGTTTCCACTTACATCCGTTTCTTAGATGTACCTTATACTATAAAGATTTTTTTCTTGAGCTTGTGGGGCGCACAATTTTCAATTAGAAGATCTACCTATAACTTAGACCAATAACTATAATTTGGCTATTACAAATGAAGATAAGTATTTCGAGATATTGTTGTTGTTTTAGTTTAATTAGGTACCGCACTGAAAAACATTGAAGTGACCATTTTCTCTGAGCACACACGCACACACACAATGAACATAACACACAAATGCAAAACACACACACTAAAATCCTACTGCCTACATGTGTGCGTAAATACTGAATCAAATCGATGTGTGCGTAATTCAAAATAATCCTACCATCTGTTAAGCTGAAAAAAACTTTGTAGATAACCTTTAAGGTTGATTTTTGCTTGATGGTGTTAAGTTGGGTTGATAAGCAGTGTTCCAGGGAATTCTAGTAACTTTCCGAAGAGTTTGTTTACATAACATTGCAAGTGTTATTGCGCAGTAGATCTGATCGTGTTTGCGCGGTTATTAGATTAGTAGGCTGTTGGTGTAGTCCGGTTGTATGGGTGTTTAGGTCAAGGGTTTGTAGATTTGGATAACTAATGGTGTTTTTAAATAGGAATCAAAGGACGTTGTACGAAGCGAAGGATGATCCTGTAAAATGGGATCATAGGCTTATTTCCTGGATTATGTTATTGTATGTTACATATTGTCTGTGTGGTGCCGGATGTCTGTGTGGTGCCGGACTTAAAGAATACCACCACCCCTTACTTCCCGTGGGTGTCGTAAAAGGCGACTAAGGATCGTACCGGAGAATGGGCAGCAGCGTTCTCTATGTATTCCACCACCATACCATACTGCGATCGCCAACCCGCCTGCCAAGCGTGGCGATTATGGCAAACCCTCCCAAAATTGGGGGAGGCCTATGTCCAGCAGTGGACGTCTATCGGCTGAAACGACGACGATGTTACATATAGGGTTGCCAACTTTATTTATATCAAATATACCTAGTATTTTTGGAGCCATTGCCTGCAAAAATATAGTAGATGGCGACAAAATAAAAAATATATAGTAAGTACTTAGATACTTAAGTTTTTTTTATATCTCCTTTGCCTTCTATATTTTTTTTAAGGAATATAGTATTTAGGCCTATAATATAGTAGCATAGTACCTACTATGATATACATATACCTAGTAGGTAGGGTTGGCAAACCTAGTTACATAATAGGTACCTACTTACCTACCCAATAAAGGTGCATATACCTTTTATAACTTACTAGCTTCCGCCCGCGGCCGCCAGGTATGTCGATAAAAACTATCCTATGTCCTTCCCTGGGATACAATCTACCTCTCTGCCAAATTTTATCGAAATCCGTTTAGTGGTTTAGGCGTGAAAAGGTAACATACAGACAGACAGACACAGTTACTTTCGAATTTATAATATTAGTATAGATAGTAAGTATGGATTTTTACCAGTTACAGCTCATTGACTCAGCTCTGGCCACATTCCAAGTACCTACCTCCCTAATAAGTTTGCGTAAATTGATAAAACAAACTAACTCGTCTAATTGTGTGGAGTGTTGGAATACCTACGTCAATTAATATGACTGATAGAAATGATCTGTTTTGGTACTTTTTGAGAATTCTGAAAGGTCTGCCTTTCGCATCATCACCATTTGGTTAAGACCAAATGGTGATGAGGCGAAAGGCAGACCTTTCGCCATTTTTGGACATTTGAGCCATGCCATGAACCAGACCAGAGTCAGGTTCATGGCATGGCTCAAATGTCCCTAATGAAATATGGAATAGAAAAAACAATATTAGTACCTAGCTGATTAATGTGTCTTATACTAACTTATAGTTTCTATCGAGACATTGAGGATTGTTCCCATTTGTAATTGTAATCTGACTCAATAGATAATGATATTTTTCTAGAACTTTCCACTAAACTGTAACTAGTATTTTACTTCTATCACAAAATGGTTTTGCTTCGCCCACCCCTCGTACCTACCAGGTACCAGGTAAATGCCAGGGGGTGGTGACTGAAAGGTGAGAGAGGGTGGAAACGACACAATCACGCACGCAGTTAACCTTCCCTTGTTAAAGATAACCTTGAACTATGACAACGAACTCTAGTTTATTGGATATTAGAACTAAAATCGATATCTAATTGTATTATACAGGGTTATTGGTAAAACATTAACAACCTCATAAGAGGTCATTGTACTCATCATTATGACCAACTTTTACTATGGGACCAAACCTGAAATCGCGAAAAAAACTCAGCTGTTCTCTACATTTTGACGAGTTATACGAACATAAATGTAGGGAACAGCAGATTTTTTTCGCGATTTCAGGCTTGGTCCCATAGTAAAAGTTGTTCATAATGATGAGTACAATGACCTCTTAAGAGGTTGTTAATGTTTTACCAATAACACTGTATATCTATTTATTTATTTATTTATAAAAGGTACACCAACAGCTTCTGTATACAAGATATCAATTAACAATAGGTAACAGTCATGTGCTTATACAGTTGCCAATAACAGGTGAACCAACATTCTCGAATACATTGATAACCTAAGGTAAAAACGAACGGTATATCGATGGCTAGGGCTACTATTGTATCCAAATATCTAATCATGAAAGTGGATGTTTCTATGTTCAGCTGCAGGGTCTAGGTATGTACATCGAGTACCTAGGCACGATGACATAATATCAAGCTCATACCTACCTACATAGGGCACGCCGTGATGGCGGCGATAAGGCCCCTTTTTGAGGAGTGGCTAGAGAGGCGCCACGGCGCCCTCACCTACCGCCTGACGCAGGTCCTCACCGGACACGGAAGTTTCGGGAGGTTCCTGCACATCATCAGGCGAGAGGAATTAATATTCATTTATATTCATTTTATTTTGTTTTTAGTATTTGTTGTTATAGCGGCAAAAGAAATACATAATTTATGAAAATTTCAACTGTCTAGCTATCACGGTTCTTGAGATACAGCCTGGTGACAGACAGACGGACAGACAGCGAAGTCTTAGTAATAGGGTCCCGTTTTTACCCTTTGGGTACGGAACCCTAAAAACGATAGATACTGGCAACAATTAACTTGAGACCCGACTACCCGAGCGAGGGGCCCCTCCCGAACCCCCTCGCGGTTACCTCTCTCGCCATCGACGACGCAGCGACCGACGACGCCGCGCCGACGCCGACGCCTCAGTACCTACCGCGCGATTACGTCATCCTAGCGAAGTCTCAAGCGGGACGGTCTTTTAACTGCTGTGGGGTTAAGTAAGTGTGGACCATCATCACGCCTATTATAATGGCAAGGGTCACTCAGAAAAGAGCCAATGCTAACCTGAACTATGCTAACCTGTGATGCTACCCAATTTCAGATGCAAAATTCGTCTGTTTAGAGTACCTGTCCCACTCCCACCACAATTTACCTACTCGCTCAAGAAACGTTCGTAAAAAAGATTGTATGTCCCATGTATATATGTAGAAGAGAAACATTACGATTTACGACCCTGTAAATCTTTGTTTGATAAAATATTTTATACAAACACAACGAAATATAAATATCAAAAAGTATCAATGAAGATTTTATTCAAACAAAACGAAATATAAATATCAAAAAGTATCAATGAAGATACCAATTAATTTGTCAGGTGTGGGGTTCGAACCCACGCTCCCTCTCGGGAACCAGAGCTTAAATCTGGCGCCTTAGACCACTCGGCCAACCTGACTTGACGTATGTCTTCAAATTTTGGATCGGTATCTATAAATTTTGGCAACGTGCCGACACTATTGGAAAAACTTCATTTCGAATTCTAAGTATCTACCATCATTCTCAATAATTATAATGGAGTAAAAATAAGCAAGACAATTTGAAACATTATAAAAATTTCTACTGCAGTAGTACAACTTATTTACTGTGTATAACTTTTCTAATAATCGTTTCTCACTACTTACTCGTTTTCTCGTTATTGATTTATTTATCTTTAGATCTAAAAGATCAAAAAGTAAAAGTGCGTTTGTAGTCGGTCGTATTTCATCAAGTTCTGTTAAGCGCCATCTATGCACAATATAAAACATCTACCTGACTCTCTTGTAGCTATGTAGTACGGCATTGTGAATACAGATGGCACTGTATACAAGTTTTTAATTATTATTTGGAGAATGACGTATCTATTTATTTAAATTAAATAAATTCAATTCTAAATAACCGAATTTGTTTGAATAAATAAGCCATAATATTTCTAAATGATTGTTTAGTACTTTTGTGAGGTTTCTTATTTAGTAAAGTAAGTAACTGCTGACATTGGCCCAAGAATGTCACGGCCTTTACCTCTGGTGGAGATAACTAGTTATGTTCTAGCGTTTATCAGTTCACACAGAGAGGATCGACGGGGCCAATGTCATCTGAAGCTACATCAATAAATACATTACTCACGTTGGTACTTCATTTACAAAGCAATGAGGTCTAAACTGACAGGAAGCGGTGGTCTGTCTGACCGAGTTTCCGCTTTTTTGTCATAAACGGATAATGATTGTTTAAGCTTTGTTGTAGCTTGGGTACCTGGGTTTGGTGCAGATCAGACAATGCGCTTGACACAATACAGTATTTAGGTAGGTAACCGTGGCAGTGGTATGTAGGTATGTAGTTAGCTAATTCATTGAACATTAACTAATAATTATGGTAGGTTTGTTTAATTAATGGTCCTCATGAAAGGTGTCGTGGTATTGTTCTTTTGTAAAAACGTCGACCCACTATAGAAGTTCTCCTGTACCTTTTGTAGTAGTCCTACCTATAGTAGTGTCCTGTACCTAGTGCATTTTACACTACCGTACCTTGGTTTCTCATTCAAAAACTTTCAAATCTGGGATAATTATGTATAATGTGAGCCATTAAAAATTTGTACAGTGCGAGAATCGAACTCACGAGACTCATAAGGATCATGGGGCTCCCGAATATTCCTTATTGTCTGTTGTGCCCGTTTTACTTACTTGCAAACTAGGCTGGTCATCAATATCAATCAATCCTTAAGGTACGAGTTCGTAGCCGACACTACTGGTTTGTATGTCATCATCATCATCATTTCAGCCGAAAGACGTCCACTGCTGGACATAGGCCTCCCCCAAGCACCTCCACTTCGACCGGTCCTGTGCTTCCCGCATCCAACGGGTTCCTGCGGCCTTCACAAGGTCATCGGTCCACCTTGTGGGAGGCCTTCCAACGCTACGTCTTCCGGTACGCGGTCGCCACTCCAAAACCTTTCGGCCCCATCGGCCATCTGTTCTGCGAGCAATGTGCCCTGCCCACTGCCACTTAAGTTTGTCAATTCTTCGGGCTATGTCGGTTACCTTGGTTCTCCTGCGGATCTCCTCATTCCTGATTCGATCACGCAGGGAAACTTCAAGCAATAGCCCTCTCCATTGCCCTTTGGATGACTTTTAGCCTTCTTATAAGGCCCATTGTGAGCGACCACGTTTGGTTTGTATGTATTTCTATGTTATCCCTTTTAAACATTTAGTAGGACCTTCTACCTACTTCTGTTGCAGCTCTAGCGGAATCGTGATGGAACTATTACAGGGGGCCTAAAAATGCCACTTTGGAGAATCATAAAAGGATAACATTATGAATCGTAGTATGGCGAAGACAGTCCGTGGTTTTTCTTTTTTTCGCTGCACTACGTAGGTAGAATCAAGATATTGGGATTGGATTTGGAACGGATTGATTGGTATTTTAGCACAGACAAAAAAAAAATAACTGAAAAATGCTTCACCAATGGGATTTGATACGATTAACTGTCCCTTATGTTATTCTTTTATGATTCTGCCAAAGTGGCCTTTTTAGGCCCACAGATTCGAAGTAGAATAGGAATCACAATTAGAATGCTAGCGAGATCAATCATATCGTCATCAAGTCACAACATTTTTCTATGTCGGATATGTTAATTGTTATACCTATCATTGATTACAGGGACATTTCTAACACTGCAGAACTAACTACATACTAATATTCAGTTCCTAGGCCAGTATATGTCGCGGCTGACTTTGACTGCCCCGTTGGTCTCGTGGTTGCAAGCGCGACTGCTGAGCGTTGGGTCCTGGGTTCGATTCCCGGGTCGGACAAAGTATTATTCGGTTTTCCATTAGGAATTTCTTAGTAACAGTCCGAAGTTTGGAAGCTGACCCCCGCGCCTCGGAAAGCACGTAAAGCCGGTGGTCCTGCGCCTGAACTCTCCCCGGTCGTGTCGGATTGCCGTCCCATCGGACTAAGAGAGTAAAGAAACAGAGAGTGCACCTGTGTTTACTCACACACTTGTGCACTATATTATCGCATATATTAAGCGTTATTAATATCGCACTATTTTACGCATATGCAGGATACAAGGGTCTAAAAAGTTACTAGAGAACATTTTCGAAAAATAGTGTTACAGCCAAATTAGACCGATTTTAAATTTTCCATAGAAACAGAGACTTCCAGTTATCTTTTTTAAAATAAGACATTTCGAAAATGTTCTCTACTAACTTTTTAGAACTTTGTAACCTGCTTATGCGTATGAAGTTTCATTAAAAACGGTTCATTCATTTCAAAAATAAGGGCTTGAAAGTTTGTCAAGTATGAAATGCCGTACGGCGTAAAGCGCGGTCTCTGTCGGACTGCGAAAGCAACGCTGGTAATTAATTGCAAAATATGAAGCATTTATTTAATTACAAAAAATCACTTGTTTGGAGTAAAAAATTAAAACAGTAGTATTTTAGTATGTTGCTTGTCGAATAACCTGACGAAAAATCAGAATGATTGTACGTATTTAGTATGTATTAGTATGGTTTTTATTGTAAAAAGAAAGTTTTTAGAGGTATCTTCATGATTTTTTCCTATCGTAGCAAATTAGTTGTACTTATTATGTTTTCAACACACTATCTACCTAGCATTTAACCTGAACAATGTCATATATTTTTCTGATTTATTTACTGAAGTCGATCATATACTTTTATTGTTTCTAAAACTTGCGTTTTTTTTTGTGTTTAGGTCCTGTAAGCCCTTTAGCAATATATTCTATCGATCTATGGTCCATATCGACATTACACCTCTAGACTCCGCACAACGCCAAACAGTGGCATAACATAATTATCTTACTTATATATTTTTTATTGCATAAATAAAACAGTCAAACAAAATAATACTGTCACATTTAATCACAGGCACATCATCACCCCGAACACACCAACCACCATCACGGCAACACTCTTGAGCGTGCCAGCAGCATTGCACTCATTGTCGAAGCACTGGCAGACAGTCTCCAGGTGGTCCTCGTTGTCAGCCTTGTAGCAGGGCTTGTGGTGGCGCACCCAGCCGCAGCTGCGGGTCACACGGACTTCAGGTGCGTAGCCTTTGTGGAGGACTGGAAGAAGATTTAATACAAAATGAAGATTTCTCCATCGTTAAGTCTTCATTTAGATCTAGAGAACAGTGGAGCAAAAAAGAGTCCGTGGTAATCTTGCCCGTTCTTCTCCATAAGTATCTATTACGCTTTGGAATGGGCAACTAGCTTCATCTTTCTGACTAATCGAACCGAACCCTTGACAATGCAAAGGTGCCTGTATTTGGTTTACTTGAGATAAATCCTTTGAGTTTGAATTTGAGTGGTGGCCCAGTAACTGCCGCGACTTACGAATTGTAGGTCATGTAGGTTCACACCCAGTGTATTTAATTTCATCACCATTGTTTTCAAAACGGTGAAGGAAAACATCGTGAGGAAACCGGTATGTCCTAGAAACAAACATTCGAAGACGTGTGACATCTACCAACCCGCACTGGGCCCGCGTGGTGGATTATGGCCCACTCCTTCTCATAGAGAGGAGGCCTGAGTCCCAGCAGTGGGAACATTATAGGCTGATTGTGATTGTGTTGTGAGTGCTACGAAGGTGTTATACAGGGCGACACTCGTAATTCAAATTCATACCAAATAGAATTTTCTCCGTCATGCATGGTTTTATTAGAAAACGCCTTTGGTCCTGTGTAGTTAGTGTTGCCAGGTCCGATTTGTTGTAAATCGGTACATAAGGTCATAAAAATCGGGATTTAGGTTCGCAGGTCGGGACAGTAAACAAAAAAAAACAAGGGGTTTTAAGTCTTTTTGCACAGTTTCGAAATTCTTAATATTTGAATATATCCAAAGCCAATAGATGGCGTTCCGTGTTAAAAAAATTACGTAGCGTAAATATACATCTTTTTAATGTTTTTTTTTTCATTTTTTGATTAATCGGGACATTTAGCGTGAGGTACAAATCGGGACGCGTCCCCAAACCCCTGAAAATCGGGACGTCCCGCGTAAATCGGGACACCTGGCAACACTATGTGTAGTTCATATAATACGAGTATGTCTATATTGTCCTCAGAATTGTTTATATCTATAATAAACATTATTTATAAGCGCATGCGCAGTTCGTATTGTTCTCGAGTTTGACCTATAGATTTATTTATCTGTTTCAAGAGTTAGATATTTTTTTTTACTGATACAATTATGTAAACAAATCATACGGAAATTAAAAAAATACTTAGTAGTCTTTTAAGAATTCCTATATTGACGAGCAAACGCTACAAAACTTTTTGAATTAAGACATTATTTTGTTTTTTCTTTTGCTTTGGGTTATTATCTCAGCAGTGATTCTAGTTCTACCCATATGAGTTCCAACGCAAATAGTTATATAATAGGTATAATATACCACTATTAATTAACTTCATGTCTATTTAGTTGTGGGGTTGTGGCCCTCAAGTAACTGAACAATTGCCCATAAAGTGAATAATGATTTTCAGATGGGATAATGTACCGTCTTTGATAGGATAATAATAAAACTTATTAGGTACGTAATTGATAACTAGGCTTTTAACTGTAGCCTTTTGAAAAAGGCAGCAGCACGAGCCATACCTATTAAATTACTGACGATTGTTTTTTATTTTGATAACATAATTGAGTACCTAATCTATTAAAATAGCCTTTGATAAAGGCGATTCCGGCGCATTCTGCGGTGCTATTCTGTAAAAATCTCACCGTGAAAACTTAGGTGAAGTGAGCGTGGAGTGAGCTGTCAATAGTGTCAATTCCTAGCAAAAACAAACTCACTTCACCTAAGTTTTCACGGTGAGATTTTTACAGAATCTACCGGCTGTAATGCTATTCTGTAAAAATCTCACCGTGAAAACTTAGGTGAAGTGAGCTTATAGTGCAGCTCACTATAAGCTAGCTAGCTAATAATCAATAGTGGAATGACAGCTCACTTCATCTAAGTTATCACGGTGATCTTTTTACAGAATAGCACCGCAGCACCCTAATTGCAGGGCACGCTGCGATAGCGGCGATAAGACCCCTCTTTGAGGAGTGGCTAGAGAGACGCCACGGCGCCCTCACCTACCGCCTGACGCAGGTCCTCACCGGACACGGAAGTTTCGGGAAGTTCCTGCACATTATCAGGCGGGAGGAAACGCCCGGGTGTCACCATTGCCAGGATCGCCCAGAGGACACGGTGGAGCACACGGTGGAGGTCTGCCCCGCTTGGGCGGAGCACCGCCGTGTCCTCGTAGAGGCGATCGGCAGCGACGGCGACCTCTCGCGTCCGGCCCTGGTGCAAGCCATGGTCCGGGGCGAGAGGGAGTGGGAGGCAGTCACCTCCTTCTGCGAAGCAGTCATGCTAGCGAAGGAGGTGGCGGGACGGCTCAGGGAGAGAGCCTCCCGTCCCAGCCGCCGCGGGAGGACTCCCGGCCACCGTAGGCGCGGGCCTGCGGGCGGAGAGTAATGGGTAGCTCACCGTCCGATCAGGACCAGGCCCGTGCCCGACGGCGCGTACGTGTTCCACGCGCGCCTCAAAGAGATGTCAGCATCGAGGAGGGGCCCCTTAGGGCCGAAGCCTGCCGGGTCAGCGGGATTGTCCGAAAGGGTTACCGCTGGCCCGGAACATAAAGGGCTAAGGAAGGAACACGGGTGGGTTTTAGTCAGTAAGAGTCTGACACTCCCTTCCGCTCCACCCAGAGCGGGAGGAGTCATTTGATGATTTCCCATCCGCAAAAAAAAAAAAATAGAGGTTGTTACTGTTTTACTAATTGCGTAAAACACTATCAACCTCAATCTGAATTATTTTGAAGGCTTTTATTGCTAATCCATTGCTGTGAAAGTTCGAAAAATTTGTCTGCTCAACAATGTAACTAACGCAATGAATGTTGTTGAACTGTCAAAAGAAACTCTTATTTGCTAGTGATAGTGTGTTGCACAAATACGTAGACAGAGTAATCTATAGAGGTATCCGTGTTACCGAAAGGGACAAAAAAATCCGGCAATCTTCATCATACTATCATTTTTACAGCTTATTACACTGCACTTTGCCAATATCACAGTTGCGCAAATGTACTATTATTGAATTATGCACGAAAAAGATCTTATTTTCCGTTTAATCGTGGTGTATTATTTTATTATTCCTTCATAAACTTCAAACTTATTCTTAGCCGACACGCAGTAAGGGACAGAAATATTCTTACTCTGTCTCTTTTCTTTGCTAGTGACGTTAAAATAATTTCTCTTTTTCTTGTGCGAATGAAAAAGAAGATATGCAGATAGCAGTCTATAGTTTACTCTGTCTACGTACAATTACCTCGCTGAAACGATTTTTTAACTTTTTTCTTAACTTACTGGTCTGCACAATCTTCCTGCAGAAGAAGTCGTTGTTCGCCGAGTACACTCCGTGTCCACACTCGGCAATGGGCAGGAAGTTGTTCAGCGTCTCTTTGTCGTAGATCGTGGGGTCCAGGCACATGGAGTTGTTCATGCTGTTGCAGTCGAAGCAGCGGATTGAGGCAGCTGGCGGGAGGAAGGTTCACAGGTGTAAGGAACCGTTTCTAACAAAGCAGACAGGAGAGATCATGGCTTGTAAACAAGCAAAAGGTTGTAAGTATATTGCGTTGAAGGTCTGGGAAGAGATGAGAAACAAGTGGATTTCGAGCTTATTTCTGACTTTTTTGGTGAAAATTAACCCGATGTCTACTTTTATTATCTAGATACTTGCTGAGCCTAGCGGTTTCACCCGCGTAAGTGTCGATCCCGTGAGAATATCGAGGTAAAAAACAAGTAATTAAAAAAACTGAAACACCCGACTGCGGTAAAAAAAACTGAAAAGCTAAAAACAAGGCCATTTTAAATTCAATAAAAGTTGGAAGCAGGCGGGACCCATTTGAGTTTGAAAATGTAATTAAAAAAAAATGGTATGGGTCCCGCCTGCTTCCAACTTTTATTTAATTTAAAATGGCCTTGTTTTTAGCTTTTCAGTTTTTTTTACCGCAGTCGGGTGTTTTAGTTTTTTACCCGACTGCGGCGAAGCCCAAAAGGAGGGTTATGTGTTTTTACCCGACTGCGGCGAAGCCCAAAAGGAGGGTTATGTGTTTGACCTGTATGTATGTATGTATGTATGTATGTCCGTTTCTTTGTTCCCTCGTAACTTCTAAACGAATGAACGGATTTGGATAAATTATACGTCTTTAGATTTGTCTTGATAGCGCGAGTGTCACTGGGTATATCAAAAGTGAAAAAAAATATAAAATGGCCGATTTTTGGCGCAAATTATATCTTCAAAAAAATTTATTTTTCTCGAAACCTATCGAGTGGGGTATCAAAATAAAGGGTTTTTAAAGATGATTACAAAAATATATACAACTTATATGGTTAAAGTAATTCGAAGTGACAAAACGTAAAAAAACACGTACCAAGGACTAAATCGTCTGCGAAATCTTACGAATTTGTAAATTAAAAAGCTGGAAATAAAAAACAAATAATTAAAAAAACTAAAAAACCCGACTGCGGTAAAAAAAATAAGTTAAAAAAAACTGAAAAGCTAAAAACAAGGCCATTTTAAATTAAATAAAAGTTGGAAGCAGGCGGGACCCATACCATTTTCTTAGTATATTTTCAAACTCAAATGGGTCCCGCCTGCTTCCAACTTTTATTTAATTTAAAATGGCCTTGTTTTTAGCTTTTCAGTTTTTTTTTTAACTTATTTTTTTTACCGCATTCGGGTTTTTTATTTAATTACTTGTATTTTATTTCCAGCTTTTTAGTTTACAAATTTGAAAGATACCGCAGACGATTTAGCTCTTGGTACGTATTTTTTACGATTTGTCACTTCGAATTACTTTTAACCATATAAGTTGTATATATTTTTGTAATCACCTTTAAAAACCACTTATTTTGATACCCCACTCGATAGGTTTCGAGAAAAATAAATTTTTTTGAAGACATAATATTGCGCCAAAAATCGGCAATTTTTTATTTTTTATATTTTGATATACCCAGTGACAATCGCGCTACCAAGACAAATCTAAAGACGTATAATTTATCAAAATCCATTCATTCGTTTAGAAGTTACGAGGGAACAAAGAAACGGACATACATACATACATACATACATACAGGTCAAACACATAACCCTCCTTTTGGGCTTCGCCGCAGTCGGGTAAAAACACATAACCCTCCTTTTGGGCTTCGCCGCAGTCGGGTAAAAAGTAGCCTATATGTTAATCCAGGGTGTCAGCTACCTCCATACAAAATTTTATCAAAATTGGTCCAGAATTTTGTGCGTGAAGAAGTAACAAACATATATAAAAATACACACACTCACAAACTTTCGCCTTTATAATATTAGTGTGATGGCTGGCTTTGGCCAGGCAAAAGAAGGGGAGTTTTTCTACTTGCCGTGCTCCGATTATTTCCTAAATATTCGTTCTCCAGGACCTCGAGAGCACAACTTATGAATAGGGAAAACAAGACCTCCAAAGTTTGACTTCGGATGTAGTCGGGAATCAAACCTGTTACCGTATTTGCTGAACATTTAAATCAATTATTGCCGATTATAATGGCTAGTTCAATATGATTTAAAGAACACACAACATTTTTCACTTTAAAATTTACATTAAAACTGTTTCAGCTTGAATTTGTTCAACCAAAACCCACAAGGACTAACGACAAAATTTCAGTCTTCAAGTCAATCCAAATAGGACTTATAAACCAACATACTTACCATATCTAAAACAGACCGCGAAAACTAGCAAACATTTGAAATACTCAGCCTGGAACATTTTCAAAACCCTTTTTTACACAATTAGCAAAACTTTAATTAAATATCGCGACTTGGATCCCAGACAGTCGGCCACTAACTGTTTACAATAATACTTTAGCTATAAAGTTGTGACGCGCGGACGTATTCCGTGTTATCGGAAGTCAATTGACGCCACGGTCAGTTCTCAATCGTATCGGAAACGTGAAAAGTTCGAGTGTACTCTCATATTCTCTGCGACTAGTATCTACTTTGGATGCAGCCGGCTTAAAAACTATAAATCTAACACCCGGCTTTTCAGGATAGATACCATAATCCCACTTGTATTTTTTTACCCGACTGCGGCGAAGCCCAAAAGGAGGGTTATGTGTTTGACCTGTATGTACGTATGTATGTATGTATGTATGTCCGTTTCTTTGTTCCCTCGTAACTTCTAAACGAATGAACGGATTTTGATAAATTATACGTCTTTAGATTTGTCTTGGTGGCGCGAGTGTCACTGGGTATATCAAAATTAAAAAAAATTAAAATGGCCAATTTTTGGCGCAATATTATGTCTTCAAAAAAATTTATTTTTCTCGAAACCTATCGAGTGGGGTATCAAAATAAAGGGTTTTTAAAGGTGATTACAAAAATATATACAACTTATATGGTTAAAAGTAATTCGAAGTGACAAATCGTAAAAAAACACGTACCAAGAGCTAAATCGTCTGCGAAATCATTCACATTAATTTTGTAAACTAAAAAGCTGGAAATAAAAAAGAGTTATTCAAAAAAATAAAAAACCCGACTGCGGTAAAAAACTGAAAAGTTAAAAACAAGCCCATTTTAAATTAAATAAAAGTTGGAAGCAGGCGGGACCCATATAATCATTTTTATTATATTTTCAAATTCAAATGGGACCCGCCTGCTTCCAACTTTTATTTAATTTAAAATGGGCTTGTTTTTAACTTTTCAGTTTTTTACCGCAGTCGGGTTTTTTATTTTTTTGTTAACATTAGCATTAGGGTATTTGCGTCTGGGGCAGCGGGATTGTCCGAAAGGGTTACCGCTGGCCCGGAACATAAAGGGCTAAAGAAGGAACACGTGTGGGTTTTAGTCAGTAAGAGTCTGACACTCCTTCCGCTCCACCCAGAGCGGGTCATTTGACGATTTCCCACAATTAAAAAAAAAGATTTTTCAAGCCAGCAGTTTAGGTTTTCAAAAAAAATAAATTTCAGCTTTCTAGTGCTAACGGTCACAGAGATTAAGCGAGGACAGACAGACGGACGGACAGACAGACATGGCGAAACTATAAGGGTTCCTACTTGACTACGGAACCCTAAAAAGGGTTTTTGCGTAATACACTAAAGATATCAATTGCTTTCATTCTGGCAATTCAACAACATTAATTACGTTATTTACGTTGTTAAGCAGACAAATTTATGGAACATATGAAGCAATGGATTAGCAACATTCTTCAAAATGATTTAGATTGTATAATATTGTGTTACGTAATGGCTTATTCCACAAATCCCCCCTGAAAGTCCCCCTTAAACGGAATAAGTAGAATGAGGGTGCTGGGCGCTGAAAACTCGTACTTTGGATGCAGCCGGTCGATTCTGTAAAAATCTCACCGTGAAAACTTAGGTGAAGTGAGTTTGTTTTAGCTAGGAATTGACACTATTGACAGCTCACTCCACGCTCACTTCGCCTAAGTTTTCACGGTGAGATTTTTACAGAATAGCACTGCAGTTGTTCTGAGAACTACAAATCTGGCACCCGGCTAAATTTTAGTAGGATTATTATACACACCATAAACACTAGAGTTATCAGCATTGTTTCAAGTTAGAGAGAAAATGAGTACCATGAGAAAACTCAATAGAAATGGACTTGTCATGTAAGTGATAAGGATAAGCAGGCTATAATGTTCCTAATGCTGGGATAGATGCCTCCTCTCTGTGAGAGAGAGTCCACTACGTGGGCCCAGTGTTCCTTGGTGGTTGATGTCGAATTTTGGTTCCAGGACATGCCAGTTTGCTCACAATGTTTTCCTTCACCATTTTAAGAACAGTGGTGATGAAATTTCTTAAACAAAGTAAAGTGCCTGTCTGGATTCGAACCCACGACCTACAACTCGTACCTCGGTGTGCAATTTAATAGTCGCTTACCTGTATTTCGGTTCCTAAAATTACTAAATTTCCCATCACTTTATATTTTGTTAAATCAAATACGCATCTTTTTTAATAAAGTGTCCGAAAATAGAAACCGGCCAATCAGGAGACAGTATAAATTTTTTCTAATTGTTAGTGATTCCGATAAAGAGTATTATATGTATGGGTCCGATCATATTAACAAAATACCCGATTCAATAAAAATTTTGACATTTCCACTTTTCATAAAGAAATTGACAGATCTGTTAAATCTTCGGACGAGGCTATCATGTAATTAAGATAAAACTTCTGTTACACGTAAGTTCGTTTTATCACTAATTACGAATTTCTGATCGATAAGAATTATGACATCTCTGTATTCCTGTCTTGTGCTAAATCATTTATTTTTAATTTAACTATATTGACCTCGAACTTGACGAATTTATAATCCCATTTTATTAAAATCTCATTATTGTATAGTATTGCTTATATCAAATAATGAACTGAAATTCATCTTGACATGGTAATCTTATTTGAATGTGTTAATAATATATTGATGAGTCTTTATATATAGCTAAAACTGTTTGCATGCCTTTTGTTTTTTTTTGAGGGTGGGAAATCATCATAGATCCCTCCCGCTCTGGGTGGAGCGGAAGGGAGTGTCAGACTCTTACTGACTAAAACCCACCCGTGTTCCTTCCTCAGCCCTTTATGTTCCGGGCCAGCGGTATAACCCTTTCGGACAATCCCGCTTAGTTAAGGTAGTTAGTCTAGGATCACTTTAAACTTAACATCTCTAACTTTTACCTACTTTTTGTGCAAATACGGAACTATTCTATTCTCGGGGCCGTTACCACCGGGCCAGCACTGCTAAAAATGACGCATTTGTTTTTTTTAAGACAATTAATTGAGGTATTTTAGTTCTCGCCTTATTTTTTTTATGGTACCTAAATAATTACAATATAGTTAGCTTTTTAATTAGTAATTTAATTTAGTAGGTGGCTAGTGTAAATAGTTAGTTGTGTAATCTTTGTAAATAGGTAATTTGATGTTAACTGTAAATACTACCTACTTTAAGTAAATAAAAAAAATAATTACAAATGCAGTGATCAGGATCAGGGGATACTAGTATTTTCTTGTGATGGCTTTTCGTAGGAGGGGCTCGTGGCTAAATAATAACAGCCGCACAGGTCGATCAATCAGGTTAAGCTACGCTTGCCGCGGTTGGTCTGTGGATGGGTGACCATCTTTACATACCGAGACCCTTCCGTGCCTCGGAAAGCACGTTAAGCCGTTGGTCCCGGCTGTCATTCGTGGATCTTTGACAGTCGTTACTGGTAGTCAGAAGCCCGAAAGTCTGACAACCAGTCTTATCAAGGGGTATCGTATTACCCAGTAACTGGGTTGTGGAGGTCAGATAGGCAGTCGCTCCATGTAAAATACTGGTATTCAGCTGCATCCGGTTAGACTGGAAGCCGACCTCAACATAGTTGGGAAAAGGCTAGGCAGATGATGGCTTTTCGTGAAATAAAGAAAAAATATATAAATAAATTATGTATAAAAATTAATAAATAAATAATTTATTTTTATTAGTCTTAGGCACTGTTGTTCAAGAGTATTTTCTCATAAAAAGGAGGACTGAGCTATTGGGGATTGATCACAAGTTTGCTAACTGCGTACCTAATGTCATGGGTTCGTAATTTCAGTCAGAATATAAAATCAAGTATCTTCGATCACATCAATCCAGGGAGGGTTTTGAACTTGCAATCTTAAGCTTATAGAGGTATGAGGAACAGGGTGTAAAGTTCACTCATACTCAACAGAAAAGGGAGGATTCTCCGACCAGACGGGTGCTGTGTCTGGCGGGTAACTGCCCGATGATTTATGTGGGGCCGTTGTATCTATGCTAATTGCGCGGTAAACTCTGCTTGCGAGATGCAGGATTTTGCGTGACGTCAGTATGACGCGTTATTCGCATGTAAGGTTGTAGATACCGCTACATGCTCACAAGGCGATCTACAAGGTACATGAGACTAGCTCTTTAGAAACATGGACATCATAAAACAAACAGACATAGCAATAATGTAGTTTATTTATAATTATAGTAATCTTAATAATTTGAATATCGTAAGTATCTGAGGTAGACGATAGCCTTTGGCTTGTCAATTAATAAATTATAAACAATTATACCGCTTGTATAACTTCATTATACTTAATTCAATTTTTTTCATTTTGTAGGTTGTATAAGTTCATTTTATAATCCTTAAGCATTGTCGCGATAATGGGAATCAGAAGAACTACCAATTGAAAGTTATTTTATAGCAGGGTCTAAGGCCTCATTTCTGCCCCGCATTCAGGCCAAAATTATTTATTATACTTACATAATTATGTAGAGACGCCAGAATATCAAGCTACTACAATCTGTCAAATTTCTTTAATAGATTTCCAACTTTATCGCTAAAGCATAAGGTGCAAACTTGATTGGGAAATTTTTTCAGTTTCGGGTAGCTTGATGTGCTGGCGTCTGTTGTATATGTCGCAGGGTACAATACTATAATCCTCTACACAAACAATAAATCATAAGAATTTTATCGTCCCGATTAATCAAAGAAATATGCATCTTTCAAGCACTCCCCCGCCATGTTTTGAACGCAGCGAAAAGAGTGGCAACGGTTGCTAGAACTGTCACTTTGACGTATTCGAGCGTTGTTGCCGCATTGCACAGGTCGCCGAAGCATTGGCAGACTGTCTCGAGGTGGTCCATGTTGTCTGCCTTGTAACATTCACGCTTGCTCTTGACCCAGCCGCAGCCGCGGGTGATGCGGACCTCAGAAGTGTGGTCTGGATCTAAGACTGGAAGAAGAATACAGTATTAGGGAGTATTTCACTTAAATTATCTTGAAGTATCTAAATATTTTCTTAATAACTATAACTATTGTGTCAGAATGCACTTTAAGCGAATGCATTTATAAAATTCTGTTTTTAGTATTTGTTGTTATAGCGGCAACAGAAATACATCATCTGTGAAAATGTCAACTGTCTAGCTATCACGGTTCATGAGATACAGCCTGGTGACAGGTGGACAGACGGGCAGTGGAGTCTTAGTAATAAGGTTCCCTTTTTGTGCGGAACCCTACAAAGAAAAGGTAAGTATGAAAAAGGATAACTGTCATTGAATATTATATAGTTGTTGTAGAAATGAATGTTTTCTAAAAAACCCGGCAAGAGCGAGTCGGACTCGCGCACCGAGGGTTCCGTAACATCCGGGTTTATGCATAAGGTTTATGTTTATGAAATTAAATGTTTTTTTTTTATTTTTGAGTTGATTGAATGAATGGTAAATTGTGGTTTACGATTTATGACGTATTAAAAAAAAACTACTTACTAGATCTCGTTCAAACCAATTTTCGGTGGTAGTTTACATAGTAATGTACATCATATATTTTTTAGTTTTATCATTCTCTTATTTTAGAAGTTACAGGGGGGGACACACATTTTACCACTTTGGAAGTGTCTCTCGCGCAAACTATTCAGTTTAGAAAAAAATTATATTAGAAACCTAAATATCATTTTTGAAGACCTACCCATAGATGGATACACGTAAGGGTTTGATGAAAAAAAAAATTTTGTGTTTCGGTTCTAAGTATGGGGAACCCTAAAATTTATTGTATTTTTTCTATTTTTGTGTGAAAATCTTAATGCGGTTCACAGAATACATCTACTTACCAAGTTTCAACAGTATAGGTCTTATAGTTTCGGAGAAAAGTGGCTGTGACATACGGACGGACAGACAGACAGACAGACGGACAGACAGACAGACAGACAGACAGACATGACGAATCTATAAGGGTTCCGTTTTTGCCATTTGGCTACGGAACCCTAATAATAGAAAACAGTTGACTATCAATACGAATTCAAATCGCAGTCGGATAAACTTGGCAATCGTGAATCGCAATCAGAATAGGGATGTCTACACGCACTGATAATCACGCTATTATTTAATCATCACAACACTATAGGCACATCATTCTGCTCTCAAAACTAGTCAATTATTTGTCTATGAATGCATTGGCATATATCTACTTCTACATTTACAGTCATTTTTCATATCCGTTCCATATGGTTCCAGCTTATAGTAGCTATAAATTTACAGTTATGAAAACTCGGTATAACCTTATTTATTTTGATGAATGTTTTTCAGGATTTTTTCTAGAGTAAAAATAGTTCGTTTAGTTAAAATTAAAAAGACAACCCCTTTTACCGGCTTTTGTTTTAAGATGTCTCAAGGTTTGGCCTTAGGTAGGCAGGTGAGTATCAACCAGACCTCTTTATGTAGTAAGAGTGACTCGTGCTTCGGGCATTTGTTATACAAAAAGCAAGGCAAGGCCTATAGGAGGCACGTAAGGTTCACGGGGCCCCTGTGTTGTTAAGAGTATTAAGAAAAATTCTAAAATAATTTTTATTTCTTTACAGTCATTGCACTGATGTGCTAAAAAAATCCAATTTTTCAGTATACAAAATACACACATCAAAAGTGTCTAGGGATCAACATATATTTTTGCAATAACTTTTCTCCTGATTGATATTAATTAAAATTTTCTTTAAGGATTCATCAAATAAAGTGTTTTCGTTTGTCACAGTAACGATAAACCAAGTCACCTTTGCATTAATAAAGAAATTTGCCATTTTCCTAATAAAGGGATTTTTGACATTTGAACCACTAACACAAAAGTTCGAAAAAAAGACTGAAATAACAGTTTTCTTTAAAATTTTATTGGGTAACTTAAACAATTAATAATCCGTGTTTCTACCGCGAACACTAACAACACAAGAACATCGGTTTGGCATACTCAAAATGAGTTCATCCAAATCACGCTGTGGAATGGCCGCCCATGTTCGTTGCAACAACAAAAAAAGGTCTTCTTGCGACTGGATACCCTCCATATTCGGCAGAGCTCTTCTCTGTAGAATATCCCATGCATGCTCAATCGGGTTCAAGTCTGGCGACTGAGCAGGCCAGGGCAGGACATTGATGTTAGCTGCGGCGAGAGTCTGTCTTACAACTCTTGCGGTGTGCGGTCGTGCATTATCATGCATTAACTGAAATAAGGGACCGATTTGCACTTGTAGAGGAACGATGACGTCTGATACAATCGTCTCAGCATAAATTTGAGCGTTGAGGTTGCCTCTGATCCAAGTCAACTCAGTTCTTCCGCCGATAAAAATACCCGCCCATACCATGATGGTTCCACCACTATAAGGATGGACTTCCTGGCAGGATTTTAATCGCTGTTGGCGTCCAGGGGTTCTCCAGTGTCGTATACGTCTTGTATCCGGTCTCATACCAAAACGAGACTCATCAGAAAAGCACACGAAACGCCATTGTTCTTCTGCCCAATTTCTCTGTTCAAGAGCCCATTGATATCGAATCCTACGATTGTGCATTGCTATAGGTGGTACCCGTAGCGGTCTTCGGGAATGAAGGTTCACTTCATGCAAGCGGTTTCTGACTGTTTGGTCGCTAATTAAGTTCCCTGAAGAGTGATGAAGCCTCACGGCTAACATCATGGCGGTTATTGTTGGAGCTCTTCGAGTTAAGATTTGAATGTATCGGTCTTGTCTCCGTGTGGTGCAGCGATACCGTCCTCCATGGCGCTCAGCCACGGTACCAGTGCTTCGGTAACGTGTCCAAAGTCGACTGATAACACTCTGACTTGTATTCAGAGCTAAAGCCACAGTACGTTGCCGGGAACCAGCTTCTATCATTCCCACGGCTCTGAGCATTTCTTCCCTGCTTAAATGACGTCGCCGCTCCATAATAACGTTGGTTTTAATCAGTAGTAGGGAAACAGTAGCACTAATAATGTCTTCAATGCGTTGTATGTTTTTATAGGGAAAATATTGACAGCTGATTTTCATCTTTTACTCGAATTTGATTCACAGTTCCTGATTCAAATTATGAAATGCACCAAAAAGGATCCATATAAATTTATAAAATCATAAATTTATTACAAAGCCACATCTCAATCTCAAGAAATCCGCATAAAAATGCTTGATCCCTAGACACTTTTGATGTGTGTATTTGCATTTGGTTTACCTTGATACCCTGTTTTCGACTTAATTAGTATGCTAATTATTCAATGTCATTGCCGCATTGCTTTTGCCAACTATTAAAATACGTAAAATGGAACCTCATTTTACGTATTTTAATAGTTGGCAAATTGAGTTTCTTTCAACGTTCAATTGAATCTAATTAAATTATATAATTCCAATAAGGCCTATGTCCAGCAGTGGACGTCTTTCGACTGAAATGATGTTAAACATAATACCAGTTTCATAAGTTAGTTAGTTTAACCTTATTGTCAATCGCACTGCCAATCAATGATTTTGTTCCCTGTCGTTCGCGGGGCCCTGGGCACTTGCCCAGTGTGCCCAATGGAAAAGAGGGGCCTGAGTGCATCGCCGGAGATAAAGCTCGTCAAACCGGAACACATAAAAGTGCTTGGTAGCAGAAAAAGGTACGGTGTTAGTACTTTCCCAGAAGAGGTCTACCTCTATAATAATAATACCAGCCTATTGGTCCCAACTCCCCCACTGCAGGGCAAAGGCTTCTTCTCATACAGAGAAGGCAAGAACAGTGACCGCCACTCAAGCTCTGGCTCAAGATGGGATGGCGATTTCAGACTAGCTACAAGTCCAGGTTTCGTTTCATGTCTTTCCTTCGCCCATGTCAGTAAAAGCTCAGCTACTGCTAAAAGACTTACTTGTCTGTGTTATCTTCCGGCAGAAGAACTCCTTCTTGTCTATGGAATTGCCCATTGTTTCGGTGCAGTCCACGATAGGTACGATCGCATGCATCTTCGGGAAGTGCATCTCAAGGCAGGCCGAGTTGTTCTTGCTGTTGCAGTCGAAGCATTTTATTGCTTCACCTGGAAGTAAAGACATGAAATTAGGCTTGTATTTAGTTTTTATTTATTTTACCATTTATGTAGGTAGGTACAGTCAGCAACAAAAGCCGATTAACAGAAGTGTTAATCAACTTTTGTTGCTGACCACATACCTATTAATAGACAAGAAGAAAAGAACAGAAAAATACGTAAAAAGGTGATGCTTATTTCTAAGGGAATTTCTTCCAGCATAACTGTGATAGGAAAATACTTAGATAAAAAGAGATGAGAGACATCGTGTGTAAGAGAAGGAGAAAAAAAAATGTTCTTGAGAGAAAGGGAGAATGTATGTGCAAATGCGTATGTATGGTATCCGCCAGTTAAAAAAAAAATACAACAACAATTCCAATAAAAGATAGCTTAGTTATAAGATGAACGAAATCATCCAAACTACTTAGCAAATGAATGAAGTATTGAGCTCACAGGAAATATGACTTAGCAGTTGTGATTTAAAATGATTTGCATGCTCAGCCCACTGGCCACTTCACCTAATGGAATGGAGGCCGTTAAACTTCTAGCTTTAAAGACTTATCATAAAAGGAGTACTCACATTTGTTTGAAAACATTATGAGCAGCAAAACACTTAGAACGATGTTATTAATTCGTGCTAACGCCATAATATTATTAATATAATTTTTTAGCGCCTGTCAGAATTTACTACGCAAGAGTTTCAAACTACAGTGTGTTTCAACTATTTTTACGGCGCTTAATATCTATTATTTTAATTCACTGTATTTATTTTTAATTATACGAATATAAATAAAAAGAATTTTTTTATATTCGTTCTGCTTCAACAGGGATCTCTTACAAACTGTCTTCTCGTTCATTTAACTTGAGTTTTATAAGTCGGTCAGCGATTGTGTCCGGTTGACACACAAAGGGAGCAACTGGATAAGTTCAGTTCTAATCCTCGCGGTAGAAAGGTGCTCAGGGTTGCAAGGAAATACTAATAAAGATAACGGCATTCTGTAGTGGTACATTCTTGAATAAACTGATTTAACACGTGAAGTTTTCTGGTTTCTTGAGGAACTACAAGTAACTGCTATATTCTATTCCCTTTCATTGGTTCCTTCAACGACGTTGCTTTTTAGGGTTCCGTATAAAAACGGAACCCTATTACTAAGACTTCGCTGTCTGTCCGTCTGTCCGTCTGGCCGTCTGTCCGTCTGTCCGTCTGTCCGTCTGTCCGTCTGTCTGTCACCAGGCTGTATCTCAAGAACCGCGATAGCTAGACAGTTGAAATTTTCACAAATTATGTAGTTCTGTTGCCGCTATAACAACAAATACTAAAAACAAAATAAAATTAATATTTAAGGGGGGCTCCCATACAACAAACGCGATTTTTTTGCCCTCTTTTGCTCGATATCAAAAATGGCAACAGGTAGGCACTTGAAATATTCACGAAATACTCAGTTGTATTTTAACTTTAATAATAAATAATAATAATAAAATAAAATAAATATTTAAGGGGGGCTCCCATACAACAAACATGTTTTTTTCGGCGTTTTTTGCCTTGTGGTACGGAACCCTTCGTGTGCGAGTCCGACTCGCACTTGGCCAGTTTTTAATTATAAAGTCCCCGTCACGAGAAGCTATAAATTTTGTAAACACACATTCAGAGGTTCGCAACCTTTGGATCAAATAAAAAATCAGTTTTGTAATGATTTTTATTATTTTTATGTAGGGATATAATATCATGTTAACACACACATCCAATTACTGTCGTCAGGCGATTCCAAGTATTCTGCATCTGCATTCTGCAGCATTGACAGCGTCAGCCTGAACTTACTTCAAAATGGCGGCCCAAATGTTTAGGCAACGTAAAGACGCGGGTGTCAGACGCGTTCCAGTACCACAAAACATTAGACGACAGCACTTTATATCGCTAAAATATAACCCGACCAAGTGAAATTACTCGTTAGTTTCGTATTACATGTATGTTACTTTGAGCTGATTGAATTTGGGATTATATTGTTGTTGATTGAATTGTCGCTACATAACTTGGTAGAAGTTCTTTATTTACAAAATTTATAGCTTCTTGTGACGGGGACTTTATTTGTTGTAAGTATTTAACTACGAATTTCTATTCTCTTTACAACAACAACATCTCACCCCTAAGACCAAAAATAATTTAAAAATTAGGCACATCACCAGTTTAAACTCGATTTAAGAGCAAGAAGAAAGGACAATGTTTCATGATGAATTTAAGAGGAAGTATCAAGTAGCGTACCAATTCCTTGTAGAATGAATAAAGATGACTGCGTCTGCGCATGACTAAAGCAATTTAAAAGCATACGCTAAGTAGGCGTCGTAAGTAGTACATTTTGTATGTGCGTACTGCGTAGTATACGAGACTCACATATAGTTAAGTACTGTTCAGCTGATTATCAAAGAACATCGGTGGGCCATAATGAAGTCGGCGAATAAGATAGGTAAACTTGTGTGTTCTCAAAATTCGCCCTAAAGGTAATACAGACGCCAACACATCAAGTTACACGAAACTGTCAAATTTTCCCAATCAACTTTGAACCTTACAGTTTAGTGATAAAGTTGAAAATCTATTAAAGAAATTTGACAGATTGTAGTAGATTGATGTGCTGGCGTCTGTACATAGACCGTATTTTTTCTGATAATTCGGAATCAAACATGAATCAAACACAATCTTACACTTAGCCTTTTCGCCGAAAGGCTAAGCACAGATGATTATGTAGCAGGCACGTTTCACTTGTATTTCGCTAGTAGATAGGCCGGAATAAATGGGGGGCAAATCTATTGCAATTCATCTACTGGGCCCAGTCTCAGCTCCGGGCCGCTACAGCTAGGTAGGTAGGTCGGTGCCCCCTTTCATGTGCAGATGTGGACCGAGGTGAGATGAAAATCCCACACATCCTGGTCTTATCTCCAAAGCCTTATAAAAATTAACATAACTCGTTAACATAAAAAAGGTAAGAATATTAATAAAATACATTTATTATTATTATTTATTTTATTTTTTATATTACAAGTTCCTTGTACTTAAACAAAGTATACAATTAGACCTCTGGGGTCTGTCTTAGCATGCCATGGCCTGAGATTTGATCACATACTTACACTCGAAAAACATAACCCTCTTTCTGGCGCAATCGGGTAAATTACTACTGCATGTCACCCCGTGAATCTTGCAGGTCGTGAGCTCGTGAGAGGGAAGCCGATCGTTGAATGCAACTCAATCGCCCGCATCCTTAGCTGTTGCTCCCAATAGGCTCGACAAGGAGTGTCTTACGGACATACGCGTTGAGCGGAAATACTGCACGCACTGTGCACAATGCAGTTAGAATAGAAGCTTTTTTTTTTTCAATATTTTCTCGTAAAGAACCTCGCACAGAATCGGTCGAAGTGGCGGTGCTTGGGGGAGGCCTATGTTCACCAGTGGACTTCTAGGCTGAAACAATTTAATTTATTCTTGTATATAATATACATATATGTATATCTAAATAAACTTAATATATTTTTCACACCACCTGCTCGAAAATGTCAAATTATATGTCAAGCAACCTTGACCTAAAGTGAGTCATTAGTGGCCGGGGGCACAGCCGGTCAACAATGTTGTACTGGATTTCATTATGACCCGATGGTCAATAATGTGATTTGAATTTAGAATCTCATATGCTCAGCTAAATTGGCAGTATAGTACTAACAAACACTCTTTGGTGCCAGAAAGAGGAAAGCTATTCTCGAAAGCCTTACTACGCGTGGATGATATTCTTGATTTCCTACAAAATCATAACGACTGCTTCATCATATCGTTGCCATGTTTTCGAAGACATAATATTGTAAGAATAATTAGATAACTACGAACCATTTTTTAAAAGGAATGGAATAACATTAAAACTGGCATTAATAATAACAAATACCGTACCGCGCCGTAATACCGTAATAGTAATTGGCTGTAACATTAGTTAATTTATTTTAAGTAAACTGCGCTAAGATTGCTGTGGATTTTGTGAATAAATAAATAAATAATAAAACATATCTAAACTACAGTCGATTTATCACATTTTATCAAAAATACTCTATTTTCACGAGCGTCTCCAATGACGTTCTAAATTCAAAATGCATACAGCCAATCATCCAAAACCATTCTACCAGCCCTGTATAAAGCTTAGTTTACACAAACGCCACTTCCATGAGAGTGATATCAATAGACACACACGACAAAACCGAGAAGAGACTTTTTTTTTAAATCGAATTGATCGTGTCTTGGCTACTTATTGGTAGACGCAATAAAGGCGCGAATTTTCGTACTATGGCTATTATTTTCTCACAGTAGGTGTAAAAAGTAGAGTATCCTTCTCTGGGCCAAAGGTGTCTTTGCCTTGGGCTAGCTTGAATCCCTCGCTGCATTCAGGATTCTTGTATTAACTCCCTCGCTTCGCTCGTGAGTTAAACTCTTAACTCCCTCGCTACGCTCGGGAGTGAAATCCCGGATCCTTCATTGCGCTCGAGATTCAATATGACGCCCGTGACATAAGACACAACTTTAGCCCCTCGGTGCATAATCTACTATTAGTGTTAGCTTGTAGGTAAATTGTAATTATTGAAGATAATAAAAGATTGATGAATGATGATATGGTGTGAGTCCAGCACAACCTGGCCGACATGCTTCGCTTCCAACCTTGAAGGTTGCCCGGCTAAAGTTTTCACCACAATATGAGGCTTTAGTAAATTTTATTGTTGTTTGGAAGGACTCCTGTATCGGTGATGCCGATAATTGTCGATTGTATCGGTTTTCGAAACTGCCCATGTTTAGCCCTGCCCAGTGCGGATCGCGAACGTGAAAAGCATGAAAATTGAAAATTAACTTTTTATTTATACCTGACTAAGTATTCAATTACACATTAACATAAGTAGGTAGTAGTCTAGTAGATTCGGAGTATGACTAAAAATTATAATTCAAAGTACATACAAACAATGCCAATCCATTTTCAATCCTAATCAGTAGGCAAATAAACTGTCTCGTATTGATGGACGTTATGTTATGTCCAATAATATTATTAAGGAAAGATACGCTACAAAACACGTGCGGTGTCGGTTACTACCCAAGATATCCCACTCAGAGCACTGATGTGAACCGCACTTGGACGAACCGCACCTGAGCACTTCCACGAACCGCACCGAAACAACTTTTTGTAACGTGCGGTTCGGTGGAACAATTTATCGTTATTGTTTCGTTATTGTATTCAGTCCCCGAACGGCACTTGCATAGTTTGTAGAGACGGTATGTATTCTTTGTTCAGGACATTACCAACGCCCAACTCATAAATGCCCACATACAGAAGTTTTCACTTCAAAAAACTATGAAGGTAGGTAATTAATTTTTTCATACATTTTGTATTTATCGATTGTGAGGAGGTACGAAGTTCGTCAGGTTAAACAGTGCCACTAATTAAAAGTAAGCTATTCAGTCTTAAAATAGCTATTTGCCAAAATAGACGGCTAGTCTACGCGTTATCTATGTATGAACAGATAATTTGATTTTTTTTTAACGTGTATTTTTATTTGGTAATTTTTGCGCATTCTCATTCTCTTGCTCTTATGCCAATTTATTTAGGGTCCGAGCAATATATCTTTTTCTTCCATACTTCTTTCCTCATCATCATCATTTCATACATAGACCTCTCCCAAATGAGGGAGGGTTTGCCATAATCGCCACGCTTGGCAGGCGGGTTGGCGATCGCAGTATGGTATGGTGGTGAAATGCTTAGAGAACGCTGCTGCCCATTCTCCGGTTAGACCCTTAGTCGCCTTTTACGACACCCACGGGAAGTATGGGGTGGTATTCTTTAAGTCCGGCACCACACAGACATCCGGCACCACACAGACAACTTACATACTTCTCTATTAGTCGTTATCTCGGTAGTCATCCTCTTCCTAACAATATTATCATTCACACAGTCCAACTATCATTTCTTTTGTCTTCCCCTACTCTTATAGCCATCGACATCCATTCTCAAAACTTTCCTCACGACATTTTCCCCATTCCTCCGTATCACATGCCCATACAAAGACTATTGTCTAGTCTTTGTGCCCATACCATGACAACCGATTTTCACACAAGTTTTCAGTTACCGGTGCCACTTTTAGACTTCCTCTTATGAATTCTACCGATACTTATTGTCACAGGGAAGTCATAATGATGCGATGCTTGAGGTAAAAAACCAATGACTATACAGCGTGTAACGGAAAGGGGGTATCAACCCTGAAGGAGGTGAATGTGCTCATGAAACTGAACAACTTTCCCCAAGGAACATAGGTCGAAATATGAAAAAAAATTTGGACCTCCCATAGTAATAGCAAATCAATGATTTACTATTACTATGGGAGGTCCAAATTTTTTTTAATATTCTCTTTGTAAAAAACTTAATCATTTGGTAGGTAAGTATCACAATTTCGAATCTAAATTCTCCTAAATTCTAAGTAAATTAGTATGGTAAACATGTTTGAAATACTGCCGTGAATTGCAATAATATTTTGACTGGTATTAATGGGAATTCCAACCAATATCGACAACCATTCCAACCAATTATTAACGACGGCAGTGAAAAAAAAAACAAAACATATTATATTTTTTTTTATGTTTGTGTTCTTTCTCTACGTCATGTTTACCGCAAATAAATCTTTCTTTTCTTTAAACCGAAAAACGTCGCCCTCTTCCGGAACACATAACCGTAAACTTTACAAGCATAATATACAGGTTTTTAGGTTAAACGAGGGACACACTTTGAGGGGAGTTAGTACTCATGAAAATGAGCAACTTTTACTATGGGGCCGAACCTGAAATCGCAAAAAAAAAATCAGCTGTTCAGTACATTTTGATGAGCTATGCGAACATAAATGTAGGAAACGGCTGTTTTTTTTTTTGCGATTTCAGGTTGTTCATTTTCATGAGTACCACTAACTCCCCTCAAAGTATGTCCCTCGTTTAACCTAACGCTCTGTATATTATTTTACCCAAGACCCCGGTTCCGGTAGTAATGCGGAACCATAGACTTATATCTATGTGCCGGTACCAATCCGTACCTGCTACCAGGCAGCAAGATTCCCTCCTTGAAACCACCATGAACCAATTCCTTGGTTCACATACCACGTTACGGTTGCTTACATAACTCTGGAGCTATGAGCCACGTCACCCACAAAACTGGACGCATATTTATAGAATTTATGATTTATTCACTTTACTAGTTCACGGTAAATATGTGTATGTTTACAGCTCGCCAATATTATTCTGCGTATAAGTACTTAGTTATTTGTGGTTTCGGTTAGTAGCTTTCTGAAATATTGGTGATTTTTGTGGTGAGGTAAATTAAAAAAAAAATAGTCTGTAGCGGAGCATAAGGGGTACCACGAGTAACGATATTATGTCGATCAGTGTACAGACGCCAGCACATCAAGCTATTAGTTCAAAGTTGATTGGGAAAATTTGACAGCTTGCTTTGGCGTTAAAGTTGAAAATCGATTGAAGAAATTTGACAGATTGTAGTAGCTTGATGTGCTGGCGTCTGTACCATGGAGCTGATCGACTTTGCTGACGAGTGTGAAATCAATAAATCCCGACTTTAAAACTGAATAAGAAGTTTAAAACAAACTCGCTTTTCAAACAGTCTGGTGCAGTTGGTGGCATATATCAGACCGGAATAACTCATCAAATCTGTGATTGTCGTGAAATAGCTGAAACTAACTGCATCAGACTGCTTAAAAAGTGAGCTTGTTTTGAACTTTTTATTTGCAGTCGACTTTTTTATAAGGTAAACAGAGACTGTCCACCAACCACCACGGCATCGTAAGTGCTTTTTAATCCCAGCATGTCTCAGTCACCGGTATCCAAAAGCCTTCAAACCGGACAGCAGCAATAGGAATACTTGCCTGCAGAAATTGGAATGATGATACACGTCTTCCCCGGATGAGATAGATCTATAGAGGTATGAGGAACAGGGTGTAAAGTTCAGTCATACTCTATAGAAAATGGAGGATCCTCCGACCAGACGGGTGTTGTGTCTGATGGGCAACTGCCCTATGATTTATGTCGGGCCGTTGTATCTATGCTAGTTGCGCGGTAAACTCTGCTTGCGAGATGTAGGATTTTGCGTGACGTCAGTATGACGCGTTGTTCGCATGTGGCGTTGTAGATACCGCTGGAGATCTACTATTACTAAGATTCTTATCATAACCAGCCTATAATGTTCCCACTACTGGGACACAGGCCTTCTCTATGTGAGAGGGAGTGGGCCGTAATCCGCCACGCGGGCCCAGTGCGGGCTAGTAGAAGTCACATGTCTTCGAATTTTTGGTTCTAGGACATGCAAGTTTCCTTACGATGTTTTCCTTCACCGTTTTGAGAACAGTGATGATGATGAAATAATTTACACAAAGTAAAGCGCCTGTCTGGGTTCGAACCTACGACCTACAACTCCTAAGTTGCGGCCGTTACCACTGTGCCACCACTGCTCACCAAATTAAATTCTTTCTGTTGCCAATCTGTACTCTATGATCTGTGAGTACGTCGCATTAGTTAAAAACCTAAGCAACCTAGCCCTGCGTGACTAAACCACTTCCCTCATTCCAGACTCGTTATTTACTTAGAATAAGGAGCTCACACTCAGATAGTATCTTTGTTTTAAATCAATGTGGGTGCGTGTCTATTTATTTGTCCCTCCATCTTACTGAATGTGAATCGAGGAAGAAAGTTAATTGAACTAGGTATTCATTGAGTCAAGCCGTAACATAGTCAGCTTATAAGGTTACTACTGCTGGGACCCAAGCCACACACTCAGGCGTCTTCTGTGATCGGGAATCGACAGCCGATTCCCGGCCACCGTAGGCGCGGGCTTGCGGACGGCGAGCATAGGGCAGCTCGCCGTCCGGTAAGGACCAGGCCCGGGTCGACGGCGCGTTGTGTTCCACGCGCGCCTCAAATAGATGTCAGCACTAACTGCCGAGGTCCGTTAGGGTCGCGGGTTGTTCGAAAGAGATACCGTGGCCCCTGGCACAGGCAACTGAAGGAACATGGGTGGGTTTTAGTCAGTAAAAGTCTGACACGCCCTCCCGCTCCGTCCAGAGCGGCAGAAGTTGTTTGATAATTTCCCACCCAAACAAAAAGGCGTCTTCTGTGAGAGTCTGGGCTGTAATTCACAACACCAGTTCCATAAAGAAAGACAGTCAGACAGTCAGTTAGGCAGTCAGAGCAATTATGCGGGTTGGTGGATGTCACCTATAATGTCATTTATTACAAATAGTTTGTTTCAAGGACATACTGGTTGCCTTAAGATTCTTTCCTTTATCATATTTAACAGTACAAACACCGTAAAACGCTCAGTTTTTTGTCATACAGTTAGGCGTATTGATACATATTATTACAAGCCAGGAAAATGTTGAATGTATTGCCAAATGTTCAAAGAATAGTCAATTATTCATAAATATTTTAGTAAAGTAAAAAAAATAGTAAAAAAATGAAAAAGTAAAGCAATCGTAAAACAGAGCTCAAAAAATTTTTGAGTAGAAACTTTTAAGGAATGATAATAAAGGGAATTCAATCAACTAAAGAAATACCTAAAAATTCTGACTATACGCTTAGCTATATCTCGAAAAACCAAGTGGACACTCGGACCCCATGGCCCTAGTGTTTCAACCCCAAACGGGTCGAACATATAACTCCCAATCAGGTTGGAATATTTTCGCCGTTTGAGGTTTTCTGCACCTGCAGCAGCCGCCCCAGCACAGCCCACCGTGCTAGGAAGATGGTATGACGCAAGGGTGTCGACACATGTTGCATCCCACACCAAAGGTCTGCCTAACTTCCAGGGCATTATGGTCATTCCGTCTGGTCTCTTCCCATCGTCGCGTGCCAGGCGGTTGGGTTCTAAAACAGCTGGCACCCCGGTGATAAGAGCACGACGGATGATGTCATTAATGCTGGCGTGCCGTGCTATCCGGCCTGCGCTACTATACTGCAAGATAGGCCATGGTGCCGAGGCAGTCGACAGCTTCACCACACTGACCGCGATGCGGAGCCCTGCAAGGAGCGCCCAAACACAGACAGGTAGCGAGCCGAAAGGTGGTGTCGCCCAGCATAGTGCCTATGTTGGGTGACGGGAGTGCTTGAAGCCAGAGCCCCGACTCCCACTCACCCACAGCCAGCAGGCGGGCACGCTCAGCAAAATTTGTGGACGTATTCTTAAGATTATTCCGTACCAACCTGCAGAGCGGCTCATCCCACTGTCTCTGGCTAGATGGGTTTACGGGCCGATCTGTATCCGGGCAAGCCGCTTTCCAGGCGTTCACCGCGTCGGTCACGGCACTTCAGAGTCAACTAAGCAAGGGGCTAAAATTTTTCCGGTCTACTTTTTAGTGCTTTGGACAGAAGACAAGAACTAATATGCTAATACCTACTGGTAATTTTGCGGAAAAATGATTTTATTTTTGTGGTCATTCGATTCAACTACCTACAATGTCAAACGCATCGCTGTTGTGAACCTTATTTGTTGCCGCGACGCGCTATTCAATCAAACAATCAGTCAATTACCTAAAGGGCTTTGAAGATCCGCGGCATACCTACTGGTCCGCGGTTTTGTCGATTTTCAAAATGGTGGCCACGTTAATATCTTGGAAACGTGATACTTTACGGGGTTTAGTTCTATGTTTTCTGTTTGATAGGCTTCAAATGTGGCCGCCATTTTGAAAAACAAAAAAAAAAACAGTGGCACTCCGGGAGTGCCGCAGAAGTGAAAACTTGAACAGAAGCAAAAAATTACGTGTGTATTATTTGAATCGTCTAATAAACAAAACACGCGCGGTGTCGGTTACGGTAACAGTGTCGCGAGTTCAATGGTTTTTGCCGTCTCAAAAAATGCCCATCGTGCCTAAAGAAGTTTTCACTTCAAAAACAAAATGGCGCGACCATGTAAAAAAAAATGTAAATATTTTTATATGCCAGGCACCACAAAAAAATCTTCAACCCCTCATGCTTCTTACCGCTCCTTAACGTAACACTTCAGGAATGACGGAAACCCATTGCGTGCCGTGACTCTGCCCGTAACAAGTAAATAAGTTACGGATATGAGATAATACCATAGAGACGTCGACCATTGTCTGCAGTAGAAATATCTTCTATCTGCTCGCTCAGCCTCATTCACCACGTAATGGACACTTGTAATTAATTTAATAATTCTCAGACAATTTTGATTGTATCGGGAAAGTCACTAAAATCTAGATATGATGAAATCATTTACACAAAGTACCTAAAGCGCCTGTCTGGGTTCGAACCTACGAACTTACAACTCGTAAGACGGAACCGTTGCCACTACTTAATGCTGGGCAGCTGATTTGACTTTAGCAAATGACTAACTTCATCATCATCATCGTCATCATTTCAGCCGAAAGACGTCCACTGCTGGACATAGGCCTCCACTTCGACCGGTCCTGTGCTTCCCGCATCCAACGGGTTCCTGCGGCCTTCACAAGGTCGTCGGTCCACCTTGTGGGAGGCCTTCCAACGCTACGTCTTCCGGTACGCGGTCTCCACTCCAGAATTTTTCGGCCCCATCGGCCATCTGTTCTGCGAGCAATGTGCCCTGCCCACTGCCACTTAAGCTTGGCAATTCTTCGGGCTATGTCGGTTACCTTGGTTCTCCTGCGGATCTCCTCATTCCTGATTCGATCACGCAGGGAAACTCCAAGCATAGCCATCTCCATTGCCCTTTGGGTGACTTTTAGCCTTCTTATGTGGTAGCCGGATCTCTTCCGGGGATTCTTAGCACCCCTTGCCTCACCGTGGCCTTGGCCGCTGCCGTAACCAAGGGTAGGCGGGCCGCCGGGTTTTTTGTACTTGTCATTATTGGGGGGGTTTGCCATAATCGCCACGCTTGGCAGGCGGGTTGGCGATCGCAATATAGTATGGTGGTGGAATGCATAGAGAACGCTGCTGCCCATTCTCCGGTACGACCTTTAGTCGCCTTTTACGACACCCACGGGAAGTATGGGGTGGTGCTATTCTTTAAGTACACAGACAGACAGACATGACTAACTTGACCTATATTAATTTCGGTGATGTTTGTGTGTATATATGTGTTTCATTACCTACTCAATACCCTGTTCCAAAGTATAGGAAAAGTAGGGATAAGGCTGGGCAGATGATGCGCTACAAGAGCAGCTCATCTACTGTTAGTAAAATCGTGAACATGTGACAAATAGGTGAGGTGTTGTGTAACGAAGGTACGAGGTGAGGGGCGGCGACGGATGCGCGTCCGTGCAATTGTGCCGTCTGCTCCCGCGCAGAGGTAACTACGTGGCAAAGTACACCTGCAGGACAGAGTGGCTCAGAAATACGAATAATTAAACTAAGATTTTTTCTTTTATCTTTTATTTGGTCTAAGGGTTGCAATCACGACAGCAGAGCGTGGGGTTGGGCAAAGTTTTGATGGGTTTTTTCCATTAAGAGCTTCTTAGTATCCGCCTCGACTTAGGCTGCCTTTTCACCAGAGATGAGCGAGGATGCTTAGCGAGAGATGTGTGTGAAACCAACCAATAACATCGTTTAATTTTTATAGCTTGAACTAAGTTAGCGTTGGTATTGGTTAGATTTACACACATCCCTCGCTACGCATCCTCGCTCTTCTCTGGTGGAAAGGCAGCCTCACGAACCCTGGCAGGCACTTTACTATTTATATTATTTTATTTTTCATCACCACTGCTCTTAAAACGGTGAAGAAAAACATCGTGAGGAAACCAGCATGTCTTGGCACCAAAAATTCGAAGACATGTGACATCTACCAACTTGCACTGCGCCCGCGTGGTGGCTTTATGGTACACTCCTCTATCACAGAGAGGAGGCCTGTGTCCCAGCAGTGGGAACGAACAATATATTATGCTGAATATCCCGTCGCGCGTCTAATTAGCAGACACAATAGGAATTTAGGGTAGGGTCCCCCCTATTACATGGGACTTAATTAAACAAATGGTAATTGGCGAAACGTGGGTTACTGCTCATAAGGATTTAAGTCCTAAGAATGTTTTATTCCAGTTATTTCTATTTATAAGTGGTAATTTTGTATTTTAAGTCCTTAGTAAACGTTCTTTGCCTTGGCACGCATAGGAAAACTCGTTACTATATCAAACGTGAAACTAGAATGTTTTATTCCAGGTTTTTCCTTTTATAAGAGGTAATTTTGTATTATAAGCATGTAAACATTTTTTGCCTTGCCACGCAAAGGAAAACTCGTTACTATATCAAACGTGAAACTACTTCATGGTTGCTATGCTCATAACGATGACACCGGCCGACTGTTTGTGGGTTACTAAGGGTGATGAGGTGAATGTCGGGGGCGTGTGTCGTAACATATACCTATCTACAGTGGTCTCCAAAAGTTAGTTGACATTTTTCCACTTCAGCTGTGATGCCACATTATGATTTAAAATAAAAAAATAATCAGGTACTCCCAAGGGATTTTTTGATTATTTTGTACGATAAGTCAATAAAAACATTAAAGAATCATAGAACCCACTAAAAACATTTTCATGTGAAATGTTGCCAAGACGACGCCACATATGCATATGGCTCGCAATCTCAAAAAGTTATCTCATGTAGAGCCAAGCTTCTAACTCTACATGCCCTAACTCTACAAGCCCTAACTTCACAAAATCTCAAAATATGAGGCTTGACCGTTTCGTTACTACAAGAACAGTTGTAACGTGTGTAAGCCACAAATGACTGCCACAAATTGGCTTTGAATTTTGAAAGTTATGCACGATTAACGATCACAAGAAGTGTTCATACTATTCTATACAGTTCGCTTTACGTCTTGGGTGGTACATATTAACAAGTAACGACTTCTTGAGTTTGAAACACTCCCGGATTCGAGTATTAATAGCACTATGAGTCTATGATTAACTGATGTGTTTAATTAGCTGATTAATATTGGTTTCGGATTTATGAAACAGCAGATGTTCTTTTGATAACAGACGAAAAATTTCTACCCTAGGGCTTCTAGAGTAGCCGTGTGACGACTCACGACCACCATAGGTGCGGGCCTGCGGACGGAGAGTAATGGGTAGCTCACCGTTCGATCAGGACCAGGCCCGTGCCGGACGGTGCGTACGTGTTCCACGCGCGCCTTAAAGTGATGTCAGCATCAAATGAAGGGGCGTTAGGGCCGAAGCAAAAATGCAAAAATGGAACTGCATTTGGCGTTTTGTAGCTTGTTAATGATAGATAGAAAGATGCTCTATAATGTACACCATAACAAATATACATCTACGTATACTAATAATAAAGCTAAAGAGTTTGTTTGTTAGAACGCACTAATCTCTGTAACTATCGGTCGGATTTGAAAAATTTTGCATTTAATAGCCCAATTCTTGCGGATGGTTTTAGGCTATTTAACATCACACTAGGACCCTTAGGAACCAAGCAAAAGCAAACAAATGTCAGAAAGATCGCTAAGCGAAAACGAAGTGACAGTCGGGGGAACAAAAAATATATTATATTATACACACACACATATAGAAGCTTTTCTACGTAAGCTTATGTCGACATCAGTAATCGCGTAGGCTTCCACTTACTCATGCCATAAACCGCCATGGAGAACGGTTGAGCCATGATAATGTAATCCTGAAAACAGTTTTTCCTGAATTTTGTCGGAATCACCTCGCTTAACAGACAGATTATAATATTATAGTCATGGAAGTATGTGGCTTTAAAATAGCCACGATCGTCGATATACAGGACGGACATTCACGCGCAAACTGTAACCATGAATTCAGCTCATGACTCTAGACCCCCTAGGGTTGAAATATTTCGTCTGTTATCAAAAGAACATCTGCAGTTTCATAAATTTTGTTTAGGTAACCTACTTGTAATGTCATCACTGTCTAGCTCCCTAATGAGGGATTTTCTTTTTATTTTTTTTTAGCTCTTCTCTAGTCGCTGGATAGATGGCGCTGAACTTGGTAAGTTACTGCAAGGAACGGAACGTCACATCATTTTTTGATTATTTCACGTGGATGTAATTTTGAGATCGTAAAACGAAAGCAAACAAAAGTTTCAGTTAACGAGCGTAGTGACGTGATGCAATGTTTTTTTTTTTCCAAGCGTTTTGGCTTTGGCACCTAGTAACGTAGTCAGTTCAACGCCATCTACAGAGTTCTTGGAAACTATGTTTTTTTTTTAATACTCAAAAGAAAAACCTCTCATTGCGTAACACACTATCCATCTCAATCTGAATCAGTTTGAAGGATATTGCTAATCCATTGCTTCATATGTTCGAAAAATTTGTCTGCTCAACAACGTACATAATGCAATGAATGTTGTTTGAACTGTCAAAATGAAACCCATTGATACTGATAGTGTTACGCAATTAGCAGACTGAGTCATGTATTAAATCCGTGGTTACAGGTTGCACCCGGTCCTTGCCACCCTGTATATAATCAATGGCCACGAGTATGTTAGGCCCCTCGCCCACTGCGACTTTTTGTAGCGATGCTGCCGCGCGTTTCGTAAACGCGCGACAGCATCGCTACTAACGCGCGTTAGTCGCATTTGCAACGCGCTACAGCACCACGACTGTATTGATGCAAACGCGTGACCGTGTCGGACGACATCGGGGAGAGAACGGAGGGAGGGTGGCGCGTGAGTGAAGACAATGTGACTAATGTTGCCTCAACGGAGTCCATCTTGCAACCGTGGCATTTTTGTGCCGTTACTGAAATGCGTTTGCATCGCGACAGAAGCGCGACAGTATATATTGCATCGCGACTGAGAACTGTGGTGTGGGCGAGGGCAAACAGCTAGCGACCGCATCGCGAATGTATCGATGCGAACGCGCGACAGCATCGCTACAAAAAGTCGCCGTGTTCGAGGGGCCTTAGCCAATCTACCACCTCGCTGATTAGTTGACTGGCATTTTTTGTTGTAGTAAAACACGAGAGAAGAAAAAAAACGTTTGCAGTCGAGGGACCCCCCTCAGGAACGAAGTTCTTTGATCGATACATGATTGGATTTTCATTTTCACCTCACTATTTGCCTAAGCACCTTCGAAAACCATGAAAACTATCTCTCTCTCTCTGTGAAAGTAGCATAACGCTTTTTCAAAAATGATGTGGTTAAAGGATGTTGTTGTTTGCTGTTATTTTTGAAATAATCCCTTTGCTCATTATCACGTTCACTCCACTATTACAGACTACAGATGAGCAATATGTACATGTAGTCAGTTTTACAACTAAATAAGCCTGCAGCGTAGTTAAATGAACCATCACAATATACAAATTAAGTAATTGCAGTAACGTTAGTCAACATTTGACTAAAAGCCGTTGATAGCAAGGCAAATTAATTAGTGTTCTGTTCTTGCGGCCACTTCCATAACAATTCGCGTTGTCACGTGGTAACAGATATTTCTAATAACATTCTTGGATTAGTTAGTCTGAAAGTGGCACCGGTAACTGAAAAGTTGTGTGGAAATCGGTTGTCATGGTATGAGCATGTGTTACGGAGGAATGAGGAAAATGTCGTGAGGAAGGTTTTGAGTGTGAATGACGATGGCTATAAGAGTAGGGGAAGACCAAAGAAACGATGCGCGGACTGTGTGAATGATGATATGGTTAGAAAGGGTGTGACTATCGAGATAACGATTAATAGAGAAGTATGGAAGAAAAAGACGTGTTGTGCTGACCCCGAATAAAAAACGTTTATAGGTAGTAGAATGATGATTTTTGGATTATTCAGAAAAATAAGATGTTTTATAGGAGACACGATAATGTTGAATGATTCAACGCGAAAGAAATTGGCTTTTAATCCTACCTTCTTTGTAATTATTTGCGTTGCATTAATCATATTTGGAAGCATTTTCTTTTCTGCTGTTTTGTACGCTACACAAGAGGGAAAGGGCGGTTAAGTTTCAAAAGTAGGTACATTAATTTGTCAGTCACGAATGGCTTCCTCGCCCCATGTTCAGTCATAAATCAAAGAGAAAAGTTTTTATTGGGGAGGTAGGTACAAACAACAACAACTTTAAACTTTACTTTCAACTTTGGTAGTGTTCAGGCACGCACTGTGTGTTACGTGCGCGCATTACTTATTGTAACAATTTTCACGAACTTTTAAAGTCACTTTTCCCATTTTAATTATACCTATTTGTCACATTTTCAACCAATTTTTTTATCAACTAACAGTTGTCCAGTGGGGACTAGACTAAAAATCCCAGATTCCAGTATGTCGCACGCGTGTGCGCAGGATACGATCAACGTTAAGTGAGGATCGCGGGCGAACGGAGGAGGACACTAATAGACGGGCACATCTATCTTTTCTATGCTTTGTGACACCTTACTGTTACCATCTTATGTAAGGATGCGAAGATTTATGTTGAAGGAATCTTAGAATATTTTGATCTAGGATCTGTCTCATTTTCTCACTGCTGATGTTTAAGAGGAAACGTAGTCACGTGATCGTTAGCGTTCATTCTATACAAACGCGTTCATTCTATACAAACGCGGTCATTCTATACAAACGCGTTCATTCTATACAAACGCGGTCATTCTATACAAACGCGGTCATTCTATACAAACGCGGTCATTCTATACAAACGCGGTCATTCTATACAAACGCGTTCATTCTATACAAACGCGGTCATTCTATACAAACGCGGTCATTCTATACAAACGCGTTCATTCTATATAAACGCGGTCATTCTATACAAACGCGGTCATTCTATACAAACGCGTTCATTCTATACAAACGCGGTCATTCTATACAAACGCGTTCATTCTATACAAACGCGGTCATTCTATATAAACGCGTTCATTCTATACAAACGCGGTCATTCTATACAAACGCGGTCATTCTATACAAACGCGTTCATTCTATACAAGCGCGTTCATTCTAAACAATCGCGTTCATTCTATAGAAACGCGTTCATTCTATACAAACGCGGTCATCTGTTTTGTTCAATGTTATTAGAGCTAATAATTTTTATGACTTTAATTTGTGTTTAGCGTATCTACTTAAATTGATATTATTATTTTTTTTATTAGATTTTTTTTAAAGAAAAACCAAAGCTACGAACATGGCCATTAGCTTAAGATTGATCTATAAAAATATTTTATACGACACTAGAGCAAATATTTTTATACGATAATTATCATTCTTATTTTTTATTTCATACTTATACACGGTTATTAGTAAAACATTAACAACCTCTTAAGAGGTCATTGTACTCATCATTATGAACAACTTTTACTATGGGACCAAAACTGAAAACACGAAAAAAATTCAGCTGTTCCCTACATTTTGTCGAGATAAACGAACATAAGGCTGGTTTTAGAGTCGCGCTGACCGCACGCTGACCGTCGGCGCTGACAGCTTGAAACGTATGAACTTCTAGGAAGCGTTTTAGAATAACGCGTAGCTATCAGCGCGTGCGTTTCATACGTTTCGGCTGTCAGCGCCGACGGTCAGCGTGCGGTCAGCGCGACTCTAAAACCAGCCTAAATGTAAGGAACAGCTGATTTTTTTTCGCGATTTCAGGTTTGGTCCCACAGTAAAAGTTGTTCATAATGATAAGAACAATGACCTCTTAAGAGGCTGTTAATGCTTTACCAATAACCCTGTATACCTAAAGACTGAACGCCAATAACCACGATACCAAGTTTCCTCTTAATAATTTAATAACATTTGAATGTCATAGAACCAAAAATTCGAAGACCTGTAACATCCCACCAACCCGTACTGGGCCCGCGTGGTGGATTATGATCCACTCCCTCTCACAGAGAGGAGGGCTGTGTCCCAGCAGTGGGCATATTATAGGCTGATAAATTTCACATGTCTTCGAATTTTTGGTTCTAGGACATGCCGGTTTCCTCACGATGTTTGCAGCAGTGGTGATGAAATAATTTACACAAAGTTAAGCGCCTGTCTGGGTTCGAACCTACGACCTACAAACTCGTAACCACTGGGCCACCAATATATAAGAACTTAAAATTAAAGCAGTTTAGCCAAACATAAGACAGAGAGCCATCATCATCACACATCACATATCTGCATACCCTCTGAAAGACAGTTATAAAGAAGATATAAATGAGATTAGTCTACATTCCATCCATTGGTAGTCCCGGCCTCGGGAGTCATTGTGTGATCTTACAATGAACTGCTTTAGAATGCATGATGGATGACCGGCAGTGTCGTAGTTACCATAAGTGGTCAACTATCGGCTGTCGTAACACGAAGAATATCTAGTGGCCTTTAAGACCAAAATGTATTGTATAAAAAAAACTTAAACATTGACATACTTACATAAACATTACTGGCGAAGTGTGGGTGTGCTATACGTACAACTCTGCCCCACCCTTCAAGGAAATAGGGCGTGATGTGTGATATGATAATGTATCAAGAAGGGAAAAAAAATATTACAAAAAAAAAATACTTATTAGAAAATACTTATACCTAGGTTTATTTTCGTTCATAGCGAGCGATTTTCTCTCTTAATAATACTTATTAATAATTAGATTTCAGTTCGGCTTTTGATATTTCGATTATATTTTCAAATAGGAAATACGATTTAGACTAGACATCGTCTGTTAATTTGTACCTAGTAACGTGTACTGCCCCATAGAAAAGCTTTAACTGAAAAACCTTTGAAAGCTTCCGCTTAAAAATACCTTACAATAAGCGATCGAATTCCTTACATAAGCATCACATGTCTCGGTTGTAAACAACAGAATTACAGGTAATCACGCCATCTTCTACTATTGTACATGATCTAACAACGAACCTTGAAGATCCGAAATAGTCTCACTCTCAACCAGTAAAAAACTCGTTGCTACATCGAGTTTTCAGCCCCTATGCGAAAGTTAATCGGTTCTAAACGAAGAATTGCCGATACTCAACAAACAGCAGTCAATTTGTTAAGGTATTACAGCAATTGAATAAGCGGTGCACATTTATAGTAGATATACCATCTAACGTAGTGTGAATAGTCAGTGGGCCGGCGATCGCAACCGTGTGCGGTACGCAGCGACCAGAACCGGCGGTTACCTGTTAACAACTTAACAAAAAATGGCGCTCATTTTAATTTGCTTTCTGGCGGTAATGTGCAGTTTGCTACAACAAGGTTTGTGCTTTATTGACTTACGCCACCCATCACTCGTGCTCACATATCGCGGTCATTTTCAGTCGCGGAAAATTTTTCGTCATACGTAACTTTTTTATTTTATTCTGAAACTTTTTAACTTTCTGACAATGTTTTTTTTCTTATGCATGTTTTTTTTTATTTAGTGATATCTAGTATTCCCTGTAGATATTAGTCCATATTGTCCCATACTTCAATGTCCTTCAGTCTATTCATGCACAGGAAGTCCAACAAAGCGCATAGTTTGTCAATGAATATTGTAGTGTCGTTGATTGATTGATTGATTGAGTGATGAAATTATACGTAGTGTCTACATAACTAACCCCAAAACTATAGTGTTCTTGATCTTAGATTCACAGTAGTGCACGTATGCTAACAGATATTATTACACTGAACACGAGACTCATAATAATCTTTTCATACATAAGATAAGTGAAGAGTGGGGGATACAATCAGCTGGTTCAAGAAAGGAATATTTACGTTAATTAAGACTGAACAGCTTCTCGTGTCCTTTGCATTGATATTGATGAAAATGTCCTTGATATTTCAACGTTTACATTGGCTAGCCTACAATTTCAAATAACTTGAAAGTTTCTATCTAATAATGTTTCGCTGATGTTTTAATGTCCACAAAATTAAAAAAAAAATCTTTAGTCACTACTAACCATAGTTTTCATATTTGAAACTGTGTGTGAGGTTATGTTTTTATAAGCTCATCTATACATATAATAAATCTGTAGAAGGGTCAATTCTGTACATTGAAAATATTGAAAAAATAAATAGCGGGGGGTGTTGCTGGATCGATACCAAACCCAAATATGTGATTAAAAAAATTTTTGTCTGTCTGTCTGTCTGTCTGTCTGTCTGTCTGTCTGTATATGCAGGCATCACGTGAAAACTAACGGTTCGATTTCGATGAAACTTGGTATATTTATACCTTATTATCCTGGGCATAAAATAGGATACTTTTTATCCTGGAAAAATACGTAGAAAAAAAAATCTTATTTTTCGGTTTTATTCATAGACGTTGTTCTGTAGAACCGGGAACACACGTTGCATTACCCGTAGTGGATAATTTTCCATTTCAATTTAAGAGAATATAGTTTCCTGTAGCTTTGTGTTACGCCATGACAATAAATAAGGCTCAAGGTCAGACCCTAGGAGTTGCTGGCGTAGATCTTACCGCGAGTTGTTTTTCACACGGGCAACTTTACGTAGCTCTTTCCCGTGTGAGCAGTCCAAGAAATCTTCATGTTCATATTCCGGACGAACTCACTAACAATGTTGTGTATGCTGAAGCTCTCAATTAACTTTCTGTCGCATTGTCACGATCACTTTTTTATTATTGCAAACTTTTCGTCACTGTCAGTAATTTACTGCTACATGCTACTTATCAAGGTCGGAATTACTATGGAAAAAATACTTACTATAGAACGCGAGCTCAACAGCAGTAGCTCAATAGAGGGATCTCCTTAATTATTATAGGCTTAGCCGTATTTGGGTCCAATAGATATTTATAAGATGTCATTGTCAGAGTTACTCAAAATGGAGAAATAAACCATCCACGCGAAGACCGACATCCGCGCGGACGGAGTCGCGGGCGGAAGCTAGTTCATAAATATAGACGTAGAGGTATTGAAAATGTTTATACAGAAAGATCTGTATTTGTGATATTGATGTTGGCGCATCATAATAAACTAACACTGGGTTCTTTTATAATATTTATGGTTTATACGAGTAGTGTAGTCTTCTATGTACAAGCGTCAATAAAAATCACTTTGAAAACTATCATCTCTCGACCTGTGGAGCCTGGTGCTTTCAGAATATTTACTCAATAACTTAATCGTAGTCTGATCGATAGAACTGACGAAAAGTGGCTGTTTTAAACGTCACTGCCTACTCTTTCAGTTGATACAGGCATGATGACATTTGATATTTTAGCTTGTTCAATGGTACTGCTCTTCCTTGTGTTTTTATCTTAAGTTTTCTTAGTTACACTCACAAAAAGAGAGAAGGTGGTTTATTATCTACGCGGCCGAATAGCTCGTAGACCCCTCGGTCTACGGAAGCTCGTAGACCCCTCGGTCTACGGAAGCTCGTAGACCTCACGGTTTATGGAAGCTCGTAGACCCCACGGTTTACGGAAGTTCGTAGACCCCACGGACTACGGCGTAGAGACCACCGTAGGGCTTATAAAATTGGTCATTTAATATTTTTTTTCTTTTTCTATAGTCCAGTAAATCCGCTCGTAGTTTGTAAATGGAAATAGCTGCCCGTTGTTTCATAAATCGATAGAAAATGTAGGACGATGGGAAACATGGGTGCGTATGATCTGCAGGCGGTAGATTAACTGTACATGTTTTATGAGTATACATACTATAAAAAACGTGTACAATGAGGTCCACTACATTGTGGGGTTTATTTGTAAACGATTATTAAAGTTAAGTGACATTTAAACGTGAAAAATCTATGGTTAAACAGTCGCTCTGTAGTGGAACTCCGTTAACTACACCTGTAAATTTCACAATATTTTGTTGTAGATCTTTGTAGTACACAGTAATATTGTAAATGCAAGAATTGGTATTTCTATACCACTGACAGCTATTAAACCTAAGCACGGTACTGATTCTAATGATATAAAAATATCAGAGATTTAGCTTGAAGGAAAACCAATAGAATCTCTATTCATTTTGAATTTTTAAACTTCAAATAAAGTAAAGCTTTGGGCCTTTGGGATAGTTGAAGGAATTATGAATCGAAAAAAGATCCCGCGAGTCTTATTGCTATACGATTCCTATTCCTACGTCCATGTATTACATCAAATTAATTTCGTGGAGCAATCTTTCACAACATCCCGTACAATGATTGAATGAAACTTGAATGGTATCAGTGAGGTGTGTGGGTACAGATTGAACTCATATGGGACGAAGTATTCAGCTCAGCAATTGTTCACTTCCTTTTCTTAACTAAGTAATATCTGTTAGGTATTTCTTGGCGTTTTATTAAAATTGACTACAATATGTTCCTGTAGAATATTATGAAAGATCTTTCGTTCCAATGTTTATAATTTTATATTACTGATCTGTTAAAATTCAAAGACTACTAATTCCTATGATATATTTTCTTGGAAAACCATAATTTGAAACCGTTATGGATTTTCATAAGAACATTTAAATACATATTTCAATGAAATCATTCATTATCATCCTCCTGCTTTAGGGTCGGCGCATGTTTTCTTATATACATATATGTAAGCCATCATCTCCAAAGCTACCCCCTTTTTGACCATATCCTCTTTTACTATTTTTTTATTCAATAAAAAATCTTGAGATATTGGCTAGTGATTTAACCTTTACAAGTCTAGTATATAGAAAACCAATCAATTTTAATCAGTGATTGTAATAGCATTAAACAGTTTGATCCCATATCTTCCCATTTTCATCCCAAAGGTCAAACTGACGCCCGTAGAGATCACGCGTGGCAAGCTAAACGAAATCCAAGTCAGTCCTCACAACATTCTATACTTCTATAGTATTTTTCATACATACGATGAGATCATTAGGATCTAAAACAGTACGTCAGTACTTAAAGGGCTTACATGACCTAAAGCGCGGTCACTGTCGGACTGCATAGAAATGAAAGTGAAGCGCGATGACACAATCCTGGTAATTTTTTGCAAGAAGCAATTATTTAATTACAAAAAATCTATTGTTTGAACTAAAAACTTAAAACATATTATTATTATTTACGTATGTTGCTTGTAGAATAATAAATCAGAATGATTGTATGTATTATTAGTATGATTTTTATTGTAAAAATAAAGTTTCTAGAGGCATCTTCATGATTTTTTCCTATCGCATCAAATTAGTTGTATTATGTTTTCAACACACTATCTACCTAGCACATATCCTGAAGAATATCATATATTTTTCTGATTTTGTTTACTGTAGCCGATCATATACTTTTATTGTTTCTAAAACTTGCGTTTTTTGCGTTTAGGTCCTGTAAGCCCCTTAATTATTCTGTACTTTTTCTATAACAGCTGGGCTAAACTGCAATAATGTTTCAGCCTATTTTTATATATTTGACCATACGGTGTATAATTTATGCCATCTGTGTAGACCTAAAAAAAATGGAAGAATGGAAACACAGTCCTATGCACGTGGGTGTCGCAAAAGGCCACTAAAACTATCATAAGGAGAATAGACAATTACAGCAAACTGCAATCACAAATGCTTAAGTACCTACTGCATGAAGCCCTGTTTTGACCGTTCATTGGAACTAATTGGAAGTTCTATAAGCTCAGCATTTGATACCAACGTCAAACAAACTAGAACTCTGTTATAATGTTCAAACAAAACAACTAACTCAATTACTTTTCCCGTCCCCAGGTATGGCAATCACATGTTACCAATGCAACAGCCACAACGACTCCCGGTGTCTGATGCCCAAGCTGCCAGATTCCCTGCGGCTGCCGTGCGGACCCAAGGACACCATGTGCAGAAAGATCTCCCAGGTCGTGGAGTTCGAGATGAACGGCATGCCCCCTGACAGCCGGGTCATCCGAGGATGTGGTTGGGATGATAGCAGTTACAAGGTGAGAGAGATAAAAATGGTCCTTAGAGTCGCAACTCCAAATTCTGGCAACGCTATGAGTCAGAAACACCTGAAATTCTTAAGGATACTATTTCTATACTTACTTCAAAAGTAATTAGTACACTTGACATAATATTTATATTCAACGAAATACTCAATGATATATTCGAAAAATGCCAAACCTCCGTTGATTTAATTAACGCGAGTTCACGTTCGTTCAAATAATTAAGAATATAGTATACGTAATTTAATTTCGTTTATTGACTCTAACGATATGACCTACTGATATTGACATACCTACTTAGAGCACTTTTGCGTAGCGTAGCACGAACTAGATTAACAATGAACTGCTAATTCCTAAGTGTTAAAACGCTCGTACTATAAATACAATCACTACTATAGAAGTGGTTGTAGCTTTGCCAATGAGTATAATATTGAACTGCTTAGTAAGGGATAGTCCATGAGAGAACTAGTACGCAGTCAATTGGCAATCCACTTTCCACTGGAAAAAATCCAAAGGAATTTAAATGACTTGTTATTTATAAGTCTCACAATGACATTGACAATTGCCATGAACATAACTTTTAATTCATCCTCCCCAGGGTCGCTGCTACCAGCGTTCAGGTTTCGGTGGCAGACAAGAAGTATGCTCATGTCTGGAAGACGGCTGCAATGCCGCCACCATCCCAGTCGGTGCCACCGCGCTCATGCTCATCACCTTCGCACTACTGAGGTTCTAGTTGACGCAACCTCGCCAACTAACCATTAGCAACAGTACCACCATGTAGTGTCACTAAGAAGGAGAACATATCACGTTTGGAAGTAAGGTCATCAAGCAGAACAAGCACAACTAGTTTTCTCAAAGGCTTGTCTTAAACGCCCACTGCCAAATTAAGAATTTTTGTAACAAATATTAAAACAAAAGTTAGAAAAATTATATAAAAAAGTACTTTTGCTACAATGATATTAGAAATGAAATACTCGTATGTACCAAAGAAACTATTGTTGTTTCGTGAACTATTGAGGCAAACTATTTTGAGAGCGCTAATATAGTCGGCGAAATCAATGAGCTGATAGATTTAGATGTTAAAATAGATATAGCAAGTACATGTATAGGTGTTTGTAATTTATTTGTATGGATACGTGTTGCTATAGATGCATATGTGTGGCGTTAACACGTTAATGAATTTAGCAAATCTATGTAAATAGACGATAATCACACACGATTCACACTTTAGAAGCATAAGTACGAAGTTGAACTTTATGTATAGAGGTACAGAGTTTATTTTACGAGCAATGTAGATAGCATTGATGAAGTTACCAAAGCCGCAGTCATTGTACATTTTGTTTAGCGACGCTTCATTGTTGTGTTTGTAATTTGCGAATGTATATTTATTAAAAGTTTTTCATGATCTTGATTTTCATTTCAAACAACTTCTCTTTCATCATCGTTTAGATCAAAACCTCAACAATAGTCAAATCTATCAGATTGATCACGACAATTGACTCGATTTATTTTCGTAATCTAGTCTGACCTAATAAAATCAAATAACAATCTGAATTGGCGTGTTCCGCTGTTGGGTTCAATGAGGCTCATCCTGTTACAAAACTAAGGCGGGTTGCACTGGATCCAACCTTGCGCCATTGATGCTCCCTCTCAAAGTCAGAAGTGGCGTGTACCTGATAGAAAGCTGTGGTTGCTACCCAGAGGCCGGTGTCATGGAGTGTTTTTATTTCTGCCTTATTGTTCTCTGTGGACTTTTTCAATACGGTTAGTTTAATTTATTTTATTGCTTCCTACGATTTACTTATTTAATTTATGTGAATGACTGGCTGGAGTTAGTGTGATTGGCTTCCCTAGAGATTATTAGGATTTTTTTCATCTTACAAATACAAAAAGAACATATTAAATGTTTTTCAACTTGACCCCATAAAGGGTGGAGAGGTGACTTATGGGGACGGATGTCTATAACTGTTTCTATCCGCCGCCGCCGGTATATATAGCTGTTTTCCACGCAGCAACGGATGTATCATAGCGGCTAAGGTCACTGTACCCTTTCCCTTGAATTGTGGAGAGGTAATGGAAATATGCCCCATATATATATTTGCAATTTTTTTATGATTTGTGAAAGAAAATGATTAAGTTTTCTGATTTTGGAAGAAAGACGAAACAATTGCCAGGTTGGTCGTGATTTTCAATTTCCGTACTGAGATTTTTCAAGGATAGAATTTGATTGTCTTTTAGCATACCTACATTAATTATTCCCATAGATTTAGGTGGACAAACATTACAATTAATTGTAATCATCGGTATAGTTGTAATCACCAAGCTTAGCGGATAGATTGATGACCGGTCGTTATCAACAGATTAGATGTTGCTCTTACAAATCCCAATGACATAACTTCGTTGAAAACTCTTCATAACGAATGGAAACTCCCCATTTTTTCGTAAATTTCCAAGTCACCCAACGTCAAACCACAAATTGCTTTACAATTGTGGCAATTTTATTACGAGGTACTGAACCGATCGCGCAGTGAGTGGTTTATTTTTAAATTGCTCTGTATACGTTAGACAAGCTTCCTCGAATATCTAGGGCATCTAGCAAATAAAATTACATCCTGTTTCATGGGCACATTTTGTTTATTGATCGGTGTTACGTACTGCTGAGGCTGTTTCTATTTTTATCTCGGAGCTTATTGCTACTGAAAGGGTTATGGATGAAGACAATTTTATTGGCCTTAACTTAGACTAAGTTTTCTATATTCTCAGTAATTCGTACATTTGACGACAGTGAGTGTAATTAACAATTCATGTGAAGATATTCAATGAAACTAACAAACTTTACATTAATCAATTGTGTGAGCTTAAGTAATCCATTTTTACACAAAAAAGCGTAACTGAAGTGCGGGTTTAGGTAACACGAGCTATAAAATAGTGTATGTGTGTAATAATGGACTACGTAAGTCATTTGTTTTATAATGTACTATTTTTAAACATAAAATCAATCAGTGCGTGGGAACCATATTATAATAGGGACATAGGGATCCTATCAATTCGAGTACTATATGATAGGACAGCAACAGCAAGAGCACTTTGCGAAAACCTTGCCATATAAAGGGTTAACAAGGTCACAAGCAATTATTGTTAAGAGCCCGTTCAAGTATTACGTCAGCTGGGTTAGGTGGCAACGCGAACGAAAGCAAAGGAAGTGAATGAAATTGAATCACTTCCAGTGCGGTTAAGTAAAGATGAAATTATTGTTGTATCGCCAGGATCTCAAATTAAACTCAAATTCTTCGAAAAAGGTAGTCCATTATCTAAATCGGAACAATGAAAATATTTGCGGTGACATGGCCACTACATCACATTTTTGTCGTATCAAAGGACCATATGGAACAGGACCAATGACTATTAGATTAATATTATCATGGAAAATCAGCATCTAGAGACAGGCTCCTGTCCATCATAGGCGAATGGAAAAAATATGGATTATTTTATATTTTGTGAATTTGAGAACGTTGTAGGCTTTGTAAGTAGACTATAGATTGGGAGACCATTTTCTATTTTGTTAAGTACCTGGTACTTGTTGACAGGCCTGCACTGTCCTTCCATACCTGTTAACACAGTAATTATAAAAGCCAATTTTTAAAAGAGTAACCGTGGACTTTCTTGTCGAGTCTTCTCCATAGGAAACAACTAATTGGAACCGTACACCTACCACGTAGGTTTCTGTGAAATAAATTATTTTGATTTGATTTGAATGGCTACCGAACACCACAAATGCAAGAGCTGCAGCCTGCAGCAGTATTTCAATGTTCTATTTCATTGTTTGATTTTAAATCTCAGAAATATTGATTGGGAAATTGGAGTTATCTATTATTGAACCCATTTCGTTGAAAACTCAAAAATCTTTGAAACTATCTCTTTTTAAACCTTTTCAGGATCAACGATAATGTGCTATGAATGCAACAGCGCCACCAACTCGATGTGTCTGGACGCCAAGCTGCCAGAAAACCTGAAGAGGAACTGCTCCGATCACGACCGCGGCGTCACCCACACCCTGTGCCGCAAGATCGTGCAGCATGTGGACTATGGAGTCAACGGCAGACAGCCAGAAAGCAGGGTTATCAGGAGCTGTGGCTGGGACGAGACCAAGTATAAGGTAAGGCTGAGAGGAACTGCTCCGACCACAACCGCAACGACACCCACATTCATGATCGTGAAGCATGTGCACTATGGAGTCAACGGCAGGCTGCCGGAGAGCAAGGTTATCAGGAGCTTTGCTAGGATGAAACCAAGTTTAAGGTAATGCTGCAAGAGGAGCTCTAGCTATCTTCCATATCGGATTATCTTTAAATAGCTTGGTCTCAGGTCTGATAGACATGATAGATATAATACACTCTGGCGATAGCGCAAAAGGGAGTCATAATTATGTTGTCTATGGCAGGCTGTGGTAAAAAGGGTAAATTTGGTTGAATTGTGTTTCTACTATAATTATTTTTCTAATATCCACAGCCAAGGCTCATACAAACAGTGCTTAAAACTCTTTTCTAACAAAGTAAGCTTCAATCAGCTTTTTAGGTATACCAGAAACGACCCATATCTGATCTACAGGAAATGCAAGTTATTACGTATTTCTCATCACCTTTAATTGTTTTTGATCATTAATTTATTCCTTTCTGGTTTTCCCAGGGTCAATGCTACCACCGGTCCGGCTACGGGGGTAGGCAGGAAGTGTGCTCCTGTCTCACAGACTTATGCAATGGTGCCCACGAGACCACAGTCACCACCGCCATTCTCGCCACCACTGCCCTTATGTTCGTCGGAAAACTTATCTGCCAATGAATTAATAATTTTAAGTAGTGGTTTTTTTAATCAATTAATAATTCCATAAGGAGTGGTGTTTGTCCGAATAAATCAACTCTTAGCAGACACGTTAGCGCTTTTATTGTTTCTCAGTCCAACTAAGGCCGCAACTCTGGTCTACAATGTAACCTAAGGACACAACCTGCTTTTTAGATAATTATGTTACAAAAGGAACGATGATGTTCAATCGAGTCCTTCGAGACCATCGATCTTGACAAAATCTTACAACAGCCACGGAAAGGTGCAGGATGGAACATTATAAACGGTGACCATTAGCATGACTATAGCGTGAGCAACCTACATGTGCAATGAGAATTGTATACAGATGGTAATTTAGATAGCTTTCTTCGCCAACGCAACGATGAAGTTATTAGCGAGAGTTACACAAGGATCATATAATTATAATTATGTCACAAGATATACACATCGTAGGGACATCGCTTCGGCACTTTTAATATAATGAATGATACGGAACTGCACGGAGTTTACATGCAAACATATGGCAGCTAGTTTCCACTTCAGAAAAGCAAAAATGGAAAACGTCAAGAAACAAATGAACAAAATCATATGGTTGGTTTCAATTATTTGGCAAGTCATACATTTTCCAACTTACATCGAAGGTAGTGAATAAAAATATAATGATTTTAAATGTTCAATTCGCAGAAATCTAGAAATTAAGCAATAGTTGTAGCGCTGGAATCATCCAAATCGAGTTAAATCATACTGGTTAATACGTAAGAATAAAAAATAATTGTTGTAAAACATAGACACGGATACTTTGACAATCACTTGGATAGGTATTATTTATTGTAATATGTATTGAGAGCAGGTATTTAAGAGGCTCCTGGGAAAGGACAAGGGTGCAAACAAATCGGTGAGTCCAATAAAAATATACTTATTTCTTAACATTTCTATGAAACTTTGGTTCCGACGTCAACGTTATGTAAGATTCCTAGCAACTGCAAAGTAGTATAGTATTTCCTCAATAATAACTACTGTAGAAGTAATAAAGTGCAAAAAAAAACATGTATTTTTTCATCAAATGTCTTGTTTTGTGATATCGGCAACGGACACCTACTAGATCTAGGTGAGATAATTCTCTTTACGTCACACTCGATTAAAATATTTTTACGTCTAAAATCAAACCCAAGTTTCATTTTTGAAAAAAAAAAAAAAACTTTCCTAATTATAGTTCAGTTTAAGCCGTCAATAGGATATCATCTTATGGTACGGCGAATTCCAAAAGAAAAACAGACAAATCATAGGTAATATTATAGTTTTTTTTTTTTAATGATATTATTATAGCGATAATCGAATCAATATATGTTCTTGGTTCGATGGCAGAATGTCGGCGCGTTGCTACTGTAAGGATTACAGTGATTATCAATTATTTTAAATGTTTTATTGAGCATGGGGATATGGTGGTTATAAAAGCACGAAGATATTTAACATACCATCATTTGTACCTACATGAATTTTAAAAATTTTTACGATTTTGTTAACAGAAACATCAGCACTTTGATAAATTTTTGGTTCAGACTTGTTCACATACTTGTTACGTTGTCTTTTCAGGTTTTCTGTCAAACTGACAATTAAAATTTCTGATCAAGCTCTACAGGTTTATATTGGAAAGCAAGATACCCGACCATGTTGCTCCACATCGAACAATAACATAATAAGATTTTCTGATGAATCTTGCTAAGCCGATGGAAAAGCAATGTTCGATGTTATAAAATGAACAGTGAATACATTTTTGAACAACCTTTGAAATAATACTCGAATCATTTGTAGATATTTGCGAGCCCAATGCAAGAGTATGGTGGGGGCGTGTCGAGTAAGACGGGGGAGTATCGGGACAGTGGTCCCGATGGGGGGCGAGATCGGGGGATGCCCCACCAGAGCGACAGCTACCAGACCCAGCATCAGTACGCCGTGATGCAGCAAAAGAACTATGGTACGTAAACGAAGAACCATGTCGTCTTATCTACTAGAACTACTGCTACTGCTGGCTAGCCATAATAACAATTGTAAGTTATTATGAAATAATTAATTAGATAGATACAAATATAAATTCGATGTCTTTGCAAGACTACACTCATCACTTTAAAAAACTATCGTAAGAGCAGATAGTCTCTTTATTGCAAGCACCCACACCAGCAACAAACTTAATTTTTGTCCGATATTTTATTTAAGGTGAATGGATAGTGGTAGACCGCGAAATTCATTTTTTTTTTACGTTTTTTGCAATTTGCAGGTCAGTGTCAGATTGTATCTTGATCAAAATATGATTCGCGACAATAACAGGTAGATATTTAGAGAATTTTATTCATTAGATGCATTCATTTCTTTCTAAGTTAGATTTCTACCACCAACCACTAATCTCTTATGGAAAAGTGTTAGTGGTAGAAATCTAACTTAGAAAGATGTATTAATTATTCTAATGATAATAATTCTCTAAATATGTACCTGTTATTGTCGCGAATCATATTTTGATCAAGATACAACCTGACACTGACCTGCCACTTGCAAAAAACGTAAGAAAATTTGAATTTCGCGGTCTCAACTACCCATTCACCTTAATTGTATATACTAATATTATAAATTCGAAAATAACTCTGTCTGTCTGTATGTTACCTTTTCACGCCTAAACCACTGAACAGATTTCGATAACATTTGGCAGAAAGGTAAATTGCATCACGGGGAAGGACATAGAATAGGTTTTATCCTGATATTCCTACGGGATCGACACTTATGCGGGTGAAACCGCGGGGCGCTGCTAGTTGTATATATGAATACCAATACAAAGCTTTTCTTAATTGTTGTCTATATTCTTACTAGTTCCTTAAATTGTCTGTTCATGCGCTATACTATTTACGCTTTCAGGGTGTTCCAGTAAAGATTTGTCCGACCAAAACATGGCGACTTACTGCCGTGTTGCGACCGGCATTTACGAAGCGACCGCATCCAGCCAACAGTACCAGAACCCAAGGTATAAACGCCCAGTCCACGGTGTTTTAGTCACATAAAATAAAAATTGAATTCCACCATTATTTCCAGATATAACAACCCATCGGCCCCAACTTTTAGTTCACCGCCTAATTCCCCTCTCGTTGGCCTTGTTTTTGACCCATCTTCACCCAACTACAGCGGACCTGGGATGATAGGAGGAAGATCAGATAACGATAGACGATCTCAGAGTTCCTGGTCCATCTCCAACCAAGAACCGATCGGCACGGGTGCGAAGAAGAAAATTGTTAAAAGTCAAGATAAACGCAACTCCTACAATGCCGACTCTCGATATCATGAGAGGTACAAGGACAACTCTGAAGTAGACCGGCAACGGAAGGAAAGAAACTTGACCTCAGAGTCCACTTCTAGCCTCGATTTCTTTGTAGAAGGAGAGAGAATGGTGTCGGAACTATGTAACATACCCGACTCACGATCGGATTCCAGTAATCAAAAGCAAAATCAGAAACAAAGTAATCAGGACGAAGACAAGAATAAGCCTTCCGTATCATCGGAAGTATTGCTCACTGCGCTAGATAAGATTGTAATACATGATCAAATCCCGAATCAAATCGTTCAACTGGCTGTGGAAGCCTGCACTGACGCTGAAAATATAGCGATTGCTCATCACAATAGACCTTGCTTTAAGAATATACACTCGATTTGCGCAAAAACTAGATCTAACGTACAAAAACCGGATAGCGCTGTCGCTAACCTGCATTCTCAAGGTATACCGTGGGTAATCAAAAACTTTATTTTCTCTTTTGTCCGAATTTTAGATGGCTGGAAAGGTGTCAAAGAACTGCTTAGTGAGAAGCACGACACATTTTCGAGAATCGAAAATAAATACTACAGCCCTAACATAAGAGAATGTTTCGTGCAATGGCAGGCTGTTACCAAAGAAATGTTGACTCACATCTATAAAACATTTAAGTGCCTAGATCATGGTTTTACTATGGAACAGAAAAGTTTTACACACAATTACTATTCCACCAATTCCGCCGCACCAAGGAATCAAAATCAGAACAAATTCCAACCAGCTAAATCGCATGCTAGTACTCCTCGGCCCATTAATGCTTCTCCGCAGCCGTTCAATGCTGTTCAACCACCATGGGTACAGAACCAAACACAAGCAGCTTCCCAGAGCTTCAACGAAGGACCATGGCCCGCACGATCAGGAGTCGCGTATAAGAAGTATCCTGTAGTGCCGCCGCCAAACTCTCACAACTTCTATCCTTTGAGCGACCAAACTGAAATAGACAGCTACCAGAAGACACCATATAAATGTGATCCGTGCAGTGTCCGTGAGTCAAAGCCACGACAATCATGGACTATCACTAACATTCCGGATTTTCGCGCTCTTGAAGGCATGTGTCACGCGGATCAACGAGAATTGTACGCTCAACTGAAACATAAAATGGATGCGGAACTCGGTAAAGCACCAGGACAACCGCTTCTAGGGAATATGCCTTGCGATTTGTTGCAACGCAGGGACATGGAATTGAAAGCCAAAATGATTCCTTTGAGCCATGTGGAAAAGACATTGATACCGAGTATGGCAGCGGCAGCCGAGATGAGGGGCTGCTACGTACAGAAGAATAATAGTTGTGGCGATACAAAGGAAGAGGCCGATTTTTTTGCGGCATGGGGTCAGATGGTCCAAAAAGAACCTAGCGATTTTTTAACTCATCACACTCACAACATTCAAATCCCATCAAATGTTGTGACGATTTCAAATAATATCTCTGGCCCCGTACAATTCCTAGACCCAGAAAATGATGAGTTTCACGAAATGTCAAAAGTGTATATGAAGCCCGGCAGTTACAAGGTGCCAATTAAGCCTGCAGATCCAATTTCTCCATTTGTACAAGGTGCAGCTCAGGATGCGGTGTACGACAGCAATGTAGGAGACGACATAGCGCTCAAAATGAAAGTTCCGTTTCCGCCTGTCACATTAGCACCGCAGCCGAAGTACAATCTTGAATCATGGCCCTGTTTGATGTCCAGACGCTCAGACGATATCTTTGGAGAAGATCAAAAGATTATACCCCGACATGGAATTCCCTGCTTGGATATGAGGGCCGCAGACTCGCTTGATCTCCTAAGCTCGATGACATCAGACCGCGCTTGGGAAGCGGCTAAACAGTCTGCACCCAAACTGATGGATTTCATTCATGAAGGTTCTAAGTCAGACACAGCCCGATTATATGACGCGTTAGGTCTAAGCGCGACTGACGAGTTCTCTGATGATTTGAAGCAAGTCAAACTTAGCATGGAGCAGAATGACGCGTGGTCTGCCGGGCTCAATCATTTTATGTCCAAAGATCTAACCTGTGTATGGAATCAACAATCAACCAAAAATGACTATATTCTAAGCAAGAATCAAGATCAATCAATTTTTACCGATGATACAATCAAACTGCTTGATTCTGAAACCAAATTACTTGATCCTGATGATCCGTTAGATATTCCTGACTGTAGGAATGACGAGGAAAAAAAGGAGAATACTCGTTGTCCTAACTTTGACCAATCCGGTAATTATGTACGAGATGAGAATCATAAGAAATCGAGTGGAAAACCAAAAGTTGCCGTGTCGGGAATGTGGTACCATCCGAAGAAGAAGAAGCCTTTGCCAACTAATACAGTCAAGAAGTTTGAGGCAATTGTGTCTAATCTGTCTCAAATCAACGAAGCTGCTTTTATTCAACATGATATGGACATAAAAGTGGTTAGTGTTAGCATTTTTTAACGCTTACTATATTTATATATATATAATTTTTTTCCTTGCAAAATATCTCTAAGGCTACTCTAAAATTTTCTTTTCTTTTCAGGCTCCTAGATTCTACGAAGTTGTAAAATATCCAATGTGTCTCCATGATATATCGACTAAACTCAAGAATTCTTCTTATAATGAATATGAGCAGGTTGTACAAGATTTTAGACGCATTTTCAACAATGTGCGACTTTACCTAAAGGTGAGACGTGGTGGATACCGCGAGACTAGTCTTAGCTCCTAGTATTTTAGTTACTTTCATAGTTTCATAGCATCATGTCTTACGGTATTTTGCTGTGGGGACTGTTTAAAAAATTAACATCATGACGGTTCCTTGTCAATATATATACGAAAACATTATGTACAGATGCTAGCACATCAAGATACTCGAAACTGTCAAATTTTCCCAATCAACTTTGAACCTTATGCTTTAAAGACAAAGTTGAAAATCTATTAAAGAAATTTGACAGATTGTTGACTGTACGTTCGAAAAAATTTACATCGTTTTAATTTAGAAATAGTAGAATATCAACCGCGTTTCAGACTGTCTAAAGTAAAAACTTCTTTTCGGTTACTGTGTAAAATGGTATGCTAGAATACCACTCGATATTCTTCAACTAAATGAGAATAAATTTAAAACATGCATTAAACGCACAATATGTAGACAAGCATATTACAACTTGGATGATTATATCGTAGATAAAAAAAATGCTTGGCTTAATGCTGGTCCTGCTCCACAGGCACTTGGTTTCTCTAGTTACTTTTTTTTTTATAAACCCGTTTCTGACTTTATGCTTATTTTTATTTTATTCAATCAAGTTTTAATTGTTGAATACTAAAATATTAAATATCTCTTCCTGTTGGTGGTAAAATTTTATTGATCTCTTAAATAAATGGCAAACTATAGTTTTGTATAATTTAGAAGCATTTTATAAAAAAATTAAAATGTAAGAACCATGGATCCGTTTATTATGATATTTCGATGTTGACTTGAAAGACCATGGCAGTTGAGAATATGTCATGCTCACTTAAATGTCTCTCTGACAGTGGCGCGTGTGTTGGATCATTCTGTTCCCTACAAAATGGTTGATCCACGCGTCATGTTCGTGAACAGGCGCCGTCGGTTGAGACAAGTCAAGAAGAAGTCAAATCATACTACTCAGTCGTCGTTTCAGCCGATAGACGTCCACTGCTGGACATAGGCCTCCCCCAATTTTGGGGGGGTTTGCCATAATCGCCACGCTTGGCAGGCGGGTTGGCGATCGCAGTATGGTATAATGGTGGAATGCATAGAGAACGCTGCTGCCCATTCTCCGGTACGACCATTAGTCGCCTTTTACGACACCCTCGGGAAGTAAGGGGTGGTGCTATTCTTTAAGTCCTTTACCACACAGACAGAACTACTCAGTAAAGGAGTATAAATAACAAACTGATTGCAAATTAAAATTATTCTCTCATATACACCAAACATTATGAAATATATATAATATAATATGGAGTATAGAAAATCAAATATAAATATGAGAATATGAAATAAATAATAAGTTACTTAATTTAATACTAATGAAAATATTTTTAATAATTTCATAATATTTACCTACATTATTCTTAGGCAATACATAAAATAAAAATAACTAATATATACACAAACATAATAATACATCCATAGTTACTTTCGAATTTATAAAAAAAAAACACTTTGTAAACTCTGTCTGTCTGTATGTTACCTTTTCACGCTTAAACCACAGAACGGATTTAGATGCAATTTGGCAGAGAGATAGATTGCATCCCGGGGAAGGACATACCATAGTTTTTATCCCAATATTCCCACGGGAGCAACACTTATACGGGTGAAACCGCGGGGCGCTCCTATTATACATATAAATATATACATAATTATACACCCAATTTATGATGAGGGGCCCGTGGCTAAATAATACCAGCCGCACAGTTCGATCTATCAGGTTAAGCTACGCTTGCCGCGGTTGGTCTGTGGATGGGTGACCATCTTTACATACCGAGACCCCTCCGTGCCTCGGAAAGCACGTTAAGCCGTTGGTCCCGACTGTCATTCGTGGATCTTTGACAGTCGTTACGGGTAGTCAGAAGCCCGAAAGTCTGACAACCAGTCTTACCAAGGGTATCGTATTACCCAGTAACTGGGTTGTGGAGGTCAGATAGGCAGTCGCTCCATGTAAAATACTGGTATTCAGCTGCATCCGCTTAGACTGGAAGCCGACCCCAACATAGTTGGGAAAAGGCTAGGCAGATGATGATGACACCCAATTAATGTTGAATTGCTTGAATTGCTACTTAGCCCTCTTCCTCTCTCCTAATTTTGCTGTGCCCGACACCATATCGATCTTTTACTTTATTATAGCATCTATGTAATACGAATGCAATAAATAATTGAGTATTGAGACTAGTCATCTCTTGTTTTTTTTTTACATTGGTCTCACTATAGAAGCAACAAGAATAATTTCTGACTGACGAATTATTTAATTTTGACAATTCAAAAGTGCCTGTTAATGGTTTAATTGAAATTAACGCTTTGAGTTTGAGAGTAAAAGAATTTAGGTGCATACATTCTTTATAAATTCTGGAGAAAAAGTGATAAACAATGTTTCTTATTTACAGAGCTGTCCAGATCCTACGATGAAGAAGAACGTAAACAAAATCTCGAATGATTTCGAGAAAATGTTGAATGAAGAGTTTCAAACCAAATGGGAATCCAAGTCCAAGGCCCAGGATGTCGTCGAATCACAAAACAACACCCACAAAAAGGATGAAAAAGATTCTGACAACAACGCTGAAGCCAAACACGAGGATAATAAGAAAAACGACCCTAAAACGAGTGCAGACGATAAAAAGTAAAACGGCACTATGTTCAATATATCTTTTGGTGAGGCTCTGGTAAAAATCTTCCTGTCACGAGGAACACTTTCGCCATTAAAATTTTGCGAGTATTATTTTTTTTGTTAACCAATTTTTTATTTATATATTTATTTGTTTCAACGACGAGGTCGTCCAAAAGATGGTTACTCACGTCACCCATGCAATCATCATTCTGTCTAGTACGATTCTGAAAGTGGTCGATACTATGAATAGGTTTAAAATAAGCAACCTCTAGTCAAATAGAAAATTATTTTTTAAACAAATGTCAGTGACGTTATCAGAACTCATAATACATAAGATTATCAATTTAATATGTAAGTGCTTGCCAGTTTTTCGAATGGACTTTATTAGACTCTTAACGGAGCAAAACTCGATTCGTTCTCTATTGTTTTTCTCGTCTTCTTTCCTTGCGCGATTAGTTTTTAATTTCGTTTTGTATATTTCGATTTTCTTATTTCTTCCAATGCTTCATTATATAATAATAATAATCCGTATGGATTTATGTGCAGAAAAACAAATTTATGTTTTGATGCGACGTCAGTTGTAATTTAGTTTCTTTGGCCCACGATTCCCAGACACAACATGTCCATATCTGATGCAACGAACACGCCATGCCAACAATAGGTATTAGTTCTTTTTATATCTCTATCTGTGATGTATGTTTAGGTAAAAGTTGATAATTTGAATCGTTTTTCACGCTTAATTACTAGTTGTACGATTCTCTTGAAACGTGTAAATAGAAAGGAGTAGATGTGTAAAAATTGAACCTAAAAGTTTAAGTTGTCTTGGAAACCCTGCGCCATGCCATTAATTAATAATTGTACATTAATATTTTTACAAAAAAATGCGTAAAATTGTTTCAGAAAAAATATGTTATATCGAGTGGTAAGAAGTTCGGTACGCAAATAAATAACATTGAATTAAACTGTTATTTGAAAAGTTAGAATGGAACTTCTTACTGGTCGACCGTTTGATTCAAACCTACTGTCTTTATTATACCTAATTTATGTTATGTACGTGCAACAATATTTTGTATCTAATTTGTTTCGTTTGGTGTTTCACGTTGGTATTTAAATATATTTTTAAAGTAATTTTTGAGTCCATTTTACCTGCCATAGAAATAAGTGAATTGCTTACGTCAACGTTTGATTGTATATTTCGGCAGTAATAGAGGTGGGTTATGTGATTAAATTCAAAATTTTAAATTTGACGAGTGACGTTCGAGTTAATTTTAAGTATTCGTTAAGTTGTGATTTTATTATTTAACTTATTTACCTAAAATTATGGCAAGGAACTCCTATGATAATAAAAGAGTTAATTTTTTTTTTGTCGTTTACATTTGCTCCTACACTACCTAGTTCCCCAACCTTACATTTGCTCCTACACTACCTAGTTCCCCAACCTTATACTTAGGCCGATTTTAGAGTCGCGCTGAGCGCACGCTGACCGTCGGCGCTGACAGCCTGAAACGTATGAACTTCTAGGGAGCGTTTTAGAATAACGCGTAGCTATCAGCGCGTGCGTTTCATACGTTTCGGCTGTCAGCGCCGACGGTCAGCGTGCGGTCAGCGCGACTCTAAAACCAGCCTTAGGCCGTGCGCTAGAAATTTCCCGTTAGTACCACCGGTGGTGGTACTAGTGGGAACAATGGAAACCTCGCGCTACACGGTCGCGTATATGTTTTGAAAAATATGAGCAGCTTACACGGCCCGGACGGGGTTCAAACGCGCGGCGGCAGGCGGGTGAACGGTCAGACACGGCGCGGGCACCCCGCTCACGCGCCAGTTCTGGCTAGTTGCAATAAGGCCGTTTACACATTATGCCGTAGCTTGCAGCGGTACCGCTACCGCCGCGGGTCATAGCACACGTATCAAATCGGGAAGGGATCAGCACCGTATCGCCTTTCGCCTCGCCGTCAAACGCGTCAACCTAGCGTAAGCACGTAACCAAAGCGGATCAGAAGCTCCGATACGTCGACTCGGCTACGGCTAGGCGACGCCGCGCTTACGGCTCGTCGACCGCTGGTTGATCAGGCAGGCCGCGGGAGGGGTGAGAGGGGCAAGGGTGGACGAAGAGACGTAAGCTCGGGTACGGAGAGACGTAAGCACGGGGACGACGAGCCGTAAGCGCGGGGACGACGAGCCGTAATGCATCGCACCGCGGTGAGCTTGTCCCGAGGCGAGGCGATTACGTTACGATTCCGATTAGTGTAAAAGTGAAAGAATACTGAACGGCTCGAGTGGATACAGTGCCGATCCCTTTCGAAACGCGGTGCGGTGCGTTATGGCTCGTCGTCCCCGCGCTTACGTCTCTTCGTACCCGAGCTTACGTCTCTTCGTCCACCCTTGCCCCTCTCACCCCTCCGGCCTGCTTGCTGTACCATCAACCAGCGGTCGACGAGCCGTAAGCGCGGCGTCACCTAGCGGTACCCGAGTCGACGTATCGAAGCTTCTGATCCGCTTTGGTTACGTGCTTACGTTATGACGCCTGTTTGACAGCGAGGCAAAAGGCGATACGATGCCGATCCCGATTCCGATTTGATACGTGTGGTATGACCATTAGTTATTCTTGGAGTTGTATGAACTCTTACACATGGCGCCGCGGCGCGGCTGCGCGGAGGTGAGTTTTGATAGGTCTGATATGATAAATTATGTATATAATATTATTATGATCAAAGATCATGGCAGTAGAAAATATGTACGGCTCACTGATGCAGATGGTGGCGCGTGTGTTGGATCATTCGGTTCCCTACAAAATGGTTGAGCTAAACTGATTGATGGTGCTGATCCACGCGTCATGTCCGTCAACGGCCGCCGTCGGTTGAGACTCTCATTTATCATCATCTCTTATGTTTAATCTTATGTTTTGAATTGTTTCTTCATTTGTTTTTTTGTTACATTGTTCTCACATATAGAAGCAACAAGAATAATGTTGGTACCCAGGATTTTGTAATATCTTGATTTAAAAGGGTGTCCTTGGAGTTTCCTGCCCGTTCTTCTCCATAGAGATCTATTGTTTTGCAATGGGCAACTAGCTTCAACTTTCTACCTAACTGACCGACTTTTGACAATTCAAAAGTGCCTGTACAGTTTAATTGAAATAAATTCTTTAAGTTTGAGTTTGACAGCCACGGATACCTAGGGTTTCTTTAGCAAAGTTTACCCAAAATTCTCGGTACCTTTAAAAAAATTACAACCGTCTTTCGTCATCAGTCAAAAGCCACACATCCTCATGGGTTTTGACCTTTGTGTATTGTCAATGTGCGCTTTTATAATTTCCAACATGACGATATTCGGACGTCCACGTCACGGCATCACGGCGTGTTATAACAGGGTTATTCCGTTTTCCACCCTAAAATCAACCAAAATCCTCCCTAAGGTACGCGGTACGCGGAAACGCATGTCCGGGAATCCATTCTAGGCCTAGTACCTAGTCGCCGTATAAACCTGTCTATACCGGAAGCTTGTGACTCGACCTCAGATCAGGGGCTTAACTTTCTCTATAGTCTGATTCACTTTACATTTCTATCGTAAATTCATGATGTAGATGAACTATCAGGGAATTCTACTTAAACAAACTTACTCACAAAAGTATGATTTTTCCAACCCATAGATATCGATATCCGTGTTCCAGCCATTCTGGTAAGGAGTAGGTATTTTTATTTTTTATGAGTCAGTCGAACGTATATGCAACAATTGGATGAGCCATCATTACCACATTCATTGTACATGCATAGCATAATTATTATTATAGGTACCTACAATATTTTTTTAACTGGGACATCCTGGGAAAATCCTTGTCCTTAGGAGATACAGGGTAGAACACTTTAGGTCTTTTTGCATGAAAACTTTTTTGGCATACTTTCTTAATTTTTTGGTACAATGCGTGAGTTGTCCATGTCAATGAGTAAAATTTACCCTTTTTAGGGTTCCATACCAAAATGTGTCTGTCACAGCTGGATATCTCAAGAACTACTAATGCTATCAATTTGAAATTTAGAATAGTTGATTAATTGATGACGTTTGCCCAAATATTTCGCAAATAAAAGATTTTTTTTTGCAACGTACTGAAAGGTGGTCTTGAAAATTCGAAGTGGGGCTACTAGGGCATGTGGGGCATCACATGAAAGAGCGCTGTTTGCACATTCTCAGACATTTTTCTTTTTTTTTAGGCCGCATAGTTTTCGACTTTATAAAAATGTAAAGAAAAATCTGAAATTATTCTGTGATAGAAGTTTATACATATAAAGATTACAGAAAAAATAAAACCGTCTCTAAATAGCATACTTTTTCAAAAATCAACAAAAATGACATTAGCTCCACTATCGGTCAAGAGATGGCGCAGACCTAAAACTACAATATTCTATACCGTAGTGTTAAAATTGTCTGACAAATAGAGCCCTTGCCGATGAAAATTTTGAAACATTTCACGTTTCACAATATGTAAACGTAAAATATTTTTTTTCACATTTCTATGGCACTAAAGTTGACCAATTTTTTTTTAATGCCGATCACTTACTTGCAATTGGAACGAAAAAAATCTGGACAGCAGAAGTTGGTCTCCATAATCAAAAGAAGGTATTCACTATACTATACTATATTCCCATGGGATCGAAACTTATGCGGGTGAAACCGCGGGGCGCAGCTAGTCTAATCATAAATCTGTGTTTGTTCCGAATATCCATACCACCGTATCGATGAATCTTGTTAAAAAAACTTTTGCCTTTCAATTTAGATGAAACAACCAAGTTGAATCGTGTACCTACCGTTAACATAAGAACCATTCTATGAGGGCTCTACCTTTTATCTCAAAGCGCATCAATTTGTTTCTAATTAAAAATATTTTATTACACATAAACCGACATGGGCACTTATGGAACGCCAGAAGGCCAGAAGTCCTTTGGAGAAGAGCCGGCAAGAAACTCCGCGGTTAGCCAAGGTGCGCACGGGCACGTGTTTCCCGTGCCGATTTTTTTTCGCGCACTGGTTTTTAACGCACTGCAATGCGCCGCGATGCGCTCTGTCGGATTCTCAACCCTCGGGTCAACACCAAGAGTTGAAAATCCAGTGCTCGATAACATCCCATCTTTGCCGCCGTGAAATTTTTATCGCGTATAAGAATATAGGTATGTGTGCGTACTTATGACTTTGCAGGATGGGAAGTCATCAAATGACCCCTCCCGCTCTGGGTGGAGCGGAAGGGAGTATCAGACTCTTACTGACTAAAACCCACCCGTGTTCCTTCCTTAGCCCTTTATGTTCCGGGGCAGCGGTGTACATAATAAAGAGTATTCTGTTCTAACCCTTTCGGACAATCCCGCTGACCTGCGTACATATGCTTACTCTTTTAAAAATAATTGGCTTATAAGTACAACGTTGGTTGAACCGTGTATCGTGTTCTTAATAAGTACAATAAAATGCGTCACCCAAGGGGTTCAAATTTCCGATTATCCTGCAATAAGTCATCATGCATTTCCGCCAAACATGTGCACCTTAGAATGCCTTCGATAAAAGTAGTTCATAAAAGAAGCGATTTTTTGCTTAGATTTAGTAGACATCTTTCTAGTATTGTGTGTGGTTGTTTGAGAACGATTATTTGTGGAATAAAACTTTAGTGTTATTTGGAAACAATATCATAAATATTGTAAGTACAATACGCGCCACGAAAGCTGATTATCATTTTTTAATAAATATTATAATACTAGCTTCCGCCAGCGACTCCGTCCGCGCGGATGTCGGTCTTCGCGTGGATGGTTTATTTCTCCATTTTGAATAACTCTTACAATGACATCTTATAAATATCTATTGGACCCAAATACGGCTAAGCCTATAATAATTAAGGAGATCCCTCTATTGAGCTACTGCTGTTGAGCTCGCGTTCTGTAGTAAGTATTTTTTTCATAGTAATTCCGACCTTGGTAAGTAGCATGTAGCAGTAAATTACTGACAGTGACGAAAAGTTTGCAATAATAAAAAAGTGATCGTGACAATGCGACAGAAAGTTAATTGAGAGCTTCAGCATACACAACATTGTTAGTGAGCTCGTCCGGAATATGAACATGAAGATTTCTTGGACTGCTCACACGGGAAAGAGCTACGTAAAGTTGCCCGTGTGAAAAACAACTCGCGGTAAGATCTACGCCAGCAACTCCTAGGGTCTGACCTTGAGCCTTATTTATTGTCATGGCGTAACACAAAGCCACAGGAAACTGTATTCTCTTAAATTGAAATGGAAAATTATCCACTACGGGTAATGCAACGTGTGTTCGCGGTTCTACAGAACAACGCCTATGAATAAAACCGAAAAATAAGATTTTTTTTTCTACGTATTTTTCCAGGATAAAAAGTATCCTATTTTATGCCCAGGATAATAAGGTATAATTATACCAAGTTTCATCGAAATCGAACCGTTAGTTTTCACGTGATGCCTGCATATACAGACAGACAGACAGACAGACAGACAGACAGACAAAAATTTTTTTAATCACATATTTGGGTTTGGTATCGATCCAGCAACACCCCCCGCTATTTATTTTTTCAATATTTTCAATGTACAGAATTGACCCTTCTACAGATTTATTATATGTATAGATTGTTAAGAATTTTAATCTAAGTGTCATCGATAAATCCCTGAATAGATATACACATTATGGGTACCTAACTATTTCGTACACGACTTACCTGCGCAAGCTTCCCACTCCTGAGCTCGTCAAGTGTCATCTTTGGTTTTGAAGTATTTTCACTTCAAAACCAAAGATGACTTCTTGGACATTTTTTGAGATGGGAAAAAACCATTGAACCCGCGTCACTGTTACCGCAAGCGACACCGCGCATGTTTTGTTTATAAGACGATTAAAAAAATACCAGTTCGGCTGTCCTCGGGGTGTGATGGCAAAGTATTATGTTTGTGTTCTGTTTTCACTTCTATCGGCACTACCGGAGTGCCACTGTTTTTTTATCTTTTTATTGCTGAATGGGCCTGCTCATGACCTGGATTACGCCTGATGGATGAGGTCTATGACTGAACGAGCGTGCCCAGAAGATGACACTTCCATTTCATTAGAATTCGGTTCTAATGCTTTTAAAAGGTTTATTTTAAGGAAAGGATCGGCAGGTCCCAAAATGATTACTCAGGAAAGCTTTTAGCAAAGTAATAGTTTAGTTAGTCATCACTTCTGACGATAGTTAACTACAGAATTAAGTAACAACGCTAGCAGTTATGTCTATAATACTTCGTAAACCATGATTAAACCTAACGGTTACTTAGCTAATATACAAATGCACAATCAACCAATAATATTCCCATTCCTGGGACACAGAAGAGACAGGGAGGGGTGGGTGAGAGGGAGTGGGCCGTAATCCACCACGCGGGCCCAGTGCGGGTTGGTAGATGACATCTTCGAATTTTTGGTTCTAGGACATGCCGATTTCCTCACGATGTTTTCGTGCACCGTTTTGTGAGCAGTGGTAATGAAATAATTTATACAAAGGAAAGCGCCTGTCTGGGTTCGAATCCATGACCTACAACACGTAAGTCGCGGCTGTTAGCACTGGGCCACCACTGTTCCCGCAGCGTAACTAATATGTAAAAGACAGTCATCTGCCTAGCCTTTTCCCAAGTATGTTGGGGTCAGCTTCCAGTCTAACTGGATGCAGCTGAATACCAGTATTTTACATGGAGCGACTGCCTATCTGACCTCCACAACCCAGTTACTGGGTAATACGATACCCCTTGGTAAGACTGGTTGTCAGACTTTCGGGCTTTTGGCTACTCGTAACGACTGTCAAAGATCCATGAAAGACAACCGGGACCAACGGCTTAACGTGCTTTCCGAGGCACGGAGGGGTCATGGTATGTAAAGATGGTCACCCATCCTCAGACCAACCGCGGCAAGCGTAGCTTAAACTGATCGATCGATCTGTGCGGCTGTTATTATTTAGCCACGGGCCCCTCTGAAAAGACAGTAAATAATTTAATTGAGAACAAGAAAAAACCTAAACAGTTGCTAAGGAAAAACGAGTCGGACTTGCGCACCGAGGCTTCCGTACCATCATACCTATGTTTTTAAATTTTCTTCAGAGAATTTTAACACAGTGTTAAAATTATATGTATATTGCAGTTTTATGTCAGCGCCATCTCTTGACCGATAGTGGAACTAATGTAACTTGTTGATTTCTAAAAAGGGTGCTATTTAGAGACTTTACATAAACTTCACATAGAATTATTTCAGAATTTTCTCTTTGCATACTTCGGAGATAAGGGGGGACGGACGGTATTTTTTTTTTAATTCATCAAAAACTATGAGGCCTAAAAAAAAAAAAAATGTTTGAGAATGCAAACTGCGCTCTTTCATATGATACCCCCACTAATAGGGCCCCACTTCGAATTTTTCAGACCCCCTTTCAGTCCCTGTTGCAAAAAATATACATATATTTTTATTTCTTTCTTATTTGCAAAATAGTTGGGCAAACGTCATCTAAAACTATTCTAAATTTCAAGTTGATAGCATTAGTAGTTTTTGAGATATCCCGCTGTGACAGACAGACAGACAGACTTAGTCTCACCATAAGGGTTCCGTTTTTACCATTTCGGTGCGGAACCCTAACAGAGTACGTACGAAACTACTTTACTATGGTAATTTAAAAGGCTATGGGCACTAGATTTTTACATTTTATTATATTTTACTCCCATTTGCCTGCTTGGTATTCAATCTAGGAGTATCGGTCAGTAAACCGCACGCATTAGCGTCCGCGGGCTGCTCGCAGATCACTTTAAATCATTTCAACTACCAATCCGCGAGTAGGGTAATTGCACCAGTACCTGAGAGTGCACAAAAAAATTCCTGCTAATTCTTTTGAAGCTGTCTCTAAAAGCTACGAATGTCCAAAAACTAATAAAATAAACGATGAATTAACAAACGAATTAACAAATAATGGGGTGCATTACCCAAAAAGAAAATACTAACCTCAGCTCATCACAATGAAAAGCAATTTAATACAATTACACACATTTATGTTAGTATTTCTAGTCAAAATATAGGGAACAGCTGATTTTTTTTCGCGATTTCAGGTTTGGTCCCACAGTAAAAGTTGTTCATAATGATGAGTACAAGACCTCTTAAGAGCTTGTTAATGTTTTACCAATAACCCGGTATAAATAATTTATCAATCTTTAAGCATCACTATCCCGCCTAAATATCAATACGTTTCGTCATTAGCTACATAATTCGAATCGAATAACTAATTACTTATAGTCGCCAACGTCATCCTACGAAGCAATAGTCTACGCTACGCGCTGTGCGCTACGCCCATTGACTACGCCATCTTTTCGTAGCACGTAGCGTACAACGACATTTTAATAACATTAATTTAATAGTTGATTATTGGGGCAGCAACCTTGCTATGGAGATTGTAACGGTTTTCTAGTCTTCTAGACCTCTTAGGAATATAAATGAGTTAATCGCGGATTGTACGCGGACGCGGTAATGTACTGACCATAGATAAGTAGATAAACCATTTACATAAATATACAATTAATACACCACCACCCTAGATATTTAAGTAAAGGCAGTACCTAGTGTACCTACTTTATGTTGACATAATCTGATTTCCTAAAGGTCAAAGAGGTCAGATTATACGGTCGCGATCTTCACCGGTAAATCTGAATTTACCATATTAAAGGATGAAGACACAATTCGTTTCTTCATCAAGGCAAGATTCACTTGGACACGACGATTTACTTGTGACTTTGGTTTAATAACTAAAGCTACAAATTCAGGGTATTCCTCGAAACGCACCAACTTTGAAACGCACCAACTTTGAAACGCACCAAATGAAACGTCTATCGATATCATTTATTGCGAATCCTTCATGATCTTCTCTTTGTTTCATCGTTGATGCATTTCGAGGAATACATTTTTTTCTTCGAGGAATAGGTACTTTTGATGCGTTTCAAAGTTGGTGCGTTTCGAAGAATACCCCACAAATTCGGGGCAGCGTTTCTTGCAGCGTGCAGCGGTGTGTTTAATGGAATTACCTATGTAATAACTCGCTGCACGCTGCTAGAAACGCCCCTCCGTGTTTGCGGCCTAAGTAAGTTCATTCACAAAATCCGTCAAACTTACACATAGACCGTACACCATAATATATAGGTAATGGATGACAGAAATCTAATATTCTACGGAAACTGGAAGCTGGGTAGCAGTAAGCCTATTCTAGTCACATCTGTACTCTAGCCCCCTGTCTAGGGGGGTGCCCAATGCCTAAGTCGTAAGATTTCAATCATTGGCCTTATTCGTTTAGGCATTGTCTTTTCTTCTGCTAATAAACTCATAGCTCACCATATATATATGTTTTGGACTGAATTAATACCTGCTAAAATAAATAAAGAATTTTAATTGCAGTTTAATATATTTTTGAGTTGTTATCGGCAAATGACACATTAAAACTACATAAGTAGGTACACACTATTTGCAATGGAATGACTAACAAAGGGAAATTGAATATTTGCGGTTACGAACTTAAAAAAAATAGATATTACTCACCAGGGCTCAGCAGGCCAAAGACCTTAACCACACAGATAATCGTATTTCATATTTAAAAATAACGTCTAAAGGTACAAATAAGTTCCTTTCCCGCTAAAACGCTTGGTTTCCACAATAATTAATGTCAATTTATAACGCGTTGTCGTCCTACGGTTACAGCCAGTTTAGGAGAAAGTAAAAGCAAATCTATTTGATTCGGAAGAGCGTTAAAAATTGTCGACATTTCCCTTCAGTTTAACGCAGCCGACATCGAGTGCGGCCATTAGTACAATTGTTTTTGTAAAATAATTTTTCCCGCGGTTTAATTTGAAAACAGAAACAATTTTCATCTGTGGTTGGTTTGAGTGATTTGTTTTTTAAATTCGGTTTTACGGTGCGCAATTGTGTTTTGTAGAAAATTATGATATTAAAAACTATAAAAAATATTGATGGATTTTTAAAATAAATAGTGTGTTGTGGTTTTATAAAATGGTTCTCGTGTTAGTTTAAATTAATTACAAACGTAAGTACTAACATTAAATTATTAGGAAATAAATTGTTCCACCTAAATATTTCCTTGACTTTATGTAGGTAATCTCTCATCAACTGATTCCATAATAAATATTAACTTAGGTGTTGAAGTTTTAATGTGTTATCAAAGGTAGCGTTTAGTCAATCCGCCCCTAAGACAACCTACTGACCGAGATTATAATAAAAAAACTGGGCAAGAGCGAGTCGGACTCGCGCGCCGAGGGTTCCGTACCATCATATCTTTTTAAATTTTCATCGGGGAGGCCTATATTCGTCAGAGAATTTTAACACTGTGCAGTGCGATGTAGAATATTGCAATTTCATGTCAGCGGCATCTCTTGACCGATAGTGGAACTAATGTAACTTTTTTTGATGATTTCTGAAAAAGTGTGCTAGTTAGAGACTTCGTTTTATTTTTCCTGTAATCTTTACATAGACTTCTATCCCTGTATATTTACATATATTTTTATTTCTTTCTTATAAATTTGCAAAATAGTTAAGCAAAAGTCATCTAAAACTATTCCAAATTTCAAGTTGACAGCATAGCAGTTCTTGAGATATCCAGCTGTAACAGACAGACAGACTGAGTCTCACAATAAGGGTTCCCTTTTTACCATTATGGTATGGAACCCTAATTAGCAGGATAAACAAGTACTTAAGTACCTACTTTTTTAATACAAAGCCACAATTTCTACTACTTCTCATAAAAATATACATTCTCTAATCTCTGACAATCTCTTTAATCAATAATTAATTTGTAATTGCTAGTTACCTTGTTTGTGCCGAATAAACAATTTTTATGTTGCTTAGTAATAATCTGGCCTAAAAAGGCCACTTTGGCAGAATCATAAAAGGATAACATAATGGACAGTTAATCGTTAAGTTAATCGTATCAAATCCCATTTGTGAAGCATTTTTCATTATTTTTTTTTTCGTCTTTGCTAAAATACCAATCAATCCGATCCAAATCCAATCCCAATCTCTTTGATTATACCTACGTAGTGCAGCGAAACAGACGAAGACAAAAAGAAAAACACAGTCCGTGTTTTTCTATATGTCTTCGTCATATTACGATTCATAATGTTATCCTTTTATGATTCTCCAAGGTGTCCTTTTTAGGCCCCCTGGAGTGGCGACCGCGTACCGGAAGACGTAGCGTTGGAAGGTCTCCCACAAAGTGATCCGACGACCTTGTGAAGGCCGCAGGAACCCGTTGGATGCGAGACGCACAGAACTGGTCGAAGTGGAGGTGCTTGGGGGAGGCCTATGTCCAGAAGTGGACGTCTTTCGGCTGAAATGATGATGAGATTTATCGATATTCATTACGTCTGCAGTATCGCTAGCTAATTCAATTTGACCTTGTATAAACAAAAATTCGTTAGTAACAAAGAGATTTAAGAAATAATTTAATGTCTTTGGTTAGTAAGTAAGCTCATCACTTGAGATTGAGAACGGCTTGACCGAATTGGATATTTTTGTTTGAAACTGTTCATGATAGTCTGAATTAGGTTTTTAAGAAAAGAAAAATTGGAAAAGTTTCCTGGTTTTTGTTTTATCGAGAACAACTAAACGTCGTTTTTAGGGTTCCATACCCAAAGGGTAAAAACGGGATCCTATTACTAAGACTCCATTGCACTGTCCGTCTGTCCGTCTGTCACCAGGCTGCATGATCTCATGAACCGTGATAGCTAGACATTTCTCTTGCCGCTATAACAACAAATACTAAAAACAGGATAAAATAAATATTTAAAGGGGGCCCCCATACATACAACAAACGTGTTTTTGTCGTCGTCCGACTCGCACTTGGCCAGTTTTTTTTCATATAAATTTGGGTAGGACAACGTCTTTCGTTAGCTACTAGCAAATAAATAACTTCAACGAAACAATAGGTGAACTCAAAATATTTGCATATACGAGTATTGTCACAGCCATTACTTCTGTGACTCACACCCTTTGTGTTCACTTTTGTTATACTGGGTTATTGGTAAAACAGTAACAACCTCTTAAGAGGTCATTGTACTCATCATCATGAACAACTTATACTATACTTTTACTAAAATCGCGAAAAAAAAAATTTGCTGTTCCCTACATTTTGACGAGTTTGAACATAAATGTAGGGAACACCTGATTTTTTTTCGCGATTTCAGTTTTGTCCCATAGTAAAAATTGTTCATAATGATGAGTACACAGAACAGCAGAACATTAACAACCTCATAAGAGGTTGTTAATGTTCTACCAATAACCTGCCGTATAGGTACAGTCGAAGAATTAAGAGCGTTTACGCCGAACGGCATTTCATACAAACTTTCAAGCCCTTTTTTTTTCGAAGTAAATCAACCGATTTTAATGAAACTTCGTACGTATAACCAAAATACAAAGGTCTAAAAAGTTAGTAGAGAACATTTTCGAAAAACAGTGTTACAGCCCAATTAGACCGATTTTAAACTTTCCATAGAAACAGATATTTCCAGTTATCTTTTTTATATAAGACATTTCGAAAATGTTCTCTACTAACTTTTTAGACCTTTGTATTTTGCTTATACGTACGAAGTTTCATTAAAATCCGTTCATTAATTTCGAAAAACAAGGGCTTGAAAGTTTGTATGAAATGCCGTACGGCGTAAACGCTCTTAAAAAAAATGTTTTCAGTTTCCCGTCTAGCTTTACTCTCTTAGGGTCTAAACAGACGGACTGCATTTGTACAGCATGACAACTGCAACTTCACAGTTTGGATGCAGTTGACATAACTAGCTGTCAACTGCGGTGCTATTCTGTAAAAATCTCACCGTGAAATCTTAGGAGAAGTGAGCGTGGAGTGAGCTGTCAATAGTGTCAATTCCTAGCAAAACCAAACTCGCTTCACCTAAGTTTTCACGGTGATATTATTACAGAATCGACTGGCTGCATCTAAACTGCGATATTGCAGTCCGGCTGTAGGAACCCTTAGAAAAGCGAATGAACAATAAACAGTCACACAATAACGCCTGCCCAAATTCAGAGCGTTTTTGAAACTTTACACAATGTCAAATATTGGTGAAAACGCTTTTTTTTACTACAAATTTTGTAGAAGACGGAACCACTTTCCTAGAAAACCAAAGCTTAACTTAGTAGGTACATTAAGTATTCCTTGCTGCGCCCCGCGGTTTCACCCGCATAAGTGTCGATCCCGTGGGAATATCGGGATAAAAGTAGCCTATATTTAAAATGTTAATCCAGGGTGACAGCTACCTCCGTACAAAATGTTATCAAAATTGGTCCAGCCGTTTGAGCGTGAAGAAGTAACAAACATATAAACACACACACACAGACACACACTCAAAAACTTTCGCCTTTATAATGTTTGACTGATTTATGACTTAACCACAAATATAGATATACCTAGATAACGCACGTATCACGAACTGTATGAAAACCAAGCGTGCCATTTTTTGACTACCTACTATGACGTCACAAGCTCGCGCTCTCGCTCACACTTACCCAGCCAGCAGTACAAAGGACTGAGCGCGAAAGGGGCGGCTTACGATTTGCAATCATAAGTTGGTGCAATTTTTGGCACGCGAAGTAGTTACTCTTGCGTTATCTAGGTATATCTACATATATCTGTGGACTTAACGGACGCATCGCGGCCATTTGCACAGTCAGAAAAACAAAATTTAATATTGCCCCAAAAATACTGCTCCATCTATCCATTCCCAAACTGTACAGGAAAAACAAGGGACAAAAAATATAGGACAGTATCAGCAAATGAATAATGTAGGTAGTCGTAAAATGAAACAAAAACGTTTAATGTTCTCGATAATCTTCCGCAAAGATAATTAAAAAGATTTATTACAAGGGAAGTATGCGATTGACTTCGCTTGATGTATCGAATGGTTCCTGAGCATAACGATCGATACTTGGACATATTTTGATCTAAATCACCTATAATTGCAAAAAAAAAAATGTTGATAGTCTGTGGTTGGATACATAAATGTCAATTGTACCGGGAGTACAATTGACATTTACCGGAAGAAGTATCTGCAAGTACTATAAAAGTAGTACTATAAAAGTAGTAAGAAGTAGTAGTAGTATCTCACCTGTGCCTAACCCTTTGGGGAATACAGACGTGTGATGTTATGATGTGAATTGTAACTATAAAGGTACCGCTCGTTGCGCGACTTGTGGTGCCTTTGTGTCGCGGGCGATTTTATCGCGTGTCGCGCCTGTTTGAAGGAGCCTTTACACTGAATTAGGTGTTGCAAAAGTTTTTCAAAATTTGCTAAATATATAAAGATACGATATTAATTATTGCAATTCCTAATGATTTTTATAGTGGTGCATCAGGGCTACGTTTCGTAATGCGAAGCATTAAATATAATAGGTACGAGTAAATGTAGAGGCTTTAGGCTTTACGATCGAACAAAAATGTTTGCCTCCTTTCTGCAACTGTTTATATCGTTATACTCCTGCTAGTACACAGAACCTACTTAATTTATATATATCTCTGTATAGGTAATTTAATGAGGATTATATGTGTACTTTTCAAAAATTGAAATGCAGTGGAAACGAAAAAGATATTAAAAATATTAAAAAAAATCCCGTGCGTTTTGTTTGTGCAGAACTAGTTTTTCTTTCTTTCTTTTCTATCCGTCAATCAAGTGTGAAACCTGAAAGCATTTAGCTTGCGAAAAAAATAATTTTAATAGATTTCTTTCACCCTTAAGAGGAACCCTATTGAAAATGGCTCTTTTATTCATAAAATTGACTCCTGCTTCGGTTTGTTCTTGGTGCAAAGATCCGATCCCGATCTGGAACCCTTTCTACGACAAATACGGTACTAGAATTGAAATGGTACAGAAGAAGTTCTAACGATCAATGAACTATAAGTGCTTCCAATCAAAGGTTCCTTACGTGCAGCTATTGAAACGGTATGGTGTACTGGATTTGGGATCTAGGCTACTGTTACTTGATGTCATAACATTGCACGGCGTATATTTCGAATCGTTGAGCTCCTTGAGTTCCTAGTTGAGTGCACGGTTACTGACAAATGCGTGCACTGACTGGACAGGTCCACTCAATCTGTGTGGTTCTTTCCTCAAAAGATCATTTCAGACACTAATCTACATGGTCCTCAAAGATTATGTCCGGATTTTTTACATACATATTGACATTAGTCTGTGTGGTGCCGGACTTAAAGAATGGCACCACCCCATACTTCCCGTGGGTGTCGTAAAAGGCGACTAAGGGTCGTACCGGAGAATGGGCAGCAGCGTTCTCTATGCATTCCACCACCATACTATACTGCGATCGCCAACCCGCCTGCCAAGCGTGGCGAATAGGGCAAACCCCCCCCAACTTGGGGCAGGCCTATGTCCAGCAGTGGACGTCTTTCGGCTGAAATGATGATGATGATGATGATATTGACATTGATGAATTTTATTTAGACAATGACATGAATATTTACTTTGTAAAGTATTTTTTTTTTAATTTAATTATTGTGAATGTGAGGACTATGTGGGTCATTACTTTTTCTATAGAGCATAAAATGTCGCTTAGACCAATTAGCCTTTCAACCCTCGATATGTTTTTAAATTTTCATCGGCGAGACCTATATTCATCAGAAAATTTTAATCATGATCTGGCAGTTTGAGTAATTTACGCGGCCTACCCAAATGTCCTTTCTTTGGTATTGTTCGTCGAATCGTTGAGCTCCTCAAGTTCTGAGTTGAGCTGCACGATTTTTGACAAATGCGTGCACTGATAGGACAGGTCCGCTCAATCTGTATGGTTCTTTCCTCAAAAGACCATTTCAGACGCCAATCTTGGTCTTGACACGATCTGACCAAGATTTTATCTATACTTTAAAAGAGACTGTGAGTTTGCTTCGGCCTTTCTTCTCAGAATAGTCAGATAGGAAACGCCGACCTCATCTAGTTTAAAAAAATATGATTGACGTGTAAAAGTGTTTGTTTGTTTTTTTTCAACTGTAGGACGACAGATCAAAATTTTCCGTTTTTACAAAAATATATATTTATTTTGAAAAATTCATTCAGTCTCAAAAAATCGCAAAGAATGTGCGCAATTTGGATGGAGTACAATGGAACTGTGGAGTTGACGCTGTGTGAGCATGCGTGTTCCATCGCGCCGCCCGTTCGATGTCCACCGCGCACAGGATGGATAAGCACATGAAGTAATTTTTTGCTCCGTTGGTGTAATTGCTGTATGGCGTTCCAGCAGGAGGATAAATAAATAAATAAATTGTACAAACCTACTTACAGAAAATAAACCATTTATCATTTTATCATTATCATTTATGCAGTAACAAATTTGATTGTATTGACCTAACAGACAAATTGTGTTACAAGGAGGTACCCAGAACTGTTATTCGAAGGGGGGTGCGCGTCCCTCAACTATTCCATACAGACATATGCAGGACTAACGCTGGGGAACGTGCACCTCTTCGTCGCCTTGTTGATTCTTACAATACGCATTTTATGAAACTGGATATATTTTGTATAGGTATCTAAGCAATCATTTAAGAAAATGGTTCTGGATATTTTGTTTAGCGAGTATTTTAAGTTATTATTTTAAGCTAAGCTAAGTAACACAGCAATATTATTGTGGCAGCGATTATTGTTTTACTTTTTTTCACTTTCTTTTGTATGTCTTTAGCACTTCTAACCTTTAGGACAATGGTGAGGGTTACATGTTTGTTAATCTTATTTTAGTATTTTTCTGTATTTTGTATCATGAAACTGTTTTTTGTCCCTAATAAATAAATAAATACTTAAAGGTTAGTCATTGCCATCCAATGTGGCAATGCAGCAAGCGTTTTGGGCACCTTTGCGCCGGCGCCGGAAACAGTTAGGGGCTGGTTATTTGTGACTAGTTTGACGTATTGTTGTGACTGATATTATTCTAAATACACTTAATAACTTGCAGATAAGATTAATAAAATAAAACCGGGCAAGAGCGAGTCGGACTCGCGCACCGAGGGTTCCGTACCATCATATGTTTTTAAATTTTCATCGGCGAGACCTATATTCATCAGAGAATTTTAACACTGTGCACTGCGGAGTAGAATATTGCAGCTTTATGTCAGCGCCATCTCTTGACCGATAGTGGAACTAATGTAACTTTTGTTGATGATTTCTGAAAAAGTGTGCTATTTAGAGACTTCGTTTTGTATTTCCTGTAATTTTTACATAAACTTCTATCACATAAAATAATTTCAGATTTTTCTCTTTGCAAACTTCGGAGATATGGGGTTTTTTTTTACATTTTTCATCGAAAGTCGGAATCTGAGCGGCCTAAAAAAAAAAGAAAAAATGTTTGAGAATGTGCAAACTGCGCTCTTGCATATAATACTCCCACGTGCCCTAGTAGCTCCACTTCGAACTTTTCAGATCCCCTTTCAGTCCCTGTCGCAAAAAATACTCATATATTTTTATTTCTTTCTTTGCAAAATAGTTGGGCAAACGTTCTCTAAAACTATTCCAAATTTCAAGTTGATAGCATTAGCAGTTCTTGAGATATCCAGCTGTGACAGACAGACAGACAGACAGACTTAGTCTCACCATAAGGGTTCCGTTTTTACCATTTTGGTACGGAACCCTAAAAACTAACTAATATAATACCTATCTATGGTTTTTTATACGATCAAATGAGCATTGTAAGTCGTCCACTTTTGGATTTTCCAAATTTTCAGTAAATATATTGACAAGAGTGAGAGGGCTAGCCTATTTTTTGTCCAAAGAATCAGCATTGCCATACAACGTGGCAATGCTGCCAGCCTTTTGGGCACTTTTCCTGGTCAGCGATGTGGACGAGTGTTTTGATGCCCTTTGATTATTTCCTTTCCTTTTTATATGCTTGTACATATTATTATTTTAAGGCAATAGCCTTAAAATAATAATATGTACAAGCATATAAAAAAAGCAAGCATATAAAGCTAATAAGCTTTTTAAGTGATGTAAATAAACTACATATATATTTTGGTTAAAAAGCGAAATATTTGACAACTATTTGCGACGTTGCCAAATGAATGCATCCTCTTAAGGTGACTATAGACTGAACATTTACTTGTAACAGAACATCACGCATTCGCCGCATTTAAAATAATATATCGAACCGCACTTCGAACACGACTTTCGATGTTTTGTTGCAACCTGATTTTAAAAACCAACAAGCGTATGGGTGTTTTATGTGCATTTTATCGCAAAGGCACGAACGGTCCCTTTAGGTTCGACATTTCGACAATGAACGCAAGGTAGAAAGAAATGTTACAGGTAAATCCTCACTCGCCGTGAGCATTACGTCGAACACAGCGTCGAGCATTCGCAGAAACGTTACATTACTTGAAAATGGTTTCGGAAACTGAGCTTTTGCCTGTATTGTAACATTCGTAAGAACGTTACGTTACATAGAAATGCTCAAGAAAATGATACAGTGTATACTCACCTTTAGAGTACTTCCCCGGTTCCTCTACAAGGAATTCCACTTCTGCCATAATATGTCTCGTAAACTAATAATTAATTCATGACGAAAGTTTATTGATACTAAATGACAAGCACCTACTTGTAAGGAGTCCTGTTATCAATCATCGATAAATAATCAGTCAAATGATGATAGAATGTTATCACGAGTGTTGTTTATTAAGATAGAGATCTAAATCGGATAAGATTTCATTGGCATGTTTACATGTCGTTATGATTAATACATGGAATTAGTATGTCATGTACTACTTAGAACAACTTAGAAAAGTATACACCTATACTTATTTAAGCGGCACATTTACAAATATGCTTTTTTGCATTAATAATAGCTAGTCTAAAGAAGAAAAATATTATGAGAAACTACATAATTCCACCAAATTATTTTTAAATTTTGTTTTTGAACTTTCGCTAAATTAAACTTTATAAAAAGTTTAGATACTTAGGCACTTAACAAAGAATATTAAAAAGTACAGGATCTTAGGTGATAAAAATAAAAGTAAAACCATTTAGTAACTAAAAAAAATATAAAAAAGAAAACTTTAATGGCTTTCTTTAGTTATTTTGATCATGAATGGACGGCTCCTATGAAATATTGATAAAAAAGTAACAATAAACTGTTTAGTGCAGGCCGAATCGAAAAACGAAAAATTGTCAGTGAAAGCAATTTTAACAAAGGCTTAATATAAATTTCCAATTTTATTGCATTAAGTATAGTTATACAGGGTGTTTGGTGCATCGTTTGCCAAATGGAATTGGCCGAAAGAAGAGGTCATTTGCTATCTCTTAAGGCCCAGTAACTCATTCCTTGTTACATCGGTTTTTTTATTATGACTTTTTAATTTTTATTTAGGAAAATACAAGAACTCTGCATTTAAGCTTAATTTTTATTTTTATTTATGAGTAGGTATAGCCTTCAAATTTTATTTTAATTCTTATGTTTACTCTTGTATAGTTCTATGAAATTCAAAATTATTTGCTAATAACATCTAGTTCCTTTTTAATAACTCACAAAGTTTTTGAAAAAAGGAAAAATACACTTAACACTCAACTTTAAATTGGTGTAAAAAATAAACTCAAAGCGATCGGGATCTTCGAATTCTTTTAAAAAGTTCTCTAGTTTGTCCTCTTTCCAATGGTGTGCAATAAACCAAAAAAAACTTTTAATAACTTCAGTAATTCGCTAAATGTGTAATCGAGACATGAGGCTGATATTCGATATTACGGTAAGAACACTAGTTTTCACATAAATAACATTCTTTGGGTAGGTGGATAGTGTTATCTCACTCTTATGCAGTCTCTTATCTCTTTCTAGAGTTCTAACTTTCCTCGAACTTGAAATAAAAAATGTCCAGTTTTGTCGTTTTTTATTACACTCTCGGACGTGGATGATCCGAACTTTTTAAAAATAATTTCTACAAACAAACTTACCCTAATTATTAGCTCAGCTACCAAATTTCAGTGAAGACCTGTCTTTTGTTTTTCATCAAAACGATTATCCCGCTCACTGGAGATTAACCGCCAGGGAGTACTTGGATGTTGCATTCCCAGAATCATGGAGTGGGAGGGATGGCCCTATTCCTTGGCCTCCGTTCCCCAGACCTGACTCCGTTAGATTTTTACATCTGGGAATGGCCCAAAGAACTTGTTTACTCCACGAAAGTTGAGACTAGGGATGATTTAATCCAACGCATTGAGGCGGCTTACGTCACTATCAAAGCAGAAATACGTTTACACACCACTACAGTCGAGATAAGACGAAGATGTCGCGCGTGTGTACGCAATAGTGGAGGACAATTTGAACAAAATTTATAATTAGGTACTTATTAAATAAAAGTTTATTTTTTATTTCAAGTTAGAGGAAAGTTAGAACCCTAGAAAGAGATAAAAGACTGCGTAAAAATGAGATAACACTATCCACCTACTTAAAGTATGTTATTTATTTAAAAACTAGTGTTCTTACCGTAATATTGAATATCAGCCTGATGTGTCTCGATTACACATTTAGTGAATTACTGAAGTTATTAAAAGTTTTTTTTTGGTATATTGCCCACCGTTGGAAAGAGGACAAACTAGGTAACTTTCTAAGAGAATTCGAAGATCCCGATCGCTTTTAGTTTTTTTTTTACAGCAATTTAAAGTTGGGTGGTAAGTGTATTTTTCCTTTTTTCATAAACTTTGAGAGTTATTAAAAAGGAACTAGATGTTATTAGCAAGTAAATTTTTAATTTCATAGAACCATGCAAGAGTAAACATAAGAATTAAAATAAAATTTGAAGGCTATACTCATAACTTAAAAAAAAATTAAGCTTAAATGTATTTTTCTTGTATTTTTCCAAATAAAAATTAAAAAGTCATTTAAAAAAAACCGATGAAACAAGGAATGAGTTACTGGGCCTTAAGAGATAGCAAATGACCTCTCCTTTCGGCCAATTCCATTTGGCAAACGATGCACCAAACACCCTGTATAATAAGGTATTGTATATCTTTTATTGTGTAAATCGCTGTCTATTTTTAATTAAAAATCATTTATTCTAATTCGGCTTAGAATCAGCACTTTTTCACTTTCACATTTCACCAAAACTCCCTTCATTTCTTCCTCGTGCTGAAGCTGTGAACAAGATCTGGAGCAACAAACTCCTCAGCAGTAGATAATGTAAAACAGGTACACCAGCCTTCTATGAAAAATATTCGTGTTAACACGCAATTACAAATATTAATAAGTAGGTAATCGCTAATCTACCTACTTATAAGTCTACGGCACAAAAGTCACAAAACAAATATTTCACGGAGATCGTAAAAACTTTTTAGAAGATAATACTTTATGATACCTTTAATAAAAATTTTTTAGGTGCTTCCTTATTAACAATAACAATGCGAAATGAGGGCGTAGTTTTAATACTATTTAAGTATGTTTGCATCCTCATTTCATGATCCCAATTAATTTGTTTGTGCTTCTAGAAAGAGTAGCACAAACCAACTATACTAATTCTCTACCAGAGTCACCTCTTTTTCTTTTCTAACTACGTTTCATCTGCCTAGCTTTTTCCTAACTGTTGGGGTCGGCTTCCAGTCTAACTAGATCCAGCTGAATTAGAGGTTAACTCTGTACCTTCTCGATGAAATAAAATTTTTGATCATATGCCTAAATGACAACTTACTACAATCTTCTATTCACATTTTAGGTGCTGGGTACACTTAGTTTTTACGCATTGGATTATACCAGAGGTTTTTAGGAGCAAGTGCACATCATAAATTAAGATGCACTGTGTGAGAGCCTCTTAATAATAATCATTTTGAACAAAATCAAAACTGGATACCTAAATAAGAATATATTTATATATCACTACAATATTATACTTAAATAGCTTATTATGGGGATATGCAGCTCCACCATTGTTAACTATATAGATGGTATGGAATCTATCATACAGGACTAAAAGTGGGTGCACACATCTAATAAAAACAAAGGGAACCTACCATTAAACATTTTTATGATGTCAGGTTTTACCAGAAGTTTAGAAAGCCTGATGTTTTTTACTATATTGCATTGGGACATGGGCCTTATATGAGTGTACTATAAGTTCTGCATACCTTTTCAGGGATATATAGATGTGATATGATGTTATATTAGGTATCATATTTTATTTCAATTTAATTAAATAGTATGTATACAGTGTGTGTAAAAAAACGTGGATCAAACAAAACAGGGCGAAGTTGGAGTTATATGCAGTAAAAAAAAAAGTATCATCACTACAAAAGTGCTTTTATGACCATGATTTATGGGTCAGTGGTTATTGTCAGTTTTTCAATATATTTTAAGTCTCACGAAAAATGATTTGTAATTTTAGAACCTTACTGTAAATATTTAGCCATGGGCCCCTTAAATCATGAATAATTGAAATAAAATTAAACTGCAAAACATCATTGTTTAATTTGAGTAACTATTATAATAATGAAATATGTTTCAGGTGACGCAGGCTATCCCCTAAAATCAACACAGAGTCTGCGATACTTTTTTGCCTATATGCAAAGTTTTTGTGTTATTTAAATATTAAAATAAAGTATGTTTTCCTCTTTGTATTTCTTTATAATTATATTACTTATATGAATGTTAATGTACTTCATTTTTGTTGCATGTACAAGAGTTCATACTTTACCTCTATGGGACAACAATAAATAGTCTTTCGACTTCATCAGCAAGCCTCCCAAGGTTCTGCACTATTAATTTGCCATATCAGCTGCATCACGTTGAATCTCCACCTGAGGTAAAAGTCCGATTCATTTCCTGAGATCCGCTTGGAATTCATTATCAGGTCCCCTGATTGAACTTCAAAGAGCCGCCCATAATATTATTTTTTATGATTCATAATTTGAGTCATAAATTATTTAATTTAAAATTAATTACGCATTCAAGATGGAATAATTTAAATAATTATACATATTATGTCAATAATTCAGTAACAGAAAATTAAATCATCACCAAAATTGCATTTAAATTTAAAATTCATTATCCATTATAAAAAAAATAAAAAATCATAGGAACACTATTAATAATTCATTATTTTATTGTGTCTATCGTTTGTCATCTATCTATGAACTCAACGATTCTATAATAGCCCTTCCTCAATAAATATATATAAAATTTGTTTATAAATAAGTTGATGCTGTTTTAAGAGGAAATGCGGTCAGAGAGACTTTTGATAAAGCCTAAGCAAAAAGTTATAATTCGAGGTTTGGCTTTCGCCTATTTTCTCCTCCAATATTGGACCAATTTGAAAGATACTTCATAAACTGAATAAGAAGAATATTTACTGTGTCCCTATGTTTTTCTTTTTTCATTAATAGTTGTCAAATTTGTACACTAGGCCTCAGTTGACAGCGGCAATTTTCAGCATTTTTGAGGGTTCTAGTGCTTATAAAAATAATGTAACATCAAAAAGGAAAATAGACATACAAGTACCGTTTATTATTCTGTAAAAAAATCATTGCTTTATGGTCATTAACCAGAAAGAAAACAGGCGAGAGGGTTTCTATGGAAAAACGACCACCTGCATTTCCTTTAGTTAACCATGAGCATACACTTAATTAACTATTATTATGAATCATCGACACTCGAAACTCCCTAACTGATTGTATGTAGATGATAAGGTTTGCCAGTGATAACATAGTTTTACCGTAGGTATATATTGAAGACATAAAGGGCTGTAGTCAGTTGGTACTAATTACTGTGTTGAGAACTTGCGATTTAGCTTGAGTTTTGGAAAACTTTTTAAATTAATTTAATTGTAAGTAACGTTTCAAATAATTTAGTAATTAAAAACAGGAATTTAGTAGAAATATTTTATTTAGTTTGTGATATTGATTGATTTCTGTAGATTGTTTTTTTATTAGATAATATCTAAACAATTTTAGAATAAGTACTTTTGTGCACGCCTGAAATATTCTTAATAGCAATCTACACCTTATAAATTGTCACCTGAAAAAAATTAGCTTTTCTCCGCTTGTTTACTTTGATCTTCATAATGCATTCAGTATTTATGCTCATTAAATAGAACGTTTCAATCATCGGATCAATCATCAGTAAATCGTCCACAACAGCTGTAAAAATACCCTTTATCAGAATTCATAGGGTTGTTGTCACCAAAAATAACAAAAGAACCTACTTATCATGTATTTTCTTTATCACACAATACAGAATTTTCCACGGTATTGCCTCGTTTTCATTCTGTTTTCCTCGCACACGTGTATTAATTCACTGTCTTGTGATTACAACATTTATTGGTTAGTTATAATAAGGGATCATGTTGATTTAATTTGTCAGTATTTTAATAGGTGCTATTGTTATAGATTGGAATTGATTTTTGAGGATTTTCGTGACTTGTGTGTCGTGATAATTTGTGCTTTTCTTCCTATTTATCCCGTATTTTCGGTGTGAAGTCCTACATAAGAAAATATTTTGGAACACCCATGCGTCGAGCCATTTGAGAATCAACATACCTAAATAAATTTTCCCGAAGACTCTTTATCCAGCAGTTAGTGCGCGGGTAGGATACTATTTAATTTCAAAATCCTAGTTGTTTTATTGGAAGCATTATAATTTTTACATCTATAATAAATAATAATATATAATAAGATAACAATAGTAGAAATATATGTCATGACATTTACAACGTGTCCCAAAATTCAACGATAAGCGAGCACCAGAGGGTGGACCTGATCATGACTACTCGAGAAAAAATAATGAAAAAAAAAATTAATTTTTTTTGGTACCTAATTACAAAGTGGACTGAATGTAAAAAAACTTTGAAAATTTTAAGGAAATAAAAATTTTGACATATGTATTTGAAAAATTGTGTTCGAAGTATTTCAATCGATATTCTCCGTGATTTCAATGTATTTTTTGATATTTCCAAAAAAAAAATAATGTTTTTTTTCATTATTTTTTCTCAAGTAGTCATGAGCAGGTCCACTCTCTGGTGCCCGCTTATCGTTGAATTTTAGGACACGTCGTATACATATTGCTGTAAGAATCCCACCTAATCTAATAATAAACTTTCGAAAACAATTCCTATCGAAACTATTTAAACCAATCTAAATTTCTATTCCGATGATGATTTTAACACAATATTCTTCCTCCAGATGGCGTGGAGTGCACTGATCACGCTGGCGTGCATGGCTGCGTACGCGCATGGCCACGGGCGACTAATGGACCCGCCCAACAGAGCCTCGATATGGCGCTTCGGCTATAACTCAGAAATTAACTATGATGATGATGGTCTTAACTGTGGAGGGTTCTACCATCAGTGGGCGGTTAATGGAGGAAAGTAAGTAAAATATCATCCAGAAAAGTTCAAATGAAGCTAAGGCTAGTCAAACTAGAAGCTTGATTTGTGTTTTAATTCTGAAAAGTATGCTATTATATGTCTGATCAGCTAGAGCTTGAACTTGAACCGTTTGGGTCAAAAATAAAATACTTACTTTGACTGATGACTAGCTAGTACTAGTCTTTTTTTGAAGTTACAAAACCTTCCTAGGTACAGAATACCCTTTCCATGCGAAACCATGCGGTTCATGGGACACGCCTTTCGCATGGCTTAGTGAAAGTGTTCGCGTAGCGTTGTGGAGGTCAGATAAGCAGTCGCTCCTAGCGTGAAATGGTTTCAACAAATATTCTTATCCAGATGCGGCATTTGCGGCGATGCCTACGACGGTGCTTCGCCCCGCCCTCACGAGCTCGGAGGGAAGTACGGTAATGGCTACATCGTGGCCACCTATGCACCCGGTGACGTTATCACCACCAACGTCTACATCAGTGCGTACCACAGGGGCTTCTGGGAGTTCAGGATATGCATCGACCCCTACGATAACACACAAGAATGCTTCGATCAAATCATCCTAGAACTAGAGGACGGTGAAACGAAATACTACCCTAAAAGCGGTGGGACTCATGAAGTAAACTATAGGATTCCTTCCAATCTGGTCTGTGACCACTGTGTCTTACAATGGAAGTATACAGCTGGTAACAACTGGGGCGTATGCGGCAACGGCACCCAGGGTCTTGGGTGTGGAAACCAGGAGAACTTCTTCTCTTGTTCAGATATAGCTATTGAAGGAGACGGTTCGTCTTATACAGAATCAAACACAGAAGGACCCGGAGATATCCCAGTTGAAGTACCAATCGTCGATCTGAATGGAGGTGAGGAAAATAGGATCCCTCTATCTGGCTGAATCTTATGCTCCGAAATTTATTTGGACACACTTGGCAAACACTGGTGTTTCTATAAACGAATATTTTTAAAGCATAAAACATTATTTAATATAAATATTGTTAGGCCCAATGTTTTATATGTTCGAATTTACAATGGCATACTTTTGAGATGGCAGAATTTTGTTTGGCAACCTTTGGCAAAGTTAAAATTCCGAATAATTTCGTTTAGCCTAGCGTTTATTTAGACCGACGATTATTTGGTACATTTTCACTTGGCATACTATGAAGGTGGCAGAATTTCATTTGGAATAATATTATTAGGCATATTACCATTTCTATGAAATAGCATTTTAACCCTATATTAAAATTAAAATATTGTCTTAAAAAGTCAATATTTTGTGCTACAAAATAAAAGTTAGTGACAGAAACGAGTCGCTGCAAAACTGACTCCACGTAGTCTTGTCTTGCCCTACCCCTAGGGTGTAATTTAATACCGCGTAGGCGCGGAGGGTGAGACAAGGTGATGAGCGTTAAAACCATCTGCGACAATAAGCTCACGTGGGACCGCTGGAGCCCCGCAGCGCCGGAGCCGTGACAGAAACTTGCATGCTGCATGCTTGCCTGCATGCTGCATTCCTGCTACATGCATAGATATGAAGTGATAGATGAGTTATTCAGTTTGGATATGAAATGTGTGCCAAAAGATGATTCTAACTGTGTACTTTCTGCGATATTATGGTTCTACTTTCTATTTATTATGGATATGAAATTTATTCTTATAGAAAATTCTGGCTTACAAAATTATGAGTTTTGAATGTATGATAAATGAGTGTTTGCCAAACGATTTTCTGCGAAATTAAGTTTATGCTATCTGTTATTATGCAAAATAATATTATGACATAAAAATGTTCTGTTTTAAAGGTATGTTTTAAAAATATGCCGGTTAAATTATCCTGTAAATGCTGGATTCAGCTCCTCTATGTAAATACACAATAATAGGATGGTGTAACGAGACTTTCTAATTATAATAACTAAAGAAATAAATTACACCTAAACGCTAGTCAATGAGCCAAAAATATTACGTAGCAAAATCGGTATTTATAGAATGGTTTTCCATAACTTAACGGTGGTTGTGAAAAACAAAATATTTATTCACATAGAGTTATATTGATGCCATAAATATTATCTTTAGCACCGACTTCTTGTAATAAGCCAGATTTTTGTAAATAATAAATGATATTTTGTACAACATTCTTTCCTATGTGATTATTTTTCCTTCAGTCAGTCATTATAATTATTATAAAGGTAACTTATTAAAGAAATCAATGATCATGTTAAGAACATTTAAGAACAAGCTATTTCTTTAAATAAAATAATAACGTCATCATCATCATCCAAAAGCAGTCCACTGCTGGACATAGGCCTCTCCTATTGCACGCCATTCAACTCGATTTTCGGCAACTCTCATGCAGCTGCTACCAGCCATCCTGCGAAGATCGTCGCTCCACCTAGCCTGAGGGCGTCCCAGCTTACGTTTACCGATTCGCGGTCTCCACTCAAGAACACGTACGAGCTCGTATACCCCAACAGTCATCGGTTCTACGGCTAATATAGCCGGCCCATTGCTACTTCAGCTTGTTTATCCTGTGAGCTATGTCGACAACTTTGGTTCTCTGCCGGATCACCTCGTTGCGGATTCGATCCCTCAGAGAGACTCCAAACATAGCCCGTTCCATAGCTCGCTGAGCGACCTTAAATTTATGGACCAGCCGTACCGTGAGTGTCCACGTTTCCTAAAATGCGTTAGAGAACATCGGGGAAATTACGTCCCCTTATCTCACCCCTCAATGCAGGGGGATATGTTCAGTTCGCTGGTCCTGAGTTTGGACGGTCATTGTCCCGTTTTCATAAAGACATGTCAGCACTTGGATGTATCGCTAGTCGACTTGGCTTTGCTGCAGAGATTCCAGAACAGACCAGGTCTTGATAGAGTCAAAAGCTTTCTCATAGTCCACAAAGGCAAGACATAGGGGCCGATTATACTACGGATTTCTGTATAATTTGTCGCACAGTGTGGGTGTGGTCTATGGTGCTAAATCCTCCTCGAAACCCGGCCTGCTCCGGTGGCTGAAACCCGTCGACTCTTCGCGCTAGACGATTCGTCACGACTCTTGAAAACAAATTATACAGGGTGAATTTTTCGAGTGGGCGTGGATGGCCAAATCTGTAACTATGAGAAATAGCGGAAAGTACTCAAAGGAGTCGCGGGCCCGATTTTGATGAAAACTAAAACTGCATCATTGGACTTTTGAAAAATCAATATTTCTAGCCAGGAATCGAACCCGTTGATTTTGATAAATAAAATCACAGTGTACACCACTCGATAGTGTCCCTAATAAGAAAAAGAAAGAAAGAGAAAGAGGGAAGAAATGACGTATGGAAACTTAAGGAAAATGTTGGATTTTAATAAACTGCTTCTTATTTTAACCGACTTTACCTGTACCTTGTTCGAAATGATGCTAAATACACCCGCAGCGCAGTCACCTTCACAACATTATGTTCTAAATTCAAATTTTGAATACAGTACAATTTTTGAGACGTCGAATCCAGCTATTTATTGAAAACAATGGTCATCATTTTGAACAATTAATCAGTTAAGGTTTAATAGATAGGTAACATAAGAAAAATAAAAAACCTGTTTTGTTAAAAATGAGCTCCTTTCATTAGTTTTTCGTATGTCATTACTTCCCAGAATTCGATCTTTATCAGCGACACTATCGAATGGTGTAATAATACAGTGTTTTGTTTTTACAAAATCAACGGGTTCGATTCCTGGCTAGAATATTGTTTTTTTTCAAAAATCCAATGATGCAGTTTTAGTTTTCATCAAAATCGAGCCCGCGACTCCTTTGAGTACTTTTCGCTATTCCTCATAGTTTCGGATTTGGCCATCCACGCCCACTTGGAAAATTCACACCCTGTATACGTGGCTAAGGTGCGAAACGGGTCTGTAGTTCTTTAGAAGGATTTTATCACCCTACTTAAAGAAAAGCACGACCGAAGCTCCCGAAGCGTGGCGAAGGAGCGTTCCTTCGCCACGCTTCTGGAGTTCTCCCAGAGAACAGGACAGAGTTGAAGAGGTCCCGAAGCTCTTTCAGCACAGGGCTTCCTCCCGCTATCAGGATTGCGGTCGTCGTTAGGGTGGCTCTGGAATCCTCATTTTCGGGATCAGGATCTTCGGCTTCGAAACGACGATATCCCCACTAGATTTGGTCAACTTCGTCAGGTGGCTCCTCCCAAGTGATTGGACGAACACTTTCGACCCCCGATGTTCCTCTATCGCAATTTCTCTATAGAGCGTGTATTGAAGCGGCTGAGGTCGCGTCGCCGCGTCGTGCCAATGCTCTAATGACTAATCTGTTTGTTGAGTACCCGTTGTTCTGACGAAGTGACAGGTGAGTTTTCACGTCGTTCAGTCACGTCGCCGCGTCGTGCCAATGCTCTAATCTGTTTGTTGAGTACCCGTTGTTCTGACGAAGTGACAGGTGAGTTTTCACGTCGTTCAGTCACAAGCTCCAGAGTCTCATCCGAAAGTTTGGACTTCCTGTCAGTACGCCGCATTTTGCAAAATCGCGTACTTTCCTCCCTGAGGATGTCCACCATTTGATCGAGCTCCTGGTCAATGTCATTTGTGGTTTCCACGGCAGCGAATCGGTTCTCCAGGTCTGACTGGAACGCTTCAGATCCTAGTATAGTTTAGAACATATTTAAACGGAGCCTAGACTTCATCAAACGAGTTCGCTCGAGCTTTCAGGCTTCTTTCAAGAACTAGGCGCAGTCCTCCCTCTGCAGGTTCAAGATTGCATTTTCCACATCAATACTAAAAAAACTGGCCAAGTGCGAGTCGGACTCGCACACGAAGAGTTCCGTACCACAAGGCAAAAACACCGAAAAAAACATGTTTGTTGTATGGGAGCCCCCCTTAAATATTTATTTTATTTTATTATTATTATTTATTATTAAAGTTAAAATACAACTGAGTATTTCGTGAATATTTCAAGTGCCTACCTGTTGCCATTTTTGATATCGAGCAAAAAAGGGCAAAAAAATCGCGTTTGTTGTATGGGAGCCCCCCTTAAATATTAATTTTATTTTGTTTTTAGTATTTGTTGTTATAGCGGCAACAGAAATACATAATTTGTGAAAATTTCAACTGTCTAGCTATCGCGGTTCTTGAGATACAGCCTGGTGACAGACAGACAGACAGACGGACAGACGGACAGACGGACAGACGGATAGACAGCGAAGTCTTAGTAATAGGGTTCCGTTTTTATACGGAACCCTAAAAAGTACCCATATAGAAGATAGTTATGACAACAAAGAATAGACGTTAGCTAGATACAACTGCACTTTAATTTCTACAAGACCATGAACAAAAGCTTTCTCAATGAAATATCTAAAGTTCTAAACCATTAGACTCCAGGTATGACAATGAACATTAGGCTTAGCGAAGTCATAGTAGAATCCCAGTCTAACCAAACACTTACGTAATAATTAAGGACTGCTCCAAGACCGAAGGGTCATATTTTATAGAACGAAAAAGAAAAAAAATTTTTAGCACCACTCCATTGTACAGACGCCAGCACATCAAGCTACCCCAAACCGTCAAATTTTCCCAATCAACATTGAACCTTAGGCTTTAGAAATAAAGTTGAAAATCTATTAAAGAAATTTGACAGATTGTAGTAACTTCATGTGCTGGCGTCTGTACTTAATGACAACAAACATTTTAACACACCTAACATCCTCACAAGGTCACTTGAGGGTAGAGTACAGTCTTATACCGGACTAGGTCCATAATGAAACTAGGCAATGTTTTTACTAACCGTCTACGTTCGCACTTCAGTAAAAATATCGCGCCGGGATTTTATCGCGCACTGGATTTGCAACTGTCGGCGTTGAGCCGAGCATTGAGAATCCAACGGTTACAAAGCTCACTCTTGGACTTTGAACTCTCGGCGCTTAACAGACCGTTGAAAATCTAGTGTGCGAAAAAATATCGCTGCGAGAAAAATCGCCCGTGCGTACCTGAGTTAACATTACTTATATAAAACCTTTATAAAACTATATCTATTTCCAGATCTCCTGAGACTGCTTATATTGACAAACGAAATACATGACGTCCGTCCATCGTACGGCGACCCATCGCGAAAGAAATACATGAACCGACACAAACGAAAGAAAGGCAGCAAGAAAGCGAAACGACGAAGATATAAGAAGGTAAGACATGGTGACATGTCTACAACAAACAACAACAACAAAAGCAAAAGTTGTCAACAGCAAAAGTCCTTTATGTGTAGAAAAAGAGTTTTTGGTGACGTCTTTTATAAAACTGCTATAATGTAGGTATGCGGTCTTAAGGTTGGCGCATCACTATTATGTAAATATGTAGGTATACCTATTTTTAAATACACTGCACTTGGTTATTCAAATAAACGAGAAATATAAATAGGCCAAGAATTGAGCCCTGTGGAACTCCCAGAATAACCACGTTCTCCGGACATCTTTTCGCACTCTCTCTCTCTCGGCCAGGACTCTGTCTGCTGCTGTTCCTCTTAACCACCAACCACCAGCAGTCGTCTCACGGAAGATCCCAAAAAATATCTTTAGGCACCTATCCCACTGCGAGGAAGCGACTACCTATCGACTATTTTTTCGCGCAAGGAACGTACAATAGATGTAGGTCCTGTGTCAGTAAGAGATACTAATAGTTGATCGCTATTCACACTGCCGGCGGGATTCTCTCTGTTGTACAGTCGCCAGCATATCAAGCTACTCGAAACTGACAAATTTTTTCCCAATCAACTTTGAACCTTATACTTTAACGATAAAGTTGAAAATCTATTAAAGAAATTTGACAGATTGTAGTAACTTGATGTGCTGGCGTCCGTACGTGTCTTGAGCGAAAAAATAGCTAATCACTTCCTCGTCGGAGGTAAGATAGGTGCCATAATCGAAGCATCACGTCAGGGATGATAAGACACCGTTATAAACTGCCTCCTTAAATCTGAATGACTAACCACAGTTCATCATTGTAATGAAAATTGTAATGAAGTAGGCAATTATTCATTTGTTTTTCTTTTCAGATTTTATATCACCGATGACCCAGAAGACTATCAAGTCAACAATTCCAAAGAGTGCTCGATATTTACCTAGAATTACAAATGTATGTATATGTTTAGTACGACATTTACTTATAAGATTTGGATCTGGAGGCCTAAAAAGACCACTTTGGCAGAATCATAAAATGACAACATAATGGACAGTTAACTGTTTAATCGTATCAAATCCCATTGGTGAAGTATTTTTCAGTTATTTTTTTTTGTCTGTGCTAAAATATCAATCAATCCCAAACCCTTTGATTGTACCTACGTAGTGCAACGAAAAAAAGAAAAACACGGACTGTCTTCGCCATTCATAATATTATCCTTTTATGATTCTCTAAAGTGGCCTTTTTAGGCCCCCTGAATATTGGTCTCATAAAGAATCTATAGTTTTCTGTCATTTGTGTTTTGTGTTTTTCTATATTAGCATAAGAATATATCTTATTTTTTGTGATAGGATCTGGGAAAAAGCCTTTGTATAGTATGACTGTGTTTATAAAGTATAGTGGCAAGTAACATGTAAGATACTGAAATAAAAACAAAGATTTTCTATTTAATTTATTGTTTTTTATTTACACAATAAATAAGTTCCAGTAACTAATTCTTCCTTGGCAATAAAAACGGAGCTGTTTAGCGCAAAAAAAAACATCAAAAAAAGTTATAGGTACATTGAAAAGACCATATTCAACACTAGTCAAATATGGGCCACGCATTTGTGACACCCGCAGGCTTTGCACAACTGTGACAACACTATACTAAACGCTAAGGGGCATATACACGAGCGAGAATATCGTAGCGATATTCACGCCGCGCCGTGACATCAAATTCAGTAGAAACTGTATCACACGGCGACATCGTCGACGCGATTCTCTCGTCCCAAGAGATGGCGCCTATCGATCGTGACAGGCGCGGTCATGAAATGTGGGAGCGAGAGGACTCGAAACTTAATATACAGCTTTCAGAAATCTCCTACTAAATATTCTCCGCCCTACTCGTACTTTTTATAACCGCGACTGCCGCACGTCTTGACATTTATGGCTTCGAATTATAATTAACAAAATATCAAATCAAATTATGTGTCCGTCACAGTTTTGCCTGGCCATCTGAATTCGACAAACAAGTTTGTAAAGTCAATGGAACATTGACACTTATTTGTCCGTGTTTTGCATGCATGACAAACATCTTTGACAAATACGGTCTTTAAACATCGTCGGTTACGGTCAGAAATCATTGTTTATAAAAAATCAAGCAGTTATACCGCCCGCATCAACAAATAGTAACAATATACAATACGAAACAAAATGTATGATAAAAATAAAAACAAAAAAAAAAACTGTTATAACGGACACAAGGAAACTTATTTCTGTATAACCAAAAATAACCTACAATCAATCACTGTTTATTTCATTACAATTAGTTAAAATCACCAGCTTTTTATTGCTTTTTGTGCAAAATCTAATAATCTTAAAAGCCGTAACTTTGTAACGTGTTTTTATAACCAACAGATTGTGAATGGCAACCCTATTCGACAGACTGTATATTATTATAAGTAGCATGTATGCGGAATGCGGAGAACTGAGTGTTTTGACTTGAAGAGACCAGCACATTTACATATGATTGTGTTACCATCTTCACAATCTATCAGATTTAGTTACAAATTCACGATTTTTTACAACAATACAGTATTCAAAGCGCTATCGACAAAACAACGTTACAATAAATCAACAATTTATCGACACAGCCCGAGCTTGACCCTGGTAATACGCAATACAAAAAACTACAAACTATATAAAAAGCCGAATAAAATGCACACAGTTATGGGCAACGCCGGGGGATTAGGTATGAAATAGTGCTACTATGCCCAGATTTTATTTGGCTCCCACCCCTGCTACCCCATTTTCACGATACACCTAATACATAAATCCATCCTAGTACATAGTGCTTAGAGCTTCGATGCCGATAGATATACTTATCGATATGTTTGGGCAAGTTCGAATGAACGTTTATTTCCCATTCAAAATCAAACATCCATTAGCCAAACCAATTTGAACCTTAACATTCAGAGCATACAAACGACATCACATCTTACTTGCCATCATATCTATCAGCATCGACCATAAAATCGAGAAGCGTATCATCGTACATTTTTAACATTCAATAAATATATTTTTAACTTCCATCTGTGAATTGAACAAACTTTAGAATTTAAATATCTAAACAACAATTTGGAGTTGCCATCTTTCTGTCTGTCTTCGCCGGCAAAGTAGACATGTAAACTATATTTTAAAATATCATTTCTCATATCATTCCGAGATGTAAGATGCGAGGAGCCGAGATGACTCGATCACTTTCTAATAAACCACTGTAGACAGAGATAGAGAGATAGATGTTCGTTCTCAATTTCTATCCAGTTGGATTTTTTCGAATGCAGTTCATATTTTAGCCAGATATTTACTGTTGAGTTGTTAAAGCTACAGTTGTCTAGAATCATTTCCGTCATTTTTGTAACGCATGTCATGAAAATCTGTCATTTCCACCAGTATTTGACATTAAGGTGTTAAAAGTCAAAAACGCTCTGTATTTGGAAATTAAGACCGCATGTGGCGGTCACCGCTCTTTTGGGAAACTAGCTTTAGCGAATCAAACGTCATTAATTTGATTGGTTCATTTGATTCGTCGCGCATTTGATTGGTTCTTGGAAACTGCCTACAACGTCATTTGCGTAAAGAGGTCGTAACGGATTCTCTCGCCTCCCGAGCCTCTAACATCTCTCCATCAAACGAAAGTATCATAAATACGACAACACTAATCGATTACTGCACTTTCTTTTAAAGTGGAACAAATAATCGTAATATTTTCCCGTGTTTAATGAACCCTCGTCAACAATTTATTTATATTTAGCCCGGTAACCAACACGATGCATACCGATTATTCAAATACTCTTTTATCTTTTAATAATCTTTACTAATATAAATATTTTTATTCGGTAAATATTTATTATGATTTCATCAGATGTCTACGTCGTCTCCCGCATAATGATATAATAGAACGAAACTCTTTGGGGCGTGTTCTGTATGAAACATGATGATTAAATATGTTGGTCATCAGTAAACATTAATTTTGCATTTATATCAAAGAAATATAATAGTTCCAGCGAAGCTTTGTCATGTTTCATAACAGACCCCAACTTATCTTCATAACGAGCCTTTTAATTCTAATATTAAGTCCAAATATTATTTTGCCTCTCTTGCACTTACTGCGTCAAATATCAAAAGAAAGAGACGTCACAATCGCACTCATACAACACCATTTTTTTCACTAACTACTAAACAATGTGCAATCATTTGAAATGTATCCAGTTTGGAACTTTATCTCTTCATACATATTCGTGTGAAACTGAACGTACAGAGAAGAAATAGGGAATATGAGAATACATAAGTATTATTTAATATCAATTAAGTAGTCTGAAACGCCGAGAATTGTTTAGCAATTTTCAACTTTAACAGCAAGATATAAAGTTCCGAATTGAGAACATCTACGGCTTTTCATCTTCGTTCACCCAATATATTCCAATTTTCCGAACACTCCCAAACACCATATAAGTCACAGGAAATTGTTTTTACTAAATATATTATTATACTACAGCAAAACATATTTTTATGTATTTTTATAGACACGATATTTACTTAGCCCGCAAATGGTCTTAATAGGGGCTAGTCTGTCTAAAAATAAATAAAAAATGTTTTGGTCTAAAACAAAGTTTATAATTAAACGAATAGGGTTGATTTTCGACTGTCGGGACACTCGAATATTTACAACATAATAATTTACAATATCAATGGTAACGGAATTAAATACAATAGTATGCAAGAAATTAAATGGAGTGGATAGATTTCTTTACATGTTAATCAGCAAGTCTTCTTTGGGGTGTTTTAAAATAGCCTCCGAGAAAAGAGGAGCAAGAATTAAGACTTATCTATACTAATAATAAAGCTGAAGATTGTTTGGGACGCGCTAATCTTTGAAACTAAGAGTCGGATTTGAAAAATTTGCATTTGGTAATTGTAGAAGAAGGCTATAAATATTCTAAAATCAAAAACCCGCACTGGGCCCGCGTGGTGAGTTCCCACTCCCTCTCTCAGAGAGGAGGCTTGTCCCAGCAGTTCCCAGCATTATAGGCAGATTATACTAGCAAAAGTTAAGATTACACTAGCAGAAGTAATAATCACAAAACTCGTGAATTATTTTTAAAAGTTTCTTGCAACTAGCAGACATTTCTAAATAAGTGCAAGTATGAAGTACATCACTCAAATTAGAAGCACCAATAAAAACATAACATTTTAAAGTTACTTAATATCACATTTTAATACGTATAAGCACACAATGCCTTAAACACGTTTTCATCTAACCACTCCACTTAGTTCCGCACTAACCCTCTTATTTAACTTTAAGACTAGATTCAGCCTAGGCACAGCCATAGACCTAGGCAGATCTTATCTAAGTATAGTTAACGATTCAATTTAGTCTAGCGATCTTCGAGTCAATTCATTTTAGTACGCATAGTCAACGTCATAATGACGAAAGTTGAATGACTTCATTTTATTATGTCTTTCGAGGTACTGAATAATTATGTTCATAAGAGTCGATTGTTTATAGGAATTTTAAATCTGTGTACGTTACCTAGCACGTACTTTGGCTTAGATATGTTTCCGTCTCTGTCTTGCACTTGTAGTTTGACAGTTGTGCGACAGTGACCGAAATAATGCCTCAGAGCTATGTAATATCGTTACTTTTTACATGTTTGGGAATCTGAACTTTGTGATCCGATTTCCGTTTTTCCCAATATTTTCACGTCAATGCAACAAGAACATGTTCACAAAAATTTTAAGTTCAGTGCAACTTTTTCTTTCTATTTCATTAGGAAAAGGACAGAAGATAAATTTTAGTTTAGTCCTGTCAAATTAGTCAGCGCCTGACACTACTCCATACAAGTTTAGACGTGATTAAAAACTTGCCTACTAATATTACCGTCAATTTACGTCAGACCCTAATCTGGGGGCACGGGAGTGCCCCCGCCAAGTCGAGCAAAAAAAGCGGCACGGCCGTACCATCCTTTTCTCGAAGCAGTTCAGGCCATTTTCGACCCGATATAACTTCGTTGTGGGATTAATCTGACATGACTAAACTAAAATTTATCTTCTGTCCTTTTCCTAATGAAATAGAAAGAAAAAGTTGCACTGAACTTAAATTTAGTTTACGTTTGTGAGCCACAGAATTGGAACCATTGTACAGTAATCCGCACGTCAGTGTGGTAACACTTTGACCTTTGGCCTAGCATAGTACTGAGTTTCAATGGAATAACATGCCAGCTTATAATGGTTTTGTTACCACTGCATCCTACTGACAGCACAAACAGCGTAAAACCAACTTATTATTACATTCATTTTGCCATTCAACCAAATTGCCATCAGATTAACAATCAATTTTACGAAGCATTGTACAGACGCCAGCACATCAAGCTACTACAATCTGTCAAATTTCTTTAATAGATTTTCAACTTTATTGCTAAAGTATAAGGTTCAAAGTTGATTAGGAACATTTGACAGTTTCGGGTAGCTTGATGTGCTGGCGTCTTCTGTACCTATAACATATCGGGAAAAACGTTGACGTTCGTAAGTTTGAATTAAATTGTACTAGCTACGCAATCTTGACTCTTACGAACTTTTCAGTATTCAAAGGTACATTATTTAATTATAACACTCTTGATAAGCGCCCTTCACTTTTTCCTCCCTTCTTCTGTTCACTAGTACATAGCGATTTTCGGCCTTTCAATAATATAGAAGTCTGCCAACCAAAGAAAGCCTTACCTATTTCTACAAGGAGCATGTGGCGCGTGGCTGAAATTGGAACTAAAGGCGCCATCTTGTTTTTTCAAAACAATTGAACAAATGTTTACTAACAGCGCCCCCCCTGGCAACGTCATTCTAGTGATAAAAGATCCTGGTTGTAGTGTCCTTTCACAGTTACTTTACCTATGATTTCGCATCACTGTCAAAAACAAAGTGATCTTTATTTTCGTTGAAATAAGGTTGTGGTTGGTTTGCTACCGCTCACAAGTCTCTCAAAGTCGCTGAGAGGTAACATAGCTATGAAAGGTCTGTAGAGTGCTACAAGAATATTTTGGCGCCTGAATGATATTGGCAGGTAGCATTGTTGATAAATACTAGTGAAAATGTGTCACAGAAATTGTATTAACGAAACAAGATGGCGACGTTAATTCCAATTATGGCCACGCGCCAAAATAACCTCGTAGCGTTGTACCTAACAGGATTTAAATCAACCAATAACAACAGCGGCATTCCATTTGGCAGCAAATCAAGAACCTATCACTACAAAGAGTGTTATAACTAACCATTATAGCACGTACACTTTTCAAAAATCGTTTCTTCAGTACCATCAACGAGATCGCTAGACCAGTCTGGGTGCTAGTCGAGTTCTATTCTCATAGAGGGCGCGAGGGTACCGCACTGTATCTTGGACTCTTTGAGTTTGCTCAGCGATAGACGCAGGTCATCCATCGTGATCGGACGGACGGCATCTACAAACTCATCGTCAGAATCTTCGACTGTGGTGCCTGTTTCGGTTGTCTCGTCCTGAAAGAGAGAGGAGAGAACTTATTTGGGTGTAAAAGAGACAGCTGTACTTTTGCTAATTTTTACCGGCAAAGCTGATTGTAGATAGTGTGACCATAGCTCGGACCCAAAAAGCTTTTAAAAAAAAAGTTTAAATCCAATAATTCCTGTTCATTCACGAATTAGGTTTTATTTCACTATCTCGTTAATTTGTGTGTAGTGATTTCAATGTTTTAAATCAATTATGCATTTGACATGGAAAGTGACAGAATTTAAACATTTAAGTATTGCTTATTTCCTCGTAATCACTTTCTTCAAAATGTTCACTGTGTTAACTCAAGAAATGTACAAAAGATAGGTAGGTCCCGTGTCAGTAAAAGAGATACATATATCTCCTTCCGACTCCTAATGATCACCTAGTGTAGGAGGTCAGGGTTTACCTTATCCATATGACCTTTACCTAACCAAGTTATGTATCCTAGTCTTAAGCAATGTCAAAGGTTTTTGTATCAATAAAAAAAAAGTATTATTATTATTATATTAATAGTTGATTGCTGACTGTCACACCAATACGACGAGAACTCGGTCAAACTGCTTCTCGCTAATCGTGGTGGAATAGGTGCCTGTTACGTAGTCTGGTTTAACGTTGGTATATTTACCTTGTTCAGCTCTCTAGCCATCTCGTCCCTGGCGAGATCCCTGACGCGGTATACGGCGGCCTGTCGACACAGCTCGTGCAAATCCGACCCGGAGAAACCTTCCGTGGAACCCGCTAGCTTCTTGTAATCAATCTGTTGGTCAAAGTCACACATATAAGTTTCTGACGCAACTTTTTTATATTATTGAGAATTATTTAAGCAGGCGGCCCACCTGTTGCCTTCAATAGGTGGGCAGCCTGCTTAAATCATAGCACACGTATGGGATCGGAAAGGGATAGTTCCCGTACCAACTCGAGCTGTTCAGTATTCTTTGTATGAAACTCCCTACTGCAACGCTCACTAATCGGAATCGTAACGTAATCGCCTCGCCTCGGGACAAGCTCACGAACCGCGGTGCGGTGCGTTACGGCTCGTCGTCCCCGCGCTTACGTCTCTCCGTAGGTACCCGAGCTTACGTCTCTTCGTCCACCCTTGCCCCTCTCACCCCTCCGGCCTGCCTGCTGCACCATCAACCAGCGGTCGGCGAGCCGTAAGCGCGGCGTCGCCTAGCCGTAGCCGAATCGACGTATCGGAGCTTCTGATCCGCTTTGGTTACGTGCTTACGTTAGGTTGACGCCTGTTCGACGGCGAGGCGAAAGACGATACGGTGCCGATCCCTTTCTGATTTGATATGTGTGCTTTACCTTACCTTTAGTGATCATCGCCGCCTATGAATAAAGCCACTTAAATAGTAACGATGTTTTGCGGGAGAAATTGGTGTGGTGGTAGTACAGCCAGCAACGACATTTCATGAACACTTCAGTTTTTTTAACTCTAATTCTAAATGATTGAAACCAATATTCAAAACAAAACATTGAATATTTCAATAACACACGCTCGGCCTAGTCTGTGTGGTGCCGGACTTAAAGAATTGCACCACCCCTTACTTCAGAATGGGCAGCAGCGTTCTCTATTTATTCCACCATCATACCATACTGCGATCGCCAACCCGCCTGCCAAGCGTGGCGATTATGGCAAACCCCCCCCCCCCCCCAAAATTGGGGGAGGCCTATGTCCAGCAGTGGACGTCTATCGGCTGAAACGACGACGACGACGACACGCTCGGCACTATAACATGAAATTCTGTGAAGGAATGCATCGAATCATTTAGAATCAAATAGGATGATATTTAAAAGTAGCAGTGATAATCGACTTCCGATGTTGACCGTACTTCCCCGTACCAGACACTTCACAAGGTGTTCTACTACTGCTAAATAACACCATCTAGTTTGAAGGTAAGGTACTAACGTCAGCGGCCACGGGTTCAGAGCGCAGTATGAGCTGCAGGATCCGCTCGCGTTGCATCTCACTCGGCATGGGCACGTGGAACGTGGCCGGCATCCGGCGCTGGATCGCCTTGTCTAAGTCCTGCGGCCGATTTGTGGCACCTATGAACAATATATTTATTTGTATTTGAAAACTATCCTATGTCCTTCCCCGGGTTGCAATCTATCTCTCTGCCAAATGTTATCGAAAAAGGCGTGAAAAGGTAACATACAGACAGACAGACAGTTACTTTCGAATTTATAATATATGTATGGATTGCCTGTAACTGTGTGTATAGTGACACAGTTACAGGCTATAACTAAGCTAAACTTATGACTTACAGTGAGTACTCGTAACAACATTTAACTTATAGCTAGGATATTACATATTTGAATTTGAGATAATTTTCAAGTTATGGAACAACAAACTGAATGAAATACTTATCAAAGTTCAAATTCCATTGCAACCATAAAATTATTAGGACCTTTTTGTTACAAATGATCAATCAAAAATCAACTTAGAATACATTTCAATAAAGTTGATAACTGATTAAGTGGCAATGGAATATAAATTATCTAAGATTATGAACACTGCTATAGATAATAATTTCAGACCTTACATACATATTTATAATAATAGGAACGTATACAAGAGAATATGTTCCGTACGAATAAAAATATAAGTATAGATCCAATTGGAACAAAACTTTGCGCTCAAAGTTTAAAAAAGGAATAACTTTTAAAAATTCTTTTGTAGGTAATAATAAATCTTTCGAGTGGAATAAAAATAAATTAATAATATTCTTAAAGTTTTCGAATGTTGAAGCTTAAAACATTGGCATTTGGTATTTCAAGTACAGTCAACAACAAAAATCGATTAACACTTCAGTTTTTTTTATCTCAGTTATTGAGCAATATATTTATTCAAAATTGCATTGTACTTCTGCTGTAATTTTGAACAATTATTTTGGTCAATAACCGAGATTAAGAAAACTGAAGAGGACTTTTTTTGCTGACCGTATAAGGTCATCATAATGTAACAAAAAAACAAAGTCATAAAAAATATCAAATATGTTTCAAAATACAATGTCATCAGGTAATTATGTATCTTGATGTTGAATATTCTTTGATTTCTCTTGATTTGATGAAGTGAAGTGAATAATTTTTCGCATACCATTTGTAACTAGGCTAGCTGGTTCCAAGTTACATGTGAAAAATGTTTCATTGCTCTGGGACCTGGAGAAACTTGACAGACAATGTCTTGAAGTGATGCTCATTCTTGAGTTCTGATGTTTAGAGTCAGTAAAGCAGTGGTACTTGCTATTTTAAATGCAGGTTTTAGCAGGAAGTTGTTCTAACTTTGCCTAGGCAGACATGATCTTCATGGTGATGTGATGAGTTCTCTTGAGATGATAAAGTGATATTTTACGCAATTCTCTTATAGGCAGGAGTTTTGACAGACAGTTTGAAGTTCCAAGAGGTTTGACCGAGAGAGTTTCGACATGGTCTTAGAGTGATGCTCATTCTGAGTTCTGATGTTTAAAGTGAGGAAAGCAAAGGTACAGCAAGTACCTCGCTTTGAATACAGGGTCATACTCATAACGAGGATTTACGTTTCTTGTTCGTAAATCCTCGTTGAAGAATCTTCTTGATCTGATGCAAGTGTCTCCCAAGTTCCAGAGGTCAGCGGAAAATTGTGATAATTCTTCTCAGGGCCTCTAGGACTCGACAAACATGATCTTCAAGTGATGCCTACTATTGAATAAGGTTATCGTTAGGAATTTGCATTTCAGCTGCAGGGAAGTGAGGGGAATCTACAGAGTGCACTTTTAAGAGCGTTTACGCCGTACGGCATTTCATACAAACTGTCAAGCCCTTATTTTCCGAAATGAATGAACCAATTTTAATGAAACTTCGTATGCATAAGCATGATACAAAGGTCTAAAAAGTTAGTAGAGAATTTTAATGTTTCCATAGAAACAGAGATTTCCAGTTATCTTTTTTTAAATAAGACATTTCGAAAATGTTCTCTACTAACTTTTTAGACCTTTGTATCCTGCTTATACGTATGAAGTTTCAGTAAAATCGGTTCATTTATTTCGAAAAATAAGGGCTTGAAAGTTTGTATGAAATGCTGTACGGCGTAAACGCTCTTAAGATGGGGCAGTAAAGGCAAGTACCTAACCGCTGTAGCTACAGAAAACCTGTCTTAGGAGACTGTCCTTAACTTTTTGAGTAATTGTGATCTGCATTCACAGATTCTTGTACCGTCAGCAAGGTAACAGGCAGCTTTAAGGTCGGCGCTTGGGACCATTTACTTGTCACAGCAATGCCACAGACACACCAGAGTGCCTCTGACACTCAAGGCATAGACAAGTAATGAGGTTACGTCTGGCGCAGATATATTTTTTTTTAATTTGCTAATATTTTACATGTTACACCTATTTTATTATTTATTTATTTCTGTAACTGCCCGTGACATCACAGCGGGCCCTATCAGAATACTAGCGCTGCGACATTTTTTTTTCGCAATAAATACTTTTTCTTTCTTTCTTTTGCATAAACTTTTTTTTTATGCCAATCGGTCCTATTTCTTATAAGAATCATAAAACTATTGGATCAATCAAGGTTTGAGTACAAAAAATTCAGAAATCACAAAAAAACTTTTCCTTTGCATTTCGTGGGAAATGAGACTCCAACTTTCTTTCTTTCTTTTTATGATGGATGGACAAGTAGTAAAAGTCATTAATATTCTTTTTGTTAGAATAGATACTTCACATTGACTATTAAAAAGTAATAAGTACCTAGATATAGCATTTTAGACTCTATTACACACAGTGTGATAAAGAATCTAATTTGAAAACTAATGAACATTTTTAGAACGCGACTGTACACATTATGTAGGTAGGTGAGATAAATAATATGTTGTGTCTGTTCTGTTTATTTTCCATAACCTATGATTTGCACCGCGCAACGGCTACTGTATATATTATTTATTTTTAAATGAGTTTAAAACGAGTGTTTTATTTTATTCACCGATGATTTTATTTGCTCGAGAAATCAAATAAAACTCAAGGTGTTTCACCTTGAGTGAATTCGATTTCTCGAGTCATGAAAACGAATTTTCATCACTCAAGCAAGGCATTTTCAACAGTTATTTTTTAAATTATTTGTCCTGCCACCACAAACGTCAGATGTTGACTGAGACGTTTGCTGTCCCTGGACAGCAACGTGTTGCGCAACAATTCGATTCGCGGTGTCTGCTAAAGCATTTTCACTGTAAACTAAAGTTTACACTGAAACTGAAAAGTGTAAACTATAGTTTATACTGAAACTTACCAGACAAAGTTATCAACTTACCCATAATGATAACAGTGCAGGTTGGCTCCGTGATGAGTCCGTCCCACAGTGACATGAACTGCGTCTTCATCATGGCGGTCGCTTCGTGGTCGTGTTGCGTGCGTGTGCGCAAGAACGACTCGATCTCGTCTGCCAAGGTTTATTGGTACGGTTAAACGGGTGTTTAGAGTGCTACAAGACGGGTGAAATTGAATATTTGTGGAAATTGTCACAGAAAATGCATTGACAAAACAAAAGGGCGAATCTTATGGTGCCTTTCCACGCTTGCCAAGCTTCGACAAACTTCCACAAGCACAAGCGTGTGAACAGGGGTGTATGGCTTGGCTTGGCTTGGTTTGCAATAGCTTGCGCCGATCCGGACTAGTGTCGGTTTTTGAACACAGATCAAAGGAAGCTTGTGGCAAGCGCTTGCGACGTATTTACACGTTGGTGCGTGTTTAGTAGCCAATGTGATCTCGCGGCGAGCGCATGTATATTGTATTGTTTTGTTCTAGTTCCTAGTGTTTTGTTTGTATGTTCTGTGTTAGTTAAAAATGAGTGGCTGGTCGAACGATGAGAGCTTATCGTTTCTGGAATATTACCAGAGCGGATCGTCTATCTAGAACCCCAAAGACGTTAATCGAACGATTTTTATGAATCTTTATCATCCACCATCTTCTTGGTCGTCTGGCATTCCTTATTTTTTTTTACTTTGCTTGAATTTCAAATGAAGGTATGTTAAGCCAAACGCAATAGCATACACAAGTTTGGTGTCCGCCATGCTTGGGTGTACGTAGCACACTGACGCGTTCTCAAGCATGGAAACGACTTCCAAATGCCAAGCGGGGTTTGTGGACGCTTGGGGCTTGAAGACGTTTGCCAAGGCTTGGCAAGCATGAAAAGGCACCATTATACCGTTGCACGTGAGAATTTACGTTGATATCGTAGCAGAAAGGGTGAGTTTCGTAGTCTAAGTTTTGCACACGTGCGGTCGACCATACTAGAGATATCTAGCTGCATTCAATACGGGATTTTAGTCGTCATAGAACAGGATACGTTTATTTTGCATAAAATATGGTCTTAAGGGGCTTACAGAACCTAAACAAAAAACCGGGCAAGAGCGAGTCGGACTCGCGCACCGAGGGTTCCGTAACATCCGGGTTTATGCATAAGGTTTATGTTTATGAAATTAAATGTTTTTTTTATTTTTGAGTTGATTGAATGAATGGTAAACTGTGGTTTACGATTTATGACGTATTAAAAAAAAACTACTTACTAGATCTCGTTCAAACCAATTTTCGGTGGTAGTTTACATGGTAATGTACATCATATATTTTTTTTAGTTTTATCATTCTCTTATTTTAGAAGTTACAGGGGGGGGGACACACATTTTACCACTTTGGAAGTGTCTCTCGCGCAAACTATTCAGTTTAGAAAAAAAATATATTAGAAACCTCAATATCATTTTTAAAGACCTACCCATAGATACCCCACACGTATGGGTTTGATGAAAAAAAAAAATTTGAGTTTCGATTCTAAGTATGGGGAACCCTAAAATTTATTATTTTTTTTCTATTTTTGTGTGAAAATCTTAATGCGGTTCACAGAATACATCTACTTACCAAGTTTCAACAGTATAGTTCTTATAGTTTCGGAGAAAAGTGGCTGTGACATACGGACGGACAGACAGACAGACAGACAGACGGACAGACAGACAGACAGACATGACGAATCTATAAGGGTTCCGTTTTTGCCATTTGGCTACGGAACCCTAATAAAAACGCAAGTTTAAGAAACAATAAAGTATATGATCGACTACAGTAAACAAAATCAGAAAAATATATGATATTCTTCAGGATATATGCTAGGTAGATAGTGTGTTGCAAACATAATACAACTATTTTGATACGATAGAAAAAAAAATCATGAAGATCCCTCTAAAAACTTTCTTTTTACAATAAAAACCATACTAATATACACACCATCATTCTGTTTTTTGTCAGATTATTCTACAAGCAACATACTAAAATACTAGTGTTTTAGTTTTTTAGTCCAAACAATAGATTTTTTTAGAAATTAAATAATTGCTTCATATTTTGCAATAAATTACCGGTGTTGTGTCATCGCGCTTCTCTTTCTTTTCTATGCAGTCCAACAGTAACCGCGCTTTAGGTCATGTAAGTTAAGGCGAAAGAGTCTGAGTAACCCGCGAAATTGAAATGTTCTTACGTTTTTTACAATTTGCAGGTCAGTATCAGGTAGTATGTTGATCTAAATATGATTGGCGTCCTAATAATAATTAACATTAAATACCTATTGACCCCCAAAATACAGGTCCAGGGCTAGTTTGGGGGTTAGGATCAGTTTTGTGGCAATACATTCGTGTTTATTTTATGATGACTGGTTTGTAACATAGTGTCAAATAAATATTTTTATTTTATTTTACCTATGAACACGATGCAGGGCTGCAACTTGACTGCAAGGCTGAACACTGCAGCTGCCAACTTCTGCGTCTCGCCGTACCACTTGTCCGTTAGTAAGGATACATCCAGGTTTATGAAGCTCATGTTTGCTTCCTTTGCCGTCGCTTTAGCTATGAGGGTTTTGCCGCAACCTGGTAAAAAAAAATTTCTAAGTTAACAGATCTACCGAGTGTGGTCCAAGTCTTCTAAGCGTGTCGATAGCAATCTAAATGTACTCGGCCCAGAATTCGGCTACTTATTTGGCGCCTTCACCAGCGTCCATCAGTTCCTGTAACGTGCAGCTGACAGGACACGCAGGACACGATATTAAGTGTCCCATCGTTTAAAAAATAGTTACGTAACCGATGAACTTAAAAGTGTGGGCGAAGTAAAAAATAAATAAAGTCCTTCACAACGAATTTCGGCCATGGCGACCATACTCAGCGGAAACTAGCCTTCGGTGCGGCAGATATTATAATGCACAAGTGTGTGCGCAGACACAGGTGCACTGCCTCTTCCCTCACTCTCATAGTCCAATGGGACGGCAATCCGACGTGACCGGAGAGAGATCAGGCGCATTGGTCCTGCGCCTGATCTCTCTCCGGCTTAACGTGCTTTCTGAGGCCTGGTGGCATCACACCGCCAACTTCCAAACTCCGGGCTGTTTGTTACTAGAAATTCGCAATGGAAAAACCCAATAAAACTTTTGCCCGACCCGGGAATCGAACCCAGGACCCCACGCTCAGTAGTCGCGCTTGCGACCACGAGACCAACGGGGCAGTCAAGTCAAAAATATTACGTCACCGACCGATAATAATCATAAGAATTTCGTCAAAGAAAAAAATTGCTACGTAACCAATCGATCTTAGGAGTGGTGGTCTAAGTAGAGAATGTTTACATAACCGACCGAGATATTAAGAATGCAAGTAAGAATGACGCACCTGGGGGTCCGTGCAGCAGTACACCTTTGGGCGGCTGCGTGAGCCTGCTGTCAGCGAACAGCTCGCGCTTCTGGATCGGCAGGATGACGGTCTCGCGAAGCTCTTGGATCAGGTGGTCCAAGCCCGCAATGTCCTTCCAGTTCACCTAAAAGAAGACAAAAGACTTTTAAAACGAGTAGAACATACTGAGGATGTGGGGTGTAGGTATTACGCAGTTACCTAATGCCGGAATCAAAGATGGAGGGGAGGACACACGGCGACACCACGCTGCATGATAACACGCGTTTGAACCACCAAAAAAACAAAATCTAATCGCTCCTCTCGATATTAAAATTGAAAACCGATTGATTTTAAAACGACTCGCGGAATTATTTAGTGATCGACTAGTCATGGCGGCTGCTGGGTTCTAAATGCCGCAGCATCGGGCCAGGGTGGGTATATAAATCTAGATACGCGTAAGACGACTACTGCTGTATACGATCGATGTTAAATGGCGAGGGTTCTAGCGCAGGCGTGCAACAGGAGGGAATGCACCGAGGCTGCGTCACGGCCTAATTCCTGCAGGCGATGCATCCAAATGTTCCCGAAAGATGAAACCTTTATTAACCTTTACGTGATATTGCAGGATGGAGTGACGCAGTATTTTGTTCTCGTACTACTGTATATCCGATTTTTTCTGATATTACATCAGGTCCTTTGATATAACGTGAGCAGGTCTTTATAACCTGGATATGCCGTTTTCCAGAACACTCTCATTATTTTGGGGCATTCCTCGAAACGCACCAAATTAACAAATGAAAAGTCTATCGATATCATTTATTACGAATCCTTCATACTCTTCTCTGTTTCATAGTTGATGCATTTCGAGGAACAAAATTATAATATTTATATATTTTGTAATAATTTTTTTTTTTTCGTCGAATACTTTTGGTGCGTTTCAAAGTTGGTGCATTTCAAGGAATACCCCATAATTTTTAAAAACCCCTAACTGAAATTCATGCTTTTTATAATTTTCATACTTAGCAATAAGGCATTTTTAGGGTTCCGTACCAAAATGGTAAAAACGGAACCCTTATGGTGAGACTAAGTCTGTCTGTCTGTCTGTCACAGCTGGATATCTCAAGAACTGCTAATTCTATCAACTTGAAATTTGGAATAGTTTTAGATGACGTTTGTCCAACTATTTTGCAAATAAGAAAGAAATATAAATATATGTATATTTTCCTTTTCATGTAAAAAATTCGAAGTTTCTTATGAAACCCCACATACCCTAGTAGCCCCCTACTAGGGTATGTGGGGTTTCATAAGAGCGCAGTTTGCACATTCTCAAACACTCTTTCTCCAGTGTCGATCAAGAGATGGCGCTGACATAAAACTGCAATATTCTACACCGCAGTGCAGTGTTAAAATTCTCTGATGAATATAGGCCTCGCCGATGAAAATTTAAAAACATGATGGTACGGAACCCTCGGTGCGCGAGTCCGACTCGCTCTTGCCCGGTTTTTTTTTGTCAAGTACCTAGTCACGTGGTATTGGGCCACTTTTCATTGAGATTTATTATTGTAGCTGTTTAAATAATTAGCATTAGGTACATTTGAAACCAGGAAAAAGATACAATTTTGTTAAAACGTTAAGTTCAAACTTTTACACAATCAATTTATCAGCCTATCTAGGCCAATGATTTGTATCGTCGGTTGAACGTCAAGAAACACCTGAAGCGGTTATCACTGTTAGTTTATTATTATCTAATTGCTTAAAAATAAACTAATTGTAAAACACTACACCAGAACCATATAACACACACACATCATATTCAGATATAGTACGGTTGTAGTCGCGTGTGTGCCATTTGAGACCTCGTAACCAATCATAAACATGAATGACATAAATAGAATGGTGCCTCGCAATAAGTCACGCATCATACATGTAAATGTAGATGTAGCTCTACATTATGAATTATGACGATGAGATGCGATACAGATGCGTCGCAGCCCAAGCGACAAACCAGAAAAGGGGAAAAACTGGTAAAGGGTGCTCAACCTGCCCTGACTGCGGTCCGTTGCTCTTTGCCAAGAGCCAGCCAAGTTGATGAGGAGGGTTTCGCGAAAGTAGAAAGGAAGAAGAAGCCCTGTTCTCGTAACCTGTGTGTGCACCGCACCGAGTGGACCCAACTTGCTGCTACGCCCTGCTGTGCCTACGACGCAGCTGTACCTTTCGCGTCTGCATCACTCCACGACAAATGAAGTCATGCAGTATTTGAAGGTGAAGACCAACTGAACTCTGAGGGTCGAGAGGTTGGAATCGAGCAACAACATCAACTTTAAGTCATTAGTGGTACGAATTCCAACCCAACATCTACAGACCTGTCTGAAAGAGGACTTTTGGCCGAAAGGTGTCGTATATCGACGTTTCCGAGGACGGTTACCCGACACCACGCAGCGAAACACAACGCCGACTATGTTACGTGTATAGTTCATAGTTTTAAGGTTTTTAATATGTATTAGTTTATTATTGTATAAGATTATTTTGTGTATTTTATCTATGGGCCTTAGTTGTCTGATAATAAAATGATTATTATTATTTTGTAAAAAGCATCAAATAATAATAACGAAAGTGGCAAATATGCTTCCACATTCTTAACTTTCTCAATACCTTTCAAAGAAATAATAATATAAGCAAAGTTCTCCTAAATGACGTTCACGTACCAGACAGTTCATAGCCGATCCTATAATCTTAAACCTAATCCTGTTGTAATATTTTTATAAGTGAGCGGGTGAGTGAGTGAGGTCAGGAGACCATGGACCCCAAGGCGGGTCATGTGTGCGTTCCCATACATTCCCGTAGCCACTCTAAACTCATCTTCCTGCCCTTGTCCCATGTTACTTGGGGTCGGCGCAACACGTTTTCTTCGTCCAGTCTCCCCTGTCACCCGTCACGCTGTCAATGTCATTTACTTGTTAATACAGATTTAAGCTAGAAAACCCCAATTGTCCCAATTTGTGGATCCGTCCAGGCGCAGAACTAAAGCGGCCTTCAATTGAAAATAATAATTCAGGCATTGTCGCGGGTTGTTCGAAAGAGATACCGTGGCCCCTGGCACAGGCAACTGAAGGAACACGGGTGGGTTTTAGTCAGTAAAAGTCTGACACGCCCTCGGGAGCTCCGCCCAGAGCGGGAGAAGTTGTTTGATAATTGACCACCCAAAAAAAAAAGGCATGCCCAGTCAACCATTTCCAGTTGGAATAAGGACTACATTTGAGTATAACTGTGCGTAATTTTTAATTTCCATTCACAATACACAATTTGTCATCAAACCTTAGGACAATGAGCCATTCATTCAAGTAACGATTTTAATTCACAATGACCAGTTGATAGATGCATGTATAACAACAAACGCAGTGGTTTCTTATCGTATCTTATCACACTAATATTATAAAGAAAAGTAGTTTGTGAGTGTGTTTAAATATTTGTTACTTCTTCACGCTCAAACGGCTATACCAATTTTGATAAAATTTTGTATGGAGGTAGCTGCCACCCTGGATTAACATATAAGCTACTTTTTATCCCGATATTCCCAGGGATCGACATTTACGCGGGTGAAACCGCGGGGCGCAGCTAGTCAATAATATTTTTTTTAAATATACGATTACATACAGGGTGTTTGGTGCATAGTTTGCCAAATGGAATTGGCCGAAAGGAGAGGTCATTTGCTATCTCTTAAGGCCCAGTAACTCATTCTTTGTTACACCGGTTTCATTACTATGACTTTTTTATTTTTATTTAGAAAAATACAAGAACTCTGCATTTAAGCCTTCAAATTTCATTTTATTTCTTATGTTTACTCGTATGGTTCTATGAAATTTAAAATTACGTGCTTGCGAAATTTTATCGAAATCCGTTCAATGGTTAGGCGTGAAAAGGTAACATACATACAGACAGACAGACAGAGTTACTTTCGAATTTATAATATTATATGGATTAAGTATGAATTTTCAAGCACCGACCGCGTGCTGTGTTTGATAACCACAAATATTCTGCTGGTCACTGGCAGGCCAACGTATGATCTGACTTCTGACCTTAAGTCATTGCAGAATTAAACGAATCTGAACTAAAACTCACTTAGTCAATACAAAAAAAAAACAGTGGCACTCCGGGAGTGCCAAATAAAACAAATCACCAACAGAATACTTTGCCATCACACTGACATATCGGATATACATCAAAACCGAGTACATCCCGAGGACAGCCGAACACATGTACGCCGGAAACGACAGAATATTATGAACTTTTAAAAGTATGTAACAACTCTGTAACAATATTCTGATCTGACAAATAAATGGACTATGACATCCGAAGCGGGTATTTTTTTAAACGTCTTATAAACAAAACACGCGCGGTGTCGCTTACGGTAACAGTGGCGCGAGTCCGATAGTTTTTTCTCATCTCAAAAAATGCCCAACGCGCCTAAACAAGTTTTCACTTCTAAAACAAGTGAGAAAGATATACATTGATTGAAAACCAAGAAGGTCACTTGCGGCTCAAAGTAATTGACTTATTATAGAAAAACCGGGCAAGAGCGAGTCGGACTCGCGCACCGACGGTTCCGTACCATCATATGTTTTTAAATTTTCATCGGCAAGGCCTATATTCGTCAGAGAATAATAACACTGTGCACTGCGGTGTAGAATATTGCAGTTTTATGTCAGCGCCTTCTCTTGACCGAAGTAATGTAACTTTTGTTGATGAATTCTGAAAAAGTGTGCTGTGTATTACATTTTTCAGTAAAAATCGAAAACTATGCGGCCTCTAAAAAAAAGTTTGAGAATGTGCAAACTGCGGTCTTTCTTAAGATACGGAAACCCTAAAAAAAATAATGGATCTAAATGTGTTTCTTAACTAAAATAAATAAGACAATATTTACTCACATTGATTTCATCAGGCACAACCAGCTGTGAAGCGATGATCATCTCGTGGTCGGTGAGTTTGTCGAGCGCGATGGAGTGCTTGTTGCCCAACCCGGCTCTGCAAGACATCCTTAACACATGCACGGTCTGTACAGTGGCTATCTTTGTATACAGATATGTGGACAGTAAACACCACACTCATGCAACTAGGTACTAAGCACGATTAATTTACGAGTTAACTGCAGATGCGTGCCATATTGGTGTTTGAGCTTATGTCTGAGTTTATGTCTACAGGTTTTAAAACTAGGGATTTTGTATTTAAGCCTGTGTGATATTAGTAGTATAGCAAGTTTCTTGTTATGGGACCGCATATCAAATTCAGAATTCTAGACTGAGCTCGAGAAAATCGCGGTTCTGCAAAGTACGGGGAAGTCCCAAAACTGCGAACTACCAAGGCCTGAGACGGGAATAACATAACTGTCTCTTCAGAAATCTAGAAGTAGAAAATCACTCTTATCTAATTCATGTTTATCTGTTCAATAAATTTAATCGTAAATTCTGACTCATCAAATAGATAAATATTTACCCCTTCCCGTTACTAATAAACGTATTATAGGTACCTATCAGATGAATAGTTACACACCGATTTCTCTGTTTCAGTCGTCAGTAATTTTACTTTCGAAAGAAGAAGACAAATGTTGTGTAACTATACAAACGCTATACAATGTTTATTAGTAAGGGGGTTAATATCTTATGGATAAATTGTTATTGTGAATGAGCATGTTTGAAATTGCTTTTCCATAATTGGAGTATTCTAAGTAGAACTCTCAAGAGTGTTTTGTGTGTGTGTGTGTAGTTAAGCATTTTATTCATAGAGGGACACAGAGGATGAGGTGAACTGACTGCAACTAGTTTTAGCATAATTCATTCACTATGGATTATAGTAATATAGCTAACAAAGTAGCGTCGAAGTAGTTGAATGGGCGCAGTGAAGTCATTGTTTTAACAATGACAATAGAACAATGACACTGTTGTGTACACTTAGTGTACCGTTGACGTTTTGAGCACTTTTTCTTATGTACACTTGGTGTACACTTGACGCTTGAGGGGGATATATAGGCTCCTTAATTTAAGTGTTCCATCCTTGTCCTTGACCGTAAATAGATAATCAAGTCATCTACATTTTGTACATAATAAATAGCATCTGCAGTTACACTGCGAGGTTAAAGCCACATCTTAGTTAAAACAGCCACATGTAGAGAACAAACATGAATGAGCAGCCCCCGATGAGACATGAGTTCTGCACCTTTAATCTGATTGGTTGGAACTGATAGAAGCCTGTTAAACATAAGCGCTTGACACAAAACTCATGTCTTTTAAGAGGGCAAATTAACAAACAATATGAATAAGAGGATTTATTATGAGAATAAAGTAGTAAATTAATGTAAATTATTGTAAATTGATGCTGTAAGTTTTTTGGTATATGACATAATGTAACCTTAAATTAAATACATTAATTGTAATAATTCTATAATAGGTTATCAGAATTCTATCCAATAATAAAGCATTGATGAACCTCATGATTCTAATGAACAAATACATTGTAGACTGACCCCCTTAATAATGAACATTGTATAGCGTCTGTATAGTTACACCACACTTTGTCTTCTTCTTTCGAAGTCAAATTACTGACGACTGAAAGAGAGAAATCAGTGTGTAACTATTCATCTGATATAATATGTTTATTAGTGAGGGGGGGTAAATGTTCAATTTATTGATGGTGGTTATCAGCCAAATCTGCCAAAACATTGATGCACAACCTGTTACCATAGATTCAGAATATCGATGACATCGATATGATTCAAAACGCCCTGCATTGAAATTTATACAAAAAAAATTCCTGTCCCATTCATTTTGAATATGTAGGTTTTGCACTTTTCCATGAAATAGCAGTTTTTTATACAACCAGTGAAAAAATTCCATGCTAGAGGGCCTAGAAACGTGCTGAATTAACAAACGGGTTTTGTTGACGGAAGAATAGACAAATGACAGATTGTAGAAATATTTTTACACATTCTACACCTCTAAGCATGGCAAATTGTCTTTTTGTCTATTCTTCCATCGACAAAACATAGTAATGCTACGTGTGATGGTTACAGTTTGCACTTTGATGTCCCTTCCCTCTATAAATGCAGGTCTATTAATTTGCTATGCCTACCAAATGTGCACAATACAAGTTAAATATTAAAAAAATATATATTCAAATGACGACGTGAATCAGCACTTTTTGAAGGTTAAAATTACATAATTGTTTTCATTTTTTTGTTTAGTAAAAACTAGGAAATGAAAACAATTAAGTTATTTTTTTTTTGCTGGAATGAAGTGGTGCAACAAATTCTTCAACAGAAATAGTTTAATTTGATAAGAATGAAAAAGATTGACCCACCACAATCTGGTAGATAGGAGAGAAATATATTCATGTTTTTTATCGGAATTTAATTATAGAATATCCTGTGTGGAAAATCTGTTCATACACAGGAAACGCTTATATTATCCTTTGCAAAGATTATTTTAAACTATTGTTCTAAAATATCACAATCAATACTATTAGACAAGTAAGAAGAAAAGGTACAAGTAATGGAAACGGAATATTCTTATGAATTCCCTAAACATTGTGTGAGTGATATTAAAGTACCTATTGCAAAATCTTAAATCGTATTCTTCTTCATATTTAAGTAAATAATGTGGGAATGAAATTTAATGCTATTTTATGATCTGAAATAAAATCACAACAAAAACATATGATCATGAGCTTGGTTAACATGATTATCTGTCACCATTTCAGATAAAAAAATATTACTGTGATGAAAATGTAGGTTAACCATCACCCAGGGTTAAAAGTAGTTAGAATTACAGTCTAATTAGCTACGAACAACCGTAATACGCATTCACATTGAAGTCTGATAGCTAATTAAAGAAAAATGCGTTTAAAATTTTGTGTTATGACGTAAAGGAATCGATCGATACTTACTTGCGTAACTGTTCGCGGGCTCGTTCCTCCGCCTTCTTCCGACTCTTGGATGTTGGATCTATCTGGTTCACGAGCCATTTTATTGAGAAATAAGTCACAGCGGACACAAAAGCAACGCGTATAGCCATTTGGAACACATCGTTCCGCGTAAACGCTGACCCTTCCACCATCATGCCGTAAGATAAATGAGTAACGTATCACAAATAAACTACGTAGTATACGTTAAAACCCGTGTGCTCTTCGACTTATTAATAATTTTAGAATTTCTTCACAAAAAGGTATCAGCCGTCATGCTTTTGTGAATTTTCATCATAGACAATTTGATTGACCGATGTTGTTCCATTCCTCTCAGAAGAAAAGACTGAGATAATCTTAATGTAATGGAACATAAACCTACTATCTAAATGATATTTGTTAGACTTTTCAATAGCAACGCAATACACCTTTGATGTATGTTATAATCAGCAAAAAAGTTATTACTGAATTACTTTAAACACTTATAGAAGTTTTATGACAGGTATCAAACAGACAGTTAATTGTAAAATGGAACGTATGGAAAATCGATGTTCGTTCTGAAACCACTCTGAAACTTCATGCTAACTAATCCTATCCATCAGATAAAACAATGAAAGCGAGGTTTGTGCCCTAATTCAAATGTATATTGGTAACAATTATTCTTTAGTAATTATATGTTTCTTTAACCTATGTACAATTACATAATTAATTAATTAAATTTTGTGTTAAAAATACTGAAAAGAATACAAAAGAACATCTTAGATTATTTCTGGGCGTGATCAGATTTGTCAAAAATTAGGCTCTGTTACACGAAATTATTCTCAATTCTGTCAAAAAAATTGTTTTGTTCGTGGAACTAGTGCTTATTATAACCTCAAAATAACAAAGAAGGTTATGTTTTGATTTAATGTAATGCAAAGACTACAATATAATGCGGTGATGTAATGTAATGTGTTTTTATAAATACTTGTATGAGAAAGTTTTTATAATAAACACAAAATGAAGAAAAATAAACCTAATGCCCGTCCTAAGTTTGAGAATACGAGGAAATTATTACGCAAACAAAAACGGCAGCAGAAGAAGGTACATCGTCAGGAACATTATCTGAAGAAAAATGATGAGAGGCATAATAATAACACTAAACCAGTATACACAGCCGGTAGGTTTGTTAAAAGGCCTGCAGAATCACCAGAACCGAAAGAAGTGGAAGTCAAGGTAAATAAAATGATAGAAAACAATATTTTTGTAAACAATTAGATAAATGGCTGTATCTGGTGGATTCTTGGCATTTTTGAGCGATCTGTTACATCTATTATAAAGCCTTATATTTATCTATGATGATCCATAAGTCTTTATTGTTGAATCATACATAGCAAACATAATAATAAATAATTCTCCATGTGGTTCCGATCCCTCCCTTCATCTGTGAGTTTCTTAGATTAAAAGGTAACTAAACCAAAGGCTGAACTCAGTATGCTTCACAATACTATAAATCTAAATCTATTATGTGATCTATCAATTTTAAATTAATAATTTCACTGTTTTATCCTTCCAGAAGAAAAAACCAAAACTAGAAACACCCCTAGACATCCTAAACAAAGAAAGGCAAAAAGATAAGAAAGTAGAGCAGCAACTAAAGAATCAGATAGAGGAACAGAGAAGGAAGATGTTACTGGAAGCTAATGAAGATGAGGACAAGATAATTAAGAAACTGGAGAAGCAACTGGGATTGAACAAAACTAAGAATAAGAATAATTTTTTTTCTGATGACGGACTTGACTGTATCCTTTTTAAATGCAATTTACATTGCAATTTAAGGGATAAGCTAAGGTAGCCCGGGAAATTCAAATTTTCTTATGTTCTTTGCAACTTGCAGGTCAGTGTCAAGTTGTATGTTGATTAAAATATGATTTGCAGCCTTACACGGACCTGCAAATTGCAAAAAACGAGAGAAAATTTGAATTTCGCAGGTTACCCTGGTGCTGCTCCCTTAACATGTTATCTCAATAGATATCCCTTGAAGTTTACTTGTTCCTCTAAGTTAAAAATACTTACTGGGTAGTCTTTAATAAGCAAATGATTTTTTCCCTTTATGTTACAATATAAGTTTTTATATTACAAAAGAAGTCAGGGATTTTTGTTAGCTTGGGAATAGTAAAACATTAAACGCATAAGCCTGTTTTATCTTAAACTAGCTTCTGCCCGCAACATAGTCCGCATAAAATTTCTTGTTCCCCTCACCTACCCCGTTGCATTGCCTGCCTGTGCTACTACTTCGTTTTCATTTAGTGTTCTTTTACTTACTTTTTTTTTGCGCTAGGACTCTCAGGCGCAAACCCCTGAGAGTTGTTGCAATGTTTTATAGCCTATAGGCTTCCCCGAGAATTGGGCTATCTAATGCAAAAAGAATATTACAAATCCTACTGACAGTTCCAGTGTTTAGTGCGTTCAAACTTACAAACTCTTCAGCTTTATTATTAGTATAGATAGATTCGAAATCATACAGAACATAAAACCCTTAACTTGAGAACAGATTTACTGGAAATATGTGACAAATCAACAACAGAACAAATAGTGGCAGCTGAGAAGCATCTAGCTGAAGTTGAAGGTGATTCAGACTTTGATGAAGACCTAGCAGCAGTCACTGGCAAAGCAATAAAAGATATAAAGAAAACTGATAAGAAAAGTAAAAGAAAAGTGCCTAAAGATGATGAAAATGAATCTGATGAAGACAATGGTTCAGATATTGATGACGAAATGGGCAGTGAAGAAGAATTAGATGAGAATATTAGTGGAAATGATGGTATGAGCGAAGGAGATGGTGATACGAGCGAAGGAGATGAAGATATGAGTGAAGGAGAGGATAGTAATATGAGTGGAGAAGATGAGGATGGTGTATTCAGTGAAGATCTTTCAGATGATGCACCTGAAGGTATTTTTAAGTTTTTATTTAGTTTTAATGTAAATTCTACATATGATTCAGCTATAAAAAAGCATTAGAAGGCTATATTTTAATTCAAACATTTACATTTTTATTACAAAACGAGATCTAATTTTAGACCTAGCCTAAACCTTCGAGCCAGTTACTCTATTTTGAACTTTATTCCGACAAACGTAAAGTTCTTAATGCAAAATTGACAAGTTAGACTCGGGTTTAACGTCAGTTTTTGTAATAAGAACTTCAGCTTCATTGGAGTAGAGTTCGAAATTTAAAAATGGCTGGATGGTTTAAACCTGGGTCTAAAGATAAATCTTGTTTTGTAATAAGGCCGTTAAAGTCTATCTAAAATTTGGTCAACTTGCTTTCAATACATGAAGAAAGTAAATCAAAATTTAGTTTTGTTACATTTCATTTCTGTGATCCTCCTTACAGAAAAACCAACAAAGACGTTAAAAGCAAATTCCAAACAGAAACCAACCAAGCAAGAGATAAATAAGAACAGTAAGAAAGACACAAAACCAATTCCAAAGTCAAATAAAAAAGAAAAGATAATTTCAGAAGAAGACTTGGGTAAAGTGTTCAGTGATGATGAAATATCACATCTGTCTGGTGATGATGAAGATGATGCGTTTGGTGAAGAAGATGAACCTGTTGTGGAGAAGAAAGAGAAACCTGACGTTTGGGAAGATATTTACGGAAGAAAGAGGGATAAAGAAGGGAATATTATTAAGGTAAAGTCACTCAAGTACTTCAAACCTAGGCACATTTGAACGTCATAATTTAATGATTTTAATTGGATTTGAAATAATATGTTAAGGGTTTGCCTCACAGATATAGATAGACCTAGATAACGCAAGTATCACGATCTGTATGAAAACCAAGCGTGCCATTTTTTGACTACCTACTATGACGTCACAAGCATTATTAAATAGTGCTTGTAAACTAAATTTTAGTGATGGGAAAATCAAATCGATTCAAAGACGCCGCCGCGTGCGGCACCCGTCTCGCCACACCCCCGGGGCCTAGCGCTAGCGCCAGCGCGAGCGACCCAGCAAGCAGTACACAGCACTGAGCGCGAAAGTGGCGGCTTACGATTTTTGTACGTAAGCTGGGCCATGCGAAGTAGTTGCTCTTGCGTTATCTAGGTGTATCTATATCTGTGCTTTGCCTAGAGTCTTGTCTAGGCTCTAGCCTGTATTTTCTCAACGTGGGTGATAACGCCCCCTCATGGGCGTTTGAGACTTTCAAGGGGGCAGTAGAAGACCGAGAGAAAATTACATAGCTCTAGCGGCTAGAGTCTATCCCAATCTTAATAGGCGTGTAGATGACAAATTTCTTGAAAGTACAGACGCCAGCACATGAAGCTACCAGAAACTGTGAAATTTTCCCAATCAACTTTGAACCTTAACCTTTAGCAATACATTTCAAAATCTATTAAAGAAATTTGACTGATTGTAGTAGCTTGATGTGCTGGCGTTTGTACAACAAAAAAAAAATATTCTAGATCTAGAACAAGAACTACTGTTAACTGATTTCCTTTAATAACCTTAGGAAAATCAATCAATTGTTATTCTTACAGGAAGAAAAAGGTGTGTACGTTCCACCACACCTTAGAAACAAGGATTCGAGTACAGACAAACAGCTGCTGCAACTGAAGAGACAAATTAAAAGTAAGTCTTCTAAAACATCTCTCTTTTAGTAATAGCGTATTCTGGCCCAAAGCCACTGACCTTGTGGTAAAGGAATAACATGGTCGTGACGGGTCAGCGGGATTGTCCGAAAGGGTTACCGCTGGCCCGGAACATAAAGGGCTAAGGAAGGAAACACGGGTGGGTTTTAGTCAGTAAGAGTCTAACACTCCACCCAGAGCGGAAGCCATTTGATGATTTCCCATCCTCAAAAAAAAAGGAATCACATGGTAGAAAAAACATCCTTTGAATATCAACCAACCACATTACCATCTAAAATTGTATAGGAGATTTCGGGCCATAAATGGTCAGCTCACTTCCGCTATGTGGTTTTCGTTGCATTAACCTGATTATATTTTTACAATTTAATTTCAGGTGTCCTCAACAAGCTAGCAGGCACTAACCTTCACTGGGCGTGTACCTCAATAGAGAACCTTTACCAATCCAACAGCAGAAACTCAGTGAACACAGCATTAACTCAGTTGTGGTTGGATGCAACTGTATCTCCGTCGAGTACGCCTGATAGAATGGTTGCGGAACATGCTGCCCTTGTATCAGTGTTACACGCTAATGTTGGCTCTGAGATCGGTAAGTTGTAACTTGTAGTATAATAGAATAAAGTCAGTGAACACAGCTTTAAGTCAGTTGTGGTTGGATGCAACTATATCTCGGTTGAGTACGCCTGATATAAATGGTTGCGGAACATCGTGCCCTTGTCACAGTGCTACACGCTAATGTTGGCTCTGAGATTGGTAAGTTTTAGCATGTAATAGTATGAAACTCAGTTAACACAGCTTTAACTCAGTTGTGATTGGATGCAACTGTATCTCGATTGAGTACGCCTGTTATAAATGGTTGCGGAACATCGTGCCCGAGTGACAGTGCTACACGCTAATGTTGGCTCTGAGATTGGTAAGTTGTAGTGTAGCATGTAATAGTATGAAACTCAGTGAATACAGCTTGAACTCAGTTGTGAGTCGAAAATATTGTGATTTTTAGTCTTCGTCTTCAATCGAGGTTTCCAAGAGGAATATCATATTTTTGCACTCTAATAACAGGAACCAGCGCCCTTTTTTTTTGGATGGGATATCATCAAATGGCTCCTCCCGTCTGGGTGGAGCGGAAGGGAGTGTCAGACTCTTACTGACTAAAACCCACCCGTGTTCCTTCCTTAGCCCTTTATGTTCCGGGCCAGCGGTAACCCTTTCGGACAATCCCGCTGACCCGGCAGGCTTCGGCCCTAAGGGGCCCCTCTCCGATGCTGACATCTCTTTGAGGCGCGCGTGGAACACGTACGCGCCGTCCGGCACGGGCCTGGTCCTGATCGGACGGTGAGCTACCCATTACTCTCCGCCCGCAGGCCCGCGCCTACGGTGGCCGGGAGTCGTCACGCGGCTCCCGACGCCCGGAGCGTCTCCCGCGGCGGCTGGGACGGGAGGCTCTCTCCCTGAGCCGTCCCGCCACCTCCTTCGCTAGCATGACTGCTTCGCAGAAGGAGGTGACTGCCTCCCACTCCCTCTGGCCCCGGACCATGGATTGCACCAGGGCCGGACGCGAGAGGTCGCCGTCGCTGCCGATCGCCTCTACGAGGACACGGCGGTGCTCCGCCCAAGCGGGGCAGACCTCCACCGTGTGCTCCACCGTGTCCTCTGGGCAATCCTGGCAATGGTGACATCCGGGCGTTTCCTCCCGCCTGATGATGTGCAGGAACCTCCCGAAACTTCCGTGTCCGGTGAGGACCTGCGTCAGGCGTTAGGTGAGGGCGCCGTGGCGCCTCTCTAGCCACTCCTCAAAGAGGGGTCTTATCGCCGCTATCGCGGCGTGCCCAGCGCCCTTATTCGACAATCACAAATTAAATAATTTTGAAGGATAAAGTATTGCCAATCCATTGCTTCATATGTTCGAAAAATTTGTCTGCTCAACAATGTAAATAACTCAATGATTGTTGTTGAACTGTCAAAATGAAAGCCGAGAAAGAGTGCTACTGTTAGTATGTTACGAATTACCCCGGTGATCAGGCAACCTCTGCTGACTAGCTAATTTATTACCACTGCTTGAGCTATTCTAATTAGTTTCGCCGATACGAAACAAGAACACCCTAAAGGATGATTTCCACCAAACGGCTCGCACCGCATCGGATCGGAAAGGATACGAACGGATGCGGTGACAGCCGATCGCGTCCGGCAGGATGTGGACGCATACGATCGGCTCCGTACCGTTGCTTGCGAACGTATCCGTTTCTGCGCCTATTCAAATTGTTCCAATCCTACCGTGTTCACGTGTTCTAATTTTTGAAAATGGTTGAAGTTTAAGTTGTTGCGTATTGTTGCATTAGAAGAAGAAGAAGAAAATAATCATAAAACGCAGAAGAGGAAAAGAAAAATTTGAACGACCGCCGATAGGTTTCAATCGGATACGACGACAGTCGAACGAAGCCGTACGCGCGTCGCAGCATACTTTCGGCTACGATCGCGTGTCGTGGAAAACGCCTGCGGTCATGCTGCTGTGCGCGGCTTACTAATGTAGACTTTAAATACTGTGTACACGATTTAATATCGTTTAAAGATTGTAAAATCCGTTCCGATCCGATGCGATCCTATAGCCGTTTGGTGGAAATCTTCCTTAATATTGAACGTTCTTCTTTTATCTGTGGCTTTATGTAATGCTTATCTACTTACGTTTCATATTTTATTTCAGGTGCCCATTTCCTACAGGATCTGATCAAAAAGTTTGACAACATGATGGAGAGTCCACAGCCTGTTGCAGACAAAACGCTTGACAACTTAGTTTCGTGCTTGGCGCATTTGTACAGTTTTAAGGTAAGGCCTATTCTTACCCATGTTTATTTCAGCTTTTGTCGACTTTTCGTTTCAAAACCAAATCCGAGGCAATTCACAATCGATTGATATGTCAAGATCAAAGTCTTGACCTTAGATTAAAAAATGTCCAGATTCCGTGTTCGAAACAAAACGCAACGTTTTAAGTGAAGCCACTTTTTTATAAATGTGTGAGTGAGCGCCACGGTCGGGAGTGTATTGCGTATCGTAATTGCGTTTGTGTGCAACGTGCGTGTAATACCAGTGGCAGAGATTTACCCTTAAATGTGGAAGATTTTCAGTATTTTACGTTTAGCGTAAAATATATCATCAACAGCAATGACATGATTTTTAGGGTTCCGTTGCCAAATGGCAAAAAACGGAACCCTTATAGATTCGTCATGTCTGTCTGTCTGTCTGTCTGTCTGTCTGTCTGTCTGTCTGTCTGTCCGTCTGTCTGTCTGTCCGTCCGTATGTCACAGCCACTTTTCTCCGAAAGTATAAGGACTATACTGTTGAAACTTGGTAAGTAGATGTATTCTGTGAACCGCATTAAGATTTTCACACAAAAATAGAAAAAAACAATACATTTTGGGGTTCCCCATACTTAGAACTGAAACTAAAAATTTTTTTTTTCGTCAAACCCATACGTGTGAGGTATCTATGGATAGGTCTTCAAAAATGATATTGAGGTTTCTTATATCATTTTTTTCTAAACTGAATAGTTTGCGCGAGAGACACTTCCAAAGTGGTAAAATGTGTGTCCCCCCCCCCGTAACTTCTAAAATAAGAGAATGATAAAACTAAAAAAAATATACGATGTACAATACTATGTAAACTTCCACCGAAAATTGGTTTGAACGAGATCTAGTAAGTAGTTTTTTTTTAATACGTCATAAATCGTAAACCGCAATTTACCTTTTATTCAACCAACTAAAAAAATAAAAAAACATTTAATTTCATAAACATAAACCTTATGCATGAACCTGGATGTTACGGAACCCTCGGTGAGCGAGTCCGACTCGCTCTTGCCCGGTTTTTATTATTACGGTTGTTGAGTTTCAACGTTATTTCTTTAATTTGTCATGTGCGACTTTATCAGAAATTATTATGTTACGACTTTTTGTGATATTTGCTTGTAAGTTAGTTAAATGTTTTTTGTTTTGGTGTACTTAAATAGGTAGTAAGCAGAAATAGCACAAACGGTAACTGTGACGGCAAAAAATCCGATGTCATATGAATGCTGCTTTTATCAAATAGGATTAGTTTTTAAACAAAATTTGCCTCCGTTGAGAAAAAAATTCTTTGTTTTTTTCATGATCCTATCATCAGATCTCGATCTGATAATCATGGGTCCACTCCTGGGAAATACAAAAAAAAATTATGCCCCTGGCAACACTTAACAAATATGGCGTGACAGTAATGTCAAGTTATACTTTTTGTTTACATAAATTTAGAATGCGGTAACAAAGAAATACAAAGTGAAATTGAATAATTACTTGTGAAATGATATACAGGAAAAGTTTTTAACCAGTGCGCAAATTTTGACATAATAAACTTGAATGTATTTTAATAAACACGTATTTTTTGTTTTGATATGTTTCAATGGTAAAAATTAAGTTAACGCTTACGAGACTTGTTTACTCAGAAATTTATTTTATGGACGTCGCTTGCCAGTCCGTCGACCGGTCGCCCGATTCACGCCGCGCGTCGACCGGTCGCCTGACGCGCCAGCTGCTATCAGAAGTACTCACGCGCGGTCGCTCTATGCGACGGCGGATTATTGACCCCAGTTTAGCGCTACAATTTTTTAAGTGTAGACTGTGTAAAGTTATTTGTAAACGTAATTTTTCGTAAATTCCAATTTATCCTTCATACCTTCATGGGCTTAGGACCATCAAAATGCAGAAAATAAATCATAATAAGTAAGAAAGTAATACGTTTTAGTCCATTCAAAATAAAACATTTAGGTATGATAGGTACCGGTGAATAGTCCCGGGAAATCCCGGAAGCGAAAGTACCGGGAAATCCCGGAAATTTGCGTCGTTTTTGGAACCGGGGTTTTTAAAACCAAATCCCGGTTCTTTCGGTACTTTCGGGAAAAGATACTTTGCGTTTCGAATACCTATTTCTAATTTTATAGCATAAAGCCCGACCGCTTAAAGCGTGGAATACACTTGCTATCTAGCATGCATGCTACAAGAGCATGCTGCACGAGGGTGCGGGAGGGGCTGGTGGCGGCCACCGCGTCTTCGGAATGTTGTGCTTTGCGTAGTGTTTGTGATTTTGGTGGACAGTGCTTTGCAAAAAAGACTCAAACAAGGCTGCTTCTTTTGGGCAGAGCCAGCTTACGAAACTAAAGACCGATGAGGGCAGGATCGTATCCGCCAAACCTGAGTTGTTGAGAGAGATCGAGAGGTTCTATGGACAGTTATACACGTCAACAAGTAACCGCGTTATGGATCTGGCAAACGACCCAAGAGCTAGATTGACCCGACACTATACCGAAGACATCCCGGACGCCTGTACGAGATTAGGATGGCTCTGAAGCAGCTCAAAAATAACAAGACGCCGGGTGATGACGGAATTACGGCCGAGCTCCTGAAGGACGGCGGAAAACCCGTTCTTAAGGCCCTTCGGAAGCTGTTTGATTCCGGCAAAACACCACTGGCATGGAACAGAGGTGTGGTGATACTTTTCTTTAAGAAGGGCGACAATGCCCTTCTTAAGGATTATAGGCCCATCTCATTTCTGAGATGACTCAGAAGTGAGATGGGCCTATAATCCTTAAGAAGGGCATTGTCGCCCTTCTACAAGCTGTTTTCGAGAGTCATCACGAACCGTCTCGCGCGCAGGTTTGACGCCTCCCGAACAAGCCGGATTCTGTAAAGGCTTTAGCACCGTAGACCACTATACATACGCTGCGACAGGTTATACAGAAGACCGAAGAATATAACCTGCCGCTCTGCTTAGCGTTTGTGAACTACGAGAAAGCCTTTGATTCGATTGAGACATGGGCTGTGCTGCAGTCTCTTCAACGGTGCCAGATCGACTATCGGTACATCGAGGTGCTGAAGTGTCGGTACGAAAACGCCACTATGTCAGTCCGACTCCAGGATCAGACCTCGAAACCTATCCTTTTGCAGCGAGGTGTGAGACAGTGCTGACACTATGGAGGACTTCAGTACAATGCTCGATGACTTCAGTAGAGCCTCCGAAAGAGTGGGTCTTAAAATGAACATGGACAAAACGAAGGTCATGTCAAATGCCCACCCACTCTCATAAAGATCGGAGACACTACACTCGAAGTCGTGGACGAGTATGTTTACCTAGGACAAACTGTCCAGTTAGGTAGGTCTAACTTCGAAAAAGAGGTCGATCGTCGAATCCGACTCGGCTGGGCAGCGTTCGGGAAGCTACGCAATATCTTCTCGTCCCACATACCTCAGTGTCTCAAGACGAAAGTCTTTGACCAGTGCGTGTTGATGTGATGACTTATGGCACTGAAACGTGGTCACTCACAATGGGCCTTAGAAGAAGGCTGAAAGTCACCCAAAGGGCAATGGAGAGCTGTGGAGTTTCTAGAGCTATCGAATCAGGAATGAGGAGATCCGCAGGCGGATCAAGGTAACCGATATAGCCCGAGGAATTGCCAAACTTAAGTGGCAGTGGGCAGGGCACATTGCTCGCATAACAGATGGCCGATGGGGCCGAAATGTTCTGGAGTGGCGACCGCATACCGGAAGACGTAGCGTTGGGAGGCCTCCCACTAGGTGGTCCGACGACCTTGTGAAGGCCGCGGAAACCCGATGGATGCGAGAAGCACAAAACCGGTCGAAGTGGAGGTGCTTGGGGGAGGCCTATGTCCAGCCATGACATCTTTCGGCTGAAATGATGATGATGAATTATTTTAATAAATAACAATTTAAAAAATGTCGGTTAAGATTATCTAATATATTGAGACTGATTAATGCTAAAACTCCACTGTTCCTTTTCTTTTTTTTTATAAATATTACGCAAGTTTTAAATTGAATTTGGTTAGGCAGAATTGCAATAGGAGTCATGTTGATTTAATTAAATCATTTGTTTGGAGAAGATGTTTAATATTTTTTTCTGATAAATATTATCTAGGATCCGGTACAAAAATGTTTTAATGTTAATAAAGATGTTGATGGTAGAATATGCGTAGTTACCAATAAAACAAGAAATAAAACGTTTTATTTGATTTGATTTAAATGTTTTTATTTTGCCCTGTCATTTCGTCTTTCTTTTACTTTCTCCGTTTCAACTCTTTATTTTTTAAATACTTACTTAAAGTATCGAAAGTACCGGGAATCCCGGTTCTTTAGCCAGAAAGTCCCGAAAATCCCGGTTCTTTAAAACAGAACCGGTTCTGCATTCCCTAATAGGTACTTAGACATGATACAATTTAGATTGAAACATTTTGGCGTATTTAAAAAATTGGAATCAACTATATTACAACAATGTCTAATCAAAGAGAACCTAACACACTAAGATTGTTTATAATTTCTTCTTACCTCTACATTTTATTAATCACAATATTTTAGGTATTGTTCGAAGTGACCTCCTCCTTTTTCAAGGCATAAACGTGCACGTTTAAATAAGTAAGCATTTAGTTTGTTTAGGACACTAACACCACTTTGTACTTCATTGAAAGCGTTAATTATTTTTTCTTTCAAGTCATCTAGGCTCTGAGCCTCTTCTACAACATTTCACTTGTTTCATACACCTTGGTTTGCTGCTAAAATTGTCCTCTCAGTAGGGACCGTGGGATTGAGGACCCTTGGGCTCGCATACGAGGTACGCTCTCCCTTTCGTATCTTCTTCGTGCTGCTCGTAAATTTTCATTGCTTAACAAATACACTCGCACCATTTCATAATACTTGCGGTGAGTAAAATGAGACATTGTCACTACGCTAGTCTAGTACGTGGCACAACGCGCAGTGACGGCGAAGGGCGCGACGAACATCCGACCTCCGCTTCCGCAAGTGACGTACTGCATGTGCACGCGTTTTTTTTATCAAACGCCGCGCCGGCGCCGCATGCCCCCCGCACGGCCCGCACCCCCGTCTCGTGCGCTAGGCGTGGTCCAGCGGCCGGCGGCCTTCGCGTTTTCATTCATGCTCATTCATAGTATTACTATTAAATTATATCCATGTCTTGCTTATTTCAAATTGGGACAAAGTGGAAAAATGAAAAAAAAAAAGTCATAAACTAAAAATGGAAATGTGTTCTATTGCTTACACTGAGCCACCAAAAAAAATTTACGCACTGGTTAAAAATTTATCCTGTATAGTGGCACATTCCTTTTTTTTTGTGTGATTTCTACACCATTTCACAACACAAACCTTCATTTTACAATATCAAAACACGGACTCGTGACGTAGTTTACGCGGGGAGCGTTACTAGGCGACTGACGTATGGATCGTACGACGCGGGACATCTGTCCCCCGTGTTTTTGGCTTCAATCCTCAGTGGCCTACTATCCATCTGGACATTTTTTAATCTAAGGTCTTGACATATCAATCGAGATATGTTTGTTTAGAAGGATTTTACCCGTGTTTGTTTACCTAATCCTTGTAGGCAATGCTCAGAATAGTGAGGTACAGAGAGAGTACATTACCGAAATAAAGAAAAAAATGCAATAAATAATTGACTATTGAGTATAATTACTATTGTTGGCAAAAATATTGATGTTCACAGAATGTTGTTGAAAAAATCTCTTCAAACATAATTTCAACTAGTAAGAAAGATTATTTTCGTTCTCTTGTATTTGCGTGATTTTTTAAATATCATCCAAGTCTTTCCAAACAAACCCCATAATAAAATCTCCTAATCCCATTCTAGATCTACCAAGCCACGCTCCTCTACGACATTCTAACCCGCTTACTCGACACGATATCAGAGAAGAGTATAGAATGTGTGCTGGTTGCGTTGCGGAGCGTCGGAGGTGTACTGAGGAAGGAGGAGCCGCTAGCTTTGAAGAACTTTATACACGACACGCAGGGTCGAGTCGCCAAGTTGACTGAAGATTCGGCTACTGGGTAAGAGATATTGGGCCTTCTTAAGGACGCCTTTACGTATCTGACAAAAATAAGCCGTTTTTCGGTGCATTTTGCGGCAAAATGAGACGAAACCAAATGTAACTAATAATTACCACAGATAGATTACTCTTTCATCTCCAAATGGTAGCCATTTTTTATTCGAAAATGTTGGTTTATAATATAGTAAAAAATAATTTCCGTTGCCTCTTCACACAAAATCGACGATATCGTGCTGTCTTTGGGGTCATTTTTCTTCTGTTTAATAACATAAACATATTTATTTTATAATATTTTATGTAAGCAGACATGTTCAACTCAAAAAGGTAGCCAAAAGAACTATCAAAATGTTAAAAATAAGCTCAGAAAAAAATAAAAATCGGAGTCTATTTTTTCACATATTTAGCTGTAATACGTGAATCTTATTGGATTGAAATAAGGGTTATTTTACTGGTCACTGTCTCGGTTTATTGCACAAAAATTTGTAATGAAATATTAGTCTGCGCTCGGCCGCCGTTGTGAGTGGACTCTGTGTCGGTTGTAAGCAGCAGCTTGTGCTAAAAGAAGATCGCTGTACGGATACAAAATATTTGACACACAAAACTTGATACTTCACGCATTCTGTATGTACCTATTACCCAAGGAAAGATTTGATTCACAGTCTTATAATTTTTCTAGAAGTAAGTAGGGTTTATAAATTCATATTTCGTTCCGGACTTGCTGGAGTGACCTGCACAGCAGGTGTACTTCGAAGACTATTCCGGTCTGATCCCCTGAAGACTTACAATATTTCATGATGGGTGTCAATTTCGTGGTTTTCGAGGGTGCTGAAACCGATGGTGAGGTCCAAATGAGAATCCAAGATGGCGGATGTGAAAAATGTTACAATTTTTCATGATAGGTGTCAATTTCGTGGTTTTCGAGGGTGCTGAAACCGACGGTGGGGTCAAAATAAAAATCCAAGATGGCGGATGTGACAAATGTTACAATTTTTCATGATGGGTGTCAATTTCGTGGTTTTCGAGGGTGCTGAAACCGATGGTTGGGTCAAAATAAAAATCCAAGATGGCGGATGTGACAAATTTTATAATTTTTCATGATGGGTGTCAATTTCGTGGTTTTCGAGGGTGCTGAAACCGATGGTGGGGTCAAAATAAAAATCCAAGATGGCGGATGTGAAAAATGTTACAATTTTTCATGATGGGTGTCAATTTCGTGGTTTTCGAGGGTGCTGAAACCGATGGTGGGGTCAAAATAAAAATCCCAGATGGCGGATGTGAAAAATGTTACAATTTTTCATGATGGGTGTCAATTTCGTGGTTTTCGAGGGTGCTGAAACCGATGGTGGGGTCAAAATAAAAATCCAAGATGACGGATGTGAAAAATGTTACAATTTTTCATGATGGGTGTCAATTTCGTGGTTTTTGAGGGTGCTGAAACCGATGGTGGGGTCAAAATAAAAATCCAAGATGGCTGATGTGAAAAATGTTATAATTTTTCATGATGGGTGTCAATTTCGTGGTTTTCGAGGGTGCTAAAACCGACGGTGGGGTCAAAATGAAAATCCAAGATGGCGGATGTGAAAAATGTTACAATTTTTCATGATGGGTGTCAATTTCGTGGTTTTCGAGGGTGCTGAAACCGATGGTGGGGTCAAAATAAAAATCCAAGATGGCTGATGTGAAAAATGTTATAATTTTTCATGATGGGTGTCAATTTCGTGGTTTTCGAGGGTGCTAAAACCGACGGTGGGGTCAAAATGAAAATCCAAGATGGCGGATGTGAAAAATGTTACAATTTTTCATGATGGGTGTCAATTTCGTGGTTTCCGAGGGTGCTGAAACCGACGGTGGGGTCAAAATGAAAATCTAAGATGGCGGATGTGAAAAATGTTACAATTTTTCATGATGGGTGTCAATTTCGTGGTTTTCCAGGGTGCTGAAACCGATGGTGAGGTCAAAATGAGAATCCAAGATGGCGGATGTGAAAAATGTTACAATTTTTCATGATGGGTGTCAATTTCGTGGTTTTCGAGGGTGCTGAAACCGTGGGTGTTATGTTGAGACCTTACCTCCGGACTTGATGGAGTGACCTGCAGGTGTACTTCGAAGACTCCTACTGGAACTAACAGCCGAGCTGAGCTAGGTTTGCCGAGTATGGGCTCGTTTTCTTAGTTATGTTGAGACCTTACCTCCGGGCTTGATGGAGTGACCTGCAGGTGTACTCGAAGACTGCTACTGGAACTAACAGCCGAGCTGATCTAGGTGTGCCGAGTATGGGCTCGTTTTCTTAGTTATGTTGAGACCTTACCTCCGGACTTGATGGAGTGACCTGCAGGTGTACTTCGAAGACTGCTACTGGAACTAATAGCCGAGCTGATCTAGGTGATAAATGATAAATGATTTATTTCTGTAAGTAGGTTTTTACAAACACTTTTACACGTGAATAATATTTTTTAAACTAGATGAGGTCGGCTTTTCTTAGCTGACTACTCTGAGAAGAAAGGCCGAAACAAACTCAGAGGTCACAGTCTCTTTTAAAGTCCAGACAAAATCTTGGTCAGATCGTGTGAAGACCATGTAGATTGGTGTCTGAAATGGTCTTTTGAGGAAAGAACCACACAGATTGAGCGGACCTGTCCAATCAGTGCACGCATTTGTCAAAAATCGTGCAGCTCAACTCAGAAGTTGAGGAGCTCAACGATTTGACGAACAATACCAAAGAAAGGACATTTGGGTGTGCCGAGTATGGGCTCGTTTTCTTAGTTATGTTGAGACCTTACCTCCGGACTTGATGGAGTGACCTGCAGGTGTACTTCGAAGACTGCTACTGGAACTAATAGCCGAGCTGAGCTAGGTGTGCCAAGTTTGGGCTTCTTTTGTTAGTTTTGTTGAGACCTTAAGAATAGGTTGGCAGGCACTAAGCCGGGTCTAGTCTAGGCAGATGCGGTCACTAATCGGAAACATAAAACAAAAGTACTTATCTAAAAAAAAAAATTACAGCCGCCATCTTGGATTTTCATTTTGACTTTGTTTTCGGCTCCAGCACCCTCGAAAACTATGAAAACGACACCCATGATAAAAAATATAAAAAAAATTACAGCCGCCATCTTGGATTTTCATTTTGACCTCACTATCTGCTTTAGCGCCCTTGAAAACCATAAATACGACACCCATGATAAAAATAAAAAATAAATTACAGCCGCCATCTTAGATTTTCATTTTGACCTAATTATTGGCTCCAACACCCTCGAAAACCATGAAAACGACACCCATGATGAAAAATATAAAAAAAAAATACAGCCGCCATCTTGGATTTTCATTTTGACCTCACTATCGGCTTTAGCGCCCTTGAAAACCATAAAAACGACCACCCATGATAAAAAATTCAAGCCGCCATCTTGGATTTTCATTTCGACATCACTATCGGTTTTAGCACCCTTGAAAACCATAAAAACGACACCCATGATCAAAAATTAAAAAAAAACTACAACCGCCATCTTGGATTTTCATTTTTATCTCACTATCGGCGATCTCAATATCCGTCACTTTGCACGGCCAAAAATGTAATTGACAGGCTTATGGTGATTTATCGAGGTAGCCACTGCTAATATGCCTTTATGCAATGCACGACACTGCTTAGTACGTTATCCTAATTGCGTAACACACTTGGAATGGCAATCCATTCCGATTTGACAGTTCAACAATATCCATTGCATTGTTTTTGTTTTACGAATTTTTTAAATATTTATGAAGCAACTAGCTGTGCCCCGCGGTTTCACCCGCATAAGTTTCGATCCCGTGGGAATATCGGATAAAAAGTAGCCTATATGTGTCAGCTACCTCTATACAAAATTTTATCAAAATTGGTGAAGCCGTTTGAGCGTGAAGAACAAACATATAAACATACACACACACTCACAAACTTTCGCCTTTATAATATTAGCGTGATGAATATTGTAGCATTTGTACTGTTTGCCTTGTAGGGTGTGTGCCAAATACACGTATTTTCTTTCCAGTTTTCGAGAACCTACTTGCATTTGATACCATAGCAAATTTATTATATAAAATACGAAATAAACCGAATAAAACAAGCTTGTTTTATATTTGTTTTCAATAAGCTCGTCCGCAAATTGTTAATACATAGGTACTTTGGCAACTTGTACTTGATTAATCACTGTCCAGTGAAATTAAGTAAATAGCATTCTACTTATATGAACACTTCACATTACCTACAAACTGTTTGAAAACAAATCACCGTAAACTTAAAAAAAATACATGGCAAAAATAAAATAATATTAGGCTCAAGTATCAAGTCGTGTCAATTTACTCATAATTTCACCGCTTCGCGCATGTCGCTGTGTGTGTGAGCCGTGCATGTGTGTGTGCAGTAAGACTCAATACCTAAAATAGAAGCGCGTCATTTCGTAAACGCGTCCTTAAGTTGTTTAATGGTGGTTGTTGAGTATTAAGGGCGCTATTACAAAATCGAAGTGCTCAGTTTTAGGTAAATTCGACGGCGCGCGGCAGCGGATGCGCACGTGTGCATCTAAAGAGGTATGCTACGCACACATGCAAACGGCTATGCGTCCGATGCCAGGAACAAACCAACAAGAGCCTTTGCTACTTTGTTTTCGAAATAAATTAAATTACTGTTATACATAGTTCATGAAATATTATTTGTACCAATGAATGTTTCCTAGAACAGCAGTTTATCTATAGAATTACTATAGGGTCATAAACATATACTTGATTTTTTTTTTCGCAAACTAGCACGCAGCCCGCTTGATGGTGTGTAGTTACCGCAACCTATAGACGCTTGCGATGCCAGAAGCATTACTTGCGCGTTGCCAGTTTCTAAGATAGGAATCGCACTGATACTTTTTGTTGGTAGGTACCTACTTTTTTACGAAGTTTCTTTATATGTAATTTATTCAGCAGGTAGGTAGACATTTAAGTACTTATTTATAGAAATAAGTGCAATGTGATGTTGTATCTACAGTTTGGATAAAAACGTCAAAAGAAAGTAAAAAGGCAAATCAAAAGTAATTTTATTCAAATTAGGCTGAGAATCTGCACTTTTCGAACGTCAAAATTACATAAGACAGTCCCCAAAACGCCCGCCCTTCACCATTTCCTAGCGCTTTCACTGAGAAGAAGAAGTGGCGCAACAAACCCCCCAGCAGTACAGGTGTCTGTTGTTAAAAAAATAATACCGGCCGAGTGCGAGTCGGACTCCCACACGAAGAGTTTCGTACCACCGCAATAATATGCGCTGAAAAAATCACATCGCAATATAAAATACACATTTCGAAAAATTTCAACTATCTGCCTATAACGGCTCATGAGCCACTGACAGACAGACGGACGGACGGTCAGCAGACACTTAGTAATAGGGTCCCGTTGGCACCCTTTAGGTACGGAAAAAAAAAAATCTCTGAAGTGGCATAGACCGTGCTTTTCTCTAATCTATGATTTCAAGAAGCACGTACTCCTAATAAAACTAGTTTTTTCTGGTTCTGGTGGAGCCTAAAAAGGCAATCAAAATCCAATCCCAATCTCTTTGATTATACCTAATGTAGTGCAGCGAAAAAAGAAAAACACGGACTGCCTTCGCTATATTATGATTCATAATGTTATCCTTTTATGATTCTGCCGAAGTGGCCTTTTTAGCCCCCCAGAAATCATTAACTTTGAAAACTTTTATTACTTTTAGTTGATATTGAGTACCAGTCCACACTGCAACTACTTACGTCTGAAAATAATTATCTGAATTAAAAAAAAAAAGTCAGAAAACGAAGACAACAACAACTATTAATTAAAATAGATGGACATTTTAACACAGCGCTCAGTACGTCTAACTAAAGATATCCAAGCAAAAAAAAAAACACTGTTTAAAGTGATTTTATTTTGACCTAAAATAATCAATTGCAGGCACATTAGTGTATTTTCGTTAGCTGATTATTTTCTTATAAGTATCTATGCGTTTTTCTTGTATATTTTTTACCATCTTCCTTATTTTGGTGGTCTGAATGTGTTCTGAAAGTTTCTCCATCTATTTTAATGGGACCTTATATTTACGTATGTTTTTTTTCTATAATACAGGATATACATATTCGCGCTAGAATATCATAGGAAAATACTTATGCATTACAATCCGACCTTCTCTAATAAAAAAAAAACACTTGTATTAAGATGTGTTGGTCGCGCTTTATTCTTGGTGAATTGGTGAGCGAGACCACGTGACGGCAACAGCGAGCGAGCGATACGTCCTCTCTTTGCAAGCGCTCGGCGCGGACTAAAGCTAAGACCGCGCGTCCCGAGATTTATATTGATAAATAGCATTGCATACAACAATTATTTAAAAATATTAATTTACTTTAAATTAGAGTTATTTTTTTTTTCAAGCAAGGTTACAGAGTAACCTTAGTTATTAAATACTTTTTGTTTGAATTTCTTTTATATATTCATAGATAAAAAATATAATTTCGGGCGAAAAAATATCATTAACTCTCTGTTTTACGGAATTATTTTTGGTGTATTACTGTATGAAACATAATAAATTGATGTATGCATACCATAGTAGAAGATACAGTTGTATCGTAGATATTTTTATAAATGATTAAACTATTATATCTTCGATGTAACAGGGCATCGCGAGATGCCCGAAAGTAAAATTTTATGAAACAGCCTTTGCAGAAACAAGTTTTTTACTGATTTATGTGAACAAACTGGAATATTTATTGAATGCGCTCCCAAAAGAAGGAATCAAACTTTCTCGGGCATGTATTTTTTTTACTATTGTGGCTTTAGTTAAATCATAATCACACATCAAAACTCGAGTCAAACGCTCTAAACAAGAAAAAATTGTGATAGCCCTCTTAAAAAAAAACTGCACCATTTTTGGTCATTGGCTTTTGGTTTATATATTTTTTATTAATTTTTTTATTTGACATTTACTTACTTATTTTATTTACTTATTACTTACTTTATTTACTTACTTACTTATTTACTTACTAATTATTATTTTTATTTTGACATTATAACAATATTCATGGACATTAACATTTCAATTAATACATAAAATCTGACATTTTATAACAATCGTACTGGTATAATGTTATGATATTTTCCAATTATGTAATGTAGTTATTGTGAAATTAAATATTTGCAATTTATGTATTTAATCAGACATTTTGTAACGTTTATGACTGAAGGAATATTATGTCATTTTTAATAATTTAATATATTGTGGAATTAAATATTTGCACACCACATGTAATGGTAGAATTTAAATGGGCCACATTTATGATAAGATCATACTTTGTACACCTACATTTTGGCAAATAAAGTATTTATTATTATTATAAAGAAGATGGGTGAAAAAAGATTGCCTGGAGCGGAGATGAGAATATTGAGATGGATGGGTGGAGTGACGAAAATGGATAAAGTAAGAAATGATTATATGAGGTGACAGAAATGTTGAAAGGAAATCGTTTGGCTTGGGCATGGATGGAAAACACATGTGCCTAAAAGAGTCATAATTTCAGCCGAAAGACGTCCACTGCTGGACATAGGCCTCCCCCAAGTTGGGGGGGGTTTGCCATAATCGCCACGCTTGGCAGGCGGGTTGGCGATCGCAGTATAGTATGGTGGTGGAATGCATAGAGAACTTTGCTGCCCATTCTCCGGTACGACCCTTAGTCGCCTTTTACGACACCCACGGGAAGTATGGGGCATAAAAGAGTGATGAATATAAATGTTGCTGCATGAATGGGGAGAGGAAGGCCAAAGAAAAGATGGATTGATTGTGCGAGGAATGATATGAAAGAGAAGGGAGTGAATGATAGCGTGACGGTTGACAGGGAAGTATGGTTGAAGAAAACGTGTTGCCCCAAGTAACATGGGACAAGGGCAGGAAGATGATGCTGAGTATAAAGATCTCGTGATATCGAATCCCAGGCAATGTTATTCATTGTTACCTATTGGAATATTTTCTTTGGAATAATATTGGATTTCTAATAGCATTTAGTCTTGTTCCTTGCTTATTGAATTTACTAGTAGTTGTAGATTATCATGAGCAGTGGTGATGAAATTTCCCAAAACGGTGAAGGAAAACATCGTGAGATAACCGGTATGTCCTAGAAACAAAATTCGAAGACATGTGAAAACCAACCCGAACTGGGCCCGCGTGGTAGATTACGGCCCACTCCCTCGAAGAGAGGAGGCCATTGTCCCAGCAGTGGGAACATTAAAGGCTGGATTATCTTCAGTTGACAATAGCTCGATATGATAATTATATTTGACTAGCTGCGCCCCGCGGTTTCACCCGCGTAAGTTTCGATCCCGTAGGAATGTAAGGATAAAAAGTAGCCTATATGTTAATCCAGGGTGTCAGCTACCTCCATACAAAATTTTATCAAAATTGGTCCAGCCGTTTGAGCCTGAAGAAGTAACAAACATATAAACACACCCACATACTCACAAACTTTCGCTTTTATAATATTAGTGTGATGACTGCTTTACCTTCGAACATACATCGATAAATGTACGTGTATTTACATGGAAACTATAGCATATGACCTAATACGCTGGATTTTTTGTCTGACTCAGTCTGAAAAACAAGTAAAAAACTGGCCAAGTGCGAGTCGGACTCGCACACGAACGGTTCCGTACCATAAGGCAAAAACGCCGAAAAAACACGTTTATTGTATGGAACCCTTAAATATTTATCTTATTCTGTTTTTAGTATTAGTTGTTATATACCGAGACCCCTCCGTGCCTCGGAAAGCACGTTAAGCCGTTGGTCCCGGCTGTCATTTGTGGATCTTTGACAGTCGTTACGGGTAGTCAGAAGCCCGAAAGTCTGACAACCAGTCTTACCAAGGGGTATCGTATTACCCAGTAACTGGGTTGTGGAGGTCAGATAGGCAGTCGCTCCATGTAAAATACTGGTATTCAGCTGCATCCGGTTAGACTGGAAGCCGACCCCAACATAGTTGGGAAAAGGCTAGGCAGATGATGATGATGATGTTATAGCGGCAACAGAAATACATAATCTGTGAAAATTTCAACTGTCTAGTTAACACGGTTCATAAGTTACAGCCTGGTGACAGACGGACAGACGGACAGTGCAGCCTTAGTAATAGGGTCCCGTTTTTACGCTTTGGGGACGGAACCCTAAAAAATGTTTATTCTAATTTCAGTCTTAATTTATTTAACTTATCTTTGTACAGGTCCCGTATAAAGTTTTTACTAGAAGTCCTAATGGCTGTGAAGAACAACAACTTGACAAAGATTCCCAACTATGACCCCACGTACTGCGAGCACCTAAAGAAGATGAGTAGGAGCATCGTCAGGAAAGGGAACTACATCACACCGCTTAACATTAGGCTAGACGATCTGTTGAAAGGTAAGCATGGTGTTGAACTGAGAACTTAATAGCTTTCTGGGATAAAAGCAGATAAAAAAACCGGGCAAGAGCGAGTCGGACTCGCGCACCGAGGGTTCCGTAACATCCGGATTTATGCATAAGGTTTATGTTTATGAAATTAAATGGTTTTTTTTTTTGAGTTGATTGAATGAATGGTAAATTGCGGTTTACGATTTATGACGTATTAAAAAAAAACTACTTACTAGATCTCGTTCAAACCAATTTTCGGTGGTAGTTTACATGGTATTGTACATCATATATTTTTTTTAGTTTTATCATTCTCTTATTTTAGAAGTTACAGGGGGGGGACACACATTTTACCACTTTTGAAGTGTCTCTCGCGCAAACTATTCAGTTTAGAAAAAAATGATATTGGAAACCTCAATATCATTTTTGAAGACCTACCCATAGATACCCTACACGAATGGGTTTGATGAAAAAAGAAATTTAGTTTCGGTTCTAAGTATGGGGAACCCTAAAATTTATTGTTTTTTTTCTATTTTTGTGTGAAAATATTAATGCGGTTCACAGAATACATCTACTTACCAAGTTTCAACAGTATAGTTCTTATAGTTTCGGAGAAAAGTAGCTGTGACATACGGACGGACAGACAGACAGACATGACGAATCTATAAGGATTCCGTTTTTGCCATTTGGCTACGGAACCCTAAAACGACGGGTTGCACTTCGGGAGTGCCGGCAGAAGTGAAAACTTGAATATTAACGTTGTGCATGTACAACGCCGCTAAAGAAGTTTTCACTTCAAAAATTGAATCCCCGACGCGTAATGTCGTAAAAAATATGAAAATAATTAGGTACTACAATATTTTGATCTTGATGCATGAGACTTTTTGGTACGACTTTGGGTCAATCTCCTTTAATTTTTTTGTTTTATTTTAACGTGTTGAAAGATGACAGATGTCAACCGTGCCGTCTTTCACATCTGTCTGTCTGTCTGCCTGCCTGTGCCTGTCTGTCTGTAATTTGATCCTGTATACTTGTTTTAAATTTTTGATATTTTGGAATCTTACGAATTTTCGATCAGGGTCACGTGTCATCTTACGATCAGGGTTACGTGTCATCTTACGAATCTTACGATCAGGGTCACGTGTCATCTTACGAATCTTACGATCAGGGTCACGTGTCCTGACGCGAGTTTAACATTTTTTACCCATTACAAAAAAGTCTACAACGCCGCTAAAGAAGTTTTCACTTCAAAAAAAAGTGGGGTCCGTGGCTAAATAATAACAGCCGCACAGGTCGGTCGACCAGGTCAAGCTACGCTTGCCGCGGTTGGTCTGTGGATGGGTGACCATCTTTACATACCTCCGTGCCTCGGAAAACAGGTTAAGCCGTTGGTCCCGGCTGTCATTCGTGGATCTTAAGGTGCGTATCCACTATGTTCGCGAACCTCTTGCGCTCCGCGCTCCTGCAACTGCTCCACATAGCACGTTCTAGGAGCACGAACGTATCCAATATGTGGAGCAAGAGGTTCGCGAACATAGTGGATAGTTTTGACAGTTGTTACAGGTAGTCAGAAGCCCGAAAGTCTGATACCCATTCTTACCAAGGGGTATCGTATTACCCAGTAAATGGGTTGTGGAGGTCAGATAGGCAGTCGCTCCATGTAAAATACTGGTATTCAGCTGCGTCCGGTTAGACCGGAAGCCGATCCCAACATAGTTGGGATAAGGATGATGATTCTTCTTTATAAAACAGGTGTTTTAATCAGGGAAGAATGTATTTTAAAATGCCTATACACTACACCCACGATTCAAAAGCTTGCCAGCTGTACACAGTAGAAATAAATAAAATGGTAAAAATGTAAGTTGATAAGAACAGTAGTTAGGCAGACAGAGATCTATGGATGTTTTAATGAGTGTTGAGTTTCGACGTTTTAAGTAAGACTTACGTAATTATCTTACATGGCCTAAACTGAGTTAGGCCATAAAAACGTCTGTTGTGTCTTTATTTTGAAACTAACTTCTGCTCGCGACTTCGTCCCCGTGAAATTTCATGTACCCCCGACTCACCCTGTCGCATCATCATCGCCTGCCCGCGCTGTGACTTCGTTTTCGTTCTTTCTTACTTTTCTAGGGTTCCGTACCAAAAAAACGTGGTAAAAACGGAACCTTTATGGTGAGACTTAGTCTGTCTGTCATAGCTGGATATCTCAAGAACTACTAATACTATCAACTTGAAATTTGGAATAGTTTTAGATGACGTTTGCCCAACTATTTTGCAAATAAGAAAGACATAAAAATATATGTATATTTTTTGCAACAGGGACAGAAAGGGGGTCGGAAAAACTTGAAGTGGGGCTACTAGGGTATGTGGGGTATCATAAAAGAAAAAATAATAGAGAATGTGCAAATTGCGCTCTTTCATATTATGAAAGAGCGCAATTTGCACATTCTCTATTATTTTTTCTTTTTTTAGGCCGCATCATTTTCGACTTATGATGAAAAAAAAATACCGTTCCCCCCCTTATCTCCGAAGTTTGCAAAGAGAAAAATCTGAAATTATTATTATGTGGTAGAAGTTTATGTAGAGATTACAGGAAAAATAAAACGAAGTCTCTAATAGCTCACTTTTTCAGAACTAATGTAACTTTTGTTGATGTTTATCAACAAAAGTTACATTAGTTCCACTATCGTTCAAGAGATGGCGCTGACATAATCTGCAATATTCTACACCGCAGTGCACAGTGTTAAAATTCTCTGATGAATATAGGCCACGCCGATGAAAATTTAAAAAATATATGATGGTACGGAACCGTAGGTGCGCGAGTCCGACTCGCTCTTGCCCGGTTTTTTTTTTTGCTTGGCGCCTAAAGGTCACAGCTCATTAGAGCCACCCAGCACCCACCCCGCACCGCCTCGTCGCACGGCATCCACTCGTTATCGACAGGTGGTCCACGGGTGGACGCCGCGTTATCACCAATAAACGTCGCGCGGTCAACCAGTGGACCTCGCGTCGTCAACCAGTTGATGACGAAGGGAGGGTTGGGAGCGGCGCATCGGCAACGTATCGTCCTCGCATGAATCATTCGCGGGCAGCGCGCGGTCCACTCGGGACCCGCGCGTTGGCAATGCGCAGTCAACGCAAGGCAAGCATGCGAGCAGCGAGTTGTCACCGAGTGGTCCACCCGCCGTTCGCACGTGGAGGGCTTACGACCGAGGCGATCCAGTGACGCTACGGAGTTGATGTAGTGAGCGCATACCCATACAAGTCCATATAAAGAATACTAGCCGCAGGAGGCGAGGCGGTGCGGAGTGGGTGCCGGGTGGCTCTGATGAGCTATGACCTTTAGAGTCCTAGCGCGATGTTAAATAGTCTTCCTCAAGAATTGGGCTATCAAATTCATTAACATTTTTTTCTAATCCGACTAGATAGTAGATAGATAGTTAGATAGGTTAGTGGTGGTTAGATAGTTTAGTAGTTCTAGATATTACCGCGTTCAAACTCTTCAGCTTTATTATTGGTATAGATAAGAACTGACATCATATGTACGATCGAACAAGCTATTTGGTATACAGGCAAAAATATTCATCTTTGGGGCCGTTACAGTATTACGTAAGCAGATTTTTTGCAATTATTAATCCCCCTCTCCCCCTCGTCAGCAAAAGTAAGCATAGCTCTTACCCGCCCTCCCATTTCTTTTACTCGGTTGTAAGCGAGTTATCGTATATATTATTTACGAGAACCCCTGAAAATGCTTTTCTTTTTCAAGCATAGGACAAGTAGGGTTGCCATATGCGTTCAAACCAAAATCGACAAAATTTTGTAGAAAATCAGATAAAGTAAAAAAATAAATACTGCTGACGTAATCACCATCCAGACCCCCCCATCCCCCATGTCATCAAAAATAAGCAAAGCAAAGACCCCCCCGCCCCCCTGTAATGCTTACGTAATACTTGAATGGCCCCTTTCCACTACACTGCCAATATTTAGTTTTATTTTGTGCGTTATAACTTTTTCAGCTTATGGCATCCTTAGTAGAGTGGTGTAAAAGAATTAACTACTCAGCACACCCACATCATTGTTTAAAAGTAGTTGCATGTTAGCTGCCTGCATACCAAATAGCTTGTTCGACCGTACTTAGACCGAAACTATCGATACTCGATTATAGCTCTCTCTACTCAGGAATCGATAACACCACCACTTATTTTTGAAATCACAAAATTGACAATTCCTTTACTAGCGGACGAGCGGGGCAAATGGTGGCTAGTCGGCTCAGCATGGGAAGGCAACATGACGCGACCAGAAGAGAAACCTACCACCAAAGTGCTGCCATCTACCGACCAGAAGCTTCTGGAACTGGCGCGCAAGCAGAGGATGAACACCGATGTTAGACGGAGCATCTTCTGTGTTATTATGGCGGCAGAGGTAATAAAAAAATTAAGATTTTTGTAGTTTTTTTTTTGTTATATTGAGAGACAAATAACTATTAGACCACTTGATAGTAAGTTCACCGATGCTCTGGACTGCAATACCAGTGTCGCAAGAGCGATGCCATCCCCTGGACAAAGCTGTAAATAAATGACCCCCGTGCCTGATATATGTATCGCACATTGATAAGAAGAGTGACACTGACGAAAAAAGCAGTTTTTTCAGAAGAAGCATTTAAAGTTTTACAAAACAGTAATGACTAGTTTTGAACCAGAAAGAATAAAAAATTGATATCATGTTTAATTTAGAGCTACAACGACTGGTGTATTTGCAAAAAAAATGTATATTCGCGCGCTAACAGATGGCACTGCTAACAGAAAAACGTCATTTTTCGTATAGTGACGGTCTTCTTATCAATGTGCGATATTATATTTAGACTAGCAGCGCCCAACGGTTTCACCCGCATAAGTGTCGATCCCGTGGGAAAATCTGGATAAAAACTATCCTATGTCCTTTCTCGGGACTCAAACTATCTTTATACCAAATTTCATCGAAATCGGTTCAGCGGTTTAAAAGTGAAGAGGTAACAGACAGACAGACACACTTTTGCAATGAGGGATTTTCTTTTTCTTTTTTTTTTAACTCTTCCCTAGTCGCTGGATAGATGGCGCTAAACTTGGTAAGTTACTGCAAGGAACGGAACGTCACATAATTTTTTTATTATTTCACTTGGATGTAATTTTGAGATCGTAAAACGAAAGCAAACGAAAGTGTCACTCAACGAGCGTATGTGACGTGACGCAATGTTTTTTTTTCCAAGCGTTTTGGCTCTGGTACCTAGTAACGTAGTCAGTTCAACGCCATCTTCAGGGTTCTTGGAAACTATGTTTTTTTTTTTAATACTCTAAAGAAAAACCTCTCATAATATTGGTATGGATTTCAAATATAAGTAACTGGAATACATGTGTTTATTTTCTTCTGTCCCCAGGACTATATGGACGCATTTGAAAAACTCCAACACTTAGGTCTAAAAGGACAACAAGAGAGAGAGATCATACACGTGCTCTTAGCATGCTGTCTTCAAGAGAAGACTTACAATCCGTACTATGCAGTGCTGGGACAGAAATTGTGCGATACTGACCGCAAATATCAGGTGCGTAAGGTCCAATGTTGGGTGGCGAGCTTGCTTTTCTAGTTAGCTTGTGTTAGAACAGAATCTTTTCGATACTGGCCGCAAATATCAGGTGCGTAAGGTTCAAAGTTGGGTGGCGAGCTTGCATTTCTAGTTAGCTTGTGTTAGGACAGAATCTTTGCGATACTGACCCCAAAAATTATGTGCGTAAGGTTCAAAGTTGGGTGGCGAGCTTACCGGCCATCTTTATCCTTTAGTTAGGTTTATTTAATTGCCCAGTTTATATTACAATGGTCGGCCATCTTTATCCTTTAGTTAGGTTAATTTAATTTCATGCAAAGTGTGTCGCAGTGTGTGCGAGGGGCCCGTGGCTAAATAATAACAGCCGCACAAGTCGATCGATCAGGTTAAGCTACGCTTGCCGCGGTTGGTCTGTGGATGGGTGATCATTTTTACATACCGAGACCCCTCTGTGCCTCGGAAAGCACGTTAAGCCATTGGTCCCGGCTGTCATTCGTGGATCTTTGACAGTCGTTACGGGTAGTCAGAAGCCCGAAAGTCTGACAACCAGTCTTACCAAGGGGTATCGTATTACCCAGTAACTGTGTTGTGGAGGTCAGATAGGCAGTCGCTCCGTGTAAAATACTGGTATTCAGCTGCATCCGGTTAGACTAGAAGCCGACCCCAACATAGTTGGGAAAAGGCTAGGCAGTTGATGATGATGATGATGATAAGTGTGTCGCAGGGTGCAGGGATCATAAGACTACATCTCTAGTCTTAACAAAAAAAATATAATTATGTTCTGTGTTGCAGCTATCAATCCAATTCTCAGTATGGGACAAGATAAAGGAGTTGGACAGCATATCCAAGCAGTGCATGACGAACTTGGCGCAGTTCCTCATACATCTCATCATGGAGAAGGGACTGCCACTCTCTGTGTTGAAGGTAAGGACCAACTAAAAGTTTGCGGAGTTAAAACTGGCATCCTCCAGCGAAAGTGTACCAAGACCCTGGACTTTAAAAGAGACCATGAACTCTGCATTTCTTCTCAGGGATCAGTCAGATAGGAAATGCCGGCGCCATGTAGTTTTAAAATATTGACCAAAATTGACTTGGAAAGTGTCTTAGAAGAGACCTTGTAGACATAATGGCATTTTATTTAAAGTCTACTCAAACTTATGTTTCAAATTAATGTTATTTCAAGTTAAATATCAACTTTATTTCAATGGTAATTAAGTTGACTATAACTATTGAAAAAGTAAAAAAAAAATGTTGCAAGTTGTAGCGTAAACTGTACTTTATTGTGTAGGATTTAAAGTTATTTTTCCATAAACTCGTATTTGTTTACATTTTTGGCAAATAAATCGCGAATGCAGTTTAGTAAATAACTAAATTCTGTCATCTGAACTCATTACACGGTGCGATATAATGATATTGTAATAAGAGAGCGTGGCTTTCGTTACAATACGTATATTCCAAGGAGGGAAAGCAGTTAGAGTTCGTCTCACGAAACAAGTTCCGCGGCAATAAGTGGAATAAATTATTATTATTTATAGTTAGCAATATTTCAGAGGGGCTTATAGCTAAGAAATAACAGCCGCACGGTTCGATCGATCAGGTTAAGCTACGCTTGCCGCGGTTGGTCCGTGGATGGGTGACCATCTTTACATACCAAGACCCCTCCGGGCCTCGGAAAGCACGTCAAGCCGTTGGTCCCGGCTCTCATTCGGAGATCTTTGACAGTCGTTACAGGCAGGGGCGTGCCTTTTACTAAAGCCGAGAAGCCCGGCTTTCAATCAAACGTGAGACTAACAATAAAAAAATAAAAAACTATACAAGTAAACATAAAAACATGTCGCAAGAATTGATAAGAATAATAAAAAATAATAAACTCCGCGCGTCCCGGCCCGCAGCCGCTTTTCGTAGGTACGATGCATGGTTGCCAGGTTTACATGCTCAAAGAATAATATTTCAATTCCGCGCAGTTTCCATCACGCGAACCGTTGCCAAACATCTCCAATGCCGCTTCGCTAGAACGCAAACACAAAAATCGTCCCGTCTCGCTCGCACTTGCTGGCTTCAAATGTGGCTTTCAAAGTTCGGACGATTTGTATAGAAATTGTTCACGTTGTTGATAACATTAGTATGTACTCATTTCGCAAATTGTACTGATTTTTAAGCCTGGCTTCTGATTTTTTATGAATGGAACGTGTAATGAAGCGTATGTGTGTAAATAATAAGTGCGCGCGAAAACCGCGCGCCTGCGCATAGAGCTCGAATTCATCTATAATGAATTAAAATGATGATGCAATTTCAATAGTTTGAATTTGTTTTGAGCGGTTACTGGTGCACTTTTTTACTTTGATTTTTTTTTCATTTTCTCTGAAGTTAAGTGTTGTGATTAGTTTTAACGGTGATTACCTTTGTTTTAAAGTGATTAAAAAGTTTCTTAACATTAAAATGAATTCGGAAACGCATGCAATTGTTCCTTGTGATGGATTAAAGTGTGTGCAATCGTTACTCGGAAAGGTAAATACTTTGAGTTTTACAGACAAATATAAAATCTAAATCACGTAATAGGCATTTTAGTCGATCAGCAGATCGCTCATTGGATTGCAGTCTGCTCTCATATCAACAAATTATTCTGTTGTTGTTGCAAATTTTTCTCAAAAGAAAATACCGCTAAGAATTCATCAGGTTACGATGATTTGAATAACTTCGCTGGTGTCAGTAAAATACATCAGAATTCTCAAAAGCACATGAATGTTGTCATTTCATTCTGTAGTTTTGGTAAAACACGAATCGAAACTTCTATAACTCGTCAATTAAGTGAAGACATTTCCAAATACAATACGCGCGTCGATCACAATCGCGCTGTTTTTCAAAAGTTGATGTTGTGTGTCATTTAGCACAACAAGAACTTCCTTTCCGAGGTCACGGTGTCATCTTTTTGTTGTAAAGAAGCGAAGAATGAAGAGCTATGGCTGTTCACATTGTGAGTAATTCCAATTATAAATATTATCAACATCGTAAACAATTGTGTAGTTAGAAATCAATCAATTATTTGTGCGCCATCTAGTGGCCTCTCGGCCAGATTGTAATATTTTGCAAAAGCGACTGTTAGGGGGTTGGAGGCGAGTGAAATATGAACTTACTCGAAGCTCTGTTATGCCAATAATGTTAATAGATGGCTCTTATACGTCTTATCATATTTTACGCGAAACTGATAACTCGAAAATGAAAAGTTACGATTTTTTAAAGGATTAATAAACTCTTACGGCCTTATTACAAAACAAGATTTATCTTTAGACCAAGGTTTAAACCATCCAGCTATTTTTAAATTTCGAACTATAGTCCGACGAAGCTAAAGTTCTTATTACAAAAACTGACGTTAAACCCGAGTCTAAGTTGTCAATTTTGCATTAAGAACTTTAAAGTTGTCAGAATAAAGTTCAAAATTTAAAAATGGCTCGATGGTTTAAACCTGGGTCTAAAGATAAACCTTGTTTTATAATAAGGCCGTGAGTATTTAATTTATGAAAGAAAAAAATAGTGCTATTAAAAAACATTAATTTTAATAGATGTTAGTAAAAACCTACAATATGAAATACAAATATTAGTAAGAACTAAAACAACTCAGTCGGTAGGTACAACTTTGACAGACGATACGGTAGGTTTTTTTTTAAGTATGTTGGCTTGCCCTAAGTTTGACCCCTAGGCACGCCACTGGTTACAGGAGCCCGAAAGTCTGACAACCAGTCTTACCAAGCGGTATAGTATTACCCAAAAAGTGGGTTGTAGAGGTCAGATAGGCAGTCTCAGCTTAACCTGATCGATCGACCTGTGCGGCTGTTATTATTTAGCCACGGGCCCCTCCTTATTTCTAAGTATGGTACTTAGAAATAAGGAGGGGCCCGTTATAATTAGAGGGCGAGCCTATTGCCGTCAAAAATCCAGTCTGACCAGACTGCCACTAAGAAGTTCCAGGAAAACCCAATATACCCTACCCACCCATACCCATTACCCACTTTCGCGGACCTGGAAATCGAACCCAGGACCTCAGCAACAGCAGTACTTGCGACCACTAACCCAACGACACAGCATCATGAGATATTAATAAAATCTTTGTATCCCCAGGTAATCCAATTCTCCGAACTAAACAAACACTCAGTCCGCTTCATGCGCCAGATTCTCCTCTCCATCATCATGAACACCGACTTTCATTCTTCACTGGAAGTCTTCAACCGCATCTCGAAGCCGCCCAAACTGCACATGTTCAGGGAGAGCATACGACTCTTCATACAACACTTTTTAATCAAGAATGCTGGGAAAAAAAGTGATGTCTTGTCGGATGATGAAATGGTGACATTAAAAGAAAGGGCGCAAGAAGTCGACAAGTTATTGACTTTACATGAATCTAAGTTGAAGTTTTAAGTTTAATACATTTTTGTAAGATAATGTTCGATGTTGTTTTTTTTATTTGTTCCAAGGAGATCCTGGGGGCCTAAAAAGGCCACTTTGGCAGACTCATAAAAGGATAACATTTTGAATCATAATATGGCGAAGACAGTCCGTGTTTTTCTTTTTTTCGCTGCACTACGTAGTTATAATTAAAGAGATTGGGATTGGATTTGGATCGGATTGATTGGTATTTTAGCACAAAAAAAATAACTGAAAAATGCTTCACCAATGGGATTTGATATGATTAACTTAACGGTTAACCGTCATTTATGTTATCCTTTTATGATTCTGCCAGTGGCCTTTTTAGGCCCCCTATTCTTAAAGTAATTGATACAAAACCCCATAAAACCACGTTCTGGAAAACTTTTCCAATTATTTTTTCGTTTAGTCCTTCAGGCTATTACGAACATTATCCAAATCGGCCCAGCGGTTCTCAAGTAACGCTCTTAGCAACGAACAGCATATCATTTTTAGGGTTCCGTATCAAAATGGTGAAAAGGAACCCTTATGGTTCAGGTGGTGGTGGCGGTGGTTTGGTCTCAGTCTGTCTGTCTGTCCGTCTGTCACAGCTAGATATCTCAAGAACTACTAAAGTTCATTTCAAATAAACTTGCGATAAAGTTTGTTCACCTCCTTCTACTAATGTATCCCAATATTTCCAAACCATACGAAAAAAATGTATGGGCAGTGTCGGTAACACGATCAAAACATTGACTTACTCCGTGTTTGGTATTATGAAACTCAACCGATGCAATGTTAGCGACAGTTTTGTATGACGAACGATATCTATCGTAAGTTATTTGGACTTTTTGGTACAGGGTGGTTGAATGACATTTATCGCAAGTTTATTTGAAAAACACTTTAATGCTATCAGCTTGAAAAAGAAATAAAAATTGCAACAGGGACTGAAAAGGGTTCTGAAAATTCGAAGTGGGGCTACTATGGCATGTGGGGTATCATATGAAAGACCGCAGTTTGCACTTTCTTTCTTCTTTTTTTTTTAGGCCACATAGTTTCGAATTTTGATGAAAAATGTTTAAAAAATACCGTCCGTCCTCCCTTATCTTCGAAATTGCATAGAGAAAAATCTGAAATTATTCTGTGATATAAGTTTATGCAAAGTTTACAGGAAAAATAAAACGATGTCTCTAAATAGCACTTTTTTAGGAAATTATCAACAAAAGTTGCATTGGTTCTACTATCGGTCAAGAGATGGCGCTGAGCTAAAACTGCAATATTCTACACTACACCGCAGCGTGCAGTGTTAAGGTGCCACTAGTCGATATTTTTTCCATACTTTCGGAAGAGTATTAGGTACTTCACTTTTTGAAATTTTGCATCCAAAGTTTAACATGATATCGTTTTGACTTATCATTAATTTTGTCTGTACGGAAACAGAATAGTAAAATAAAAAGCCATTAAAAAGTTATGAGCCAACAAAGATTCGTGCTTCTTGCTTTTTTTAACGTAACTTTGGGTGTAAATAAGTAATAAAAGAACTGTAAAATCTTCAAAACCAAGTCCGTACCGACAAAGCTCAGTTATCGAAGAGTTCAATAACCTTTATTCGTAATTGGTTTTTTCATAAAACTCGATTTTCCGACGCATTTTTTGAAAATTTTTACGCGCCTATCAGTTCAAAACGGTGTTTCTGTGCGTGAGAACTAGACGTTCTAAGTGTAGACTAGCGTCTAACTGCTCATCACTGATACTAGCTCTGTCGGACACGATGCCAGGTGAGACAGCGTGCTTTATGGCCATGGCCACCCGTGAGTTCGAGCTCGCGACTAGTTTACACTTAAAACTCTCTGACGAATATAGGCCTATCCGATGAAAATTTAAAAATATATGATTGTACGGGACCCTCGGTGTGCGAGGCCGACTCGCTCTTGTTATTTATAACTAGCAGCACCCCGCGGTTTCACCCGCATAAGTTTCAATCCCGTGAGAATATCGGGATGAAAACTATCCTATGTCATTTCCCGGGACTCAAACTATCTCTATATCAAATTTCATCTAAATCGGTTCAGCGGTTTAAGCGTGAAGAGGTAACAGACAGACACACTTTCGCATTTATACAGGGTTATTTGAAAAACACCAAAAACCTCTTAAGAGTTCATTGTACTCATCATTATGAACAACTTTTACTATGGAACCAAATCTGAAATCGCGAAAAAAAAATCAGCTGTTCCCTATATTTATGTTCGTATAACTCGTCAAAATGTAGGGAACAGCAGATTTTTTTTTTTGAGTACAATGACCTCTTAAGAGGTTTTTGTTGTTTTTCCAATGACCCTGTATAATATCAATATGGATAAATAGATTAGGTTTAGTGGTCATTACAAAATTTGATGCAATTACGATAACGATTTGTTTGCACTTTGGATAAAGTGCAAGTGATTATAAACTTAAGTTTACAAAGAATAAAACACAGTTTTGTAATTAATGTTACTAGACCTAATCACGGTTGTAATACCTTTAGTGCTATTCTTTAAATATCTCATCGTGAAAACTTAGGTGAATTCATATATATACTGCGGTGCTATTCTGTAAAAATCTCACCGTGAAAACTTAGGTGAAGAACAAACTGACTTTACCCAAGTTTTCACGGCGAGATTTTTACAGAATCGACCGGCTGTACTCTTTGGGTGAAATGAGCTGTGAATCCCTGGGGTCCCTAGCGTCAGGTAGGATCTATCCATGGATAAAAATACTAACGGCTGATTTTTCCATGACCAGATTACTTTTATTCGAGGAATAAAATTGACGTTTGACAGTTTTTGTATGAAATAACAGTAGTAGTGATACGCTGGTTCTGGCGCACCGATCTGAGGGCGGGTGTGCCAGAACCCCAAAACCTAAAAAAAAAAAAAAAAAAAAAAAAAAAAAAAAAAAAAAAAAAAAAGGTTTTGGGGTGCTCTGATCACGTTTCTGCGGTCCATTTTTGCGTAGGATGCGCGGTTCCGGAGATGTGCAAATCAATTAGCTGATTTATCTAATTGATTTCCGGTGCTACGAACCCTCATTAGTGTTTCATTGTTAATCCTCTTATCTATTCAACCTCGTGCACCCTCATTAGCGATGCATTGTTCGCCTAATCCTTGCATTCCTTGGCGTTCTTATCTACTATTACTCATTGCTAACCCTCAACTGCTTTTCTGAATCATCAATAAAACACATTCCTTCATTTTATTACAACATTTTATTTCTTATTTTCTACAAAATATGTGCGGAACATTTCATCCACTAAAATATCATTGTACAGTGTGTTCCCCGTAAATATGTTCGTAAAACTATGCATTGAACATCCCTGAAACTTATATAGCAAATACATTAAGCAATATTCACCACACACTGAAGTCCAATCATTCTGAATCCTATCAACATTCCAGCCCCATCTTTTGCAATTCCTTTTTAAAAACTCGAGATAATATTGCGTAGGTCCTCGTCCATATGAATCAAAATATTGACCGATGCCCTTCGTATCGATATGTACAGCTACCCAGTGTGAGCCTGGTTTATCATCCGTATCCAAATTGCATATTATATACGTCGGTACATGGGTATACATAGGTAGTCTATTAGCAGCATAAACATTTTTTTCTAGACTGGGATGGATCTTTTTAGGGTTCCGTAGCCAAATGGCAAAAACGGAACCCTTATAGATTCGTCATGTCTGTCTGTCTGTCCGTCTGTCTGTCTGTCTGTCTGTCCGTCCGTATGTCACAGCCACTTTTCTCCGAAACTATAAGAACTATCCTGTTGAAACTTGGTAAGTAGATGTATTCTGTGAACCGCATTAAGATTTTCACACAAAAATAGAAAAAAAACAATAAATTTTAGGGTTCCCCATACTTAGAACCGAAACTCAAAATTTTTTTTTTCATCAAACCCATACGTGTGGGGTATCTATGGGTAGGTCTTCAAAAATGATATTGAGGTTTCTAATATCATTTTTTTCTAAACTGAATAGTTTGCGCGAGAGACACTTCCAAAGTGGTAAAATCTGTGTCCCCCCCCCCGTAACTTCTAAAATAAGAGAATGATAAAACTAAAAAAAATATATGATGTACATTACCATGTAAACTACCAACGAAAATTGGTTTGAACGAGATCTAGTAAGTAGTTTTTTTTTAATACGTCATAAATCGTAAACCACAATTTACCATTCATTCAATCAACTCAAAAATAAAAAAAAAAACATTTATTTTCATAAACATAAACCTTATGCATAGACCCGGATGTTACGGAACCCTCGGTGCGCGAGTCCGACTCGCTCTTGCCCCCTTTTTAGATGTTGCTGTACTTCAAGTGTATCCATGATATTACTGCTATTAGCAGATTATTACAGTACCAATCTGTTCAATGGTTGCCATAGGAATGTTCAATTATAGTGATTTTTGTAAATATATCGCATTCTTTTGAGTGACTCAGAAAACAAGCTGATGCCTGATGGGAACAATGTGCGATAACTTTGTTGACTCATAGAGTCACTATCAGTTTCGTTGAACTTAGGAATTTGCTTTAGATAAGAATGGTGCTATATAAGAGCGAACAGTTGCAGTCATGAAATCAGTCTATGGTCGTTTGACCACAGTGAATTGTATACCGATACTTCGTTTGTGGTACTTCAGCGCATCAATAATCATGGAGGTAAGTGTTTATTCTATTGACAAACTTACTTGTATATCTTTTGTTGTTCTTTTGTTATTTCCTAACGTGTGTGTGTGTGTAATCACAATGTAAACAAATTGATATTAACATGATATCTCTGTTGTTGCAGAGATCATTCAGCTTCGCAGACGATAATGAAAATACCTATAAACAGTATTACTACTCACCGCTCTCCCCTCAACATGAAGAAGAGGGCGATGATATCGTCATTAATAACACATGCGATGGTGGAAAAAGGAAATCGCAAGCGCAACCGATTGATAATTTTTTTGAAGTGATGCCAAAAATAAAAAAGAAGAAACAGTTATCGTCAACCGTGGCACGAGCCGCTAGAGATGGTGTATCATACATTTCTACTAATTCTGACGACGGAGCCCAAGCGACGCATCTCATAAAAATTGAAATGTACGATATGAAGAAGCTATGTAAGATTCCAACTACCGATCATTGGAAGCACGCTACCACGAGGATTAAATATTATGTAAAGAATAATAAGGATAGCATCTACGACAACACAAACGGCCTCGTATACAATATTACAAAGACAATAGCAGAAAGTGAAAACGTTAAAAAATACTTTTTTAACAATGATAGCCATTAGCTGATTAGTGAATGTGATTCTGTTTACTTAAATTACTTCTGTGTACTCATTTATATTAATAATGAGGTGTGTACAGGGAGCTGTCGTCTTGTGATGCTGAGAGAAAGCCAACAACAGAAGGAAGAGATGAGTGTGGTACACGTGTACAGAACACGTCATTGAATAGCAAAGCTACAACACTGAGTGGAGAAGAAAATGAGAAAAATATGCAGTACACAAGAGCTGAATATCCATTCTTCAGTTCAAAATCTAGACGGTTTCTCAGTTTTGAAGGCTGGCCTCTCGTTATGCTACAGAAGCCTGAAGATCTTGCAGAGGCCGGTTTCTTTTATACCGGCCACGGAGACAGGGTCAAGTGTTTCCATTGTGGTGGCGGTTTAAAAGATTGGGAAGATGATGATGATCCTTGGCAACAACATGTTCAGTGGTTTAGTCAGTGTGCTTATGTAAAGTTTAAACTCGGACAGTGTTTTGTATAAGACTAAATGGAGGTTTTTATAGAAATAAAAAATGGTATACTAAATACAATTTGTTTTATTTAATTTTATAATGTTTCCCATAGTTACATAGACAACATGCATTACACATAACACATAAATCTAACACACAATATAACCTTAACATATAACCTTAACTACTATAGTCTACAGTAACATTTCTGTTTTTATCTATTTCAATAATGTTATCAAACTCAGCATAAACAATGCAGTTAATTGTTTGTATTAGTAAGGATTCAAATCGTATTTCTAATCTTACACTACCATGCTTTATGAGATTCCAATGAGTTGATGAGTTAGCTGATAAATCAGGAGTTAAATCAAATGCTAATAGGCAGTTACCTTTGGCATATTGTTCATGAGAGATTGCATTTCCTTCATTAAGAAAGTGGATACCAGTTCCCGAGAACAGAGTATGATATGCTGATGTAAATATACTATTATTAAAAGATGGTTGCAAAGCTTTTGAAGGTATTTGTTGACCATCAATATATAAGCTGAAAGAATTAATACCATAGTTTTCAAAATTAAATGGATTTTTAGTAAGGGAACCATTAAATGCAGAATTATTCACAAACCCTATTATACATCTTTTGGGTACCTGTCCTAAGAATATATTATCAAGAGTTTTTCCTTGAACACCCGAAGGAATTGTTAAAACTTTGACTTCAGCTCGAGTAATAGGATATTTAGCAGTAGTAGAAGCCAAAACTTTCTGATGTGCAAGTAATACACTTGGATTAATTCGTGCTCTTCGGACAATAAGAGTTGCATCTGTAATGCAAACTTTAAGCTTTACATCGTATGACCCAGCAATTAAATTAAAACTCTCTCTTGATCGAACTAATTTTACACTCATTTCAACACCATTAATTAGAAATTTATCTTGATTGAAAATATCACCATGAAGATGTCCAATCATTTCTATTTCCTTACTTTCAGTAACTAATTCTTGCCTTTTAACAAATCCTATGTTTTTACCATCTGTAGAATCCATTTTTCCTGCTGTATCCTCATACCAAAGACTACAAGTAAGATGAGATTGTTTAGCAGCAGGAGCATAGTTTAAAAGGGTTTCCATGTATGCTCGATAGGCATAGGTATTATTAGGTGGTGATACAAGTTTTTGGTTTAAATAAACATCAAGTTGACTAAAAAGTGAGTGCAACCAATTATTTATAGGTGCTACTACTGTAGTCGATACCAAGTTAGTTGAATCTTGATTTAATACTTTTGCCTTTATGTGGATTAATGTATGAGACAAATCTATGTAGTCATCGCCTGTACCAGGAACTTGAAACTCGATAGGTCCATCATCAGCAAGAGATGAAATTGGTTTATAGTGTATCCACAATCCACTTTCAATGCTTGTTTGTGTAGACGGTAGTGCAAACAAATCCAATTCTGACTTAGCGCACTCACAAGAATGATTATGAAGAAAAGACATATTTAATTTGAAAATATATCTTTGATATTCTTTGGTTTTAAACCAAGTTTTTTCGCAGCTTTCACTTTAGCAGCTAATTGTGGAATGAACGGGGACCGTCGTTTTCTTTTAGTTATATACCCAGATCCTGTCATGTTAAATCGATCAATTTTATCATCAGCCTTTCGTTTTAAGTTTGTACTAACTTGCTTTAGACGATCTTTTATTGAGGTTTCCATAGGACGCGCTTGAACCATATCCGATAAAAGACCAACTCCAGCGTTTAATGCCTCCTTACCAATCACTCGAGCACCACTTGAAAGTAAAGGTAAAACTGATCTAAATAAACCCCCTAAGAAGCTCCCAATACCATGACCGCGTTGATATGGTGAACCCTTATAAATTACTCCAACTCCTGATCCAGCTTGATGTGTATAATAATTTTCATATGGACAATTATGATGATCACGAAGAGAATACATTATTATAATTTTCGGAAATGTAGTTTAATACACACGGTTCCAAACTGGAATGGTATTTTTTGTCCTGTGCTCGATCTTATATCTATTTCCAACGTATCGAACTCTCTTCGCATAACAGGTAAGTAGTGAGGTGGAGAGAAAACATACATTTTATTTGCACCATAAATATATTTTGAAGGATCTAATGAAATTATTCTTAATAAAGGAGTCATGACATCGCCCACGATCTGAGGATCGATTATGTCGCAATACACAAATAGTTGAGATGGTAACCCTAAGTGTAAATTAGCAGGGCACTTTCCAAAATTTCTTTCCAAGAGATTTTTATTTGGTTCATAGCCTAGTTGTAAACTTAATTTGGGTGATAATGTAACGGATGTTATATTTTTATCCAAAACAGAAACATACACAAATTTTGTTATTTCATCTTGACGAAATGTTAATTTCTCTCTGATACCATTTAACGCTTTTAAAATATGCTCGACGTTATCATAGTTGGTAGCTGGAATATGTTTTTTGTAGTACACTGTTGAGGGTTTATCTTCAGTAGGCATTAACATGGTTTTTGTAATGTATATAACATTTTCATGATCTTGAACAGTAAACATTGTACATGGATATTGAAACTCGACAACTCCAACCGACCATTCACCTTCTAATTTAATAGCTTTTGGTAATTTTGTTGAAAAATTTGTGGTCTTGTTATCAGGAAAGTAGTCCATTGAACTATTGCTGAGCAAAGTTAAATAAAAACTTTCTTTATTCATATTTCTTTTAAACTAGAAGCTAAAACCCAACTGTTAAATTTATCTGGATAACCTCTCCACTTCACTAATACTTCTTTTCTGTGGCCAGAATAACGAGAGTCAATTATTTTATCTATTTTATATTGTGAGGTGGGGTTGTAAGTGACCTTCTGTAATTCTCTTTCATAAAAAGTACCAACTATTGGTTCATTTTGTAAATCTGTTACTGTATATACAACCCATGGAGATCTATCAATTATTGAAGATATAATAAATATTTCATCACTCCAATTTGATTCATACCCTTTTTGGAAAACATGTTTATATTTAGTTATTCGGACATAATCACCCATATTAAATTTTGGTTTTGGGTGTTCTAAAGAAAGTTTGTTTGACCTCCTATCATAAAGATTAGTCCAAACTGTCATAATATTGCTGGAGTTTACATCAGATGGGCACATCCTAATACTAGAGTGAATGCTGTGATTATAAGAGTATATTAAATCTTGTAAAACATCTATGTATCTATAAGTATTATTATGAGTGAAATAACGCCACATTTTCATTTTTAGAGTTCTTTGAAATCGCTCAACAATACTGGCCTTAATATCAGGATTGTTGGTGGTATAGTAATTAATCTTTTTGGATTTAAAGTATTTTTGTACATCTTTTGAAACAAATTCTGTACCTTTGTCAGATTGTATGTGAGTAGGTGTTGAATTACTTTCAGTAAATATACTTTCAAAGCATTCCTTAGTTGTTTCTGAGTTTTTTTTAATCATTGATCTTGCAAAAGCATATTTACTAAATACATCAATAACACAAAGTATGTAGTTGAAACCATCATTATATTGAGAATAAGTTCGCATATCACTTAAATCAGCTTGCCACAGTTCATTAATATTCGATAGAATGTACCTATTACGCGGGAATTTTTTCCGAATAGGTTTATGTAAAGTGTATGTTTCTTGTGATTGTAACCATTCCTTTACTTGCTTTTTATCCATTTTACCCTTCATGGCTTTTGATAATTTATCAATACTACTAAAACCAGCGGGGTTAGATGGGTCATAATAAATTCTATTAATTTCTTCTAGTACGGGGTCCATTTTTCCCAATCGACCTTTTTACGTATTTTATTTATAAATTTTTTATCTCCACTGTTCGGTGTAGAAAACTCTTGATCTTCAATCTCCGAGGTTTTGTTCAGATCTTTTGCTTGAAGCTGATTAATAAACTCACATCTCTTTGGGTTTCCGATATAAGTGAGTGGTACTTTAATATCTTTTAATGCTTTAGCAAATCTATCCCACCCAACTGGATCACTTCTTTTTAAGGGTCTTAGTGAATCATTTATTAAATCAACAATATTACTTCCAGGAATTTTTTCATTATCAATTATGACTGTGCCTTCATTATCCCAATGTATTTTACTTTTATTTGTTCCAACTAAGTTTAATAATAACTCACCTTTTTTATTATAACTTTTTGGTATTAAACTGAGTATTTGAGTTGGTGTGTAAAGCGGATTTGTGTTATTTTCTTTACTTTTCATGGATCCGTTCTCCTCTAACAAAGATTCAGCATCAACTATACTTTTTAGTTCTCTATCTTTATTTTTAAAGTCAATTTTAGACTCATTTAGATCTTCATTAGATGTATCAGAATAAATTGGTAATCTGAGTGGTTGTCGATCCTCTTCGGTAAAGTGAAGGTATCTTTGTAGTGTTTGTAAATATAACATCCACTTCTTACGGTCTTCCGTCTTACTATTCATAATATTTTGCATTTCAATATCTAATCGAGACAAATTACTATTAACCTTATTTTCTTGTTTTAATTTTTCAATCAATCCAGGTTCAATAAGTATCATTTTCTTTGCATTTTCCATGTTAACTGGCTAGTCCACTTACTAATCCACTCAATATTGCACCTAATATTATTGGTAAGAAAGCCCCTCCTTTTTGTATGATTATATTTTTTCTTAGTTTATGTTTACACTTATGCACCAGTTTACGGAGTATATTTTTGTGTTTATTCAATTTTTGTTTATCTTGATCTTTAAGAGGTACTTTTCCTTGTAAAACGTTATGAATACATTCACAAATACAGTTTATTTCTTCTTCATCACATGTTTTAAGTAACGCTTTTTGATATTTTGGTTTAAGCGTATGCAAAGCGCTTAGCAAATGTTTATGCGTTGTGAGTCGACGATGCATCATTTAGAAATGATTTGAATTGTTTGATTCTTGATGTATTTAAACTCTTTTGTCGGGATGTAGACTGTACAGTGTCCATTAAATGGGAAGACATTTGTCTTGATGCGACAAAAATCATTGGTATTCTGTTTTAAATCTACCATTAAATATCCATGCGCTTCTAAAGTTGCATCCCTGTAGGCATCTTCAATGAATTTTGGGTTATCTGGCGACACTTGTCGTGCTAAATATCTTATTTGAGTTTTATCTCGAGGGTTTTTAAAATATATTATATAACTTGAGTTTAAAGAAATGTCTCTTTGACCTTTACCCTGATGAAATAAATTTTGTGTTAAATAAAATACACTAAGATTCCTATGATGACTACCTTTTGTAAATATATCCACAATTCTTCCATCAGACTCTCTCATTAGATCATCAATAATAACAAGATGTGGGTTTTCACCATCAAACATATTAAGATTAGGAATTCCTTGATGATAGTTAACATTTGGTAAATTATATAAAGGTTGCATTTCATCAAAGCACCATGTGATCTGGCTAAAATCACAATTACATATTTCTTTAACTGATTTTATGAAATTTGTTACAAAATTTGACTTCCCACATCCACTTGGCCCTGCCACAATAGCAGTAAACGGATGGATAAAGTGAAACATTTCACACGTCTGGAGCTCAAAGGAATGAAATGAAAAATGAAAATGTTTTTGTAAAAAATAAGTATTTATTGATAAAATTATATAAAACATAAAATTGATGAAAAAAAAAACTATTATGCATACGTATACTATTTCTAACACAATTAGTACTCATCAGAATTTTACAATCTTCTCAAATGTATGTTCACAGTGTTATCATTACTTATATGACATTATTTACAATCGAATAATTATAACTCTAACACAATTAGTACATCAGAATTTTACAATCAATACAAATTTTGTACATACACAGAAATAAATATAAAAAGTTGACATCAACACTTAGCGTAATTTATAATGTGCCAATGTATCAATGTTGTTGTTCATAATACATCGTTTGGTATCATTATATGATAAAGATGCTTTATTTATTTTTTGTGTAAAAATAGTGTGTTTGATTGACTTAAATCGAAGCATACTACAATATTGTACATTTTTATTAAACAAACACGATTTGTAATTTTTCATATTCATTTTTTTGGTAACACTTTTGTTAACCCCTTTTGCCTTTGCTATAAATTTATCTTCTACTTCCAGGGCATACATTTTTGATCGCAACCCCACAAATTCCTTCAATACTTTACCATTATTCTCGTCTTTAAAAAAACCTAACTTTTTTTTATTTATATTTGGATAACCGTAAATATTATTTTCTGGATAATCTGATGTATCAAAATAGTGAGGTAGATCTGGTTTTATATCCTCATAAAAATTGTCTGTAAAAATTTGATATATCAAACTATCGGTATCAGTGTACAATAACTTAATTTTATTTTTAAACTTTTTAATCATGTAGTTATAATGAAATTCATACATAAGAGTCTTAGATATATCTAAAATACAAAATCCTAAATAAATTGGCTTATCATAAATTAATTTTGTTTTTCGTAATTGTATTGCGACTAAATGTTCTGAAAATATTGATAAACTATGGAATTCTGGTTTTGCAATCAAATCCTGAGCACCTAAAACTTTACCACGATTATCCCAGTGAGTTAGTAGTTTAACGTTTACTCTTTTTTCAATATTTTCCATAGTCTTACCGAAGACAGAATTGTTCATTAATTTAAAAAAGTCTTTTTCAAAGTTTGATGTAGCTAACGTTCTCAAACTAGTATTTAAGTCTATGTATTTCTTTAACCAAGAACTCTGTTTAAATTTTAAAATTCTATGTACTTTAATTAATATCATTCCCATTTCAATGTATTGTTTTAAATTCCTGTAGTGAATGATGTATTTATTTTTATTATTTAAATTAGGAACTAATTTAGTTTCTTTAGTATTACCCACACATATGTTTTCAGGACATAACGGAAAGTCAGAATGTAAATCATGAAGTTCATCAGGATATTCCAAATCAACTTCTAAAACATAACCAAAATCAGACGTATCCGACACATTATAATCCGTATTACAATTAACCCATTCGAAACCACCAACAGGAAGGGATTGGGACATTGCCCAACCATACAAATTATTCGCATCAAAATATGTTAGATATGAATTAGGTTTTTCACTATCATAATCCTCCATGAATTTGTTATTTGCTCTAGCAAAACGATTGCTACACTGAGATACACCCCCTCTAATACCAGCTTTAAAAAAAGCAATTTTGTCATAGTCCGTTAACAATTCTAATTCTATTTTCGTAAATTTTAACATTGCGTCCCAACTTAAACCTGGAGCAGTATAGTAATGGGCAGGATCTAATCCATAAGTTTTAATACAAAGCTTCCTAAAGTTTTCGAATACATCGGTCAAAAGTAAAACATCAGTTTTTAAATACAAATTGGAATAATCAGACATACTACTACACTTAAAATGTTGCCAAATATCTTTTGCATGATTATAATCATCATTTGAAATATTCGAATCTGTGAGTGAACTATAAAACTGGTGTTGATCAGGAAGTGATGGATGTTTCAAGCAATCACTATTACGCATAAATTCATAAGGATAAATACCTTTCCGTCTTAAACGTAAAAAATCTTCATTATTAGGATAGTTTCTTTTTAGTTCTGTAAACTGATCATCATTAAGATTTTTAGCTAGTTGATCTAAACTACACGATAAAAATTTCAATGAATCTACGAATCTTAAAGTTACTGGTTGATTATTTATTGTTAACTGTTTTGAAAATGATATGTATCGTTCTTTATTTTGTGGAATAACTTCAATTTTGCCATCATCGAGGTTTAATGCATGGACAATAAAATGAGCATCGTAGTGACTGAGGTTATGTAAAAATATTGGAACATGACGAGGGGTTCTGAACTTAGAACTACACACTTGATGTGCAACACCCCTTAAACTACCAGTGTGCCAATCAAAATCGTAAAAAGGATCTTCATTTAACTCAGTTTCACAAATATGACATATGTTTGAATTTGAAAATTTAATTTTATCTTCATCTGATAATGGAATGGGGCATTTTTGGAAGCTATTTTTTTTAACTATTGTTTTCACATCTTCACAAAGGCGATTCATAAACACTTGTGCACAGTTTGGTCCACTATACGTCTCATATTTTGATAATCTGTTATCATATGAACATTTAATGTAATATCCGAAACTATACACTTCATGTTTTTGAATATTCATTGTACTAGGCTTGGAGGGATCGTTACTACATGATTCTATCGGATTCAAAAATGCCTCAAAGTCTGCATAAACCACAAAGGGCATTTCCAACTTTTTTGTGAATTTATCAAATTTTAATTTATTATTTGATGTTGCGTTACCAAACCAATCCTTTTTGGAATTTTCACCTTTGGGTAATTCCGTACAAATGTGAGCGCAATCATATTGTTGATGGTTATTAAGTCTTTCCTCTGATGGGAAATGAATTAAACATGAATCGCATATATAAACTGCACGATGTTGACTTGATATTTGTGAACTAACTAATCGCGATAAGTTTTTAATAAAACAGTAATGATTGTTAGTACCATTCGATATATATAGTAGGTTGATATGATTAGGGGTACGACATTTTGTTAAGTATAAAGGACCTACAACAGAATTACACTTTTTTTCTTTATTATACTCTAAGCCAAAAACATTTATACTAATATTGTTTAATTTCTCTACTTTTGATATATCTGCAATTTTAACCGGAAAAGAAATACCAGTAAATTTAAGTTTATTTCCATGAATTGTGTAAGATGTTACCCGATCTACACTTTTACATACAGGATATAAACCAGAGAGTAATGCCCATTTGAAGCACATATTATCATTATTTTTAACATTGATTACAGCTTTTTTTGATTTAATATCTTGAGGAAGATCGATATATGAACTACCACGTAGGGGGTTGAATTTGTTAACATTCATGTCTATGTATTTAATTTGATTAAGACTCCAACCACTATCTTTTTTTTCAAATTGACTAATTTTACCGACTACAGTGTCTATTAATGATGAATAAAAAATATTTAAGTCATCACCCTGACAAATTATGTAATTAAACGTTTGAAATTCAAATGTATTTTTAATATCTTTAGTAGTAGTAGTGATACGCTGGTTCTGGCGCACCGATCTGAGGGCGGGTGTGCCAGAACCCCAAAACCTAAAAAAAAAAAAAAAAAAAAAAAAAAAAAAAAAAAAAAAAAAGGACCGCAGAAACGTGATCAGAGCACCCCAAAACTTTTTTTTTTTTTTTTTAGGTTCTGGGGTTCTGGCACACCCGCCCTCAGATCGGTGCGCCAGAACCAGCGTATCACTACTACTAATAACTGTCAAAATTTTAAAATTATTCCTCGAATAAAGTTATCAGGTGATTGAAAAATCAGCCCTAAATGTACAAGATCTATCAAAAAGTACTCTGTGGGTAGGATGCACAGAAATGTGCATCTGGATTGAGGGCCAATTTTTTGAACCCTTGCGAAACGAAGTAAGACTTATAGGGAAATTAGTTAAAAATAGTAAAAACTTAAAGCATAGGGCCATGAATTTCTTAAACGTGAATTAAAACTGTTATGATTAAATAACTGGGGCCCTCAATCCAGACGCGTGCATAGATTGGCATAGCCTAAATCTCAGTAAGTACTTTTTCTGGGTTAATAATTTTTATTTAAGAATTTACACACATCAAAAGTGTCTAGGGATCAAGCATTTTTATGCGGATTTCTTGAGATTGAGATGTGGCTTTGTAATAAATTTATGATTTTATAAATTTATATGGATCCTTTTTGGTGCATTTCATAATTTGAATCAGGAACTGTGAATCAAATTCGAGTAAAAGATGAAAATCAGCTGTCAATATTTTCCCTATAAAAACATACAACGCATTGAAGACATTATTAGTGCTACTGTTTCCCTACTACTGATTAAAACCAACGTTATTATGGAGTGGCGACGTCATTTAAGCAGGGAAGAAATGCTCAGAGCCGTGGGAATGATAGAAGCTGGTTCCCGGCAACGTACTGTGGCTTTAGCTCTGAATACAAGTCAGAGTGTTATCAGTCGACTTTGGACACGTTACCGAAGCACTGGTACCGTGGCTGAGCGCCATGGAGGACGGTATCGCTGCACCACACGGAGACAAGACCGATACATTCAAATCTTAACTCGAAGAGCTCCAACAATAACCGCCATGATGTTAGCCGTGAGGCTTCATCACTCTTCAGGGAACTTAATTAGCGACCAAACAGTCAGAAACCGCTTGCATGAAGTGAACCTTCATTCCCGAAGACCGCTACGGGTACCACCTATAGCAATGCACAATCGTAGGATTCGATATCAATGGGCTCTTGAACACAGAAATTGGGCAGAAGAACAATGGCGTTTCGTGTGCTTTTCTGATGAGTCTCGTTTTGGTATGAGACCGGATACAAGACGTATACGACACTGGAGAACCCCTGGACGCCAACAGCGATTAAAATCCTGCCAGGAAGTCCATCCTTATAGTGGTGGAACCATCATGGTATGGGCGGGTATTTGGATCGGCGGAAGAACTGAGTTGATTTGGATCAGAGGCAACCTCAACGCTCAAATTTATGCTGAGACGATTGTATCAGACGTCATCGTTCCTCTACAAGTGCAAATCGGTCCCTTATTTCAGTTAATGCATGATAATGCACGATCGCACACCGCAAGAGTTGTAAGACAGACTCTCGCCGCAGCTAACATCAATGTCCTGCCCTGGCCTGCTCAGTCGCCAGACTTGAACCCGATTGAGCATGCATGGGATATGCTACAGAGAAGAGCTCTGCCGAATATGGAGGGTATCCAGTCGCAAGAAGACCTTTTTTTGTTGTTGCAACGAACATGGGCGGCCATTCCACAGCGTGATTTGGATGAACTCATTTTGAGTATGCCAAACCGATGTTCTTGTGTTGTTAGTGTTCGCGGTAGAAACACGGATTATTAATTGTTTAAGTTACCCAATAAAATTTTAAAGAAAACTGTTATTTCAGTCTTTTTTTCGAACTTTTGTGTTAGTGGTTCAAATGTCAAAAATCCCTTTATTAGGAAAATGGCAAATTTCTTTATTAATGCAAAGGTGACTTGGTTTATCGTTACTGTGACAAACGAAAACACTTTATTTGATGAATCCTTAAAGAAAATTTTAATTCATATCAATCAGGAGAAAAGTTATTGCAAAAATATATGTTGATCCCTAGACACTTTTGATGTGTGTAGTTAAGAATTTCTTAAATATTTTAAGAAATTCCCAAATCTGTAGAATAAAACATTACAGATTTATGGCGGTATATCTAGGGCCCTCAATTCATTATTGTATGAACTGAGGAATCTGCAAAACATGAATTTATCTGAAGAAATACATAAATACGACTTTAACATATTTTAGTTAGATACCTATGTGAATTAGTTAAAAAGAAATAATGACACAAAAGTTAATTGTTAAGAAGTAAATGAAAGTCGAATTTGACTAAAACGTCTGAACTGAGAGCCCAATATATTCGGCTTTATTGACTACGCTCAACCTCATAGATTAACGCAAATTAGAATAAGATTTTTAACAATTTCTTAACTAAATTGTGACATATCGTCCGTTCTTCTAAATGTCATACTTTAAGAGAAAATTGATTTTTAACTTTTTCTAGGAGAAAATTTTGTAGGGCGACCATACTGTTCATATAGTAAGTACCTGTACATTTTGTAAACCGCAGTCGGATAGTGATAATATTTGCAGTTAAAAGTATTATATAGATTTATAGATAGTATTTACAATTTTGTTTTCTATATTTTCAATGTCATTTTTAATTATGTGATGTTAGTCCTTAAGGTACCGCTATGGGCCCAGTTGCTTAAAGCAAATAAAAAAAAGAACATTTATTTAGCTAACAGTGTTTGCATAAAATGACGAGGCAAACTAACCGACTAGTACTTAGTATGTTATACATATAAGTAGTCATCGTATCTATGGATCACTGTAGCACCAGAGACGTCGCAATATGCAAATCAAACAAATTCATTCTGATAAATAAAACACGATCGGTATAATTAAAAAAACTACTTCACATAAATGTAACCTTAATACCTTAATAAAATAGTCTTATATCCTAAAAATACGAAATTGCGAGTGAGCGAAGTTACTTTTAGTTATGAGTGCAACTATATGGCTCCATTTTCAAAAATGAAAACAAATTGTTTCGTTAATTATTACAATACGGATATCAAATAAGTCCCAGGTGAGTACCAACCTACATATTTTAAAATTAAACTTTGCTGCGCAGTCGAGGATTTTAAGCTCGTGATGTCATTTGATTTGAGTGGGACAGATAAGGGCCTAGTTGCCTAAAGCAACCATGCCTTAGTTGTTACCATAGTTGTACCTTAAAGACTAACAACATAATTAAAAATGGCATTAAAAATAAAGAACAGAAAAGTGTAAATACTATCTATATAATACTTTTAACTGCAAATATTATCACTTTCCGACTGCGGTTTACAAAACGTACAGGTACTTAGGTACTATGAACAGTATGGTCACCCTACAAAATTTTCTCCCAGAGAAAGTTAAAAATCAATTTTCTCTTAAAGTATTACATTTAGAAGAACGGACGATATGTCACAATTTAGTTAAGAAATTGTTAAAATCTTATTCTAATTTGCGTTAATCTATGAGGTTGAGCATAGTCAATAAAGCCGAAAACATTGGGCTCTCAGTTCAGACGTTTTAGTCAAATTCGACTTTCATTTACTTCTTAACAATTAACTTTTGTGTCATTATTTCTGTTTAACTAATTCACATAGGTATCTAACTAAAATATGTTAAAGTCGTATTCATGTATTTCTTCAGATAAATTCATGTTTTGCAGATTCCTCAGTTCAGACAATAATGAATTGAGGGCCCTAGATATACCGCCATAAATCTGCAATGTCATATTCTACAGATTTGGAAATTTCTTAATATATTTAAGAAATTCTTAACTAAATTCTTAAATAAAATTTATTAACCCAGAAATAGCACTTACTGAGATTTAGGCTTTGCCACTTTATGCACGCGTCTGGATTGAGGGCCCCAGTTATTTAATCATAACAGTTTTAATTCACGTTTAAGAAATTCATGGCCCTATGCTTTAAGTTTTTACTATTTTTAACTAATTTCCCTATAAGTCTTACTTCGTTTCGCAAGGGTTCAAAAAATTGGCCCTCAATCCAGAATCAGATGCACATTGCACAGAACACTAGTAGGATGACACTGTCATCCTGACACTAACTTGAAGTGAACTGTCATCATGACAGTTCACTTCAAGTTAGTGTCACCAAAGAACAATGGCAGCCACCCATACATTAATTTAGCTGAGATTAAATTCTCGCGTCTTTAAATGAAAAATATCTTGTTTTACTCGGCGTCAAATTCTGAATTAGTTTGTGCAAGAATTTTTGTTCCAGAAGGCCGAGAATAATAGAAATTCAGTCATGAACTTTTGTAGGTTATGTCTATGGTAATTCCAATTCGAGGAAGTAAAAGGGCAATATTGCTATATCACATTTTTTTCTCGTCCCTTATACAGGATAAATTTTTAACCACTGCCTAAATTTTTTTTGGTGGCTCAGTGTAAGCAATAGAACACATTTCCATTTTAGTTTATGACTTTTTTTTTTTTCATTTTTCCACTTTGTCCCAATTTGAAATAAGCAAGACATGGATATAATTTAATAGTAATACTATGAATGAGCATGAATGAAAACGCGAAGGCCGCCGGCCGCAGGACCACGCCTAGCGCACGAGACGGGGGTGCGGGCCGTGCGGGGGCATGCGGCGCCGGCGCGGCGGCGGCGTTTGATAAACAAAACGCGTGCACATGCAGTACGTCACTTGCGGAAGCGGAGGTCGGATGTTCGTCGCGCCCTTCTCGCCGTCCCTGCGCGTTGTGCCGCGTACTAGACTAGCGTAGTGACAATGTCTCATTTTACTCACCGCGAGTATTATGAAATGGTGCGAGTGTATTTGTTAAGCAATGAAAATTTACGAGCAGCACGAAAAAGATACGAAAGGGAGAGCGTACCTCGTATGCGAGCCCAAGGGACCCTCAATCCCACGGTCCCTAATGAGAGAAATAATTAACGCTTTCTGTGAAGTAAAAAGTGGTGTTAGTGTCCTAAACAAACTAAATGCTTACTTATTTAAACGTGCACGTTTATGCCTTGAAAAAGGAGGAGGTCACTTCGAACAATACCTAGAATATTGTGATTAATAAAATGTAGAGGTAAGAAGAAATTATAAACAATCTTAGTGTGTTAGGTTCTCTTTGATTAGACATTGTTGTAAGATAGTAGATTCCAATTTTTTAAATACGCCAAAATGCAATTGTTTCAATCTAAATTGTATCATGTCTAAGTACCTATCATACCTAAATGTTTTATTTTGAATGGATTAAAACGTAAGTATTACATTTTTACTTATTATGATTTATTTTCTGCATTTTAATGGTCCTAAGCCCATGAAAGTATGAAGGATAAATTGGAATTTACGAAAAATTACGTTTACAAATAATTTTACACAGTCTAAACTTAAAAAATTGTAGCGCTAAACTGGGGTCAATAATCGCACCGCATAACGCCGCGCCGCCGCCGTCGCATACAGCGACCGCGCGTGAGTACTTCTGATAGCAGCTGGCGCGTCAGGCGACCGGTCGACGCGCGGCGTGAATCGGGCGACCGGTCGACGGACTGGCAAGCGACGTCCATAAAATAAATTTCTGAGTAAACAAGTCTCGTAAGCGTTAACTTAATTTTTTACTATTGAAACATATCAAAATAAAAAATACGTGTTTATTAAAATATATTCAAGTTTATTATGTCAAAATTTGCGCACTGGTTAAAAACTTTTCCTGTATGACTGTTCATCCTTCCTTCAGGGGAATATCACAGTCCAGTTCAGTCCGGATCAAGTTAAAATTAAAGAAAACGGAAAACAATCGAGAGCAACACAAAGCACAAAGCGCAAGCGTCGTGTGATGTCGTGTGACATGAGTATCACTACCACAGATCACTACAACGGTACAACCTATTATTTTTTTAGATTTGGGATAATAGCCTTTTTGCCAGTCATTAATTGAAAGTAATTCATTAATTATTGTTACACTACAATATTTTTACCTCCTTGCAAGGAATACTTCCACTTACAAATAACAGTATTGTTAATTAATTTACTCCGTTTAATTACAATAACAAACTAAAACTGAATACAATACATTAATGCAGTACACTTGGCAGAATAATTATAAAATGGCAACACTAATAGTCAATGAAAAATCAAATTACTTTTCATTTAAAATATTTTTTTTATCCGGCCTTAACTAGTTAATGTGATACTTTGAAAAAACGTAGAAAAATGAGAGGTTTTTCTTTTGAGTATTAAAAAAAAAACATAGTTTCCAAGAACCCTGAAGATGGCGTTGAACTGACTACGTTACTAGGTGCCAAAGACAAAACGCTTGAAAAAAAAACATTGCGTCACGTCATATACGCTCGTTGAGTGACAGTTTCGTTTGCTTTCGTTTTACGATCTCAAAATTACATCCAATTGAATTAATAGAAAAATTATGTGACGTTCCCTTCCTTGCAGTAACTTACCAAGTTCAGCGCCATCTATCCAGCGGCTAGGCAAGCGTTAAAAAAAAAAAAAAGAAAATCCCTCATAATGGAACTGCCTTCGTATATGTATAAGTCACTTGTAGACGCTCAAATTAAATTCAGCTAAGATTTCGCCATTGTTCTTTTTTACTTTGCGGTTTTACAGAAAAGAGGTCAGTACTAAGCGCAAGATAAAATTGCTAATTGTGTTGTCTTTTTAAGAGCGTTTTTAGCGATAAGACCGCCCATTGTGTCACCCTTTGTAAAAAACTCTACATTTATATCTGAGGCTTAAGTGTGAGTTTTTTCACTCACGTTCGATTGCGAGCGCGTTAGAATTTTATATGGAAAAAATTTATAGCGCCACCTGGTGGTCACTAGGAGAAACCTAATTTCCCATACAAAATTCTAAGCGCTCGCAATCGAACGTGAGTCGAAAAAACTCACACTAAGGCCACCGTTACTCGTATGGAGTACACAATAATAAAAAAACTAATTGAATTGAATAGATCGATTTTGTCGCTTGAAATGGTTAGACGGTACCAAAATGCTGGCAAAACGTGCGAACGTGTATACATTCCCCGCGTTCCGAATTGCGTGCGTCAAAAGCGATTATATCGCGAATCCGACCAACGCGCAACGTCACAAATAGTACTCAATAGTCTTAGATTTTGTGACTATTAAATTTGGTCGGATTCGCGATATAATCGCTTTTGACGCAATTCGGAACGCGGGGATTATGATCTTACACGCGCGACACGTGCGTGTAAGTAGCGCACGCACTTGACCTTTTGCAGAACATCACTAGGTCACTACGTAGCCGTTTATTAGGGTTCCGTTGCCAAATGGTAAAAAGCGGAACCCTTATAGATTCGTCATGTCTGTCTGTCTGTCCGTCCGTATGTCACAGCCACTTTTTTCCGAATCTATACTGTTGAAACTTGGTAAGTAGATGTATTCCGTGAACCGCATTAAGATTTTCACACATAAATAGAAAAAAACAATAAATTGTGGGGGTTCCCCATACTATTAGAACTGAAACTCAAATATTTTTTTTTTCAAACCTATACGTGTGGGGTATCTATGAATAGGTCTTCAAAATTGATATTGAGATTTCAAATATCATTTTTTTCTAAACTGAATAGTTTGCGCGAGAGACACTTCCAAAGTAGTAAAATGTGTCCCCCCCCCTGTAACTTCTAAAATAAAAGAATGATAAAACTAAAAAAAAATATGATGTAGGTACATTACCATGACACCACTTCCACCGAAAATTGGTTTGAACGACATCTAGACCTTATGCATAAACCCGTCTGTGTCTGTGGTCTGTGTGGTGCCGGACTTAAAGAATAGTACCACCCCATACATCCTGTGGGTGTCGTAAAAGGCGACTAAGGGTCTTACCGGAGAATGGTCAGCAGCGTTCTCTATGCATTCCACCACCATACCATACTGCGATCGCCAACCCGCCTGCCAAGCGTGGCGATTATGGCAAACCCCCCCTTTTGGGGGAGGCTTATGTCCAGCAGTGGACGTCTTTCGGCTGAAATGATGATGATGATGATATGCCCGGATGTTACGGAACCCTCGGTGCGCGAGTCCGACTCGCTCTTGCCCGGTTTTTTTCTTATGTTCTTCTAAGCTAAGGCGTACTTACAGTTAGGTATAACTGTACTATGATGCTCGTGGCAACAAGGATATTTTGCCGCATGGCTTCAGGCGAAAGCGCCAGGGCCAGGATAGCCCGCGAAATTCAATTTTTTTTTTACGTTTTTTGCAATTTGCTGCTGGTCAGTATTTAGTTTTGTACGTTGATTAAAATATGATTCGCGACCGTAACAAATATGTATTTACAAAACTCACAACTCTCTTAGACCAAGCAATCCTACTGAATGACTACCTATTTCATGAAATCTTGGCATTTTGGGATCTTAACCTACTGATTATAATTCTGTAAATACATGATGTATTTCTGTTACTGCTATAACAACAAAAATACTAATTTAAACTGAATAAAATAAATATTTAAGGGGGGGCCCTCCCATACAACAAACGTGTTTTTTTCGGCGTTTTTCCCTTGTGGTACGGAACCCTTCGTGTGCGAGTTCGACTCGCACTGGGCAAGTTTTTACCCGACTGCCCCAGAAGGAGGGTTATGTTTATATCAATACACTTCACTAAACAATTTTCATAAATGTTTACCAACCGCGTTTATGTAAAAACGGTGAAGGAAAACATCGTGAGGAAACCGGCATGTCCTAGAACCAAAAATTCGAAGACATGTGACATGTACCAACCCGCACTGGGCTCTCACTAAGAGAAGGCCTTTGTCCCACCAGTGGCAACAATATAGGTAGGCTGAAAACATCCCCATGTCAACGTGATACGAGCGCCAAAAGATCCTTGAAGCCCTGTATTTGCCACGAGCATCATACTTATTATTACACTACTCAAGGATCCAGACGTAGGTAAACATGGGACATCAAGCTCTAGAAAAAAATCCACAGGAATGAGTAACAGAGACGATCGAAACTTTACAAAGCCAAGTTTTGAAGTGAAAAGTTCTTGACACTGAATCGGGTATACTTACTCGGTTCCAGTCGTAAGTTTTCACTTCTATTGTGTGGTCAAATAAATGCTTTGAGTGTGAGAAAAAAAGAGGGTGTGTCCTCTTTTTTCTCACACTCAAAGCATTTATTTTAAAAAAAACAGGACACACCCTCTTTTTTTCTCAAACTCAAAGTACTTATTATAATTAAACCATTAAAAGGCACTTTTGAATCGTCGAAGGAGTCGGTCAGTCCGAAAGACAAGGCTGTTGCCACCATTTTACACTTATAATATCATTGGCTGTTGCCCATTTCAAAGCGTATAGTAGGTTCCTATGGTCTATGGAGAAGAACGGGCAAGGAACTTCATGGACACTGTTTTAAATTATTTATAGATAATGTTACAAAATATTAGTTACACTATTAATGTTGAATTTATAATTATTTAATTGTAATCAGTGTAAAGACATAGGCCCTTTGTACACGGCACGGTTTCTTTAGGATACGGCACGGTAGCATCCATAGTGATCCACAGAGTACACTCTAAGACGACCGTGCCTACACACGGCGAGTAAACCGTAGTTTTTCACGGCAAGAAAAACGAGTGTGTCACAAAGGGTCTAGTCTAGTGTCGGAGCACACGATGCGTTGCGGCGCCGCGCCGCAAAGATTTCGCCGACAAGCAGCTCGTGTCTGCACTAACTGTGTCTCGTGTCGGTCGTGTCGGCACTAACTGTGCTATGCTATATTTACCTACGACCGGTTACAAAGTAATAAAACATAGTAGGTAAAGACCACAGACAGTTTGAGAAGAATAATAATAAGTTAAAGGATCTACCCACGTCCTCGTGCCACACAAATTGCAAGGGTATTACCATATCGAGGAAACTGATAAGTGCATGGTCACATAACGCATGGGAACCGCTTGCCACGTGTAAGATAACTCTTATTGGCACAGGAATATCATTGTGCATAAATACATAAGTGATAAAAATATTACTGAAATTCCGCAGCAGATTTATTTATTAGTTACATTTTTTTTTCAGCAAAAAATACTCTGGCCCACGCATCAAAGGGCACAATTCTCGTAATTTTATGAACCTTCACAGCGGTTGATCTCAATTTCTGTCAAAAATACTTCTAATTTCCCAAAATATTTGACAAGTCTATGACATTAGTTTGTCTTACGAGAATTGGCCTCCAGTTATTGTACAGGCGCCAGCACATCAAGCTACCCGAAACTGTCAATTTTCCCAATCAACTTTGAACCTTATGCTTTATAGCGAGTAAAATTGAAAATCTATTAAAGAAATTTGACAGATTGTAGAAGCTTGATGTGCTGGCGTCTGTACCTCTGATTTTGCATAACTGTCAAAATCATAATGATCTTTATTCTCCTTCCAATAGGGTTCATGGCAGGCCCAAACGAAGATGGCGGGATGAGCTGGACTCGATCTTTCGCTGCATCGGTCCACCGCCCCGCGTCCGCAGCTCCTCGCGCCACCGGTACAGTGACGCGAGGGCTCTCGCCTCTAGGTCCCAAGGCGAATATCCGGCCAGTGCACAAACCGCCTCGTAGGAAATAGTGCTAGAGTGTGTTAGAGTCCCACACCAGGGCCATGGATCGTACGATTCTTAGGTACAACCTCCTACAGGCGGTGATGGCCCCCCAGATTGGGAAGCAGTGCAAACGCGGCCGCCGCGCCCGTCAACATGGGTGCCAGCCGCCGAAAGTGGGGGCAGAAGTCCCACCGGCTGTCGAGCACAAGTCCCAGTTACTTCATGGTTGACTCTAGCAATAGCAATACGGGCCCCCGATCTCTGTCACCTTTTTGTTTTTACGTGGATCAATGCTCATGCATTCTGCACTACCACGGGGAGATAGTGCAGTTATGTGGGACTCTAACCCACTAAAACTCCACGGTGTCCTCCTCTGCCGCTTACGGCGGGAACACGGGCACGCGTTAGCACTCATCCGTGAACCCGCCGCGGCTGTCCGTCACCGGACTATCCTCTGGGGAGTACTCCCCATCACCGGCGCACCAGAACACATAGCACGCCGTGACCACCCCAGAGACCAAACCAGCACATGGAAGCCAGACGACCCCGTGTCTGGGCACCCTTGGTCCCCCTGCGACGGGTCAGGTCATTGGCCCCGCCGCCTGCCAATTTTCCGCCGCAGAGGATAGGGAAAGCGGCCAACGTCATACCAACACTCCTCCCCTGCGGCCCCACCGCGTCCGCCATCAGACGGTGGCGACCCCGTCAAGGCCGCGGAAGGTAGGGAGAGCGGCGCAACGCAATACCGGCACTCCTCTACCGCCGCGGCCTCCAACCCTCAGCCGCGATGCCTCCCATACGACATCGCGGCCCACCTCAGTTGCGATGATGCCCAAGCGGCACCGCAACCTACTTGTTGGCCGCTACTTCGTCGGCTTGCCGGCAAAAGCCCCTCCTCGGGTTCCTCTTCGCTTCACCGTGGGTGACCAAGCCACGGCTGCTGAGCCCCCCGCCTCGACAATGCGCGAACCCACCGGGGGGGATCTCTCAGGCACCTGGACCAACTATGGCGAATGTTGATGAATAGTTCGACTACTCTATTTATCATTAGTTCGTGTATACATATAACGAAATTAAAAATATTAAATATTAAATTACTATTAATTTATATTAAATGATTTGTATTTTATTAATTAAAATTGATACACCACCATCATAGCCACCATTATAGCTACATTTATCTAATTTTTTTTTTTTTTAATGGCATAGGTACTATATTATTAATCTGGGGGCAATGACATTTAACTGCAGTATCCAAATGCAAAAACAAAAGTTGTTGTATCCAAAAGTAGAAACTATGAAATATTAAGCGTGTCGTTATTAAAGAGCTTTTCCTAATTAATTCCTGTTTCTGAGCAGTAGATAATATTTGACTGCTTTTTTGGGGTGTGGTCCAAGTTGTAACATGTTGCGGCATTCTTCAAGTCACGACTTAAGACCTGCGCACACCGGAGACGGGCAGAGCAGACAGACCATTTACCCAATGTAGTGGTAACCTTAAGCTACAGATTCCAAATGTTTAGAGACCGACCCCAAGGTATCAAAGGGGATTAGCGTTCGCGGCATTGAAGAGCGCGCTAGGGGTCACCGTGGCGGGATGCGATGGGACACGACGGGAGGTAACGGTATGCTGAGGGACGCCAAGCCCTGCGACGGTATGCGCTCGAGTTTGCTAAAATCGCGGAGTGAGGCATGCCGAAGCAAAATCTCCTGCCCAACCGTTCTTGTTGTGCGCTTGCCCTCGACATGCCGCGGGATGTCTCGGTAGCTGCTGGCATGCCACGGTATCTAATAGGCCGCTGGCCGCTAACATTATCAGTGTGCGCTGGCTGTGGTGGCAAAATCCCTTGCCCTACCGTCTCCGGTGTCCGCAGGCCTCTATAGGGAAAATAAATATTACTGGGCGGCAAAATTATGCCTACAAATATCGTTCAACTGGTCAAAGTGAAAACTGAGTACGAAAACCCTACTTCCAAATCTTCCAATGCAATAATTGAACGTAAGTAAACGACGAAATAAAACTTTATTGTCCAGATATAAATCCACATACAACTTTCAATAAATACACACAGATATCGTAATATAGGTACACACAATAGGTAGGTACCTAAATGCATTGATTTGTACATTCACTTCATCATTTGATCTCTACTGGTCGCTCCTACAATTAATCGGCCACACACATAGATGTCAGAAAGAAGTTACATTTCTATGGCCACATACGATTGTAACCCGTAAACACAGTCGGAAGCTATCACCCATAATATTGTCCTCAAACCCTTTCAGTAGGTAGGTACTCCATTATCCCGCTCTCGCTCATGACTTGTAAACCAAAAAAATCGGCCACACATATATATATATATAGATGTCAGAAAGAAGTTACATTTCTATGGCCACATACGATTGTAACCCGTAAACACAGTCGGAAGCTACCACCCATAATATATTGTCCTCAAACCCTTTCGTAGGTACTCCATTATCCCGCTCTCGCTCAACTTGTAAACTCTCGACTTGTAAACCAAAAAAATCGGCCACACATATATAGATGTCAGAAAGAAGTTACATTTCTATGGCCACATACGATTGTAACCCGTAAACACAGTCGGAAGCTACCACCCATAATATTGTCCTCAAACCCTTTCGTAGGTACTCCATTATCCCGCTCTCGCTCATGACTTTAAACCAAAAAAATCGGCCACACATACAGATGTCAGTAAGAAGTTACATTTATATGGCCATAGACGATTGTAACCCGTAAGCACAGTCGGAAGCTACCACCGTCCACCCATAATATTGTCCTCAAACTCTTCAGTAGGTAGGTACTCCATTATCCCGCTCTCGCTCATGACTTGTAAACCACTGACCACTGCTTGGATTATGGCTTGGATTATATCACCATCAAACTCAAACTCAAACTCAAAGCATTTATTTCAATTAAACCTTGTACAGGCACTTTTGAATTGTCAAAATTAAATAAGTCTGTCAGTTATTCAGAAAATTGAAGCTAGTTGCCCATTCCAAAACGTAGATCTCTATGGAGAAGAACGGGCAAGAAACTCCATGGACACTCTTTTAAATCAAGTTATTACAAAATCCTGGGTACATTATTCTTGTTGCTTCTATATGTGAGAACAATGTAAAAAAAAAGACAAATGAAGAAACAATTCAAAATATAAGATTAAAAATAAGCCTTGGCAGTTAAGAGATGATCAGTCTCAACCGACGGCACCCGTTCACGAACATCCCAAGTAACACAAAATCGATATAATGGAAAAAGTGGTGACCAGAAATTTTCTTCTAGCCTCATTAGAGAATTTGAAGGGTTTTAGCAATCACTTGCTTCTGTATAGCAGCATTTTATTAACTTTGTAGTTCCTAAAGCTATATAATTCTCTTTTTCAATCTTTTGTGCAGCTAAAGGTTTTATGTGAGATATCATTTATGCCTCTGTACAGCTTCTACTACAGCTGTAAGCATTATACAAAAGTGTAAGCCGTATGTAAGCATTAATTACGACTTAGGCTATTATAAAGCATTTTAAAATTCTTTAACTCTGCTCTATGTTTTACAACGACCTTTCGCATGGGTCACAACTGTTTAACGGTGTACATTAGTGCTGTTTTAATGCCAGCTGTCTAAAAGCATTTCATCCTAATATTGTATAGCCTTTATCTATACAAACGTATGCTGAGAAGAATTTTAACAAGCAATAAGTCGTATACCGGCATCAAATCCAGCCAATAACCAGCTTCTTACTGTTCGTGTAGGTACTCTTGTGTTTTAATCATAATGAACCGAAGTTGAAAAATATTAAAAGAAGTGGTGGTGCGAAACGAAAGGTTTTAAGAGAGTATTTAAATATTATTAACTGTTCAGAAAGTCAAAATAATAATCAACATGATGACATCGATAATGAGCCTGGCGGCTCCGGCTTATGTCAAAGCTAAGTGTTATTCCCGAATAATAAGGAGGGTTCCGTAACTCTAAATGTGATAGATGGACAAAATAAACTGGTTTTTCAAAGAATCGATTGCCACGCAGATCAATCCCAATGCTGTAGTGTGTTATGACTACATAACCCACTACAGTTGGACAAGCTACTAAGCTTGTCCACTCTGAAATGACGCGCCCCACTACTTAAGTATACGTACACAACGGTAAATGCTGTAGTATGGCTCGTCATTTCCGAGTCGACATGCTCTAATTTACTAATTAATAAAACCAAATAGTTAATTATAAATGTATTTTTATTTATTATCAATATAGTTTTAAACATAATCCAAATTACGTAATAAGTTGTTTCACAAACATAATAAACACACTTGAGTTCATAAACACGAGATTGCAGCCGTCGCCACCTCTTGATTGCTGCCGTCAACGCGTCTGCTTTTGCCGTCGATGTATCCGCCGATGCCACTGAGCAATGACGATGTTCTAGTTCTTGAACGTTGTCAATAATTTTTAATTTGAATGCTGGTGCTTCAATGCCAGTAGAGATAGCCAGAGAAATTACTGCTCGGTCATTTTGGTTTATAATAACTTTTGTCAACGCATCGTCGACTTGCACTGCGAGACTTGCAAGTCGCAAATTTTCTTTGTAAATCCATGATGCACTTTTGATTCTCAAACAATTGCTCCAGTTTTTTGGTTTGAGCTTCCACGAAGCTGTTATGGCTCTCCAATAGTAAGTCTATTTTTTTGCGATTTCTGAATTGGTTAAAGACTGCACGGACTGAGTTGCTAAAAAATCCCCGTTAGTATTCACAATTGTATAAACCGTTTCTTGTTGACTAATAGGGATCATCCCTGTTTCAATTTCCTGTGTTTGATAAACCTGCAACAACGTAAATAATATTATTGTAGGTAAGTGTAAAGCCGCGGTCGAGTTTACGAACATAAATGTAGGGAACAGCTGAATTTTTTTTTTCGCGATTTCAGGTTTGGTCCCATAGTAAAAGTTGTTCATAATGATGAGTACAATGACCTCTTAAGAGGTTGTTAATGTTTTACAAATAACCCTGTAGGTACTTATAAATAGTTCGTAAAAATAAATCTGATACTGTATCAAGTCAAACTAAAGCGGGAATTGATTTTGCGAAATTAGCCCGTGTAACTTTACGTTTTGTCAAACTACCTATGTTGGTACAGAGGTTTTACTAAATCTTAAAACGTTTATAGCGAACCCTAAAATGTTTTAAAATATACATTACAAACTCTATACGCTGCTCTAATCAAGCTCTGCTACAGCCTGAACATATTTTAAAAGCCTATTTAATGCTTTTACCAAGCCAAAAGAATTACAAGGAATGTCGCAAATGCCTAAAGCTTTTAATTGTGCTTGCGCCATTTTGCTTTCTTTTCGATATTATAAAAAAAATAATTTTATGGTAAATAATGCTTTAAAAAGGTCTTCAACCTATGGTATTGACAGACCGGTACAAGATAGGTATCGTAATGACTAAAACTAAAGATTTCTTCGTAAGAGCTTAATTTTTTTTAGAATTCCACATCTTTTACTAGTATTTTTGTAATAAATATCTCTTTATTTCGAAGGCGCATGAAATATTTGATGCAAATATATACATACTTTCACAGTAAACTGATACTCGCAACCTTAATTCACTCATACAAAACAAAAAACAAGAGTTTAATTACTTACCCCGTAGGACTTATTATTTTTTGTTGAAAGTATCACACTCCATTTGTTCTTGTTTACACAAGATTTATTAATACTAACAGAAATTCAAAATAACATTTGTAAATGTTTTTATTTTGCCTTTGTAATGGTACAAGCTGTATAAGAGCCGCATTTAAGATATGCGCACTTCTTTAACCTGTTTTCACAGCCCATTATAATGCGTTTATCATTCCGGTAGACAACCAATATAATGCCGCTAAAATGCCATTCTAATACTTAAGTCTGTATAATTTGGGGCCCAAATTAGCATTACAAGAGCTGTATAGAGGTTTATAATGCTCAATTTTGGACTTCTTATAAAGCTTTAAGAATATGCTAATTCTGTTATCCATCCATTATAAAGCTATTTTGTGCTACTTGGGATGACGCGTGGATAAGCACCATCCAGCTCAACCATTTTGTAGGGAACCGAATAATCCAACACACGCGCCACCATCGGTGAGACATTTAAGTGAGCATGACACGTTCTCAACTGCCATGCTCTTTCAAGTCAACATCAAAAAAAAAAAACATAATAAACGGAAACATGGTTCTTACATTTACAAAATTAAAAAAAAAATATTGCTTCTAAATTATACAAAACTATAGTTTGTAATTTATTTAAGATGTTAATATAATTTACTACCAAACAGGTAGAGGTAAGTATCTAATATTGCAGTATTCAACAATTAAAACTGGATTGAATAAAATAAAAAAGTTATGTTCGTAATGTCAGAAATATTGAAAAAGAAAAAGGGAAGCACCTCTTCCAAATATTGAAATTTTAACTAGTGAGCCCAAGTGCCTGTGGAGCAGGACCAGCATTAAGCCAAGCATTTTTATCTACGATATAATCATCCAACTTGTAATATGCTTGTCTACATAGTGTGCGTTTAATGCATGTTTTAAATTTCTTCTCATTTAATTGAAGAATATCGAATGGTATTTTATTATAACATTTTACACAGTAACCCATAAAAGAAGTTTTTACTTTAGACAATCTGAAACGCGGTTGATCTAATTTGTCCCTATTTCTAGTGTTAAAATTATGCCTGTCACATCTTACTAAAAAGATGTAGATTTTTTCGAACGTACATAATGTTTTCATATATATATTGACAAGGAACCGTCATGATGTTAATTTCTTTAAACAGTTCTCGTAGAGAATCGCGTCTGCTGAGCTTGTAGATGGCTCTGACATCGGTGACGTTATCAGGAAATTCGCATTTAAGTAATCGGGGTACTAATTCCTTATTCTACTAATAAAAAACCGGTCATGTGCGAGTTGGACTCGCGCACCGAGGGTTCCGTACTTTGTAGGTATGTAAATTGTTTATCACGGGTTTTTTTAATGTACCTACACTGTTTTCGGATTTTTTCCTTTACTTGTGCTACATGATCTTGCTTCTTGCCAAATTTCATGATTCTATGTCAACGAGAAGTACCCTAAGATAATTTTGATTCTCTTGAGATTGTCGAAATATGTTTTTTGCGGCATAAACGGCCGTATCTTTTTTTTACCTCAACTTAGAAGTTTGATTTTTTCACAGCTTTAAGGGACTGTAGACTTGAGTATATGGTTTTAATTTCAAATCGATACCTCCACGCGTTCCCGAGATAAAGGGTCTTGACAGACAGACGGACGGACGGACGGACAACAAAGTGATCCTATAGGGTTCCGTTTTTTCCTATTGAGGTAAGGAACCCTAAAAATAGGTAGATAGTAATTTTTTGTACTTATGATGTAGGTAGTGGTTTGATAGAGCAGTCTTTATTGTTTGGTGCAAGTAGCAGGAACCCTTAAGAAAAAGGATTACGGTTTACGGATTACGATTATACCCAAACTTTCCATATATAACTTACATTTTCTCAGTGCACCACGAGTTGAGAAGACGCCTTATCTTATCGTAGAACCCGTCTGCCTAACGGCTGGGGCTTATCTGTCCGATGGTAATGTGGCCACCTCCTGATAACAAGTGATAATATGCACACTGATGCCTGCGGATCGTGCGGATAATAAGGATACTATGTGCTTGGATTGAGTCAATATTAAGCGTTTCAGACGGGAATCATACGGGCTAGGTAAATAGGTATAGAATTTGGAGACTGCATGCTTTGTTGCATTGCATCGCGTTTTGTCATCTCTTGGTTTCTCATGGGCCGCTGAGCCAAGGATATAAGCTTGAATAACCGGCCTCGTGTATCCCGGGCATAAAGGCGAAGGGCTAAAACGTAGAAACCCTAATATAAGCAGATTATCACGCTAGCTTGACGAAAAGGAGCTAAATGTCAAACACTGGCCGGATGCAAAGTAGAAAATAGCTGAATACGATTCGCCAAATGTCAAACACTGGCTGGATGCAAAGTAGAAAATAGCTGAATACGATTCGCCAAACAAACACATCGATCTCTGTCCTAAGGAAGTGGTCTAATCGGGCAAGCCAGCCATATTCTCTTCTAGGTCCGAATGAAGTGTGAACGGAGGACTCCGTTCCGTCAGCGGTGTGCGTCAACGTACAAACCCTGATAGCTCCGAAACTCCGGACATGCCAACGATGCCAATAATTAAATGATACTTAGTTATGCAATCATTGCGAAATTCTTTACCCTTCTTTCACCATGTTTTTGCCCTAAACGTAATAACGCCTTGTGTGAGCAATGAAATGCCTTCGACGATCATTCATACCGTTATCATCTCTTACACAGCCTAAGCACTTGAATGAAGTCTAGATCTAGACAATTGTCTTTGAATATGCACTACATTTAAGTGCTCCAGCCCCTCTAGACTTTCTCCTTTCTATAAGTTTGAGTGGTGATATTAGATAAGAAGTGGGTATCTACTCAGCTTTTTAATAATTTATTGATTAGATACTCGACTAGGCTGGACTTCGGATATCTATGGCTGGACTAGTGTCCCTATTAATAGAGGACTCGACAAAATCGTTTTAAAGCCAGAGACAATCTAGCAAAGGTTAGCAAAGGGCTCTAGTTTTAGTCGTGAATTCGTGATGTTATACAGGGTTATTGGTAAAACATTAACAACCTCTTAAGAGGTCATTGTGCTCAACCTCGAGTTGTTTCATGATTATGAATAACTTTTACTATGGGACCAAACCTGATCACGAAAAAAAAATCACCTGATCCCTACATTTATCAAAATCAAATCAAAATCAAAATCGACATTTGCATAAAATGTGGTAGGTACAAAAGATGATAATGTAAAATTGTAGTGCAAAGACACATTCCGCCATGTAATGATGGCACATGCATGATACATGAATTAGGTATGTATTAACAACATGCAGTAACATAATAGTAACGTACAGTTAATTAAATTAACAAAGGGAGATACATAATTTAAAAAAATATTACAATGCATTTCTGAAGTGGTAGGACTGACAAGATTTCTTGTTCAGAAATTCGCCGACAGAATAAAAACTAGGTATGCGATATCAACCATTTTTTCAAAACCACACAGTATTTTTTGTAAGGTAGTTCTGTTATCCAGATAGGTCGTCGTTTAGGTCGGTTGGTTAGGTTAGGTCGTCCAGATAGGTAATGAGTTATATATAAGTGGCGCCATATACATACACGAAGCTGCGCCTGCCTGAATAGTTCTATTCTAGGTACAGGGATTTTCAATAAATACTGTGTGACTTTTCGTTTATTAAAATTATTTTTAGCTTCAAAGAGTTTAGAATTAAGTTTAACAAATTTTGCTATTTCGTAAATGTAAATGCAAGGAACGGTAAGTAGTTTGTGTGATTTAAACACTGGTCTACAGAATTCAGACCAGTCCATGTTAAGGATTGTACGAATTGTACGAATGCATTTTTTTTTGTGCTATTAATATTATATTTCCGTGGAATTTCCCCAAACAATAATACCATACCGAATATTGGAACAAATATAGGCGTGATACACCATCATCGCAGTTCGTTTAGATGTCTCATCCTTAACTTTTTTTAGAGCATAAACTAATCTATTTATTTTCATACATATTTCGTCAATATGTTCTTTTCAGGTGAAGCGTTCATCGAGTGTTATCCCCAGAAATTTTATTTTGTGTACTTGTTCGACTAATTGGTTTCTATGAAATATTTTAAGTTGGAGGCATTTACTCTTTTGCGTTTTGAAATTTAATATTTTCGTTTTATCTATATTAACTTTTAAAGCATTGTTATCTAACCATGTGATAATGTTATTTAATGTGTTATTTATATCTGACTCGTAGGTTTCAACGTTCTTACAATCTATAATTACCGTCGTGTCATCAGCAAAAAGGACACAATCTTGTTCTACTGCTTGAGGAAGATCGTTAACATATACAAGGAATAACGGTGGCTCTAGAATGCTTCCCTGCGGTACACCAAAGTAATTATGTCGAGGTTGGGAATCGAAGTTGATAATACTGTTACCATTTTCTTCGAATTTGGTGATCCTCGTGATTTGACTTCTATTCGACAGATATGATTTGAACCATTCTAAGGCTGGACCACTTATACCGATTTTATTCAATTTATCGAGAAGAATTGAATGATGAACAATATCGAAAGCTTTGCTTAGGTCTAAGAACAGAGCTGATGTTGTAACTTTAGCATTAATATTTTTTTATATTTAACTAGGTTAAACGCTGCTAGTGAAGTTGATCTGTTCTTCCTAAACCCGTATAGCTCTTTAGCAAGAACATTATACTTATCAAAGAAAGAGAGAAGTCTTTTAAGCATAACTCTTTCAAAGACCTTCGATAGGATTGGTATCAGAGCATTAGGTCGGTAATTATTTTTATCTGATTTAGAGCCTTTTTATGGAGTGGTTTTATTACAGATATCTTGAGTTTATCCGGGAAGCAGCCTTGCTCTAATGATATGTTCGTATAATTCGTCAAAATGTAGGGAACAGCTGATTTTTTTTCGCGAATTCCGGTTTGGTCCCATAGTAAAATTTATTCATAATGATGAGTATAGTTGCCGGCACGTAACTTGGCAAGAGTTTTTGTAGTGGGGGAAGTTTGCGCACGCACAATTTCATACATTTTTATATGCGCGAACTTCCCCCACTACGAAAATCTCTTGCCAAGTTACGTGCCGGTAATTGTACAATGACCTCTTAAGAGGTTGTTAATGTTTTACCAATAACCCTGTATAAGGGACGCTACGCATTTGTTGTCTAACCAAGGATTAAAGGCTGATACGTAACCGATGATTCAGACCCTTGCCGACTCGTATTAAGTCACACCAGTATGACAAACAGGATTTTTTTAAGTCTCGATAGAGAAGGAACCCGAAAAAGTCGTTTTAAGGTCAGAGACAATCTGCGGGGTGATTGCGTAACACACGAAATAGTAGGAATTGACAGTCCCACAACGTAAATTGCATTATTTACGTTGTTGAGCAGACAATTTTTGCCAACATATGAAGCAATGGATTAGCAATATCCTTCAAAATGATTCAGATTGTGATATAACGTGTGCAATTAGGGTGCTTTTTTTTTGGTTTGGAAATCATCAAATACCCCTCCCGCTCTGGCTGGAGCGGAAAGGAGTGTCAGACTCTTACTGACTAAAACCCACCCGTGTTCCTTCCTTAGCCCTTTATGTTCCGGGCCAGCGGTAACCCTTTCGGACAATCCCGCTGACCCGGCAGGCTTCGCCCCTAAGGGGGCCCCTCCTCGATGCTGACATCTCTTTGAGGCGCGCGTAGTGGTACACGTACGCGCCGTCCGGCACTGGCCTGGTTCTGATCGGACGGTGAGCACCGCAGAGCGTCTCCCGCGGCGGCTGGGACGGGAGGCTCTATCCCTCATCCATCCCGCCACCTCCTTCGCTAGCATCACTGCTTCGCAGAAGGAGGTGACTGCCTCCCACTCCCTCTCGCTCCGGACCATGGCTTGCACCAGGGCCGGACGCGAGAGGTCGCCGCCGCTGCCGATCGCCTCTACGAGGACACGGCGGTGCTCCGCCCAAGCGAGGCAGACCTCCACCGTGTGCTCCACCGTGTGCTCTGGGCGATCCTGGCAATGGTGACACCCGGGCGGCAATTAGGGTGCAGGCGAAGGTTAGCAATTAGGGCTTCAGTTTTAGACGTGATGTTATATGGGACGCCTTTGTTGTCTATGCTATGGATTAAAGACTGATAATAGGTACCTACCGATGATTCAGACTATTCTCCATGATGACATACATATTTTTTTTATTTGTCCAGCTTTTGCTAGACACAATTAAATTTCCGCACCTGTTGAAATGCGGTAATCAAAAATAATTACGAGTATTTAATAGAGATATAAGTTTAATTGTTCACCTGCTACTTGTCCTACAATCGGCACTTATAAGTAGATATCTAGGGTATCTATCTAGGTACATTGTGAGCAAACCGACACACAATATGCAGCACGTGTAAGCTTAGAGGTTGAAGTACTCAAGGTTCAATCTTTTCTATGAACACTTTGTCACAGTATAAAGATCATACAGTATTTCGACTTCATACAAACGGACGAAACGCGAGCTATACCTACGCGCCTCGACCTCGGCATGCGCTCGGCATGCAGACAGTTGCGACTGTGCCGCAGTGACGAACGGACGGTGTGTTGTTTTTTTTAACAATAACCGCGCGATCACTAAAAATAAGTTCAAGTACATATTTAATATGACGAGTAGGCTATATTGTGCTGTTTTTGGTTGCATGAATTCGTCAATAACTCATCCAGAGATAACTTTTTTTAGATTACCTGGAAACTCTGAAAGGTAAGACTATAAAATAATTTTACTTACTAGTAGGTAGGGTACATAATGTGTGTCTTTTTAATGGATAGGTAAGTATTTCCTTTTATCTCCCGAAAAAAAGATGTCTGGATTAATAAATAAAGTGAATAGAGTAAAGGAAAGTGTTGTTATACACGAGTGAAATAGGTAGTTATAGGCGGTAATATTTTTCGGTCGCAAATTTATAAGATTTGTTAAAACATAAGTACCATGGTTTTTCAGGTAGGTACATGGTTTTTTAATTAAATCTACCAATCAAAAAACAACACGCATTTTTGTTAAACACTTCCTATTAAATTCACAAAGTATTTTATTTGTTTATAATAAAAGAAGTATATTTATTTATTTATTTTATTATTTATGTACACAGCAAAATACAATAACAAAACTAAATGGGAACACAAAGTAGGCAAATGTAATTAAAATGCTGGAGGCGGGCAGCCCTATCGCATGTTTATGTACCGCGCGGCTGTAGGCATTTATTTCAAGGTTACGGCCGAGTTACAATACTGTATGATCTTTATACTGTGACTTTGTTCTTTGCAATTAATAGAAACATACAGTAAGTACTTAAGTAGGTACATCTGTTGGGTTAGTAGTTTCTACCCGCTGTCTCATCTGTCGTCATTTCACAATCATTACGCTGTAAACTGTAAATGCCTACAGCGGATGATGAATTATTCCACTTCGTTACTCACAAGGTCATCACTAATTGCTTATGAATCATCTGTCACCGAGCGATTTTTTTATCTGTAGGTACATCGATATCGACAAGGTGCGACCCGACTGTTGCAATGGATAGGGTTGCCAAAATGTCGAGTAATCGGATAATCATGATAAGAAACATGGTGACTAGAAGGTCGTGAGTTTAAAGCTAATGACGTCATTATAAACGATAGAATCTCTTCAGATTTGGCCTGTGAATAGAATAAAGGCTGGGCCACCAAAACGGTGAGGATATGTCTCGAACTCCTAAAAGGTAAACGCTGGATGGTACCCGTTAGTAAAACTGGCCTAGTGCGAGTCGGATTCGCACACAAAGGGTTCCGTACCACAAGGCAAAAACACCAAAAAAAAAACACGTTTGTTGTATGGAAGCGAGGGCCCCTTAAATATTTATTTTATTCTGTTTTTAGTATTTGTTGTTAGTTACAGCGGCAACAGAAATACAATCATCTGTGAAAATTTCAACTGCCTAGCTATCACGGTTCATGAGATATAGCCTGGTGACAGACGGACAGACGGACAGTGGAGTATTACTAATAGGGTCCCGTTTTTACCCTTTGGGTACGGACTCCTACAAAACAGTTTTGTCCTATTAGTTGGTAAGAGTGTGCTGTTGCTTTAACACATCGTACCCTGAATGAGGCTCCGCTTGGAGAGGGCTGTATCATTCAGCCCAGTCCGTTACTGTACCTACCAAGACGCAGCAAATCCCCACTACATGCGAAATATCTTGGCAAGTCTGAATATAGCCACTAAGAATTTTCGTGCATGTACTCTCACTCGCACTCGCCTCATTTGGTTCCAAAAAAATCTTACTGCGCAGCCTCCTGCGCGAAGTTCAGACCTGCCAAGATAAATCGGCCGAACTGTATGTCAGTAACGAACTGGGTTAGCATGTTCGATTGATTGTGAAATGAGAAACTGTAACTCTAGTTATAGTACCTAGTTTAATACCCTAAGATTAAATTTACGATGCAAAAAACTAAAATTTGGTATACTTACCAAATTTTAACTTTTTCTTAACAAAATATTTGAAATTTTTCTTAACAAAGTATTTATATATGCTCCAAAATATAGGTTTCGTCGGGGCAGCAAAATGACTAGGTAAGCAGTTATTGTTACCATGCAACACAACTATCTAACACTAATAAAAAATTACACCTACATTGCACGAAAAACTGAAAAAGTAGATATGAAATCTTTATTCGATCTGCATTAGTCATCAATGGCAGTTCTTAGAATCTGATAACTCCTAATAATAAGTAGGGTTGTGGCTCTCATCACGTTTTTATTCAATGTTTTTAATTTAAAAGTAGGTAGGTACCTAAATAGTAAATTATAAGAGATAATAGGATAAGGTCAAAGAAATTTTGGAAAAATTTAGAAAGTTAGGTTGTTAGGTTGTTAGGTTGTTAATGCATATTTTGACATGTCGTCATAGTGACCGTTTATTGTATTTTGATACAAACTATTTTGTTAGGGATTTTGTATTAGTTCAGGAACATAATATGTTTCTTCCCAAGAAAAGTCAGCATGTACTGGCTACTTTGTTAGCTTACAATATACACGCAGTTATTGATAATTTAACTGAGACTAGGTTAAGTGACGAAACAGTATTATCTAGTACTTCTAATAATACTGTAATTAATTCTTTAAACTTTTAGACTCGACAAAAGAGAGGCATAATAAGAATATTTTACTATATCATCAAAATATAAATCGCTTTTCTGGCAAAATCCTAGACGTGGAAATGTTAATAGATAAATATCATATGGATATCTTATGTTTTTGTGAAACCTGGTTAAAACCGGATAGAATGTTGTTTAATGTCAATAATTTTTCAGTTGCCAGTGCGCACAACAGGTCCTCAATAGGGGGTGGTACTTTGATATTATGTAATAGTTCTTTTAGGTATAAAGAAAGAAAGGATATCACTGCTTGCTCTGTTGATCGCTTATGTGAGGTAGCATGTGCAGAAGTTGAAGGCCATACTTTCTTATGTGTTTATAGACCACCAGCCTCAAATTTGTCATCATTTTTGATCATAATGGAAGAAATACTTAGTAAACTTTTTAAAGATAGTAAATTTGTTTTTGTTTGTGGTGACCTAAATATTGATCTATTAGTTAATTCACCAGAAAAATGTAAGCTAATATCATTGTTTAAATCATTTAATTTAAAATGTATATTTAATGTAGCGACTAGAATAACAGCAAGTTCAGCTTCATGCATCGACAATGTATTTACTAACTGTAAAATAAAAGACTCGTCCTTAATTACTGGCGTCAGGTCTGACCATACTGGTCAACTTGTATCATTTGACTTAGGTAAAAGATTACACATAGATAAATCCACTCAATTAAGACCTCTAACTAAAAATAAATTGAAAATGTTTAATAATAATGTTCTTAGCAATCTTTCCACAGCTAGTTTTGATTCACAAGACCCCAACATAAACTATGGTACATTATTTTCTACAGTATGCCAAGAATTCAATAAAGCATGTCCTGTAAAAAAAGTTACTATAAATACTAAACCAAAATTTAGTGAATGGGCCACTGCTGGCATTAGAAAAAGCAGAGATATTTTATATAATCTATATCACGAGAAATCATTAACTTCTGATCAAGCCCTTCATAATTATGTAAGGAACTATTCTAAAATATTCAAAAGAGTCTGCGCTGAGGCTAAATCTAAATTAATTAGTAACAAAATTAGTATGTCTAATAATAAAATAAAAGCTGTGTGGCAGGTAATAAACAAAGAAACTGGAAACACAAAACAGCGAGATCAGAATGAGTTGTCCCTAAAAATTGATAATGAAACCATTTCAGATAAGTTAAAAGTTGCTGAGACACTAGAAAATTTCTTTACCAATATCCCAATAGAGGTTACAAAGTCTCTCCCCTCATCACCTATATTAGCTGAAGCCCTTCTTAAGGAAAATTTTAATAGGGAAATTCCAAGCTTTGAATTCAAGCCCATTTCTGTTGACACAATTAAAAAAGCATTTAAAAGTCTTAACATAAAAAACACTGAAGACTTATGGGGGATTTCTGTTAAGGTTCTTGGAGATATTATTGACACAATTGCCCCTGCCCTAACAGGCATATTTAATCAATGTTTAGACAGCGGTACGTTTCCTGACTTAATGAAACATAGTAAAGTAGTACCGATATTCAAATCGGGTAGTAAGTTGGATCCCTCCAATTATAGACCTATATCTGTGCTACCAGCATTGAGCAAAATCTATGAAAAAATCATGCTGGACCAGATGTTGTCACATTTTAATTCAAATGGGATTTTACATAGTCGCCAGTTTGGTTTCACGAAAGGTAGGTCGACGACAGACGCGGGAGTAAAACTCATCAGTCACATTTTGGAATCCTGGGAGAAGTCCCAGGATGCAATTGGCATTTTCTGTGACCTCTCAAAAGCGTTTGACTGCGTTGACCATAATACACTGATCTGTAAATTATACCACTACGGAATTCGTGGACAAGCTGCTGATCTTGTTCTTTCCTATCTGTCAAAGCGCCAGCAAAAAGTAAACGTTAACGGGGCGACGTCTTCGGGGTCTCTAGTTAAGATGGGCGTGCCTCAAGGCTCAATTCTTGGCCCTTTCCTATTTCTAGTTTATATTAATGACCTTCCTTACATGATGGCTAACTTGTCGGATATAATTTTATTCGCTGATGACACTTCCCTTATTTTTAAAATAGATAGAAAAGGTACGGATGTCTTACATGTTAACGATAGTCTGGCTGTTCTCTCGAAATGGTTTGCAGCTAATAATCTTTTACTTAATGCGAACAAAACTAAATGTCTTAAGTTTTCATTACCAAATGTACCTCAAGTGGGTCTGAATTTAGAACTTGATGGCAAAAGACTAGATGCTGTTACGGAAACTGTATTTCTAGGAATTACTTTAGATTCAAAATTACAATGGGGCGCACACATTAGAGCTCTCTCAAGTAGATTAAGTTCAGCTGCATATGCAGTAAGAAAAATAAGGCAGTTGACAGATATAGCCACAGCTAGGTTAGTATACTTTGCTTATTTCCACAGTATTATGTCTTATGGTGTTCTGCTGTGGGGATCGGCAGCTGACGTAGATTCAATTTTCATTTTACAGAAGAGGGCAATCCGCGCAATCTATAAAATGGGTCCTCGCGAGTCTCTTAGAAACAAATTCAAAGAAATTGATATACTAACTCTGCCTTCTCTTTATATTTTAGAAAGTATTTTGTATGTTCGCAAAAACTTAGGACTCTTCAAAATAAGAAGCGATTTCCATAATATAAATACACGTAGTAAAAATGAAATTGTGTTACCTAAATTTAGATTAACTAAAACTAGCAAGTCATTTCTTGTAAACAGCATCCGTTTTTATAACAAGTTGCCAAAACCGGTTACAGAACTTAGCGATAAAAAGTTCAAAACCCTCATCAAACGTGTCCTTATCAAAAAAGCATATTATAAGATTAAAGACTACGTTGAAGACAAGCTAGTCTGGCAATAATTCCTTCTGCACATGTGGCTTCCCTGGCTTCTCATTAACGGCATAACTATGTAAATGTCTATTAACTGCTCTCAAATTACGATGTTTAATTTTATTTAATTATTATTAATTTTTTTTTTTACATACTTTTTGACATAATTTCTTTATTATTTGACATTATATACTTTTTGACATAATTTCTTTATTAATTGACATTATATACAGACTCTTGAAATTTTTCACCTCTTTATTAGTGGTTTTAATGAGAATCATAACACTTGGTTTTAGTAGGTTTTTATTATTATTTTTCTTTTTTTATTATCTATCCTTTTGATAGATTCTTATTTTGTAAATGTGAGGACTTTGTAGGCCTTATAGACTTTAAATCTGTAGACCATTTTCTATTTTATCAAGTACTTGGTACTTGTTGACAGGCCTGCGCTGTCCTCCCATACCTACTGTAATCTGGAAACATTGTAAAAGCCAATTATTTTTAAAAAGAGTAACCATGGAGTTTCTTGCCGGTTCTTCTCCATAGGAAACGACCAATTGGAACCGTGCACCTAGCTTCTGACGTTTCATAAGTGCCCATGTAGGTTTATGTGAAATAAAACATTTTGATTTTGATTTTTTGATTTTGTCAAATAATATAGACTCAGATGGTTGCAAAGTTTCATTGAGAAACCAAATCCATGCCAAAAAAGTTAGTTAAAAACTCGAAATATATATGCAGTAAAAGTAGCAGACCTAAGTTAGGTGCCATGAATAATTTTCTAGTAAAAACCAACCCATTTCTAGAAACAATTGAAGCGGACTTTTCTGATAGGTACCTCATTGAAATTACAGTCACGTTAACCGAAAACCACTAGGTATAACTTAAAATCCTTAATAGACCGCGCCGATAACATTATAATTCACCGTGTGTTGTGTATTATAGCTGTCAAAAGTTATCAGAGTCCTTCATTTGTATGACAATGAGTCCGCGTACGTGCCAGCCCTATTTGTATCGTCAAACATCGTGCAGTGCGTGTGCGCAAGCCGGGTGGCAACAAGCTGTCTGCTCGCAACCAATTATCTATGCCACTATAAAAGACACAGTAAATTCGTACTGATATTATTATGTGGGTGTGGGTAATATAACATAAATATTTAAAATTGGGTAATGCGTCAATGCCTCCCGAAGTGATCGAGCAAATATTCTTGATCAATGCAAATAACCGGTGCACTGAGGAAAAAGTCAAGTATCATCAGTCCACGAGTCCACGGTTCCACGAAGTGTGTGTGGTTTCTTAGAAACTCACCCTTTTTTTTTTTTTTTTTTTTTTTTAACGTGGAGAAATGCTCATGCATTCTGCACTACCACGGGGAGGTAGTGCAGTTATGTGGGACTCTAACCCACTAAAACTCCACGGTGTCCTCCTCTGCCGCTTACGGCGGGAACACGGGCACGCGTTAGCACTCATCCGTGAACCCGCCGAGGCTGTCCGTTACCGGACCCTCCTCCGGGGAGTATTCCCCATCACCGGCGCACCAGAACACACAGCACGCCGTGACCACCCCAGGGACCCAACCAGCACATGGGCGCCAGACGACCCCGTGTCTGGGCACCCTTGGTCCCCCTGCGACGGGTCAGGACATTGGCCCCGCCGCCTGCCAATTTTCGGCCGCAGAGGATAGGGAGAGCGGCCAGCGACATACCGACACTCCTCCTCCCCTGCGGCCCCACCGCGTCCGCCATCGAACGGTGGCGACCCCGTCAAGGCCGCGGAAGGTAGGGAGAGCGGCGCACCGCAATACCGGCACTCCTCTCCCACCGCGGCCTTCAACACTCAGCCGCGATGCCTCCGTTACAACGACATCGCGGCCCGCCTCAGTTGCGATGTCGCCGAAGCGGCACCGCAACCTACTTGTTGGCCGCTACGTCGTCGGCTTACAGGCAAAAGCCCTGACGAGCGGCCCCTCCTCGGGTTCCTCTTCGCTTCACCGTGGGTGTCCAAGCCACGGCTACTGAGCCCCCCCGCCTCGACAATGCGGGAACCCACCGGGGGGGTAGAAACTCACCCTAAACCAACATAGGCTGCATTGCATCACGGAGTTACCTGCCTGCATCAGTGACAGAGCGTCAGACACATACCTACTTAGATAAAACATAATAATTATATAAATAAACACGCGGTGTTAACGGAAGCTGGACCCCAATTAGCAAAGCATATTATCTACGCGTCTATCTATTAAATGGCATGCTTAAAACTACTGAGCCGTGATGCGTTTTGAAGATAAAATACAATATTTTATAGTGTTGCGTCCTTATAAATGTAAAAAACTGTAATAAACTTTCATATATCTATGGTTGTGTCCAATTAGATTAGACGTGAAATATTATTTGGATTACCTACCTACTTCAAAGCTATAATTTTAACATTATTAATTTTGTAGATTTTAGTGGTTTTTATTATGAATAAGTTCTGTAAATTTTTTAACTTTAATAATTTCAATTACAATGTTACTATTTTACAACTTAACACTAAAATATATATAGTATAAACAAGTATAAAAAAGGTAAAGAAAAAGACAGGAGCTCATTGGGCATCAAAAAATTCGTCCGCATCGTTGTCAATGACACAAGTGCCCAAAAGGCTGGCAGCATTACCACGTTGGATGGCAATGCTTATTCTTTGGGCTAAAAATAGGCCAGCCCTCTGGTCACGTGAAGAGTCAACCAACCGCTTTGCGATGTCCCGAAATACTCGATAAGCACTCGGACCCCAAGGCCCTAGTGTTTCAACCCCAAACGGCTCAAACATATCGCGCCCAATAAGGTTGTTATATTTGCGCCGTTTGAGGTTTTCTGCCGTGCTAAGAAGATGGGATGGCGCGAGGGAGTCGACACAGGTAGCATCCCACACCAAAGGCCTACCCAACTTCCAAGGCATTATGGTCATTCTATCTGGCCTCTTGCCATCGTCGCGTGTCAAGCCATTGGGTTCTAAAACAGCTGGCACACCGGCGGTGACAAGAGCCCGACGGATGATGTCGTTAATGCTGGCGTGCCGTGCCATGCGACCAGCGCTCTTGCTGCAGGATAAGCCATGGTGTCCGAGGCAGTCGACTGCTTCACCGCATTGACAGCGATGCGGAGCTCCGCAAGGAGCGCCCAGACGCAAACATGTAGTGAGCCGGAATGTGGTGTCACCCAGCATAGTGCCTATGTTGGGTGACGGTAGCGCCTGAAGCCAGAGGCCCGACTCCCATTCACCCACAGCCAGTAGGCGGTCTCGCTCAGCAGTATTGGTGGACGTATTAATAAGTTTATTCCGTACCAACCTGCAGGGCGGCTCATCCCACTGTCTCTGGGAAGACGGGTTTTTGGGCAGAACTGTGTCCGGGCAAGCCACTTTCCAGGCGTTCACCACATCGCATCGGTCAAACACGGCACTTCAGAGTCAACATGAGCAGGAATCAAAATTCGTGTGGTTAACTTTTCTGTGCTGTGGACAGCTGCACTAGAAATTTTGAGGACGCCGAGCCCACCAAAACGAATGGGTAGTGAGGCTTGCAGCCACGCGCGATCGTCCAAAGCCACATTTAAAATGAATTATTAATTTTGAATGCAGATTGGATATGGATATCTACCTACGTTGAGCAACTGTAGGGCTAATGATTAAAACTATTATAGAAGGGGTGTTAATTAAGGCAGCTTCTTTAAAATGTCATTCTCGTCTTCAAATATATTTTGTAGGCGACGAACTTTTAGCGTCTAAAAATGCTTTTCAGGCGACCATTATATTGTAAAACAAGCTACTGTTATATGACGCAGCATGGTGATATGTCTACGCTTTGCCAGCTCCTATTAAGTGTATCAACTGCATCTATAAAAAAAACCGGCCAAGTGCGTGTCGGGCCACGCACAGTGTAGGGTTCCGTAGTAGCCCGTTATCACAATGTAGTACGATTCTGTTGTTCTTTATTCTGAATAGGTAAAAAAAAAACATATTTTGGTTTTCAATGCAAGTCTTTACCTATTATAAACAAGCAACTACTTCATCTTAGTCACTTTAAAGGATTAATGCTAAGGATTTTGAATTTGGTACAAAATTATCCAACACCCAAGTTCAACGACTATTACTGCTAAACTAATAAAGTTATCTTAACCGCTATACTTTTCCTTTAAAGTTCATGAAATGCACTATCATGGAGAATTTTTCCAGATTTTTCAAGCCAGTAGTTTAGCTTTTAGAGGGGGGGGGGACGCCCTACTGGAACAAAAATTTGCACTTTAAACTTTAATATTTCGTAAATGGAGCATTAAATCGAAAAATAATTTTAGCAACCCCTAAGCCATTTTAGAAGACCTATTCAACAATACCCCACACGATGGGGTAGATGATAAAAAAAATATTCATCCCCACTTCACATGTAGGGGAGCTACCCTAAAAAAAAATATTTTCCAAAATTATATTTTACCACTTTGACGGCGTAATTGATATACGTACTCCTACAAAATTTCAGCTTTCTAGTGCTAATGGTCACAGAGAGTAAGCGAGGACGGACAGACAGACGGACGGACAGACAGACATGGCGAAACTATAAGGGTTCCCAGTTGACTACGGAACCCTAAAAAAACCAGACAAGAGCGAGTCGGACTCGCGCACCGAGGGTTCCGTAACATCATGTTTTTAAATTTTCCGGCGAGGCCTATATTCGTCAGAGAATTTTAGCAATGTGCACTGCGGTCTAGAATATTGCAGTTCTATGTCAGCGCCATCTCTTAACTGATAGTGGAACTAATGTAACTTTTGTTGACGATTTCTGAGAAAAGTGTGCTATTTAGAGACTCGTTTTATTTTTCCTTTAATCTTTACATAAACTTTTATCACATACAATTATTTCAGATTTTTCTCTTTGCAAACTTCGGAGATAAGGCTTTTGATGAAAACTATGCAGCCTGAAAAAAACAAAAATGTTTGAGAATGTGCAAACTGTGCTCTTTGATAATTATGATACCACACATGCCGTAGTAGCCCCACTTCGAATTATTACCAGATCCCCTTTCACGTCGCTAACGTATAAAAATATAGGTGACTATATGAAATAAGAGTACATTGAAATTATTAGGGTTCTGTACCGAAATGGTAAAAGGAACCCCTTAGACTCGACTCAGTCTGTCTGTCTGTCCGTCTGTCACAGCTGGATATCTCAAGAACTAGTAATCCTATACACTTGAAATTTAGAACAGTTTTAGATGACGCTTGCCCAACTATTTTGCAAATAAGAAATAAATATTGTTTTGTTTTTTTTTTGCAACAGGTTCTGAAAGGTCTGATTTCGAAGTGGGGTATGGGTATGGCACTAGGGCATGTGGGGTATCTTAAGAAAGAGCGCAGTTTGCATACATTCTCAAACACTTTTTCTTTTTTTTTTAGGCTGTTAAGTTTTTGACTTTCGACCTTTTCGACCTTCTCCGAAGTTTACAAAGAGAAAAATCTGAAATTATTCTATGTGATAAAAGTTTATTTAAAGATTACAGGAAAAATAAAACGATGTCTCTAAATAGCAGACTCTCAGAAATCATCAACAAGAGTTACATTAGTTCCACTATCGGTCAAGAGATGGCGCTGACCTAAAACTGCAATATTCTACACCGCAGTGTGCAGTGTTAAAATTCTCTGACGAATAGAGGGCCTCGCCGATGAAAATTTAAAAACATAATTATGATGGTACGGAACCCTCGGTGCGCGAGTCCGACTCGCTCTTGCCCGGTTTTTTTTTACGGGTGGCCTGTGGTAATCGATGACTTGACTATTATACCTACTGCTAATTTTCATGAAAGAGAATATGATTTATTAATTTAGTTGTTGAATAAAAAGTTTGTTGGTTTTTGATGGCTAATTTTGAGGCTGGAATTTGATTTTATTAGCAGACAAAATGTTGAATCTCTAAGATATTATAAAGCCCACTTACAACATTAATCGCTGAGTTCAGAAGTAAATATATTTATCGGTAGCTCTGAGTCATATACCTACTCATATTAATTTACGTTCGTAAAATTTACGCTAGTTTTTTGATATTCTGTTGGAATAGGCAGTAAAGATGATGAATTAATTTAATAGAAGCTGGGGGCCTAAAAAGGCCACTTTGGAGAATCATAAAAGGATAACATTATGAATCATAATATGGCGAAGACAGACCGTGTTTTTCTTTTTTTCGCTGCTTCACGTAGGTATAATTAAAGAGATTGGGATTGAATTTGGATTGGATTGATTGGTATTTTGGACCCACAAAAAAAAAATAACTGAAAAATCCTTCACCAACGCGATTTGATACGATTAACTTAACAGTTAACTGTCCATTATGTTATCCTTTTATGATTCTGCCAAAGTGGCCTTTTTAGGTCCCCTGTTCTATTAACTCGTTGCCTAAATACAAAAAAAGACGTTATATTGCAGGTGCTAAAGAAAACTTTTGTTGCTGCACTTATAATTTCCCATAGAAGTGGGCCACGACTGGTCCCAAGAAGTTGAAGATGGCGATCAGAGTGCGTCACTATTGTCGCAAAACCTCAAACATGAAATCACAAAATAAGTACGGTCGAACAAGCTATTTGGTATGCAGGCAGCTAACATGCAACTACTTTTAAACAATGATGTGGGTGTGCTGAGTAGTTAATTCTTTTACACCACTCTATTAAGGATGCCTTATGCTGAAAAAGTTATAACGCACAAAATAAAACTAAATATTGGCAGTGTAGTGGAAAGATGAATATTTTTGCCTGTATACCAAATAGCTTGTTCGACCGTACATAGCTAAGTTATTTGCATAGCTGCACAATGAATAAATACTTATGTAAATTAGTAACACTAGTCACAATAATTTATTGTACCTCGTGTTGCATTCAATATTACGTTCTTAGAAACGTAGCTTTTTTGTATTGAATAGGTATAAAGTACCTTTAGTCGACGTTGTGCGTAAGTACATGCATGGATAATGACTGTGTCTATGTTATACAATGATTTGTGGTTATGCAGAACACGGGGTCCCTATTAATCACAGAGTACTTTTTGATAGTCACTCAATTCTGTAAAACGTCTGTAACACATAACGCCATTGTAGTAAAATATACAATGTATTTTTAAATTCACCACTCACACTGATTTGTGTGCTATATAATTTTACATTAAAATCTATATTTTATTTAACATAAATATCAAAATGTAAATAAACAATTTGTAAGGGTATTAATTAATTTTATATTTAAATCCTTTTTTAAGAAAAACCGTTCTAATGTTACCGCGCAAAGCGCTGTCTATGCTTATTATGCTTACTCTATCGTTACTCTATGCTACAACACCGCCATCTGTTGTGAACGGTCGTGGAGGTCTAGAAGGTGAAAGACCTGCAGCAAAGTGCGAATTCTTCTATAAACCATTACTTTATTAATTGTTTTATATGTGAAGCACGTATTACCGTTGACTAATACATATTAAAATTTAATATTAATTTTCCCGAGTAACGACTACAGAAAAATACGGATAACCTGGTTGATAAGGTTTTTAGATTTGAAAAGTGGCGGTAACTGTAATACCCACAGCGCCACCTTACGGGCCTAAATGGAAACTGTAATGAACAAAGAGAGCTAGCTAGCCACCACTAGAAATTAAGGTTGTGTGTTATCTTTATCATACGAGCGCGGACTGCGGTAGTGCGAAAGAGACACGCAGTACACTTTCGGCCATAACCATCTTTCTTTCTTGTGCAACTGTTTCTCTTCGTCCGTGTACTAGTGCAAACGCAGGATGGACGCCATTCGCGCGAGATAATTTTTTCACCGCTCGTAAAGCGACATTTGAACGCGTTCGGTGCCGGGCGTGGAGCTATGCTATAGTGTATCAAGTGTACGGTGCTTTCGGTCTGGCGGTGCGGTGTGGAAGTGCTTGGTGCTGGTCGGAGCCGAGGCTCGGCTGGAGGCAAGGCAGCGAGGCGAGGCGCGTGCAGCGCGAGGCATGGCGGGCGCGAGCTGAGCGCCGGTCGCGGCCTCCGGTGTCAGGCCGCTCGCGCTCCGCCGCCGGCCCGATGAGCGGGACACGTTCTGCGCGGCGGAGGTTATTTTATGGGGATTTGTGTGAGCTGCCGGCGCCGAGAGCGGAAGGCACCAGAGAAGCGGACGGTGCCGGGAGCGGGCGGGCCCGCTAAGGGCACTGCGGCGGCAGAACTGCTGCCGCGCCGCGTCGAGCAACTGACAGCCATGGCCAACTCCATGTCCAATATCAAGATGACAAACCCTATCAAGGGCATCGTTAGCAAGCGCCGGAAGCGCTACATCAAGGACGGATTCAACCTGGACTTAGCCTGTATCCTTTTAAGTGTTTATAGTGTTGTTGCCGTGTGCCGCGATCCGCTCTCGCGGCCCGAGATCGATGTTGTGTGTCGGTGAGTCCTATGTGATCAAAGTTGTGCTCCCGGCCTTGAGATTTCATTAGGGCGATGTTCCCAATAAGATTTCATTTATCCTCCTAAAATCACCTTGGAATTAGCGTGATAACCTGGCTTGACCATCCTTTTAGTTTTGTCAAGGGCACTCAATTTATAACCTATAAATTACATTCTTATAACTCTGGTGATAAAGATTATGGTATTTTAGGCTTTTGGCTAGATCTAGAATGAAAATAGGTAATGTACGATACGAACTGTAGAGGCTTACATGAGTTACATGTCCATAAAGTGATCTGACAGGTCATATTAGGGTTACAAGGTCTCGTACATAGTACGTACGCGCAAAGCGTTGATTTTACTGTGAATTAAGTAATGTAATTGTGTTGAAAATGCATAAATATATCGGAAACACGATTATAAATGCAACCACGAGTTAATTTTCGTTTGCAACGCAACAATTATCTAACGAGAGAGCATTGAAATCTCGCATGGCAACAAGATATATAACCTATAACGTTGTATATATAGGCTTATAGTACATGCCTATTATGGCTGTGTGCATAGAAACTGTCTGATAATCATTGTAGAGTGGTGTTGAGTGTTAGGAATTATGATATCTATGGGTTATAATCTGATTACATTAAATGTGTGAAAAATATCTTAACTGTTTCTGTTCTTGGTTAAATTTTTTATTGTAAAGTTGAGCGAGCATGGTTCATTGTTTGAAAAAATTTGCACATTAACTTTTATGGAAATAAAGTAATGTTTGAAGATTTATAAGTTGATTAAATGGTTGTGTAGTGCATTTTTTGCTTAAAACTTTAAATGGTTTTATAACAAGTATAGTGTTTATCGGAGCTCACAGTAAAGCAAAAGAATTATGCAACGTTTTGAGCATCTATTATGAAAAGTTGTGGAGCATTAGACAACACATAATCAATAACCAATGCTTTCCATGGAATGTGTGCTAAATAGTAAATTATAATAATAAAGTTACTGTTTAGAGATACCTCAAAAGTGAATTTTTATGCTAACTGTATTGTTTTGATGTCTGAAACATTTTGCAGTGGCAATGGAGCCGGTTCTGCGGACACAATCTCATATTATTTAATTAATTACTATTTGAAGTGCAGTAGATATTGGTATGGGTACCTGTAACATAAGGAACCTGTTAAAATAAAATGCAGGTTAATTTGAATAATGTGTAGAACATGTTCCATAGTCTCCATTATATAAGTTTCTTCAATCTATTGTAATCCACATATAGATATCAACCTGTTGGGACTTTAATAGCTAATAGTGATAGGAAAACCAGTTATAGGCCGACCGCTTAACTGAGACGTTGCCTGAGGTAGCAGCACAGTGTGGGGGGGTGTGGTGAAGTGATGCGAGAGCTCAGTGATTCAACAACTATGACCTCTCCCACAACGCGCAGCTACCTCAGGCAACGTCTCAGTTAAGCGGTTGGCCTATAGCTTAATAAATAGAGAACATTCACTATTGATCAGATGTCCACATTGTCCACCTGCACATATTGCAGTTGACAAATTAATTGATTATTTGGTTTCCTATCTGTCCAGCATACTGAAGTCTGTAGCTAATGATTCTGTCTTAAGTGGGGACGGGGCCTGCGAGGAATTTGAAAAATAGGTATTTGAAGAAACTATTGCCTTTGCCTTAATTCAAATCTAACCCTGTGTGTGATAGGGACAACCGCAGCTCAGACCGAAATTATAACAAGAATTTTGACCAGATCGACGTTTCGTATTCCCCCTATTTCTCGAAAACTGAACCAATTCAATTATTTTTTACATTAAAATTTTAAGAAAGAGTATGTTTAGGTTCCTATCATTTTATTTATGTTAAAAACTTTTCTAATTTGTCTGGTAGTCCTCTAATCACGGTGGTAAAAATAGGGCATTTTTTGTAATTTTTAGAGGGTCATATTTTCTTTACAAATTAGTTGCTGAAAAAAAGAAAACGACGGGGACAGTTTAGTGCAGATCTTGATTTTATGAATAAAAAAATATTTACTCTAGTTCAGTAGTTATTCAGGAAGAAAAAAGGGGAATACATTTGTATGGAGAATCGCACACCCTGTTGCCTTAACTTCAACACAAGCTGGTTATGACCTAAGCATGCGAGGACAGAATATACTTCTTATTAATGACACTGGCCATCCATTAACCTAGCATAGCCTTTATCATGCAATTACTAACAAGACTTTTGGTTATCAGAATATAATGGAATATACGTGAATATGAGGGTGTAATTTCAGTGTTATTGAACTCCAGATTATTTTGGTGTTTCTAAGTTTATTCTGCACATAAATATCATAATCAGCCTGTAATGTTCCCACTGCTGCGACCCAGGCCTCCTCTCGGTGAGAGGGAGTCGGCCGTAATCCACCACGCGGGCCCAGTGCGGGTTGGCAGATGTCACAGTCATGTCTTCGAATTTTTGGTTCTAGGACATGCCGGTTTCCTCACGGTGTTTTCCTTCACCGTTTTGAGAGCAGTGGTGATGAAATAATTTACACAAAGTAAAGCGCCTGTCTGGGTTCGAACCTACGACCTGCAACTCATAAGTCGCGGCCGTTACCACTTGGCCACCACTGCTCTACACACAAATATAAATGTAGGTAGTTTTATTACGTTTGTGACGCATCTGTTTACATGTCTTTTATGTTGTTTTATGAAATGGTATATATATATCCCCATTCATACTATGACCGTCTTTTAGTAATTCTTGGTGCGTAGTGATAGAAAGCCACAGATCCAGAAATAGTTCTTTTAAAGCATTTGGATTGCTCTGATAAAACATTTTTATCATAATAAACACAGTTACACACACACAGTAAATTTTTTTACTCAAAACTAAATGTAAAGAAAAACATTTTTAATGGTTCACAGAACGTCATATCAGCCATAATGTGATCACCATTCGCCAACAAATGCCTAAAAGAAACTGGATATCCTAAATCCATTCAAATTAGGTACTTGCAGAACATTTAGATGCAACTGTGTTAGCCATCCTATACCTACTTTCTAAGTGTATGTATATTAATTTTCATGCATATAATGTCTAGCTTATTTCACTATCATAATGTTCAGGTCATTCACCTGCATGCATGATACATAGCTAACATAGGATCTATATCAGTCTTCCTATCAGTGTGATTGTATTATTTTTTATTATGGCAATGCTTTGTTTGTGTTTATGATTCAAAAAGATCTATCTGATTGATTATGCTTGTTTATTTTATTGCTATTTTCGACTGAGATGTCTATCTAGAGGTTATTTGAAAAATATAGTTTGGCAAGATCTAAATGATTTGGTTTTATGAGCCTGTTATGAACGACCATCAGGCTATAAGTGTACCTTATAATTTCTTATTGTTTATTATCAGTTGCACCATGTTAAATACTAATATTCAGCTGCATCCGGTTAGACTGGAAGTCACAACATAGTTGGGAAAAGCTTTAGTAGACGATAACTTACTGCTAAAGCGTTTTTAATCCTGTGATCTATAAAATTGAGTAATAGGGATTTTTGGATAGTCTCATGTCGTTGTACTTACATATTACGTCATTGGAGGTACCAACGACCAGTCCACTAAGCATAGAAATCGGAAAATACAAATTGTAACTCTCAAAAGTCTATTTAAACATAATAATAATAACATAAAAGTATGGTATGTAAGGACTAGCTTCCGCACGCGGCTTCGCACTCGAGGTATGTCGATAAAAACTATCCTATGTCCTTCCCCGTGATGCAATCTATATCTCTGCCAAATTTTAATCGAAATCCGTTCACTGGTTTAGGCGTGAAAACGTAACAGAGAGTTGCCTACTTTCGAATTTATAATATTAGTATGGATTTGTAGCAGGTGGCATTGTGTAGTATCAGCCTACCCACATGGGAAGAAGGCGTGAGTTTATGTATGTATACATAATAATAGCCCGTGGCTAAATAATAACAGCCGCACAGGTCGATCGATCAGGTTAAGCTACGCTTGCCGCGGTTGGTCTGTGGATGGGTGACCATCTTTACATACCGAGACCCCTCCGTGCCTCGGAAAGCACGTTAAGCCGTTGGTCCCGGCTGTCATTCGTGGATCTTTGACAGTCGTTACGGGTAGTCAGAAGCCCGAAAGTCTGACAACCAGTCTTACCAAGGGGTATCATATTACCCAGTAGCTGGGTTGTGGAGGTCAGATAGGCAGTCGCTCCATGTAAAATACTGGTATTCAGCTGCATCCGGTTAGACTGGAAGCCGACCCCAACATAGTTGGGAAAAGGCTAGGCAGATGATGACATAATAATCAAATCCATACTAATATAAATGCGAATGTGTCTATCTGTCTGTCTATTACCTCTTCACGCTTAAACGCTGAACCGATTTAGATTAAAGGTATATAGATAGTTTGAGTCCCGGGAAAGGACATAGGATACATTTTATCCCGATATTCCCTCGGGATCGAAACTTATGCGGGTGAAACCTCGGGGCGCTGCTAGTTCTCAATATACACACTAATATTATAAAGGCGAAATTTTGTGAGTGTGTTTGTATGTTTGTTACTTCTTCACGCACAAACGGCCGGACCAACCAACATCATTTTTGGTGTATTTGGTCATCAAATGATAATATTATTATGTCTAAAACTAAGCATTAAATCATTAATACAAGTTTCATATTATTAGCTGAATATAATTCAGTATTCGAATTTTTCTTTGTAGTGTAACTATAATTTTTTTTTTGTAAATGTATTTAAGTTACAATTTACATAATTTATTCAATCATAGCTGTAATTGTTGTAGCAATAAGTGTAGGTACATTTTTGATTCTCATAATTTCCGGAAAGGCAGTTTTTCGTTCGTATTTCGGCCACTTTATACCTCTAAGTACTTAGCTCTCATTAAAATAGAATAGAATACTCTTTATATGTACATTATATGGCGAGTTTCTGAATACAGAAAACCCATAGAAAAACAAGGTCACGCTAGAATTGTCTGAATTCTCTTCATCTTCGTCCTTCTCTCAATGCCGAGGAACGCGATCAAATATGACGAGTCTTCAAGTTATACGGTCTTCTGCAGTGTGGACCGGTCGGTACATGCTGCCTTCTTGAACGCGTCTGACCATCTTAGCGGTGCTCTCTTGAGCGCGTTTTTCCGTGTACCTAGCTAATCTAAAAATCTTGGAAAACGTTTTGAATGATTACGTTACTACTGTTACTAGGATGGCCAAATGGACGTACCTATTCAAATCCAGAAGCCAAATTATTTGTTGTTTCAATTTCTTTCTCTACGATTTTGCAAAGTTGCGCTTCGCGTGGTCTTGCGCTTACTCTACCATTCAAAGTTCAGCCATTAGACACTACTGCATTACTCAACTTTAAAAGACGTATTTTTCAGAAAAACAACCGTAAATTGAGTTTGTGAATCTTTAATTTATTGCATTTTTCGCATTCATACTTCGTAACTTTTCTTCGCTTTATCTTAAAAAGTTCGGGGAAACTGTTGGAACAAAAGCTGTTTTCCTCCAAACCCTTTAGGTAGATGCTCTAAAACATAAAATAATATGCACAACACGAAATCACTTATGTACAGTCGATGTACGTCATTTACTTTTTAATCTTGAAAGTTAAAAAACGCGCACGAAAGTAGGTACCTACCATATTTTACGACACAAAATATCTAACATTATATCCACGCTAAAACTTGAAAAGAAAGAGCCATATTATAAAATAAAAAAATCTCGAACCGCTGCTGAGTTAAAGCAAACTTCATAAATGACCTTCGGTCGCCACTCCGCTTGGCAACAGCATAATACTCAATTGATTCCAAAAGGTATCATTAAACCGTTCTTAATTTAGAAGTTACCTTGTGAGCTGAGCTTTATAAAAAACTTGACAAGCATCTATGCTCATAATAATGTGGGTTCTGTATAAAAAATGCTCGCTATTAAAAAATGTAGGTGTAGTGTACCCAAGAAGTTGATAGGTTGGTTTCTTAGCTTTCGTTTGTGGATGCATTTTTTGAGATCAGGTTATTTAATAGGATCGTAGAATGAAAATTATAAATGGATATCTTTTAGTCACAAGAAATAAAAGATGTCGTAGAGTTTATTCTTTAATATAATAGCAGATAATTACGTGTAAGTACTTTAATGATCTTGATAATGAAGATGCGTAAATTAACAAACCTAGTGCCCCATCACAAATCCTACATTTTAAACTCAAAAATGACTAGCAAGGAATCCTAAAAATGAAGTAGTGAAACCAAGGCTGAACACATAATTATCTAGGTACAATTAAAAACAAATTACAACAAAGCACTAAGTAACCGCTTACTAATTTAGCTGTATCAGATCTGAAGCAAGTGTTTCATTATGTCTATGATTTTATGGCTAACTTTTAAGGACGTTTAAACACGTGTTGATACGTCCATTAAGCGTAGTTTCGCTTTCTGCTATGATTTTAATAAAATTCAGCATGCTGAGACTGTACTGTCTTGCGAGGCGATGAGATATCAAGCTATAGCTTTCGTTAAAAACACTTTATCTAACGGACTTCCCAAATGTACAGTCACGAGCATAAGCATGTATGCACTTGGCTTTATTCAAAGGCGATTTTCTCCTTTATTTTTGAATTAAATTTTATATTATTAAGAACATAGTATTTTCGAACCCATAGGCTTATGTTAAGTGTCGTATTTCAACGTTGCATTCGTTATTTCGTGAAAAAAACGCAATTTAAAGTTGCCAAGTGTTGACATATTCGTGCTCGTGACTGTACGCAAACAGTGCCGATAATTCGATATCGACAAACTGGTACCACGAAGATTCAGCTATATTAATTATATCTTAAAGCTTTATAAAACAATTATAATAGTCCAAGGAATAATTGAATATTTTCCCCGAGCAGCTATTTTATATCTACTATTCTAATTGATGCACATAAATAAATAGTACGATGTAAAAAAGCTCTTATAATGTTAACGATAAGTATACTTATAGATTGCGATAACGCGATCCGTGCTTAGGTGCTTACATATCATCTGTATATAAACACTACTATTGATTTATTATCAATTGTGCTTTGCATGTGGCTCCTTGCTTTACAATGACCAATTCAATTACGTTCGCAGATATCTGCTCACATCCATTTGACTATGTCGCGAGTCGTAAGCCAGTGTTTCTTGCTGCGACATTTTGTTACAATGTAGGGATGTAATTATTGTTGTCACTAATATATCTAGAACGAATGATCCTTCAATTTTACAATTTATTTCTATCATGTATGTCTCTATTTTATGATACTTTATATCTGCACTATGGTGATTTGTGAAAAATTGCGTATAATTTACTTTACTATTAGTGAGCATCATCACGCGTGGAAAGACATAATCGACCTTGATTGATGAAAGGCATTCTATAAATATTTATCAAAATATTAGGTACAACGTGGTATCGCATATCTTTCCAAGTGCAATTGCTCTAATCGATTTATTTTAGTCCCACAAAAACGTTTAAGGGGCTATGTCATATGAACTAAAGCGCGGTCACTGTCGGACTGCATAGAAAAGAAAGAGAAGCATGATGACACAACTAGAGAATCCAATCCCGCATCAAAATCGCGGTCCCGCAAGCCTGCGGGATTAAGATCATCAATCCCGCGGATCCCGCGGGATTTGCGGGATTGATTTTAATTATTATTATTTTTGTTTAATTTTAATTTTTGTTTATAACTTACATTTAGCGGTTGATCCATTTTCTGCTCTTAAAAAATGTTTCCATACTTCACTCGAGCTTTTATACTCTTTATAAACTAAATTGACACTCATTTTTAACCGACTTCTAAAAAAGGAGGAGGTTTCTCAATTCGACCGTATATATGTTTTTTTTTTTTTTTTAATAATAAGTTGTATTTTTTCACTCGTAACGTGCTCTTAGCACTTTGATAACTTGATAATAAAAAATAATAGTCTTGTCGTACGTTACGTAACCTTTTCGCATCACAAGTAAGACGCAATAACATTCTTTGACACTTGACCGCGCGCAAAGGTAAATCCCCGTGCGCCGTAGGGGAATCCCCAGTCATAGAGTACTGGAACTGACATTGATTACGTTCCGTTCCGATAATAGTTCCGATCATCGTCTGAGCCTATTATGTTCCGTTCCGATAATAGTTCCGATCATCGTCTGAGCCAATTTTTCTTACTTTTTTTCAATCCCGCGAACGTGCGGGATCCCGCATGAGTAATCCCGCATTTTTGATCCCGCAAAAAAGGTGCGGGATCCCGCGTTAGCGGGATCCCGCGTTTGCGGGATTGGATTCCCTAGACACAACCCTGGTAATTTATTGCAAAATATGAAGTATTTCAATTTACAAAAAATCTTAAAAAATTAAAACACTAGTGATTTAGTATGTTGCTTTTAGAATAATCTGACAAAAATCAGAATGATAGTATGCATATTAGTATGGTTTTTATTGTGAAAAGAAGGTTTTTAGAGGTATCTTCATGATATTTTTCTATCGTATCAAATTAGTTGTATTATGTTTTCAACACACTATCTAACTAAGAATATCATACATATATTTTTTCCTGAGTTTGTTTACTGTAGTCGATCATATACTTTTAGGCATTATAAAACTTGCGTATTTTGCGTTTAGGTCCTGTAATCCCCTTAACGATTATCAAATTAGGGGACGACAAATTCATAATAATTATGGCGATGGTGTCGTGGTGAACAACGATGCAAATCAAAACATTTCGGGCCTCAAGTCTGCTATTACAATAGTGTCAGAATGGTTTATCATTGATTTCATATTATTGTTGATTTTGACAAGTTTGGTAATCTACTAATATAATGGCGTCATTATGACTTTCCAATGGTCAACCACTGACACTCCATTGAAAGAAATGGCATAGAATGGTAATCTCGTACATAATGAAAAATGAATTACTGACTTAGGCGGTAATCTGCAAAAATTTTGACAGTTCCTTTGATCAGTGACCTACCATTAGAACGTTATTGTGCAGTCATTGCTTTTATTTCGTTACGAGTATCGTATAATTTCTGTGCCATTGACCGACCAATGAATTTAGCAGATTACGAACTCTTAGAAAAATGACAATGGGATGGTGGTGGAATCGTGTTGGAATGACGAATTTATAAAAATAGCAGACTAGGGCCCCAGGTTTCATAAATGTTCAACGACATTATGTGGCAGATTGAAATTAAAAAAAAAGTGTGCGCCTTACGTCTGGTGCGGGGTCATTGACTTATAATATGCAATTGTAAAAAATCAATGTAACTACCTAATTCCAAAGCGTTAGCATACAACAAAGGTTTGCATTATTAACAATGGCTGTTAACAATAAAAAAAGTTGTTTAACCGCTCGATTGTTTGACATTAGAAGTAACAGCACGTCGTAAAAACGATATTGCACGTGATGTGATGCACTAAAAATGACCTGTGTGTATAATATTAAAAGTAAATCCATTTAGTCGACGGCGGGACATAAACACATTTGGGATAATTTGCACTCCACTCAAGATCTATGCACGTAATAAAACCGTGATGAAGTGTTTACACAGAGTCATCGCCTGTTCAACATAATTTCTCAAAATGCAGATGGTCAGATGCAGTCTTTATGGACTACTATATGAAGTGATGAATGCTCTAAGCTAGCTAAGGCATCTGCTGATTTGCCTCTAATAGATAGAAGCATCATAATTTAGATTACAAATAAGAGACTTACTTATTAAGTAGGTACTAGCTGCGTCCCGCGGTTTCACACGCATAAGTCTCGATCCTGTAGGAATATCCGAACAAAAAGTATCCTATGTCCTAATTCAGGGCATGATCCACCCATGTGCCAAACATCCAAATCCGTTTGTAGCGTGAAAACATGTAAGTGGTTGGTCAGACTGGCAGCGCGGGGCGAGGAGCGGCGCGGGTGCGGGAACGCGCGCGATCTGCCTGTCTGCACTTCCGCAATCGAGCGCGCTGGAGCGCGGCTGCGTTCTGCTTGTTGTCGTGTCCAGTATTTGTCAAAATATAGGATGAAGAAGACTTATTTTTACTAGAAAAACGTTCGAACTAGTTTCAGAACCCCGGTCCCCGCGCGGGCCACCCGCACACTTGTATGAACGAGCTATGGCGTGAGTTGCCCGCGCGCTTACTGCGCCCGCGTGCCCGCTATGGACACTCAAATGAAGTTCTTGTTTGAGTACGCCGCACCGCGCCCGCGCTGCCAGTCTGGCCAAGCACTAACAAATGTTCAAAAAATCAAATCTTTTCTCTATATTATGATATTAAAAGGAAACTGAACGCGATCAGCACATCTAACCTGCGTTCAAGAGCTGTCAGTGTCAATATTCCCCAATATTGACGTCACTGACAGCTCTGTGCTGATCGGGTTTACTTTCATTGGTGAAATTCGCCCTAAAGTCAACAACTACAACAAAAATATTTTTGGAAGATTTAAGATATTTTCATACCCACAAAATTCTACGGTAAATTAAATAGCGGAATAGCCATGAATGCTGAAAATAGAGTCCGCCGTTTTCAGGTTAAATTTTAATATAAAAAACTGGCCAAGTGCGAATCGGACTCGCACACGAAGGGTTCCGTACCACAAGGCAAACACGCCGAAAAAAACATGTTTGTTGTATGGGAGCCCCCTTAAATATTTATTTTATTTGATTATTTATTATTAAAGTAAATGACAATTAAGTATTTTGTGAATATTTCAAGTGCCTACCTGTTACCTATAATATTGATATCGAGCAAAAAAAGGCAAAAAATGACGTTTTTGTATGGGAGCCCCCCTTAAATATTTATTTTATTTTAATTTTATTATTTATTATTAAAGTAAAAATACAACTGAGTATTTTATGAATATTTCAAGCGCCTACCTGTTGCCATTTTTTATATCGAGCAAAAAAGGGCAAAAAAATCGCGTTTGTTGTATGGGAGCCCCCCTTAAATATTTATTTTATTTTGTTTTTAGTATTTGTTGTTATAGCGGCAACAGAAATACATAATTTGTGAAAATTTCAACTGTCTAGCTGTCGCGGTTCTTGAGATACAGCCTGGTGACAGACAGACGGACAGACAGCGAAGTCTTAGTGAACAATTAAAGTATAACTGCTTTCAAAGGATTTAGTATGAAAAGGTATTATAAACAAGTCATCATCCTCCTGCAATTATCATGCATCCGTAGCATGTCTTTACTTTACATGTATCTCTATCAGCCGTTATTTCTTTCTAGCTTGGACGGATTGTCAAGGAAACGATGGATTATGCGAAAGATATTCCATATTTTTTTGGTCTTTCTCTAAATCTTATAACCACCCACATTCACGCCCATAACATGGCAATCTCTTGCTGACATTTGCTTTTCAGATTTTCATCGAGGCATGAGGTTACGACGTTTAACCATAGCCAAGTACTTCTTCTTAGCGTGTCGATGGTAAAGATATATACATTTAGGGTCTAACCACAAAAATTTAAACACTTGTTCAAAGTGTGTCTAATGTCAGTGTTACGTCAAAGTCCATATAAATATGTCGTGTATAAAAGGTGTTTAGCCTAAACAACTGATAAACACTGTTTTGTGGTAGTAAGGATAGTTTTTTATTTTGTTTACCCTTAAATTCAGCAACGCTAATACCATTTGCTGACCTCATCCATTAGGTCCTCACGTTGTGCAGGTGACAGGGCATAGGGCGCAAGATCGAAGAAGATTTGGTCTAGAGAATATAGGTTCGTTCAACGTTTTCCTATAGATAGCTATAGGAAAACGTTGAGCCTATTATATTCTGTTAGTACTGTAATACTGATAATTCGTTTTTATATCAAGCATACCCTAAGCTACTAGGTTGAGATAATACTTACTATTTATGTCAGTAATAGTCAGTATCCATTTGGATGATGGCTGCTCGGAAATCTTACTGCTTTGGCAAAAAACTTATTCTGTAACTTTCTTGCCATGATGAAAAAATTACGACAAAAATCAAATCCCTCGACTGTTCAAAACGAAGTAATTGATATATTAGTTAACTGTGCTGATAACGTCGCGTCGTCCCTTCGTCTAGAAAATGTTAAAAACATATTCAATTCTTCCGTTTCATTTCCATATAAAGCATCGTTTAACTTGTTAAACCCAAGGTCGTCACTCAAAAGATGTGTAGTGAAATTATATATGATGAGTTAACGTGCATAGCAACAATACTTCATTTCCATAACTGGGCTGATCTGATGGCTCTGAACCTCTTTTTAATTAACTTTTAGCCCGTAGACTGCCCGGCGTTTGCTTTATTTTTTGGGAGAACGTGATTTTAAAACAAAATTAGATGTAGACGCCCATTTCTGTGGAGGTGTTGCGTGCCAATTATTTCGTTGTGTTCTGCCTTAGCACGTATGTCGTTTTCCTGTCAGAGGTACGGATTCCCTGTGCTTTTTATTTTTAAACGAGATAACGACGTCACGCATAGAGTTCCCATGGCCTCTAAATAGTACTTTGTCGATAAAGATCTATAGGCCTGTAACGATGGTTACTACGGGCATTGTAAGTAACGTCTTTTATTGTTACTTTGGCACACGTTAATATTCAATGCAAAAGGCTTACATTTTAAAGTAGAAAGCCTTTATCCTGCCCAACTCTTGTGCAAAATGTCTTTGGTAGGAATAGGCACAAATAAACGCTGGAAAATCTAAAATGTTGACTGTTGCAATAAACTAGCACAATTTTGGTTTACACATGTAATTATTCGAGTTAATTACCTTTAATTGTGTTACTTTATCGTCAATAGTTCCATAAATAGAAATGTCTGACAACCTGATATTATCACCACGTTTTCCTTCAACAAAACTTCGTCTACTAGGCTTAGAAACTATAAAACGTGTTTATTGAGTGGCCATCTGAAATACGTATACATGCAATGACGATAATTGCTTCTAACGAGATTATCTGCTCGGCAGAATCGTGTGCTGATTTACGTAATTGAAGTCAAGAATTGAGCTGATTGCGGGTCAAAGTTGATAATGAGGCTTAATCATACAACTTCGTTCAAAGTGAAATCTTAACGGAAAATATTATTATGCCAAATGCAGATTTGCAGCCTAGCAACAAGACAAACTGAATAATAACTACCCACCAACGTCTTTCGGAGAGCTTCCTCGATGCTTGCAAAAACTTGCTTAGCAACAGACAAAAAATAATAAATTACAAAAGTTGCACAGACAGGATATCTAGATAATCTAGTTTGGTTGTCGAAAATTTTACCAAATCCGCCATGGTTCCGTAATGGAGTAGATTGTTGATGGAATCGACCGGAAGGTTGTTCGAATATTTAATTTACTAGTTCTCTTTGGGTTTCCCATTCAGTATTCTGCATCTATCCTATTTTCTTCCTTATTTAATCAGATGCCAATTTTCTAGACAAGTTGCTTTGTTCATGGACTCTATATTCATTCCATTTTCATTCTCTTTATACGGGTAATATTATCATGTTGTTACTTTTAGTTTGATTGGATGCAAAGAAGAATAGATCAAACTTGAAAGCCATTTCAATATTTTATAGTAACAACTTCGCGTGATTAATGAAATTATATTGTTCAGAAATCATAACCAATAATAATTAACATTCACTATTACTTCATTTCAAAACCTGCTCCATCGCATCTGTCTAAGATCTTAAGTCAGCGGTTAACCAAGTCAGAAACGAATTGTTAACTCATTTAAACACACCGTCATGTTTGTACACTTTCGTATAACGCAATTTCTCATATTTGGCACTTTGTATAACCTTATTTTATAATTTTGCGGTGTTGCCCTCGGGTCCCGTCACCCGTGTCATGATTTAATGACTTAATTAAAATCTCATCTTGACTTTTGGCCGCTTCATTTTCTTGTTAAGGCAATGGTGTTTTAGCCATGATATTCCGGCGAGGAAATTCTCTCGGTGCTCCCAAAGGATGGCCTCGTGTTTCGACTAACTAATGACTGTAAATGAAGCTGATTATGGATGAAGTTGTTGGAGCGAACGTTTTGATTCTACTGCTGTTGAATGAGTTTTTGGGCCATTTGTTTAATCACGATCACGACCAAACCTCGGAAGACTTTTTCATCTCTATTGAAGTTTGAAGCGTATTGTTATTTGTTCTAAGTTTCTGAAAAGTAAATGAAGAGAACAACCTGGTGGAAAATTTATTATATCGCTTTGAATATAGCTAAAATTATTTGCAAGACAAAGACTTCAAAGGCGATTGTGTTGCGCCCAGACGATCGATTAGAAATTTCTCCATTTAAAGACAAACCGAACGTCTTCTATTGCATTATTTAAACACTTATTGAACTGTCTATATCTAGGTCACCTGGGGTGATTCATATGCACGCTATGATACCTTGCATGCATAACTTAAGTCTGCAAATGGTAGATAATCTTTTTTCACATGTGTCAGCGCTGAACTCCTTTGTGTAATTGGATCTCTATAGGTTATTGCTCCCTAAGCCGGTTCAATAGTAGAAGCTTATTCGAAAAGGGGGATTTATTGTTAAAGACTAAACTGTGCGTGTTCATGTACAGCACGTATTCTGTACAAATGTTACGCTGCGTTAGATCAAATGTTTGAACTCATTTGCGTTGTACACTGTACTCCGCCATAGCAACAAGCAGTTACGTAAATGATTCTCGTTTTTTTATTCGTCGACCATATCGCTTCGTTCGTTTTCACTGGTCGTGTTTGTTTTTTTATTGTGAATACTCCTTTTTTTCATAATGACCACCATCTTCAGTGACTGTAACAATGTATGCAATTATTGCTATCAGTGTATATTATTACGGCAATTAATTAAACTGTTGGCAGTTTCTGTTTTATTTATGCGACGTGCATAGCATCATTCCTTCTTACGGTGGAGGTGAGGTTAACAAAAATTATAATTACATCCTTTACTCCGCCTTAGACATCCCTAATTTAGTATACATGTAAATAAATAATTAACGCTTTTTGTCGCGAAGTTTCATTTGCCTCATTCTTTCACGTCCCTAGATCATAAACTAGACCTGAAAGTAGCGCCTAAATATAAAATGGTCAGAAAATTACTTGGTTTTGCCATAAACTTTAGAACGAGCAACATGGAGTATATTTTGGATTTAACAAAATTGTAACTACAAATTAAGTTAGTGCTCAACGGCAGCAGATTGGAAAGCCAGTGCGGAAGCTACGGGCGAACGAGGCAGTCCGTCCTTGATGCTGCGATGACGCGCCGTGCCTAATGGCCACGCCCTCAAAGTAACTTGACAGCCGGAATCCACGAGCTTTAGTAAAAACTAGTCTGTTATTTTATGCATAGCATTTTGCCCTCTCTACTACCACTTTTTAACAAGTTAACCTATTCATTTTAGTCCTACTGTGACCTAACAAATCACCTAATAACATTTTCTAAACGGTCCTGCAAGATAATTTATGCTTCAGTTCTCAATGTCCCCTATAAACCGAATATTATTGTTTCCACATGAACAATACTTGACTGCACAGTTTGTAATAAACCTCGAATTTTCTGGCAAGTCTTTGCTTCACATTAAAAAGTCATAATAACATTATGCCGTTCTTTGTCCTTCGCCATAAACTGATTCAATTTCAGGTTTATTGTAATCGATTTACAATAATCAAAAATCATTGAGTTCAGTAATGTTTTGACACTTGCTCTGTCTCAAAGGCAGACCGAAGCTTCCAAGGTCTGTTCAGTAATATGTCTGGTGAATAGTTGCATAGTCACACGATTTGTGCGCGTACAGTAGCCGTGAAAGATTGCGGGTTCATTTAATATTTTAGACGCGTACAACAAATGTTTTGTTTTGCAATCGCCGCGCGCTTATAAGTTAACCCGTCACTCACTATTACGCCTAGCGTTATCTTAGTGTTGTAATCTGTACGTGTTTTTAGCGGTGTCTTGTCGTTTTAGCAGCCGATAGAGAACAGACGAATCCTGCTTCTTTGTATGGTGTTACTGTGCTGGCATACAAATTCGAGTTGTCTGGATTTTCTCACGACAAATTTTGAAGAACGGAGTATTATAGACTATTTTATTTGTAACATTATATTGGCTAGACCACGGAAAACATTGAAACGTTGAAATCTGAGCTACGTGTTTTTATGTCTTAGCTGTCAGTTTAATCTTATGATTACCATAACTCGTTCCAGGAAAATTTTGAAACACGAAGAGATTAATTGCTTGTCTTTGAGTTTTCACTCAAAGGATGGACGACCCTAAAGTAGGACTCTATAAGCTCTACAAATTGAGTTACTTTTCTCATTTTTCTTATTTCTATCTCTCCGAGTTCGTATTACTCATTTCCGTTCCTAAGTTATTCCTCAGATATCCATTTACGTCGATGTATCTCTGAAGAGTCTCGGTCAGCGACCAGTCAAGGCTCACATCTCATTTGAACGATCACGAGGTTGAAAGTTGAAACCACTTGCCGCGTCGACTTGCTATCTTTTGAATCATTTTCATGGAAGTTTAAATTGAAGCTCTGAATGGATTTCATATTATTTCTCTTTAATTTTAAAGTTAGAGATTTGTTTCGTTTTGGATCTTTTCACTTATTTGAGCTGCCTTTGTTACTTCGTCTTCTGACATACGTCATTTACTACCAGCGTTATTCAAAATAGCAAAATTTAGGGCACGGTTCCATTTGGTCCTTTTCTACGGAGAACAGCCGGCAAGAAACCTCACGACTACTCTTTGAAAAATTGTCGAGTCACTTTCTTTTGGGTGCACTTTGTGTAACCAGCCGCTGACATCGCTTAATTGATCGACAGTAATTTTATTTCAATATAAATATAGGGTTTTACACAAAAGATGTTACAGATTAGGAATACTTTTTTTTTTTTCGTTTTTAGGGTTCCGTACCCAAAGGGTAAAAACGGGACCCTATTACTAAGACTTCGCTGTCTGTCCGTCTGTCTGTAACCAGGCTGTATCTCAAGAACCGCGATAGCTAGACAGTTGAAATTTTCACAAATTATGTATTTCTGTTGACGCTATAATAACAAATACTAAAAATAAAATGAATATTTAAGGGGGGCTCCCATACAACAAACGTGTTTTTGTCGGCGTTTTCGCCTTGTGGTACGGAACCCTTCGTGTGCGAGTCCGACTCGCACTTGGCCAGTTTTTTTTTGTTTTTTTTTGATATCCCATATTGTGTCCCACTACTGGGCGAAGGCCTCCCCTTTTTCCTTCCAAACCTCCCAGTCTTCTACGATCTCCGGCTATGTTGACCCTGAAAACCTTGTCAAATCGTCACATCACCTTCGCCGCATACCTCGACAGCGATGTAGGAATACTACAGCACCTTAAGCTTTGCTAATTCAGTGGTCTCGCTTAAAGTCATGAAATATGACATACCTAAACACCTAGTTCTTGCAGATTTATCTAGAGCTAGCCTAGGCGCCGACGAGCGCGGCCTTACTTACTTATATTATACGTAGTTTGCCATGCCACGTACAAAGTGCGTAAAGAGATGAACACAAATTGTATATTGCGGTTAGTCGTCCGGTTGGATACAATGCACTTCTCCCTTAGTGGGATTATCTGCCTAGCCTTTTCCAACATGTTGGGGTCGGTTTCCTATCGTAACTTGATGCAGCTGAATACTATTATTTTACAAGGAGCGACTGCCTATCTGACCTCCTTAGCCCTGCGGTGGTCAGACTTGTAACGACTGTCAAAGATTCACGAATGACAGCCGGTACCAACGGCTTAACGTGCTTTCCGAGGCACGAAGGGTCTTGATCTCCCTTAGTGGGTATTAAACTTAATGTTGCAAATTAATTGAGGTCTCACTTCTCGCTACAAACTCTTCGCCCGTTCCAACAGCGACATTGAGCTCAGGACATTGCATTCTGCCTTTGCTTCATTCACTCCGTCTGCGTTAATATAGTCGTACTTTGCAATTAACTCGCAACTGCTTTGTCTGACCTTTGCCTTCAGTCACGATATTCGCATTTTCTCCTTTGAAATATATTAAATTATTAATGCGGCCAAACAATCCGTAAATGTGTTTTTTATGAATGTATTCTGTTTACTCATTGAAATAAAACTAACATTTAGGTATGGATTATTTCGCGTATTATTATTATTTTTATTTAAAATTTCTCATATTCCTGGCTTTGTCAGCTCTGTAACAGAGAAAACAGAGAGGCTGTAGGTACAAATGGGTCATGGCCCTTTCTGTAGACTTATAATAATTATGTTCCTATCAAAACATGATTATATGCATATATAGGTATAAGCTTTTAGCAGGATTATAGGTATAAGCTTATATACCTTTTTATCATAGTACTTAAATTTAACCGTAATATACATATATACATTTTGCGGTCACCAATACCACACACGGTCCATCATCTGTGCCTTCGCCCACAACTGATAGCAAAAAAAACTGGCCAAGTGCGAGCACGAAGGGTTCCGTACCACAAAATAATAACACGTTTGTTGTTTCCCCTTTAAATATTTATTTTATTCTGTTTTTAGGATTTGTTGTTATAGCGGCAACAGAAATACATCATCTGTGAAAATTTCAACGGTCTAGCTATCACGGTTCATGAGATACAGCCTGGTTACAGACGGACAGTGGAAACTTAGTAATAGGGTCCCGTTTTTACCCTTTGGGTACGAAATACTAAAAAACCTTTCTATATTTTGTACGTGACAAGTAACGTCTTACGTTGACGTTTCTACTGTGGTTTTGGTCAACTCAAACCCAAAGCATTTATTTAAATTAAGGAGCTTTCAGGACCTAAACACAAAAAAACGCATGTATTAAAAACAATAAAAGTATATGATCGACTACAGTAAACAAAATCAGAAAAACTTTCTTTTTGCAATAAAAACCATACTAATATACTTACATACAATCATTTTGATTTTTTGTCAGATTATTCTACAAACAACATCTAAAAATACTAGTGTTTTAATTTTTTTGTCCAGACAATAGATTTTTTGTAATTAAATAATTGCTTCATATTTCGCAATAAATTACCAGCGTTGTGTCATCGCGCTTCTCTTTCTTTTCTATGCAGTCCGACAGCGACCGCGCTTTAGGTCATTTACAGGCACTTTTGAATTATCAAGAATTAATGTTGAATTTATAATTATTATAATATGTGAGAACGATGTAAAAAAACGACTTGCACCTTAAAAGCGTCCAGAATAAGTGTAGCAAATAGTAACAAAACAACAATCCAAAAATAAAATAATTAAAATTAAGCCGAGGCAGCTAGTGATGACCAGCCCCAACAGTGACTGACGGCGGGCGCCCGTTCACGAACATGACGCATGGATCAGCACCGTTCAGCTCAACCATTTTGAAGGAAGCTAAATGATCCAACACAAACGCCGCCGTCAGCGAGACATTTAAGTGAATATGACATACCATCAGCCACCAGGGGCAACATTCAAGTCAATGAAAGACATATCACCCGGTAAATGGTAGCTCTACTTATATTACATAGAACTCACATCTGTGCTATGCAATTATACAATGCAAACGAAATTGAGTCTATACAATATAAATATAATAAAATTATTTAATTTTAATGCAAATAAAATGAGTTGATTTGATAGTCTTACAATCTTCCGCAGCTCTAACAGTATTTTCTAGTGTTAATCAATTAGTTGTGGTTGTGGAGCAGGACCAGCATTGAGCCAGACATTTTTATCAGCGATGTAATCCCCTAATTTATAATTAATATACCTGCCTGCATAGTGTGCGTTTAATATATGACTTGAATTTGGTCTCTTTTAGTTGAAGAATTTGAGGAGGTATTTTATTATAACATTTTAAACAGTACCCCATGAAAGATGAATCTACTTTCTGAAATTTGGTTTAACTAATAGCTCCCTATTTCTAGTACTATTTATGGTCTTTCCCTCTTTTACTAAAAATATGTAAATTATTCCTTACGTACTTGATGTTTTCGTAGATCAAATAATATTCTTGTGTCGTTTATTCCATATACACAAATGCTTCATTGTTCCTAAAGAAGTATCTGATCGCATAAGTATGTTTCAGTATTACCATAGTACGTTGGCCCTATCAGCCGTTGCCATGGCAACGATACCGTTAGCCTAACGCCACTCGGCCATCGCCGAATAAGTTCGGCCAGTGCAGTGACGCAACTTCTACGATAGAATCTATTTAAGGCCAGGACTCTCAAAACTGACCTATTTTTGATTCAACATTAAACAATCAAATATTCTTTGTTTTAATCTGAAAAAAATATATGTTGCAGTTCAATTAACATTCTTGATTATTCTACGGTTCAAAACACGATATTTACAACTTCACTCGATCATAAAAAATCGCAAACAAATCGAAAACAAGGAAGTTTTTGATCGTTTTTCAAGTTTTACTTGAAGTAGATCAAACTTTTACTCACAAAAAATATGTCAAAAAATAGGCAATGATGTATAGAAGAAAATTCTGCGGTTAATTTTTCTCAAAACAGAATTTTATTGTTTTAACAAGATATAATATAACAAGGCGGCCCGCGCGCATCGCTTCAGTAGCCTGCCAGGCGTCACCGAGGTAGGACCTGTGTCGCTTTTCCTGGCTCGCTGCGTTCCCCCGCTAATCGATCGAAATATACGTTCACAGACTGAAATATAATGCAGTATTGTTATTTACCGTGTTTGTGTATTCGTTTTAAAAATCAGTCTGTAAATATTGTTGTAGGTTCTAGTATTAATAATTAAACTAGATATTAGTTTATGTTGTTGAGGGGCCCGTGGCTAAATAATAACAGCCGCACAGGTCGATCGATCAGGTTAAGCTACGCTTGCCGCGGTTGGTCTGTGGATGGGTGACCATCTTTACATACCGAGACCGCTCCGTGCCTCGGAAAGCACGTTAAGCCGTTGGTCCCGGCTGTCATTTGTGGATCTTTGACAGCCGTTACGGGTAGTCAGAAGCCCGAAAGTCTGACAACCAGTCTTACCAAGGGGTATCGTATTACCCAGTAACTGGGTTGTGGAGGTCAGATAGGCAGTCACTCCATGTAAAATACTGGTATTCAGCTGCATCCGGTTAGACTGGAAGCCGACCCCAACATAGTTGGGAAAAGGCTAGGCAGATGATGATTAGTTTATGTTGTAGTAGGTATATTATATAGTGATAATTAAGATTAAATTATGGGGAATAAAAACAGAAGGAAGAAAAAATGTCCAGCATTGAACTGCGGGAGCTTAAAAAAAAAAAGTAAGTTTGATTATTATTTTTCTACGTATTTATGACTACTTACCTATTTGTAAAAGTCGACGGGACAGAACAATATTGTAGTTGTTTATGTAATTAGGTACCTACTTGCTTTCGTCACAGTACTAGCAGTAGCAGGTAGGTACAGACGCCAGCACATCAAGATATCAGAAACAGTCAAATTTTTCCAATCAACTTTGAACCTTATGCTTTAGCGTTAAAGTTGAAAATCTATTAAAGAAATTTGACAGATTGTAGTAGCTTAATGTGCTGGCGTACCATAAATTTACAATAAAATTAAGTATAGTAATATCAAAGTAAATATAAACTAGTTGATATTTTAGTTTTTAATATTTCAGTTTATAGACAAAACAGTAGCACAACTACAAAAAAGATAATTTTTGCTAATAAAACTTTTTATCTTTGCAGTTCATCGATATCAAGATCTAAACGCGTATTTTAAAAAAAAACCGGGCAAGAGCGAGTCGGACTCGCGTACCGAGGGTTCCGTAACATCCGGGTTTATGCATAAGGTTTATGTTTATGAAATTAAATGTTTTTTTATATTTTTATATTTGAGTTGATTGAATGAAAGGTAAATTGCGGTTTACGATTTATGACGTATTAAAAAAAAAACTACTTAGTAGATCTCGTCAAACCAATTTTCGGTGGAACTTAACATCATATATTTTTTTAGTTTTATCATTTTCTTATTTTAGAAGTTACAGGGGGGGGGGGACATTTTACCACTTTGGAAGTGTCTCTCGTGCAAACTATTCAGTTTAGAAAAAAATATATTAGAAACCTCAATATCATTTTTGAAGACCTATCCTACTCATACGTGTATCTATACACGTATGAGTTTGATGAAAAAAAAAAATTGAGTATCAGTTCTAAGTATGGGGATCCCCCAAAATTTATTGTTTTTTTTTCTATTTTTGTGTGAAAATCTTAATGCGGTTCACAGAATACATCTACTTACCAAGTTTAAACAGTTCTTATAGTTTCGGAAAAAAAGTGGCTATGACATACGGCAACGGAACCCTAAAAATGCACAGGCGAACAGTAACTACATAATCTACAACTCGATTTTTTAGTTAGAGAATGGGATTTAGAATGACGACCGACGCGACGGCAGTATTTGCTTCTCGCTCAGGCGCAATAGCTACTACTACGTGAGCGACAGACATGTACACACTATTATCTATACAGTATTGTGACTCGGCCCTCTTCTAGAAATAATTACAGACCTACAGGCGCGCGTAAACACGCAATAGGGCTGCCCGCCTACAGTATTTTAATTTCATCAACCTGCCAGCTTCTTTCTAGTTTTGTGATTGTATAGGTAAAATATTATATTTTTTATTTAAAAATATGAAATTCGTTGTGAATGAAATAGGAAGAGTTCAAAAACAATACATATTTTTGTTTTTTTTTATTAGTAGATTTAATTTTTTTTAAAACTTATTGACGAATTCAAGCAACCAAAAACAGCACAATACATATAGTCTATAATTGCTCTTTACCATATTATTAAGTAAGTACTTGTATTAATTATTTCAATGAATATTTGTCACAAATAGCACGCTTACTGCTTACAAAACGATCACACCGTCCGGCGTCCGTTCATCACTGCGGAGCATTCGAGACTGTTTGTTTACCGAGTGTAAACCGGACTCTAGGCGCGTAGGTATAACTCGCGTTCCGACCGTTTGTATGAAGATAGTATACTGTATAGATAATATTACCGTGCCTACTGTATCTATTCTATAAATTATAATAATAATGCAAGGTTGTTGATGTTGTTGATAGTAGAGTGTACGTAGATATTTGTTACCTCCTGATTTAACGACTGACTTACTACTCGACTTACCGATCGACTTACCGACTGACTTACCGACTTACTGACTGACTTCCTGCGGGAAATTGAATTACGCGGGTAAAACAGCGGGGCAAGTTCGTCTAAAATAATTTCGATGTTTCACATCTGCCAGGCCTCTCACGATGGCTCAATTTATAGATGATCTTTTTATTATAATATACATTACATAGGTATCTACCTAATTACCTTTAAAACTTAGTAATAGGATAAGCTTGCGAATGCGTCTATAGTAGGTTTTTTTTTTAGCATTGATCTATCTTTCAGACACTCTGAAGCAACGGAAAGCACCAGTGGAGATGGAGCTGGAGAACGTGATCCAAAAACTCAATCGCTTATGAGTCGCTGAAGACATACTAGAACGAGTCAACTCCGACCCAACATTCATGAAACGCATTGTTACTGGTGACGAGACGAGTTTGACATGCAAACTAGTCAACAAGCTTCGGAGTGGCGCCTTCCAACTGAACTGAAACCGAAAAAACCACGCCACGGCCAAAGTCGATCAAAAGTCAGTCATGTTGACTGTTTTCTTTGACTATCGCGGTATTGTACACTCGGAATTCATACCGGAAGGTCAAACGTTAAATAAAATATATTATTTGAGCGATATGCGGCTTTTGAGAGAGTAAATTCGAAAAAAAGGCCAGATTTGTGGAAAGAAAATTGTTGGATCTTGCACCACGATATTGCGCCTTCGCACAAGGCCATCACTGTGAACGAATTTTAGCGAACGAAGGAGAATTCGCGGCGTAAACTAAGCTCAATTCCGGAAAAAGCGTTTAAAAAATGTTTTTATGATTTGGTTATTCGTTGGTGTAAGTGTGTCGTTTCTGAAGGATCATACTTTGAAGGGGATAAAATAAATTTGGATGAATACCTAACTAACATTTTGTGTATTATTTGATCTCGGTACGTCTTTGACAGAGCAGTATTTTAGTATTTCTTATTTCTAATAAAGAATTTATTATCCTGTGCATTGTATTGTAATGAGTTTTTTCAGAATTTATTTAGTCCAAAGTATATAACTAATAATAAATAACTAGCTTATGCCCGCGACTTCGTACGCGTGGACTATAAATTAGTTATTAAACATACCCTATGTGATGGATGAAAACCAAAGCTACAGAATATCGAAACTTCCATCAAAATCCCTTCAGTAGTATATTATCAGACAAAAATTCGACAAAACGGATCATTCATAAGGGTAGTGCGGAAGCGATATAACAGTCATGAAAGAAAAGATTAGGTAGCAATTAAAAAACTGCGCACCGGACTGCGGACTCGCGCAACGAGGGTTCCGTACCATCATATGTTTTTAAATTTTCATCGACGAGGCCTATATTCATCAGAGAATTTTAACATTGTGCACTGCGGTGTATAATATTGCAGTTTTATGTCAGCGCCATCTCTTGACCGATAGTGAAACTAATATAACTTTTATTGATGATTTCTGAACAAGTGTGCTATTTAGAGACTTCGTTTTATTTTTCCTGTAATCTTTACATAAATAGAAGTTCACATAAAATAATTTCAAATTTTTCTGTTTGCAAACTTCGGAGATAAGGGCGGGAAAGGTTTTTTTTTGCATTTTACATCAAAAGTCGAAAACAATGCGGCCCAAAAAAAAGAATAAATGTTTGAGAATGTGCAAACTGTTTTCTTTCATATGATACCCCACGTGCTCTAGTAGCCCCACTTCGAATTCTTCAGACTTCCTTTCAGGCCCTGTTGCAAAAAACGTAGGTACATATATTTTTATTTCTTTCTTATTTGCAAAATAGTTGAGCAAACGTCATCTAAAACTATTCCAAATTTCAAGTTGATGCATTAGTAGTTCTTGACATGTCCAGCTGTGACAGACAGACAGACAGACTGAGTCTCACCATAAGGGTTCCGTTTTACCATTTTGGTACGGAACCCTAAAAAGAAAATTTTTGGTAGGTAATAAAATTAATTATGTTGCTATATTTATATTTCCCTAAAAACTAAACACCAGAAATATTTTAACATAAATTTTATACATAATATTAAAAAAATATAATATTTACAATCACAAAACTAGAAAGAAACTAAAGTAGGATGATGAAATTAAAATACTGTAGGCGAGCAGCCCTATATTTCAAGAATAGGGCCGAGTCACAATACTGTTAGATGAAATTACCGTGGCAGCAGCGGGGTCAGCGAGTTCATTCGAATTGCGCGCTCGCGGAACTTGCCACGCGCGGAGGGAGGTAACGCTAAATGCCTACTGCGCTCGAATATCCTGGCCTTAAGGAAGAATTGTATAAAGGCTATTGCCATGTGTAGGTAGTTCAATTAGATGCTGTTTGAGTAAATATCCAAGGTTTATTAATGTAGGTCAAGCGAAGGATGATAAATTTAGATCACTTTAAAGGCTTTAATCAAAGGTCTGGGAATTCCGAAATCTGGTAGTTCAGAAAACTGCTGCACGACGAAATTTTTGGGGTTAACTTATTTATTTTTGATACACTGAAGAAACTAATATTGATAAGCCAACACAGAACGAGCCTATTAAAGACGCTACTGATGCGTTTGAAAGATATTTGTCATTCTACCGAATTCAACCCACTTAGTAGGTTGTAGGTTAATGTCTTTTTGTCTTCCATGCAATTACAGAGGAGGAAAACGCTTACATTTGCACTTTTTGGCGATCAAATACAGATTAGACCTCTTGTGAACTGATTGCCTTCCAAACTTCCAATGATACAAGGCTCTTTTTCTATTCGCCATCTTCGATTCTCTTGTAGTACCTAACAGAGCTTTTATCTGTTAGCAACTGGGAAACTGTAGACTAGACAAATAAAGGAAGTTTTGCCACTAATAGGGAAGTTACAAATTCTTGACGTAAATCCACTCAGAAAAAAAACTTAGATGACCTCCCGATCTTATTTGCCAGTCTCCTTCTAACGGATAGAGGTATTTGATTAGTACTATTTGCTATTGTTCGTTCAAGCGAAAAGGTTCAACAAACCAATTTCAGACAAGGGGGTAACTTTGAGTCGGTTATGTATCAACACAATTTCGGCAAGGCCCACCGCACTGGAGCGGTTGTGGCCCAATGGTATCGGCGCCGATTTACGAGTTTGTAGGTCGTGGGTTCGAACCCGGGCTTTACTTTGTGTAAATTATTTCATTATCACTGCTCTCACAACGGTGAAGGAAACATTGCGAGGAAACCGGAATGTCCTAGAACCAAAACTTCGAAGTCATATGACATATATGTATACCAACCCGCACTAGGCTCCCGTGGTAGTTTATAGCCCACTCCTTTTCAAACAGAAAAGCAGCCTGTGCCCAGCAGTGTTAACATTATAGGCTTGATGATGATGGGGCTCCCTTTTCCGCACTTAGACTCCCATTCGGTCCGTTGTGCGTGGGGATTCTGGCTAGCAAAGCCAGCCTAGCTCCGCCGAAAAGCACAAAAGCTTCCTGGAAGATTCACAGGCTTCACGGAGCGACCTCATTGTTCCGAGGATTTCTGCACGTTGAGAAGCCACGGCGTCGTATTCCAGGATGACGTGGGCGGCTGATTCCTCGGCGTCAAGGCAGCCCCTGCAGAGGGGGCTGTCTGTGGCACCTATGTTAAAAAGATGTTTGTTAAGGGGGTTATGGCCCGTAATTTTCCCTATTATTACTCTAAGGTTATTTCTACTCAAACTGAGAAGTTTTTTGGTTAGCCGCGGGTGTATCATTGACTAAGGTTATTTCTACTCAAACTGAGAAGTTTTTTGGTTAGCCGCGGGTGTATCATTGATAAAGCCAGTTTTGACTGTCTACAGTCTGTTGCCCGTGACCATCTGTTGTTATGGAGTTCGGTCGATCTTTGGCGAATCCACGTACGAAATTGTGAGAAAGGCAGGGGGAGAAGTGGGCACGGGCCTAGCACCTTCATATCTGAGCCTCTCTTCGCAAGTTCGTCAGCATTATAGGCTTTATAGGCTTATTATGCCACCGCACTCGCACACATATTCCAAAAACAACACATTCGAATTACCTAATTATAGATGTATGCACTTTGGCCAGTAATTATATGAATAATTGCACATCGCAACCTTGTTCTGCCATTGTTAAATATGTACGCAAATAACTGACACGCTAAATATTTTATTCACGTCGATGTTAAGCTGAGTGCAATGACTGTTGCATTACGGTTAGAACCTCAGAACATATACATGACATATGTGGGTAGCGAAAGAATACTGATCCGATGGCGCATGCGTGACGAGAAAGCGGATTTTGTAAGGATCCTTGTTTCTTTGTTGTTGGCCTGTCAATCGGGACTAGGGAATGCAGAACCGGTTCTGTTTTAAAGAACCGGGATTTTCGGGACCTTCTGGCTAAGGAACCGGGATTCCCGGTACTTTCGATACTTTAAGTAAGCCTTTAAAAGATGAAGAGTTGAAACGGAGAAAGTAAAAGAAAGACGAAATGACAGGGCAAAATAAAAACATTTAAATCAAATCAAATAAAACGTTTTATTTCTTGTTTTATTGGTAACTACACATATTCTACGAGCAACACCTTTATTAACATTAAAACATTTTTGTACCTAATCCTAGATAATATTTATCAAAAAAAATTATTAAACATCTTCTCCAAACAAATGATTTAAATCAACATGACTCCTATTGCAATTCTGCATAACCAAATTAAATTAAAGCGTAGCATTAATCAGTCTCAATATTATTGATTAGATAATCTTAACCGACATTTTTTAAATTGTTATATATTAACATAATTCATCATCATCATTTCAGCCGAAAGATGTCCACTGCTAGACATAGGCCTCCACTTCGACCGGTTCTGTGCTTCTCGCATCCATCGGGTTCCTGCGGCCTTCACAATGTCGTCGGAACACCTTGTGGGAGGCCTTCCAACGCTACGTCTTCCGGTACGCGGTCGCCACTCCAGAACATTTCGGCCCCATCGGCCATCTGTTCTGCGTGCAATGTGCCCTGCTCACTGCTACTTAAGTTTGGCAATTCTTCGGGCTATGTCGGTTGCCTTGGTCCTCCTGCGGATCTCCTCATTCCTGATTCGATCACGCAGGGAAACTCCATAGCTCTCTCCATTGCCCTTTGGGTGACTTTCAGCCTTCTTATAAGGCCCATTGTGAGTGACCACGTTTCAGTGCCATAAGTCATCACTGGCAACACGCACTGGTCAAAGACTTTCGTCTTGAGACACTGAGGTATGTGGGACGAGAAGATATTGCGTAGCTTCCCGAACGCTGCCCAGCCGAGTCGGATTCGACGATCGACCTCTTTTTCGAAGTTAGACCTACCTAACTGGACAGTTTGTCCTAGGTAGACATACTCGTCTACGACTTCGAGTGTAGTGTCTCCGATCTTTATGAGAGTTGGTGTTACATGGGCATTTGACATGACCTTCGTTTTGTCCATGTTCATTTTAAGACCCACTCTTTCGGAGGCTCTAATGAGGTCATCGAGCATTGTACTGAGGTCCTCCATAGTCTCAGCGTTGAAGAGACTGCAGCACAGCCCATGTCTCAATCGAATCAAAGGCTTTCTCGTAGTCCACAAACGCTAAGCACAGAGAGGCAGGTTATATTATTCGGTCTTCTGTATAACCTGTCGCAGCGTATGTATGTGATCTACGGTGCTAAAGCCTTTACGGAATCCGGCTTGTTCGGGAGGCGTCAAACCTGCGCGCGAGACTGTTCGTGATGACTCTCGAAAACAGCTTGTAGACATGGCTCAGAAGTGACATGGGCCTATAATTCTTAAGAAGGGCATTGTCGTCCTTCTTAAAGAAAAGTATCACCACACCTCTGTTCCATGCCTGCGGTGTTTTGCCCTCGAGTATGATGACGGAATCAAACAGCTTCTGAAGGGCCTTAAGAACGTGTTTTCCGCCGGCCTTCAGGAGCTCGGCCGTAATTCCGTCATTCCGTCATCACCCGCGCGCCTTGTTATTTTTGAGCTGCTTCAGAGCCATCCTAATTTCGTAAAGGCTGACGTCCGGGATGTCTTCGGTATAGTGTCGGGTCAATCTAGCTCTTGAGTCGTTTGCCAGATTCATAACGGGGTTCCTTGTTGACGTGTATAACTGTCCATAGAACCTCTCGATCTCTCTCAACAGCTCAGGTTTGGCGGATACGATCCTGCCATCATCGGTCTTTAGTTTCGTAAGCTGGCTCTGCCCAAAGGAAGCAGTCTTGTTTGCGTCTTTTTTGCGAAGCACTGTCCACCAAAATCACAAACACAACGCAAAGCACAACATTCCGAAGACGCGATGGCCGCCACCAGCCCCTCCCGCACCCTCGTGCAGCATGCTCTTGTAGCATGCATGCTTCTTGTGCATGCTAGGTAGCAAGTGTGTTCCGCTTTAAGCGGTCGGGCTTTATGCTATAAAATTAGAAATATTCGAAACGCGAAGTATCTTTTCCCGAAAGTACCGAAAGAACCGGGATTTGGTTTAAAAAATCCCGGTTCCAGAAACGACGCAAATTTCCGGGATTTCCCGGTACTTTCGGTTCCGGGATTTCCCGGGACTATTCACTAATCGGGACGCGAGGAGACGCACGCAGGCTTCAATGACAGCTCCTGCCATTTATTCCGGCCAGAATTAAGTTACTAAATCCTTTCGATGTTGATGTTACTGCTGCAGTGTGACCTGATACTCTGATACCGTCTCCTTGCCATGAGAACCATTGCGAATGCCGAACAAGGGAAGTCAAGGGTCCGAAATGTGGGTGTGGTAGTGTATTGGCCGTTTATAAGAGTCGGCTTATATAAGTAGTCTGAGGAAGTCCTGGACCAGCTCATATTTACCTAAGCTTGTCTTTTATTTTGTTCTCTATATTTATTACTTATCAGGTACAATATGAACAATTTACCTATATGAATTAAATATTTAGAGAATGTAATTTTATTTATTTATACTGCGATTTTAATTACATTTACCGCTCATTGTATTGTTGGATATGTCGTATACTTCATGTGCATACTTAAAATGAGACACAAGCACCTATTTAGTGTTTAGCGTAGTCTAGGAATATGACGTCTGTCTTACTTAAGACGTGGTCGCGACACATATTGGCCTAGGAACTGCTCTATCTTTTAAGTTCAGAGTATTAGTACTGTAGTGTTAGTAATTAACTCTGTAACAATAAACTGTTTCGAAGTTAAAGGAGTTATTTCTCTTGTTTACCCGTGTGACCCGTGTCCCAATTCTGCGCTCACGATAGGATTTGACAAGTGTTTTTTATGCCTTAAGTGGCACACACAACATCGATCTTACGATTATAATATTTTACTGAATAAGTACCTATATGTTTTTGGATGAACACGAAAATAGTGGTTATTGCCAAAAACCTTATTTGGTATAACAAATCCATTGAGCTTTCCTTGTAAAAGTTTTTGTCTAGACTGCAAATAAAGTAATTCAGTATTCGCATTCACCCAAACACACCATATCAAAAATAAATAATCTATATTATGTTATGCTCTAATTATTGTTGAATGTTTCCTTAACACCATATTGTACAGATATCACAGACAGGCTGATAGCGATGGGCTTTCCCGCCGAGAAGTTAGAAGGAGTATACAGGAATCACATAGACGAAGTGTACAGGTTTCTAGAGAAGATGCACAAGGACCACTATAAGATATACAACCTGTGCTCGGAGAGGTCTTATGATTCGAGCAAATTCCACGAAAGGGTGAGTACAAGCTTTTTTTTTTGCTTTATATTTAACAGCCGCGTGTATCCAAAGGTTATTAGAAATCTTAACGCAAAACTCTTCGGATTTCCGTATTGTCATCCACCTTGGTGTCTTTGGTCCTTATGAGGATGACGCCTTTAATGTAACCGCAGACCTATATAACTCCTATCAAAGTTTCTATTCATATAAAACGGAGTTTGTCCGTTTAGATTTCCGTAATTACCAAGGAGTATTTCCCTAACTGGAATTCAAATTATAATTTAAGCCCTTTATCAAATTTCTGAATTTAGGTTGAATGATAATTATTACACATCAGACCGTATTCAAAACGTCCAGATTTCGCCACGAGAGCTTCTAAACAATCTGGATTTGATTGAGTGCTTAAAATAAATCGAGATTAAATTCTGCATATTTGTTACTGGCATGAAGGGCGTTACAGGAAGGATTTCCTGAATACTGAAGTCAACGTCACCGTCATTAGATAATCGGAGGTTTTACCCGCACAATGACTCAAGGAATCATTGACTTGATTCGTCATTCGACCTCCTTTCCTTATTCATTCCGGCTCCTAATGTCGGAATTTATGTATAAGGTAGGGTTCAGTAATTGGAGTACACTCTTACATACAATTACGTAAATCTTGGAGTGATTGGAGACGTTTACACGTAAATTATTGTTTGTAATGTTGCGTTACTGTATTGTTAAAAATTAATGACATTCTGCCAGCGAGGATCCTGAACTCCTTGTACGTTCTTGCTTTGTTGTGATGACGCTGTAGTGTCGTGAATTGGGATTAGAAAATTTGATTACGAAAACGTTACTATATTTGTTTTCTGGAAAGAAAGATCGTATATTTAAAGGCTTCCTTCTGCCTATTTGGAAGACGTGGCAGACTTAACTACCAATGTCCCATATGTCTAAATATCGAACTTTGTCATCCATCACCCTACAAATTCAAATCAGTTAATATCTGAGCAATTATTTTTAATGACTACACTACACATTACAATTTCGTTTTGATAACAAACCTTAAGGTGAAACAATGTCAATGCCTTGGTAAATATTTAAATTGAACCTTTTCATTATTTTATTACCCTTTTTGGGTTAACGACTAAAATCTCCCCTAATTTTAATTAAGTTATTTTACGAAGTTTTTTGTGAATTTCCTTTCAATCTCTCGAGGATATAATAGGAAGATATTGCATTAACCTTTTAGCAACGATCTTTCAAGCTATTTATTTTTCTGCATAAAAACAGCTGAATTGTGACTCAGCTTATAAACTTGGATTGATAAATCTCTTAACCCGTTGTAGCCAGTACAAAATATGACTAAAAACATTGCACTTAAAATGTGTGGTTTCGTATGGCAGTAGTAGTAATACTGTGACGGATTCCTATTGGAAGAAATCAAATGGCCAGTGTTCGCACTATATCTAGGTTATCATTACCGCCAAGCGACTGTTATTTCTGTTTTATACCCTTTATGCACGGAAGCTGACTGTATTGTATTATAGTCGAGCATATTTTACATACCTTGATGCCTAGATTTCTTTGACGTGGCAACAGTCAGAACTATGAACAGAATTGGAAATGCTTATGCACGGATGACTCTATTATTTTTCGGTCTAACAGTTTCGTTAAATAAGAATTGGCATTCGCTAAAATGTTTTAATTCTACAGAGCTTGAGCTCATAATTAGACCATAATGTGTGTCATCTGTTTAATTTAGCTAAAAGTCATGTTAAGGTCATACATAGCACACGTATCAAACCGGAAAGGGATCGGCACGGTATCAACTCGAGCCGTTCAGTATTCTTTATATGAAACTCCCTACTGCAACGCACACTAATCGGAATCGTAACGTAATCGCCTCGCCTCGGGACACGCTCACGAACTGCGGTGTGGTGCGTTACGGCTCGTCGTCCCCGCGCTTACGTCTCTCCATACGCGAGCTTACGTCTCTTCGTCCACCTTTGCCCCTCTTAGCCCTCCGGCCTGCCTGCTGCACCATCAACCAGCAGCGGTCGGCGAGCTGTAAGCGCGGCGTCGCCTAGCCGTAGCCGAGTCGACGTATCGGAGCTTCTGATCCGCTTTGGTTACGTGCTTAGGTTGACGCCTGTTTGACGGCGAGGCGAAAGGCGATACGGAGCCGATCCCTTTCCGATTTGATACGTGTGCTATGACCTTTAATCATATTTTTTGTTTTCATGCTCTCAACGATAGTTTTTATAAACTCGCAAAACTTTTCTACATCGACCGCGTGTCCATTGTGCTCAAGGTTAAATTGTAACAAGTTGAATGCAATATTGTTGCACAAATCCCTATCATTGCCTAATGGTCCCCCTGCTCCATAGTAACCGTTCCCTCTTCGTTAACCCTCGCGCTCTAACAAAGGACTAACAGCTTGCTGATCAAAAGGCCAATGCACACATGAATTTGATTGTAAATTGCACTATACCTTTGATATTTCTTAATATTTTTTTTAAGATAAGCTCATTAACCGCATTGGGTTATATCCTCTAATGGTATATGTAAGTAGATAAATAAAATAAAAAGTAATTTAAAAAATAAAAAACCCGACTGCGGTTAAAAACCTAAGTTAAAAACTAAAAAGTTAAAAACAAGCCCATTTTAAATTAAATAAAAGTTGGAAGCAGGCGGGACCCATTTGAATTTGAAAATACATATAATATTATTTTGGTTTTTATTTTTTAAATTACTTTTTTTATTTCCAGCTTTTTAGTTTACAAATGTGAAAGATTTCGCAAACGATTTACTTCTTGGTACGTGTTTTTTACGATTTGTCACTTCGAATTACTTTTAACCATAATAAGTTATATATATTTTTGTAATCACCTTTTAAAACCCTTTACTTTGATACCCCACTCAATAGGTTTTGAGATATTTTTTTAAACATAATATTTCGCCAAAAATCGGCTATTTTCATTTTTTTTTCAATTTTGCTATACCCAGTGTCACTCTCACAATTAAGACGAATCTAACGGCACCTCTCAAGCTGAAATCGATCAAGCCGTTTAGGCTACAGAGCGTGCCAAAGAAATATACATACATACATACACTCGAAAAACATAACCCTCCTTCTGACGCAGTCGGGTAAAAACATGAACCGATTTGAGATAGATATACTCGTAAATTCGTAATGCTGTACTGAGAGTTTGAGAGATGCACCAAACGCTTTTTTATTGGCAAACGAACATTCGTTTGCAGCATTGTTTGCATATGCACATACATATGCAAACAATGCTGCACACCAAAGTTAACAGATTTATGAAGATTTCTTACTGTTTATAAACGGACATCACGCTAATGTTAGTTATTGTGGTGTAACAGAAATGCACTATACATATAATAGCTACTTAGCATGATGATGGCGGTTCACAACTCGATAATATTGGGCCACGTAAAGTTACCTGTCCATCTCTAATGAATGCTTCATCAAAAATGTTATTTCTCTTCGTTTCCACGATTAGAGTATTAGAGTATTCATTAAATCTATGATTATGATTAAAGATGACATTTCAATATTGTGCCGTGTTATTTCCCAGAAAATGTTCAATTGGGTGCATTTGTCTCAACGTTGTCAAGATAACGTCTATTCGATTGCCTTTTGGTGTCGTACCTACGACGCTGTGCAAACATTTCAAGTACAGCCAACACCCAATGTCACCACTCACCAGTGAGGGGTTAACTCTTACATAATTGTTGGCCGAGGCGTTATCTGCTGCAAGCTGTGACAACACAAATATGATTATGAATAGGTGGCGTGTTCGAAGTCACGCCTGTGACTCACGGCTTGCGTACGTGTGCTCTCACACGAATCATACATCAACTTCTCTCAAAATCTTTCGTTTGATTTCACCCACCGTATTGCCAAAAAATAAAGCTGATAATCCTTTAAAATAATCAGATACTTGCACTCTGATGTCAGTACAACAATTTATAAATGCCAACAGCAGTGTTATTTTTTCAAATTAATTTTTACATATTGTCACCAAATCATTTAACACTTGTATCAGCTGTTTTAATACAATATCGTTTTCCTCAAATACTGCAGTGGTTTTCAGAAGAAAATGTAATACTAACAATTTGCCGAAGATTAGGTTATGAATTGTTTAATATGGCGCAATAGGGCGCAGTTATAGAGGGTGTATTGTAATGAAATAAGGTCGTGTTTGATACATTTTGGCTCAAAATTAATTTAGGCACGTTGGAACCGTGGAGCCTGTTTTCTCTCACCACGAAACCACGACACATGAAGCAGGCAATTTGAACGTCTTGTTACCTAAATTAAATTACCTATCTACTTACTAAAAGTGTGAGCGAACGTTATTCGACAATAATGTTACATCATCATCTGCCTAGCCTTTTTCCAAGTATTTTTGGGGTCGGAGTCTAACCGAAAGCAGCTGAATACCAGTATTTTGCGTGGAGCGACTGCCTATCTGACTTCCACAACCCAGTTACCGGGTAATATGGTACCCCTTGGTAGGACTGTTTCAGACTTTCGAGCTTCTGACAACCCGTAACGACTGTAGCAACAGCTTAACGTGGTTTCCGACACACGGAGGGGTCTCGGTATGTAATTATGGTCACCCATCGACGGGCTTACCACGGCAAGTGAAGCTTTACCTGATCGATTGGCCCGTGCAGCCACAAGCCCCTCGACGATAATTTAACAAAGGACACGAAAACATTTTCATGTTTGCCGCAACTAAACATATTTTCTTTCTTTCTAATACAAACGTATACTGCTCTATGTATAAAGAAAGGTAGGAAAGGAAATTATTTTTCTAAATAGAATTGTCAATATTTTCCAAATGAATTCTGGGAAACCGAGAAGAATTAACGGGAAAGACAAAAGGTTGGTTTTTGATGGTGGCTGGTAAAAAGTGACTAGACATTGGCGATGTATTCTGCCAATTTCTAGTGTGGGAGTGGCACGAGGGTACAGAAATAAACTTTTCGTTATAGTAATTAAATTTCACCTAATTATCGAAATATCAACGGCGTTTTTAGTGCATTTTTATAGCTTGTATGCCTTGGATGCTTGCTATTCTCGAAACTATCTGTTGTACACGTGTAAGCTATCCAATAAATAAGAATTGGCAAGCCAAGAATTATGTAAAGAATCTTTGTTCTACATCAAGCTGGTATGAAAAAAAAACAGACTTCAAAAAAACTCTGCAACAGCGCTTCTGCTTTTTTACCATATACTCGTCGTCCCACCACCTGGCAACAGACTGTGCGAGGTGATTTCAAATCTAACCATAGTATACATTAAAGGAAGCGGCCCTCAAATGACATAGGAACACATAGTACAATAATCCTAAGGTCTTTCACAGCTGACTGCTAAGTTTCTCGTTCCGGTGACCTCCAGAAACACCTGTGCATAACTCCTAGCCGGTTCTAAAGGCTACTTTGTCGTCAAACGGCACAGTACTAGTCAATATTCAATATTGTCTGACGTCGTACTGAGGCAATAGTTACTGGTTATTCTGTAGATTTATGTACCGACTTGAGATTCTTGGTAAATGTGTCAGTAGCTTGATGTTTAGGAATTTGGTTATATCGTAAAGCTATAATAGACTAGGCTAGAACACATGATTGAGGCCTTAGCAACAGTAGCATTTTTCTAAACGCAATTTTGGTCCTTGTGCCATCAGCAAAAGGTCTTAAAACTCTGTAAAACACAATTGAAACTTTCTGTTAGCTCTGCATGTAGCAGCTACGCTACGTCTATGTTCTTCACAGTTTATTCTCTTTGTTTTTATTTATTTAATTCGCGCGCGTTTTACGAGTACTTTATTGGAACCCTCTGTGGGTACCAATCATTTAAACAAACAAGATTAAACAATAAACGGAATCATCCATAAAGTTGATTTTATTTCGACGTTTATCAACGTCTTCTATTCCGCCTTAGGGCTCCCGCAGACAGGCGAGAACGCGACTCTAATAGAACAATTTCCTTGAAGTTTTCATAGAAATTGTTCTACTAGAGTCGCGTCACGCCTGTCTGCGGGAGCATTTACAAATGCTAGGGTACCTTAATGCACAGGCATTTGGCAGCTATACGGGTCACAGTGACGTCATCTAACCAGCACACGCATTTTATGTATACAGTCTAAAAATGTCACAGACAGTGTTAACGTGCTAGTAAGTTCAATACGTTATTTATTATAGAACAATGTGTGCCAGCCATAGAAGTGTTAAATTGCAAGATGCGTCATTCGCGTGTATTTGCGTTAGTTGCGTCAAGTTTTAGGTAGTTTATGTCTTAGGTAATATTGTGTGTATTACCAATTTGTTGTGGTAAATGGGTCACCCATATTTCGTCTCGTCTGTAATAATTAATTTTCTTTTGTGTGTTACTTAGTGACATTTTGTAATTAATAATATATTATTTAGCCTTTACTGAATCGATGTCTGATCTGTGACTAAGATTATTCTTCTTTTACATTATACATATCATGCTAATATTTATAACTCGTGTAACTTCGGGTTGAGGAACTTTGTAGCATTAGCCTTTACTCTGATTGCCTGTCAAATATCCTGGATTGAATTATCGTCTAGATCGTTCATCGATAAGTTGTGATTGTTATTCAAATCCGATTTGCCCTCTTATACAAGCTATTCCCTATTTATGAATCCAATTTGTAATTGTAATTTTCGTTGTCAAATCTATCTTCTCTCGATATCCAAAATCCGTATAACTTATAGAATCGGCAGCATTACGTCAAAACCTGGCGTGCAGTGACGCTGGACCTGCAATTAGACTCAATAAATACCGAGCTTAGAAATTGCTATTCTCAACTTCTCTATACATATAAATAGTTATCGTAAATGGCGACTACATTGCCATTGCAATAGCAGCCAAGTTTATAAGGAAATTCTCCGCGAAATGATTAAAAGCATTATTTTAATTGAGACCGTAATTAATCTGAAATACAACACTAATGAGGGGCGACGACCCCGCCCGGTGGTGGAAGATAACGAATAACTTTGTACCCCCGTACGCGATCTGATTACGGCACTCTCTTTAAATGTAAGAGGGTATCATTAAGTTGAAACGAAACGAATAAGACAAAGAAAGGTATTAATTATATTGTGGCAATTATTTATATAATATTGTCTATTTGCTGGTAGTTATTATCTATGCCAGCGAAGGTCAATCTGCGGCTTCCGCTTGTCTGTCCATTTCTACATGACAAGTCAAGCATAATTTGTCTAACTCTTAATTAGGATTATGAACCAAGAATTGCTGAAGTTGCATTGGTGATTAAGAGAGGAAACTCATCACCTGCCTAGTCCATACTCATCACCTGCCTAGTCTTTTCCCAACTATGTTGGGGTCGGCTTCCAGTCTAACAGGATGCAGCTGAATACCAGTATTTTACATGGAGCGACTGCCTCTCTGACCTCCACAACCCAGTTATTGGGTAATACGATACCCCTTGGTAAGACTGGTTATCAGACTTCCGGGCTTCTGACTACCCGTAACGACTGTTAAAGATCCACGAAAGACAGCCGGGACCAACAGCTTAACGTGCTTTCCGAGGCACGGAGGGGTCTCGGTAAGTAAAGACGGTCACCCATCCACAGACCAACTCGGCAAGCGTAGCTTAACCTGATTGATCGACCTGTGCGGATGTTATCATTTAACCACGGGCCCTTAATAAACTTAATATCCATACTAATATTATAAATGCGAAAGTATGTCTGTCTGTTACCTCTTCACGCTTAAACCGCTGAACCTATTTAGATGAAATTTGATGTAGAGATAGTTTGAGTCCCGGAAAGGACATAGGATAGTTTTTATCCCGATATTCCTACGGTATCGACACTAATGCGGGAGAAACCGCGGGCGCTGCTAGTTCTGTATAAATTTCGGTATGAAAGAATTCGCGAATCGTGTTCAGAGTTGGGTGAAATATTTTTGGGAACAGGAGAGATTGTCTCTCAAATCTGGGATTATTTTTGAGGTGCATGGTAATTTGTGTGACGTAAGAACTCTGGCCGCCTACGCTGTCGAAGTGTAACCAGGATATCTTTGTCATGGCTTGGAGGGATTCAAAATTAGCTTAGATCCACATTGTTGTCTATGACCCGCATGATAATCACCCATGGAAAAAGATTGAGGAACTCTGGCCAATGATGCAGTGATGATCTTTGATCCGGGATTAACTGTCATCGCTGATGGTTCTGATCATCTGTCATTAATATTTGGTCCTTATGTACGAATGCATTTAATATAATAACATGAAAAGTAAACATTATTTGGAAAACTGCAAAATGGAAAGGTCCTTTGGTACATCATCATCTGCCTAGCCTTTTCCCAACTGTGTTGGGGTCTGAATACCAGTATTTTACATGGAGCGACTATCTATCTGACCTCTACAACCCAGTTACTGGGTAATACGATACCCCTTGGTAAGACTGGTTGTCAGACTTTCGGGCTTCTGACTACCCGTAACGACTAAAAAAAAATGAAAAAATGACTGCTTATTATTATATTATTATAATAGATTAATATAATAATAATCAGTGTCCATAAATCACGATGTACATAGATTACAGGCCAAACTGTTTGTACCTGAAAGGGAACCAAGTGTATAATCTTGATTTATTGTACACTACATAATTAGGGCCATCCAACGATGGCGTCATTGACATTTTCCATGCTCCTGAAATTCCATAATTATATCGACGTCACAGTACGACGCGTGTATGATACTTAGAAAGTTTGAAAGTGTTTTGGCGAAACCGTCAAGTACGTAATTTGTACGTTCAGAGTTAGACGACAATAATTATGAAACTTCATGAGCCTATGGAATGTCAACGTCTTATTACTGGATGTCTTCGCTCGTGAAGCTCATTAGGAAAATGTACAAACGATTAAGGGTCAGGTCGTTCAGTAAATAATTAGTTCAGAACTTGGCTCAAATTATTACTCATCGTAATACGACCTTCATATGACACGTGGAGACAAACTAAGGAAAATGATCGCTCGCCTAAAATGAACGTGCAATAAAAATTAGTAACACTACCACCTCAAACGGAACATTCCATTAGTATATTACTTTTTATATTTGGACGATGCGATCATTATCGTGGCGCGTTGTGATTGTGTCAATCAAACAGATGAACGGTCGCGTAGGTAGAATACGTTTGAACTGTCTATCTAGATCGGTTGCTCTTTGAGTCAGGCGTGTGTCGCAGTGCTAGACTAGATGTCGCCACCGACGTCCTGACTACACCCGCTATCACTTGTTCACTGATAACGCGTATCACGGAATGGATCGCGCAGTTTCCACTAAAAACGTTCAATTTTCAAGGAAATAGAAATGTTTATTTATCGTATCGTAAAATCTATTCGTGTTTTTATCAGATTATGTTGTTTGAATTTTTTTTTTATTTGGATTTTATTTTGTTGCTATACGGGGAAAGGGTCTTTGTTTCTTTATGAGAACATGTAAAGTGTGAACGTTATTGTACTGTACATTGCATCTTTACATACGGTTTGCGTATTCAGTATCTGGGACGTAACATCAATAGGTAGGTTGAAGTTTATGACATGCCATCCATCGGTTTCCAACACCGAGTAATGACAAATCCATTGCCCATAAATGGTATGAGGAATTAAAATCTAGAGTATTTCAGTCCGTACCTACAATTAATTTAGTTTCCATTCAATACAACATGATTCACGTCACGATTACTCGGGTTTGACGCTACCACAGACACACACGCGCAGGCGCACAATAAATCCAAATAAGAATTTCAGGAAAATGTATTGTACTTACGTAAGTTTTATCTACCTATTGTGTTTATGGGAAGGTCCATAGGTAAATCTGACCAAAATATGAATTAGACAAGTGTCATTGAATGCTTTTGCGAATCCCGCTCCCCCGGCCATAGGCGAAGGTGGAACACCACGGTGGGTTTAGTCGGTAAGAGTCCGGCATGCTTCTCTGTAACCCCCACGATGGAGGAAGTCCAAGAGGATATCCACGGCGCATAAAAAAAAGTGTCATAGTTTCAGTGTGGTTTTCAGTCACCACGATATTACGTACCTACCTATTGGCTAGTATATAATTATTATTATCTTATATCGGCCTGATAAGAAATCGCATCGGAGCATTGACATTTTAGTGTCGACATATTGATAAAAAAAATTACAAAAAAAAAACAACCGACTACAAAAAAACACTACAAAGTGAAAAATAATTTTATTTCGGAAGTCGGTGTCAAAAAATTAAAATGCATAACCAACGAAACCAACTTTCGAAATTAAAGTTATTTTTCACTTTGTAGTTTTTTTGTGTTATTTTTTTTTTGGAAAAAGATTTATTTTTCACTTTTTAGTTGTACACATCCCACACAAATTCAATGAACACTACTTGCTATGTAAATATCTGTTAAAACAACATCAATGTAAACTAAGTGGAAAAAATCGTATTATTAAAGCTAACTCAAAAACTACCCGAGCAAAGTTAATCAAATTTATATGGGATCACCCCTGAGGACCATACCTGATCCATTAAAAACAATACATAGAAATACAATTGCAGCCAAGCGGTGCCAAACTAAGGTGCATTGAAGAATTTAAGACACCAACTAGAAGAATGCTCAAAATTCGCATAAAAATGCCGGAAATGCAGTATATAATGCATATGACTTCGTACATAAGAATAAGTACCAAATGTATTATATACTAAAACCTTCTTGAAAGTAGGTATATGTAGATCACGTTAATGAAAGAAACATCAAAATTGGTTCATTGATCTTTGAGACATAGGTACGGGTACATACATACATACGGGTCGAATACAGAGCCTCCTTTTTTAAAGTCGGTTAAAATTAAAGAATATGAATAGCTCATTTCACGGATGGGATGTAGTATCGATTTCCACGTGAAAGTTTAGGGTAATGTAATAAATAGTATCTGATGTGTACCCCCCGTACACATCAGATACTATTTATTACATTATCCAAAATATATAATATACCCCTGCAGAAAAAGGAATCGTTATTTTTTACTGAGGTCCTGACATTTAATATTATCCATGTCATGCTCCTAAGTCAGGGGTTTAACTGTCCGAGCGATGAGTGATCCGGGATATGATTTAATAAATAAATTGACACTTGATTGACATTATATGTCACTCAATAGACAAGTAATATCATATCGATCGATACAAAGTACAGTCAGCTATGAAACACTGGAACAGCTCAAATAAAGATTAACTTAAAATATTTTAATGAAGCTTAGAACGATCGCCATATGTGTTCGTGTAATTCGTCTTAGCCTTGTCCACCTGTCAATTTTTAGTTTCTTATTTTAACTGACAAGTCTGATCCTGGATGCTAATATCTAGACATGTAATCGCTATAATTACAACATGATACCTACTACCTACAGTCTGCGTATGCTTCACTCATTAATGCTGTAATGACTTTTAGATAAATGTCTTTGTGATTTTTTGTGCTACCCAGTCATAATTGATACTCTGTACAATTTCAGTGATATTGTTACGAGCTTCGGGTTCGTGACAATAAAAACTGCCGATTTAATAACCAAAAAAATGACACTTTAATAATCAACACTAATTACAACTCAAACACACTAATTACAAAACACAATTGCACTACTGATCGCCTTAAGTCGCACTTGAATATCGCTTCGATGCTTTCACTTCGATCGCTTTATCCAAACTGTGTCGGTCGTGGCGCGTCTCGGCCTTATATAGCGCCAAAGAGAGTTCTAGAACCTTCCATTGTAGAAACATCTAGAATGTTCGAGTACATACAGGCCCCGATCGGCCAGATGTCGATAGTTCGGGAAAATTCTAGAAAGTTCTCGCATCGAACTTTCTAGAAGGGTCTTCACTACTAGTTCCGCTACTCGATACTAGATGGCGCTAGTGGTAACTACTGTCACCATGTACCAGGCATTAATTGTGGCGCGCAACAATATTATAAAGGTATCTCGGCTGCAATTCAAGTTTTTTGTAGCAGGTCGTTGTAATTCAACTGACGTTTTACAACTCAATGGTCGATGTCTCGGCAAGATAGAGCTGCAATTTGCTTAATGATGCCCCATTTAGGAGTGTTTTGTGTATTGTTATCCTATAAATTGTGGCGTGTTTCTGTAAAATTACTTAGGTTTAATTTTTTATTAAAATAATATGTTTTTTTTTAATATTTCCAAAAATACACGTTGTCTTTTTGACTTGTTAGACTGTGTCACTGTCACTTTAGACCTGGATCGAAAGAGCTGGAAGTCATGGGGACAGGCCTTTGTCCAGCAGTGGGATGATGCAGCTAACAGTGTACTGTAAGGAACGGGCGCCTTGAAAGGAGTATGTTCTTAAGGGGATTAAAGGACCTAAACGCAAAAAACCCAAGTTTTAGAAGCAATAAAAGTCGACCGATCCGTATCCGTCCGTCAGTTTGTTAGGGTTCCGTACCAAAATGGTAAAACGGAACCCTTATGGTGAGACGTCTGTCTGTCTGTCAGAGCTGGATATCTCAAGAACTACTAATGTTATCAACTTGAAATTTGGAACAGTTTTAGATGACGTTTGCCCAACTATTTTGCAAATAAGAAAGAAATATTTTTTTTTTGCTACAGGGACTGAAAAGGAGGTCTGAAAATTTCGAAGTGGGGCTACTAGGCATGTGGGGTATTATATGAAAGAGCGCAGTTTGCTCATTCTCAGACACTTTTCCTTTTTTTTAAAATAAAAACCATACTATATACACACAATCATTCTGATTTTTTTGTCAGATTATTCTACAAGCAACATACTAGATTATTCTACAAGCAACATACTAAAACACTAGTGTTTTGATTTTTTAGTTCAAACAATAGATTTTTTATAATTAAACAATTGCTTCATATTTTGCAATAAATTACCAGGGTTGTGTCATCGCGCTTCTCTTTCTTTTCTTTGAAGTCCGACAGTGACCGCGCTTCATAAGTCATGTAAGTCCCTTAACCACGACAGAGAAAATTCTATGCTCCATTTGTGTTCTCCGCTTATTTTTATCAGTATTCTTTATATTCTATCGTAACGTTTTAATATTTATTTATAAGCGGAAAATATTAGATATTGCCTGTGTGGTATCGAAAAATTATGAAGCTATACTTTCTTTTTTTAATCTTTTCATATTTAACATTTATTATGACTTTTATTAAAGCCATATTTTACTACGCTTATCTTGACGTTAGTGACTGGTGAGCGTGAGCCTAGTTGTGTGTAGTTGTTAAATATAAATTGGATTTCAGTATAATAAATTACATGCGTCCAAACCAATATAAAAAAAACTGGCCAAGTGCGAGTCGGAGTCGCACATGAAGGGTTACCAAGGCAAAAACGCCGAAAAAACACGTTTGTTGTATGGACGCCCCCCTTAAATATTTTTATTTTAATCTGTTTTTATTATTTGTTGTTATAGCGGCAACAGAAATACATCATCTGTGAAAGTTTCAACTGTCTAGCTATCACGGTTCGTGAGATACAGCCTGGTGACAGACGGACAGTGGAATCTTAGTAATAGGGTCCCGTTTTTACCCTTTGGGTACGGAACCCTAAAAAAATGCTTGTATTTAATTAATTTATTAAAATAAATAGGTACTCCGTGGAAATAGGAGTAACATAAACATAATATATTTAACGTAATATAATTGTATAATATTTTACAAATTTACGTTATTTTCATTTTTTATTTGGACAGAATTGCCCAGCCATTGATTTCGTGCTAAGAATAAAATTATCATAATTTATATGTAATATAATATGACACTGTAATTTTGCATCTTTATAGTTCCGATAACGCGATACGCCGATGTTATAACGATTATTAAATGCAGAATTAGTCTAGTTCACAATTTCTGTGAGTGGAATAAAAAATAATATACATTTTATAATGTGCCATAATAACGGTAAAAAAATTAATAAGCTATTGGGTTAAAAAAGATTTTTATTCTGATTTATCGTCAAAGCTTTCTTTAGATATTCTATTTTGATTTCACTCGAAATAACGCTGTTGCTAACGGCAAAAGAGTAGGTGACTAGTTCAGTTGTATGCATACAAGAGTAGCTGCCAGCAAATAGTACAAGAACTTTATAGGCTACTTAAGGACTTAGCTCATCGACTTAATGACTACACAAGGGCTAAGCACACTGAAACTATGTGCGAAGGCGTGGTCTTATCGCACGGTACACTTAGAACATAGTTCGAAAACGTCTAAGTACAGACGCATGTAATCAAGCTACTCTAACAAATTATAATAAGTACTTAATTTATTATCATAATTTATTTACAAAGCACTAAATCCATTAAAATAATATAGGTAATTATCTACGTCATTTTAAGTATCTTATGTAACACATCCAAATTTCACTGATAATGTTACCGATAATAATCTCTTTGGGCTCACTTAACTCTTAATAATTTATATCAAACTCTAAACATGTCCTATCTTCACGGCACTAATATCAGTGGGTGTGGCTGTGCAATCAGTATGATTGTGATACTTAAGTATTTCCTTAGTGTAATATAAGCAAGGACGTCGCAGCGAACGGGTTATGGTGATTTCAATGTTGCCAGGATCTTTCGATATTAAATTTAATAAAGAAATGAGACTGCTTGTCTCAGCTACCTTATAATACTTCGAACATGGAATTGGTTACTTTTAAGGCGAAAGCGCCAGGGTAGCCCGCGAAATTCAATCTTTTTTTTTTTACGTTTTTTTGCAATTTGCTGGTCAGTATTAAGTTGTACGTTGATTAAAATGTGATTCGCGGCCGTAACAAATATGTATTTACAGAATTATAATGATTAAAGTCATCAACACAACTCTCTAAGACCAAGTAATCCCCAAGAATGACTATTTCATGAAATCTTGACATTTGGGGATTATACTAACTTAACAAGTTGTATTACTGATTGTAATGATTATAATTCTGTAAATACATATTGGTTACGACCGCGAATCATATTTTAATCAACGTACAACTTAATACTGACCAGCAAATTGCAAAAAACGTAAGAAAATTTAAATTTCGCGGGATACCTTAGCGCTTCCCCTTAAGTATCGTCCACACACCTAGGTAGGCAGGGCTCATTTGTATCGCAAGTAAGTAGGTATGCCGTCATAGTTTTCGACTCAAGGCTTCGTATTGCTTATTCTAGTTGCTGATAACTTGTGCCTAGATACAGTTATCGGGACTTGCGCTGTGGTGTATATTCTGAATAAAATGTTCGCGAGTCCTAGCTCCTGAAAGCTGGTTGATGGAGAGGACTAAACACCAAGTTGAACAGAAAGGAATATAGGTTCACAGCTATATTCTTAGTAGTTAGTAGTCAGCCTGAAAATAAGCTAGACCAGACTTAGCTAAACTCCTTCGGAATGTGAATTCAGAATTCACATTCCGAAGGAGTTTAGCTAAGTTTAGTCTAGCTTATTTTCATGCAGACTCAAAATAGAATATGATATAGCAGGATAATATTACTTGTCTGCCAAATATGGGTCATCAATTTCACACATCCACTCACACTTTCAGAGTAGCATAAAAATGGAATAAACTAATATGTATTGTATAATATTGGCAAAATATCGCGTGCAACACTTATCTGACGTCATGGGCGACCCATTTTCCTTGATACATTTATCAATTGTCAGTATTTCCATAATGATTTAGGTATGGAAGGAAAACATAGAACGTAGTTACTTATCTAATCATGTCAGCGTCATGTTAGGTGGTCCTGACGCTGCTGTTTCGAACGATTATTGCCAAAATAGGGGTTGTAATACATATAGTAGGTTTAATACCCAAAATGAATATTAATTATGTAGGTTTTGGGAGTAACCTTACACTACACAATACTATACTACACAAACACATAGGTATGTGTGTGCCTTTGATAATCCTCACGATCTATTAATTACAGCCGCAGTGATATCTGTTAATTGTTTTCTAATCCTACTTTTCAATGACATAGCATTATTTTATGACGAGATTATCAGAGCCAGAGGCAATCCAAATCGCATGGTCTTAACGTCTGATGATTTTGAAATAAATATCGTTGGCAAATGTGAAACTACATGGTGCAATAATATGGTGATTTCTAAATCAATACATGGATCTGACGATAATCTGGTGATTGCTGGATCAATAGATGGGTCCTGCAATGCCCTGTATATAACATTTTGGGAGAGTTCAATAACCTCACACTTTTTATCATCCCAATCTAGAATTTCCAATAACAAATATAAAACAAAGTCAGGTTATTTACACAATTTACAACTCAAGAACGGCTGGATATATTTTTATAATCTTTTGATTTTGTGGATTTGTCTCCACCTCGAATAGCAGAATAACTAAACAAAGGAAAATAAAATTCATTTTCTCACACAATCGTTCTTATTGATTCTGAGGCGGTACGAAATTGGCCAGTTCAGCTAGTAACAAATAACAGTGAATATACGTTAAAAAGCAATTGTAATTACTAGTAAGATGTGGTATCGTCCACCCTTTGCAGACGTCAAGGAAGCCGTATGGGAGGGAAATAATTGCTATTAGCATTAGCACTATTACTAATGGTCTGGAATGACGAGACGGTTCTAGAAGGCTTTAATTATGCAGCCGAGCTTTATTTAAAGGGAAGGACGGAATTGGAAGACTATTTTTTAGGGTTCTGTACCCAAAGGGTAAAACGGCACCCTATTACTAAGACTTCGCTGTCTGTCCGTCCGTCTGTCACCAGGCTGTATCTCAAGAACCGCGATAGCTAGACAGTTGAAATTTTCACAAATTATGTATTTCTGTAAAAAACAATAAAATAAATATTTAAGGGGGGCTCCCACACAACAAACGTGTTTTTTTCGGCTTTTTTGCCTTGTGGTACGGAACCCTTCGTGTGTGAGTCCGACTCGCACTTGGCCAGTTTTTTAGTAAAGTCTTTCAACTTTCACCAACTCTTTTCAAAGCTATAACTTCTTTTTCCTTCTTCATAAAGTAATTCTAAAAAGGATTTTTGGCTCGTAACTCCTAACTCCGAGAGGGAAAACAATTTTGTCTTATTCTGGGGTTAGTAACCGACTATTCGTGTCCTAATCCTAAAATAGGACGCGTCCTAAGACTCCTGAAGTGACTATGTGATATCGTTTAGAATTAAACGTTACCGTGCAAAATGTATTCCATAAACAATTCAGTGCGGTGATGAGAGAAAGAAAAAGAAAGAAAATACGGTTATTTGCGGCAAACATGACGCAATAATTTTTTTTTTTTAATTTGAGAGAATTTGTTCTTCAAGAGAGTTACAGTAAAACTGTGCTAGTACATTTGCTGGCTATCTTTTCCACGTTTCGAAAAGCTACGTACACACGGCTACACAACCAAGTTGTACGGTCGAACAAGCTATTTGGTATACAGGCAAAAATATTCATCTTTCCACTACGCTGCCAATATTTAGTTTCATTTTGTGCGTTATAACTTTTTCAGCTTATGGCATCCTTAATAGAGTGGTATAAAAGAATTGACTACTCAGCACACCCACATCATTGTTTAAAAGTAGGTGCATTTTAGCTGCCTGTATACCAAATAGCTTGTTCGACCGTACATGTCCAGTTTCAGCTGACCTCGCATTGTACAAGTTTTTCGTACAATCAGAAGTCAGCTTATACTGGTTATAATATAGCTTGATGTGTAACCGCGCGTACCACTGCATCAATAAATTAATTTATAAACATATCTCCAAATAGCCCTTCTTTAAATTATGTCAGTGCAGGTTACTCCGACAATAAATAAAAATTCATTGCGTGCAGTTTATTTGAAAATTTGGAGGAGTTCCAACCACGCTTCCCATATGACAAGCTAAAGCACCACAACATTAATAAAGTGTCCAAACTTCTGAAATAATTCAAATTCTTTGCACAAAAAAAGAAACAGTTGGAAACTTTGTGAAATAAGAACCAAAAATTTTATTTCGCATGTCGTCAGTCGCTTTAGAGAAAACGCTTCAAAGATTGTTTCCATGGGTACACGATTTGGCAGAAGTTTGGGCGGTAGGAAAAAGTTACTTCCCTGTATATAAAAAGCCTGGCCAAGTGCGAGTCGGACTCGCACACGAAGGGTTCCGTACACAAGGCATAAAACGCCGAAAAAAACGTTTCTCTTATACCCCTTTAAATTTTAACTTTATTTTAATTTTATTATTTGTTGTTATAGCGGCAACAGAAATACATCATCTAAAAAATCATGTGAAAATTTCAACTGTGTAGCTATCACGGTTCATGACTTCTTGAGATACAGCCTGGTGACAGACAGAGAGACAGACGGACAGTGGAGTCTTAGTAATAGGGTCCCGTTTTTACCCTTTGGGTACGGAACCCTAAAAAGCATTTACCTAGTAACAAATTGCCAGACCGCGTAATACTTCTACAACAATTCCCCTACATCCACGAATCTGCGAAAAATAGGCACAGGATACATTAAATTTTTTTCTTTTACCACCAGCATCAATATCTCAATCTACTGCTCAACATAGTCTCCAACTCTCCATTAAGCTTGGCAACACCAGGTTCAGCTGCCTTCTGCACCCAGCCTAAGCCGTTTCCCAACAGTCTTTGACGACATCAGGGCAGGCAACTACACTACATCGGACAACCCGCAAAATATCAGCTTACAGCAGAACGCTTTTTTCAACGGCCGTGAGGATATTATCATAAGCATTAAGGAAACTTCAAGTGATCGCAGTATTTGTAGATCAGTAATAGCAGTAGACATTGGGATTCTACTATACAAAATATGAATCTTTGGGCAAACAATTTTCTACTTTGCCTGTTAGGGGACCCTCCAATCGATGTATATCAAGCTACTTCCAGCTGTACCACAGACAGCTGTTTACAGTATGAACCAAGCGTATGTACTCTTATTTCAGACTAGCTTCCGCCCGCGACTTCTTCAAAATATTTCAAACCCCCTTTATTTAATTCCAGGTGGCGCGATACCCGTTAGAAGACCACACTCCGCCGAACATTGAGCTGATCCAGCCGTTCTGCGAAGACGTCCACGATTGGCTGTCTACAGACTCCAAGAATGTGGCCGCAGTGCACTGTAAAGCTGGCAAGGGACGGACGGGTAAGACTCCCTATAATACCATAACCGTCCGGACAAAGCCTTTTTTTTTTTTTTTTCCGGACTAAGCCTCAAGTTGCAATGTTCTTTCTAAGTAAAATAAATGACGTATTCCACATTGGGCACCTGCTTAAATAGCACCTGAGTGAATGCATCTGACACACAGTCAGATAAAATTCACTCAGGTGGTCAGACTCAATGTGGAACACGTCAAATAAATAGTGGGACACAAAGAAAGTTTCAGGCCTAGGTGACTTCTTGTGAGGCTTCTTTTAAAAGCTCCCATTGACTCCAAAAGGTAAAAGTACGTTTTGTGCAAGTATAAATAATATCCTGCCCTCAACACCGACAAAGAAGCCCTGCAGCGGATAAACATTAAGTTGACACTTTCTCCGGTACCCGCAATAAACTTGCAAGCAAAAACTCCAAAGGGGTTGTTGTACAATTTTAGCATCAGAACGACCCCATTATTCGTCGACAAACGTGACCTTTTTTTCGTACCTACACCATTTGTTAGTGTGTATCGCCACATCGAACATTAACATATCAAAAGAATAAATTATTACGTACTAATATCATTCCAGACAGATAAAAGTTAGCATAATAGGTCCCGGAACGTTTTCGGTAACAAAGGTTAAAGCAACGAATTACACGTGCCGCGTTATTGCCTATAGAAACGGATGGCCGGACCCGGCGCATTGTTGCACGAACAAAAATGAGACGAAACCTCAAAGGCGTAATTGCGAAATTTCTTTACACGCCATAATTGGTCGTATTACCACCGTATACCGGCTTTCACGCCGAAGTCGTAAATTTAAAAAAGGTCCTTTTCAAACCGCCTTCTTTTTTGTGGGCAGCCCCGAAGGTATATAAAAAGTATAGGATTGCTGCGTGGACGTGAAATGGGCCGTGTTTGAGCCACAATCCTCGGTTATTTGGACCAATTCGATTTTCCATCGATATATTATTGTTTAAGGTGAATGCTCCAACCAGCCCGCGAAATTCAAATTTTCTTACGTTTTTTGCAATTTGCAGGCCAATGCTAGGTTGTATGTTGATTAAAATATTATTCGCGGTTGTAAGACATATATAGGTACAGAATTATAATCATGAAAATCATCAATAAAACGCTCTAAGTTCATAAAGCTGTTAGAATTACTTTTTCTGTTTTTTTTTTGTTCTTACACCTTTATGAAGTTGGAGGGTTGTATTGGTGATTTTGATTATTATAATTCTGTAACTACATACGTCTTACAGCCGCGAATAATATTTTAATCAACATACAACCTAGCACTGGCCTGCAAATTGCAAAAAACGCAAGAAATTTTGAATTTCGCGGGCTGGTTGGAGCATTCCCCTTAAGGGAAATGTTATTGTTCATGCAGGTTTTGGAACAGCTTTTTTTTGTAAGCCTCTGATTTTATCTAATTCGGTTCAGATGTATTTTGATTTACATGATTTGACGCCTGCCTTATAATTTTATAAACTCAAAATTTCAACAAAGCCTCAAACATACTTTTGTTTAAGTTAAAGTCAATCATTCTCAATCTAGCGCCCACACCACGATCAAAAGGAAAGAAAGTTCCAAATTTTGTAACTTCCAAAGCAAATTTCAACACTAAAGTTGGGCATAGTATACATTTTGAATATTTTTGTGTTACAGGCACAATGGTGTGTTGCTACCTACTCTACAGCCGACAGAAAGCGTCTGCAGACGAAGCCCTCAAGTTCTACGGAACGAAGAGAACCCACGACGAGAAAGGTATTTTGTAACATCACTAACAACGTTGTTTTTTTCGCTTTGTGCTCCGAGGATGCAAAAATGCATTTTTTATAAGCGTTTTATGGAAAAGAAACTACTGAAGTTTCCTTCCGACTTGTTAAAAAGTCAAACTGTGTTGTTTTGTTGCTGTTTGTTTTATAGAAGAATAGAAATAAAATCCTGGGAACTTACTATAATAAATCATTTTGTTTCTTTCACGTCCGGTCAGTGAAAACGAATCAATCCCTCTCCAATTGAGAGAGTTGACTTTTAGGAGAAATTTATGTAATACATACATGCAAAATTAATGCATACCAAAATTAATGTTATTTAGGGCTTGTTTTTGTAAGGGCTAATTTTTCAATCTACAGATAATTTTTATTCGAAAAATAAAATTGACGTCAGACAGATTTTGTAAAGAAGAACTGTCAAAAGTTCAAAATTATTCCTCGGATAAAATTATCTGGCGTTGAAAAATCAGCCCTTAATCGATGTTAGATTTTTCAATAGTCAGATAACTTTTGTGCGGATAAATATTACGGTTTCACAGCTTTTTTTTTTTAATAGAAAATATCTCAAACTGATTTATTCTTCAGACAAAAGTTATCTGAATATTTAAAAATCAGCATTACTCTCGAAAATAGTTTACGTCACACATCCTAGTATATTTGGGGCCGGCGCTACACGAAAATGTATTTTCATTCTTAGCACATCAAAATTACCAACATCGACAGCTTCGCCTACACTTACTTTCATAAAGGCACACGTGTCCCTTCAATAACTTCGACGTAGCAACAGTCGGCGCACATTTTCTATGCAAATGACACTTTATTATTTGTGTAATTTGTATAGCGAGTGTATCGATTGCCGGCCGTCTGGCGCGGCTATCTTACACAGATATTTATAGTAATGCAGGTGCATTTTCAGTTAGGTTCGTTGATGAAGGGAGGTTTTGGGATTTGGGTCGCTGTAGCTTTGTCTAATAATGTCGAGAGCTACCCATTTAGCTCTTGACGTCATTAGGCATAGCTCTAAATCTTAATCTCATGATTAGATAGTTAAGAAGCGATTAGGAGGTCTGTGAACACTTCTTCAAAGGACCTCTTCTAGATATGTCAAAGTCAAATCATTCATTTTAAACAGGGACTTATGAACGTCAAAATAAAAAAAATAAAAAATAAGAATTGATTCTAGTTTCGTATGGAGAAGAATGGGCAAGAAACTCCACCGTTAGGCTGCGTTTCCACCAGAGATGAGCGAGGATGTGTAGCGAGGAATGTGTGTAAAACTAACCAATAACAACGCTATCTTAATTCAAGCTGTGAAAATGAATCCTCGCACACCCTTGGTGGAAACGCAGCCTTACTGTTTTAAAATGTTTTACAATATTTTGTACTTACATAATTATAATACTGTACTGTGTGTTACTTACATTTACTGTATTTGAGGCTCAAATACAGTACCATAAGTGCTCAAATATTGAGCACTTATTGTGAAAACATCTTGGTAGCAGGGCTGACTCTACATGTTGTGTTCATCGTACTTCAAAGTCGGCTCATTCGTGGAGGAGCATTATTATGATGATGTAGCATGACTAGTTCTGTATTTGACAATTTCTTTTTTAAGAAGTATGGGAGCAGAGCTGACTGACCTAGGTGTGTCAGTCGTAATTCAGAATTTTGGAAGCAGTTGTGGTCCAGTGGCAACGACAGACAGACTTACCGAGTTGTAGATTGTGGGTTCAAACACAGACAGGCGCTTTTCTTTGTGTAAAATATTTCGTCACCAGTGCTCTCAGAACGGGGAAGGAAAACATCGTGAGGAAACCGGCATGTCCTAGAAACATTCGAGGACATGTTATGTGACGTCTACCAACCCTCACTGGGCCCGCGTGATATATTATTGCCCACTCCCTCTCGAAAAGAGGAGGCCATTTCCCAGCAGTGGGAACATATGTATGATGAGGCTCTTTTAAATAAAGCATTGTTGTCATGATGTAGCTAGTTGTGTTTTAGATAATTTCTCAGAAAAAAATAAGTGCACAAAGGAAATGTGTGTCTAACTGTCAAGCCATTCGATATACAGCGATTAAAATCATGTGCAGTCGGTGAGATCATACACAAAAGTTGCAGTGACGTATTGATTGAGTATTGCCGAATCGTCTGACTATTGACATCAAAGATAACAAATACTTTTGTGATAACATCTAGGCATTTCAGTTCGTAGTACTTCGGTTATCGTTATCGTGGGAGTCTACTATGGTTGTAATGTCTGGTAAAAAGTGGTCTGAGAAAACAACTTCGGCAACCATCATAGCCGTAGATTCAATATATCTTATGACAGTTCATTTGGAGTGATTTTTTCTGATGATGAATGATGAGTAACACTATTCTTCTCTATGGCTAAGTAATAACAGCCGCACGGTTCGATCGATCAGGTTGAGCTACGCTTGCCGCTGTTGGTCCGTGGATGGGTGACCATCTTTACATACCAAGACCCCTCCGTAAGGCTCGGAAAGCACGTTAAGCCGTTGGTCCCGGCTGTCATTCGTAGATCTTTGACAGTCGTTACGGGTCGTCACAATCCCGAAAGTCTGACCACCAGTCTTACCAAGGGGTTTCGTATTACCCAGTAACTGGGTTGTAGAGGTCAGAAAGGCAGTCGCTCCATGTAATCCATCATCCAACCCCAATATAGTTGGGAAAAGGTTAGGCAGATGATGATGTCTTCATAAGCTAAACGAGGATAGCTTTTGTCGTGGTGAAATTATAGCCAGTTAGCAAGGCTGTGTTAGTTTAGGTGATCCCAAAATACGCTGGACAAACTCAAGTGCTGTCATTCATGTTTGGAGGCTGTTACAAACATACACACAGCAGTGGTTGGCGTTTTCGAGATCCTTACTAGGCATGTCGATTTTTCCAAAATACAGGTCTGTCGCGTGTGTTTAATTGCTTGGTGTATCTAACGGTAGCAAAGGGTCAATTTTTGTAAGAGGTAAACCGGAGTAGATATCTTTAATATGATTATATTATTTGTCTATAGAATACTGACTGTGCCATTTTTCAAAGGGAAGCCGGTGGGAATGGAGTTGTATGGAACCTTCGGCACTGGTATCTAACGGTATCTGTCTTCTTCCAGGCGTGACGATCCCGTCGCAGCGCCGCTACGTGGAGTACTACGCGGCCCTGATCACGTCGGGGCTGCAGTACTCGGCCACGCGGGTGCACATCCGCGAGCTCGTCATGTCGCCGCCGCCGATGCTCAACGGCGGCTCGTGCTCGCCCGAGCTCACGGTCTCGCAGGCGCAGCCTTCCTTCAAGGTACCACCTAATGCAAGAGTATAATTTGATAAGTGTATTTTTTAGAGTATTAGTATCACGACTTCACTACTATAATACTATAAATTCGAAAGTTACTCTGTCTGTCTGTATGTTACCTTTCACGCCTAAACCACTGAACGGATTTCGATAAAATTTGGCAGAGAGATAGATTGTATTACGGGGAAGCTAGAAAGATATAAAGGCAAACATGCAACACAACTTACTAAGGCCCAATTGCACCACAAAGTACTCAATGCGTTTAGCGTTAAACGTATTTAAACATAATTCTGTTCCTGTCTATCGTTTACTGATAACAGACGTAGAGGCAGAATCCAAACTTCCATACTAATATGATAAATGCGAAAGTGCGTCTGTATGTCTGTTACCTCTTCACGCTTAAACCGCTGATCCGATATAGATGAAATTTGGTATAGAGATACTTACGGCCTTATTACAAAACAAGATTTATCTTTAGACCCAGGTTTAAACCATCCAGCCATTTTTAAATTTCGAACTATAATCCAACGAAGCTAAAGTTCTTATTACAAAAACTAACATTAAACCCGAGTCCAAGTTGTCAATTTTGCATTAAGAACATTACGTTTGTCGGAATAAAGTTCAAAATAGAGTAACTGGCTCGAAGGTTTAGGCTAGGTCTAAAATTAGATCTCGTTTTGTAATAAGACGGTTTGAGTCCCGGGAAAGGACATCAGATAGTTAGAAGTTGGTTGATTGAAACCGCGGGGCGCTTCACCCGCGTAGGTTTCCACCCTCGCCGTTTCTTTACTACAATCTGCAAATCAATGTAGTTGGGTCATCATCATCATCATTTCAGCCCAAAGACGTCCACTGCTGGACATAGGCCTCCCCCAAGGGGGGGGGGGGGGGGGGGGGGGGTTGTCATAATCGCCACGCTTGGCAGGCGGGTTGGCGATCGCAGTATAGTATAGTGGTGGAATTCATAGAGAACGCTGCTGCCCATTCAAAATCAAAATGTTTTATTTCACATAAACCTACATGGGCACTTATGAAACGTCAGAAGCTAGGCGCACATTCTCCGGTAAGACCCTTAGTCGCCTTTTACGACACCCACGGGAAGTATGGGGTGGTGCTATTCTTTAAGTCCGGCACCACACAGACCCCATAGTTGGGTCATTGCCACTACATTTAAGATATTAATAAGTAGGACACATCTCCAACAGCATCAAATAACAGCCCTCCCCCCAACATGATCCGCAGACGCCGTCCGGCTGTCACGAGGTGCGCAAGGACGACGCCAGCATCCGCGTGTACCTGACGCACTGCACGCCGCTCTACGGCGACGTGAGGGTCGACGTCTACAACAAGCCGAAGATGAAGATGCGGAAGGAAAAGCTGTTCCACTTCTGGTTTAACACGTTCTTTGTGGCCGCAGGAGTGGGAGCTGAGAGGGTACCGGCGTTGGATGACAGTTAGTAAAATTATATGTCATATTTATTCTATAGTTCATCCACTTAAATAGTGCAGCACTGAAAGCTACTGCGTCAAATCCTTGCACGCTGTTTGGCGTGGCCACGCCAAATAGTCTCTAGAAAAATGTGAACAGAACATAAAAAAAAGAAAAAAATATATTTCATAATATTTTGGCTTACATTGCATGACGAGGAGTCTCCATTTATGCATACAAGCTACTACAACCTGTCAAATTTCTTTAGTAGATTTTCAACTTCATTGCTAAAACATAAGGTTGAGAAAATTTGACAGTTTCGAGTAGCTTGATGTGCTGGCGTCTGAACAACAAGCCCAAAATGAAAATGAGGAAGCCCCTTTTTTCGTAGTTAGGCATACTTTGGAACATCGAGAACATGTTTAAAGAGTATGCAAAAAATCTTTTCCCCGTCCATAACGATTAAGAACCTAACCCTGATATACAGCGTTATTGGTAAAACATTTAAACCCCATAAGAGGTCATTGTACTCATCATTATGAAAAACTTTTACTAAAAAAATCAGCTGTTCCATACATTTATGTTCGTATAACTCGTCAAAACGTAGGGAACAGCTGATTTTTTTCCGCGATTTCAGGTTTGATCCCATAGTAAAAGTTGTTCATAATGATGAGTACAATGACCTCATAAGAGGTTGTTAATGTTTTACCAATAACCCGGTATAATGTGGGTAGACTCTAAATCATGCCAAAAAAAATGATGAACATCATGTTTCCAAATGACTATAAAGTAACCTAAATCATTGCAGGTCCGAACCTGGAGGCATTCAAGCTGACGCTGAACAAGTGGCAGTTGGACGAGGCGCACAAGGACAAACAGCATAAACACTACAGCCCAGACTTCAAGGTAAAGCATACAACATGAGGCCGCCTCTCTTTGAAAAGAAGTGGGCGGTAAGCTACCACCCAGGATCAGCGCGACTTGGAAAACCACACAACACGTCATATTCTCTCGGAATAATCACACTATTCACATTAATATTATAAAGGCGAAAGTTTGTGAGTGTGTGTGTGTGTTTATATGTTTGTTACTTCTTCACGCTCAAAAGGCTGGACCAATTTTGATAAAATTGGGTATAGAGCTAGCTGACACCCTGGATTAACATATAGGCTACTTTTTATCCCGATATTCCCACGGGATCGACATTTACGCGGGCGCAACCGCGGGGCGCAGCTAGTTGTAAAAATAATTCTTATTAACCAAATGGGTTTTGTTATAAAATTGGAAAACAGAGTGGGCTTTCCATTTTCGTTGGAAAAGGCACGTAATGGGTGCTGAATATGGTTGTACAGTTTTCCTTTGACGGTATTTATTGGGTGCAAACGGCGATGATTCACTTTGAAGTTTTGTAGTAATTACTTCCGCATCTCCTAGCTGGAGTTTTTTTCCCGTTAGCGCGTCGATTCTCAAATGAATATATAGGTTCCTTTTAGGCAAGCTTGTAACATCGTTTACGATCATCTGCAAAAGTTGCCGAATGTGAGCTTGTCAATTATAAAAAAAAAACTGCTTTAAATTGATGTCATGCCAAAGCTCTAAACACCAACGCCAACCGCTTTCATATTTGGTAAATAATTAGTACTCAATTGGTACTAATTAGTACTCGAACCACAAAATTGGTACCTTAGCAGTTTTCGAGAAAATCGACTTTGAAGGTAGTCACGCTCCCTTCAGCAGGATCACCATGAGCGCCGAAAAAGGGGGCACGCTACAGGTATTCTAAGTATACAAATAATTAGTAACCATAAATGTGAATTATTACGTAAAAAAAACAGAACTGTGACATTTGTATTTACCGAGAAATCAACAATGATAACTTTCTCGCAATTGTTCAGCAGGACCACGATTTTGAATGTTGATTCCAAGTTAGAGAAGCTTGCCGCTTTCCTCAAGCCTACATAGAAAATTAGTACCCTGCAAGATAAAATTAGTACCCAAAATTCGACACTAGTACTCCAGTAGTTTACGAGATATAATACCATGCCATTGGTGGGGTGGCGGTAGTCACGGTGCCAAATTTTCATTTCAAGATTTCCCTATTAAAAACTCTGTGATTTCTTCCCAAATTTATACAAAAATTAGTACTCCTAAAGAAGTTAAAGCGATCAAAAATTCAGATTCCCAAGTGTTGTATTTTAAGAGAAATTAGCTTTCATTACTTTTCCATACTAAATCTTTGCGTATAACCCGACCAAATTAAGTTGTCAATGGTATTGAGCTGTTTAACACATTGAAGGACACTGAACGAGACACAATAGAAGTTTTATTGTTATTACGTCGAGAGGCGTTAAGTGTCCCGCAAAGTGTTAAGAAATGTACACTCGTGCACATAAATTTATGGATGTCGGAATAGTATTAACAACAGTTCAATACTTATTTAAATTTTCATACAAACAGTGTATCTAAGAAAGAAAAAAATTATGTACGAGTGTACATACATCTCTTAAACAGCTGACATCTCTTTGAGGCGCGCGTGGAACACGTACGCGTCGTCCGGCACGGGCCTGGACCTGATCGGACGGTGAGCTACCCATTACTCTCCGCCCGCAGGCCCGCGCCTACGGTGGCTGGGAGTCGTCACGCGGCTCCCGACGCCCGGAGCGTCTCCCGCGACGGCTGGGACGGGAGGCTCTCTCCCTGAGCCGTCCCGCCACCCCACTCCCTGACTGCCTCCCACTCCCTCTCGCTACCTAACACTCACGCAACATTCCAGGTGGAGCTAATAGTGCAGAAGATGCCGCCCACGTCCACGTTCAGCGGGCATCCGGTGCGCGAGTCGCCGCCCGTGTCGTCGTCGTCGTCGTGCTGCAGCGAGCCCGACGAGCACTCGCCCGACGCGCACTGGGACTCGGGTGAGCGCGGCGTGCGAGCCGACTGGACACAGTTCGGCGGGAACTTCGCCGCCGACGCCAGGCGGAAGAAGGATAGGGACGGCGTTTAGTGCGACATCGGAACGTTAAAAAAGTGATTTTTCGCTCGAGATTTGTCACTCGCCGGTTGATAGTGCGTTACGAGACTTTCCACGTTAAACGACCACGAAGGCAGTAGTTTAAAAATCGCTGTGTATTTTATGTAGGGCACTGGAAAGTCGGAAGTGTTAATATTGTCACGAGAATACAGAGTGGATCAGAACTTTAAAAAAAAAAGCTATTTTCGATAGCGTTTTCTCACAGTCCGACAGTGTGATACAGAACTTTTGGTCATAGAGTGAGAGAGTATCGGAATCAGTACAGAAAGTACCGTCTATGATGATTCAAAACTTTTTGAAAGGCGTCGTTTTCGCCAAAGGACAGTTGAAAATTTACAATTTATAATAGTCACAGTTTTCTCATATAGAAGACTCAATAAAGTCGTAAGTCTCGTGAATAAAGTCGGATTTTGTACTATTGTTTATAGTATGTGCTAAATAATAGTTAGTATGAACTCAAAAGCGTTTCGCTCTTAGTCTTGTATGGATGAAGTGATAATCGTGTGCGTTGTACTTGTTGAATATAGGCTGGACGCAGAGCGTTCACCGCGATTTATTAATGTGTTCGTGCAATGTGATTGGTTGGTTAAAAGATAGACCAAAATGAATGGTCAGGACTGGCCAAAAATCTGTCCGGCCAGCAATTTGCTTTGTATCTTCTCAAAAAGGACAACACTGTGGTGCTTTATCAATTTAAACACAGTCAACAATCATTTGTTTTAATAAAAAATGGCATATTCTAATTTTTAAATTATATGAAAGGTCAAATAAAGTTAACTAGCAAAACTTCACAAACATGAGATATCGATTCGGTATTATTTTGTCTGTATGATTTCGCCTGAATTTGACCTTGTATATTTTAAAATTACTATGCTAGACTGCTAGAGTATCCGTTATAAAAGACATCGATTCCTAGCTTTGTTTTTATAAATATCTGCAATCAAACGCCAACACACATTGCATGAACACCATGTTAGTGATAAATGGTTTCATAGTTTATATAATAATAAATAACGGTTATAATTACTAAACAGGTTTAGTATACCTTTTAACGGGGAGGCGGGCAGACGTCCCGTGCGTTGATCTCTTATACCGATAACGAATTTCTTAGTGACGTTTCGGGCTAGTACCTTGATTATAACGTTGATCTTAATGAAAAAAATAATCGCTGTTTTTCGAAAACGCGCGTGACGAAATAATGAACTCAGATTGCATAGTCTATGATGATTTCTGATCTTAAAAAGGGCGGAGCTAAAATACTTTTGCCTGGATATCTAAAATTATACATAGTCTTCTTCAATAATAAAATAGTGCCAAACAAACTAAATCTCCGTTTAAGTAAAGAAGAATATCAATTTCAAGATCAATCACGATGAAGCTAAAATGTGTGATTATAAATCATTAGTGTGATTATTTTATTAAAATTAACTATAATTCAAAAGTACTGGCTTGAACAACACAAATGATTAGATGTAATAGTAATTAATACGTTCTTCTAGTAGAGTAACGTCCAGATCTGTCGGAGGGATCTTTGTCTTTATTCGTACGTTTTCCATAAAATCCTGGTGCTTCTAGAAAATTTCACGTAAACATCTCTTTTCAATATAAATAGCGGAGTTTTTAGTAAAAAAGAAGGAAGGCCACTGTGTGTTCCCTTTTAATGTTGGTGATGGCTAACATGTTCTGTGTGCTATTGATGCCGGTAGATATGGAAATATAGCCTGTATAAAGATATGTCCAGACTTAACCAAAAGTCCGAGTAAACCTTATCGATCCATATATTCTTTAAAATAATCATGACACCTGCATCTACTCACGTGTTTCGGAAGTGAGATGTAATCACACTTTTCCCCGCATAACAAGTTATTGAAACATCTTTTGTCGATAATCGACTAATGGATGCACGTCAAACAGATATCTATCGACATCGATAAACCACTTTCTGTGTATAACATGGGTCCTGTAATTATACTGGAGCTATCATTAATGAATATTGAAATTTAGATAGCGTTTAATCTATCTTCGATAGAGTTTCCTGCACTGGTTTCGATAGGACATAAGATTGGGCGTTTATTATACAGTCACATTGGTAAAGAAAATTACTTATCAGATTTTTTTTTCTTGAAGCAAAAGTCGACAGTCACTAGTTATCTGAATTTGGACAGTATTTTTTGTTTTTGAAAGCTATAGAAAATTGAGGATAATATTGCAATAGTAAAATCTGATATTTAGGAAGCATTTTGAACCAATTTTATGGATTATTTATAACTTAACTATGTTTAAAATTTTATTCAGAAGTTACCCAAACATTGTCATCAAGGGTCTACTAACATGTGAAAAAAGCATGCAATATGGGCTCGACTCTCATTTTAATTGACCGTACGATATATTATCAGCAACATGCATGTCCAAACAGTCATAACTGGGCCACAAACCAACTAAAACTCCATAAAATTGGTTACATTTCCTCTATACAAAGCTAGGTATAGTTATAATGCCATGATGATATGATACATGAACGTATCTGGTCGCGCAGGGCGGGTGTGCGAACGCGTCGGCCACTACCGCCCGCTGTCGCCCGAGCACACGCCGCACACGTAACTATCTCCTTACACACACGATGACGCAGCTTGTGACTATATACCATCCCCATTCACACGTCCGCACGACAAGCACGTCCACGTGCCACTGAAATAGGCGTCGGATAAGTCACGTATTCACTAAGTTAATAAATACACGGAAAACTCGTGCGATATGATGTCGTGCGACATCGCCCGATGTGGCTCGACATTTCTGACTACACGTATTGCGGGACATTTTGTCCCCTAGTGAATATGAGGCTTAGGGCCCGTTTTACGAACGAAAATTATGAGTCGCGCGTCGTAAAGTTCAGTTTTCTGATGATCTTGGACGTGTTTCGCGTCACATGAGACTGATCAGACAGACATAAAATTTAGGAATATTTAACTTTTTGTTTTTTAATAGTGTGCAGTATTTTGTTAACGATATTTTTTATAGAAATTTTATACTGTGCATCATTAAATTAATCGTTAATTACCGTTACAATTAGTTTCCGCGGGCAGAAAACCCTTAAACCTGCTGCCCTTTTAAATATAGTTTGAATTACTAGAATCTTTTCAACTATCTTTTCTTCATTCACTTCATTTCCCTATCATAAACTGCGTCATCTTTTTATTTTGCTCTTTAGCACGTTTTGTCACTGACTGCTCGGCTTTCACGATTAAACCTCGCTTGATTCGTTTTTGTTCGTTTCGTTCATTGCTTGTGTCTCACCGCATCGCCATGTTCTAGGATCGTTCGCTGTGTGTTTACTGTACCTTGCTGTAAATATACCACACCGAGATATAAAAAGATACTCATATTGGTACAGTATTATCTCACGGAGCGACGTGCGCTTTACTTGTGAGCTAAGTGTACACACGCTGTGAATGTGTGCGTGAAGATTAACCTTTTAACCGCTTGTGTCGCATTTATGCGACACATATTGCCGTGCCCCTACCGCTCGTGTCGTATTTCTGCGACAGAGAACATGTATGATATTTTCGTTCTATTCAACGATTGCTCCTCCTTATTTGTTGTAGGTATTATTTTATCGATTTAGGTAGTCTGCTGCATCCGGTTTGACTGGAAGCCGACCCCAACATGGTTGGGAAAAAAAAAAGGCTAGGCAGATGATGATGATTATTTTATCGATTTGTAGCCGCGCTAGGGGCACGGCAATTGATATTTAGCCAAGCGCTTAAAAGGCTAATAGGTTCAGCACATAACACACACACGCACTTAGACACACACATTTCCGACTTCGCCACGGTGTCTCGGACGGTACGGTACCGAGAGCTCCTGCGCAGGGACTTGAAAACGTTCCGTTACCACTAATGTTATCGTATAATATTCCAAAATTTGTAACGATATTAAAACCTAAAAATATCAATAACGTTACAAAAAAAACAACGTTATAGAATATCATTTTCGTAGAACAATATTATAAGTAACGTTATAGGTATCAGTAACATTAAGCTTAAGCGCGTGTAATAACGTTACAGTTGAAACGTTACAGATTCATTTGTAACGTTATTCTTATGAACTTTCCCGCTGACTACCGCTCCGTCGTCGCCCGGTCGCCCCGGCACAAGCCACCGCTGTATTCGTTCGAGAGTATCGAAATGAATAACGTTATTCTATCGTTATACTAATAACGATATATTGATAATATTGTTAGTGAAGTTTAAGATTTCGTTCCGTTTGAGTAACGTTTCAAGTCCCTGCTCCTGCGCTTACACACATATTCACAGCGCGTTTGTACACTTGGTAACCACAAGTAAAGCGCGTGTCGCTTCCTGAGATAAAAATACTATATGAGGGACAGAGACAATGCCTATACAAAGCTGAAAATTTTTCTAAATCTCGCTGTTTCTATATTTACGGCCGGGTACTATCATTTGTGCATATGTTTTTTTTGTCTAATCTTTAATTTTTTTCCATGTGATTGTTTTTTTGTTATTTTTTATTGACATCTTGAACCCTGAAAGAAAATCCATCAGATATCAGATAACTTATATTATAAATTATTGTATCACATAACTGTATACAAAAAACTTTAAACTTACTATATTATTGACACTCTATTGTTTTGTTTATTAGCTTAAGCTATTATCAATCTTATTCACACGTCTTAAAGTTCTAAATAGCGTTCAAGATGTAACTAATTGTGCTTAAAACTCATGTGCATGCTTTAAATGGATAATTATGCTGTTTTTGTTCTAACCTTTCTACTTTTTAATGCTTTTGTTTTGAACTTAAGCCAGGGCAAATATACAGCATTATTATGACTTTTTTCGACGATCAGAATGACCAACATAAGATTTAATAACTAAATGTTTACAAAAAAGATATGGTCATTCTAATCGTCTATGTGTCCCTCTGTGTGGATTGTGTTATGTGTACATATCGCGAATTAATTCACATCTTATTATATAAATCCATTCATGTACTACCTGACAGAATTTGTCGGCCATTTCGACGCGCGCATTGTAGGAAGACAACTGCAATTTTTTTTTTTGCATTATCCAATTCAATCCTGTAAGATATTTTGCAGTTGTCTTTTTGTACTTTATGACTATCGAACAGTTCCGAATGCACCAAGAGGGGTACAGAAAGACCCCAAGGCTCAGATATTCCGCCAGGTAGTACCCCAAACATTTCATTCGCTGTACATTGCTCGCTTTGCACAGTTTGAACGCATCACACACGCCACATACGGATTTTTTTAAACGCCTCATGGTTTTTTTTTCTCGTTTTTTTTTTCTTCTAAGAATGTTAACTTATATGGCGTTTAGAAAATATGTTTTAAATAATTTATTTGAATTTTTGGGCTTTTTATTGTGACTAAATATTTGTAATGTATCTGTTATAACAAATAGAATCTAATGCCTTTCTCACAAACGGTTAAAATTGCAGTTGCTTTATCCAATTTGTAAATAAAAAGCCTAACAGTTCAAACAAATAATAATCTGTCCGTGGCTATGTTATCGTTCAAAGGCTTATATGGGTTTCTTACATTTTCAGGTGAATCGACATACTTGTGAGGTTGGCTCGTGGCCTCGGTGAGCTCTCCACACTTCTATAAATAAACCCGCTTTCCCCCCCTACTGGCAAAGGCTTGAACTCTAACACGGTGCCAGAAACACTTATAACCCTGAATCCTAGTGATGTTTACTGAACAAGTAGTGCTCTATGTGTGTCTAAAATGTGTAGATATTTAACAAAAATGAGCGGGTTGTGCCATTGCTGCGTATCGACGGACTAAACGTACTGTTTGGATAAAAAAAACGAAGTTTTTGTGATAATAATAGTGTGCTGAATGGACTTATACGTCGAAGTTCCGACGTAGTGGAGATATCATTTCATTTCACCCGTTTACAAGCCGTCGGAAGATATCGATATTAAATTCTATGGTCACAAGGTATGTTTCTCGTTATAACTCTTATGACTGATAAGTACATTTCTCGGTATTTTTTTTATTATAATCTTTGGCCATTGTCATAGATGTGTTTCAGTGAATAAACATTTTGTACTTTTTAAATGTCAAAGACTAAAATACAAGGTTCATAGTGTATTCTGCCGAATTTTTAACAGACTGAAATTATTACCGGTCAATCAGATGGTTAGAATTTTTTTAGATCAGTTCAGTTGAGGAAAGGATTCTATTGATGACGGAAAAGCAATGTGACTCGCTTGAATAGTTTAAAAATAATATTGTCTGTTGAATTTATGTATTTAGGATTCATTATCAATGTGAAGTCAAATGGTGACGATAATTTTTCGTATTTTCGAAATGTGTAGAAATTAATTTCTTTTTTCAATTATCTTTACCCCCACCAAAAACCAATTAGGGTTTGTCGCGATAAACGTCACCATTTCACTGTATGCTAGACGTACCTAGTCAATGTCTTTGAAACGACTTGAAAATGTAAAAAAAAAAATATTAAGGAACCAATTTCTAGGTGCTCTTCTTTCTTTTAATAATTTGATAATAAAAAATCATTTTGGTAAACCATAGTTAATCGAAAATATTGAAGAGAAATCGTCTGTTTGTTCATACAATATACCATAATGTCAGCTTCACTTATTTATAAGTATTTTTATTGATAAAGAACTACAATATGCCATGAGTGCAAGGCAGATTTTCCCACCATTTCGACTAAGTCCATTCACGGACAGTTTTTTTAATGTTTTTTTGTATACTTTCGAAAGATCTCACTAACTGCCTTCATAAATGTAAAAATTTGTTAGGCTTGACGTGACTACTGTGGGGGTTTTATGGGTCAAATATTGAGCCATATCCCATCGAAAAATGTAATAAAAAGGAAGACTTTTTCATGGCGAAGTTTTATCCATGTGCCATGGATAAAACTTCGCCATAAAAAAGCATTGATTCATCCGTCTATATTAGGGTCTAAACCTCTACTACTCAACCACTCTAGTATTCTATAAAATAACGAAGAAAAAAAAAATTAATATGTAAAACATGCAATAAAAATCCCACAGTAGACACTTTGTTAGTAGAAAAAAAAAACTTCCAAAAAACAAGTTTCATTCTTGACACAATTTTATGAAAGGAACTGAAGGACTAGTAACCTTAAATTTTTGACCCTCGGCTAGTCCGTTATCTGAGTATAGATTAAATTTGTAATACATGTAATATTCTACCTAATAAAACAAGTTTATCATATTTATTTCACAATACATTGCACTATTTGTATAGTGTTGTTTTACAAAATAATAAAACTGGCTATTGGGAGAAAGCAATGGAATTCAAACAAAATCATATTCATTGGTGCAGTGTTTCGTCAAAGCTAGGGTGGTCGCTTGAAAAAGTACAAATGGTTGCAAGTACTAGGTCTTCTCAGAGAATGGTTCTCCACGCTAAGTGTGACAGAGACAACACGATTTTCGTGCGATGGTATGATGTTATGCACCTTTTCAATGCCTACAAAATGTACTTATAGAGCTCTGATCCTTCGTATTAACTTAGGATAGCCAAGCAAACAGCGAGAACTGATTGTATTATCAATAAAATCTCAATGATGAAAACATCTTCAACTTTGAGATTCTAAAGACACCGCAGTGGCGTTATCCGTTTAAGATCAACAAACTAAGGATTTAGTTAGACTTAGACTGGAGAGCTAGTATTTTTAACAAACACTGTCTTTGGTTATCTCAAAGTTAATGGAAGTTAAAATTACTGTCAGGAGTTTGCAGGCATTGAAAGGGCTAGAAGCCTGGAATATTCGAACTGAGTTGCTGTTATGCAATGTGTTTTTTGTCTTTTTGCAATTGAAGTATGTTTACTAATATGTAACAGCAAATGATTGGAGCTATGGATGGAGAGTTTAACTTTCTGGAATCATTCTGAAGTTGTGCTTCAACCATGAACCGAAATGAAGCAAAGGATAACTGGGTATTTTACTAACACATTAAAATGATTTTGCATCATTTCTAATCTTGTTACTCGAAAGGGAATCCAAATGACAAATTTTGGAATCCCATTTCAATCTAGTATGAATTATAATTATGCTTATAAAAAGGGCTGGACAACAGTGGTGGTGGCCCAGCGGCAACGGCCCCGACTTATGAGGTCCAGGAAGTGGGTTCGAACCGAGTCGGGCGCTTTACTTTGTGTAATTTATTTCATCACCACTGCTCTCAAAACGGTGAAGGAAAACATCGTGAGGATACCGGTATGTCCTAGAACCAAAAGTTCGGAGACAAGTAACACCTATCAACCCGCATTGGGCTCCCAAAAAAAGAGGGGGAATAAATAATTTCGGGTAACCGCAATGGTACCCTGCAGATCTACCTAAAAAAGTCATAAGAACCCCTCATAGAAATATTTGATCATAACTTTATGATTCCTAGAAAGTCAAGCTTCCATTCGTAGGTAAAGTTACAGACGATATCTGTACCTTAAAAAGTTGGATGAAAAGCCGATGTTTTTTTATTTAATTGTAAATATTATTGTTACGATACATTAGTGTTTAAACGAGATCTGTTTTTAAATAAGTAGGTTGTAACACAACCTAGCGCCTTTAAAAAGTTTTATCAATTTGACAAAAGCATATTGAACGTTGTCTATGGCTGGTCCATTTGCAATGGAGAGAAATTAAAAATGTCTAATACAGGTGTTAGTTTCCTTCTGTTATTTTAATTGCTTTTCAGCCTATTTTTGTTTTACACATCATTAAAACTACTACCTTCAAGTTTAGAGGGGCTCGTGGTTAAGTAATAACAGCCGCGAGGGTCGATCGATGGTGAAGCTGCGCTTGCCGCGGTTGGTCCGTGGATGGGTGACCATCTACACATCAAGACCCCTCCGTGCCTCGGAAAGCACGTTAAGCCGTTGGTCCCAGCTGTCAATCGTGGATCTTTGGCAGCCGTTACGGGTCGTCAGAAGCCCGGAAGTATGACAACCAGTCTTACCAAGGGCTAGCGTATTACCCAGTAACTGGACTGTGAAGGTCAGATAGGCAGTCGCTTCATGTAAAATACTGCTATTCAGCTGCATCCGGTTAGACTGGAAGCCGACCCCAACATAGCTGGGAAAAGGCTAGGCAGATGATGACTTTCAAGTTCATATTCTCAAAATCCTAAGTTTAAATTAGTGATTTAACGAATTATGATGACTTCTTCTAACAATATACAAAATCTAAGAGCATGACTAAAATAAAAGAATGGAAACAACACCATTTCTCGTTTATGTTTCTATGACGTTTAGGAGAGTTCACTGTTATTGTGATATAGGGCTTCGTAGGCGGACAGTGGCTCAAACCTTTAGTACGGAGTGGGGGGGTCCTACCCCCCCGAGGAAAATTGCGCTTGACTACAACCCGTGTTTTGTTATGTCTAGATGTAATACTAAACACTTGAGCCACTCCGAGTTGTTATGACGACGGGTTTATCGTAAATGCCAGCGAATTGGTGAGTAGTATAAGGGTGACTTTGATGTGCGATGCGAAAGCGAAACGGATGGACATGTATTTCCTAGCCTAGGTTTTATATTTCCCGTGGTGCAGTCGACGTATGCTTCATTGCGATAACGCGAACAGAGTGGGAATGTTTCACGTGTTCGGAGTTTTCTAATTATCTCGTCGGAGTTACGGCCTACAAGGGTATTCGGAGAAGGAAGGAGTAAAAGCGAATGTGAGCAGGGATGGCATTTTGGACAAACTCGCTGAAGTTTTATTGTAGTACGTAAGCAATGGTTACTGTAGTTAGGTTAGATCGTGTCTAGATAGGTTTAAATAACGTCATAGAAACGAACAGAGCTGCAGGAGTTCGAAAATGACAAAAAAATATTTTTTTTGATTCTTTTAGGCATTACGATTTTAATTTCTTTATACGGCTAAGACGGAGTCACATGAAGCTTCCAGTTTAAAAACGTTTTTATTAAGTGTCATGAATTTGTTTTTTTTTTCATTAATTAGTTTGTAATTTTTTAATTGTATCGCTTCAGATTTCTAGTTATCTGTTAAGTAATATGTATTTGGCTCAGTAATTTTTTTTATTCTGAAATTTCTATGCGTCATTTTAACTTCCGATTTGTAAATAAGGATGGTGAAATTCTAAATTACTGTTTTCTTACAATATTTTTTGTGCTAAATTTTATATAAGCAGCGAATTACAATCTATTTGGCGTCCGGAGGTTAATATACGCGTATATATCATCAAGTACAAATTTAGGAGTTGTTAGTTTGATCTGTCTTAGAGAGACGGAGTGGACTAAGTCATTAACTTATTCTCCAAAAAAATATTTTTTAATGGAAATATTTGAATAAACAGCCACCTCTAGTATTAAAATTACCCCCATTCCAGGAAAGTGGTAGACGTTCGATTTTTTTTTATTGTATTTGCACGAAAATTCGTTATCGGTTAACCGCTCGACCTCCCCTCTCCCTTCATCAAAGGTTTAGCTTTAAAGATTGTTGTTTGCCTTATAAAAAAATGTGATCTTATGAGGATTATACTTAAAGGATGTCGCTGTATGTTGCGGACGTAGACAGCGTCTGAACACCAAAGCGAACAGATTTTGTATCTTTGTTGTAGCTGGTCCTTCGAGCCGCATCATGTTACGACACCGACTCGAAGGACCAATACAAAACAGGCACACATAACTGTCGCTCAATTTTTTCTAAAATTCAATTCAAAATTACTCTTTTTTTCTACTCAAACTAGGCATAATTTACACTTTTACTAAAAAATCCTGTTATATTTTAATCAGGCGAACGTATAAGTGTAAAAAATACCTTAAATAAAATTGAACACAAACGCGGCTACGTCCACAACAAGTATGAAAGAATAATGCCTTGTTTGTATAATGAATATGGTAACATATAAAAAGAATAATGAATTATCTAATATAATAAGACTTTGACAATGTTCGAAAGGCTCAGTAAAGATGACTGTCAATTGAATACAGAGGCGAAAAGGGCTTTATTGGTTAAAAAGTTGGTTAACTAGCGTTCATGTTGCGACTAAACACAATTTTATCTTCAACAAAGTCTGATCTACCAATTCACAGATTCCGTAAATTAATATAAATTGTATTTGATTAAAAAAATGCATGTTTCTAGTGTCATAATCACAAAATGTAATGTTGATTCTGTATACGGCAGGATAGTCGCAACGTGAATAGCATCTTTAGAAAGAAAGCTAGTTAGCAAGCGACATGTTTTTCGAATGATTATGAAAACGACTGTCACGGATAAATGTCTAGTATTCTAATATAATGTTAATCAAATCTATGTTCGACTACTAAGACCTATGTGATTCTATATATTGCAAATGCGACAAGTCGTAGCGTGCACAGGGGGCTTTTTGTGAACGGTTCTTTCACAGTTACTAGTAAAGCCCTCTCCGCAGATAGAGAAACTAAAAGGAATATAATTTTTTTATAAATCTTAAGAAATTCTTAGTTTCACAGTAAAAGTAATACACTGTAAATTATTTCTTATCTTAGTAAAAAGATCTCATCACCTTATTTTTTTTTTGTTTTGTCTTTTTATAATTATTTTGAGAAGCAGATTAGTTGATTTAAAGACAATCAATGTAAAATAAAACTTATGGATGTATATACTTACTTGTTTTATTTACAAAATACCCAAAAAACAATTGACCGGGGGGTAAAGGTTTGTTCCGATAAACGTGTCGGTCCTCAAGTTCTGATTTGAGCTACACAATTACTGACATAGGCTTGCACTGACTGGACTGATCCAAACAAGGTGTGTAGGTCTTTTCTCAAAAGCCCACATTATCATGCACCTAGCTACATTGCCTTCGCATGATCTAACCTAGATTATGTTGTCTGGACTTTAAAGACACAGCCTTGGGTTTGTTTCGCCATTTCTTCTCAGGGGTAGCCGGATAGGCCATCTAATAATAGCTTTTTTAGGGTTCCGTACCCAAAGGGTAAAAACGGGACCCTATTACTAAGATTCCACTGTCCGTCTGTCACCAGGCTGTATTTCGGTCAAGAACCGTGATAGCTAGACAGTTGAAATTTTCACAGAAGATGTATTTCTGTTACCGCTATAACAACATATTATACTAAAAACAGAATACAATAAATATTTAAGGGGGGCTCCCATACAACAAAAGTGTTTTTTTGGCGTTTTTGCCTTGTACGGAACCCTTTGTGTGCGAGTCCGACTCGCACTTGGCCAGTTTTTTTTATGACGTAAAAGTGATTCCGATACTTATCCCATTTACAGAATAAACCATGAACTGTGGCCTTAGTGTGGTTTTTTCGACTCACGTTCGATTGCGAGCGCGTTAGAATTTTGTATGGGAAATTAGGTTTCTCCTAGTGACCACCAGATGGCGCTATAACTTTTTCCCATATAAAATTCTAACGCGCTCGCAATCAAACGTGAGTGAAAAAACTCACAATTAACGCTCAAGTTCTGATTTGAGCTACACAATTACTGACAAAGACTTGCACTGACTGGACTGATCCAAACAAGCTGTGTGGTTCTTTTCTCAAAAGCCCACATATCATGCACCTAGCTACATTGCCTTCACATGATCTAACCTAGATTATGTTGTCTGGACTTTAAAAGACACTGAGCCTTGGGTTTGTTTCGCCATTTCTTCTCAGGGGTAGCCGGATAGGCCATCTAATAATAGCTTTTTAGAGTTCCGTACCCAAAGGGTAAAAACGGGACCCTATTACTAAGATTCCACTGTCCGTCTGTCACCAGGCTGTATTTCGGTCAAGAACCGTGATAGCTAGACAGTTGAAATTTTCACAGAAGTTGTATTTCTGTTACCGCTATAACAACATATTATACTAAAAACAGAATACAATAAATATTTAAGGGGGGCTCCCATACAACAAAAGTGTTTTTTTGGCGTTTTTGCCTTGTACGGAACCCTTTGTGTGCGAGTCCGACTCGCACTTGGCCAGTTTCTTTTATGACGTAAAAGTGATTCCGATACTTATCCCATTTACAGAATAAACCATGAACTGTGGCCTTAGTGTGGTTTTTTCGACTCACGTTCGATTGCGAGCGCGTTAGAATTTTGTATGGGAAATTAGGTTTCTCCTAGTGACCACCAGGGGGCCTAAAAAGGCCACTTTGGGAGAATCATAAAAGGAATTCATTATGAATGATATTAAAAGTCGTAAAATGGTCACAATCTGACAATTCATAATATTGTTTGTGTACAATTCGTAACACGCAATTCATCTATTTGACAATTTTGTATGGAGATTCGTAAAATGGTCCACAAAATAGGAATTGTTAAGTTAGTCAAAAGCAACATTTCACAAATCGGATTGGAGGCTTTGTGAAGAAATAATGTTATAATAGCAGATTTAGCCCTATATGAAAACTTTCTGGAGCACGCGCGGGTTACGACGACCCTTCTAGATCGCCGACAAAATGCAGCTCTTCGGAAAATGGTCATAGCTTTCGAAATGCCGGATCTCGAATTTGTTGGCAGAGAGAGACTAAATAAAAGTGTGTGTCGCGACCTCATCCATGAGCTGAAGCCGTACATATGTACCCGCTGCGATGGCATAAGTACCTACTATCCCCAAGGCAAGTAAAAGCATTGTTATGTGATAAAAGTAAGTAGGGTGTTTTTCAACACTTTTAACTAAGTAGTTCCATATAGACACTATCATCTATTATTATAGAGGTTCAGGTACTCTGTAGGTACCCCCTCCGTGAAATGCATACAATCTTCTATTCACATTTTAAGTGTACAATAGGTACACCTCTGCCTAACCCTTCAGGGATATATGTGTGATATTGTTATAGTATCATACTTTACTTCAATTTGATTAAGTAGTACATATAAGAGGACCCGTAGAAGAGTATACCATATTATACCTTTTACTAAAATAAAACAATAGTGATATGAAAAATATTTTATTAAATTATTAACATTCTCATCTTAAATTATTAAAAAACTAATACAAACATAATAATTAATTAGGCTTTTTTTCATTCATTCAGGTTTGCGACTCTGATTAGTGTCGATGCTAGTTGCGGAGGGGCAAACTATGTCTCCTTTTTATGGAATCACCATCCACTTAATACCCACTTGGAACAACTCCGCCAGGCTGAAAAGGAAAATTTGTGGTTTTTAGTAAGTCAAATCATCATCATCATCTGTCTAGCCTTCTCTCAACTATGTACTATGTTGGGGTTTGCTTCCAGTCTAACCGGATGCAGCTGAATACCAGTATTTTACATGGAGCTACTGCCTGTCTGACCTCCACAACCCAGTTAGTTACTGGGTAATACAATACCCCTTGGTAAGACTGGTTGTCAGACTTTAGGGCTTCTGACTACCCCGTCATTGTTTAATTTGAATACTATTATAATAATAAAATAATTATGTTTCAGGTGACGCAGGCTATGCCTTAAAATCAACATTGAAGACACCACAAGTGGACACAGAGCCCGATACCTTTTTCCCTTTATGCAAAGTTTTTGTGTTATTTAAATGTTAAAATATCGTACTTATGTTATCCTTTTTTATTTCTTTATAATTATAATAGATGAATGAGTTAATTTTTTTATTGCATGTGAAAATATTCATACTTTACCTCTATGGGATACCAATAAAAAATAGTCTTTCGACTGCACCAGCAAGCTGCACTATTAATTTACTATATCAGCTGTAGCATGTTGCATCTCCACCTCAGGTAAAACTCTCCGAGCTTCATCTAGTGCAGCCAGAGGGCGACCTAAAAAACGTAATAAAAATACCATATAATCATTATCAAGAGTCATCATGTCTTAGTCGCAATATAAATAGCCGTAGGGGGTTGGGTCTTATATCGAGTCGCCTGAATCTGAGGTAAGTGTAGATATGGGAGGGGTTAGGGGGTTCGTACTAAGCGATAAAATGTATTTTTTGCTGCCGGAGACGCGCCAAAATATTTTAATTATTATTTAAAAAATCTTGGGAAATCTTACAAATGCATACGAAGGAACGTAATTTTGATACATTTCGTAGCGATTTCGATAGTGCGTTTATCGAAATGCGTGAAAAGAAACCATTTGCCCCGCGTTCCGAATTGAGTCAAAAACGATTATATCGCGAATCCAACCAAATTTAATAGGCACAAAATATAAGGACTATTGAATACTAAATTGTGACGTTGCGCGTTGGTCGGATTCGCGATATAATCGCTTTTGACGCAATTCGGAAAGCGGGGTTTGTTTACATTGACAAATACTTTTGTTTGGTGTTCGTTTTGTCATTCCGTTGCTCTCGAGTTTACGTGAATTTTATATTTTGCTATGATTATTAGCTCCCCGCACCCTAATGAGTGACAGATCGTAACCAAAGCACACAGACTTGTGTTGGTTAGGTTAAGTTAGATAGCGCGAACCGAGCGAGCGAAGTGAGTTGTGTAGGTTAGGTTAGGTTAGAACGGTGACCACTTAGCGCGAGCCGAGCGAGCGCAGCGAGCGTGCCGCGGCAGCGGCCGGCGAAGCGCCAGAAAGTAACTACCTCCCCGTACCCTATTGAGTGACAGATCCTACCCAGAGCACACAGACTTGTGTTGGTTGGGTTAGGTTTTGTTCAAAGTGGAATAATAGAAAAACTACGCATCTCCGGCAGGGCAGGAGTGGGGGGGATGAAACAGGGCGCCCCCCCCAACCCCCCTCCACCCCTCCCATCTTCGTACGGAGGCGACTTGATATAAGACTTTAACCGCTGTAGGGTTAGAAAAATCCACTCACTGCGGTATCTTGCTTGCCGAGTTCGACGAGGCAGAGGCACTGTTGTAGCATCAGCAGGGCTAGGGTTTGGTGCTGACGCACGAGTCTGGACAAAACACGGGGCTGCAGTGATCTCGAAAAAGGGCTCAACACCGACAGCGCTTCCACTTTGACTGTAGAAAATCGAGCAGATTGTTCCATTGTACCTATCTCAGACACTAGCTGCACGTCTTTCCATTCCTACAAAAAATTACGTACATTTGAATACATTTGCACAGCATTTTATTTAAGTAATGATTTAAGTCAAACAATTATACACTTACTTTGTATTAAAAACGATCTTACTCGCACGAAATACTAGTTTTAAACTACACACAATGATTGTTTATGTTCAAAGAGATTTAAGATAATACTTTAAATGTCTTTGTTTATGTTGATGTTTGATTCAGTTTGACGTTGAGGCGGGAGAAACGAAGGGTGCGTTCCGAGTTGGGATGTAATCCATTTGAGCGGGCTTAAAAACTAAAGACTAACAAGTCGCTCTAAATCGTAGCGATGCGATTAAACTCACCTAAATCGTAAACAATTTAGAAATTAGTGCGGTCGGGACATTCCAATTGCACTAAATCGGAATCTAACTGTTCTAACTTCAATTACATCTTTCGGTTTCCTACAAATAGTGTACTTAACGCTTAATTCGGAATGCGGCCTAAAAATACGCGTTGCCAGTTTATTGTTTCTAACTTCCCTTTTCAGGGCTTATCTGCGGACTTTTTAACAGTTATGAGTATATTATAACGTAATAACATTTAAACTGTAGAAATAAAAAATAAAAAACTAATTTGATCAATAAAAACTGTAAACGAAACTTTACCGATAAAATTACGGTCTTTATTTTTTTCATGCGGTAATATTTACACCAAATATGATTCTGTTTGAAATTGAATTCTATAGGATTCGGCTATTAAGTGTCACCATTTTACGAAAAATAGAGGAATTGCTACTGATCCACTGGGAATTCAGGAAATTACTCGTTTTTTGAGGAATTGCTTAAAGTGGCCTTTTTAGGCCCCCAGATGGCGCTATAACTTTTTCCCATATAAAATTCTAACGCGCTCGCAATCAAACGTGAGTGAAAAAACTCACAATTAACGCTCAGGCTACATTACATTACATCACTCTACAGCAACTTTTAGCACAGAAAAGAAGCCTGAAGTTGCCCACTTTGTTGGTAAGTACTTATGCATCTTTTTTCAGGCCTACCAGATCAAATTAAATTAGTTAGCGAAACTCCGCAGACGCGATGGGTATCCATAGGTATCTTAACCCTTAACTTGGCAGAGAATGTGATGACATTTATTTTTTATTTCTTTCATATATTTGGGTTGTTACCTGGTAAATAGACACCTAAAAAATAAAAATAAAATTTTAACAATATCTGTTTTGTATTTATACCATGTATCTAATTATGCACACTGCCAAGTTGTCATTCATATATCTTTGGCAATCTATGTACTCTGTAGGATACACTGCTTGATTGTTAGAAAATAAAATACAATTTTATTTTATAAAAACATTTATTTATGTCGTTTTATAAACACATATATCTTAATCAAAATGTGGTATTCCAGTAATCAGGTCTGCAGGCAGCCGTAATTTTCTTCCAAAGTTTGGTAAAGCTGGTGTCACCGATGTACTTTCGTGAACAGCGCTTCGATATGGCAACAAAAACGGTTGTATGTGCTTGTCCCAATCTCGTTGCCGATTTTCCACAACTTTGGCTAGGTACCTCTCCAGTGTCTGATTAAATCGTTCCACCATTCCATCCGATTGTGGGTGGTAAGAAGTTGTACTCGTTTTATGAGTGCCCATTACTCGGCAAGTTTCTGAAATATTTGGGACTCAAAATTCCTTCCCTGATCGCTGTGGATCTCCAAGGGTACTCCAAAACGGCAGAAGACTTCATGAACCAGTTTTTCTGCAACTGTTGAAGCTTCTTGGTTTGGAATGGCGAAGACTTCCGGCCACTTAGTGAAGTAATCCATCACAACCATGAAATACTTGTTACCACTTTCACTTTCCGGAAACGGCCCCGCAACGTCAAGGGCTATCCTCTCCCATGGTGCACCAACATTTTACAATTTCAATGTACCTCCACTACGAGTCTGGGGTCCCTTTACAGCTGCACAACTTGTACATTTGCGACACCTGTCCTCGACATCGTCCCGACAGTGGACCCAGTAAAACCGTTCTCGAATCTTCAGTAGAGTCCGTTTTACTCCCAGATGACCTCCTGAACAACCATTATGGTACAGCTGTAGAACATCCGGTACTTGAGCTTTAGGGACAACCATTTGCAAATGACAGCTGTCTTCCCGAACAGTTTCCCATTTACGGCACAGGACTCCATCCTGAATCACCAAGCTGTCCCATTGGGCCCAATAGCTTTTTGTGATCGAACTCATTGCTGAGACGTCGCTCCACCTGAGCTTAGGAGCTCTGGCCTTCATCCACTCCAGAATCGGCTTGATGACCGAATCTTCCAGCTGTGCACGTTGTAGGCTTTCCTTCCACTCGTTGCTGAGGTCTGTCCTGAGCATCCTCACAGGAACCACTTCCTTATCCTCTTGCCTAGTAAAATGCGTGCGGTCTTCAGGACAAGGCCTTCTTGACAATGCATCTATGTTGCCATGAGATTTCCCGCTGCGATGTTTGACCACAAAGTCGTATTGCTGCTGATGCTGGGCAGTGTTGTTAGCCGCACTACCCTTTGGAGACCAGCCATCTTCCCTTTCTGCAGTTCGCTTAGGGCAACTGGATCGAAGGTGGCCCCTTTCCCCACAGCCGTAGCACCTAGGGCAGTATCTTCTATTGCGGTCGCGAAATGTAGCCGGTGCAACCTATGACGCGATGGGAATTTTATATTTATATAGGATGATAATTATCTATTTTATTGGCAGTGTATCTACAAATGCACACTGCAAAAGTCATGTCATATTATGGTAATTTGGCAGTGTGCATTTGTAGATACATGAATATTGACAGTCATATTTTAGATAAAAAACATTATTGTTTGATCAAAATTTTTACGGAAACAAAAGGATACACATTCAATTAAAAAAAAAATTACATTTATGTATCGTAATATACATATTTAATTAGGATTATAATCGATTCTTACCTTATAACTCGTAGACGCACGCGCACGCTCCGCTATCTTGCGATCTACTGACTACAAATGTTGTCAGATGTGAAAAATACTATTTTTTCTACCAACTGCAAGGGTCTCATATAACGGTTTAAAAAAGAAATAAAAACATAAGTACCAAAACTGTTCTCAAATATTTTTTCTTAGAATGTGTGCATTATTAGATACGTTACTAAGTTAAGGGTATATTATTTATAATACTTGAAACATTGGTTTAAAAATCAGTTTTTTTTTTGTATACTGTACAGTAGTATCGATATCTAAACACGATAAAATAAAAGAAAACAGGTTTTCTCAACTTATATTTAATTTTCATGTAACAAAACTCACGGCCGTCGTTGAGTGCCTAAAGAAAAAAAAATTTTTGATAGCAATACCGTCCGCAGAGCGTCGTTAGCCAATTTAATTTGACCCTGTATAGTTGTTCAGTTGTACAGACGCCAGCACATCAAGCTACTACAATCTGTCAAATTTCCTTATTAGATTTTCAACTTTACCGCTAAAGCATAAGTTTCAAAGTTGATTGAAAAAATTTGACAGTTTCGGGTAGCTTGATGTGCTGCGTCTGTACCACTTCATTGTAAAAATCAACCTTATGTCAACGTTCAGAAAACTCACACGCTTGTGATTTGTAAATGCCGCTCACTTGTGGGATAAACAGTCGGGCAAAAATGAAACAAACTAACTTTTAAAAACGTGTTTATTAAGTCACGATACACAAAATACTCATTGTAATTCTTATAATCTAGATACGTATTACATTATAATTAGTCAAAAACCCTGCCGAATAATGTTGGTTCATATCAAAATACATGTGCAACAAATCTTTATATTGGCGCCGATTCCCTTGTTCACAAACTAAACTAAATTTAAGTTCAGTACGCTAGTATTATATTATCTGTGGTTCAGTGCATCTTTTTCTTTCTACATATTTCATTAAGAAAATGACAGAAGATAAATATTAGTTTAGTCTTGTCAAATTAAGATACTCCATAGACAAGTTTAGATGTGATTAAAAAAATGGCTACTAAAAATACGTCAATTTACGTCAGGCGCTGCCTAATTTGACAGGACTAAACTAATATTAATCTTCTGTCCTTTTCTTAATGAAATAGAAAGAAAAAGATGCACTGAACTTAGATTTAGTTTAGTTTGTAAACAAGGGAGTCGGCGCCATTGTGACAGTTTTATAACAAGCTTTGCGTAAGAAAATAGAATTATTGTAGTGTGTACAGATGTAAATTAACGTGTCCCTATAAAAACCATAATTGCGTAACACACGATTAATCACAATCTGGATGATTTTAAAGGATATTGCTAATCCATTGCTTCATATGTTCGAAAAATGTGTCTGCTCAACAACGTAAATAACTCAATGACTTTAATTATATAAATGTCTAGATGGAGCGTCGTCGTACAATCGTATCAAAGAAAACGAGTGAGCATTTTCAAGTATGTGTGCGTGCAGGCGTCGTTTTACACTGTGCGTCTACGTCTCTGTGTGCGTAAATAATGATACCAGCTACTACAATTCTCCCACTTATTAATAATTACTAAAATGTGAACAAGAAGTCGGTACCAGGTAAATTATTTACCTAGCTAATAAAACAATACTTACACGACAATTTTTACTTGGCACCGACTTCAAAATCATGTAAAGAAAGAATTAATAAATTAATGTTACTTATTAAATTAGGTACTCTAGGCACTTTTGAAATCGGTTAAATATACCCAAAGCAAATATAATCATTAAAATGGGCTCATAAACAAAAAGTTATACGCGAACATTATGTTATTTATTATAAAAACAAATTATTTAAAAAATAAAAAACCCGACTGCTTTAAAAGTAACTTTAAATAAAAATTATATATATAATTAAAGTCAAGACGTTAAAAAAAATGTCTTGACCTGAAAAAGCTATTATCTACGATTTAAAAATTAACATTGTAAAAAAAATGTTTTAGTTCGGAACCCTTTGCACGCGAGTTCGATTCGCACTTGGCCAGTTTTTTGAAAAAGTACACGTCCGAAATTGTATAAACGTTACCATAAACTAACTAATATGTACCCACAAAAATGACGTTAGAAGTTGGGAGAGTAAAAAAAAGAAACTGGCAACACTTATAAAATATGGCGTGATTTGATAATCATAAAAACAACAAATAAATATGTAGTTTCTTGGTTACTTACCGATGGTAGGTGATGTGTTTGGTATTTTTTATCCTTCCTTTATAATTCCGGCACAATTTAATAGCACATAAGGTCAATGGGGCGAAGACCGTCTGTAGGGCAAGACCGTCCAGTAAGAAATACAAGGAATTCTGAATACTTACAAAAATGGCAACCCAAGATACATAAACGTCAAACTGTTTTAGTTTCTATTTTTTGACACCGGTGGCGCTCTATAAGACTCATAAAGAAAAAATGACATTTCAAATTTTGTCGGGTTACCAACTTCAATTACGACCAGTCCACGCCGTCGAAAAAAAATTTTTAAAGTGGTATTTTAAGAGTTTTCTAAGTATTTGTGTAGGTAAGTTCATTAATGATTAATATCTTTACCTAACTATTATATTAGTATTGAATAAAACACGTTTTTCACGAAATTACATCTGATGAAAAAAACGTAACTTCAAATTTCAATTAGGCTGTAACACTATTTTTTTAAAATGTTCTTAAGTAATTTTTCAGACCTTTGTATCCTGCTTAGGCGTATGAAGTTTCATTAAAATCGATTCATTCATTTCGAAAAACAAGGTCTTGAAAGTTTTTATGAAATGCCGTACGTAGTAAGCGCTCTTAAACAAAAAATATTTTTGAGCTTCCTGTGCGAACCATTTGTCTAGGCCCGACTACACTTGAAAATTGTTTTTAGATGACTCCTTGTTAGTTTATTCTTCAATATTACGTTTTATTGCTTTTTTCAGGTAATTCTATAGGGTAATTTAAGTACCAAAGAAAATCCAATAGAGGATCATACTCTAAGTAGAAATTGAGAGAAGCTATACAAGAAGAGCTATACTAGAAGCAATTATACTTTTGACTACTACTACTACTACTTTTGAAGTATAATTAGGCTACCTAATTTTTTTTTTTAAATAATTGTTTATCTTTGTCAGTATTTTTAAATACGAGTTGCGTCTCATTTTTTCGTACTTTCGTTAATTAAATAAACTTTCGTGATTTCTATTTTCTAAATTTCTACCTGAAAATATTATTTATTATATTAGGTGGGTACCTAAATAAAAGTTGATTTACCAACAAATGCATTTTTTTAAAGTGATGAAATTGTTTTTTACCTCTGAATCGCGAAGTATGGCCGAACTTACCCGACAAACGCTTCTTTTTGCAATGTATGCCGATTGGAGCCTTTAATAAAAATATCGACAGCACACATTGAACTGCTGTTGAAAGACACACGCGTACCAAATTTCTATATTCGTGTAAACCGTCGATTTCTACGTTTTTTTCACATTAGACGGTTTTATCCGACATGGCAGTGAAATCCGTCTATTTTACCATTTTTTCAAAACTAGTGTCTAGTTTATAAACTGATAACGTATAAGTAAATCCGACAGTTTCTATTAATAGTCAACTAAATGTTTGATCACCCAATATAATCAAACTTTTCTAAAACGTTATAGAGATGGCCAAATTTGGCTAATGAAGTAGATTTTTAATGAAGTATGCCGGTCTTCGCCCCATTGACCTTACCGTCATTTTGTCGCTGATATTTGTTTTTTACTTGGCGCGCGTAATACGTATTGACAGTAAAGCGACACGATCTGCACTGATCGGCGGGTAAGTACTTGTGAGCCAATAGTTGGCTGACACTTTTTGACACATTTGCGCGCACTTGACGCTCCATCTAGACATTTATATAATCAAAGCTCAATGAATGTTGTTGAACTGTCAAAATGAAAACCATTGCTACTGTTAGTGTGTTACGGAATTACCCCGCTGAAACTATCCAATAATTACAAAAACTCACTTCATTTCAACCGTACCGAACAGCCCTTGCCAGGAAACATGAGTTTGTGCTGCAGTGCAGCATGAAAATAAAACTACGCAAGTTGCTTTTAAACACAATTTCTATAAAGTCAGCTTCTTTTATGTGCAGCTGTGAACTTTTGTCAGTAGATATGTCTGAACGTATTTTTAATGCTGAATTTCAAACAAAAACCGGGCTAGTGCGAGTCGGACTCGCGCACTAAGGATTCCTACACTCAGCGAATTGATTTCGCTGAGTGTAGTTGTCTGATTGTTGAGAAACATGCATTTTTTCGTTCTTCAATGGGCACGGGACGCCTCCTTTGGCGTAAACTACGTCCCACACCTTATCCTGCCCCCTGTACCCCAAAAAATGCAGCCAGTGACCTCTGCGCTGCCACCGACAATGCCGTGAAAGTGGCAAAGTTTTAGGCCAACAAAATGTAATTCACTATTGCGCCATCGATACGACGAAAAAGACCCTGGGGGCCTAAAATGCTACTTTGGCTGAGTCATAAACGGGATAACATAATGGACAGTTAACCGTTAAATTAATCGTATCAAATCCCATTGGTGAAGCATTTTGCAGTTATTTTTTTTTGTCTGTCCTAAAATACCAATCAATCCGATCCAAATCCAATCCCAATCTCTTTGATTTTATACCTACGTAGTGCAGCGAAAAAAAGAAAAACACGGACTGTCTTCGCCATATTACGTTATATAATATTACGTTATCCTTTTATGATTCTCCAAAGTGACCTTTTTAGGCCCCCAGGTGAACGATTATCCGAATTAGAAAAATTCCTCTGTCGCCGATATTTTGTAGAACAAACTTTTGTATATTTGACAGGTAGTATTATATTTTCCGGCTTAAAAGTTTTAAAATTGAAATAATTGATAGTCAATAACAATGTTGGTTCAATTCAAAATCATGAGTAAATACAACGCTTAAATTCAATTATTAATCTAGTATAAAAATAACATAATATTAATTTTATTTTAGTTGAGAGAAATGCAGTTTTTCGCAGTACTCTTCATTCCTAGGAAGGAACATTAAAAACCATCATTTTGTCATTCCACCTTAGGACGTTGATATCCTAACAGTCAGATAGTAGTGGTTTCATGTAAAACGCTGAGTTTTAACAACATCAGCCGACCTCAACAATTTTAAAAAGGGTCTTAGTGACGATACCATCAATCACTTTCTTCTTAAAACTCCCATTGGACGTCGGCTTTCGTCGATCCTTCGCCGAAGATAATGACGGCTAACTTTCTACCACCATAGGGTCTCCAAGCATCATTCATAGAACCAATGACGCTACTACTTCATCCTCCGATGGTAAGCGTCGACTAAATCGCGCCTCTTCCCCGCCCTCTCCCTCTAAATCCCCCTCTGCCTCTAGGCCGCGCCCCCTTGCTGGTATTAGGAGGGCTCTTAGGCCGGAGTGCCTCTATCCTCTCGGTGCAGCCAGTGCTCTCCCGGCCCTCATTGAAGTAGGACGCGTAGAGTTCTGCGTTGAAGTTAGAGTTGGTGAGCTCGTGGCCTATGGTCACCCAGCCTGGTCGGATCGTGGAGTCGCGGCCGAATAGGTGGATTCTGGAAGAGCAGATGTCTAAATTAGTAGTTATACCAACTCCTACCTCTTATCAGGTCTTGCCAAGCATTAGCGGCAATAAGACCTAGAAAAGTACCTACTAAATAGAGCTGGATCTGTATAGAGCTGGAGCTCTAGGACTATACCTTACTAATTGAACTCATTATGGCGCCGATTCTGTTGTTAACAAACTAAACAAAATTTAAGTTCATGCATCTTTTTCTTTCTATTTCATTAAGAAAAGGACAGAAGATAAATATTAGTTTAGTCCTGTCAAATTAAGATACTCCATAGACAACTTTAGACGAGATTAAAAAATTGACTACTAAAAATACGTCAATTTAAGCCAGGCGCTGACTAATTGGACAGGACTAAACTAATATTTATCTTCTGTCCTTGTCTTAATGAAATAGAAAGAAAAAGATGCCTGAACTAAGTTTAGTTTGTGAACAACAGAATCGGCGCCTATATCTCCCAAACTAAGACCCGATTAAATCTGTGACTTAGCGACTGATTTCGACTAATTGGCGACAAAATATGGGAGAAAACCACAGATATAGATATACCTAGATAACGCAAGAGTAACTACCTCGCGTGTCAAAAATTGCACCAACTTATGATTACAAATCGAAAGCAAAAAAAAAAAAAAAAAAGCCGCCCCTTTCGCGCTCAGTCCTTTGTACTGCTGGCTGCGTAAGTGTGAGCGAGAGCGCGAACTTGTGACGTCATAGTAGGTAGTCAAAAAATGGCACGCTTGGTTTTCATACAGTTCGTGATACTTGCGTTATCTAGGTATATCTATATCTGTGGAGAAAACAGATCTTCGCTAGGTGCCCTAGTTTTTGAGATATAAAAGTGGCCCTGCTGGGGACTCTCACCAGATCGGCCACCTATAAACCCTTTTATCTTTTGAACCAGTGACCGTCCGACAAATTTCGACTAATTAATAATAATAGTTCTTTATTGACATAGCGACTAATTTTTTGTGTTATTAAAATTAAAATCCCTGATAGTGGCTCTGCCAGAGTCAGTGACACGGTCTAGTCTCTTCAAAAGGGAGTGGGCTATAATCTACTACGTGGGCTCAGTGCGGGTTGGTAGATGTCACATGTCTTCGAATTTTTGGTTCTAGTACATGCCGGTTTCCTCAAGATTGCCTTCACCGTTTTGAGACCAGTGGTGATGAAATTATTTACACAAAGTAAAGCGCCTGTCTAGGTTCGAACCTACGACCTACAAGTCATAAGTCGGGGCGGACACCTCTGAGCGGTGGCACTGCTTACGCCAAAATGTAGCTTTGCTGATAAGAGATTAGGTACTTGATTAAAACGTTTAGTTAGCAAAAACCCGTAGTATTTCTAGTAATCTAATACTTAATATAGTTAATATAAGTGTACCTTCTCCTTCCCAAACAAAAATGCTCCATGATATGAAATATCTCAATAGGCTTCTCGCTGCTCCCAAACTCGGGATCCTCAGATATGATCAGGTCGATATCCACATTGGCATGGATGAAGTCTCCATCCACCGACCTTCGGACCGTGCCTTTGATGCCCATAAGACAGTGTTCCTTAGTCCTTTGGAAGACGGCGTTATGTTCCAGGTTTTTGGAGTGACCTGGGTTCTTGATATTGGTTTTAATCCAGCATATGTCCTCGCAGCGACGGAAGCCCCATTTTTTCAGACATTCTCTGCCCATGTCAAGACCTGTGAAGTATCGAAACAACAGTTGACTTCCCAGGCGCTCCATGTAAAATCAGCTGCATCCAGTTAGACTGGAAGCCGACCCCAACATAGTTGGGAAAAGGCTAGGCAGATGATGATGATGAGTTGACTTCAAAAGTCTCAGCAAAGCTAATTTTCGGTTGGTGTAGTTAAAAAGTATCTACTGGTCGAACTGACCACTTTCGTAAGTCGAGAAAATCGGTCCAGTAATTTTTGAGATCATGCTTATATACACAAAGATACAAACAGGTATAACAAGGAACAAAATATTTTTGGAGTCCGTTAAGAATTTTGTATTCTTAGGGTGCTTACATAAAAAAAAAAAAAAAGGCGGGTTATCGGTCCAGACTTCGCAAGGAAACGGTTACATGTTTTACCTATTTCTTTATTTGTGAGCGCATAAGTTAATGGAGGACTATTTCATCTGCACTGATCGGTACCGACCCGCACAGACTCGCCTGCACCGGAAACCTGTTTCTTTATATAAGCACCCTTGTTCAGGCCAAGACATTTAGGGTCACTGAACATGACCTATACTTACTCCATTGGTTTAGGTAATTAAGTAAAGGTAAAAAAAATCGTAAAAAGGGTTTTTTAGAGATGACTAAACCTTTAAAAAAATGCAACGAATTAGATAACGTTGCTAAATTGAAGAGTACAACTGTGACTTAGCATGACAACGGAAGTGACAGGTATTACGTTTAGTCAGTTTAACGCTAGGCGTATGCTGAGACGCAGGTGACGCAGCGCAGCACAGTACCTACAGATTTAGCAGCGCAGGGCAGGCGAGACAGACAGTCCTCGAGCGTATGCTGTGACGCAGTTAACATACGCACGCATTCGCGTTCTAGCTGGTACAAAGAATAGACGTCTCGACTCGCACGCGTCGTTGTTGTCATGTGAAGCTTTTGACGTAGGTATTCATTTTAAATGCCTATTTTTATTATAAAATAACTTCGTTAAAAGTGCGCGTGAACTGTGAAGTGACTTTGTTGTAATATCGGTATTTATGCTTGTAGCCATGTTCAACAAATAAAATGATTTTAAAATATGTAACAAAAAGGTTTAGCACCAATGAATCACGTGTTTTTTTTTTGTTTACCTTTAGTTAACTTCCTAACCCATCGGAGTATAGATGGTTATCTTACCTTCAGAGCTCCCACACCACAGGAATATAAAGGAGCGCGCTTGAGCGATCTGCTGCAGATCTAACGCGAGTACATCCTGCCAGCGCCAGCCCGAGCCTAGCGGCGGTTCTACCAGGATCACGTCGAACTTGTTGCCCATCTGCTTCAGGTCAAATGTCTGGGGACATAGAAGTTAATAAATAAGAATGATTTTACTTACAAAGCGAATCTGAGCAAACAATAGACAATTTGTCTGGCGATAGAACATGAAATCCCGGAGTCTACGAGTATGTATTTGTCCTAGGTGTGTGTTATTGCATAGATTTCCATACCTTCTACCACTTTGACCATCGTCTGCTCAGCGCCTAAAAGAGCCTTCATAACTGATTATATCTGAGCAGTTCTGCTATCAATCTGCTTTCTATTGTACTTTGAGTAGTAATTACATTTATTGGCACATAATCAACTATCTAGTTTAGCATTATGTATTCTAAGTTCATTTTTGAGTGACCAAAAGTCCTATTTTTTTTGGATCCAATAGAAATTGAGTTTTTGACCTTTGCCACATACAGGAAAAGTTTTTAACCAGTGCGCAAATTTTTTTTGGTGGCTCAGTGTAAGCAATAGAACACATTTCCATTTTTAGTTTATGACTTTTTTTTTTCATTTTTCCACTTTGTCCCAATTTGAAATAAGCAAGACATGGATATAATTTAATAGTAATACTATGAATGAGCATGAATGAAAACGCGAAGGCCGCCGGCTGCTGGACCTCGCCCAGCGCACGAGACGGGGGTGCGGGGGCATGCGGCGCGGCGCCGGCGTTTGATAAACAAAACGCATGCACATGCAGTACGTCACTTGCGGAAGCGGAGGTCGGATGTCCCTTCGCCGTCGCTGCGCGCGTGCCGCGTACTAGACTAGCGTAGTGACAATGTCTCATTTTACTCACCGCGAGTATTATGAAATGGTGCGAGTGTATTTGTTAAGCAATGAAAATTTACGAGCAGCACGAAAAAGATACGAAAGGGAGAGCGTACCTCGTATGCGAGCCCAAAGGATCCTCAATCCCACGGTCCCTAATGAGAGGACAATTTTAGCAGCAAACCAAGGTGTATGAAACAAGTGGGTCAGTGGGTCGTCTTCCTAGATGACTTGAAAGAAAAAATAATGAACGCTTTCAATGAAGTAAAAAGTGGTGTTAGTGTCCTAAACAAACTAAATGCTTACTTATTTAAACGTGCACGTTTATGCCTTGAAAAAGGAGGAGGTCACTTCGAACAATACCTAAAATTATTGTGATTAATAAAATGTAGAGGTAAGAAGAAATTATAAACAATCTTAGTGTCTTAGGTTCTCTTTGATTAGACATTGACGCAAATTGTATCATGTCGTACCTATCATACCTAAATGTTTTATTTTGAATGGACTAAAACGTAATACTTTCTTACTAATTATGATTTATTTTCTGCATTTTGATGGTGCTAAGCCCATGAAAGTATGAACGATAAATTGGAATTTACGAAAAATTACGTTTACAAATAACTTTACACAGTCTAAACTTAAAAAATTGTAGCGCTAAACTGGGGTCAATAATCCGCCGTCGCATAGAGCGAGCGCGCGTGAGTAGGTACTTCGATAGCAGCTGGCGCGTCAGGCGACCGGTCGACGCGCGGCGTGAATCGGGCGACCGGTCGACGGACTGGCAAGCGACGTCCATAAAATAAATTTCTGAGTAAACAAGTCTCGTAAGCGTTTACTTAATTTTTTACTATTGAAACATATCAAAACAAAAAATACGTGTTTGTCGGCGGCGTTGCCGTACGTCATTTCCCTAAGCTGTAAACAACACGAGCACCGATCACGCCATCGACAAGTACGTCACTCGACTTCTCCCACCGCCCCACTGCTCGACTTGTTTTGCTACCAGTATAAAGGAGCGAGCGGCGAAGCGGCGAGGGACTTGACCATTGGACATCGAACTGACAACATGTGCTCAGAAACTATCTCGCGTTCCGTATCTGGTTGTATCGTGTACCTACAGTGTATGATTTACTAGTGTGATTTAATTGTTCATGAAATTATAATCTGATTTGAATTGCAAACCGTTTTTCTATTGCGCAATAACCAACACTACCCACTTAGTACGCCCACAGTAATTAAAATATGCCTGATAATAACGAGACACATTATACCTTTTCCTATATCAGAAGTGGGATTCGTGTTGGTTCATGCGCAAAATCAGAACGCTAAAAGTGAAAGTAACCGTTGACATTTAAAAAAAACCAAAGTGCAAACTTCGAACGCTTATTAAATAATCGTGTGGACCTGTTCGAGTTGGACCCAGACAAGCCAGATACGGATGCGCGATCATCGTGCGTGTTGTTTTGGGCATAGGCTGTATGCAGAAATACCTTTGCTGAGTGTCGCGCCTGTTGCAACTACCGCCATGTTTGAAAAAGGACAACGTGCTGGAAGTAGTGAACAGCGAGTGGTCGTACAACTACCCTAAGGCACGTTAGAAAATAAAGGTGAGCTGTATTGTTTTATTAAAGATTCTAGTGCTGAATGCTCGTTAGTAAAAGCGAGTTGTGCAGCGAAATTAAGTGGCAAACGAGTGAATAGCGTTATAGTGTTGACTGGTGTAGGTCAAAGACGTGTATTCAGCACAGAACAATTCTTATGACGTAATGTAACGATTAGCGAGCTAAAATTGAAATTTTATTAGAAGTTCTAGCCTACATCTACTTGCAAAGTAATATTATGATAGAACAAAGGCAGTTATAATAAATTTCGCGTTATTAGAAAACGAAGAGCAAAATCAGATTATCAGACTAGGCTAGATCGGAAGTTCAGAGATCCGTTTAAAGTAGCGGAAGTTTTGAATGATGATCGCTTTATCTTAAAAGCTTTAATTTCTAATCGTACGTATAAGCACGCTCACGATCGCATACGAAAGTAGTATTTCTAGGAAAGTAGTGCTTTTACGGAAGCAGTGTGTCTAAGTAGTGTTTCTAGGATGATGAGGAGAGTTACTCCACTGAGTAGTTAGATCACATACAAGGGCTAGGTCACACTGTACGCACTTGTCTGTAGTAGTAACTGCAACTCACTTGTGAGTTGTTGAGGGAGCGATGGGCAGCTGGTGGTGCAGCGGGGACCAGGGTCTCAAAGGAGACTATTGTTGTGTTGGTCTTGTAATGACCTGGGAGTCGTAGACTCTATGTGAAGTGAAGTATGTTGGTCGTATCACTTGAGGTGATGACGATATGGGTGGCATGGGTGTCACTCGCTGCTGCGGCAGCAGGGCCATGAGCGTTGTTATGTGATCTAAGTTGATGTAGTTCCTGACAAATTATTACTAAGGCTTAGAGGAATCTCTTGTTGTCGATGGTTGCTATCGTTTTTATTAGGTTTTTGTTAAGTAATGCATTTCGATAAGAATGTGGTCAGAATTGGCCGAATGGAACATGCACTGCTGTTAGTTTTTTTTGGTTACAGGTTAACACACAAGGACGTGCGCAAGCAGGATGGCAGTGTCAGACAGCGCTGCACTCTTTGGGTCTCCTGTACGAATAATCGCTGATCAAGGACGGTGCTTTCCGTGCAAGAAGTTTCATGACTTCTGCCAAGGAGGCAGTGACAGCGAGTGGATGTCTGTACCATTAAGCCAGCTACAGATTTTTTTGTCTACCGAATCTGGTGAGTCGTTTTCATTTTGTTTTGACTCTGGTACTGAGTGTTTCTCTGGTAAACCACAGTAAAAGCGGTTGCATTGTTGGGTATAGCCCAATCTATTTAACAATGCAATTTTTAAATAGTTATGAATAATGCCAGTAGGTCATGTACCAGTCGAAGTAGATGGTGATCACAGTGGTGATGAGCAAGCCTTCATTACGGGAACCACGCGAGGGGGGGTTCTCTATTTGCCGTAGTAAAAAGTGTGTAGTCATTGGGTGGTGCACACGGATCCATGCGCTGGATGTGTGAAAGCAGTGCGATTGCGGGGCAGCTAGAGAGTCGTGGCGTTACAGTGGTTTACTCGTATGTGGGTTTCCGGGTGTCTAAGGCTCTTAGTGAAAAAGATTATTGTTGTTATGTGGATAACGATGGTACATGGCTCTGGTTCAAGTTTCTTTTTGCTATGATTGATTAAAGTTTGATTACATGGCTCTGGTTGAATCAAGTAAGCTCATGAGGCTAAGGCACATTCGAGGAGATCAGAGTATTACTGACAAATTTGAGGAAAGTTAGAAACAGAGTAGAGATTAAGTTGTGGGTATGTGTGATGATAGTTTGGATCAGAGGGGCCCGTGGCTAAATAATAACAGCCGCACAGGTCGATCGATCAGGTTAAGCTGCGCTTGCCGCGGTTGGTCTGTGGATGGGTGACCATCTTTACATACCGTGACCCCTCCGTGCCTCGGAAAGCACGTTAAGCCGTTGGTCCCGGCTGTCATTTGTGGATCTTTGACAGTCGTTACGGGTAGTCAGAAGCCCGAAAGTCTGACAACCAGTCTTACCAAGGGATAACGTATTACCCAGTAACTGGGTTGTGGAGGTCAGATAGGCAGTCGCTCCATGTAAAATACTGATATTCAGCTGAATCCGGTTAGACTGCAAGCCGACCCCAACATAGTTGGGAAAAGGCTAGGCAGATGATGATGAGTTTGGATCAGAGGTTAATTTGTAGCTATGCTGGAGCTACTAGTCCGCGAGTACGTGGTAGGCAGTCAATTCTGGTATATGTAGGGTTTTGTGAGAAACCATAAAGTCTGGGAATGACTTGGCAATCCGAAGGGGGTGCGCAGATTAATGGTTGAGTAAATGGACGTTACTAGATAGTATGAGACAAGTGCACCTTAGTTGATTATTTAGTTTGCGATCTTCAGATTTGGCAATCAAATAGTGAATAATGCTCTGAACTCTGCTATTTTGTAGTTTGTTCGAATTTTCATTGTGTTTTTATCTGTACCAAATTCGGTCAGAAGTGACCAAACTATGTGATACTTTGCGGGGTATGTTTCTTTGCAGATTAACACACGAGGACGAGTGCGAGCAAGATGGCCATGTCGGCGTCATTCGTTTGACTATTCGGAACGCCAGCGCCACCCAGCGGCGCTCAACAGAGTCTAGTCTGAGTTCGCGGGGACTCGAGGAGAGCACGCAGCGGTGTAACGAGTCGGTCTTGGCTCTAGCGTGTCACGCTGGGGTTACGGACCCCTAGCGTAGGTGTGAGATGAAACACCGGGGTGGTTTTTAGTCAGTAAGAGTCTGACAGACCCTTCCGCCCGCCCCGGGGCGGAGGACATCCATGAGGATTTTCCACCCCGGAAAGCGTATCACGGGGCACAAGTTGTACTTTATGTCCGTTTATTCGGAGTCGATCAATAGTAACGCGAGCTGATGTCCATATAACTAATGATGACAGTTAAATTGCAATAATCATTGTAGGGTTAAACCGGCCCAATGATAAGTCAGCTATAGGGAATAATAATATTCCGGACTAGCGGAAGTTCTGAAGGGCTAGTAGCCGGACCAGAACTTGTTGATCTGTAGGGTTTGTAGCCGGACCAGATCTTGTGACTCTGTAGGGTTTGTAACCGGACCAGAGCTTGTTAATCTGAAGGGTCAATAAAGACCGGACCAGAGCTTGTTAATCTGAAGGGTCAATAAAGACCGGACCAGAGCTTGTTAATCTGAAGGGTCAATAAAGACCGGACCAGAGCTTATTAATCTGAAGGGTCAATAAAGACCGGCCCAGAACTTGTTAATGTGAAGGGTCATTGAAGACCGGTCCACAACTAATTCTTACCAGTCTGTCTGTAGGGTTTAGATAAACCGGTCCAGATTGTAAAGTACGATTTTTGGTCAGGATAATCGAACGGTTTATGCTTATTACAGATATATGAATTCTAAGCGCACGAGGACGTCCGCAAGTCAGTATGGCCGTGTCGGCGGCGTTGCCGTACGTCATTTCCCTAAGCTGTAAACAACACGAGCACCGATCACGCCATCGACAAGTACGTCACTCGACTTCTCCCACCGCCCCACTGCTCGACTTGTTTTGCTACCAGTATAAAGGAGCGAGCGGCGAAGCGGCGAGGGACTTGACCATTGGACATCGAACTGACAACATGTGCTCAGAAACTATCTCGCGTTCCGTATCTGGTTGTATCGTGTACCTACAGTGTATGATTTACTAGTGTGATTTAATTGTTCATGAAATTATAATCTGATTTGAATTGCAAACCGTTTTTCTATTGCGCAATAACCAACACTACCCACTTAGTACGCCCACAGTAATTAAAATATGCCTGATAATAACGAGACACATTATACCTTTTCCTATATGTTTATTAAAATATATTCAAGTTTATTATGTCAAAATTTGCGCACTGGTTAAAAACTTTTCCTGTATATAGAAATTGAGTTTGTACTTAGTTCCAAAAATGTATAATTTTTAAGTTGCTGAATTCAAGTTTACTTTATAGCTTGTTGTAACGAGTCTTTTAAGCCTGTTACATGATGGCGCGTTCTTTGCTTTAATTTGAAGGCAACATGGTGGTGTTGCCATGAAAAAATTCATTTTTTTGAATCGGAATCGTGTAGTGGTCACACTGATTTTTTCCTTTGATGCTGTCAGTTGATTTTGACAGGTCACTTTCCGACCCAAGCTTTGCATAGAATGGAGTAGTTTGAGAGCTCCGAATTAAATCTTCAAGTGCTGGCTTCCTATGGACGACATCTGGTCCTAATTATGTGGTGGCTGATTTGCCTTTGTCGGCATCATAATGGGATTGCCCATATTTTTTAAAAGGTTGGTAAAATTCTTCGTGGTTTCATACATATTCACGTCGCGTGGCTATTTTGATGGCGGACGTTAATAGTTTCCGATATTTGTTTCAGGATCTTTTGAACCTTATATATTTTGGATTAATTCATCTACTGATGTAAAAGCTTTTTTTGGAAAAGAAACGGTGAGCTAATTTGTGTTTGGTCGTAGCCATTTCGATCGCCATTTTTATCAACGCTGGACATCAGCTAACAGTTATTCATGTTTCATTTCAGCCGCGAGGCGTTTCTTTTTATTTCAAGACTTAAATTTTTAACGCTAGCCCCTACCGACATATATCATGGACCGCCTTGACGTCCCCGCGAAGATCAAAATCACCAAAATGAGCGTGGTTTGTTAGTTTATTCGCCGGAATGTGGTATGGTTTATAAAAACTTAACTTAAATTGACAAAAGTGCAATAATGACAGGACAAAAATTAATTTCTATTCCATCTTAGTTTTACACCAACTGTTAATATTAGAAAGGAATTTTCTTGTATATTGAGACCAGCAGCCTTCGGGTAATAAAATCGTTCAATAACTTTTGTGTCGATTTTTATTGATACTCCCCGCTTGAAGATTAAAAGTTTCCAGTTCCCGCAGGTTAGTCTATCCTTGGCATAGTTTGGTGTGTGCTCCTGGCGCCCGAATTTTCACTTCTACTTATTGTTTATTTATTTGGAGTACTACACACACATTTATAATAACATTCATTCATTAAATATTTTTTTTTATTATTACATTGTGTAGACATGAGAGAAGATAAAAATCATGATTCCTCAAGAAACAAAAACGTTTTTAGGATTAATAAGATAGGGCTTTAGAAAAACTATAGAAGCGAGGTGGTGATAGCAACTAGGACTTTGATTTTGGTGGAAATTGCAATTGCATAGTTTCATAGCACCTATTCCATCCATTCAGCCCTTTCTTTGGAATGAGATGGTTGTATACATGTGGATATTAATGATTGTCCTGGCTTATTTTGGTCCAATAGCTAAACTTACCTTCAGATCACATTTCAAATACATAGGTGGAGCAGCAGTTTGAGAGATCAGATCATCCTTAAGCTTGATAAGTTCCCTCAACTTGGGGTACTCTTCAAACCTGTCAGCAAGGCCGACATCACGGATGAAGTTCTGTGGTCTCTGACCCGTGTCAACAAAGTGCTGGCAGTAGTCATTGTGAGGGTTTGAAGATTGGGTACCCTGTTGATAAAGATAAATTGTCTATGAGATTGGTCACCCATTGAAGAACATTGAATGAGACAAATTGAAGTTTTATTCTTATTAGGGTTCCATACCAAAATGGTAAAACGTAACCATAAGGGTTAAGTTACGGTGAGACTCAGTCTGTCTGTCTGTCTATCTGCCACAGCTGAATATCTCAAGAACTACTAATGCTATCAACTTGAAATTTGGAATAGTTTAGATGACATTGGCCCAACTATTTTGCAAATAAAAAAGATATAAAAATATATGTATATTTTTTGCAACAGGGACCGACAAGGGGTCTGAAAAATTCGAAGTGGGGCTACTAGGGCATATGGGATATCATATGAAAGAGCGCTGTTTGCACATTCTCAAACATTTTTTAATTTTTTTCACGCTGCATGGTTTTTGACTTTTGATGAAAAATGTAAAAAAAAATATTGTTTCCCCCCCCCTTATCCCCAAAGTTTGCAAAGAGAAAAATCTGAAATAATTCTATGTGATAGAAGTTTATGTAAAGATTACAGGAAAAATAAAACAAAGTCTCTAAATAGCACAATTTTTCAGAAATCATCAACAAAAGTTACATTAATTCCACTATCGGTCAATAGATGGCAATCAGATAGAACTGCAATATTCTACACCGCAGTGCAGTGTTAAAATTCTCTGACGAATATAGGCCTCGCCGATGAAAAAAAAATTTATAACATGATGGTAGGGAACCCTCGGTGCGCGAGTCCGACTCGCTCTTGATTTTATGTGTGGGGCGGTTAGTGTCCCACAAAGTGTTAAATAATATGTTGTCATGTTTGGTTTATAAACTGTTGCATCAAAAGTGAATCTTTATAATGTTAATTCTGTGACTATTAGTAACTTAGCTATGACAAGTTCTGTTTAACAAGATGATTGTACATTTTCGTAGCTTGTTTCCTTTAGGCATCACCAAAATTGATAGTATAATTTTTACAATTAATGGGGTCATTTATCCTATTAACGTATTAATAGAACTTTTCTCATTGTTTTAAGCATGTAAATAATACACAAACACAACACACCTTCAAGAAAGTCGAAGAATCTTTGTAAACTAGTTCATCAGGTTGGTCTTTAGTTGTTGGTTTGTCATTGCATTCGTTTTCTACGCCAGGAACCGCCTGCTTCTTCGCCGGCACATCCAATGTAGCCCCAAGAGCATGCCGCAGCTCACTCACACTTGATACGCCAAGCTAGAATTAAAACAACACATCTATCATGCTTATATACGTCCTAGCATAGATTTTAGGTTATGTCATAAACAATCTTCAATATACTAACAGTTTGCGCCAACAACTTCTTCCTTTTTTGTGATCGTTCACGTAATTCTTTTAGTTTCTCACTCATTATCTTTTTTTATATCAGTTTAGTTTCTATTCTGAAATGCAAGCCATCGAAATTATAAACAAGTCGGCAGTGACAATTAAGTGATCGTGCAGAAACTAAGAACGTGAAAATAAATTTAAAATATTTTCTGTTAGAACAAATGAATAGGAAAATATATTTTCATTGACTCCATTTTGTTGTTTTAGTCCAAATATTATTGATAATTAAAATTCGAGTAACTTAGACTTCATATGATATTATATTTCTGAACGAAAATCTAAAACTTTACCATTGTAGTCTGTAATTTTGTTACTGCTATCACATCTTCGGTAGTATAGTGGTAAGTATCCCCGCCTGTCACGCGGGAGACCGGGGTTCGATTCCCCGCCGGAGAGAATCTTTTTGTGTTTTAATAATTATTATTTTGGGTTTTTGTCCATAATTAATTAGGTAAAATAAATGGCACTCTATTTGTTTATTCTAGTATGGCAAGGCAACTACATTATTGTGGTGATAATGTATTACGACTTTGTGACACTTTCAGTGCGCAGTGGATTTTCTTGCGTTATTTATTCATTGCCTCTATGGTGTTCAGGTAACCTATTTAGATTCTAGAGGTAGAGGTAGAGGGGCGAGCTTTGAGAAAAAAAGTACATTGTTTTATATTTTTATTTTCAATCTCATAGATACTTTACAACACTTGTCTTTCATTTTACATCTATTTACTTAGACGTAATTTACATAATTTACTTAAAGATATCGATTAAGTACCGTCGTGACCCGTTACTTCGCCTGGGTTTTGACACTTTTTGTAATATATCTTCCAGATTTAAAAGTATTTCAAATCATGAAGTCTAAAAAATGATTTTACATATCTCCATCTATCGGTATTATATAATTACTCTTCCATATTCATTGCTTATTTGCCTAAAAATTGATCTCAAATGTGATAGGCGAAGTATTGGTACTTTTCCCTAACTTCGCCTGCATCATGTCATAGCGTCAAATATTAAATTACATTTGAAATACTACCTACTACATCTAGTGTAAGCATTTTGGGATGTGACAGATGACTATAAACTTTAAATAAAGCAACATAGAGTAGATTTTTTTTTAAAAAGCTTTTGTAGGCGAAGTTAGGCAACAGTTTGAAGTTAACTCCATACATTTGAGGTATTGTTGATAGGGCTGCCAAAATTATTGTTAGTTTAAATTACTGCAAAATAAAGGAAGGTATAAGTAAGGGTTTCTGCAAAAAAAGAAAAATTCAGTTTGTTAATTATTTATTAAAGTGCCAAAAAAATATTTATCATAAAAACAGCGAAAATATTTGCTTAAATTAATCGTATTCAAGTACCTCAATACTTTGTTTTAGAGATCAATACAGACTTAAATATGCCAGTCATACTTATATACAAATAGTATCAGGTAATAATTACCTTTTAACTAAATAGTTATAAGGTGAATGGGTAGTTGAGACCGCGAAATTCAATTTTCTTACGTTTTTTTCAATTTGCAGGTCAGTGTCAGGTCGTATCTTGATCAAAATATGATTCGCGACAATAACAGGTACATATTTAGAGAATTATAATCATTAGAAAATTTGAATTTCGCGGTCTACCACTATCCATTCACCTTAAACATTTATGGTAAACATAGGAACTAGATAACAATATTTGGCTCATAATTTTTAAGTTCACATAGGTTCATCAATACTAAATCTTAGATTCCTATTAAATCAGACTAGGCCAATCATAGGCTTCAGTTTCTAGCTTAACAAGAGAAAAAACTTTTATCAAAAAAGTGAACAGCAAAAGCATTTAACTTACATTAATATTTAGACATCGATGGGGTTGCCTTGGTTTACTACAGAGTTGCTATGGACACCTTCCGGTTCCATCATCAGATCAGCTCCATGTTATGATAATATTGCATTGTCATCTGATATACATAAGATTTGATTATAGACGGACACCAGGACAGGTGAAACTAAATAAAAGCTCGTAATAATAATATACGAAGCAAAAAAAGATACAATTAATTATTATTAACAATGTTGAAATTGACAACCCTAGGGGCAGGCGAAGTTTGGCAACAAGATGGCCGCCGCTATCCCCTCAATAATATTTTATTGAATTACCACTTTTAAACGTAAATTAGACAGAAAATTCTAGTGTCATTTGAAAGAAAATTAGCTGTAGATTATAATGTAATAATAAGTTTAATCTTACCTGTTCTGTATCCCTGCATAAAACTGAAGTTAAAACGCAGACAAAAAAAAACGTGTCGTTTCTCTTGTGTAAAAAGTGTACTGGTCACCAACAACGTGAACTTAGCCACAATTTTTCCTCAAAATCTTGCCATAGATGAAAAATACTTATTATTTAGTAACTTTACGCGAAGCCAAGCCTAAAATTGAAATGGCAACTTCAAATTATTTGAAATTAGGCGAAGATAGGTGGCACAGGCGAAGTAACGGATCACGACGGTACTCGTTTTCTACTGATTGATATAGATATTCTCGTTTTCTACGGATTGTTACTAGTAGGTACTACATTTATCTACATTTATTAAGAATCTAATTTTTACCCATATCTCGAACATTTTTTTGCAGTCACGAAACTTAAATAAGTTTACTTACTTAAATAGACCATGATAATCAGCCTATAACGTCCCCGCTGCAGGCCTCCTCTCTGAGAGAGGGAGTGGGCCGTAATCGACCACGCGACCATCAGTGCGGGTTGGTAGACGTCACATCATGTTTTCGAATTTTCTGTTTTAGGACATGTTGGTTTCATAAATACATACTTAAACTTAATTATCTAGTTAGGTAAACTTAACTGGTGGCCTAAAAAAATCGTCAATAATCACAATACCTAGGTACCTAGGTACTTAATTACTTAGCTTGACATGGGAATACATTAATACAGCGATAAATAACTAATTATACTTAGTAGATAGTATAAGTACCTACTTTAATAGAGAGTAGACACGTTTTTATAAGATACATTATTTAGGGAGGTACCTACCTACCTACTCATCACATATTTATACAATTATCACATATAAAAAAATAAAAAAATTAACTTAACCTACACACAATCAATAACAGCCAATAACATACAAATAACGATAACTCGTTACAAAAAATAGTGTAAATAACTTTAAATTAAAAAAGATCCTACGTACCTGTTAAAATAAATAAGCAATCTGTAGGTACTAATATTTGGTAGGTATTCTAACTTGAGGCTGACTGACTTATCCTACCATCATCATCTGCCATCATCAGCCTAGCCTTTTCCCAACTATGTTGGGGTCGGCTTCCAGTCTAACCGGATGCAGCTGAGTACCGGTATTTTACATGGAGCGGCTACCTAGATGACCGCCATAAACTAGTTACTGGGTAATACGATACCCCTTGGTAAGACTGGTTGTCAAACTTTCGGGCTTCTGACGACCTGCAACGACTGTCGGATCCACAAATGACAACTGGGGCGGACGGCGCTTAACTGCTTTCCGACTTTCCAAGCCACGGAGGGGTCTTGCCCGGTCTTGGTATGTAAAGATGGTCACCCATCCATGGACCAGTCGCGGCAAGCGTAACTTAATCTAATCGATCGACCCGTGCGGCTGCCTTAAGGCCCATGACTTACGCTAACTATCTTTAGGTATATAATTCTTCTGTAGATACTGTACGTCTGTGTGCCACTGAACTTCTCTAAACGGTTGGACCGATTTTGATGATATTTTTGGTTGGATGGTTTAAATTCACAATTGAACCCAATAGGTGGCGCTGCAATCGTGTTCTAGAAACAGGACAATGTCTGACCAGTCAGCTATTCCTTATAATTTTCTTAATTCAGACTTCACCCAAGCTAACTTTCACACAACAGGTCTTACTATTAAAGTCGCATAATTTTAAACATTTTTCTTCAAATCGGCAGGTGTACCCTTAACTTCGACGATGGTGCTGTTGGAGCACTTATCCTTGACGACACAGAGACCAGAACTGTCCCGCAGTAGTCCTATCCTGCAATAGCAGCCAAGCACACAGTAGCGCGGGCGCACACAGCGCTGGTCGCAGCGGAGCTCGCAACCGAAGAGGCAGACGTACTCCTCGTTGGGATCTTTGCATTTTTCTGAAACATGAAACATGGAAAGTCAGAAGAAGAACTGCTTCGTGCCTGTAAGTCTATAAAAATCAACTAATCAACGCATTTCGGGGATATTATGCTCCAAATGATTCACTTTGAAACTCAATCCGTGATCGTCAAAATGCGTTGATTAGTTATTTGCCTGCCTGCCTGGGTCTGAGCTAATTATTAGCTAATAATTAGCTCAGACCCCGATATTAGTAGAAGCAGGCAGATAAGGTACGTACGACCGTATACGTTGATTGCCGAAAATGGGCCGTTATATGGCATCATCATTCTCTTACCTTAGAAAATACTATCGATGCAACGAATAACGTAGTTACCTACTTTGCCGTCTTAGCGAAAAGTGCAATAACTAGGTTAAATCTGATTTCGAGAAAAACGCGGTTAAAGTTTATTTTTTGTTTTGTTTGTATCTCTATCACTATATTATGCTTAGTATTAAAACCGGCTACGTCATGGATACGTAAAAAGTGTCTTAAAAGAATATTTAGATCTCATTCTGCAGATTCCAATTATGTACTTATCTCAATTTGGGGCAAAACTCGAGTTAATGCACTTTTCGTAGGGACGGCAGTACTGGTCTCAACTCATAACATTCAAGGACCTACATGAATTTTAGAGACACGAAAAGAAGAAAAAAAAAGTCTAATTTATTTGGGGAGAGTGAAGAGGCCCCCTAGAGCCTGCTATAATCTATTGGTAAACCGATTGGTAACACAGTTTAACTTTTATAAGTGGAGTCCCTTAGTTACTATTTACAATCACGTCAATCACCCACAGAAAGATGGTCAGTATATTACTAAGAACCTAACCGAGATATTCTCCAGTAGGTATAGTAGTTTGAATATTCACAACGCTACCTGTAGTAATAAAAAAACGAAGAAATTCCTCCTTTGTAATCAAGTGTCGACTCCTGCTCACTCCGAAAAGGAAAAAATAGCGAGAAGGTGGCACGTGTTTTAATTTGAACGACGACTGAGTACCATTCACAAGTCACGGAACATCCTATATACACTTCGTTCACATTCAAGAGTTTACAAAATAGAAGATCTTGTCTCGTTAATGCCTGCGCCCGTTTTTGGGTCATACTTTTTAAAGACCTTTTTGTCGTGGCACACATTTTTTTTCTTCTTAAAAATGTTTTGTCCCGTATTTCGAAGTACTTGGGTCTTAAGCCCGAAATAACAAGCGAAATTCTTGAACATAAATTTAGGGGATTAAAAATATTTCTGTTCTTGTTTAAAGCTATATTTTACGGATTCGGTCAGCAGTATAGTTTTTTATTGTGGGGTCATTATCCTTTTTGAATTATCCACATTTACAGGCTTTTTGCGAAGCCAGAACATTACCAAACGCAATCCTCCCAAAATCAGATCATTCACGACGGATTGAGATTAAAACTGAATCAATTTAAAGTTTACATCGAATTTTGTTAACGAGTAAGCTAAAAGGTTCCCCAAATAGCACAAAACCATGCAATCCAAATGGATGTTTGAGTGGTAAAAGCAGATAATTTCGGAAACAAAGCCCCAATCTTCGGATTTGGTTTTCAACATAATAAATAAGTGTATAAAAATTTACGAGTGCCGCGGAACATGGCTTGCCTCTTGAGCCACTTATTAAAGATTTTATGAGCTGACTGTCGCGAACTTTCTCGTCTCCTTTTATCCCTAAAACAATTGAGGCATAAAATGTGGGAGTTAACTTGAATCATCGTTTTTCACATCTGATCGTTCGATTCCCTTATGTGTAGCGGTTAGGTCTTTATGTGATTATATCCCGATTGTTGGGTCTCCATAGTTCGCTATGGAACTACTTATTCAAAGTCTAAGATATCTTGGAAAATAAATATCTTTAAGAGGTCCTTAAGGCGCGGCCATAAGCGGGACACCGAAAAACGTCCACTTTTTCGTCGCACAGTTATCCCAATTGCTACATACTACGAACCCAAAAAAAATACAGTGCATAGTCAAGAGTATAAAAAAAAGACTTACACAAAAATATCTTATAGAAATAATTTAGCATCTTAAAAAAAAAATCGCAAAGAAAGGACATGAAAAAACTTTTTCGTCTCGAAATGCTCAATATTTTGAGTGACAACTATTAATTTTTTTGTAACTATAAGAAAGGAAATTTAATCAACTAAAGACATATGTAAAAATATTATAACTTATTGGTATATTTATTTTTTAATTAAATTAAAACTGCGAAATAATATTAACATTGGCGGACACGAGGTTCAGCTAAAATCAAACGCATCGCCATTTTCGACCTTATTTGTATACCGCGATGCACTACTGTCGCGCGCTTGGCGGGGATACGCCCAGTCCGCTGCAAGCCATTACAGAGAACGGTCACGTTTGACGTTACGCATGCGCTCTTCCATTACGTAATTCGTGTATCAAAATAAGTTATATTGTGAAAATTATTGACACTTAGATATTAGGTTTTTTATTATTATTTTGTGTGAACATTTGACACATAATTTTATGTTTTTGGGACTCGTGATTGTGTGAGTGATATTATCAAAACCACAATGGGAAAAAAATGGAAAAGAAATAAATAGTTACGACGGATTTGTACAAGAAAACGGCGAAATAAAAGTAAAAACTCTATTACATCAGAGTAAGTATAATAAAAAATAATTATAGGTACATAAATAAATATACTTAGGTAAATATTTATAATATGAATTATAGATTAGACATATAAACAAACCTTTTACAGTCCGTTCAACCGATTTTGACTTCTATTGCGTTGGGGACATGACAAATGGCGGCTGCAGTAAGTAAACAGTTTGTATTATAATCACTTTTTTGCTTTAATGGCATCCTTATGCCTACGGAATAGAAGTCAAAATCGTTTGAACGGACTGTAAATAAAATTGTTTTTCTAATCTTGTTGTAAATGGTTTATAGTTATGTTCACCAGGCTACACATCAAGCTATACATTTCCAGTATATGCTGACCTCTCATTGTACGGAAATCCTATACAATGCGAGTTCAGCTTATACGGGAAATGTATACTTAGCTTGATGTGTAGCCGTGTTTATTACTATAAATTTGGTGTCTACCCCTGACCTGGAAGAGGACATAGGCTACTTTTTATATCGGTTGTACGTTCCGTTCTAGTGCAATGTTCATGAAAAATATGTGCCCTCAGAGCCTGGAAACATGTCTGCGGCACGACACCGCGTCGTGCGGCGGTAGTATTTTTCATTCACCGCGGCGCACGGTGCGGTCGCGGCCGCGGCGTGGCGCTGCGCCGTGGCACGGTGCGCCGCACCGGCTCACAGTTCAAACGTGTTCATGAAAAAATGTGGTAGGTAATGAAAAATACTACCACCGCGCCGCCGACATGTGTCCGGGCACTCCGGGCCCAGGCCCGCGGATAATCGGATGCATAATAAAATTGATCTAAAGTTGAGATTTTGATTATACTTTTGTATCGCAAAACTCCAGTGATTCCGGGATCAACTAATTTAGAGTTACGTTGAATAGAATCATAATTTTATTATTATTTACCCAGAATTGTACCTATGCATCATTTATTTACATATCAAATGTTGTAGAGTAGGTAGGTAAAAAAATTTTGTTTATCATGTAAAAGTGGGTCAAAAAGCGCGTCTAATCGTATGAAAGATGAAAAAAATAATATTTAGAAAAACTGACCACTTCACCACGTTGTCTAGAATCACGGAGTGAATCTACAATTTTCCGATTTACAGTTGATCCCGGAATTTTTTTTCAAACAAATTATTTTCAGAAGCCGCTTCTACACTTGCGTACTACTATGCATTTCATTAGTTATTCAATCCTGTAATCCCGTGATTTTTGTATTTCAAATATTACTTACATACTTTTAGCTTACATACTTTTGGATCTATTTTATTCGATTAGTTACGCAATTTCGTAATCCCGGGATTTTTTATTTCAAATAAGGTATTTTCAATAGCCACTTACATACTTTTGGAGCTATTTATTCGATTAGTTGAGCTATTTATTCGATTACTTTTGCAATCCCGTGATTTTTTAAAATAAATTATCTCCATAAGTTGCTTCTACTTCCATACTTTTATAGCTATGCAATAGATTAGTTATTATTTATTCAGTGATTCCGATTTTTTTTTAAACAAATTATTTGTAGTCGTTTCTATACTTTCGAAACGAAACATTAACTCGGCATCCGATTATCTGATCTCTGTGTATGATACCTTTAAATATATGATATAATATAACAGAAATATAATTATATAATAAATGAAATTGATTTCTTATACAGTTTTATCGTTCGATAACATTTTTTCGATGGAGTAACATTTTTTCTATTCATTTACAGAGAACCCAGGCATTCTCAGAGTAATAGCGCAACATTACTCACACTCAACTGCCATTAATCCAACCACTATAGATACAGGAACTACGGAAGAACGAAATTATGGGTATGTAGGTTTTATATCTTTGTATTATCAGTTCAGTCTTCAGCGTGATTTAAGTACAAACGTACAGACATTTACTTTTGCATATTACTAGGGTAACACATTTAACGTTTTTTTTTTTTTTAGAGAAACCACCGAAGCCGAGCCATTTCTTGCTGAAACCGAATGTCAAGAAGATACAAACCTACAAATACAGGGTCGAAGGATTGTAAATATGATGTACTTCATTCAGCAACTACAAAAAATTTCCAGTCATACTTCTTTGTTTGAATGCAATTTCAAAGATATGACACTGATAGGAGAAAGCAGAAATGGTTTAATATCAAAATATAAATTTAGATGTATTATGTGTAAAATATTAAATACTTACACGGAATACTGTCATTATTTTGCTATTCCCTACATTTATTTCCACAACATTTATTCTACTATCATGCTTCTTTTGCCACACCCAATATTCACTTCCATACTTATGTATGGAAGTGCGCCACCCACTGCGGTGAACCACTTTTGTACCTTATTATCATAGTAATAAGGTCGAAAAGTGGTTCACCGCAAATGTCCGCGATGGAACCAGCACACCATTATGAACAGACAGTCGAAAAAAAACTGAAAAAGCCAAAAGATTTTAATCAGCCTGTATTGTGAGAATAATGTTTTACTCATTGTTAATCATATTCAGAGATCAGATAAGCGGATGCATATTTACATTATTAATCTAAAGTAAATTTTTCGTTACAAAAGTATGGTAAAGGCTTCTGAAAACAAATTATTTGAAAAAAAAAATTCATACAAATAGACGCGCCTTCTGATCCATGTATGTATGAGAAACAACATTTTTTTGTCGTACTTTACAACTTTACGTAGGTAAATAAATAAATATGAATCAAATTCTAGGTAAATAATATGATTATATTCAACAGAACACAGTTTTTCCAATACAAAAGAACATTCCATATTAGCCAATTGAATATTTTTTTATTAGACACCTCCATTTTAAGTTAATAGGCATCCGAATCCAAACATCCAATCTCTGTCATATTATTCAAAAACAAAATTTATTTTGAAAATCCCGGGATTACCAATTATTATCGGTGACCAGAATACGGACGCCGCCGCCGCCGTACCAGAATAAAGCCACGCGCCGCCAAGAACGTCGCGTCGCACCGGCGCGGGGCGCGCGGCGGCGGCGGCGGCGGGGTCGTAGTGGGCGGAGTTACTACTTCCCCTGCCTCACCCCCTGAAATACCTAAATATTTGCCTAATACAGCGCCTTAATGACATTTTGAAAACAATCTTCTACGTACCTTGTAATATGATGATGAAGAAGGATGATTAAAGAATACCCTTAACTAATAGGAAATAAATAGGAATATGAAAAATTTGGGAGATAAGTACCTACCTAGACTGATAATTATTTTTAATCAAGATGTATTTTAAACCAAGCACATATCTTTACTGATCCAAAATCATTCGAAACTTTTTAAATCTTAATAATATAATTTATCTTTTGAAATTAGAAACTAGTTTGCTTTGTTTTCTATTGCAGAAACAAAAAGTTATAAATAGGCAATCAAAGTTCAAGATCAGGAGTGTCCCACCCAGACATAAGGGCGTGATCGATGCGTGTACGCAGAATAGAGCCAAGTTCATACTTGTCACATAAATACTGCACCCACATGATAACACAGCGAACAATGTTACAGCTAATCTATGGCAGGGGGCTCTGACAGCAGATGTTATGAATGGGGATGTTCTACATTGACATTGTTCGGTGATAAGGGGATCTTGTGGGAATGACGATCTGGCCTTGGTAGGGCACGGGATTTTCTCAATAGATCAATTATAATGGCAATTATTTTATTTATCTTTTTGATAGATTCTTATAGACTTTGTGAAAAGGAGAACGTTGTAGTCCTTGTAAACTGTAGATTTGTAGACCATTTTTTATTTTATTGAGTAGGTACCTACCCATACTTGTTAACAGGCCTACGCTGTCCTCCCATACCTATTAACAAAATTGTGATAACATTGTGAAAACCATTTCTTTTTTTTCTTTTCTTCTCCATAGAAAACGACCAATGAGTGTACTACGTGGACTCTACAAATGGATGTGCGATTAACGCTTGTGCGATAAAACTGTACTGCGAGACTGCGACTCACAATTGGTACCCTGCACTTTGCTTCAGAGGCTAGGTGGTGATGTGAAATAAAATATTTTGATTTTGAATATCTATCTATAGTCAAGATGTAGGTGAGCTAATATCCCATTTCCCTAAAAGTTCCAACGATGTGTAACTGTGTGTGTATATTTAGAAATGGACCTAAGTGTTTGTGAAATTGGTGAACCAGGTAAGTCGTTTTTGGTTTTGTATCCTTAACATGATGACGCGGGGGGTGATGGCAGTACCTAGCATTTTAAAAATAAGTTAGTAATTTTGGAACTCAGACCTTCCCGGTCTTCCGTTCTCTATTCCACTATTCGTCATCATCGTCATATCAATTTCATAGGCCTTTTCTGTCCAGCGCTATACCTGCAGCTTCCTTATTTATTATTTATTTTATTTATTTATTTCAGGCCCATACATAAACATACATATTTTTATTATAAAACAGTACTTCACTAGTTAACTCTTGTGCAGTTCTGCTGTACTTGTCCGCGGAAGCTCCGGAACACCACGTCCTGCGGCCAGAAGTCTTCTTCCATGACGACGGGCAGATAGCAATTCGGCACGCGCACTACGAACGCCTTGAAGTTGACGTTGCGGTGCGACTCCAGTAACTGGACCCTCGGCGTGTACCTCGTCTTCTGGCGCACGTACTGCACGATGTCCTTCGCCTTAGTGGTGAGTGTAGGCGGGAGATGTACACCGGTGTGTTCGGCTTTGCGGCACGCAAGCTGACTTCGGGCTCCATAGGAGCTTAAGAAGTCTTTGAAGTCTATGCCTAGATCTTTAAGTGGTTGATCTACTTTTATCATGTTCTAAAGATAAATTCTTACCTGGAAAGCATTCCTTCACATCCACACAGTATCCACTATGATGCCTCAGCAACGGAGGGCGGCACAGGCATCCCCTGATGCAGACCTTGCTGGGACAAGAGGGGGATGGCTCGGAACAGCTGGGCTCGCACCATCCACAGGAGAAGTATTCTTCGTCAGGGGCGCAGTCTTCCACGGAGGGGTCGTGGTGGGATGGTTGGGAATCTTGGAACATTGGGTCAATCAGGAGCTGGACTTCACCCTGAGCTGGAGTTGCTGGACCAGTCTGCAGATGAGCAGGAGTTGCTGGAGCAATCTGTAACTGGGCTGAAAAAATAATTGTTGTTTCGGACCCTATTGGAATATCAGCGCTGCGGTATTTATTTTTTAAATATCGCAGCGTTATGCTGAGATAGGAGCCTAGCCTTTTTCGCCTCGCACCGGTCTTTTTATTTTTTTGGTTTTTTATGTTTTTGGTTGTTTTTAATATAACTTTGTTAGTTTTAAATGCTCCTTTTTAGGGTTCCGTACCGAAAGGGTAAAAACGGGACCCTATTTAGTAATACTAGGTGGAGCCTTAGGTAGTCCTAAGGCTCCACTGTCCGTCTGTCACCAGGCTGTATCTTATGAACCGTGACAGTTAGACAGTTGAAATTTTCACAGATGATGTATTTATATTAGCGATATAACAACAAATATTAAAAACTGGCCAAGTGCAAGTCGGGCTCGCACACGAAGGGTTCCGTATCACAAGGCGAAAACGCCGAAAAAAACACGTTTGTTGTATGGGAGCCCCCCTTAAATATTCATTTTATTTTGTTTTTAGTATTTGTTGTTATAGCGGCAACAGAAATACATAATTTGTGAAAATTTCAACTGTCTAGCTATCGCGGTTCTTGAGATACAGCCTGGTGACAGACAGACGGACAGACAGCGAAGTCTTAGTAATAGGGTCCCGTTTTTACCCTTTGGGTACGGAACCCTAAAACAGAATAAAATAAATATTTAGGGGGGGCACCATACAACAAACGTGTATTTTTCGGCGTTTTTGCCTTGTGGTACAGGTGTGGCCAGTTTTTTACTATTTGTGCGTGTCCCAAATAAAATATTTTTATTTCTTTCATGTTTGGCGGACTATGCTTTGGCTTGTTGTCTTTGGTAATGGATTGGTTTTGTAGGCTACTCTAATAATATTTATAATTCGTAAGGAACTTACTGCAGCCGTGGTAAATTCGGACATGTTGTGTTGTTACCTACGTGTGAAAGCTTACCTACTTATTTTCATTGTCACACTTACATTTATTATCCTGCGTGTTGATTAAATAGTTTTCATTTTTTTAGGACCTGAAGAAGTGTTTCATACTTTCATCTTTTTATTAAGAAGTTTTAATTTCTCGGTATGAGTATTAGAAACTGTTAGGCAATACCTTAAGTATGTACCTTAAGGTAACTTACCTTACCTACACTTACTAACTTCAATTAATTAATTAGTGAAAGTGGGTGCATACAATCTAAAATAATATGTAGTCCCTACACTCTAATTTCCACTAGGTACAGACGCCAGCACACCAAGCTACCCAATACTGTCAAATTTTACCAATTAACTTTGAACCTTAAGCTTTAGCGATAAAAATGAAAATCTATTAAATAAATTTGACAGATTGTAGTAGCTTGATGTGCTGGCGTTTGTACCTACCTACAGAAAAATTCATGGTACAAAAAAATCTTCTCGTAGCTGCTTAACTATGTGTCATTAAGCTCAGAAAACTACTAAGTAAATCGATGGCTCCTAAGTAGGTATACTGAGTCAAGTATACTGAGTCAACTATTATTCTTTATAAGTATAGTTGACTCAGTACCTATACTTAGGAGCCATCGAAATATTATAATACAGGTATTTGCGTTAGGCGCAAATCAGAGAAGGAAATAACAGTTTTGCTAACTCTAATCTTTTTCAGTGAGCATGAACCTCTAATCTTGCTTTATGCACTGCAAGAGCGTTGGGAGGAGTGGTTTCCAGAAGTATCAGCCCCAACTTAGGAGTTGTAGGTCGAGGGTTAATTCGAACCCAGCCAAGCGCTTACTTTGTGTAAATAATTTCATCACCACTGGCCTCAAAATGGTGAAGGAAATCATCGTGAGGAGACCGGCATGTCCTAGAACCAAAAATTCGAAGACATGTGACATCTACCAACCCGCAGGTAGGTACTGAGCCCGCATGGTAGATTACAGCCCACTCCCTCTCGTAGAGAGGAGGCCAGTGTACCAGCAGTGGGTACAGAATAGGCTGCTAATCATTGCATTTGCTTCCGCCAGTCTTCACGCACGTTATCACAAGTTATAGAGAGTTCTTTTACTTACTTAAGTTGTATTGGTCATTATTCAACTACCCACATAGTTTTCATTAAGTAAGAGTACTTACCTACTGATTGAGGAATGAGGCGTGTAAGCGACCAGCGGTGCGGAACTCATTATGAAATATTGTGCATGTTATATCAGTTGCTAATTGTTATAATTGGTGAATGTGTAATGAATAATGATACTCTTTCTATAATGTGCGTAGAAGACAGTTCATCATTTCGAGTACCTAATTGAAGAGGATGGGCAGCTCTCCTGTCGTCTAATAACTAAGTAGGTATAGGTGACATTGGCAGAATAGTCGACATTGAATCGGCTCAATTGTCATAAACAAAAGTGTGTGTCGGGGGACCTCGTTTCTGACGGAGGTCCCCCGACATCCCCTAAAGGAACTCCTTAAGGGTAATGCGCTAGGTAGCCCACGATCTCTGGCGCTACCCCCGTAAGCGATAGACGCACACGCTCGTATTATAAAAAGACAGAGAGTAAAAAAAGAGACAAAGAAAGTGTGAATTTAATACGCGTTTTAACCCCTTGTATGTCGTAATTACAGACACAATTAAAAAGCCATTGTGTCTCGCGCAGATCTACGTTCTAAGGGTTAATACAGAACCATCTAGTATAAGTTTTTAGAATCTCTCTTAAAGATGTCGCCACCTCAAATTTTTGTTTTGACCTCACAATCAGCTTTAGCACCCTCAAAAACCATGAAAACGACACCCATGATGAAAAATTTGACAATTTTCACAGCGGCCATCTTGGATTTTCATTTTGACCACACTCGACTTTAGCACATTCGAAAACCATAAAAACTATCTATGAAGACGAATGTTGCATAACGCTTCTTCGTTATGTGTCAATTTGTACCAGTCAACTCCAAAAACTAGTGTACGACCGCTAAATTCAGCCAGTTTGTCTACCAAGAGTGGTTGTGATTGTGCCAGTAACCTCAGTCAGGAGTTTATAAATATATGGGAGGTCATGTTTGTTATTGTACAGTGGATGGCAATTTAGTTTAGTCGATGTTGATGATTTGGTGCATTTGCAGGTCTGCCAGGTTGTCATTGGTACTGGCCACTTCATAACATCAGTTTACTATAACATCAGTCTAAATAAAGAAATAAGCTAAAAATAGAAAACCGAAGTTGCATCCTATCCTTTAACCTCCTTGGCAAAGTCTTGAAAGAGAAGTACCCACTTAGGTAGGTATGTGGGCAGGTACGTGCAATTTACTAAAGCCCTTGTGGGTAATCATAAGTGTCCCAAACAGTGTGCAGGAAAAGAAAGAAGAAACCAGGAAATAATTTGCTTAACAATTTATTTATTTTTCTCTTAATAAATATCTTAACACTATTTAAATAAATACTAAATTAAGAACAGCCGAAATATCCATTTAACAAAGGTTTTTAATTAAAACTTAATTAAACTCTCGTTTAGAATTAAGTTTTAATTAAACTCTCGTTTTGAATAAAATTTTAAATAAAATGACATGGTAACAAAATCATAGAAGTGCAAAATAGTTATAAAGAAAGTACAATGAACACGTGCAGTCATTTAATTAAAACAAAAGAAATATTTTATTCATCTGTGCCCGGTTTACAAGACAAAGAAAGTAGGTAAACGAAGAGAACGTTAAAAGTTACATTATTTCTAATTGTTAAACAATTCATTGATACCTAGGTAAGTCCTTAGATAGAAGTTAAGAATCGCAAAAAACATTAGGTACATTTGATTATCAGAACATTTTCCATAAAGAAATGGGTACAGAAGTTTTGGGGGCTTACATGACCTAAAGCGCGGTCACTGTCGGACTGCATAGAAAAGAAAGAAAAGCGCGATGACACAACACTGGAAATTTATTGCAAAATATGAAGCAATTATAGATCTATTTACAAAAAATCTATTGCTTGGTGGAAAAAAAATTCAAACACTAAAGTGCTTTAGTATGTTGCTTGTAGAAAAATCTGACAAAAAATCAGAATGATTGTATGTATATATATTAGTATGGATTTTATTGTAAAAAGAAAGTTTTTAGAAGCATCTTCATGATTTTTTCTATCGTATCAAATTAGTTGTAATATTTTTTCAACACACTATCCTAGCATTATCCTGAAGAATATCATATATTTTTCTGATTTTGTTTACTGTAGTCGATCATAAATACTTATATGGTTTCTAAAACTTGCGTTTTTTGCGTTTAGATCCTATAATCCCCTTAAATTATGCATCAATTTAAAACATAAAAACTACAAGCTGCTGACGTCGCGTCAAAGTTGGCGTCAATTTGATTTTGAGGAAAACCCCATCAGTCAATTTACACAGCACCATAAAAATGCGTAACACAACTTGAATAATTTTGAAGGATGTTGCTAATCCATTGATTCATATATGTTTGTAAAATTTATGTGCTAAATAACGTAAATAACGCAATGAAAGTTGTTAAACTGTCAAAATGAAAGTGATTGATACTATTACCCCCTTACCAATATACGTTATCGTCTGTACAGTTACACAACGCTTTGTCTTCTTCTTTCGAAAGTCAAATTACTGACGTCTGAAAGAGATAAATCGGTGTGTAACATTCATCTGATATAATATCTATGTTATGTTTATTAGTAAGGGGGTTAGTTTATTACGCAACTACCCCGCAGTGCCGCAGTTTATCGTCAAGCGATTCAAATTGACGCCAAAAGTGCATGTAACCATTACAGAACAACAATTTTAGAAGTAGAACAAGTTTGAATAAACATCATTGAGTATATCCCAGTTACCTTTAGGACATTCCTCTAGCTTGACACATTGACCGTTTGGGGACTTAACGTACCCCTCTTCGCAGAAACAGCCCATCACGCAAGGAGATGGGACCCTGGGATTGGGCTTGCTGCAGGTCTTCTCCATTGTCTCGCATTGCTTGTAGAACTGGTGTTCTCCACAGGTCATCTCGTGCTGTGTTGCGTTTGGGGCTGGAAGTACTGTAGGTGTAGAATGTCTAATTAAGTTGGGTAGTCGTGAGGAGTGTCGTTAACAAACTCATACAGATGATTACGAGGTCTACGGCCGCTGGTAGTATAGTTACTTGAGATGGTAAAATCCGTTAATTTTTTGTTGCATATTAAAAAATGTATAACCATCACGTCTGTGAAGCTTCACAAGTTAAAAGAACAGCTAGTTACAAAGAAATCTAGCTCGACGTACAATCAGAAATAAAATTCAATTAAGACTTCAGTTTTTAAAATAATCTACTATTAAGGCAAAAACAATCGCATTAGAAAATAAAAGAAACAAAAGAAAAAAAGAAAAAATTAACTTAAAAGCTGATATACAATATTTCGAACAAGTTTGTGTCAATAAAGATTATGTGTACACACGACGACATATACACTTCCAATTTCAGCTGACCCCGCGTTGTATAAGCTTTTCATACAATGGGAAGTCAGCTTATACTTGATAAGTCGTCGTGTGTACCTAAAAGTTGCAGTGCTAATCGACTTTTGTCACTGACCATAATTCCCTGGAATAATCATGGCTAGGTCTAACCGATCGTAATAGTTTACAAGAATCTAATAAATTACAAAAGTGATAGTGAAAGTAGAACATACAAAATAGTACATTATGATACATGTGTGCTATGTTGATCATTATGCTCGAGGCGGTATTATTCGCGCGAGCCGCAGGCGAGTGCGATAAGAAAGCCGAGAGTCTAATGATCGATGCACACGCGTTTCATACGACGTTTTTCAACACACTTGCGAGGAAAAAAACAGACTTGTATTGTTAAATATTAGCTTGTATGGAAAATGGCGCTCTGGTTGTCTTTCCGCATAGCCAGCACTAACAATGCGCGCGCAAGTGTAAATAAAAGCACTGACCACAGAGCATGTAAAAACAATTGTAAAAAAAAAAACAATTGTAGTTTAGTTAGTATGGAATTAGAAAGTACTATTGGCATAGAGAAATATACCTACATTCGTTCAGTGAGAATCCGCAATGATAGAACGCCAGTCAGGGTCTTTTCCGTTTGGTTTCGGGTAGGGACCACGGACAATTTTAGGTGGATAATTAAAATTTTCTTACGTTTTTTGTAATTTGCAGGTCAGTATCAGGTTGCATCTTGATCAAATATGATTCGCGATTATAATATACAGAGCGTTAGGTTAAACGAGGGACATACTTTGAGGGGAGTTAGTACTCATGAAAATTAACAACTTTTAATATGGGATGGAACCCTGAAATCGCGAAAAAAAATCAGCCGTTTCCTACATTTATGTTCGCATAGCTCGTCGAAATGTACTGAACAGCTGATTTTTTTTTTGCGATTTCGGGTTCGGCCCCATAGTAAAAGTTGCTCATTTTCATGAGTACTAACTCCCCTCAAAGTATGTCCCTCGTTTAATCTAACGCTCTGTATATGTATTTACAGAATTATAGTCATTAGAATAGAATCTTTCTAGTTAGATTTTTTCCCTAAGAACTTTTCCATCAGAAAGATGTATTAATGATTCGAATGATTATAATTCTGTAAAGATGTAGGTACCTGTTAGAGTCGCAAATCATATTTTGATCAAGATACAAACCTGACCATCATTCCCGCACTTTTGCTAAGCCTACCTAAAAAATATATACCGGGCATTCTGTAGCAAACTATTAGAAAATATCAAAAATAAATATGTAGTAAGTACAATAAATAAAAATAATTTTGCACGGAGAGCGCATTCCGAAGATAAATTCAAATATAGAAACACTTCGGCGCGAAATTCAATAATTAATGACTATGGTCAAAGGTCCTCAGTTACCTATTGATTCAGTTTCAATATAGTGTCCAAAAAACTAAAAATAACATTACAAGAGCATACATCATTATTATAAACAATGCTTATCGTATTTAATGCTTAAAATAATTTTATTTCAGTTTCCGAGTATCGATTTAAAAGTAGTAGAGAATTAAAAAAAAAATCGTTTAGCATAATCGCTTTCGCACATTATTACTATAAAAAAAAACAATAATGGACGGCGATTTTGAACACAAATTGAGTAGCGTTAATGATTAATACGTGTTGTTGGACCTGTGCTTCAATATTACGTTAACATTTGGGCATTTTCGTGTTGTTTATAATATAATTATTATCTATAATATTTTGTCACATTTTAAATCTTACCTACATGTGTGTGCATGATATTTGTGAAAAGTTAAATGTATAACAGATTGGCGCGAAACTCGACATTAAATATCAAAAAACTTCATTACCGCTACTTATTTAACTTGAACAATGGATGAATTCGTCAAACAATTAAATTATGTATTATTCACTGCCCCTGTGGTGGAGTTTGGATGTTCGAAATCCCCAATTTTTATGTTTTTTAGCCTCGACTACCACTGTCAACAAAATGGCGATTATCGCATTTAAAGACTTGAATTTAATAAAGGTAAATTAATATGCTTGCGCGCTAAATATGAAATATTTAATGGCGTTAACTTAAGAGTTTTTTTATCCAACTACCTTAGTTAACGCACATTCATAAGATTGGATGGGTAGCATAACAAATATTTACAAAATCAATGTAGGGTGTCGTATGTCGTAATTCCTGGGTCCAATGGGACCCAGTACCGAGCCGGCGGAGGTTCGTGTGTTCGGGTCCATTCTAACGGAAACTATACGGTTATATTGTCCGGGTAAACAAATATTAGTTAATTTTGGGACCAAGGACAATACAGACTATTTAAAAAAAAAGTGAATTGATGAGATTAAAAAAGCGCGCATCTCCAACTAGTAAATAAGTAGTTATCTGTGGAAATAAAGCACTTGTGGATTAAAGTAAAAAAAAAGCACGCGTTTTTAATACACTGCATTATGGACCTAAAAGCGGTTCAATAAGAGCCACTTTACGAGCAAGTGTGTTGAAAAGAAGATTATAGTAGAGATTAAGAAAGATATTCTTCTTCGTTGAAAAGTAAGTTAGAAGTGAAGAAACCGTACAGCATGAAGGTAGAAGATGGAGAGAAGCGTAGGTCTTCGGCAAGAAAGCAGCATAGCTCAGTATATGCTAGTATTTGGTATCTGTAAATAAAGAAGAAGCAAAAGAAATTAAAAACAGAAATGGAAATAAGAAGAAAATAGATAAATGATAGGTCAGATTTAAACTTAAGTAGTTAATAACTTAAGTAGATATATATAGGTACCGGCTGACTTTTTTACCGTCTACGCATCTGGACAAAAACACGGTATAAAAGGTGAAGGAAGTAGAAACATATTATGACACAGAAATTTGTTTTTTTTTTGCGACAAATAATAATTATAATAAATCAACTTGAAGGCACCCTTCTCTAAAAAATTATCATTGAATTCGTAGCGACATTCAATCCTCTGATTGTAGCCATCGACCAGCTTCAATCAAAGGATTGAATGTCAAAAAAAAGAGTTTTTATTTTTATTTTCTGTGAAAAAAAACGAAATTTCTCTGCCATAGGCTTCTACTCAGTTCACCTTTTATACTCTGTTTTTGTCCAAACGGTAAAAACAGTCAGCCGGAATATTTGTGTCTGTGTTAAAATGCGGAGCAAACAACAACAATAACTCTCTCGGACATTTCCTCAAGATTTTGTTCTAAATTAAACAAATAGAGTTTGCCTTGACCTCGTAATGACTACTAGGAAGCAAGTCAAGATCGCATCTTAAGATAACAGGAGCCTGTTTAACTTTCAATTTCATATGCGCAAAATCTACGAATGGTTTAATTGGCATGTCAACTTCTAGGCATTAATCACTCCCATTTTTTCTTTAACTAACTCTTGTCCGTTATGGCTGGGATTTTCGAAGGGACATCATCAGCTAGTCCGAGGTATTTTTTCTGGACATGGATAGTAGAAAAGGCAGGTTGTTTTTTTCCCAAAACCCAATTATTTTTAGGAAAATTCCCTTCACTCAATTTATTGATTGCACAGCCCAGGAATTAAAAAAAATATATATTACTTTTTCATTCAAAGATGAATTGGAACTTTTTTCACTTTCGAATCATGTCAGAAAGTACAGCAGTAGTAGAGCGCAGTGGTGGTAGAGAGTTATAACTCTATTCTCTACTACTCTACTATACTTTCTGACCTGAGTAGACGTCTTATCTGAACGAGATCGCCCAGGAAAGTACCACCACCATCATCACATAACATACGATGACGCCTGTTCACTCTTCTTTGAAGGCTGACGGGTTATAGGTGGATGGGAACACTCTTCCAACTAATGACATCCAAAAGAAAGGAAACTTACATTTTGAGCACTTGTCCGGGACAACACAACTGCCATCCCTGTCCCTCAACAGCCCATTCTTACAGAAGCAGCCCCTGGTGCACTGGGCTGGACATATTGGATTGGGGTTGTCACAGGTCTTGTTGCAGGGCTCACAGAACCTGTACTCTTCGTTGTTAGGGCACTTGCCACCGTTGGGCCGTGGTTCTGATGTGTCTTGTGTATATGCTGACACTGAGGAGAGAAAAAGATTTTATTGTATGGTGTTCCTTTTGTTCTCGTAACTAACTAGATGACAATAGCTTATATACTTTCTTGGCAAAATGAACAGTGCCTTCTATGAGTATTTTGCTTTTTAGTGATTTCTGTCTCTATAAGCATCCTAGTTATGTAAATCCTTATCACACGTAGTTTGAGTCTATACTGTGCAAGATTAATTTCCCGGTTTTAGGCTAAATCTAACATTTAATGCAAAACCAGTTGGACTTTACCGATCTGACCATGCATCGAGTTGTCAAAATCTGTTATTTCAATAAATAAAATTGCTATAACTTTATGAGTACGGTTCGTACCGTGACAGTTCATACTCCTGGACACCCGCTGAGGAAAATACACAAATATTTCTGCTTATCATGACAGTTTAACACTTGTCGAAATCAAAGTTATTATTAATCAAGCTGTGCAAACACTTCTTACAAAGAACCAAAATTATAATTTGTAATCGTTTGTTTCACGTGTTTATTTTGATGATGCTTATTCGTTTTATTCGTGTCTTGATTTGATAATATTACCTTTCAATACAGTGAAGGTACACATTTTGAGGAAACAGGCATGTCCTAGAACTAAAAATTCGAAGACATGACATCCACCAAACCGCACTGGACCTGTGTGGTGGCTCCCGCTCCCTTTCCCAAAGAAGAGGCCTGTGTCACAGCGTGGTCACAGCAGTGGAAAAATTATAGACTGATTATGTACCACATTATCTAACCACTAACCGTTGCGACATGTCATTATCATCTGAGTCGAAAGTCGTCCACAGTTGGAAATATGTAGGTCTTCCCTCAAGCGTCGCCACGGTTACCTGTCATGAGTTTTTCGCATCCAGTGGATTCCCACAACCTTCATCTTTGGTCCTTATGGCTCCTACCAACGCTACGGCTTCCATGTTGCTTTTACATATTTCTTTCATTACCTTCGCCCATAGTTTGCGGATCGAACAAAGTGAAAATCAAATAATTACACAGCGGAAAAAGAAAGAAATAGCTTAGGAGAACTCTCTTACACTTACGGATACGTGGGCAGTCCGCCAGGTTCACACAGATCCCGTCGTCGTTCCGGACCTGCCCATCCTCGCAGAAGCAGCCGGTCCGGCACACAGCCGCGCAATTCGGTGCCGGATCCCGGCACGTCCGGGGACAACCGCACATCAAGAGCCGCTCATTGGAACGGCAGAGACCTGCTGGAGCTAAAATAAGGAATACAGTGTTAATGTCATTATCTTATTTTACATAATTTTCAAACCAAAATATATGTTTTAATCTAAAATAAACATTTTTGGTCCTAGGTCCCATGATGACGCCTTTAGGTACACCCCGAAGTCGATATTAATAATAATATCCCTCCGATCGAATTCCGGTCACGGCGGTGAATCTCAACGGACATTAGCCAAGTGCGCAGGAGATATTGTAGTAAACAAGTGTGTGCGCAAACACAGGTGCTCTCAAAGCCCGATAGGGTGGCAATCCGATACTTAAGGGGAGAGGCTAGGTGTCCCTGTTGGTGCTACTGGGAAATTCCTAATGGACAAAACCCACTAACATATTGCCCGACCTGGAAATCGAACTGGCTGACCCTACGCTCAGCAGACGTCCACAAGATCAAAGGGGCAGTTGAAGACAATATTATGAGTTACTGTTAGCGAGAACGTTGAATCACACTATAATATTATAAAGCCGAAAGTTTGTGAGGGTGTGTGTTTATATGTTTGTTACTTATTTACGCTCAAACGGCTGGACCAATTTTGATAAAATTTTGTATGGAGGTAGTTGACTCCCTGGATTACCATATAGGCTACTTTTATCCCGATATTCCCACGGGATCGACACTTATGCGGGTGAAACCGCGGGGCGAAGCTAGTATAAAATATGAACCTCTTCAATTAACTAATTTGGCTGAACTGCCGTCGTGATTCCCAAAGGTAATATTATCGCAAAATTTACAAAAATTAGTTTCAAAATGGATTTAAAAACGATGGGTGCAGATGGGTTAGACCATTTTTACAGACGTTTTGTTGTACAGACGCGTTGACGCCAGCACATCAAGGTACCCGAAACTGTCAAATTTATCCAATCAACTTTGAATCTTATGCTTTAACGATAAAGTTTAAAATCTATTAAATAAAATAATAATATTTATTAATTAAAGAAATTTGACAGATTGTAGTAGCAGTATGTGCTGGCGTCTGTACCTGGGATCAACAAAACGTCTGCAAAAAATGTAAAAGTAAAAGTATATAACCAGAATTAAGACCGAGTTACCACGAAATATTATTAAGACTAACACTGACATATACTCTTTTTTACATAGCCCGCGTATGTATCATCAATTTTAAGACGATTGACAATTTAATTAGTAAAATTGGAGTGATGTGTCCTGCATCGATACCAAAGTCAATCAATCCAGTTTAAGTGAGCCAGTTTTACGACCAGATCTTTATTTAGATACGAGCTATTTATCGGCGACACTACTTGTTTATGACTTTCTTTATTTATTAATTAAGCTATCTTTGTTTTTTGGATCAGCTGAGGTTCCTTCATTTGTGGTTTTGAATAATAGGTTCCTGCTATTGTTTTTTCGGTTGCGCACTTATAAATCCTGGGTTTTGTTTTTGTAAGTAGGTTTGTAAAAACATTTTTACACGTCAATCATACATTTTTTTAAACTAGATGAGGTCGGCGTTTCCTATCTGACTATTCTGAGAAGAAAGGCCGAATGAAACTCAGAAGTCACAGTCTCTTTTAAAGTCCAGACAAAATTTTGGTCAGATCATGTGAAGACCATATAGATTGGTGTCTGAAATGGTCTTTTGAGGAAAGAACCACACAGATTGAGCGGGCCTGTCCAGTCAGTGCACGCATTTGTCAAAAATCGTGCAGCTCAACTCAGAACTTGAGGCCTATAAACCATAACAATGCAATTATAACAATAACCTAGGGGTACCTATCATATTACCCAGTAAGAAGGACGTGGAGGTCAGACAGGCAGTCGCTCAGCTGCATCCTGTTAGTCTGAAAGCCGACCTCAACATAGTTCGGTAAAAGCCTAGACAGATGATGATGATGACTGGTCTACATCCATTCAATAAGCGTTAATACTTCGATAGAATTCTTTAGGATGAAGTAAAATTTAATATGACCAAATGCATGATTCAATGGACCAAATGCTAGGACTAGAGAGCATCGCGATCAATATACATACAGTACAGAAGGACAGAAAAGAATTAAAGACATGTTTTTTTCAAACCCAGCCAAGTTTTGGTTAGCCTAAAAGTCCCGGAGAGGAATCGACACCGTATCAACTCAAGCAGATCAGTATTCTTTGTATGAATCTCCCTAATGCAACGGACACTAATCGGAATCGTAACGTAATCTCCTCGCCTCGGGACAAGCACACGGCTCGTCGCCCCCGCGCTTACTGCTCGTCGTCCCCGCGCTTACGTCTCTCTGTACCCGAGCTTAAGTCTCTTCGTCCATCCTTGCCCCTCTCACTCCTCTGAGCTGATCCGCTTTGGTTACGTGCTTACGTTAAGTTGACGACTGTTTCACGGCGAGGCGAAAGGCGATACGGTGCCGATCCCTTTCCGATTGGATACGTGTGCTTATGACCTATAGTTGGCTAGCGCTCGTCGATCCACTTAAATCTAAGTGCACTAGACTTTCGAAGATCGAATACACTTGTACGCTAACTATCACCTGTCACATCTCCACACGCATATCAAAATCAAATGCAATCAAACCGTCGCGTTGGTTATCAGTAATCAGTTAATTAATCACAAAGTTCATCAATCATAGAGGTTTCACTTGTCTTGTCTGCATTTCTTTGTCCGCCTACCGGTCAGGCGGTCATGCAAGTTTACTAAACATAACATTGTCTGTTGTGGAGTGATTGACACTCATTGGTTTTAAAACAATGACTAGTTTGTGGGTACTGAGAAGCGTGGAAGTCTTTTTACGTTTTGTAGCTAAGGCTGGTTTTTAAAAAGAGTTCGGCGGGTTTTGTTTTTCTGTTTTTACGAGTATCTTTAAATTGATGAGGTAGATGGTTAAAGCAAAGTGAGAGGGAGCAGTGCATCGAACATCGTGAGGAAACCGGCATGTCTTATACCCCAAAATTCAAAGACATGTGACATCTACCAACGCGCATTAGGCCTCTTAGAGGCCACTCAGAGGCCGCTCTTTCTCCGAGAGGAGGCCTCTATCCCAGAAGTGGGAATATTATAGGCTGATATGCTTTTGCTAAACCAAAGTATAGTCTTTTCTTAAAGTACCTAATCTGTAAGTTAAAGAAAGTAATAGAACAGTGGGTTCTATATATATAACACAATTCACACAGATATTGTAATATTTTATGTTATAGAGAAAACACAAGAGAAAATAAAAAAGCTTGTAATCTACTACTTTCTACAATTTTTGTCATATTAGCTTCCGCCCGCGGCTTCGCTCGCGAGATAGGTCGATTAAAACTATTCTTTGTCCTTCCCCGAGATGCAATCTATCTCTCTGCCAAATTTTATCGAAATCCGTTTTGTGGTTTAGGCGTGAAAAGGTAACATACAGAGAGACAGACAGAGTTACTTTCGAATTTATAATATTAGTATGGATTATATAATAGAGTGGCCCACACCTCTAAGCAGTAGACACCTCTTTGGCGTAGGCCTCCCCATTTCCTTGCACTGATTTCTATCCCTAGCTTTAGTCATCCATCCTGGTCCTCCGTTCTCCTATAAAATGTGTGCCCTTTTTTTGGCCGACCTCTCCTTCTGGTTTGGTCTCTTGTTATCCATTCAGTAACTTTTTTAGGCCATCGACTGTTTTCCAACCTGCAGATATATATTTTATAGCAATTTTCGAGCTATCCCTTATTTTGCACCTGCCATGTTTTGTCTCTGCCTCACCCTAAGGTTGACTGGTAGAAAATTAAATAATGAAATAGTTAGGTACGAAAACTCAAAGTGAAAGTTGACGCAAAATGTTCACAAAGATAAGTAAACTTTTAATGTAAAGGATGGCCCAGAATAAAGTCGTATCAATTAAATAACTTAATTAACAGTGAGTCTATTAGAGGGTTTATTACGATGACGATTAACCTTAAAAGATTGCAATTGTTCGTATTAACATTGTGCATGTTTAATTTTATTCTCGATCAACTTGTTTTCAAGGAAACGGCAGTAAATTAAATGTTGCTGCATAAAGATATAAATATCCTGTCGACAATACTATAAGTATAGTAGGTACCTATGTCATCATCCTTTGTCTAGCCTTTTTCCAACTATGTTGGGGTCGGTTTCTAGTCTAACCGGAAGTAGCTGGAAGTGAATACCAGTATTTTACATGGAGCGACTGCCTATCTGACCTCCACAACCCAGTTACTGGGTAATACGATACCCCATGGTAAGACTGGTTGTCAGATGAGCCGGGACCAACGGCTTAACGTGCTTTCCGAGGCACGGAGGGGTCTCGGTATGTAAAGATGGCCACCAATCCACAGACCAACCGCGGCAAGCGTAGCGTGTTGATCGATATGTGCAGCTGGTATTATTTAGCCACGGACCCCTGACCTCAGCCGGTTATTTTCCATAAGAAACGACCATTTGGAACCGTGCACCTAGCTTCTGACGTTTCATAAGTGCCCTTGTAGGCTTATGTGAAATAAAATATTTTGATTTTGATTTTACCGCGATCAAAGAAAGGCATTGTCACAACAACCCAATCAAGAACAATTTCTGAACTTAACATGCATCAAGAAAATAGTCCCTTCGGTCATAACGAAGGTGTCAATTAAAAACTGGCCAAGTGCGAGTCGGACTCGCACACGGAGGCGCCACAAGGCAAAAACGCCGAAAAAAAACAGGTTTGTTGTATGGGGAGCCCCCATAAATATTTATTTTATTCTGTTTTTGGTATTTGCTGTTATAGCGGTAACAGAAATACATCATCTGTGAAGAGTCGATAAATTAAATCATTGTTTTCGCATCAAATCAAAATATAGATAATATATGCTTTTGTCCAATGACCTGATGACCAGCATGTTTAAGGGGCTTACAGGACCTAAACACAAAAAAAGCAAGTTTTAGAAACAATAAAAGTATATGATTGACTACAGCAAACACCAGAAAAATATATCATATTCTTCAGGATATATGCTAGGTAGATAGTGTGTTAAAAACATAATGCAACTGATTTGATACGATAGAAAAAAATCATGAAGATACATCTAAAAACTTTCTTTTTACAATAAAAACCATACTAATATACCTACATACAATCATTCTGAATTTTTGTCAGATTATTCTACAAGCAACATACTAAAATACTAGTGCTTTAATTTTTTAGTCCAAACAATCGATTTTTTGTAATTAAATAATTGCTTCATATTTTGCAATAAATTACCAGCGTTGTGTCATCGCGCTTCTCTTTCTTTTCTATGCAGTCCGACAGTGACCGCGCTTTAGGTCATGTAAGCCCCTTAAGTTATATGCTGTTTTATTTTGCTCAAATGTGTTAAACATTAAAATCATTTGCATAACAAAGAATATCATTGGTGTTAGTTGTATCCGTTTTGTTATAAGTAGGTAAACAAAAACAAATACCCATTGGAAATTAAAAATATTTGAAAGTAGGTAACTGTTTTGCATTTTTTTTATTTTACATATTCAATTATTCATACGACTTCAAAAGTCATCAGTGAATCCCCAAATATGACGTAGGTAATGTAATTAGTTAATCGGCAGACCTCTGAATATTAATGGACAATTTAAGAATAAACATTCAACATGATTTTTCCCCAATAAAAGCAAGGATGTGAGCCGAGTGTGTCGTTTTTTGCGAATTTGATCCTTATTAAGTATATTAGCTAAGTACTAGAATTGTCGCATTGCTAGGTGTTAGGAACGCATTGTTTCGACCGACGGGTCGCATTTTACGTTTTCTATTTCGATACAGTGCTATTCTGTAAAAAGATCACCGTGATAACCAACCAACCACCAATCTCTTACGGAAAAGTGTTAATGGTAGAAATCTAACCTAGAAAGATGACAAAGATGTATTAATGATTCTAATCATTATAATTCTCTAAATATGTACCTGTTATTGTCGCGAATCATATTTTGATCAAGATACAACCTGACACTGACCTGCAAATTACAAAAAAACGTATGAAAATTTGAATTTCGCGGTCTCAATTATCTATTCACCTTAGAGGAAGATTGCTCTATATTTTGTTTTTAACTTTGCACCAATGTGACTTTTTCAATTTATACTATCTGAGTTTATCTTATATATTCGGTGACATTCGGTGCAAGAAAACATCGTGTGGAAACCTGGGGGTCTAAAAAGGCCACTTTGGCAGAATCGTAAAAGGATAACATTATGAATCAAAATATGGCGAAGCCATTCCGTGTTTTTCTTTTTTTCGCTGCACTAGTAGGTATAATCAAAGAGATTGTGATTGGATTTGGATTGGATTGATTGGTATTTTAGCACAGACAAAAAAAAAAATAACTGAAAAATCCTTCACCAATGGGATTTGATACGATTAACTTAACAGTTAACTGTCCATTAAGATTCAAAATGTTATCCTTCTTAATGTTATTCTGCCAAAGTGGCCTTTTTAGGCCCACTGGCACAGAATAAATAGTAAAAGCCCTGGACTTACATAGTTGGCGCCAACCCGTCTTGATCATGCGTAGTGATCAATGCGCTTGCCTTTTCTGTATGAGAATAGGCGTTTGCCCAGCAGTGGGACAGTAATAAGCTGGTATATATTATAGGACAGTACGTATAACTTTCTACATACAGGGCAGCAGGGATATCAACGCGCAGCGCAACCTTCTACCATGGTTCAGTACATAATTCTGAATTCCCCTGCGTTGAAACTTCTAATCGGATATTTTAAAAAAAATTGCTGCTCCATATACATTATGACCGCACAGGTACACTGGTGGCACTTTTCTATGAAACAGCCACCCTGTATACAGGATTAGTTTTCAAAGACCAGCCAAATTTAAAGGTGTACTTTCTCCATGGGATCAATATCGTAAACGTTACGTAAAATTTATCAATTGTCCCATAGAAAACTTCAATAGGTACCTACTCGACCTAAACGTATGGGACGGCTGAGTTTTTATTCGCGATTACGATGTTAGTCCCATGGAGAAAATTGTTCACTTTGATGGTCTGTACCACACCCTTAAATTTGTCTGGTCTTTGAAAACTAACCTCGTATATACCTAGTAGAAATCTACAACGTTATTTTTAGTATAATATATGCGAAAGCTGAATATAGTTTGTTCAGAATAAGTAACTGAATCGATTCCAATAATTTTTACCCTATGTTATATTTTGTCCCAAAAATATTTAAAAAAGGTTAAAAGTTGGACACCAAACGACACTAAGTAGGTTATCCAGTTGGGTACCTAGGTACTATTATTAATGAGCGCAAGACGGCGCGGCGCGAGCGGCGCGGGTGAGCATGTTTTTGTACTGACAAACAGGTAAATTAACAAGCTTATAACTTTATGTATTTCATGATACAATTTTGAAATTTTGTACATAGAACTCCGAAATACGTGTCTAGTATTTTTTATGTAAAGACATAAAAATGCTAGACATTGTGTTTCGGGTTTCGCTTATACTAAAAATAATGTTGTATATTTATAAAACTCAAAGTCCTGACTGATATATCAACGCACAGCCTAAACCGCTGGTCCTAGAGACATGACATTTGGAGGGTGTGTTCTTTGTAAAGAGTAGTACCGAAAGGGTTTTTCGAAATTCCACCCCTAAGAGAGTGAATAGGTGGAGGGTGAAATTTCACGCGGACGAAGTCGTGGGCAGAAGCTAGTACTATATAAAACTTCTATATTACTTTATTTCTTACTTCATTTACATGATAAATAACTGACCCTATGTAGCAACATGGAAATAAAAAGAACAACATGATCGGTGGTCATCGTTCGCAAGGTATTTCGTCGGGGACAGCATTTTTATTAAATTAAAACATCTTTATATCTTAAATTACGGGCATTTACGGGCTCCTTTTGGTACCAAACATAGAGGCTTTAATTGAGACTTTCGAGTTAATAATATACTATCAACATGATGCATCACAGCATCATTGACATCCTGACTGATTCGTTTTGATATATATGTATTTTGAGGCGGCTTCCAATCTTTTATTTTAAGATTTTTTCTTGTTATATCTTTTTCTTTTTAAGTAGGCACGGTCATCAAAAGTGGCAAGTACAGACGCCAGCATATCAAGCTACTACAATCTGACAAATGTCTACCCTCACACGTTTGCCCGCCTACCTGTCGAAACACCCTACGCGTCGGAGTAGTTGAATGGGCTCAGTAAAGTCATTGTTTTAACAATGACAATAGAACAATGACACTGTTGCGTACATTTGGTGTACGGTTGACGTTTCGAGCACTTTTACTTATGTACACTTGGTGTACACTTGACGCTTGAGAGGTTAATAGATTTTCAACTTTATCGCTAAAGCATAAGGTTCAAAGTTGATTGGGAGAATTTGACAGTTTCGGGTTGCTTGATGTGCTGGCGTCTGTACATACCCAACCAGGGTCGTCGGATATAAATTCAATTTGATAAATTAATTGTTTGTTTTCTATTAATGAAATTAATTTTATTCAAAATCATCCATCGGTTTCTTTTACGTATCACTTTTGGTGCCTGTCGATGGCATTAGGTACTGTCTAGCTGTCACCCTGATCTGACATTCTAGGTAACCGAAGTATGATTGACACTGACAAAAATGCTCTATAGCTGATATTGACGTTGCAATCGTCCATTCCAATAAAAGAAGTCCACTAGAAAGTAATTGTATTACATGACGCAAAAATAGACTTGTGCATGTTAAATTATTGACATGTTTAATACTCGCATTAGTTCTGCAACTACCCCGATGGTCTCGTGGTCACAAGTGCGACTGCTGATCGTGGAGTCCTAGATTTGATTTCTAGGTCTGGCAAAGTGTTATTGACTCTTCCATTACGAATTTCTCAGTAACAGCCCAGAGTTTGTAAGTTGGCGATGCCCCCGTGCCTCGGAAAGCACGTTAAGCCGTTGGTCCGTCTGATCTCTCTCCGGCCGTGTGGGATTGGCATCCCATCGGACTATGAGAGTTAAGGAAAAGTGAGTGCACCCCGTGCACCACACATTTGTACACTATAATGTCTCTCGCTTAGATGGCTATATACAGATTGAAATTGAAAACATGCGACAAACCGAAATGGGAGATTGTGCTCATCATTATGAACAACTTTTACGAAGGAACCAAAGCTACAATCGGGAAAAAAAACAGCTGTTCCCTACATTTTGACGAGTTTTGCGAACATAAATGTTGGGAACAGCTGATTTTGTTTTCGCGATTTCAGGTTTGGTCCCTTAGTGAAAGTTGTTCATAATGATGAGTACAATCTCCCATTTCGATTTGTCGCATGTTTTCAATTTCACCCTGTATACATGGCCGAAATGCGGTCTGGAGAACTATAGTTCTGCAAATTACTAAAGGGAATCGAAATGTTAACTTGTGCAATAAAATCTTGAACACTAGTACTTTGAACTTGACCGTGCCACAGTGGCTTACCTTGCTTAACCTCTGCAAGATACGTTCAGGTCTCTACGACATAAATGAGTCATCTTATCATAGTTTCTGGGATTTCTCTCTCATTATACAAATACTTTTTAGATGGCCGTAAAGTATGCAAATTAGCTTGGATAACCCACAGTTATGAAATCTACAGCGTAAAGACTTTTTGAATGCTGGGGAAACCCGCTATGATGGCAACACTGAGACATCTTAGTGTTGTCGCATGAGAGAAATATGTGAGACAATTCATCATAAATAAATTATGCAAATGCTGTCATAAAATAGTATCTATGGTTTCGACCTTCGATTGTATATATTGTGCTTTATGTTTCTGTTCATACTTTACATGTTCGAAGCGTATAACTGGTATCGATACTAATAATAAAGCTAAAGAGTTTGTTTGTTTGAACGCGCTAATCTCCGAAACTACCAGTCGGATTTGAAAAAATCTTCTGCAGTTTATGCCTAATTCTTGAGCAAGGCTATAGGCTATTTTAACATCACGCTAGCACTCTTAGGCCTGAAACTGCGTTAAGCGGGCGCCCGCGCGGTTTCATACAAAAGTGCTCCTCGCGGGGACCTGCGCGGGCGTCCGACACGGGGTGGCGCGCCCCGCACCCACGCATCGGGGCCCGCCTCCGTGCGACGGAACCCGTCGCGGGGGCACGCGCGGTGCCCGCAAGCGGTAACATGCACGGGCTTGTCCAGTCAAGAACGCTAGGGTCGGAGCCTATTTGTTCAGGTAGACTGTCAGGCGTCCGACGAGAAAATTTCTAGTTCTCCATCGACACGAATATACATGCACACCGTTAAAATTGAACGGTCTCCGCGACGGGTACCCGCTACGGGGACCGTCGCGTTCCAACGGAGCCCACCCGCGTGTCCACGCGCGTAGACACGCGACGGTTGCCCGTCGCGGGCGCCCGCTTAGCGCAGTTTCAGGCCTAAGGGGCCAATCAAAAAGAATAAAAGTCAGATCGAAAGCTAAAACGAATATGCGATGCGACGCGACGGGGTGGGTCGGGGGAACGAGAAATTTCACGCGGATGAAGTCTCGGGCAGAAGCTAGTCTTATTCATCATCTGCCTAGCCTTTTCCCAACTATGTTGCGGTCGGCTCCCAGTCTAACCGGATGCAGCTGAATACCAGTATTTTACATGGAGCGACTGCCTATCTGACCTTCAAAACTGGGTAATACGTCCCTTGGTAAGACTGGTTGTCAGACTTTCGGGCTTCTGACGACCCGTAACGACTGTCAAAGGTCCACGAATGACAGCCGGGACCAACGGCATAACGCGCTTTCCGAGGCACGGCGGAAGCTAGTCTTATTATGATATTAAAAGTATAGAGGTATGAGGAACCGGGTGCAAAGTTCACTCGTCCTCCATAGAAAAGCGAGGATCCTCCGACCAGACGGGTGTTGTGTCTGGCGGGCACATGTCGGGCCGTTTGTATCTATGCTAGTTGCGCGGTAAACTCTGCTTGCGCGATGCAGGATTTGCGTGACGTCAGTGTGACGCGTTGTTAGCAATGTGGCGTTGTAGATACCGCTACAAAAGTAGTTGTCAATCCTGAAATGTAATAAGTTACAGAACGCCCCAACGAATTCTGAAACTTTCAGATTTTTTTTTGTGTAAGTTCTTAGATTTTGCGTAAGTATAGGCTTTCTGCTTATCTTTCAAACTCATACAACAAAGCTATATGAAGAAATAGACACAGGAATGAGGTTTTTGGATGAACGCAATATCGATGGTGGTTAGAACTTCAAGTGTACAGACCAGTGCCAGCACATCAAGCTACTACAATCTGTCAAATTTCTTTATTAGATTTTCAACTTTATAGCGAAATCATAAGGTTCAAAGTTGATTGGGAATTTTTTTACAGTTTCGGGTACTGTACATACATCCAGATTAAGTTAATAATATTTATTTGTCTGTGTGGTGCCGGACTTAAAGAAAGCACCACCCCATACCGGAGAATGGGCAGCAGCGTTCTCTATGCATTCCATCACCAACTTTACTGCGATCGCCAACCCGCCTGCCAAGCGTGGCGATTATGGCAAACCAAGAATGACAAGCACAAAAAACACTAGGCCCCTAGTACGCGGCGGCCCGCCTACCCTTTTTTTTTTTGGGGGGAGGCCGATGTCCAGCAGGGTCCGTGGCTTAGGCCCCCAGTGGTCGACGCACCTGTGGCCGACGCCCCCGATACGATTAATTTAATATCTTTTTTTTTTGTGCTTTTTCACTTAGTACAGTAAACGAGAAAAGTGTTTCACCCTATTAATAAAGTATTTTTCCTTGCTAAACAAAAGTTATCTATCAAATAGCAGAGAGAATAGATCGCCAACAACCAATATTAAGTACATTTAATATTTTTGTAAAACAATTTTTGTGCCTGACAGTACATTTGATCAAAAATTACTTTGAATTAAATTAATCGAATCGGGGGCGTCGGCCACAGGTGCGTCGACCACTGGGGGCCTAAGCCACGGACCCGTCCAGCAGTGGACGTCTTTCGACTGAAATGATGATAATAATGACTATTTATTTGCATGGTTAGCGTAATACGGTCACGATCGCTTCTTCTTCTTCAATCTATATGAAATCGGCCCAGAATTCGGTTACGTGTTTGGTGACTATCGTCCATCAGTTCCTGTAAAGTGCAGACGACAGGACACACTAGACACGTTACATAATCTGCATTCGCGATTTATTTGCCAAAAATGTAAACAAATATGAGTTTATGGAAAAATAACTTTAAATCCTACACAACAAAGTTCAGTTTACGCTACAACTTCAAACGTTTTTATAACTTTTTCAATAGTGCTAGTCACTCTGAAATCAACTTAATTTTCATTCAAATAAAGTTGATATTTGTTTAACTTCAAATAATATTAATTTGAAACAAGTTTGAATACACTTTATTAGAGTTATCCATCATTTGTGAAACAATATCCCTTGATAATTAATAATATTGCAAAAAGTCTATCTTGAAATCGATGGTATTTCCCCATTCAACTTACAATATTCTAAACTAAACATGGTATTATGATAAAATCTACATAATAAAATTATCTTCGATCAAGGAATGACGTCACAGTAAGAATCAGTCGTATTTAATAAATCTAACATGCATTTTAAAATGCATTCATTCATATTTATGAATAAGATCTTATATCATGACAAATGTACAAGTAGGTAGATTTTAAATCGCCATACCTAAAGTGTTTTAGTTTATCTTGACTGATACAAAAAAACTGGCCAAGTGCGAGTCGGACTCGCACATGAAGGGTTCCGTACCACAAGACAAAAACACCGAAAAAAAACACGTTTGTTGTATGGGAGCCCCCCTTAAATATTTATTTTATTTTGTTTTTAATCAAGAGGATTTAGCCTATTTAGAAACCGCTTTTTATATACTATGGTTCTTATAAGTAAACACTTCCAACCAGCTTGAGCCAGAATTCGGTTTCTCAACAATATGACACGGCTGGGAATCAAATTCACGACTAAAAAAATCCATACTAATATTATAAATTCGAAAGTAACTCTGTCTGTCTGTCTGTATGTTACCTTTTGACGCCTAAACCACTGAACGGATTTCGATAAAATATGGCAGAGAGATAGATTGCATCCCGGGGAAGGATATAGGATAGTTTTTATCGACATACCTTGTAGGCGAAGCCGTGGGCGGAAGCTTGTTTGCTTTATATGTGGTAATACAACAATTATCTATTCGTACATAAAAGCGTAGTCAGCCTCTAATGTTCCCACTGCTGGGTTACAGACCTCCTCTCGGTGGGAGGGAGAGGGCCGTGCCCTTAATCCACCGGCACCATCTCGCAGCCCCAGTGCGGGTTGGTCACAGATATAGATATACCTAGATAACGCAAGTATCACGAACTGTATGAAAACCAAGCGTGCCATGTTTTGACTACCTACTATGACGTCACAAGCTCGCGCTCTCGCTCACACTTACCCAGCCAGCAGTACAGAGGACTGAGCGCGAAAGGGGCGGCTTACGATTTGTAATCCTAAGTTGGTGCAATTTTTGGCACGCGAAGTAGTTACTCTTGCGTTATCTAGGTATATCTATATCTGTGGGGTTGGTAGATGTCACATGTCTTCGAATTTTTACCCGACTACGGCGAAGCGAAAAGGAGGGTTGTGATTTTGATCGGTATGTAGGTATGTATGTATGTATCATCTGTTCCCTCATAACTTCAAAAGTACTTACTTATAATAATTTGACAAATGAGGTATCGTTAGAAGCGTCTTGACCGTCCGCTGGTATAGGCCATGTGACGTCACACTAAATTCAACATGGCGCCCTCTAGAGGACGGAATTTAAAATAAATATTTGGGATGGTGCCTTGTTGTGAAATGAAAGGGCTTAATTAGCAAATTTCAAAAATATAAATATCATTGAAATAACCCCATAAGAATGAAATAAAAACTAAGTTTAAAAACTAAAACCCGACTACTGAAAAGGATGAATCAAGAAAGTACCTTCCCGTGGTCGCATGCCACTGTACTTATTATAAAGCTATGGTGGCATGCGACCACGGGAAGGTACTTTCTTCTTTCATCTTTTTCAGTAGTCGGGTTTTAGTTTTTCAACTTTTTTTTTATGGTTCCAGGACATGCCGGTTTTCTCACGATAAAATGATAAATGATTTTATTTTTATAAGTAGGTTTGCACGTGGTTTGCACAAACACTTTTACACGTCAATCATGTTTTTTTAAAACTAGATGAGGTCGGCGTTTCCTATCTGACTACACTGAGAAGAAAGGCCGAAACAAACTCAGAGGTCACAGTCTCTTTTAAAGTCCAGACATAATCTTGGTCAGGTTATATGAAGACCATGTAGATCGATGTCTGAGATGGTCTTTTGAGGAAAGAACCACACAGATTGAGAGGACCTGTCCAGTCAGTGCACGCATTTGTCAGAAATCGTGCAGCTCAACTCAAGACTTAAGGAGCTCAACGATTCGACGAACAATACGATGTTTTCCTTCACCATTTTGAGAGCAGTGGTGATGAAATAAACCCTGTCAAACATTTTAAAAGGGTAACGGTGGAGTTTCTTGCCCATTATTCTCCATACGAAAACTACCTTTTGGAATGGGCGACTAGAATCAATTCTATTTTTATTTTGTTGTAATTTTTGACGTTCAGTAGTGCCTTTAATATGCCTGTTTGAAATAAATGATTTGACTTTGAATAATTTTACAAAAAGTAAAGCGCCTGTCTAGGTTCGATCGAACCTACGACTTACAAATCGTAAGTCGCGGCCGTTAGCACTTGGGACACCACTACCTACTTCATACCTACAATTGAAGATAAATACTAAACATTAAATTATTTAAAGTACAGTCACCAAAAGAGATAAGTAACCAGGGTCGTCGGATATAGTTGCAGTGGAGTAAGAAATAAATGAATTGTTTGTTTTCTATTAAGAGCGTTTACGACGTACGGCATTTCATACAAACTTACAAGCCCTTATATTCCAAAATGAATAAACCGATTTTAATGAAACTTCGTACGCATAAGCAGGATACAAAGGTCTAAAAAGTTAGTAGAGAACATTTTCGAAAAATAGTGTTACAGCCAAATTAGACCGACTTTAAATTTTCCATAGAGACAGAGATTTCCAGTTATATTTTTTTAAATAAGACATTTCGAAAATGTTCTCTACTAACTTTTTAGACCTTTGTATCCTGCTTAGACGTATAAAGTTTCATTAAAATCGGTAAATTAATTTCGAAAAATAAGGGCTTGAAAGTTTGTATTAAATGCCGTACGGCGTAAACGCTCTTAAGAGCTGATGTTTTCAACGCCAGATAATTTTATCCGAGGAATAATTATGATTTTTTGACAGGTCTTCCATACAAAATCTGTCAGACGTCAATTTTATTCCACAAATAAAAATTATTTATTGATTGAAAAATCAGCCCTTAATAAATTAAATTTTATTCGAAAACATCCATCGATTTCTTACTAAACTTCAACTACATCCGACGACTGGTTACTTAGCTCCTTTGGTGACTGTCTGTACACAAACCTTCAATTTACACACCATAAAATATTGTCAGAAATACGGATTTCACACAATTGACACCAAGCTTTTGTGGGTTTTTGAAGATTGAATAAAGAGATAAAGTATCTGAAGTTCTGAACCATTACAACAGACACAGAATAAGTTGCTGAATCTATCGCTATTAAAGCTATTGTTATCGTCAAGAGGTCTAATTAAAATTACATAAACTTTCTTCAGTTTAGTTTTTATACATGATTTTGGTCCTTCGGGACCCGAATATTTGGTCCTTATGTTATTTTCTTGTATCTCTAGTTGGTTTTAGATATAATTGTTTATAATCAATTAAAAGGGTAGTTTGAACACAAATGTTTCATGAATGAATCCGACTCACTTTTTGGTCCTTTTGAAACGCGACTTGAACTCCTACTTTTTAACACTTGCTAATTTGATTTAATAAAACTCCACATACCTTGCTCCCCGCGAACGATCGCGGCCACGAACAGACAGACAATAATCACTCTAGCCTCCATTGTGAGAGGCAGTCGCGGTAATACTGAGCGTGCACCCACTGCGATCGCTTATATGTTACACGTTATAGGAGGGAGCTGCGCACGCGGCTGTACGATTACTAAGAAAATTACGTTTTAGTGATCTACATTAAAATATTTAAGTACCTACTTAGCTTGCGAGTCAAGGAAAGGCCTTTGGGGATTTAGTTTTTTTGCTCGACAGATGACAATCGTTCGAAAATGCTGCGCACTGCCTGAAAACAAAAAAATTAAAAGAGAGACTATTCGCTAAAGTGTGATGATATTCCATTTCAATTTAGTCTGGATTTAATCGTGATTAATTCTTGACTGGACTGCTGAACAGGTTTCTGGTCCTTCGAGACTGGAATACTTGGTCCTTTGTCAACGTCAAATCATTTATTTCAAATAGGCGCATATGGCACTTTCGAACGTCAAAATTTACAAAAAATAGAATTGATTCTAGTCGCCCCTTCCAAAAGGTACTTGGTTTCGTATGGAGAAGAATAGGCAAGAAACTCCACCGTTGAGTACTCTTTTAAAATGTTTTACTTTTAATAGGTATTTTAAGACCTAGAATTAATTTACTCTACGACAAAAGGGAGAGTTAAAAATAAAGCAATGACAGGTAAGTTATGATGATGGTAATTAGGTTAGATGTGCTCAGATATTTACAAATATTGTAAAAGTAGACGATTTTCCTAAAACTTTAACAAGTGTTTGAGTTACACTAGTCACAGAATGTAAAAATCAATGTCATAAAAAATTACAAAATATAAAATTTAATAAGCATATATGCAACCAGTTTGATTTTGTCTTTGATTTAAAAACTCACTATTCCAACATGGATGTCGTGGTTAATGATTCACCAAATCCATACTAATATTATAAATTCGAAAGTAACTCTGTCTGTCTGTATGTTACCTTTTAACGACTAAACCACTGAACGGATTTCGGTAAAATTTGGCAGAGAGACAAATTGCATCCCGGGGAAGGACATAGCATAATTTTCATCGACATGCCTCGCGGGCCGCAGGCGAAGCCGCGGGTGGTAGCTGGTAATTTAATATAGTAGTGAGATGAACTAGATGTAATGAGATGAACTAGATCCTCGTCAGTGTTTTTAGATAAATAAAATGACGTGTGTAAATGATTGATGCTACCAATTAGCAAGGAAGGCAGTTCTTTCCCGAACTGGGTCAGTAGATCTAATACGGAAAAAGATTGATGAATTTCTACCGAGAGAATTTTCTGTGGATTTTATTTCCGAATTTATAGAATGGCAAGATAGCAACATACTCGTATAACTCAAAGTCCAGAGATTTACTTAACTCTTAAAACTACAGCTGATAACTCTGTCATCTGTGTATGTTCTCTAAAGTGTAAGTGATCCAACGCATCTAGAAATACAATAGCCAATTCTTCAGTCCTGGGAATCGTATTCAGAACCTTACGTTCCGTAGTCAAGATACGTTAATTGCAGTCACTAACAGGCAAAGTGATGGTTAAGTATTTTTATTGAGCATTTAAGTTTATCATTGTATATCTTCATGCTCTTTGCTTTCATGGAACTAGTCGCCAGCCAGTACGAGGTGCATTGACATCGTCGTCGTTGTAGGTGTAAATTAGTACTTTTAAATTTTTGTATATAGATGAATGAAAATTGCATAGGACCAAAACGCAAAAAACGCAAGTTTTAGAACCAATAAAAGTATATGATCGACTACAGTAATCAAAATCAGAAAGATATTCCTCCGGATATATGCTAGGAAGATAGTGTGTTGAAAATAAAATACAACTAATTTGATACGATAGAAAAAAATCATGAAGACAGCTCTAAAAACTTTCTTTTTTCATATAATAATACATATAATAATTCTGATTTTTTGTCAGATTATTCTACAAGCAACATACTAAAGCATACTAGTGTTTAAAATTTTTAGTCCATACAACAGATTTTTTGTAAATAGATAATTGCTTCATATTTTGCAATAAATTACCAGCGTTGTGTCATCGCGCTTCTCTTTCTTTTCTATGCAGTCCGACAGTGACCGCGCTTTAGGTCATGTAGTCCCCTTAGGGTTACCTTGGTTTTAGGTACACTCAGGGAAAACAAATTGATACCCTACGTTACTTCGACGTGTTAAAGCTTATAGCCATTTCTCTCATAGAACTGTCAAAGAATGTCAGTTGTGATTTGAAATTGAATATACGGATTACTGATAGTATAAGTTGGTAGTCCACAATTATTTTCCCTGACTATACTTACATAGATTGCCGTTTGACTGACTCTCCTCAAATCCCATATTTTATTATTGCGTTTTGAAGACTTTGCCCCGGAATTTTCTCTATATCGTGCGTAGGTAGATACGTGGGCCAAACATAAGCAAGCCATAATGTTTAACAGACTCAACAGCGTCAACCCTAATATTATATTATTAATCAGGTTTTCCTTGTATAAAGACACCCTTACGACGGCGACGTAGGCGATGCTGAGTAGGTAACATATCTGTAACGTAGGTACTGTAGGTACTGCCTTTAGCAAAAGGCACTGGCTGGTCATATTTGCGGGCGTGTTCCATTCGAACGTTCAAGCGAGTATTCAAATATTTTAATATGGTGTTTTTACTCAAGAGAGTCAGTGCTAGAAAGAACGTTGAATTGTAAACTTGTCTTAAAAATATATTAGTTCCAAGTCAAAGTTCTTTTAATCACATTAGAGGTTCCGTCTAGACCTCTACAGTACCTACCTAAAAATAACTAAACTAGTCTAAAAAAAATCTAAATCAAAAACCATTTATTCAAATTAGGCTAGGAATCGGCACTTTTCGAACGTAAAAATTACATAAGATAGTCCCCAAAAACGCCCACCCTTCACCACTTACTAGTACTTTAGCTGGGATGAAGAAAAAACTCCCCAGCACCACAGTTTTTTTTTTGGGTGGGAAGTCATCAAATGACCCCTCCCGCTCTGGGTGGAGCGGAGGGACTGCCAGACTCTTACAGACTAAAACCCACCCGTGTTCCTTTCTTAACCCTTTATGTTCCGGGCCAGCGGTAACCCTTGAACAATCCCGCTGACCCGGCAGGCTGTGGCCCTAAGGGGCGCCTTCCTTAATGCTGAGATCTCTAGCACCACAGCTCACTCAGATAAACTTGCTTTTATACAATACTAGGTATGCAAAGTACTCGTAATTAGCATTACGAGATTCGGAACAATAAATCTTGAACATTACATGTTCCGCGTCTTTAGTGACTACTGCGTTTGTTGACGAATTGCCGGTGCAACAGTCGCGTTTCGAAGTAACGCCAGATTACCGTGAAGGTAAAGTCAACAGTGTCATCTATCATTATTGCCATTTTTAGGGTTCCGTACTAATATGGTAAAACGGAACCCTTATGGTGAGACTCAGTCTGTCTGTCTCTCTGTATGTCACACCTGGATATCTCAAGAACTACTAATGCTTTCAACTTGAAATTTGGAATAGTTTTAGATGACATTTGCCCAAGTATTTTGAAAATAAGAAAGAAATAAAAATATTTGTATATTTTTTGCAACAGCGACTGAAAGGGGGTTTGAAAAATTCGAAGTGGGGCTACTAGGGCATGTAGGGTATCATAATTATGAAAGAGCGCAGTTTGCACATTCTCAAAAATTTTTTCTTTTTTTTTTAGGCGGCATAGTTTTCGACTTTTGATGAAAAATGTAAAAAATAAAATACCCTTATCTCCGAAGTTTGCAAAGAGAAAAATCTGAAATAATTCTATATGATAGAAATTTATGTAAAGATTACAGGAAAAATAAAACGATGTAAATAGCAATTTTTTTCAGAAATCATCATTAAAATTTACATTAGTTCCACTATCGGTCTAGAGATGGCGCTGACCTAAAACTGCAATATTTTACACCGCAGTGCGCAGTGCTAAAATTCTCTAACGAATATAGGCCTCGCCGATGAAAATTGATGTGCGCGAGTCCGGCTCGCTCTTGCCTGGTTTTTTGTTATGTATTAATAATTGATAGGCTCTCGATCACTATCTCACAAAATTATCTTGATAGTGAGGTAGCGATGTGATCTGCACGTTTGCTTAAATAAATCTACTACGGGGGTATTTTAAATTAGCTAACTGAACTCCGTAGACGTGATCGATATTGATGTCTAAACACGATAAAGTAGAAAGTAAAAAGCTTTACTTACCTCGTAAAGCTTTTTAATTTCGCTGTTCGATCGAAAATCGTTGAGCTCCTTAAGTCTTGAGTTGAGCTGCACGATTTCTGACAAATGCATGCAACTGGACAGGTCCTTTCAATCTGTGTGGTTCTTTCCTCAAAAGATCATCTCAAACATCGATCTACTTGGTCTTCATATAACCTGACCAAGATTATGTCTGGACTTTAAAAGAGACTGTGACCTCTGAGTTTGTTGCGGCCTTTCTTCTCAACGTAGTCAGGTAGGAAACGCCGACCTCATCTAGTTTAAAAAAATATGATTGACGTATAAAAATAAAACCATTTATCATTTCCCTTTTTTTTGGCAGGCCCACGACAGCTGTTATAAGTCCCGCACGTTGATATTGCGATGGAACCTTGTCACAATAACAGCTGCGTGACGTCATTTTGACGTCATACACCGCACATACACGTAAGCGCTGAACGGTACTGACAGTTCGACTACGTCACTAAGATGTCCGCCAGTCGCAATATCAACGTGCGGGGCTTATAGTTTTGCAACTTGAAGTAAGAGTTGAGACAAACTGTTTTCTTATGTTTTATCGTCTTTGGTTATGTCTGTGAAGTTAACACAAAAAAAAAAAAAAAAAACTTTGTTTTCAAGTGACTATATACCTAATAACTGCGACTGCTGACATTTTAATTAAATAATATTAAATAAATAACGGTACCTAAATATAATCGATTTGAGGAATCGATATGATGACTCTACAACACTCGGCGAGCGCGGGAATTTTTAATAGTGTACCTCACAGAACACTATTACTCCTAGCGGAGGTGTACCTACGGCCGTACGGCGGAGGGTGCGAGCTGTATTAATTTGGCGGTAACATTGGTTGTTTATATAAATAATTGTAAAACATAGTGACCTGAGTTTTACTACACCTGTATAAGGAAATCTTGTCATTCGTGATTTGAAGAACTCCTTACCTGGTGATTTTGTGGTTGTCTTTATGTAAACGTACAGCCGGTACAGGATATCCTACATTTCAGTCAATTACCTACTCACAGTTAGTCTACTCTTAGGTTAAGGGAGGCACTTTACGAGATTTCAGCTGGATTTAACAGCGTGACATCGAGACAATAGATGTATGTGTATGCATTTCATCATCATCATCATCATTTCAGCCGAAACACGTCCACTGCTGGACATAGGCCTCCCCCAAAAGGGGGGGGGGGGGGGGGGGTTGCCATAATCGCCACGCTTGGCAGGCGGGTTGGCGATCGCAGTATGGTATGGTGGTGGAATGCATAGAGAACGCTGCTGCCCATTGTCCGGTACGCCCCTTAGTCACCTTTTACGACACGCACGGGAAGTATGGGGTGGTGGTATTCTTTAAGTCCGGCACCACACAGACTAGTGTATGCATTTAGTTTAGCTAAAAAAAAAAGTAGCTGAACGGATCATGTCTAGAGTTGCCCTGCGTAGGTAGGTACTCTGAAGAACTCGGTAGACCAAGATTATGAGAGTAGGTAGGTATTACCATAATCACCTTTCTTGATGATTGAAGTCACTTAAGTACAGACGCCAGCACATCAAGCTACCCGAAACTGTCAAATTTTCCTAACCAACTTTAAACCATATGCGTTAGCGTTAAAGTTGAAAATCTATTAAATAAATTTGACAGATTGTGGTAGCTTGATCTTGATGTGCTACTATGGTAATTGTGTGATAGGAAAATGCTGCCATATTTACCCGTCTTTTAAGTTAGATCTACCTAATCACCAAGAGGATTATGATTAATGTTATTCGGAACGTAGGACCACATAGAAATTTTATATTCTATTCTAAGGCGCTATTATATTGTCTGATACTATACCTACCGATAGATTGAAACCTTTCCCGTTATGTTTATGCAATCGCATGCCATTGGCTGTCAGCACACATGTTGAATTCTGGGAAGTTTTATCATAATTATCACAGTTCACTGTATCTCGGGTAACCTCGGTTTTTACTAAGAATTTTCGAAGAAGTAGCAAGGATAGTTTGGCGGAATTTTCACTTTTTTAGGGTTCCGTACCCAAAGGGTAAAAACGGGACACTATTACTAAGGCTCCACTGTCCGTCTGTCCATCTGTCACCAGGCTGTATCCCATGAACCGTGATAGCTAGACAGTTGAAATTTTCACAGATGATGTATTTCTGTTCATCAACAAATACTAAAAACAGAATAAAATAAATATTTAAGGGGGGCTCCCATACAACAAACGTGTTTTATTTCGGCGTTTTTGCCTTGTGGTACGGAACCCTTCGTGTGCGAGTCCGACTCGCACTTGGCCAGTTTTTTTTTTTAAGTGGGGTCAAGTTTAATTACTAGTAGATGTAAGAAGAAGCCTTCTCTTTTATTTCGAGTGTCAACAGTGAAAGGGCACTGTGGATTAAATAGGGTGAAAAAAGGGGAGATTTACTGCTAAAAATCGGTACCTAGCACCTACGCTTACACCCGAACCCTATAACCTATTGACTGATGGTAGCCAGTATAATTATAACTGTCAGTATAATATAATCATACATATCGTTACTGCTATAGATTATTAGGACGTTAAAACCAGAAATAGATAGGTTTTTCTACCTCCAGTAGGCCGAAACTGGTGATAGATAGAGACCTAATTGGTTTCGGCCATTAAAGGGCAAAGTATGTCCCTAGTTACTTAACATTTCGGGCAGAATCTATCCTACACACAGTTTACAGCCTAATTACAGTACGACACATCTTATATGTAGCATCGTAAAACCGATCACTTCCGATTTACACAACCAAATAGAAAGGAGTTTCTGTTTTTTTATGGAGTTTGCATAAAGATCATATTCTCCTAAAGCAATAATAAAGATTAGTGATTTTGAAGGCGCACTCAGTTCGGATGTGATCGGTTTTACGAATTTTGCCGCTACATCTAAGTTGTGTCGTACTGTACCCTAGATTTTTTTCTGCAGCTTAAAAAGCTGGTCCTTACGGAGTTTTGGATTAGGGTCTGCAGGGTAAATGTAACACACTATCGGTAGCAATGGGTTTCAATTTGATAGTTCAACAACATTCATTGCCTCATTTACAATGTTGAGCAGACACTCTTTTCGTACATAAGGAGCAATGGATTAGCAATATTATGCTTCAAAATTATTCAAATTGAGAGTAATAGTGTGTTACGCATTTAGGGTGCGGGTCCTTAACTATGGAAGTTTGTTAGGCATTGACTCGCCATCACTATCTTAACTTTCTTTTATGTTTTCGCCAACCACTCGAAATAACAAAAAAAAAATACACACTTAAATTCGAGCATTACTTTTAGCCACTAAGGACGGACACCTGAGAATCTCTTAAGCCCCGGGATTTGCCAAATGTCCTTTGCCCAACAACTGATGTGAAAAAACAGTGTAATGTGTTGTGCTTAGCCCTTAGATCTCTTGTGCGAAGGGCCCTCTACTTCCCTTATCTTAATGGTTTTTGTGGACATACGGAAAGGCAGAATGGGCAACTTATTATGTTTCCTTCAAAACACATAGCATTGGGTGAAGAAGCAATCTAAAATTTAGTATATAAATGCCTTAATAATCATAAAAAACGTACCTCGTAGATCTGTCTTTGTTACCTGTGGTTCTTTCCCAAGGCAGAGGCAAGGGGCCATCCTTGGCCACAGCTGTCATTTTCAAATGTCATTCATAGCGTCTAAAATTTTTGCCGCCAACGTACGGAAAAAATTTTCTCTCGTTAATTTTCATAGAAAATTAGAAAATATTCAGGTATAACTTGAAAGAAAGTGAATAATAGTGATCGTGGTAAGTGATATATAGTGTTGCGCTGATCGTTAGTCAGCGAAATGACGAAACGGAGATTGAAGGTTCAAATTATAAATATGGGAATTGAAAACACACCCCTTTTGGCTTTTCTTCAGTTCCCGGGACAATTGTAGCATTAGCCAACTAAGTGGCAGAGAATTTGCAACCCTGTGGTGTTTGCATGTAACAATTTAATCTGCAATATCTATTTTATTTAGTTGAGATAATTTTTTGCTGGCCCACTAGCAAAAGCTGTCTCGGAGACTGTGGGTCTTAACAAAGCTTGGGTGACAAATGAATTCCAAAGCCAATTCTAAATCTCAATCAGGAGTTAGATTTATCTAGGCCTTTTTTGGAACACTGATAGCAATCACAGCCTGCCTGCAGCCTGCAGGCAAGGTAGAAAGGAAGATAATATTATCAATGCTCCTAATAAAGAGATTTTGTTCTCTGAGACAAGTTCAAAAAGCTAAATTTTGCTATCCTTTTATTGGAATGCTTGTCATCAAAAAATATTTGAGAAGAGCAGACCAAGACAAATGAAAAAAGGTTGCTCTACTGGTTTGTCAAGAGTTAATGTGGTGGCCAGTGGCTGTTGAGAGACCACAGCTCAGTTCCTTTATATATGGATAACCCACTTCCTATCCACACATGCCGTGGAGGAAGGGTAAGGAGCACATGAAAAGGGCTACTATATCCAACCAAAAGAGGTCTTTAAAATATCGCTTTTAGTGATAAGACCGCCCATTGAGTCACCCTATGTAAAACATTCTACACTTATATCTGTAGTTTGTATGGTGTACATAATAAAGAATATTCTAATATCCTACTCTTGCCAGGAACTTGACCAAACCAGAAAAAAGTGGCACTCTAACTTGAGAGATGTTTGCCATATACGCAGTAATAATCAGCCAAAGCCAGTCTTCAGAGTGCACATATTCTAGCTCAATCCGTCAACAGACCATTTGTCGCAAACTTAGGATAAACGAACAAGGGTACATACATCCCTAGTGATTCTGAACCTAACTTACAAAATGACGTAGTTAGCAGATTAGCTGAACACTAGAATTACTCTGTCAGCGGTTTATCTCCCGGGGAGGTTAAAGGTATAATAACGGCTTAGCCGACCGCTTATCTAGAAACAGACCAGCCGGATTGGCGCCTGTTGCTCCAGGCCCCAGGCCTCGGAGGCCATGTTTCAAAGTGGGGCGTCTCCGATGTAGACCTTTTCGCGTCAGATAAGTCGGCCGCTGTGCGACATTACATCACAGGGGACTCAAATGATGGCTTGGCAAGCTTCTGCGATGCATTCAGTTAAGTAGTGGCAGTTTTGACTAGCTGGGTGTTTCTCTTCACCCAATTTAAGACCGAGTGCTCAGTCATTTGAACTCGGAAAAGGGGCAGGGGCGTACTATGTATAAATCCCTCCATACTGGATCCGGTGTGCCTGGCTCCCTTACTTGGAGACAAGAGGTCTCAGAGTGCCAGTACCTACCCATACAAGAACTAAGTAAGAACCTCTTAGACCTGACAAGCTGCAACTCCTAGCTTGGAAAATTTGGGGGGGGGAGGGCAGTCAGGTTGGAAGGGGCAGTATTTGGTAGATGAGCAAGGGATTTGCTCAAATGTAGTTGAAGATCCACAATAATTATTTATAAAGCTCGTATTTAGTAGAGGTGAATGTCATAGACTCATAGTGTAGATTGCATGACATCTAGACAGTTTCTTGTCCATTTAGAAAGTCACCCGTATGTAATAGAAAATTACCCCTTGATTAGCAGAGATTTACATACTCTAATATTGTAAGACATCCCACAACTTTTAAACGTTAAATAAGATAAGACAATCATTTGTTTGCTCAAACATGAGTACAATACTTACAATACAAATTGTCAGTATGCAAGAGATGTTAAAAGTAGGGTAAGTAAGCAAAGTGCGCCCAAGATTTGGCTTAAAAACACTGACAAAGAATTTACTTAAAAGCTACCATAATCATTGTTGATTTTGGTTTACAATAACAGGTGTGTCTAAACTTGCTCAAAAGATTTCTAAACAAACTATGTTAGAGGAGCCTCCATGAAGTCAGAAGAGGTCTGTGGTAGCCTTCGGGAGGCTGACTGGTGATTAGTTCATCAGATAAAATCTAACTGGAAGAACCACTAAGCTTACAGAATGATTACTTCTGTAAAGTAGTTAAGGAGAGGGCTATCCCTCAAGAGTACTTAGAATGATCAGCCTATAATGTTCCAACTGATGAGACAAAGGTCTCCTCTCGGTGACGGGGACGAAGATATGGACTGTATCATATGAGAATTTTCAATTCCCAATGAAAATATTTAAATATGTTTGTTTAAATGATATTTTCATATTTTAAGTCAATTTAATTGGTAAAGGAATAGAATTATACTTCATTTACATGCGAGGATTAATCTATTAACCATAGTGATATAAAAGGTCCTAAATAAATTTCAGTTTCAATGGGATTTTGACTTTGTTGTGTTAGACATTGAGTTTGTTTTCCCACATCTTTATAAAGTTTGAGATTCAAAAATATTTGTACTTTTGATTAATTAAGGATAGGATCTTATGAGTGATCCAACTATCCTTTAATAATGAGATTATTATTTTAATTCAATTTAGATCTCATTGATTTTAAATTATCATCTTATAGCTTTATATTTTATGTTCACCCTATATAAGGCAAATTGTTAACAATAGGTATATAACATTTTATGGAAGATTTGTTAATTTTTGAATTTTTTAGAATCAATAAATTGAAAACCTTTAATTTTCGGTTTCAAAATTTAATGAATACATACAGAAATATTCATTAATTTCATTTAATATAATAATTCAAATAGCGTCTACATCCTTCGGGTGTTCTTTCACCAGCAGATATCAAACAGGTCTTCACCCAATGCTATGTGTTTTGAAGGAAACATAATAGAGCTGTTTTGCATTAAAACAAAACAGTTATTATGTTATGAAAAACACATAGCATTGGAGCAATGTGCTTGCTGTTGAGTTTTGAAGACTTCTATGAATGACATTTGAAAATGACAGCTGTGGCCAAGGATGGCCCCTTGCCTCTGCCTTGGGAAAGAACCACAGGTAACAAAGACAGATCTACGAGGTACGTTTTTTATGATTATTAAGGCATTTATATACTAAATTTTAGATTGCTTCTTCACCCAATGCTATGTGTTTTTCATAACATAATAACTGTTTTGTTTTAATGCAAAACAGCTCTATTTTGATTAGTTCGCGGAATAAAATCAGTTTTTCTTTCATTTTGTCGAGTTATGTATGAGTTCCCTTAGTTAAATGTGTTCATAATTATCAATTTTCAGGTTTTATGTTGATTCAATTACACGCTGTAGGTATAATGTACACTTTGTCTACCAGTATGGGATATATAAAAATAGCGACATCTATCGAGCTTTGTAAACATAATCATTTGTTTGCTCATATTCATTAAGCTAACACTACTTGTCAATAGATGGCGCTAAATCCAATTATAATTCCCATTCATCTCTGTTCGTGATTTCACTTTGCCGTTAGTCCCCCAGTCCCCCTGGCTCGGCTAAATCCCTGTTTTGTCCGGATGTTTTGGGGTCCAGATTAAATCGTCCACTGGGACCCGGGCTTAGAGGGGACGGTATTGTATTTACACAGTTCAATTGCTTTCACTAATCAGTTAATATCGATAATGTATAGCGATTGAAGGATGATAAAGATACACCCTTTTGGGATAAAGGAGAAGGTTTTTCTTTCATGTTGGTAATTGAAAATATTTGCAGTACCTATGTGTTTAAAAATAGTGTTATATTTAGTTTTATTCGCAATGAAAATGAGTTTCCGAGTCTGTAATAATGTTGGCGGTAATTTCAATAAATTATTCTAACATTTAGCAATTATTTTAACAAGACAAATTCATACAAATCTTCAAAAAACACTTAGCTATGTATTTTAAAATAATACAAAGAAAATCAAAAAGATTCTCTCCGGCGGGGAATCGAACCCCGGTCTCCCGCGTGACAGGCGGGGATACTTACCACTATACTACCGAAGATGTGAATGTGTAGACGAAATACGCGGTTACGTTCTACAAAACTATTTTGAAGTACAACACAAGAGCGACTCCTATGCCTGTACGTATTTTTGCATTCGCCTGAGTTCTTTTATCACTGTCAAAATCACAGTGATATTTATCGTCCTTGCAATAAGGTAGCTATTCGGTTGCTGCTGTCAGATGTAAAATAAATGTAAATGACTGTAACTGGACTGTGTGGTGGACTGTCTGTATCCAATGTCTTACTATGAAACTAGTCGAAAAGAAGAAAAACGTGTAAATAGATGGCACTCAAATTGTTGTTTGTCAATAAATCAGCAGTTTCATTTATTTATGTTCGCAAACACATAGGACATAGTTTGCTCAACAACGTAAATAACGGAATGAATGGTGTTGCACTGGCAAAATGAAAGCCATTGTTACTGTTAGTGTGTAAAGTGTGTTACGAATGAGGCTGGTGGTTTTTTTCGCAATTTCGGGGTTGGCTGGGCCCAAAGTAAGTTAGTTGTTCTTACTGATGTGTACAATGAACACATTTCAGGTCCCGTCCAGAACCATTTAAATTATACATATTGATTACAATTTTTTGATTAAATCGTTTCTTTTCGAGCATCGTGTTCACGCGAAGCCGAAATTGTGAACAACAGAATCGGCGCCATTGTCTTATGGTTTGCTGATACTTGGTAGAGGTACATACACAGTTTTTTTGATATGTATTATTATAATTGTTAGCAACAGCGTTTGCTGAATGCAGATTAACGAATGTCCTTTAATCGAACTTTGTCTAGCGTAAGTTGCGTCCCAAAATGTATAAGTTAAAAGATAATAAGTAAGTAATATAAGTTAGTGGAAATCCCTTTTTGAGTTTTTGGTAAACATCTCAGAATTAGACTGCTTGCTTGATATTCTAGAAATCTAGATCATAGATTCCTCTTCTTCTTCATTCTAATATTTTAACTTGAACTTACCTTTATAGGTACCTACCTACTGCATTTCGGCCATCAATCTGCCTAGGCTATTCCTAAATATGTTGGGGTCGGCTTCCAGTTTAACCGAATGCAGCTGACTACTGGTACCTGGTAGGTACTGCATTTTGGCGTGGCCAATGTACAGGGATTCAGGGACATTAACGCGCAATTCTATGGATTTAGTACCTACATAATTCTGAACCGAAACTGAAAAAAAAAAATTCTGCGTTCAAATTTTCTGTCGTTCATTAAAAAAAGAACTAGCTGTTCCATATATTTTGACCGCGTGGGTATTGCACTTTTCTATGAAACAGCGGATTTTTTTTTGTTAACCGACGAAAAGGAATCTGCTAGGCAGTCTAGAATCATAATTATGCTGAATCCGGGTTACAGTTTGTGCGTCAATGTTCCTGGCCACACTGAAGTACTCGTCTGTATTTATGTATCAAGTGACGTGTGTAAGTTGAGGGGCCCGTGGCAAATAATAACAGCCGCACAGGTCGATCGATCAGGTTAAGCTGCGCTTGCCGCGGTTTGTCTGTGGATGGGTGACCATCTTCACATATCGTGACCCCTCCGTGCCTCGGAAAGCACGTTAAGCCTGTCATTCGTGGATCTTTGACAGTCGTTACGGGTAGTCAGAAGCCCGAAACTCTGACAACCAGTCTTACCAAGGGGTATTGTATTACCCGGTAACTGGGTTGTGGAGGTCAGATAGGCAGTCGCTCCATGTAAAATACTGGTATTCAGCTGCGTCCGGTTAGACTGGAAGCCGACGCCAACATAGTTGGGAAAAGGCTAGGCAGATGACGATGTGTGTAAGTTGATGTGAGTGGCCATAAAAATATAAAAATCTATGGCTCTACGGCTATTTATGCTTAGAATCAGGGACCAAAGTATTGGAAGTTAATAAATAAAATACGTATATCATTCAAAATGCACTATATTTTATATTTTCAGTTGCTATTTAATATTACAAAACCTTTTATAATGTAATACAGCTCGCAACGTAAAAACCTCTTAAGAAAATATGATATTTTTACACAAAATTAACTATAGTACTTATGTTGATATACATTTATGTATATTGTGCTGATAACATTCCATTCCGTGCAAAAATAATGACCTCAAGATTGTGATGACCACAATGACTGGTAAATGGTAACTGGGCGTGTACACAATGGCCACACTTAAACCTAATATTTAGTTGACGACCTAGCAATTAAAACTTTTTATTAGGCGACAATTCCTATCAAGTACGGTCTCGTTTAGTTAGATTTTACAAATAAAAGGGTCGTGTCACAGATCTATTTCTGTGGGTCGTTTACTTGGTTAGTTCTTTTTTTTTCATCATGTCGCACTGCTGGGACCCAGGCCTCCTCTTGGTGAGAGGGAGTGGGCTGTAATCCACCACGCGGGCCCAGTGCGGGTTGTGATGTCACACCTGACCGATGTTCGACCTTTGTATGATAAATTTTTCATCTCTATGTAACTTTTTTTTTTATTTAACCAAGTAATTGTGGTCATCACTTACACCGTTGACTAGACGAAATAACGTACCGGCTAATCCATATTCAGAGACAAAACGTTTAATAATAAACCTCTTATAAACTATTAATCAAACAAGTTGTTAAAAGGATAAAACTTCCAAAAACATAATTCACATAAAAGTTAAAGAAATATTTTACTTGTGTAAGGAAAAGTGCCGAATAGTTTTGTGGTGTTTAAAACAAATTAATGCTTTTTATTATTTTTAAAACAGTATTTTTTTAAAGAATTTTATGTTGATTATTTGTATTTTTATGTAATTGCACGGTACACCTCACGTGTACCTCACCTTTATTTCAGGTGTGCTTCAACTTCGCACCAAAAAAAGGTTTTAATTTTTATGTTTCACTCGATGTCCAATGTTTTCTGTATGGACTAATTGAAATTAACTACCTACATCATTTTGCTTTCTATGATGTAGAATATGTAGATATTTTATAAAAGCCTGAACAAAAAAAATCACCAAATGTTATTTGGAAACACACTTTCAGACCATAATAAGTGTACACAAATAAATAGATACAGAAGGTCAGCTCTATACGTCGAGCGAAAACGGGGACACGCACACAGACGCGTACGTACGTTAGGCGATCTTGATCTATCTCGGTCGAATCTCGAATGCCAGAGGTCTACTCTCTTTGTCCGTCAACAAAGACACGAGCCCGTCCAAAAGTAGTAAATCAGTCAAAACAAGTGTCAAATTCAATATTTCGAACGGGCACATTGTACCTAGGAAATTACGTAACAAAAGACCTTAAAGATCATTAAGATATAGAACGCGAGCGCAGGGCTCTTGCTGTTAGAACCAATAATATGATCGGTAAAACTAACGAATCAGTGAAACTGACTAATCAACGAAACTGGCGATTTGAATAAACTGACGACTGATGGAAACTGACCAGTGATACGCGGACTCGTTGGTTCGTAGGTGTGCGTTTTGTAGTTAGGAGGTGAATCACTTCATGCAGGTGCTGGTTAGGCAGGAGTGATTCATTTCATCTGGTGAATTTATGTAAATATTGTTTTTCTGGTAGCTTAGTATTTAGTTCTAATTGTAACACTAACATAGCTTTTAAGTTTTTTTGAACTAAGAAATAAATTAGTTTAATTGTGAGTAAGGGCAGCTGCCTGTTAGTTCGAACTAATCTTATGTCCGTCAGTGATACGGAGTAGAAAGCGCCCGTAACTTTAGCTAAAACTACGGATTACGTGCTAAGGAAGTAGACCTCCAGTCGAGTGCACTTGCACTCGCTGTTCGTAAAGCGTGTCGATGTCTGCGCGTTTTCGCTCGTTATACGAAGCCGACCTTCTGTACCTATCCTTGTTGTGGTAAACGGGAGCAAATCTGTAACAATTTATTTGAAACTTCCCTCCGTGTGTGACTCTGTTCGCATTCTAATTTTTACTCCAAGAATTATTTCGCAGTCGAGTCGTTTTTGTGTATAATCATAACACGATACAAGGGTGGCTGGCAATTTGAAGATTGACTTCCATGGTCGTGTGTACTGTACACTCGCAGAACAAAAGAGTTAAGCAATTTAAATACATAATCTTATTTGCATTTAGGTATTCTAAGCAAATCCATTTTAGTGAGGAGTTTTTTTCAAGTTAGTTTGAATAGAATGTTAATTTAGCACGTTGTCTCTGAAGATTACAATTAAATAGTTTTTAACACAAGCTACATAAGAATTTATATAGAATAAAACATTTAGTTTTGGCAGGAATATGTTTGTATGAATGCATTTTTTATAAAAGTCCTACTATGTACTTAATAATGTTTCATTTAAACATCGTTTAACCTGAAAATATATTTAAAATTAATTACACAAAATCTGTCTTAATGTAAAATTATTATTTATGAGTCAAACTATCGAGAAGGACATTGTTAAAAATGTTTTGGTTTTAAATAGTTACAAGATGTCAAGAATTACGTCATTATAATAAAAAATATGACTCTGACGTCATCTTTAACACTTTGTATAAAATGACGCTAATGTAGATTTTTCATAATTAATTTTAAATAATCTATTTTATTCGTTACGTCATGTCTATTGCTTATAAATTGCGTATTATAGGCGACTTTAACCAACTCCTACTTAAATATTCACATTTTTATACTGCTTCATAAAACTACTTAGTACTTTTATTCCAAGTTACATTTAAAAGTAAATTAATCGAAGGTAACAAATAAATGAAACACAATTATTTAGCAAAACATGTTTAAGTAAAGGCACAAATAATTTAAGTACCTAACACATTAAATGAAGTCTACAAACTATATTTAAAACTTACATTTAAAATATACACGCTACATTTTAAATGAAACACAAAATTCTAACTAATTTTAAATCGAAGTTCCTTTCATTTGAAACACTATTCTTCATTTATTTTAGATTTAAATGAAGTACAGTTTATATTTTACAATACCCAAAACCAGTTTATAGCCAGCTACATTATTTTTGGCACGCTGCTAAAGAACTAAATTCGTCCATAACTGCTTTTATATATCTTAATAACTATGTACATAGGAACAAACGTATGAACTGTATGTACTTATTGTATGTACATTTTATTTACAAGTTTCATTTTCGATGACTTCATTTCAAATGACTGTCGTCAAAAATGGTTTTAGTTTTAAATGAAGTGATGTCTTTTGTTCTTAATTAAATGAAGACTACCCAATAGTGTTTTTAAATTACCTTTTGGTAGCAAATTGTTTTTTATTTAGTTCACCCTGACAAAAAACCGGGATAAGACAATATTATCGACGATAGCTACCTTTCACATATTTTTTTTTTATATTAATGCCTGACTTATCCACTCTTAAGTAAAAATAGGTGTATAACAAACAAACACGGCCTTGGTTCTATCAATCCTGCGTCATAGACGGTACCGTTGTTCAAACTAATAATTTGGATAAATGTTTGGCAAATGTTTGACTCATAAATCTTCGGTGACATGAGCCAACGTCATTAGCGAGATGACGTTTTTATGATCCTTTTGGTGGCGTATTTTTTTGAGGGTACTCGAAAAATTATTTTGCAAGGGATATTTGTGTTAGGCTTGCTTTGATTGTTGTTCAAAGTTCAAACCTATTATTTTGGTGTTACTAAAGTCTCAAATGAAATTGGCGAAAACGTTATCCAATAAAGAGCAACCACTGCATTCTACGATATAAACATTAATAAAAACGTTCGCGCAATACAAGACAGGATATTTTTTTAGTACTTATACAACTTCAATACACAGAAATAGTTACATAAATGCCACCAATAATAAACACACATTGGCTCCAACCCAACAACATAACCACAAACATTCGTTCCAACTAGACTAGTGCGGTCCTATCGATGCTGGCATACTCTTTGCCCGACCGTGGTCTAGTGACGTGCCTGTCGGCCGATACGTCACACGAACTGAATGACGATACGGAGAGGGATTCCATGTAATCCGATGTGTCGGAAGCACCACTGGACGTTGATTTGTTCGTCATCTGACTGTGGCGGGCTGTGATGTCTGTTTCCACTGAAAATAAGGTATGTGGTAAGATTTTATTGGTAACTAGATAAAGAATATAGTATTTTTTATTTATTTAAGAAGTGACACGCGCTTTACTTGTGGTACAACAACAGGAGCTTTTGCTACTCGTCTCCACGCACACATTCATAGCATGTTTGTATAATTGGTTACTACAAGTAAAGCGCGCATCTTTTCGTGAGATAAGACTGCCACACAGGTAGGTATATTTTTCAAAGACAATGCTCTAAAGTTTTTCTAAAACCGACTCGATATTTACGGCCAGATACTGTATGTAGGAGTCTTTATAGAATTGCCTTTGGCAATAAACCTAATTCAGGTAATATAAAAACTAAAAATCTAACAGATTAAAGATTTTTTTGTTAACAAAGAGGCAATTATAAGTTTAAATTGCGTGCCACAAAAACAAACACGTCTGACCTTCAGATTTGAAAGTCTCAAAGTCAGTCTAGGCAATTACTTACGAACAAAAACTACGCATTGGACAAGTAACATTATTTTTCCTTTAAAAGCTAAAGAACGTCTCAAATTTAAGCTTACCAGGTCTCTTCTTCCGTCTCGTTAACGTATCCACATCGCAAGAGTTTGACTTCGTCAACGTGGCCACCTCCTCAAACTGAAATGTCAAGTTCTTCAAAGGATCCGAGGAATTTGACTTGACGAACGCATGCACAGGAGTCAGAGCCTTCCTCATCTGCTTATTATTCTTCACATGTTTCTTTATCGACTTCGAACTCGTTATCGGCATCTCGAATTCATTGAAGTCTCCTTTATGATGCTTCAAAGACCCCGTTGATACCCCAGAATCGTTCGAACTCGAAGAATCTCTGTTCTTGTCTGATTTGCTCGGAACGCTTGATGAACGCCTTATTTTGACGGCATCTCTAAATTTTGTAACCAGTAAACTTTCGGATTTTAACTCCGGTACTTTAAATTTATCCTTTGGCTCGATTATTTCGAGACTTATCTGCGTGCCTTCGTTAATTCTATCGCTTTTATTAGCCTTTCTTAGGACTGTTGGTGTGAAACATATGTGACTGTTGATTCCGTAGTCCTCATCATGTCGCTTAGTAAAGTCCGCTGAACTCGACCGTCGTGTGCTGATCGTGTTGTCTGATTCAGAATGTTGTGTAGGATCTGACACGTGACTGATCCGACTGACATTATCCGAGAAGTTTTTATTACTGCTCGAAATGCTGATTTCTAGAGGCTCCATATGCATGTAATTTAAGTGTTCAATACAGCATTCTGTAGACGGATGCACAGTGTTCGTTGTAGCAGTAGATATATCATCATCATGTTCAGGTATGTCTTCCAGAGCATCTAATTCTTCCTGACTGAACCCTGCGCTTCTTAGGATTTGTAGGGAATTCTCGAATTTTTCCAAAGTACAGAGGTCTATATTAGCATAGTTAGCGAAATCTATTTCTGGTATTTCTGGCTTGCTGGTGACTGGGGTAACGTTGACGTAGTTGGAATGGGCCTCTGCTTCGTTATTGTTAATGCTAGTATCACTTGTGTTATTATTTTCCATTTGTTTGTTCTCTATGTTTTTGGCTTCGTGTGTGCACGTGCACGGTTGCCCGTTGATCAGACATTTCAGTTTCTTTGGTGTATCGTATATGCTTGATGGGTCTGTGTGAGAATCTACTGGGTGCTCCTGTAAGTTAAGAAGTAATTTGTAAAGAAAGTCCTAGAGTACCTTTTAATAAAATATAGATAATGCCCTCCCTTGAAATATTATTCAAGAGGACGTATAATTTAATTACCTTTATTGAAGTTAGTCTTGATTTTCAATTAAGAATTCTTTAGAAGTTCTCTAATTAACTATGAAAAGATGTTGTCTAAAAACGTTTTGAAATCTAGCTTTATTATATTATACATATTTTCTATCTATCTTTTAGAATCTATCAAAATTAATTAAAATTTACCTGTATTAAGGGCATCGGTGTTTTGGGAACATCGTAGTTCTCATAGGGCCCACTAAAGGGCTTCTTCCGACAGCAGCAAGGTTTGACCTGCTGCCAGCACTGGCAACTGTTGCCAGTCTTCACTGGTACTGTCGGTGTACAGCAAGCCACAGGGCTTGCTCTTTTAGAAGACTCAAAACTCTTATCCAAGAGGCACGCACTGCGTGGTACGCTGTACTCAGACGCGCTACCGCTTGATCGAGAGTAGATGGACGCTCGGTCTGAATCTGACCGCTTTTCCAGTATGTTGTCCATTGTCCAGACAGGGGACATGATTGAGCCTGGCGTGTTCATTGTTGATGATCTGGAAATTTGGACGGTGATGGTCAGAGTAAGATGGGTTTGTGATATAGAAGTAGATTTTTGTCTTAAACAAAAGTAAAGGTATCTATACACTTTTATACACTTTGTAGCTCTAGAAAAGGATAAGTCCAATAAGTCCAATACGATTCGATAATCAAGATTTGAGCAAGACATGAAGGTCACAGAAAAACGAATTAATCTTACCTGGTCAAATGACTGATCTTCCCAATGCAACTGGAACACCGTGGCAATGAGGTGGGTCTTCGGAACTTTTCCTCATTACTGTCCATGCTTGAGTCCAGGTCTGAGAGGCAGTGCATGGTCTGGCTGGCAGGGCCTGCCCACGACGGAGACACAGACCTGAGCGACGTGTGGAAACACTCATCCATGCAGGAACTGGCGTCCGAGAAACGCTTTTCTAGAACTGGAAGAAATGTTGCAAGATTAGATAATGCAAAATTTTTGGGATCATGGGAGTAATTTGTCAAACATGAAGTTTCAATAGGCATTTTGCCGTTGTTGGTAGAGTAAAAATGGAGTCAATTTATTATCAGCATGCACATTCCATTTGCAAGCGCGTTTCCTAATTTGCCTTTTTTGCTCTGCATTTTCGCCTTGCCGACGAAGTGCTGGTGCTGCTAAAGGAAAAATGCCCAATCAATCAATTATGAAGTAGCTCTACTTTACCCACTGCTGTCTCTTCGAAGGTTTATTTATTAGTGCCTAAATCTTAACTTCTAAAGGCAACGCAAGATCAAATTCTACAAGTACCGTGCAAATATTTTGCAAACTTCTACGAGAACCGTCTGCATTTTTATCTTTTGATGATTAGATAAGTTTAGATTACACTACTGCGAGTGGAGGGGTCTTCAGTGGGATCTCAGACAGGGCACTCCTTTCCTAAATATGTCAATAACGAATGTAGGTGACTTTGTAAGTTTGTACGTCATACGGTCTAGATCGCGGTTTATTTGTCTTATGGAGAGGGGAGCCCCGTTATAAGGATAAGGAATCCTTGTTTTGCCGGGCCTTTTGTAGACAAAAAGGTTTTAATGATCGATCATGTTTGGTCAAGGATTTTTGCAATCCAATCAATAATCATTTTTGTTTTTTTCGCCGAAATTGGGCCTTTGCTTCATTCAAAGCTCCCTCTATGATAGATTCCTACCTGAACCACTCCTGGAAGCTATGCTAAGCCTGGACTGCGCCTCATGACTGTACACGTTAAGCAGTTCCGTCAGCTCCCGGCCGCCTTCTGCCGCGAAGATGAACAGGCCTTCGCCCTTTCCGCAGCGCGAGCCTCCTTCCACGCAGAACCGCTTGTCGACCACCCCGTAGCGTCTGTGGAAGAAACAAAGAATATTACAAGAGTGATACAAGGATCTTTTGGGACCTGAATGGCACTGACAGGGGGCGCTGTTGGTATTGTCACAGAAATTGTATTGATAAACAAAAAAATCTTGTAGTTCCGATTTTGGTTACGCGCCAAAATAACCTTGAAGCGTTGCAGGTCTGGTTGAGGTCGGTTTATTGGGGTGGGTGCCTAGATATCTTATTATATATATATAATTATAAAGAGGTAACATTGTTTGTAAGTTTGTAAGTTTGTAAGTTTGTATGTAGGGGGTAATCTCCGGAAGTAATGAACCAATTTTAAAAATTATTTCACTGGTAGAAAGATACATTATTCGTGAGTGCTATAGGCTATAAATTATAAAGATATCATGCATATTAGCCGAACTATCTCAATTTTTGTCTAGCCAGGCGGAAAAAAATAGCTCTTACAACAGAGTTATTTGCATGCGCTGCCATAACAGTTGTATATAATTGAAAACAATGTATGGCAACCTGGTCCGCTTTGAATAGTTCTACAAAAAAGTCCGCGACACCATATTTCTATCTTTTATATTTTAGCAGATATAGTAGCTTTTATGTGTTAAAAAAAGTAGTTTTCGACGTACTTACTTTTGGACGATTTTTTAAACAACAAAATATTAAAGCTTATCGAAAAAAATATTATTTTGATCACAAGAACATCATAGAGATACGATTTGCCCAAAACAGTATGCCAATTGGTTAAATAGTTTCGAAGATAATATAAAATTACTAAATCACAAAATGCCGCCGTCCATTCACGAACCGCATTAGAACAAGCTTTGTACGGACGTTTTATCCATTTACCCATAGATGGCGTTGTTTAACTTTCGTCGTTAGGTAGGTGTGTTGTACGCGGTTGGTTGGATGTCGTTGGTCTTTAAAATTGTTTTGGTTGTTGGTCTTAAAATTGTTTTGGTTGCTCGGTTTCTTAAAACACAAACACTACTTCGTTCTCATTCTTCGAGTTCGAAGCTGTGCCAGCTGTGGTATTTCTGTTTTTGGGATATCGGACAGTTTCAGCGATTGTTTGTCATGCCTAAAAGGAAATCACACCTTTCCCGTCAGACATCCCAGACAAGAGCAGCTCGAGTACGCCGTACGGAAGAGTCTGCTCTTGAAAATCATCAGCGCCTCTCGAGGAATAGAGAAAATATTTCGCAAGCACGCGTTGGGGAATCTAGCTCCGAGCGTTCACAGCGGCTTGCTAACCAAAGCTGGAGAACATCGCAGGTCCGTGCTCGGGAATCTAGCGCTGAACGTGCGCAGCGTCTTTTTGATTTAAGGCAGCATTTCTAAGCAACAAGGTATAGGGAGTCTAGCGCTGAGCGCTCGCAGCGGCTCGCTAGCCAAAGCGCGAAAACATCCATAAGTCCCAGGGTCAAACATCACGCGTAGCATGAGCACCGGTTTGTCGACGGAAGAGTAGACAAAGATGACGTTCCGCGTAGACATTATGACGGCAGCAAAGTAGAAAGAGTCAACTGCACTTTTTACGAAATTCACTCTTTTACTTAATTTCGGCTCAGAATTCTTTGTTTTATCATACGATTTCTTTTTCTTTTTGATTCTTAATTTTTACTGATATTAAGTCACATAATAAAGAGGGGTCCGTGGCTAAATAATAACAGCCACACAAGTTGATCGATCACGTTAAGCTACGCTTGCTGCGGATGGTCCGTGGATGGGTGACCATCTTTAGGTACATACCGAGACCCCTCCGTGCCTCGGAAAGCACGTTAAATTGGTCCCGGCTGTCATTCGTGTATCTTTGACAGTGGAATTTTGTTTATTTTTTTCGTAGGATTTTGTAGATAACCATATATACTTTGTGGCCGTCGAGTACAAATTTTTCTACTGTCTTTAGCGATTATGAAATCTCTTAGACAACTGACAGTTGTCAGTGTGATTTTGACATTTGGGATAGAAAACTTTCTTCTGAAATAGTCTACATAAAAAAGGACCTAGACAAAGTTTGTTTGAAACGAAAGACAAAATGACAGATTGTAGAAAGATTTCTAGGCGGTATGTCAAAAATGAAGAAAAGAAATGTCACTTTGTATAGAAAGCATTGTGTCTACTCTTCGTAGAGATAGAAGTGTTCATGCTACGCGTGGTGGGCATTGACCTGAGAAAGCAGTGTTTTTCCCATGGGCAGTTATATGTTGGCGTATCTCGGGTTGGAACTCCTGAAAGACAATATATTTTGGTACCTAATAATAGCATTACATCTAATATTACTATATACAGAGAAGTTTTGAATAATTAAATTAAACATAATTTATTCAATCATAATCATTTCATTTACTCATTTGAAACCCGGTAATATAGCCAAAGTGGCATGCAAATACATACATACATATATATGCAATAAAAACAAAACCCTCCTTTTGGCAGTCAGGAAATAAATCATAGCACTCAGTACTAACCGAACCACACTCATAATTTCATCACAAGTTAAAATGTTTACCGCCCAACGAAGTGGGCGCGGGTCAGCTAGTCTTATTATATACTAATTGCAATACTTCCATATTACGCACTAATGTATTAAATGGCAGACACAAGCCATTTTATAAAAATAATCTAGCAAAAATTTGTAATTAAAGTAAATTCCATAAATTCGCTTAGTTTTCTTTTAACAGCACTTACCAAAGTTAAATGGACGCAGTGAAAGTCATTGTTTTCACAAAGACAATAGAACAATGAAAATAGTTGTGTACACTTGGTGTACCGTTGACGTTTCGAGCACTTTCTCTTATGTACACTTGGTGTACACTTGACGCTTGAGGGTACAAAACATTATTCCCCAGAACTCTGTACATACACATATTGCTGATCGCCACAATATAGAACACAAAGGGAAAAGAAACAGCCCAAATCGTTCGCCCGATCAAAAAAAGGGGAAAAGAATCGCGATAAGTTAAGGTAATTACTTAATTCTCTTATCTGCTGCTTTTTCTCCAAAGTGAAGTAATTAATCAATGTTTTAAATTGATTTGAGCAGTTGTATGTAGCAGCCCTAGTGTGCTTGGGTGGTCACCCGCATGCAGTAATTAACGGTCTTGTAATTTGTTATCACGATTCATTAAAATGATGATGAGTTATTGTGATTAATGGGGGCTTCTACGTTGTAAAGAATTTTATTGTTGTTTGCTAAATTTGATTGATAAACATATGCACATTTAATTCCAACAGCTTCTTAAACACTGAATAACTTTCCTCATAATCAAAGGAAGTTTTTAGCTAAAGACGAATGGTATTCGACCGCCATGTTGGAATTTAATTTTGACAGCGAATGCCGCTGGACGGGTGCTGTGAATTTCATGGATGCCTGCAACCAAGATTCAGCGTCTTAGTAAAGAATGGCTAGATGAGACAGTCTGTATTTTTTCCTTTTTTTGTAAAGAATTCTTGGGTATATGAATTGGCTTTTGTTAGCAAATAGTTAACTTTGTGAATTGTGTAGTAAGTTGTGTTCGTTCAGCATTTTTGTGAGATGAGAAAAGTATCACTTTTATGATAAACTAGCTGTGCCCCACGGTTTCACCCGCGTAAATGTCGATCCCGTAGGAATATCGGGATAAAAAGTAGCCTATATGTTAATCCAGGGTGTCAGCTATCACCATACAAAATTTTTGCAAAATTGGTCCAGCCGTTTGAGCGTGAAGAAGTAACAAACATATAAACACACACACACACTCACACTCACACTCACAAACTTTCGCCTTTATAATATTAGTGTGATGTGATAATTTTAAAGGTTTCCAAAAAAGGCGCGATACAAATAAGTCCAGTTTGGATTGTGCTTTTTCAATCATGTGTGCAAAATTATTTTCACACTGAATTAGGATGCACTGCAACTGATTTATTTTTCAAATAACCTTTTGTTGTACGAGTAAATTATTTATCCTTAGTGCCTTCTATATCATCCTAAATCCTGGTAACGAAGTCAGTCCGACCACAAACGACATCGCTGTAGCTGCATCCGACAGATCGCCTTTGAATTATTTTGATTCGCCCTTTTCTTTGTGTTTGTGGAAATTGAACGGTACCTCCATTTTATTTCTGGTATTGCCATGTCATTTCGTTTGTTCTTTGAAATACTTTAAGCTCGTGAATATTTTTGATTTCCATTTATTTCGGGTAAATTCTTTTAAATAAACATTATGTGAATTGTAATGTATGTGGATAGGCATGATAAGGTTTGCCTTTTACATTTCTCGTGATACTTTTTACCTCAAAAACAAGCTTTTTATTGAGAAACGTCCCTATTACCCACTTAAAACAATAATAAACTCACAATTAAATCTTTAAATATGTGTCCGGTGTGTCGCCCATAAAACAAACCGCAACAAAAGAATTTCCCAGTTTATAAACTTTTATATTCGAATAAAACTAACAGAACTTCCTGGTTTAAAAGGACACGTGTTAGCGTCATTAAAAAAAAAGAAATGTCAAATTTGGTTCGCGCCAGAAAATATTCCAATGGAATTCCAAGTTCAAAAAGCGTTTGAATTCAAAAATATAGACGGCTGAATTGAGCAGTCTGTGTTGGAATCGTTTAGTAAATGGGGCAAAGGTATTTTCGATTCGTTCGGTTAGCGTTTTAACAAGGAGTTTGCAGTTGAGTCACGTAGGTCTTTTACTAGGGAGCTCATCGTATGAATAAGGTAGTCGGCAGAGTGTGTTTTTAAATGACATTTAAAATTATGCCTTCGATTTAATGGAGACGTTTAGATAAAATTTTACGAGTCTAGGAAGACGTCTTTCGTAAAAAAAAATTTGGGAGCTTTCGAAATTCAAATTCGAATTCGATTCCAGACATAAACAGCTTATGTCTGGAATCGAATTTTCATCTTTTCGATTTCAATCGAAATTTCGAACATTGTTAAAACGTAATTCTGTAGAAAATCAATACGAATTGTGAAAGTCTCGTGTACCTACCTATTTAGGTCCTACTTTATCACAATTTTGTTTTAACTTTTATGGCTCCTCGTAATCGTTTGAAAGGGCGTCGAGAAAATAAATTTAAACGATAAAATCGAAGCAATCCATAAAGTTACTTTCATTTCGGTGGATAATATTCTCGCGAAAGACGTCAATAAATTTTAAATTACCTTCTCTTCAGGTACCGACACTACTTACTAGTGCCAAATTACTACAGGCATTCAATAATGTTTTGTCACTAACTTTATGTTAAGGCGAAAGCGCCAGGGTAGCCCGCAAAACTCAATATTTTTTACGTTTTTTGCAATTTGCTGGTCAGTAATAAGTTGTACGTTGATTAAAATACGATTCGCGACCGTAACAAATATGTATTTACAGAATTATAATCATTAAAGTCATCAACACAACTCTCTAAGACCAAGTAATCCTTCTGAATGATTATTTCATGAAATTTGAGGATTATTCTCACTTAACAAGTTGTATTACTGATTCTAATGATTATAATTCTGTGAATACATATTTGTTACGGTCGCGAATCATATTTTAATCAACGTATAACTTCATACTGACCAGCAAATTGCCAAAAACAAAAGAGAATTTGAATTTCGCGGGCTATCTTAGCGCTTCTCTCTTACAGTAGGTAATCACATAACATTTTTCGGACATTGGCAATATCTTTCAGAATGATTAGTGCATTAAGAAATTAGGATGCAGGCCAAATGTTGTGAACTTCAAAGTTGATCTTCAAGTTACCCCATTTTCTCTTGTGGTTTTCGAAACATTTTAAACTGTAGATTTTGGACAATTACTTTAAGATCTCACTTAGGGATCTGTCCATAGAATAGAAATATATATCTATGGATCTGTCAGTGAAATTAAACTAGCATGCAAGGCATTAACTAGTTAATCCTATAATCGTTAATTAACGAAATTAACATTTCGAGTAACGGATTAACTTTTAAGTTAACTTAAAAATATGTTAACGGACTAGTTAACTACCGTTAAATTTCCCAAAGTCCGTTAATCGTTAATCCAGCACAGATATCGCATGCACCGCGCCGTCCCGCGAAAAACACGTTTTGACATATGCGCTCGAGCCGATTGACAAGTGCGTGCCGTGAGTGAAATGACACTATTTTGCCGGCGGGTGTGAGTGAGAAAACTGGGAAGGATTCATACGATTCGTTTAATTCCTTAGCGCGGGCACATAGAGTGACGAGTTTTTTTTTTGTTGTGGTCTATGTAGCAATTCGTCTAAATAGTGTTTCATCCAGAGCGCAACTAATGTATCTTCATTAAATAAATTCTAAATCTTAATCCAAATGAACGAAAAAACATTGTTAGTCAAAATGCCTATATTACACACTCTAATAATTATACCCGTTGTTTTATTGTTTCTATTCTGTTAGCTTCCAGAACCAACAGTTTTTATAAGAAGTTGCAATTTTTATCACGTGTTAACGGATTAACGATTAACGTTAACTTGCGTTAAACTTTCTGAAATGTAACGCTTTAACTTTTAACGAAGTTAACTTTTTCAGTAACGGATTAGCGATTAACGAAGTTAACTATTTGATTAACGGTGCCCAGCTATGCTAGCTTTCAAGTATGACGCTCAATTTATCAATAAAATTGGTACAAAAATAATGTCAATGGTATAGAAGGTTGTCTGGAAGACATTGTTTATTAGCAAGAGCTTCTCACTTTACATATCCAATTTAAAACTTCACTTTTTTGTGTCTATTGTTGTATGGGCTATCACACTAATATTATAAAGAAGAATGTGTGTGAGTATGTGAGTGTGTGTGTGTGTGTTTATATGTTTGTTACTACTTCACGCTCAAACGGCTGGACCAATTTTGATGAAACTTTGTATAGAGGTAGCTGACATCCTAGATTATCATATAGGGTAATTTTTATCCCGATATTCCCACGGGATCGATACTAACGCGGGTGAAGCAGCAGGGCGCAGCTAGTGAACAATAAAATCTGTTACTGAAAACATACTGAGATTTATAGTCTTTGGTCAGCTGGACCCATAGGCTAATTGCGTAACACATTATCAGTAGCAATGGGTTTCATTTTGACAGTTCAACAACATTCATTGCGTTATTCACGTTGTTGAGCAGACACATTCCTCGAACATAAGAAGCAATGGAAATGATTCAGATTGATAGTGTGTTACGCAATCAGGGGCCCAAGTCTGCTATTCTTATTAATTCGTCATTCCAACACGATCCCACCACCATCCCATTGTCATTTTGCTAAAAGTTCGTAATTTCCTAATGGTTGATCATTGGTCGGTCAATGGCACAGAACATAAACGATACTCGTAACGAATTAAAAGCAATGACTGCACAATGACGTTCTAATGGTAGGTCACTGATCAAAGGATCTGTCAAAATTTTAGCAGATTACCGCCTAAGTCAATACTTAATTTTTCATTATGTACGAGATTACCATTCTATGTCATTTCTTTCAATGGAGTGTCAGTGGTTGACCATTGGAAAGTAAGTCATAATGACGCCATTATATATTAGTAGATTACCAAACTTGTCAAAATCAACAATTATGAAATCAATGATAGACCATTCTGACACTATTGTAATAGCAGACTTGAGGCCCTGGGTGCACTCCCCCCTTATTAACAAAACAGGGGTGTAAATACCGTATTATTTATACCGTTTCCTTCAGGCAATATACGTAATGCTAGTTTCGGATAACGACGACTGAGCAAGATAATCTCCGTTCCCTTTAGCTATTAAAATGATGGGGTGAACCGAGGCGTTCGCCTTTGGCCCGCAGAGAATGGGAAATGAGAATTTCGGACGCGAAATGTTTGTTGTGTATAGGTAGGTTTGGTTTTCTTTTGTATGTTTTAACTGGTACCTACTGTCTTTGATTGTTTTTGGGTCTTCTTCTTTTCGTGTCGACGGTAATTTGATTATATTTTGCTAGCTGAGCCCCGCTGTTTCACCCGCATAATTGTCGATCCCGTGGGAATATCGGGATAAAAAGTAGCCTATATGTTAATCCAGGGTATCAGCTCCCTCCATACAAAATTTTATCAAAATTGGTCCAGCTGTTTGAGCGTGAAGAAGTCACAAACATAAACACACACACACAAACTTTCGCCTTTATAATATTAGTGTGATATATGTTATATTGTTTGAGCCATAAGGCCATGTTGCTTGCGGCATCAATGGCATTCTTTAGCTCTTCAAAGGTCGATATAGCTTGCAGAGTAAACACACACCACCCAACACCCTGTCCTCCGACTTCCACATCCAGTCTACCCCAGCCACCTTCTTAAGGTCGTCCGTCCATCTAGCTAGGAGGCGTTCCACACTACGCTTGCCGATACGCGGTCTCCACTCCAGGACCCGTCTGCTCCACCGGCCATCGGTCCTTCCACAAACATGGCCAGCCCACTGCCACTTCAGTTTGCTTACTCTGCAAGCTATGTCGGTTACGTTACGCTATGTTCTTTTCCCTTCAATATAAACGATTGAATCTGAATCTCCCTAAATCATTCAAATCAATACCTTTCTTCTGCCCCTGAAGAAATACCTGAATAAAACATCAGGTATTTGTTAACTAAGCTCACCCTTTGTACTAAGCTACTTATTTATGTAAGGGATCCCTTCAATAAGTTAAAGTAACTCCATAGGCGGAGAGACAGCGACAAAGAAAATTACGTCACCGGATAAATCTAATTTAGAATTTTGACGCGTTTTTTATTGCTTAGCATCATTGTTGACGAAATTTTCTCAAGTATTCGACTGTTTCAATTTAGATTATAATGAGATGATAATTCTTGTTATTCGGATGTCGCATTTCGAACTTTGACGTTTGATGTCAATGTTGTAATTTTGTTTTGAATTTTGCTTTAATGATACATAAATAATTTCTTATTGTTTTATTTCCTTATTCGAGATTGGCTGTGAATAAAGCTTTTGATTTTCGGGGATGAATAGTTACGTCTTGTAAAGACTTGTTACAGATATCAAGCTGTTGCTACTTGAAAACTCCTTAAAAGTCGATTTAGTTTTGAAAACGAAATTACTTAGGTATAGACATTTATTTACATGTATATTTTGTAAACATGTGAGGGGCCCGTGGCTAAATAATAACAGCCGCAAGGTCGATCGATCAGATTAAGCTACGTTTGCCGCGGTTGGTCTGTGGATGGGTGACCATCTTTACATACCGTGACCCCTCCGTGCCTCGGAGAGCACGTTAAGCCGTTGGTCCCAGCTGTCATTCGTGGATCTTTGACAGTTACGGGTAGTCAGAAGCCCGAAAGTCTGTGACAACCAGTCTTATCATGGGGTATCGTATTACCCAGTAACTGGGTTGTGGAGGTCAGATAGGCAGTCGCTCCATGTAAAATACTGGTATTCAGCGTATGTAAAAAAAAAGGAGTATGTAAAGATCATAAACAGGTGGCGTTCTATAGTTTTTGCCTACCTTCATGGGAAGTTATTTTTAACGTTATTTTTAGTATATGCGTAACCTGAATACAGTTTGTTCAGAATAAGTAACTGAATCGATTCCAATAATTTTTACCCCATGTTATATTCTGACCCAAAAATATTTAAAAAAGGTTAAAAGTTGGACACCGAGCGACAATAAGTAGGTTATCCAATCTCCGCGCCGAACGATTAGGTACCTAGGTACTATTTATCAATGAGCGCAAAACGGCGCGGTACGAGCGGCGCCGGTGAGCATGTTTTTGTACGGACAAACAGGTAACTTAACAAGCTTATAAATTTGTGATTTCTTATGATACAGTTTTGAAATTTTGTACATGGAGACATAAAAATACTAGACACGTGTTTCGGGTTTCGCATATACTAAAAATAATGTTGTATGTATGTGTTAGGGTTAAAAATAATCTTACCTAATGGTTCAAACTCACTCAAATCTCGCATCGCACATTATTACTCCAACAAAATGTAACAAACAAAAGCCATCACGGGCTCCCCGACTACAAGCAACCTATGCATCACTTAACTAAGTTACGTTAAGTAATCCGTTAATCTTTGTTTAGTAAACTATTAGCGACGCGAGGGCTCAGTTAAAACGTTAGTTAAATCTTTATTGTGACGGCTGCGCGGCCATTAAGTAATTGAATGTGTTGCTGTTGACTATAACTAGAAACAACACTGTTGGGAGTGTTTGAAAGATGTGTTTTGTCTGTGGTTGTGAAAGTTTACCTATCCAACATTATTTTTAGTATTAAGCGAAACCCGAAACACGTGTCTAGTATTTTAATGTAAAGAATCTATGTACAAAATTTCAAAACTGTATCATGAAAAATCACAAAGGTATAAGCTTGTTAAGTTACCTGTTTGTCCGGACAAAAACATGCTCACCCGTGCCGCTCGCGCCGCGCCGTCTTGCGCTCATTGATAATAGTACCTAGGTACCTAACCGTTCGGCGCGGAAATTAGATAACCTACTTAGTGTCGCTCGGTGTCCAACTTTTAATTTTTTTTAAATATTTTTGGGATAAAATATAACATGGGGTAAAAATTATTGGAATCGATTCAGTTACTTATTCTGAAACAACTATAATCAGGTTTCGCATTATACTAAAAATAATGTTGTAGAAGTAGAAGTAGAAGACTTTAAAAAAGTACGATTGGTAATTTATTTTAGATGCTGTTAAAGAGGGGCCGCGGCTAAATGATAACAGCCGCACAGGTCGATCGACCAGGTTAAGCTACATTTGCCGCGGTTAGTCTGTGGATGGGTGACCATCTTTACATACCGAGACCCCTCCGTGCCTCGCTGTTGGTCCCGGCTGTCATTCGTGGATCTTTGACAGTCGTTACGGGTAGTCAGAAGCCCGGAAGTCTGATAACCAGTCTTTCCAAGGGTATCGTATTATCCAATAACTGGGTTGTGGAGGTCAGATAGGCAGTCGCTCCATGTAAAATACTGGTATTCAGCTGCATCAAGTTAGACTGGAAGCCGATCCCAACATAGTTGGGAAAAGGTCAGGCAGATGATGATAAAGAAGGCCTAGTTGTCACGAATACTGATGACTTAGGCTGATTTTAGAGTCGCGCTGACCGCACGCTGACCGTCGGCGCTGACAGCCGAAACGTATGAAACGCACGCGCTGATAGCTACGCGTTATTCTAAAACGCTCCCTTGAAGTTCATACGTTTGAGGCTGTCAGCGCCGACGGTCAGCGTGCGGTCAGCGCGACTCTAAAATCAGCCTTGATGAGTGATAAATGAAGCCTCATTTATAAATTTATATTTGATGGTATGAAGAAAAAATTACAAAAAATCCCTTAAGCGTCGAGAAGAATGCAGAAATAAGTCGTTTTATCTAGAGAAATAGACTCATTTCTTCATTCTTCTCAATTCGACTGAAAACGTCGATGCACGGTAACCAAATACAAAACCTTTCAAACTCAAACCATTTATTTCAGTTAAACCATGTACAGGCACTTTTGAATTGTCAAAATTAAATAGTCGGTCAGTTAGTCAGAAAGTTGAAGCTAGTTGCCCATTCCAAAACGTAGATCTCTATGGAGAAGAACGGGCAAGAAACTCCATGGACACTTTTTTAAATCAAGATATTACAAAATCCTGGGTACATTATTCTTGTTGCTTTCTATATGTGAGAACAATGTAAAAAACCGGCCAAGTGCGAGTCGGACTCGCACAGGAAGGGTTCCGTACCACACGGCAAAAACACCGAAAAAAACATGTTTGTTGTATGGGAGCCCCCCTTAAATATTTATTTTATTTTAATTTTATTATTTATTATTAAAGTTAAAATACAACTGAGTATTTTGTAAATATTTCAAGTGCCCACCTGTTGCCATTTTTGATATCGAGCAAAAAAGGGCAAAAAAATCGCGTTTGTTGTATGGGAGCCCCCCTTAAATATTTATTTTATTTTGTTTTTAGTATTTGTTGTTATAGCGGCAACAGAAATACATCATCTGTGAAAATTTCAAATGTCTAGCTATCGCGGTTCTTGAGATACAGCCTGGTGACAGACAGACGGACAGACAGCGAAGTCTTAGTAATAAGGTTCCGTTATTACCCTTTGGGTACGGTACCCCAAAAAGACACAAATGAAGAAACAATTCAAAATATAAGATTAAAAATAAGCCTTGGCAGTTAAGAGATGACCAGTCTCAACCGACGGCGCCCGTTCACGAACATGACGCGTGGATCAGCACCATCCAGCTCAACCATTTTGTAGGTACCGATACGTTTTCAACATAAGATATATTTGTTCCGGTTAGTAATAGATATGATAGAGATACAATAAAGCACCAGTGTTGAAGGAATATTGCCATAATCGCCACTAACATAAAGGATTCGTAATCTCGCAATGGCGTCATTAGTTTACAGGTGGCTGCTCCTGTATAAGGTTTCCGTTGTTCGCCTTTTACGATACCCAAGGAATAGCAACCCAATCATTGGGGGCAGGGGACAGGGGACAGGGGGACACCCACAGGGGGACAACCCTATCATTGCCTGGGCTTTTAGTTTAGGGAGAAAATAACCGCAAAGTTAAGGTTTTGGTAAACTCATACGGCGATGGTGAGACTATCAAAAGAAAATGTTAACTTCATAGATATAATATAAGCAAGAAGTTTTATCGGGATAAAAAGTAGCCTAAATGTTAATCCAGGGTATCAGCTACCTCCATACCAAATTTTATCAAAATTGGTCCAGTCGTTTGAGCGTGAAGAAGTAACAAACATATAAACACACAGACACACACTCACAAACTTTCGCCTTTAAAATATTAGTGTGATGGTTAATTTTCATTTGCAACAACAAAATCTCCAACCGAGGTGAAAACGAATATAATTTGTTCTTTGGACAGGTACCTAACTACCTACTGTATTGTGATTTAGAGAGCCTTGTATGCAAAATATTGTAAAATATTGTAAAAGAGTAACGGTGGAGTTTCTTGCCCATTCTTCTCCATACGAAAACTACCTTTTGGAAGGGGCGAGTAGAATCAATTCTATTTTTAACCGACTTCAAAAAAGGAGGAGGTTCTCAATTCGACGGTACGTTTTTTTTTTTTTTTGTGTGTGTTTGTTACGCGATTACTCCGCCAATTGTGGACCGATTTTCGAAATTCTTTTTTTGTTTGAAAGGGTATATTCTCGAGGTGGTCCCATTATCATCAAGTTGGTATCTGATGAGAGGATCCCATGGAAATCGAGGAAAACCCTCAAATTTTATAGGCAAGGCTATAACGATTTGGGTATTTTTTAAAATAAATTGAGCATTTGCTCTCGGAAATCATCATTTGATAAAGTGGAGCTGATGAAGAAGACCACAGATGGCCATTGGAACTACTCAATGACAAATATTTCACGGGTTGCGATTCGATTACTTTAATATGGTTGCTAAGCAATGTATGCTCGTCACAATGCGTATGGTGAGTGGTTGTTGAGGAGTTCTCCTGGCTCTTACCAGGAGAACTCCTCAACAATTAACCTCCCAACATCAGGAACAGCAATATTTTGTAACAAGTGATGAGCAGTTGACATTAGGCTATTGTAACTTAGATAAATTACAGACGGACCCACTAAAACGTGGAAAATAAAAACTTTTTACAAAAAAAAAACAACCGACTTCCAAAAATAATACTAAAAATTGAAAAATAACTTTATTTTTGGAAGTCGGTGTCAATAAACGAAAATGCGGAACCAAAGACACCGATTTCCGAAATTAAAGTTATTTTTCAATTTTTAGTATTATTTTTGGAAGTCGGTTGTTTTTTTTTTGTAAAAAGTTTTTATATCGTAATTTTTTTACGTTCAAGAGTGCCTTTTATGTGCCTTTGAAATAAATACTTCGACTTTTGACTTTTTTTGTTTCTTTTACAGTCCGGGAAATTAAATGTTATGCAAATTGACACTACGTCATTTCACACCACCATTTCACAGTTGTATGAAATCAGTGTGTGATAGATAATTTTAGTTGGGATTCCATTAATTTCCCTGAATCAACAACGATGTTCCACCAGCAAGAAGAACAGCAGAAAAAGAAGATTAGGAAGTTCATTTTCCACTGAACCCATACATAACCTTAAAACCGATCAACTTCAACCCGATCGTGTACAGTCACGAGCACTAATATGTCAACACTTGGCAACTTTCAATTGCGATTTTTTCGTGAAATAACGAATGCAACGTTGAAATACGACACTTTACACAAACCTATGGGTTCGAAAATACGTTGTTCGTAATAACATAAAATTTCATTCAAAACTAAAGGAAAAAATCGTCTTTGAATAAAGCCAAGTGTATACATACTTATGCTCGTGACTGTACACTTTACAGTAAACCCGTGAAAAATGCGCCGTCATCCATAGTTGATGGCCGCGGAAATTGAACGCTTCGTAACAGACAATGCCGACGCTTCCTGCTCTTAATAGAGACATTAATATGTGATATCATATCTTTTGTATCGATTGGGGATCGATGAAAAGTACCTAGTCATCATCATCATCATTTCAGCCGAAAGACGTCCACTACTGGACATAGGCCTCCCCCAAAACGGGGGGGTTGGCGATCGCAGTATGGTATGGTGGTGGAATGCATAGAGAACGCTGCTGCCCATTCTCCGGTACGCCCCTTAGTCGCCTTTTACGACACCCACACAGGACAAGTCCGGCACCACACGGACAAAGTACCTAATACATATTTATTTTTCTTGATTTACTTATTTTTACTTAACTAGCTTTGCCGACGACTTCGTCCGCGTGAAATTTATTGTTCCCCCGTCGCATCGCATTGCCAGTCCGCACTATTAATTCGTTTTCGCTTAGTCTTTCTGACTTTTTTCTTTTGCTCGGCTTCTAAGGGAACTAGGCTATCAAACGCAAAAAGATTTTTTCAAATCCGACCGGTAGTTTCAGATTTGAACACTTGTCTTTGTGTTTGATAACCCAATTCTTGAGGAAGGCTATAGGCTATTTAACATCACGCTAGGACTCTTAAGAGAAGAGCTAAAAGAAAAAAAAAACAGTGGCACTCCAGGAGTGCCAAAACTTAAAACAGAGATGTCGGTTACAGTGTCGCGAGTTCAATGGTTTTTTCCCATCAAAAAAAATGCCCAACGCGTTTAAAAAAAATTTTAACTTCAAAAATCAGAACACGAAGTAACACTAACAATGCGATGCGACGGGGTAGGTCAGGGTAACAACAAATCTCACGCGGACGAAGTCGCGGGCAGAAGCCAGTGTAGAGGGAAAACAGTCCTCGGCCAAAATATATTTCGGAAAGTCGGAGGAAAATCGAAAACAATTTATTTGCTTCACGAATTTCGCCACAAAAATAATTATCAACCGAAATCCAGCCATAAATACACAATATAAATCAATATTTAATTACAAAACACGTGATTACAATGAGCTTTATAATTAATAATTACATGGAGCAAATAAAGGCGTTTCCACATCAAAGTGTAACCGTCGCGCGCAACGAATCGTAGCTAGTATTATTTCGCATTGGCAAGCTCATTAGGGTGCTGTTTGTTCAGTTAAGGAATATCGCTTCAGGCTATAGCACTGTGCTCTGGTAATGGCATAAACTGGTAGCGGAATCTATTAAATATATTTTTTTTTGTGTTTTTTAAGTGTCCGAAGTTATTTTGTTTGATTTTGTATTTTTACTTTTTTTATTTGTGCAATTTCTATTTTACAATCACACTAATATTTTAAAGGTGACAGTTTGTGAGTGTGTGGGGGTGTGTGTGTTTATATGTTTGTTACTTCTTCATGCTCAAACGGCTGGACCAATTTCGATAAAATTTTGTATGGAGGTAGCTGACACCCTGGATTAACATATAGGCTACTTTTAACCCGATATTCCCACGGGATCGACATTTACGCGGGTGAAACCGTGGGGCGCAGCTAGTGTTTCATAAAGATACAGAAAATATCTTCCACGCTTTAATTTGGACTTCAGTATTTACTCGTGAATTTATGATTTACCAGTAAGTCTACGTTATTCACCAATAAGAATCATTATATCGTCATCTTGTATTATAATTTTTTTTTTGTCCAGATAATATTGATAGTTTAAAAAAAAACACCATCTCCGAATTGCACTGTATATAAAGTCGAGGATGTACAGACGCCAGCATATCAAGCTACTATAATCTGTCAAATTTCTTTAATAGATTTCAACTTTATCGCTACAGCATTAGGTTCAAAGCTGATTGTGAAAATTTGACAGTTTCGGGTAGCTTAATGTGCTGGCGTCTGTACATTTGCTGATGGATTGTGTCCGAAATAAAGATGTACGTGAATCACTCACGATCGAGCTAAAACTAAATAGATTAGATGTGGGCTTAATACAGTAAAATTTATCTATACCATGTTCAGAGACCACTAAAAGTTTTGTGAGCTAATGACACTACCTGTTGAGTGATTCACTTTCTTTGAACTATTAGTAGTAGTAATTAATAGGTGTTAAGATAAAAAACAAATCGATGGATGTAGATATCTTGTAAAAGGGTATGATGGGGTTTTGGCATATCTAGGATAATAACCCCCCCAAAAAAAAAAAAACACTTTCGCTCACAACTTGGTCGTCTTGCAACACTACCGCGGTATAATCCACAAGGAATTGTTGTAGGCACGCGTGTGTACACGACTTAATAATGAAATTAGTTACCGTTGCAACCAACGCCACCGGTTGTCCAATATTGGCCAAATTGTTGGCCAAACGTGTATCGCCACGGGGTACTATTTAATTTAAGGTGTAATGAAGGTTTCGACCTATGTTTGAATTTTGTGAGGTAAACAATGGATGGGGGTTTTGTTCATGGTTATAATAGGTGGGTAAGCGTGGTTTACAAGGTATTTTATTATGGGAAAATTACTTAGAGAAAATTATGATAAATTATTTTTATTTCTGTAGGTAAATTGGTTTTACACCTACACATAAACATTTCAAAAATTTGATGTTTTTTTTTTGGGTCTACGATCTACGACAGCTGATAATGTTGTTATTTGAAATAAAAATTGAGAAAAACTGTTGTCTTTTACTTTATCTTGTTTAATTAACGATATCCACCACGTCTACGGAGTTTCGCCAGTTCATTTAATTTGACCCTGTACAACCAACCACATAGTACACAAAGAAAAAGGAAAAAAACCGGTCGAGAGCGAGTCGGACTCGCGCACCGAGGGCTCCGTACCATCATGTTTTTAATTTTTCATCGGCGAGGCCTATATTCGTCAGAGAAATTTAACACTGCACTGCGTTCTAGAATATTGCAGTTTTGTGTCAGCGCCATCTCTTGACCGATAGTGGAACTAATGTAACTTTTGTTGATGATTTCTGAAAAAGTGTGCTTTTTAGAGACTTCGTTTTATTTTTCCTGTAATCTTTACATAAACTTCTATCACGTAGAATAATTTCAGATTTGTCTCTTTGCAAACTTCGGAGATCAGAAGTTCAGAACAGTATTTTTTTTACATTTTTCATCAAAAGTCGAAAACAATGCGGCCTAAAAAAAAAGAAAAAATGTTTGAGAATGTGCAAACTGCGCTCTTTCATATGATACCCCACATGCCCCAGTAGCCCCACTTCGAATTTTTCAGACCTCCTTTCAGTCCCTGTTGCAAAAAATATACATATATTTTTATTTCTTTCTTATTTGCAAAATAGTTGGGCAAACGTCATCAAAAACTATTCCAAATTTCAAGTTGGTAGCATTAGTAGTTCTTGAGATATCCAACTGTGACAGCCAGACAGACAGACAGACTGAGTGACCTTAGGCGTTCCGTTTTACCATTTTGGTACGGGACCCTAATAACTTGTTCTCTGGACCACAAGTAAAAGAAATGTCGCCGAAAAAAAGAGAAATAAGTCTCCCATGTAGTTTTATTACAAGGCAAAATAATTCTGGAAGTAAGACATAAAATAAAATACATCCAATTGAAGGAAAATACAGCGCAAGAAATACTTTTTTTTCTTTCTTTCTTTCTTACACAGAAACATGAACATAACTAAACCTTACTCGACGTTATTCAATGTTATTTCTTTCAGTAATTTCATAGAAGAAAAGAAACAGTTTCTGATATTTATGACGAAATCTATTACTAACTGAAACGCAAGATTTCTTACAGTTTTATATTACTTTTTCGTTTTTGCAGTTTGCCACTAAACGATTTTATATTTTGGGTTCCGTACCCAAAAGGTGCCAACGGGACCATATTACTAAGGCACCGCTGTTTGTCCGTCCGTCTGTCTGTCCAAGGGCTGTATCTTTTGAACCGTAATAGGTAGACATTTGAAGATTTCACAGAGTGTGTACTTATTATTAGCCATACAAGAAACTGATTTTTTCGGCTTTTATTGCCTTGTGGTACGGAACCCTTCATGTCGACCCTTCCGGCTAGCACTTGACCGGTTTTTTATTTTCTCATTTCTAGCTTTTGCTGCAAAACGATTTTATTTCTAACACAATTTTTCCGAGAACCCGGAAAACCCGGAGGGGCCCGTGGCTAAATAATAACAGCCGCACAGGTCGATCGATCGGGTTAAGCTACGCTTGCCGCGGTTGGTCTGTGGATGGGTGACCATCTTTACATACCGTGACCCCTCCGTGCCTCAGAAAGCACGTTAAGCCGTTGGTCCCGGCTGTCATTTGTGGATCTTTGACAGTCGTTACGGGCAGTCAGAAGCCCGAAATTCTGACAACCAGTCTTACCAAGGGGTATCGTATTACCCATTAACTGGGTTGTGGAGGTCAGATAGGCAGTCGCTCCATGTAAAATACTGGTATTCAGCTGCATCCGGTCAGACTGGAAGCCGACCCCAACATAGTTGGGAAAAGGCTAGGCAGATGATGAATTTTTCCGAGAACATGCCCTTTCAAAAACGGTGTAAAATCCACAGACTCGTAAGAGTTCCCGTACTCTTTTATAATATGTGACCGAAAAGCAATTTATTTTCCGCTTACTAATACGCAATATAAGGCCGGTCGCACACAAGTCCGCTTAATTCACAATGTAACGCTGGACGCACACTATAGTAAGTTATTAATTCCCCTGTTATTAGCGGTGACGTCACACTATTATACGCGATGATTTGTTACATTAGGGGAAAATGTGAGCGTCTTATAGTTGTCGGGAAGGCTTAAGGATACAGCCTTTGTTGGGAGGTTATGATAGAAATGATTCGATTCGATTTGAAGAATCTATTGTTAAAATATCGACGTTTTTAAAACTTCCATTAATGTTTCCACACACACAAAGAAACACTCCCCACAATTAGCTTTTAAAGGGGCTTACATGACCTAAAGCGCTGTCACTGTCGGACTGCATAGAAAAGAAAGAGAAGCGCTATGACACAACACAATAATTTATTGCAAAATATGAATCATTTATCTATTTACAAAAACTCTATTGTCTGGACTAAAAAATTAAAACACTAGTGCTTTAGTATGTTAATTGTAGAATAATTTGACAAAAAATCAGAATGATTGGGGGTATATTAGTATGGTTTTTATTGTTAAAAGAAACTTTTTAGAGGTACATTCTGAGAATATTTTCAGTAAATGAAACCGTAAAAACATGTCGAAGGTATGTAAAGGTTTTCAACCTATTAGGGCTTTATTTATGATACTTCATATCTGTGATGATCACCCCCTTGTTTACGCCCTGTATCTGACGAAAAATAACATCAGAGGGGCAAATCTCGTAATTTTAAGAACATTCACAGTCTGATCTCAGTCTCAATCTGTTAAAAATATTTCTCCCCTGTTTGACTAGTTTTCAGGGTCCAAACGGGAATCTATTACTAAGACTCCACTGTCCGTCTGTCCGTCTGTCTGTCACCAGGCTGTATCTCATGAACCGTGATAGATAGACAGTTGAAATTTTTACAGATGATGTATTTCTGTTGCCGCTATAAGTAACAACAAATAATAAAAATAAAATAACGTTAAAATTTAAAGGGGTATAAAAAGAACGTTTTTTTCGGCGTTTTATGCCTTGTGGTACGGAATAACGGAACCCTTCGTGTACGAGTCCGATTCGCACTTGGCCGATTTTTTTTAAATTAGTTCTCGCTGAGATGAGTTTTCTACTAGATTTTGAACGTTTTGAATTACGAAAATTGGCCTTCAGATAACATCTGAAACCTCGCACATTAAGCTATCATAATATTATTTTTTCGCAAAAATGGCAGACACGAAAAACAGTCTAAAATATTAAAGCATTGAAACCTCTTTTATAATTCATTGGCATAATTCGTAGATTCCAAATCTCGGCCAAAAGTCGTTAAAAATCTCTAAAAGGAAGAACCAAGATTCGCAAAAATACGGGGGAAAGGTGGCCCGGTTATAATTTGTCGGAATTGTTCAGTTAAATACGAGTTCTAATGACTTCTAATGGCTGATCGTAATGTCAAGTTACTTTTTTCGTTGTTCTTTGTTTCAGGGGAAACAGATCTCGGAAAGAACTTCGGTATTTGAATAGAGAAGTTTTGAAAGTATTGCCTGATTATAATCTGTAAGTACAAATGTTTTTCTTTCTTTTAAAACCTTTCTGTATTAATAATTTTGGGAACAGACCCAAGGAAGCCAAAGAATTGCTGTTACAAATTTAAACGTCGGCAATTTAATTATAACTAACCAGTCTTACAATTACAAAAGGAGTACCATGTTACCCAGTACCTGGGTTGCGGAAGTCAGATGGGCAGTCGCTCCGTGTAAAAACTAAGGATTCAGCTGCATCCGGTTAGACTTAAAGCTATAGTTGGGAAAAGGCTAGGCAGACGATGATGATGATGACATACAATAAAATGTTAAGTTTTTTATTAAATTATTTCAGTTAACATTAATCAAAAGATTAATCATTGTTACTGGCCAGTAGGAATAACAGGGTGAAAAAAAAAAGATTCTTGAACACCGATCTTTTGATAACAGAATTTAAAAAGTCATTCGATAATCGAATGATGTTGATGTCATGTATTGTGACTATTAAGATATTATTTATATTGATTATTAAGAGAAGGATGAAAAAAATCTAGAACACCAATCTTTATGGTGAAAGAAATTAAAAACTGGCCAAGTGCGAGTCGGACTCGCACACCGTAAAGGTTCCGGAAGGGTTCCGTACCACAAGGCAAAAACGCCGAAAAAAACATGTTTGTTGTATGGGAGCCCCCCTTAAATATTTATTTTATTTTAATTTTATTATTTATTATTAAAGTTAAAATACAACTGAGTATTTTGTGAATATTTCAAGGGCCTACCTATTACCATTTTTGATATCGAGCAAAAAAGGTCAAAAAAATCGCGTTTGTTGTATGGGAGCCCCCCTTAAATATTTATTTTATTTTGTTTTTAGTATTTGTTGTTATAGCGGCAACAGAAATACATCATCTGTGAAAATTTCAACTGTCTAGCTATCGCGGTTCTTGAGATACAGCCTGGTGACAGACAGACAGACAGACGAACAGACGGACAGACGGACAGACAGCGAAGTCTTAGTAATAGGGTCCCGTTTTTACCCTTTGGGTACGGAACCCTAAAAAGTAATTCCACTAATCGAATGACGTTGACGTTGCGAAGTACACTCACTCTTGTATGTATTTTTAATGATTGTCAGTTGGGGATCTACTCATGTGGTTGGGGTGACCTGCAGGGGATGTGCAGGGAGTTCGTTACGAATGGGGGAATCATGTGGTATATTTTATGTATGTCCATGTGATCGTGACATCTGTTAGGGCTATTACCCACTGTCACTATTTAATTTATCATCGAGAGCTGTTGATTGACCTACGTATGTTAAGTATATTGAAAAAGACCACCTAAGTGCTACAAGATCTTTGGGCGGTCGAATGACGATGAGTGCGCTGTTCGTAAACATTTGACATTTGTGCAATTGTTTTGCAAAATGTATTGAAAATACAAGATGGTGGCGTTAGTTCCGATTTGGGCCACGCGCCAAAAGAACCTTGTAGCGCTTTACATGTTTTCATTTTGACAGCTCAGTAATTCAAACTCAAACTCAAAGCATTTATTTCAATTAAACCTTGTACAGGCACTTTTGAATTGTCAAAATTAAATAGTCTGTCAGTTAGTCAGAAAGTTGAAGCTAGTTGCCCATTCCAAAACGTACATCTCTATGGAGAAGAAGGGGCAAGAAACTCCATGGACACTCTTTTAAATCAAGATATTACAAAATCCTGGGTACATTATTCTTGTTGCTTCTTTAAGTGAGAACAATGTAAAAAAAAAATTGACTGACAGATAACACAGTCAATTGTTTTTAACGCTTAAGATAGAAACTAGAACAGTTTAAAGTTTGGAAACAAAGTGGCGCTCAACAAACTGTGCTAAAATCATCATTGCAGTATAGAGACTTTCTCCTAGATTTGATTACAGATGCAATGCTGTAATTATAATTAATTACGGCGAATGCTCGTGACATGTGCTTTAGACGTAAGTGGAACTTGGGACAATAGAAGTGATGGAATTGTCTATGGTCTGTATTAACCTCGTTAGGACAACGCATCAACAGTAATGATGGGCGGAATATTGATGTAGATCGAATAAGAGTTTTGTTATTGATTAGAATCTTCTTTTTCATTTACCTGAAGTATCCTCAAAAAGTTAGTTGTCGTTTTTCCACTTCAGCTGTGATGCCACATTATGATATAAAATTTAAAAAAAATCAGGTATTCCTAGGAATTACCTACTTGATTATTTTTTTATGATACGTCATAGGTAATTGAATTAGTCAATAAAAACGTTATTAGCTCAACTGTGGCTAGTAAGACACAATTGAATTTCTATTGTTATTTAAGTCAAATTTTGATTTTTCAACTTGTAGCAGACCAAACATTTGGACAACTAGAATTATAAATCATAATGTGGTCATAGCTGGGGGGCCCGTGGCCAAATAATAACAGCCGCACAGGTCAATCGATCAGGTTAAGCTACGCTTGCCGCGGTTGGTGTGTGGATGGGTGACCATCTTTACATACCGAGACCCCTCCGTGCCTCGGAAAGCACGTTAAGCCGTTGGTCCCAGCTGTCATTCGTGGAACTTTGACAGTCGTTACGGGTAGTCACAAGCCCGAAAGTCTGACAACCAGTCTTACCAAGGGGTATCGTGTTACCCAGTAACTGGGTTGTGGAGGCCAGATAGGCTGTCGCTCCATGTAAAATACTGGTATTCAGCTGCATCCGGTTAGACTGGAAGCCGACCCCAACATAGTTGGGGAAAAAGCTAGGCAGATGATGACTATGATATTTTGAATAGTTTCCTCATTTGTGTATTTTTTACATTGTTCTCACATTATAGAAGCAACAAGAATAAAGTACCCAGGTTTTTGTAATATCTTGATTTAAAAGATTGTCCATGGAGTTTCTTGCCCGTTCTTCTCCATATAGATCTACGTTTTGGAATGGGCAACCTTTCTAACTGACAGACTATTTAATTTTGACAATTCAAAAGTGCCTGTACAAGGTTTAGTTGAAATAAATGCTTTCCGCCTTATTACAAAACGAGTTCTAACTTTAGACCTAGCCTAAACCTTCGAGCCAGTCACTGTATTTTGAACTTTACGTTGACAAGTTAGACTCAGGTTTAACGTCAACTTTTTGTAATAAGAACTTTAACTTTGTCGGATTATAGTTCGAAATTTATAAATGGCGCGATGGTATAAACCTGGGTCTAAAGATAAATCTTGTTTTGTAATAAGGCTGTTTGAGTTTGAGTTGAGTTTGACTTTGTGGTCACAGCTGAAGTGGAAAAATGTGAACTAACTTTTGGGGGCCACTGTACCTGTATCATTTATTTATACACGATGGCCAAAAAATGAGAGTGTGAAAATAACGAGGTCCAAATTCGGAAAAATAACAAAACCGTTACAGGCTAATATCTATCTATCTACAGGGTTATTGGTAAAACATTAACAACCTCTTAACAGGTCATTGTACTCATCATTATGAACAACTTTTACTATGGAATCAAGCCTGTAATCGCGAAAAAAAATTCAGCTATTCCCTACATTTTGACGAGTTATACGAACATAAATGTAGGGAACAGCTGATTTTTTTTTCCGGATTTCAGGTTTGGTCCCTTAGTAAAAGTTGTTCATAATGATGAGTACAATGACCTTTTAAGAGGTTGTTAATGTTTTACCAATAACCCTGTGTACAAATTAAAAGAAAAGTCCTGACTGACTGACTGACTCATCAACGCCCAGCCCAAACCCTTGGACCTATAGAGCTGAAATTTTGCACAGAGGTTCCCTTTGTAGACTGGGAACAAGGAAGGATTTTTCGAAATTCAACCCCTAAGGGGGTGAACGGGGAGAGGGTGAAATTTCACGCGGACGAAGTCGCGGGCAGAAGCTAGTTATTTATATTATACACACAGCATAGTTAAAGGTAACCTTCACAAAACTTCCCTGTAAGTGTTTTTACCTGCGAATCAGACGATTAAATTTCAAATCTAAAAACTGTTAACCCTCGAAGCCAAAATCCTCAACTGGGTCAAACTTTTACGTACATTTCTAACTGGCAGGAAACTGGCATAACCTGCTAAATTACAGGGGACATTTTTCAAGGGAACGCGCTCAAAGATTAGTGGTGCCCAAAGTTTAGAGGTGTACCTGTTAAACGGAGTTCGGGGTTACGTGCGGAATTACGGATTACATTCATTCGTGGGATAAAGCTTTTTTTATCTGGCATCTTTAATTTTTTTGAGGTTTTTCTTTGGGAGGATTTTTTATGACTGGCGTTTCATGGGCCTGTTTTAGATAACGTTAATTTAAGTTTAAGATGACTAAAACTTTCAGTCCGTATTGGGTGAAGTAGGCCACATCTAGCGCCGGTCAAATAAGGTGCACTTTACAAAAGCTACAATTTATCTTATGATGTTCACTGAGCAATCTCCTCCACAACTGTGGTAATTTTAACATGTAAGTTGCCGTCACACAGCGCCAGCCTTGGGCGCATATGTGTAGCTTTTCGGGCCGTAACTACGTCTAAAGGTTGTCTTGTCATAGTTCGACCTTAAAATTACCCCTTACCTGAGTAGTTTGACGTTCGGGTGTCTAGCAGTTTAGCTAGACTCACGCTGTGCTAACCGCAGGCAGGCCGCATGCGTGTAGCCTGAAGGGCCTAAACCTTGTATATTCCTAGTAGCTCTTACCTGAGTAGTTTGACGTCCCACAGCGCTAGTACTTCGGGTGGCCTAGACGCACACAGCGCTAACCGCGAGCCGCATGCGTGTAGCCTGACGGGTCCGGCCCGAATGTTGGCAGCCGTAGGAGCTGATATGATGACAGCGGCGAACTCTTTACTGCCTCCGAGGTTGTGTTGTACCTGTAGGAAAACATGGGTTTTCAATTACACAGCCATTTTCGTCTCTCGTATGTGCAAACGTGCCAAACGTGTCCGTTTAAATTCCATGCATGTTGATCATTTGATAAATGGGTTTTAGTATTTTGGGTGAAGCCAGTTTCGTTGTGGGATTTATGCGAATCGACGTGTGCAATTTTCAATTTCAAATCTATGTCGATGCAAATATAAATAAAACGGAAGTTAGTATTACCAAATTTGCAATATAATAAGCCATACCTACCTAATGTGATAACTGAATGAAAACGGATAAGTAAATAAAACAGTAATTTTATACAAGACTAGCTTCCGCCCGCGGCTTCGCCCGCGAGGTATGTCAATAAAAACTATCCTATGTCCTTCCCCAGGATGCAATCTATCTCTCTGCCAAATTTTATCGAAATCCCTTCAGTGGTTTAGGCGTGAAAAGGTAACATCAGACAGAGTTACTTTCGAATTTATAATATTATACAGTATGGATTCCATTAGCAATCAATTTAAGAGTTTCACTGAAAAGCTTCAGTTGTCTCAGAAAGTTCATTGTAAATGTTAAGTTCTATTTCCTTTATAACTGCAGTAGCTTTTGTCTCGAGAAAATACGCTTTCAGTTTGTTTCAAAAGATTTTTATTTACTGATGCTTCTTTCAATCTATTAGCCTTGCGAGTCCATTTTATGACGCAGTAACATTGTTTCTAACTATAATGTCTATGCGGAACATTGAAAACTGTCCAAGTGCGAGTCGGACTCGCACACGAAGGGTTCCGTACCACAAGGCAAAAACGCCGAAAAAAACACGTTTGTTGTATGGGAGCCCCCCCTATTTATTTTATTTTATTATTATTAAAGCAAAAATACAACTGAGTATTTTGTGAATGTTTCAAGTGCCTACCTGTTGCCAGTATTGATATCGAGCAAAAAAGGGTAAAAAAAATCGCGTTTGTTGTAGGGAGCCCCCTTAAATATTTATTTTATTTTGTTTTTAGTATTTGTTGTTATAGTAGCGGCAACAGAAATACATAATTTGTGAAAATTTCAACTGTCTAGCTATCGCGGTTCTTGAGATACAGCCTGGTGACAGACAGACAGACGGACAGACAGCGAAGTCTTAGTAATAGGGTCTTAAAAAAGGAAGATTACAACTACGTATGACAGTCTGCAATAGGTGTGTTAGTAAACTATGACTAATATAATAATATTATTTTATTTTTAGATTGTTGTTCTGTTACTATTTGTTGTACTCTGGACGCTTTTAACGCGTACGTCTTTTTTTTTACATCGTTGTCACGTATAATTATAAATTCAACATTAATGATGTAACTAATATTGTTGTAAAAATATAATTTAAAAGAGTGTCCATGGAGTTTCTTGCCCGTTCTTCTCCATAGGTACCTACCTACTCTTTGGAATGGGCAACTAGCTTCATATTTTCTGACTGACCGACTTCTTGACAATTCAAAAGTGTCTGTAAATGGTTTAATTCAAAGTCAAAGTCAAATCATTTATTTCAAATAGGCACATTAAAGGCACTTTTGAACGTCAAATTGAAATAAATGCTTCGAGTTTGAGTATAAGAATAAAAACCTCAAATTCATTCACTAAAAGAACGCAGAGCCTGGACCACTGGGTTTAGAAGCACGAAATGACGAAATGCACGAGCTTCTTATATCGAAGGTAAGCACTAAGGAAGAATTTCACATCAATTCTTCCCCGTCTAAATAGGGATAAAAGTTAAGTAAGTAATTATTTCAAACTCAAACTCAAAGCATTTATTTTAATGAAACCATTTACAGGCACTTTTGAATTGTCGAGAAGTCGGTCAGTCAGAAAATATGAAGCTAGTTGCCCATTCCAAAGCGTGAAAAAAAAACCAGGCAAGAGCGAGTCGGACTCGCTCACCGAGGGTTCCGTAACATCCGGGTTTATGCATAAGGTTTATGTTTATGAAATTAAATGTTTTTTTATTTTTTTTTTATATTTGAGTTGGTTGAATAAAAGGTAAATTGCGGTTTACGATTTATGACGTATTAAAAAAAAACTACTTACTAGATCTCGTTCAAACCAATTTTCGGTGGAAGTTTGCATGGCAATGTACATCATATATTTTTTTTAGTTTTATCATTCTCTTATTTTAGAAGTTACAGGGGGGGGGGACACACATTTTACGACTTTGGAAGTGTCTCTCGCGCAAACTATTAAGTTTAGAAAAAAATGATATAAGAAACCTCAATATCATTTTTGAAGACCTATCCATAGATACCTACCTCACACGTATGGAATTGACGAAAAAAAAAATTTTTAGTTTCAGTTCTAAGTATGGGGAACCCCAAAATGTATTGTTTTTTTTTCTATTTTTGTGTGAAAATCTTAATGCGGTTCACAGAATACATCTACTTTCCAAATTTCAACAGTATAGTTCTTATAGTTTCGGAGAAAACTGGCTGTGACATACGGACGGACAGACAGACAGACAGACAGACATGACGAATCTATAAGGGTTCCGTTTTTTGCCATTTGGCAACGGAACCCTAAAAAAGGAAACTTTCGTTCCAAACCTATGGAGAAGAACGGGCAAGAAACTTCATGGACACTGTTTTAGGGTTACGTAGCCAAATGGCAAAAACGGAACCCTTATAGATTCGTCATGTCTGTCTGTCTGTCTGTCTGTCCGTCTGCCTGTCTGTCCGTCCGTATGTCACAACCACTTTTCTCCGAAACTATAAGAACTATACTGTTGAAACTCGGTAAGTAGATGTATTCTGTGAACCGCATTAAGATTTTCACACAAAATTAGAAAAAAATCAATACATTTTAGGGTTCCACATACTTAGAACCGAAACTCAAAATTATTTTTTTCATCAAACCCATACGTGTGGGGTATCTATGGGTAGGTCTTCAAAAATGATATTGAGGATTCTAATATCATTTTTTTTCTAAACTGAATAGTTTGCGCGAGAGACACTTCCAAAGTGGTAAAATGTGTGTGTCCCCCCCGTAACTTCTAAAATAAGAGAATGATAAAACTAAAAAAAATATATGACATTACCATGTAAACTACCACCGAAAATTAGTTTGAACGAGATCTAGTAAGTAGTTTTTTTCTAATACGTCATAAATCGTAAACCGCAATTTACCATTCATTCAATCAACTCAAAAAAAAAAAACATTTAATTTCATAAACATAAACCCGGATGTTACGGAACCCTCGGTGCGCGAGTCCGACTCCCTCTTGCCCGGTTTTTTACTGTACTAAAAGACTTAGCCTAGGTAACATCAGTGTTATTTTAATAAGGGATGGGTAATTGGGTATGGGTATTACATTTGAGAAGACCCCTGCCCTTCAAACTAGGAAAACCCTGTATCTTGAATGACAGTGTACTTTTAAGAGATTGACACGTTTTACCTAATTTTCATAAATGCGTAATAACTCTGATGCTTAACATGACATATTTATTAAAGGGACTTAAAAGCTAATTGTGTTGTGGGGAGTGTTTGTGTGTGTGTATGTGTATTGCTGTTGAGTTAGACTGGTCCATTGGGGTGTGTGTGGGTGTGGTAAATATAGTAGGTAAATATCTGTCAAGGAAATGAAAAGTTAGGTATTTTAGTTGTAATTTTTAGTTCCTCTGTATCGCAATCATTTAAATTTAGAAGGACATTTAACAGTTTTCTTTTTAATTCGAAAGGGTTTAGACTATTATAGTTTCTATGGAAGTTCGTCATTTTTGCTGTTGGGAAATCCCACCAGGCGTGTGCCTGGTGGGTGTAGCTTGCAGCCAGCACAATCCATACTAATATTATAATATAAATACGAAAGTGTTTCGGTCTGTCTGCCTGTTACCTCCCGCCACAGTCATGTATAGATGACAAACCAAAATGTCCCCAGAACGCCACGGTTCGACTACATGACAGACTTTGACGCCGAGGGCACGTTTTTGATTTTTTGACGTGTGACGGTCAAAAGGTTAAACCGCTGAACCGATTTAGATCAAATTTGGTATACAGATAGTTTGAGTCCCGGGAAAGGACATAGGATAGTTTTTATCCCTATATTTCCACGGGATCGATACTTATGCGGGTGAAACCGCGAGGAGCTGCTAGTACAAAATAATACTCACTTTAACTCTCCACTGTATCAAAATCTCCCTGGTATCGAACGCGAGGACCGGCACGACGTCCTCGCACAGTATCGCCAGGGTATTCGACTCCTTGTCCAGGGTAAATCCGGACTCTATGCCCAGGTACTGCTGGAGTGACAGGGAGGCCTTCGTCTGCCCGTTCTTCTGTCGCTCCTTCAAGTCTTTGTAGAGTTGCAGGTGGACGCAGTCTGGGGAAAAAGAAAGGAAATATTATTTACATAACGTGTCATAACATCACGGATGTAATTACCAAAGGGTTACGCAGAGGTGTGCCTATAGTACACCCAAATATAACTAGCAGCTCCCTGCGGTTTCACCTGCATAAGTGTCGATCCTGTGGGAATATCGGGATGATTCTCGGCTTTAGCATTTTTTGGTGAAAAGCTTTTTTACGGAAAAGTAATTGTTTGCGTCTGAATGATTTTTAGTTTGTATTAATCGATCGTGTTATTTTGTTTAGTAGTTTAATATTAATAATAATAATATATTTTTTTAATCTTCTTTTATTAATGTTTTTTTTTCTGTTTTCCTTCTTAGTTAGTTTTAATCATGATCTGGCAGTTTGAGTAATTTACGCGGCCTACCCAAATGTCCTTTCTTTGGTATTGTTCGTCAAATCGTTGAGCTCCTCAAGTTCTGAGTCGAGCTGCACGATGTTTGACAAATGCGTGCACTGATTGGACAGGTCTGCTCAATCTGTGTGGTTCTTTCCTCAAAAGACCACTTCAGACACCAATCTACATGATCTTCACACGATCTGACCAAGATTTTGTCTGGACTTTAAAAGAGACTGTGACCTCTGAGTTTGTTTCGGCCTTTCTTCACAGAATAGTCGAATAGGAAACGCCGACCTCATCTAGTTTAAAAAAAAATTAATTGACTTGTAAAAGTGTTTGTACAAACCTACTTACAGAAAATAAATCATTTATCATTAATAATAATAATATTTTTTTATTTCATAAAAAAGTGGTACCTACAGTCTGTTACAAAGTAGATGACAACTTAGGAATAATTTAAATCTGAGATGAGTAGGTAACAATACAATTTTACGATCTAATGTCCTAGCTAGGTTACTTAGTAGCCTGTATTAAGGACAAACAGCCCTCATTTCCCGAAAATAGGACAAGAGTATTTCTTAGACTTAATTTATGATATAGGTATTTTGTACCGACCATTTTTGTTGTCTTTTTGGTTTCAAGTGTTTATCAGTGGAAACTTGTAAATGGCCTTCAAATGCATAATGTTTAAGAGCACTGTTTATATTAGCTGTAAGTTTCCCGAATAGAATAAAATAAAATAAATATCTTATGTGTTATTCTGATGTATAAGCTATATTCCTGTAAAGTTTGATCAAGATACGTTCAGTAGTTTTTGCGTGAAAGAGTAACAAACATGCATCCTCACAAACTTTTGCGTTTATAAAACTTTTTTTTTTTACTTTTTTTGTAGGAAGTAGGATATTATTAGGATTTATTTAAAACTTCGAAAATCTGTTACAAATAACAGCACCAATGCGATGCTTTAACATTTTATATACTAAAACTATCGCAAGAAAACATAGTAATTCTTATAACAAATTACTTTAGTGGCACTTCTTGTCTAAACTAATTTATTTTTTGTATGTTTGTTTGTCACACTTTCACGCGAAAACGGCTGAACAGATTTGGATGAAATTAGCACATGGGTAGACCATGACCTGGATTAGGACATATGATACTTTTTATCGAGATATTGCTACTGGATAGAGACTTATGCGGGTGAATGGCTGGTAATATTTCAGTGGAGGTATTTTGTTAACAGAAAACTGAAATGATCAAAAGGGTAAAGCGAAACGATTTACAGAGAAATTTTGATGAAATGTAGGTCAAAGTTTTCTTTGATAGATTTCAATCTCGGAAAATATCTGTAATGAAATAATAATAATCTCTCTGCGTTCTCTTCCACCTTTAACCTGTCTGCCTTCAAAGCAAGAGTGAACAGGCATCTTCTGGGCACGCTTGTTCCATCATAGACCTCATCTAACGCTTTCCATCAGGCGAGATCGAAGTCAAGAGCGGGCCCATTTAGTAATAAATAAATAAATAATAATTTTTCTATTATAAATTATATTTTTCTAGATACTTAAATATTATTTTGTTCCTTGGTACGAGTAGTTGTCGTGTGTTGCACTTTTGACGAGTAACCAGTTTAAATCTATTTTATGAGAGCCCTATGTATATTAATTAGCATTACAATACGTTTCAGGCCAAAAGCTCTTTAACCTAATTCGTGAAAGAAAAAAAAAGGCACCAGAAAAAAAAAAAAGAATTAACCGCGCACCAAAGAATTTCTTGACAGAAATTGTACGCTCGAGTACAGTAATCAAGAAAATGACTGTAGCTGGCTGTACCAAAAAATTCCTTTGCTCAAAATGTCGCTGGCGCCTAATGAACGCGAGTGTACCTGCTTTGTTCCACTCGATACCCTTTAATGAGGACCGTAGCCCGTAACGATGTCAAGTTTGGGTCTTAGATGTACGGAGGACGCTTTTGTATGCTCTTCGTGCAGTTTACTTTCGTGGGATTTTTGTGGTACAACAGAGGGAAATGTAGCTAGTTACTATCGCTCATTATGGTCTAGTATTTTTTTTTATTTACTAGAGATCCTGTGATGGAGCTCGTTCGGGTAAGTACAACTTTTATTATAACTATTCGTGATTGCTCTTGCCAGCATTGCTCTGTTCTGGGGGCCTAAAAAGGCCACTTTGGAGGATAACATTATGAATTATAATATAGCGAAGACAGTCCGTGTTTTTCTTTTTTTCGCTGCACTACGTAGGTGCAATCGAAGAGGTTGGGATTGGATTTGGATTAGATTGGTATTTTAGGAGAGAAAAAAAATAACTGAGAAATGCTTCACCAATGGGATTTGATACGATTAACTTAACAGTTAACTGTCCATTATGTTATCATTTTATGATTCTGCCAAAGTGGCCTTTTCAGGCCCTCTGGTTTGAAGGTACTACTTTTCTATTCTGTAAAAATCTCACCCTGAAAAATAAGGTGAACTCAGCTTGAACTGAGCTGTCAATCCACCCGATGATGCTAAATTCAAATTATTTTTATTTGTATATACCCAAATATTTGAATTATAATTTCTAATTAAATACTTACTAATAAATACAAAAAATAAAAAAAAACATTCAACATTAATAATTAAAACTATAAAAACTAATATTAACTATTAATTCTTATTACTATATACTATTTCAAATAGGGATGACACTTTGACTACTCACTTCACCTAAGATTTCACGGTGTGATTTTTAGCCGTGAAATAACAGTTGACGAGCGCAGTGCAATGAACACACAAAAAAACACAAACACAAACTGCAATTTCGATGTTGTATTACAGAAGTTACCACCAAAAACACATCTGTTTTTGGTGGGAAATTTTAGTAATTGAGCGAAGTCATAACCCATCGGTTATGACTTCGCTCAATTACTAGAATTTAACTGTCCCATTCCTACTTTGTAACTTTACAGCAGAAGCAGTTAGTTCTACAATGTAACTTTTATCTCAAAACATATTTCACGTTCACAGAAGCAATGAAGTGCAAAAGATAAAAGTAAAATACTAAAACTAAAGGCTAGAAAGAAGAAATTAAAAGATGGAACCGCCATTAATTTGTTACTACATGGCCAGTCGGACACCAGGCGAGGTCAGATTTATTGCTGATAACTTTCTTTAGAGATTTATATGTAGTATAGGGGACCAGGTAAAATCGCCATTAAGTACCAACATCGTCCCTTTTCCTTTCGGAGGAAAAATTCTTTGAGCATCTTCGTAAGGAAGGTTACTCATAAAATTAATAATAAATAAGACGAAATGACTCAGAACGACATTTTATAAATTGCCTATTAGAACAAGATATCACAGAAATTGGACCCAAGTAGAACACATTTACTAATTACACAACAGGTGGCGATGTAATGTCGACCTTATGTTACATTTCTAAGGTACAGAATTAATTAACATAAAACCTGTGAATGACATTCAGTCTTTCACCTATTATCTCACGAGTTTGGACGAATTTCATCACATTCTAAATTAGACTTTAACATGTTTTAGTAAAGTTGGTATTTGTTTGTTTGCGGAAAACAAAGCCCACAGCGACAGATTCCACTACATCAAAATCGAGTGTTCCATTTTCAAATTAATTCGGGACCGTTTTCTAATTGGCGCGACGTGACTCGGCTCTGTTCGGTTCTAATCAGTGTGTGTTTGAATTTGGAATGTAATTTGTGTATAGTGCTTTTGTGATTGTTCCCGCGCTTTTGTGTGAAGTTACGATAGTTTGAATTTACGTGACATACAAATTCAAACAATAGACGTTGTATTTCAAACTGAGTGTTTGTTTGATTTTGTTAAACCAATTTGATAGAACTACGAACTTCTGTTTAATTCCATTTATGACCCAAGTTTAAATTTATCGATCGATGTCAATTGGGTTTCATTCAGATTGAATCTTAAACCATACAGGTTTTATGAAGTTTTGTAAGTATAAAAAAATTGACAACAAAACTGCATCACAAAAACAAAATACAACAGAAAAAAAAAATGACGCGTGCAGTGCAGCACACCGTAGGCGTAGGTGTGAAGAGAAACTTCTTGAAAAATAAAGAATAAGATAGATTAGTGGCTGAGATAGAGAGTTATAATATGTTTCTTCTCTCTCTTGTAACGAAATGTGCCTAAAAGTGACGCGTTCTTGAAATTTCACTCTGAATTCTCTTCCAATTATCGAATCGCCGCCGAAAAAGTTTCACTTCAAAAATATTTACACCACAAAGCTGGAAAGCCCTCATTGGTCAGTTCGAAATTCGAACACCTAATTCAACGTTCAGCCATGTTTCACAAGGACAAAACAAGCCTGGCGACACGCCTGGCGATGCGTCGACGTCCAATACAAGGCGATTCAGAAAACCGATACGAACCGTAACAGTTACCGGTCGTAAATAACTGCGACCCGTACGTATAAATTGCCAACGAACGATAGTTTTTACGAATGCGAAGTTTCGTGTTGACATCGTTGAAGGATTTGTTTATCTCTTTTAGATTGTATCTTCGATACCAAGTAAGAGTACTTTTATTTTGCGTAGGGTAAGTTGTATTGTACAGACGCCAGCACATCAAGCTACCCGAAACTGTCAAATTTTCCCAATCAACTTTGAACCTTATGCTTCAGCGATAAAGTTGAAAATCTATTAAAGAAATTTGACAGATTGTAGCAGCTTGATGTGCTGGCATCTGAACATACGTTTCGAATTTTATTTCTGTCATTCATCAGTGTCGGACCTTCGGAAGGCTCCTTCTGTTTTCGCTCTAGATCGCAATGCTAAAGTTTTGAGCAGAAAAATAGCGCCAATGTCATAAATAGTCGGAATAGGTTGAACAAAGATGTCACTTTTTATAGGACAATGCTAGCCCATACCTACTGCCCATAAATGCATGTGACGTATCATATCAGATGTCAAGAAAGAAATGATGGTTACGTTAAACCGAAAACAACAAAAGAAAACTGGCCAAGTGCGAGCCGGACTCGCCCACGAAGGGTTCCGTACCACATGGCAAAAACGCCGAAAAAAACACGTATGTTGTATGGGAGCCCCTCTTAAACATTTATTTTATTCTGTTTTTACCCGACTGCGTCAGAAGGAGGGTTATGTTTTTCGAGTGTATGTATGTATGTATGTATGTATGTATGTATGTATGTATGTATGTATGTATGTATATTTCTTTGGCACGCTCTGTAGCCTAAACGGCTTGATCGATTTCAGCTTGAGAGGTGCCGTTAGATTCGTCTTAATTGTGAGAGTGACACTGGGTATATCAAAATTAAAAAAAAATTAAAATGGCCGATTTATGGCGCAATATGTCTACAAAAAAAAATTTTTTTTTCTCGAAACCTATCGAGTGGGGTATCAAAATAAAGGGTTTTAAAAGGTGATTACAAAAATATATATAACTTATATGGTTAAAAGTAATTCGAAGTGACAAAACGTAAAAAACAAGTACCAAGAACTAAATCGCTTGCGAAATCTTTCACATTTGTAAACTAAAAAGCTGGAAATAAAAAAATTAATTTAAAAAATAAAAAAACCCGACTGCGAAACTGAAAAGCTACAAACAAGCCCATTTTAAATTAAATAAAAGTTGGAAGCAGGCGGGACCCATACCATTTTTATCATATTTTCAAATTCAAATGGGTCCCGCCTGCTTCCAACTTTTATTTAATTTAAAATGGGCTTGTTTGTAGCTTTTCAGTTTCGCAGTCGGGTTTTTTTATTTTTTAAATTAATTTTTTTTAGTATTATTTTGTTGTTATAGCGGCAACAGAAATACATCATGTGTGAAAATTTCAAGCAGCCTGGTCATAGACAGACGGACAGTGGAGTCTTAGTAATAGGGTCCCGTTTTTACCCTTTGAGTACAAAACCCTAAAAAATATCGAAAACTCATATGAATCGCGAACAAAAAATCAGCTGTTCCCTACATTTTGACGAGTTATGCGAACATAAATGTAGGGGACTGAGCTGATTTTTCTTTCGCGATTTCAGGTTTGGTCCCATAGTAAAAGTTGTTCATAAATCATAATGACGAGTACAATGACCTCTTAAGAGGTTGTTAATGTTTTACCAATAACCCTGTATATTCCAATCCAGACTAGCACTTTTATCGACCAAGGTCCTACGATCATCTTAAACCTCTACTTATCTCCCTAGGGCAGTCGTGATCGACTCCCAGCCGACCCCAACGACCTCCACTCATACATTTGTCGTTGACACACCGATTTCACTTTTATTGCTCGTGACTGACAAACGAACTTATCTGAGATTTGTTAGCAATGTTAGCATGTCTAGTTTATTTAGGTCATTGTTGTTAGGTACGGCGATGTTGTTTGTGATGGTAGTAAACTAGTAATCACAGATATAGATAGACCTAGATACAATTACCGGCACGTAACTTGGCAAGAGATTTTCGTAGTGGGGGAAGTTCGCGCATATAAAAATGTATGAAATTGTGCATGCGCAAACTTCCCCCACTACAAAAACTCTTGCCAAGTTACGTGCCGGCAACTATACCTCAATTATCACGATCTGTATGAAAACCAAGGGTGCAATTTTTTGACTACCTACTTTGACGTCACAAGTCACAAGCACTATTTAGTGATGGGAAAATCAAATCGATTCAAAACGCCGCCGCGTGCGGCACCCGTCTCGTTCCACCCCCGGGGCCTAGCGCCAGGCGCTCACGCGCACCCAGCCAGCAGTACTCAGCAGGACTGAGCGCGTATGCTGGGCACGCGAAGTAATGATTTGATTCTTAACTCTTAAGGCCCTCTTATAGTGCGGTGTGTAGGTATGATAACGTTTCCCCACTCCCCGCATAATACGTATCGGGGCATCTCTCTCTCGCAAGCACTGGCCGGCAGGCGTGAGTGCTTGAACTGCTCAATATAGTCTAATTTTTGTTCTTATACAGGAAAAGTTTTTAACCAGTGCGCAAATTTTGACATAATAAACTTGAATATATTTTAATAAACACGTATTTTTTGTTTTGATATGTTTCAATAGTAAAAAATTAAGTTAACGCTTACGAGACTTGTTTACTCAGAAAGGAGAAACCCGTTTCTGGGCCTAACCGTTACACGAATAAGATATGTACCAAAAAAATCGTCTATTTTGCTAAATTAACCTATTTAAATCTTAGCCTCATTTACAATGGCCAAGTGTAGAAAATAATTAGATTTCTATTTTTTTGTTTTAAACCACCTTTGTAAACCATTACAACACTTATTTTGTTATACGTCACTAACTTCACAAATGCTGGTATTCTATCAATAGAGCGTACCCTAAGAATATGATCGATTTAGTGGAAATCGATGCTGATACAAATAATTAAATAACACTCCATTGTTTTAGTATAAAGGACTATTTAGGTATTAAAATCAATGTAAAACAATTAAATCAGGAAACTAATTGATATTTAACGTAATCGCCATTAAAAAACAATAGAAATAAATAATCGATAAAATCGACTGCACCATGGATTGCACTAGTAAACGGCAAATGTCAATGTCAACGTCTGTCAATTGTCATGGTTGTAATGTCATGTCATTAATGTCATTCGCTTTTCGGATTTTTTGCGCAACTCAATGTGTTGTTTTTCTGTATTTCTGGGGATTTATTTTTTCATAAGACCTCTAATCGAATACTGGACTCCGAAATTGATTGCATTCTGACTGACCCTCGCTCGAACAATGGACACCGTTACATAACCTGCCACCTTTGCTGACTTTTGCTGGAAAACCGGATCTGATTATTGCTCTTTTTGACGACTGGCACGACATCATGAACCTGTGTATTAATTGCGGAATAGCAACGGCCCACTGCCATACAATAGGAAGGCGAAGATTGGAAGATGAAAATGATTCTTTCAATTGTACAGGAATGGGTCGCGCGCGCCTCAAACGGTTAGTATCCGATATTTCTATATTGTAACATTTTTGTACAATGTATGTAATCATTTAATGTAGTCGTTCTAAATAGTTTTATCGCATTTGTTCAGTTGTTTGTTGATAGTTGTACTTTATACAATGATACCAGAATGTGCAGATGTGATGCTTTATATTCGAAGACATGACTGTAACATCACCAATTCGGACTGAACCTGCATGGTTATTAGTTAATTATATTCCCTCTCAGAGAGGAGACCTGTGTCCCAGCAGTGGGAATGTAATAAGGCCGCTTATGTTTACCCAAATGTGCCACTCGAATGTTTATTGCTAAATGCTAATGCTAGACCTAATAGTCAAATGATAAATGTTTGCTTCAGGTAAATGAAAATGATTTTAATCTGCCAAGCTTGCTGGAATCATGCCAATGCTGTATGTCTTGATGGAAATATACCAGAAGGGAGTTAACAGACACCTACAGGACACCAACGAGTGTGTATTCACTGTGGACGTTCCCTTCTGAGAAGAGTTTTTTGCCATCAACTTATGACTACTGGTACAGTGCAAGAACACAGAATACACGAAGTTATAAGAGGATGGATCCTACCACGCACGGTTAATATAATAGTTTTTTTCATGCTTTTTTTTAGTTTAGTTTTGATAACAAGGGCATTTAAAAGTTTTATTTGGTATGCTAAAACATTTAAGTGAATTAGAACAGTGTGATAATGGTTAAGTTAACTCTGGCTTACTAACCTACATCAGGATTTCTTTAGATCGTTCTTTTTCAAAGTGGGCAATAACACACCACACATCTCTGGTGTAAAGGCACCCTTTAATGTAGATATATTATTTTCAGGTGAGTGCTTCAAGTGTTGTCTGTCACTCTTGTTGGGTGTGAGCAAATAGAGCATCCCGGCATTTCCATGATCTGCAGCAAGAGCTGTCAACATCGGACTCAAACTTAAGAGGAAGAATAAAGTCGAAGCATATTAGTAATAGGATGTATTTCGTTTATACATTAGTCGACAGCTCTCTAAGTGGAAGGGTTGCTATAACCGAGTCTGTATCGTCAGCAAAAGAACAGTTGGATGCTGTACCCACACCATGAGCATAATATGGTATCTTGGTTAGGCACGGCACCAGGGTAGTCAATTGCCTCCTGCACAATTTCTGGATACCTACTGTGTTATTATATTATGATAATCCTAATGAAGAAAGTAATTAATAAAACCATCACAATTACCTGTGTTTTTTTTATTTTAATATATTATTGCTATCTCACATTACTTACTTACTGTAATCTGAGATTGCATGAAATCCCTAAGTACAATATTAACAAATGCAAGCCAGTAGTGATGTAAGTGGGCCTTGTATAATAAACATAGTTTTCTGCTGAGGTTTTCAGTACCGCTACAAGAACAATCAGATCAATCGGAAGTCATCCCCTAAGCGCTTTTTATATAAGTAGGTACCTAAAACCTCATCGTGATAGGCGGCAGGCGCTGCAGCACAGCACATGTGCGTTCCAGATTTACGTAGGAAACGAAAGTCTCAAAAATATCATTGTCTAACTAGGTACTAAAAATAACCTAAAAAGTGAACATTGTTGTCTGATTTTACCAATTTGGCCATTGCTGGGAGACGTGAAAATTGGGCTCGTGAAACCTTCCTAGATGCTCTAATTTATGGCCAAATTCCAGCCCTGTAACGCCAGGCCCAAGTTTCTATGGCGTTTGGGTTTCTCCTTTATTTTATGGACGTCGCTTGCCAGTCCGTCGACCGGTCGCCCGATTCACGCCGCGCGTCGACCGGTCGCCTGACGCGCCAGCTGCTATCAGAAGTACTCACGCGCGCGCGCTCGCTCTATGCGACGGCGGATTATTGACCCCAGTTTAGCGCTACAATTTTTTAAGTTTAGACTGTGTAAAGTTATTTGTAAACGTAATTTTTCGTAAATTCCAATTTATCCTTCATACTTTCATGGGCTTAGGACCATCAAAATGCAGAAAATAAATCATAATAAGTAAGAAAGTAATACGTTTTAGTCCATTCAAAATAAAACATTTAGGTATGATAGGTACTTAGACATGATACAATTTGCGTCAATGTCTAATCAAAGAGAACCTAAGACACTAAGATTGTTTATAATTTCTTCTTACCTCTACATTTTATTAATCACAATAATTTTAGGTATTGTTCGAAGTGACCTCCTCCTTTTTCAAGGCATAAACGAGCACGTTTAAATAAGTAAGCATTTAGTTTGTTTAGGACACTAACACCACTTTTTACTTCAATGAAAGCGTTAATTATTTTTTCTTTCAAGTCATCTAGGCTCTGAGCCTCTTCTACATACAGCCGGCATTTCACTTGTTTCATACACCTTGGTTTGCTGCTAAAATTGTCCTCTCATTAGGGACCGTGGGATTGAGGATCCTTTGGGCTCGCATACGAGGTACGCTCTCCCTTTCGTATATTCTTCGTGCTGCTCGTAAATTTTCATTGCTTAACAAATACACTCGCACCATTTCATAATACTCGCGGTGAGTAAAATGAGACATTGTCACTACGCTAGTCTAGTACGCGGCACGCGCGCAGGGACGGCGAAGGGACATCCGACCTCCGCTTCCGCAAGTGACGTACTGCATGTGCATGCGTTTTGTTTATCAAACGCCGGCGCCGCGCCGCATGCCCTCGCACCCCCGCCCTGTCTCGTGCGCTGGGCGTCCAGCGGCCGGCGGGCGGCCTTCGCGTTTTCATTCATAGTATTACTATTAAATTATATCCATGTCTTGCTTATTTCAAATTGGGACAAAGTGGAAAAATGAAAAAAAAAAAGTCATAAACTAAAAATGGAAATGTGTTCTATTGCTTACACTGAGCCACCAAAAAAAAGTTGCGCACTGGTTAAAAACTTTTCCTGTATACTTAATTAAATAAAAATCTTCCTTACCCAGCGCTAGAAAATATTAACCTATATTTTGATATATTACTTAATGGTTTCTTAATATAATTTTTTACTAAGAAATACGTTCGAAATATAGATATAGTGGTAATCTTTGCGATTTTTTTCTATCGACCCAACTATTAGTAATTCTGTTTCCGTCTTTAGTCAGCGCTTGACCGAATGTTCAATTTTGTTAAAATGATTTTTATTTTGCGTAATATTTACAATAAATGGAAATATATAGGTAGCTTTAAACAACTTTAAAATACTACAACCTCGCCTTAAACATTATCGCGCTTTTAGCATTCCGTTAAAAATCACTTGTACTCTACCAAAAACTAAAATAATTAGCTGAGTTACGTCAACTTCACTTTATTTATCACTTGCTTATCCTTATTGGTAAACTGAACTGTGCGGTAATCAGCAGTCACTTACCCGTTTACAATATACAATTTTTATTTCTTTCACCCAACTCGCTCAAAAATCCGTTACACCTTTTAAAATTGTGGCAGCAGTATTAAAAACCTGATAACGTAGAAAGAAGCCGATTTCACGTCGATTTGCGTACGAGACTCGTTTCTCTCCATAAAATACAACAAGTCCCTGACTCGTGTCAATTTACCTAAATCTTTTGCTGACATTGCACCCCGAATCCCTTGGGGAACGTGGCGGCGACATACGGGCTGAAACTTCGGGCCGAGTCTTGTGAAATGACGTTTGTGAGGTTTACTTTTGATGGGGGATGTATAAATTATGTTTTTATTGATTACTAGCAGTGCCCCGCGGTTTCACCCGCATAAGTTTCGATCCTGTGGGAATATCGGGATAAAAACTATCCTATGTCCTTTTACGGGACTCAAACTATCTGTATACCAAATTTCATCTAAATCGGTTCAGCGGTTTAAGCGTGAAGAGGTGACAGACAGACAGTTTCTCATTTATAATATTAGTATGGATTGGAGCCTTTTCTTCTCCCTTTATCATCATCATCATTCTCCTGTCCTCATCACAATTTATTTAAGGTCGGCGCAACATGTCTTTTTCTTCCACACTTCTCTATTAGTCGTCATCTCGGTAGTCACCCCTTTCTAACCATATCATCATTCACACATTCCATCCATCGTTTCTTTGGTCTTCCCCTATTCTTATAGCCGTCGACATTCATACTCATAACTCTCCTCACGACCCCATTTCTCCGTATCATTACTGCTCCCTTTATACAGGGTTATTGGTAAAACATTAACATCCTCTTAAGAGGTCATGGTACTCATCATTATGAACAACTTTTACTATCTGCTGAAATCGAGAAAAAAAAATCAGCTGTTCCCTACATTTTGACGAATTATACGAAGATAAATGTAGGGATCAGCTGATTTTTTTTTCTCGATTTCTGGTTTGGTGCCATAGTAAAAGTTGTTCATAATGATGAGTACAATGACCTCTTAAGAGGTTGTTAATGTTTTACCAATAACCCTGTATAAATAAATAAAAGTCGTAGGTCGTATAATATCAGTGACATAAAAAAATGTAGTTCTACTATTATTAGCCTGCAAATAAGTAATAAACGCATGAACAGCCGGTCGATTCTGTAATAATCTCACCGTGAAAACTAAGGTGAAGAGAGTTTGTTTTTGCTAGGAATTGACACTATTGACAGCTCACTCCACGCTCACTTCACCTAAGTTTTCACGGTGAGATTTTTACAGAATAGCACCGCAGTGCCTTCAAATTAAGGGGACATCACAATTTCATAGTAATAGAAAAAGGGCGCATAAAAAAAACAAATCTGAAGATAACAATATAAACGCATCGTGTTCAAACACAAAACGCTGCCGTATATTTAAAAAAATTCTGTTATCGAGGAAAAGCGTTTCAACAAGACGCCGAATTCTATTTACCCAAGGGACCTTTATGCACAGAATATGTAATATTATGAACACACTGTATTGTATGTGTATATGTATAATATGTTGGGTGTGATACCCACGTAGAATAGGACATATTTTCCTGGAATTCGTGAAAGATTACGGGAGCTAAGATGAAGGGAAAATCAAGTTGGCAAATGTATGCTTCATTTAATTTTGGGATCAACAGTTTCTTTGTCGAAAGACGTGGTAACAATGCTCTTATCGTATATAAGCAATTTTATTAAGCAATGGTAAAATTCGCCTGTCTTTTGAAAGCCACCATATCACATAAGAAAGAAAAAAAGAAAGAAATATTGTTTACTAGCAGCGCCCTGCGGTTTCACCCGCATAAGTGTCAAATATCGGGATAAAAACTATCCTTATGTCCTTCCACGGGACTCGACCTGAAATCGCAAAAAAAAAAATGTCATCTGTTCCCTACATTAATGTTCGTTTAGCTCTTCAAAATGTAGGGAACAGCAGATTTTTTTTTTCGTGATTTCAGGTTTGGTCCCATAGTAAAAGTTGTTCATAATGATGAGTACAATGACCTCTTAAGAGGTTGTTAATGTTTTACCAATAACCCTGTATAGGTTTTAGCCTGTCATAAAACAAGTCCAATGATCCTCCACCATCAAGAAACACTCATAATTCCATAACATTAGTTCCGTATTAACTTGGAAACTTTTTTCATATCTTCGTTGTAGTGCCAATATTCGGCCTCAAGTCTGATACGATATAATCAATCATGCTCTAGGATGACGACCTAACTTCGGACAGATATGGAATCTTTGTGGCGTATCCTGTAGGGGAGATCGGCAGAAGTGGTAGTTACATGTTTGTGAAAGTAAAAGTTGGTTAGAGGACATGTTTTTGGAAGGGTTGTGTTTTTGGGGGTGATATGATTTTGTGAAACTGCCGGTCGATTCTGTAAAAATCTCACCGTGAAAACTTAGGTGAAGTGAGTTTGTTTTTGCTAGGAATTGACACTATTGACAGCTCACTCCACGCTCACTTCACCTAAGTTTTTACGGTGAGATTTTTAAAGAATAGCACCGCAGATGTCTATTTTTGAAAAGGTTCTTAACCCATTGAAAGACACTGAAAGAGGCTCAATACAAGTTTTATTTTTATGACGCCGAGGGGCGTTTAGTCCCGCCGCCTCAAAGAGATGTCAGCGTCAAGGAAAGGGCCGCTAGGGCCGAAGCCTGCCGGGTCAGCGGGATTGTCCGAAAGGGTTAGCGCTGCCCCGGAACGTAAAGGGCTAAGGAACACGGGTGGGTTTTAGTCAGTAAGAGTCTGACACTCCCTTCCGCTCCACCCAGAGCGGGAAGGGTCATTTGATGATTTCGCATTCAGAAAAAAAAAGGACCGTTTAGTGGATACTAAACGGTCCTTTTTTTTTCTGAACACTGCGGGATCGCAGTGTTACTGCTTAAAAAGCTTTTAAAAATCGGTACTAGTTTCATAATACTAATATTTTAAAGAGGTAAAATTTGTTTGTCTCTAACTTTGTATGTAATCTCCGGAACTACCAGTCAGATTTGAAAAATTCAGTTTTATTTGATAGCCCAATTCTTGATGAGGCAGGCTATTCATACTATACTATCCGTACTAATATTATAAATTCGAGAGTAACTCTGTCTGTCTGTCTGTATGTTACCCTTTCACGCCTAAACCACTGCACGGATTTTGAGAAAATTTGGTAGAAGGGTAGATTGCATCCCGGAGAAGGACATAGGATAGTTTTTATTGACATACCTCGCGGGCGAAGCCGCGGCCGGAAGCTAGTAATATTTTAAATGCGAAAGTGTGTCTGTCTGTTACCTCTTCCCGCTTAAACCGCTGAACCGATTTAGATGAAATTTGGTATAGAGATAGTTTGAGTCCCGGGAAAGGACATAGGATAGTTTTTATCCCGTTATTCCCACGGGAAACTTATGCGGGTGACACTGCCCTGCTAGTAGGCTATATAACATCATGCTAAGACCCTAAGGAGCCGAGTAAAAAGTCAGAAATATGCTAAGAGAAAGCGAAGTAAAAGCGCGGGCAGGCGATGCAATGCATGGGGTGGGGTGGGTCGGGGAATAACAAACACGCAGACGAAGTTGCGGGCAGAAGCTAGTTTGTATGATAATAAAAAGCGACAATTATATTATTCTAGAAGCTATTTCTACACAATCACATAGTATTTTAAGGGGGTTACAGGATCTAAACACAAAAAATCGGCTAAGTGCGTGTCGGGCCACGCACAATGTAGGGTTCCGTAGTAGCCCGTTATCACAATGTAGTACGATTCTGTTGTTCTTTATTCTGAATACAAAAAAAAAAAAAAAAATATTATTCAATGCAAGTCATTACCCGTTATAAACAAGCAACTACTTCATCTTAGTCACTTTAAAAGATTAATGCTAAGGATTTTGTATTTGGTACAAAATTATCCAACACCCAAGTTCAACGACTATTACTGCTAAACTAATAAAACCTATCTAATAATAATAATAACTTTTCCTTTAAAGTTCATGAAATGCACTATCATCGTGAATTTTTCCAGATTTTTCAAGCCAGCAGTTTAGGTTTTAGAGGGGAGGGGGCGCCCTAGTGGAACAAAAATTTGCACTTTAAAGTTTAATATTTCGTAAATGGAGCATTAAATCTAAAAATAATTTTAGCAACCCCCAAGTCATTTTAGAAGACCTATTCAACGATAGCCCACACGATGCCCAGACGACGAAAAAAATATTCATCCCCACTTCACGTGTAGGGGAGCTACCCTAAAAAAAATATTTTAAAATTTTTTATTTTACCACTTTGTCGGCATAATTAATATACGCACTCCTACAAAATTACAGCTTTCTAGTACTAACGGTCTCTCTTAGCAAAACCTCGGACAGACAGACAGACAGACGGACTTGACGAAACTATAAGGATTCCTTGTAGGAACTACGGAACCCTAAAAACGCAAGTTTTAGAAACAATAAAAGTTTATGATCGTCTACAGTAAACAAAATCAAAAAAATTGTGATATTCTTCAGGATATTATGCTAGGCAGATAGTGTTGAAAACATAATACAACTAATCTGATACGATAGAAAAAAATCATGAAGATACCTCTAAAAACTGTCTTTTTACAATAAAAACCATACTAATATGCATACAAACATTATGATTTTTTGTCAGATTATTCTACAAGCAACAAGCACTAGTGTTTTAATTTTTTAGTCCAAACAATAGATTTTTTGTAAATAGATAATGGCTTCATATTTTGCAATAAATTACCAGCGTTGTGTCATCGCGCTTCTCTTTCTTTTCTATGCAATCCGACAAAAAACAGCGCTTTAGGTCATGTAGTCAACTTAAGGCGTACGTGCAAAGTTGCAAACTATCCAGACTTGCTCAAACAACATTTTTTTGAAAGGGCTAAATATACTAAGTAAATGGATCACAATCCAGACCATTTTTGTCCGTTATGTGTCTCTAGATAGACCAAGACAAAAAATCTCAATACCTCTTCATAAAAACAAAATACTGATATCAAACACGGATATCGAATATCAAAGGTTCTTCTACTACCCTTAAAATACAAAAAAAATAAACCTTTTCTTTTACAAAATTAAATATAATTTTCTGCCCAGCAGGTTCTGCTTGGATACAAGCAAATAAGAAATTGATACAAAAGAAACCCTGAAACATGAAATTGAATAAATTCACCCCCTGCACTCGTTGTGGGGTTGAATTTTCTTTGTTCTTTCAACCCTTAACGTTCTACTGAAGGTATTGAAAACGTTTGAAGGTGATTTTAAATAACTTTCGCCCCCTGTCTCTGTTCGGGGCGAGCAGACAATTGAGTGTTATCTTACTAACAATATAAAGAGTGGATTCGTTTGTTGTTTGTAGATTTTTTATTTATTATATTTTAATATGCGGCTATAAAGCTTGCAGCTGCAGATAAGGTTTTTTATGAGCTATAAGATATTTAAAAAAAACCGGTCAAGTGCGAGTCGGACTCGCGCACCGAAGGTACCGTACTTTGTAGGTATGTAAATATTACGGGTTTTTACGTTTACGGTAATTTACGGTTTTCGGATTTTTTTCCTTTACTTGTGCTTCATGATCTTGCTTCTTGCCAATTTTCTGAATTCTAGGTCAACGGAAAGTACCCTATAAATTATGATTCCTTTGCGAGTGTGGAAATATACGTTTTTTTTACGGCATAAACGTAGCCGTATCTTTATTTTACGTTAACTTAGGTGTTTGATTTTTTCACAGCTTCAAGGGACTGTAGAGCTGAGTATATGGTTTTAATTTCAACTCTATACCTCCACGCGTTCTCGAGATAAAGGGTCTTGACAGACAGACGGACGGACAACAAAGAATAACCCTAAGAATCCATAAAAGTTAGCTGAGTATTTTTAACAAAACAGAAATGACAGTCACATTTATCAGAAGTTTATATTTTTATTCGGAATGATTGTAATTTCTAATTAGGCATCACTTTCTTATCTATGTGAGTGAGCCATGGCTTATAGTATCAAACGTACTGGGAAAATCAAATTGTATAAGTACTTGCATATAAATACCCTTAGTAATCATGATAACGCAAATTATTCGCTGAAACCTGATAGTGAAGGTTGTTTTAGCTTATCACTTATCTAAAAACAATATAAATACAACGAAAGCTCGTTAAATCTTTGATATTTTTTATTAAATGTTATGTGTAGGTTACTACCCATGTCCGTTCTAGAATTACATTATTTTGCACAATTTTGTTACCAGTCTTACCAAGGGCGATACCTAACGTGACCATTTTTTTTGTCAGAGCTCCGCCCGCGGTATAAAAAATAAAATAAAAAACTGGCCAAGTGCGAGTCGGACTAGCACACGAAGGGTTCCGTACCATAAGGCAAAAACGCCGAAAAAAATATGTTTGTTGTATGGGAGCCCCCCTTAAATATTTATTTTATTTTAATTTATTATTAAAGTTAAAATACAACTGAGTATTTTGTGAATATTTCAAGTGCCTACCTGTTGCCATTTTTGATATCGAGCAAAAAAGGGCAAAAAAAATCGCGTTTGTTGTATGGCAGCCCCCCTTAAATATTTATTTTATTTTGTTTTTAGTATTTGTTGTTATAGCGGCAACAGAAATACATACTTTGTGAAAATTTCAACAGTCTAGCTATCGCGGTTCTTGAGATACAGCCTGGTGACAGACGGACAGACAGCGAAGTCTTAGTAATAGGGTTCCATTTTTACCCTTTGGGTACGGAACCCTAAAAATAACGGGGATTTATTAAAAAGAGAAATGGACATGAAAAATATTATATTAGAGTATATGTAATTTTAACATCACATTGCGTTTGAAGACTCATTTCTTTTGTATTTGTCGGTGAAGCAAATTAGTTTTAAAATGTCGGGTCTAGTTTTTAAGTAGGAATGGAGCTTATCACATGATTTGAGGCAGATTCATTGATTGCAACATTTCGTACATTTTTTTTTTTTTAATAATTTTATGAGAATTCTAGTAGAAACGGATATTGTAGTAGGCCTCAGACCAAATAAAAAACCAAGACAGAGGGCTGTCAACAGTAAAGTGAAGCCGATTCCTAAACATTTGTGCACATAGTGTGGTGTAGTTTGATTGTAAATGGTTGCAAATGTGTGCGTGTGAGTGTGTGCTTCACTGTATTGTTCTCAGCGCTCGCGCTGTCTTGACTTTTTATTTGGTCTGAGGAACTGCATAAAAGACCTTTTAAATAAGAAATACCTGACGTAGGTCATTTTCTAAAACAGCATCTCAGGAGACATTGCAAGGTCTCTCAAAATAAGACTTAGGTACCGAAAATAAGACCGGATTATGAATAGTAGCCTAAAGTTTCATCAGAAATTGTACAGAATTCCGTCGGAATTTCTCGTAATATTCTTTGAAGGTTCAAGACAGTTTAGCGTTCCCGAGGGAATGTTGAACGGAGAACGGTATTGCTCTGTAACTTGAAAATGTTTTTGGATAGGCTTATGGAGGCTGGCGACCTGAAAGTTGTCAGATCCGAACTAACATTATAAATGCGAAAGTAAGTTTGTTTGTTTGTTACCTTTTCACGCTTAAACTACTGAACCGATCATCCTGAAATTTTGCATATAATATACGTAGTCAGGTGTACAGAAAAGGAGATAGGGTACCGTTCATCCCGAAAAAAGTGCTTATTATGATAATAACCTTATTATGATAATAGATGGCGCCACGTGTCTTTCGAACGGGATCGACACTTATGCGGGTGAAACCGCGGGGCGCTGCTAGTATTAAAATATTTTTGATACGTAATGGTTATGGAATATTCATGTTTTTTTTTTATGGAAAATATTGTGGCTATGACCAAAAAGTAGCTATCGTTTTTTTTTATTCAATCAAAATATTTCTGTCACCTTTAACTTTGTCACTTTTAAACTTTGTCACTTTTAAACTTTGTCACTTTTAAAATGTCAAGTAATAGGTACCTACTTACAAGAATCTGAAATTACATTGTGTTTATTTTCAAGAATCTTGCATTTTGTTTGATTTTTTCAATTTATTTTTTGGCGGTGTTATTTTGTAAGGATCTTGTAATGAAATTCTAACAAAGATGCTGTTTCATTAGCAATATCTTGCAAAAGATGCTCTGACGAGATATTAGTGTTGCTACATTAGAAATTATTTGTCTTTTTTTGTCCAATTGCAAAAGGGTAGCTTACTTTTTGCCGAGACCCAATAATTTTACAATATGTACCTACCAAAAAAACCTTTCCCAATTTCGTCAAAAACCTACAAAAGAACAGCCGATAAGAAAGGTGAGAAAGTTCCAACTCAGTTTACTACAGGTGTTTACAAAAGTAATAATTTTGTTTATGGTAACACGTCACTCGGTGTCTATGGGGATTTACACTCGGCCGTGTATATAAAAAGTTTTTACCTACGTTATTTCGCGGGAAATTTCCATGTCGTGGAAAGTATGGGATAATGTGTCAAGGGTGAGATAAGATAAGGGACACTACGGGATTGTCATAGAAAACTGCGGAAGTAATGCCACTTTAATATTGGATCGGAGAAAAGCACAGCTAACTAAGTTTTTGAGTTTTTTGGTATGCAGGATCATTAGATATGTTTCGTCCACGCTTCTGTGTATTTTGTTCATCATCACTAGCGCACACTTAGAGAATATAACATGACACTAAGTAGAATGCAAAAACTACGTCCCACATGAATATCAAAATTGGAACAATAAAAAGCAGGCGACGACATCGCGCCAAAACAACGCCATAGATTCTCGCCACAATACAATTCGCGGAGCGCCAGCACTCCTCCGTGGCACACATTTTATAAAGTTACATCTCTTGTCTATATTGTTTTCCTAAATTCCCGCCTTTTTGCTGGTTACAAGATGGCGTTCCGAATTTAAATTGTGGACGATTTTCTTTTGTTTTCGCTTGCCTGTAAATGATTCGATTATTTTCTTGTTTTGCTTTTGTATTAAGGTGTTGAAGTAACATTTTGTTTCGTTGATTTTGTATAGGAGTCCCTAGATATTTATATTTTTGTAGGTAAGTAACAAACTGTTTTTGTCATTTTCGTTTATAAGGCTTACTTCGTAATAAACAGGATTTCCTTTCCACAAAGGAAGCATGAAGAGGAGAATAGAGCAAAAAAAAATTTGTGAAATACTTTTATTAATTTCTTTGTCGGATTAATTACATAGGTAGATGATAGGGAAACGAGAACGAAACATGTTTGTTGTATGGGAGCCCCCCTTAAATATTTATTTTATTCTGATTTTAGTATTTGTTGTTATAGCGGCAACAGAAATAATCACCTGTGAAAATTTCCACTGTCTAGCTATCACGGTTCATGAGATACAGTCTGGTGACAGACAGACAGACAGACAGACGGACAGTGGTCTTAGTAATAGGGTCCCGTTTTTACCCTTTGGGTACGGAATCCTAAAAAACGATGGATGGACTGTGTGAATGATGATATGGTTAAAAAGAAGTGACTACCGAGATGACGACTTAGAGAAGTGTGGAAGAAATTAAGAAAAAGACATATTGCTCGACCCCAAAAGCCTCCTACGCGCGCGACACATAGGCACCGCTCGTTGCGCGACTTGCGGTGCCATTGTGTCGCGCGCGATTTTATCGCGTGTCGCGCCTGTTTGAAGGAGCCTTAAATTGAATTGAGATTTGAGAGAATAATGATGATGAAATCCTAAAACACCCTTAGCATTTTGCTTAACCCAATTGATTAGTTCAGCACATAGAACTTACTTACAAGTGTATTTAAATATAAAATAAATAATGTGAAGTAAAACTCGACAACGTACAAAATTAACGACTCTATGCCCTCGTAGAATACCGTTTAATTATCAAGTGTGTTTGTTGTCACTTTACAGAAACATTGCAGTGGGTCAAGTGTGTTATTCTATGTATCGTATCTCAGATCTCTAACTATGCTTTCTCGCCCTAATGACATTTGCATTGCAGGAAAAGTTCTGCGACCATAAGTACTTATATACACGAGCGGCTATGCCATCATATCACTTGGTTTTAGTAGGTTTTTATATTTTATTTATCCTGTTGATAGATTCTTATTTTGTAAATGTGAGGACTTTGTAGGCCTTGTAGACTTTAGATCTGCAGGCCATTTTTTATTTTATCAAGTACCTGGTAATTGTTGACAGGCCTACGCTGTCCTCCCGTACTGAAAACATTGTAAAAGCCTAGCTTAGCCTAACTTAGGCACGAAAAGGTCGTGTCTTGGCAACAAGACGAACTTATTTTGATTGTTTTTTTTTTGCGCAGCGGAGGTATTTACCTACTTGAGTACTGGTGCTTATAGCTTTCTAACATAACATAAACTCACGCGCTCTTCCCATGGGAGTAAGCAGGAATTACAGAACACCAGATACCACCTGCTACGATCCTATTAGCTTTCTATCTTTATTGATTGGTCGAAGGATACTGAACGAGACAAAATGGAAACTGTATTGTTATTAAGGGCACTACATGACCTGAAGCGCGGTCACTGTCGGACTGCATAGAAAAGAAAGAGAAGCACGATGACACAACGCTGGTAATTTATTGCAAAATATGAAGCAATTATTTAATTACAAAAAATCTATTGTTTGGACTAAAATATAAAAAAATAGTGTTTTAGTATGTTGCTTCTTGCTTGTAGAATAATCTGACAAGAAATCAGAATGATTGTTTGTATTTATATTAGTATGGTTTTTATTGTAAAAATAAAGTCACTAAAGGTATCTTCATGATTTTTTCTATCGTATCAAATTAGTTGTATTATGTTTTCAACACACTATCAACCTAGCATATATTATATCCTGAAGAATATCATATATTTTTCAGATTTTGTTTACTGTAGTCGATCATATACTTTTATTGCTTCTAAAACTTGCGTTTTTTGCGTTTAGGTCCTGTAAGCCCCTGAAGCTTCATTTGTAACAATGAATAAAAGCAAAGGACACACCTTACATTTAGTGCTAAACCAAAGCAACATTTTGTTCTAACTAACACTTCTGCTATTTGCCTGCCCAATCAGCGACTCGTAACAAAATTAACAAACATGGTTATCACGCGTGGTCGACAATCGCAATATGTCAGGGCTGCGTTTACGAGTCGCGTCGTGAATAGGCCGCTCGCCAGTCATTGCGCTTCGTGCCGATAATACCTCGCTTGCGTAACTCGATAGCCATACACTACGCGATTAATTAGTCGCAATTATGAGTCGACGGGTATCGGTTACTGGGTTTGCAGAAATCCTAATTTTGTTAATGTAAGCTTGTGTTGGATTTGTAAACTAGGATTTGTTTGGTGTTGCGTTTGTTTTTAATTATGAGTAATGCTGCTATTATTGTGATTTAAGTATACTTTGTAATGTTCTTCCAATGTAATGGTCCCATTTAAAGAGCCAATGCCGTTCAAACTTCGTTTATTCATATCCATACTATTATTATAAATTCGAAAGTAACTCTGTCTGTCTGTCTGTATGTTACCTTTTCACGCCTAAACCACTGAACGGATTTCGATAAAATTTGGCAGAGAGATAGATTGCATCCCGGGGAAGGACATAGGATAGTTTTTGTCGACATTCCTCGCGGGCGGAAGCTAGTCATATCGACGGCTGAAAGGCTAATTGGTCTAAGCGACATTTTGTAAAGCTCGCAGGAGGACGGATCAAAGTTTTTTTTTTTAATCATAAAATATCAACTATTTGATAGACTTTTATTTATTTAATACAGTATAATATACTCAGTATAAAAGGCTAATTGGTCTAAACCAATTAGCCTTTCAACCGTCGATATATAACTGTTATAGCATAATTATCTCTGCTATGGCATATAAAAAAAGAACATCTTCTTAATTTTACCTAAATTTAATTACTTAGTTGTTTTTTTTTAATGCAGGGCATCATTGTTCAAAGCCAATTATGGACAAAAATGTCAACCTTTTATTGTTTGAGTAAGTACTAGGCTTTTGGCTACTTTGCATGTGTTTTATGCAATTTTTTTTTGTAATGTGCGTTTTGTTTGTTGTGCAGAATACACAATTTTTCTTTCTTTCTTTTGTTCAAATACTCCAAAATTGAACATAGTTTCAGTTTGTTGAAGACCTTGCACACAAAGATCACTGTCCACCTTATTACAATACCTAATTACCTACTCTAACAAGTCATTGACCCCGTTTTCCAGCACAAAATTAAAACAAAAGAACTCGAAACAAAAAGTTGCTAAGTAGGTACCTAAGTTACGTAACTTACAAGAAAATGTGCTAAATAATGTCCCAGGAATACCTGGGCTTTATTCGTTCTTTTTCTTAATTGTGACGGAGCAAAATGGTTGCAAATCGTCCCGCTCATTTCAAAGGAATTACGTTATAATTATACACGTAGAAACGTTGAGGAAAAATACCTTTGTTACTAATTAGGGCGGCCTGTTTCCAAGATGGCGGCTGCAAGTAATAGTTTCATGTTTAATGTAAGAAATAGGCCTGTTTATTTGGGGACTGAAACGAAATGGCAGTTACACAGCGTTATCAAAAATCCATACAAAACTTCGATACCAATACTCGACCCAGATGTATGGAATGGCTGATTATAATTTTTTTCGCGATTATAACGTTGGTCCCGTGGAGAAAGTTGTTTAGTTTTATGGTCTGTGCCCCCCCCCCCCCCGCTCCCCGCCACACCTTTAAATATATATGAACACACATTTTCGATACACGCTGTATAAGAGTTACTTTAAAACGGACACTGAGAATTATTAAATGTGAACATTTAATTAAAAAAAGCTTCCAAAACCAATTTATTTCTACAAAAATGCATGTGAAAATGTAAAACATATCAGTTTCGAGAAACACAACAGCGAATAAAATGCACAAAATCACGATAATTTCGTTCATATCAGAGTTGAAATCGTTTCAGCAGCAAATAAAAAGGCTATAATGATGGCAACTTTATATCAAGTTATGATGATGACAACACATGAATTTTCATGTAAAATTTTAAGGGCAATATGTGTCACTGAGCGACTTCTGTTATCTTAAAACGAACATTTTAGATCCAGAAGCTGAATATGAAAACATGTTGAAGTCGGGACAAGAGGAAATGAAAAGACAATTCCACATTTTGTGATATTGTAAGCTCGTTATCAAGTTTTCTCGTGTTTCTGAGTAAATGTGGAAACAATCTCTTCTACAGACGACCGAGTCATTACTCTAAAAGGATGGATGCTGCAAAAATGCTAAATTGTGTTCACACATACGGGTTACAGCAGTATCCCCATTTGCTTGTTTTTGGAAGGTCCCTGTTTAGCAGTGAACTTAATAAGAATATGATCATCATCGTCAGCCAACTGCATTCTACTGCTGGACATAGGGTTCCTCAGTGGCACGCCCTTCAAGTCAATTCTTGGCTATTCTCATCCAGCTGCTACCAACCACCCTGTGAAGATGGCCGCTCCACCTAGACAGCCGATAAGCGCCGACAAGTTTCTATCTGAATTGATAAATGACACACGATTTATTTTCTGTAAGTAGGTTTGTACAAACACCACGTCAATCATATTTTTTTAAACTAGATGAGGTCGGCGTTTCCTATCCGACTATTCTGAAAAGAAAGGCCGAAACAAACTCAGAGGTCACAGTCTCTTTCAAAGCCCACACAAAATCTTGATCAGATCATGTGAAGACTATGCAGATAGGTCTCTGAAATGGTCTTTTGAGGAAAGAACCACACAGATTGAGCGGACCTGTCCAGTCAGTGCACGCATTTATCAAAAATCGTGCAGCTCAACTCAGAACTTGAGGAGCTCAACGATTCGACGAACAATACCAAAGAAAGGACATTCGTATATCATTGGGTAATTAGTTGGCGACGTTTCGCCCTGATTTGGCAAAAAGCTGCCTGCCGAAGTGCCGACCAGCGCTCGTTGGTGCCAGTTACCAGCGAGCGATCTACACGAATACACTATTCGACGGCGAAGTGCCAATACCTCCTAACTGACAAAGTCAATTTACACAAACTGAAAAAAAAACGTTCAAAAATAGACACGTTGCGTTGGTTTAGATGGGAGGTACATATTTCAACGTTTTAATTGAATGCTGTTGCAATTAAAAATACACTCAGGCGATTCACTAAAACATGCGAATAACGCTTTTAAATTCAAAACGATAAAAAAGTGAATTTCTCAAAAAATGTCAGTTAGGAGGTATTGGCACTTCGCCGTCGTATTATACTTGCCTATTCGTGGTCCCCGCTGACACTGTTATCCCAATGGTTATCGGTTCTAGAGCTAACATGTCGGGTATGTGAAAAAAAGCTAAAACTCTTCCCCCCCCCCTACGTTTTTGCAGTACATTTCAACTAAACCAAAACAACTTTTATCGACACTGAACTACAATTTACAATTTGCAATATGTCCGTCCGCCACTAGCGTTCGTTTGTTCACGCCATTATTTTTATCGTCAGTCGATATCTACGTCAGTTCAGTAACACCTGTCCCCGACGTCAGGCATATCGTTAGGCTGACGTATTTCACGATTTCCGTTAACGAACGCATTTCTTTATATTACCGTCGTTATTGTCAGTTTTCATCGTTAATATTGAAATGTCATTATTGGGAAATGAAGTGGTGTTTTTTTTTCTGTTTTGGGTTGTGTTAGTGTTGGTGTAAGTAAATGAAAACTGGTGAAATCAGCCCTTAGAGGTAAACCTCTAAGGGCTGATTTCACCAAGTCAGATATATTTTAGGTATCCGTGGAATAAAATTGACGTCTGACAGTTCTACTATGGAAAACGGTCAAAAATTCAAAATTTATTTTCTCAGGTTATGACTTATTTAAATGGTAGGTATAAAAGTTTGGTGGAATTCGCCCTAAGTAGTTTTGTTATGTTTTTTGAAACATGATGAATGAAAATTCCATTTAAACAAAAGAAAAATAATCGAACCATCCAAATGTTCATGAGCAGTTAGGCACATCATCATCATTACATCGCTGCTTGATAGTTTCAATTTTCTTGATAAATTGATTAAACAATAAATCAATTCTACTTCTAACCTTCCAAAATGACAGATAAATCATTTCACTGTCTGACTTTCAAGATAACATGTTCAAATGACACTTTTATCACTAGGTATCAAAACAATATCAAATATCACATGCCACAAAATTGATTCAAATTCTCCCAGCCACACATGCATATAACATGAAGTTGATAATACCTCCTTTAATTAAGTCAAATAACATGTTTCAGCAGCTTTTAATCACACACAAGCACTTAAACTAAGTCTCCAACGTTAAGTCTTAATGAATCATAATATTTAGCAAACGATCCCGCCAAAGGATGCTTAATACGACTTCGTACGAATAAATCTCCTCACAGCGGGTATTTGGCAAATAAATACGTACCAAGTTTTAGATGAGCATCCGAAGAGGGAGTTAATCTGCAAAGTTTGGGATTTATGGACACTCCACTGATGTACGGAGGATGAGTCGTTATCATCTTCCTACGTTTCAGAGGAAGCGACTTCTCCCTGATTGCGTTCTGAATACGCCCAGGTTTGCACGGGCGCGTTTTCCCCGTGGCGACTTTTTTTGGCACACTGGATTTTCAAGAGCTGCAATTCGCTTTTTTGACGTGCTGCGATGAGCTCTGTGGGATTCTCAACGCTCGCCGCAACACTGAGAATTGAAAATCCAGTGCACGACAAAATCCTGTCACGATATTTAAACGTCCGCGCGAACGTGGGTTAATTCTGTTGGTTTGTTGATCTAATACTGATGAATGAAGTTTTTCAAGAACTAGTACTACTACTGCTGCCTATTTCTGGCCCGACCCAGTTTAGTAGAATTCCTGTTTGATATCCATTGCTAGTGAAATTGTAGGCACCTAAGAATATGATCAATCTGAGACAAAGTCGAAATGTCACACGTGCGGAACGAGAAATTACAGAATTTCAGCGTATGTCACCCATTTCAAATTGAGGCAGCTTTTTGCTTGGCAAACAAATAAAAGTGGTGGTAGTATTAGGAGTTCTTTCACAGGGAACTGATGTTATTATGATTATAAATTTATAAGTAATATAAAGTTAAATATGAGCTATATTAGCTCAGTCCAATTAGTGACATAGCGGTATCTACAACGCCACATGCGAACAATGCGTCATACTGACGTCACGCGAAATCCTGCATCTCGCAAGCAGAGTTTACCGCGCAACGAGGATATACAACGGCCCGACATGAATCATCGGGCCCCACAGACACAACACCTGTCTGGTCGGAGGATCCTCCCTTTACTTAAGTATCACAGACCACAAGTATCACAGACAGAGACTTATGCTGTCACTTCTTCTAGTAATGTCAGTTCTTGTTCTGTTATGTTTTCAGATAGTTTAGGGAGAGGGTTAGGTAAATTATTGAGTAACAACCTGAGTCAATCAGCTGTTAATTACTGTATGCCTAGGAAATCCTACAAAGAAATAATGTCATCAATAAGTTGCAATAAATATAATCCAAATGCCATTATTTCTGTATTTGTAGGTAATAGTGGGAATGTAAAAATAGATGACATCACTGAGAGTGTCACTGAAATCCTAAAGATTAATTGTCAAAAAATAATATTATGTGCTTTCCCATACTTTGAGCACTTATCAAGTAGGCAAAATCATTATATACATATGCTCAATAATCATATGCATTTATTAGTTAATCACTATAGTGACAAACTTATATTTTTTGACACCAACACTTTTGTTGAGTATTTAAAATCGACTAGGGGTACAGCGTATCTGCCTATTAGTTTTAGACGTCAAATAGCATGGCTATTAGCTTTTATTATTAACTCAGACATAAGTAGTATGTCGAAGTCGGATGTAATTAGCTCCACAAAAATTAATAATAATACTAATAATAAGGTGGTCAGCCACAATAATTTAAACTAGTCAGTAAGACAACAGAAGGTACCAATAATAATATTATTAATCTCACCTACAACAAGGTATCTTCTAGCACTCAATTAGTAAATTGTAAAAAAGGGGCTAAGCAGAATTCCTTGAAATTGTTTCATCAAAACATTCAAGGTTTTTCTTCCAAAATATTAGAAATTGAATTGTTTTTAGAAAAAACAATGTTTGATATTATTTGTATTACTGAACATTGGTTGAAAGATTATGAAATGATGATTAATTATGAGAACTATAGTGTAGGCAGTTGCTTTAACCGAAAATCCATGCTGCGTGGTGGATCATTAATATTAATTAAAAATTGTGTAAAATACAAGACTCGTAAAGACATAGTGGAACTATCGGTGGAACATAGCATCGAACTGTCCTGTGTTGAGCTAGATAAGCATTTTATAGTGTGCGTTTACAGACCTCCAAACTATCAAAACTACTCTATATTTGAGTCAGTAATGGAAGATGTCTTAGGAAAACTTGCAACTGGTAATAAACCAGTAATTGTTTGTGGTGACTTTAATGTTAATATTTTGGAAAATAATTCAAATAGCAGTAGATTGTTAAGCCTCTTCAAATCATTCAATCTGTCAAATGTATTTTTGGAACCAACGCGAATAACTACGGCTACTGCTACATGTATTGATAATGTTTTTTGTTGCTGTGAATATTTAGATAAAGCCATTGTAAATTATCTCCCTTCGGATCACAGTGGTCAAACCGTGTCTTTTGAGTGCAACACACCGATACAAAAAGTGCAGATACAAACTAGACCAATAACATCGGGTAATTTGAATAAGTTTAATAACACTTTAATTAGCAAGTTAAATGCTCAGGGCCTAAGTATGACGAATGGTAATATTTTGTATAAAGCATTCTTTTCATTAGTGCAAACAGAGTTCAATAATTCCTTTAAGAAGAAATCTAAAACTATTTGCCCTAAGTTTTTATTCAGTGACTGGGCAACTAAAGGAATCAGGAAAAGTAGGGAAAGATTATTTGAACTGTATGGCCTTAAGCCGTATATAAACACGGATACTTTTTTTAATAAGTATGTTGCTACTTATTCTAAAATTTTTAAAAATATCTGCAAAGCAGCTAAAGCTTCTTTTATTAGTAACAAAGTTAAATCCGCAGACAATAAAATAAAGACAGTTTGGAAAATTATAAACAATGAAACGAACAGGAACAAAAAACATAATACTGATTACACACTGGACACTTCCCGCGGTCTCATTAGCGATAACATCGATGTTGCTCAGGAATTTGCAACTTTCTTTACCAATATCCCAATTAAAACTACAGAAACTTTAAATTCCTCGCCCGCACTAGCTATTGAATTATTAAGAGCGAATGTCTCAGCCTGTCCTGTGGAATTTAAATTTAAACATATAAACCCCATAGTCATTATAAAGGCATTTAAGCAACTTAAGATCAAAATTACCGAAGATCTGTGGGGCATGTCCACTAAAGTTTGTCAATCCTTTATTGAGACAATTGCACCCTATTTAGCTTTAATATTTAATTTGTGTGTAGATCAAGGGGTTTTCCCGGATTTAATGAAGTTTAGTAAAGTTATTCCACTTTTCAAATCTGGGGACAGCAAAGACACTAATAATTATAGACCCGTATCGGTTTTGCCGGTTTTTAGCAAGGTGTTCGAAAAAGTAATGTTAAATCAAATGCTCAATCATTTTAATCGTAATAACATCTTACACGATCAACAGTATGGTTTCACCAAAGGACGTTGTACAACCGACGCCGGTGTCACCTTATTAAAACACATCTTTAACGCTTGGGAAGAGGCACAAGATGCTATAGGCATTTTTTGTGACCTATCCAAGGCATTTGATTGCGTGAATTACGAAACACTGCTCTTGAAACTTGAGCATTACGGACTAGGTAAACTTGCTCTTAGCTTAATAGAATCATATTTAAATGATAGATTTCAGCAAGTTCAAATTAACGGTGTGAACTCATCGGGCTTAAAAGTCAAAATGGGAGTACCGCAGGGCTCAATATTGGGGCCATTCCTATTTTTAGTATATATAAATGATTTACCTCATTTACTGAAAAACCAACCACAAATGGTGTTATTTGCTGATGACACATCACTGATTTTTAAAGTAAGCAGACGTGCACAAGAGCTTGACGACGTAAATAACGCTATGCATGTGGTCCATAATTGGTTTACTGTGAATAATTTGGTATTAAATGAGAAAAAAACTAAATGCATTAGATTCGCTTTACCGAATGTTAGAAGTAATGAATGTCATGTTGTATTGAATAGGGAGACACTTGAATTCGTCGAAAATACGGTTTTTCTGGGGATCGCGCTTGACTCAAAGCTACAGTGGGGTCCGCACTTAACATCACTTGCAGGGCGGCTAAGTTCGGCCGCTTACGCTGTTTGGAAAATTCGCCAATTAACAGACGTGGATACCGCGAGACTGGTCTATTTTAGTTACTTTCATAGCATCATGTCTTACGGTATTTTGTTGTGGGGACGGGCTGCAGATATTGATTCTATCTTCATTCTGCAAAAGAGGGCTGTCAGAGCCATCTACAAGCTCAGCAGACGCGATTCTCTACGAGAACTGTTTAAAGAAATTAACATCATGACGGTTCCTTGTCAATATATATATGAAAACATTATGTACGTTCGAAAAAATCTACATCTTTTTAGTAAGATAAGTGACAGGCATAATTATAACACTAGAAATAGGGACAAATTAGATCAACCGCGTTTCAGATTGTCTAAAGTAAAAACTTCTTTTATGGGTTACTGTGTAAAATGTTATAATAAAATACCATTCGATATTCTTCAATTAAATGAGAAGAAATTTAAAACATGCATTAAACGCACACTATGTAGACAAGCATACTACAAGTTGGATGATTATATCGTAGATAAAAATGCTTGGCTTAATGCTGGTCCTGCTCCACAGGCACTTGGGCTCACTAGTTAAAATTTCAATATTTGGAAGAGGTGCTTCCCTTTTTCTTTTTCAATATTTCTGACATTACGAACATAACTTTTTTATTTTATTCAATCCAGTTTTAATTGTTGAATACTGCAATATTAGATACCTCTTCCTGTTTTGGTAGTAAATTATATAAACATCTTAAATAAATTGCAAACTATAGTTTTGTATAATTTAGAAGCATTTTTTTTAAATTTTGTAAATGTAAGAACCATGTTTCCGTTTATTATGCTTTTTTTTGTTTTTGACTTGAAAGAGCATGGCAGTTGAGAACGTGTCATGCTCACTTAAATGTCTCACCGATGGTGGCGCGTGTGTTGGATTATTCGGTTCCCTACAAAATGGTTGAGCTGGATGGTGCTGATCCACGCGTCATGTTCGTGAACGGGTGCCGTCGGTTGAGACTGGTCATCTCTTAACTGCCAAGGCTTATTTTTAATCTTATATTTTGAATTGTTTCTTCATTTGTCTTTTTTTTTTACATTGTTCTCACATATAGAAGCAACAAGAATAATGTACCCAGGATTTTGTAATAACTTGATTTAAAAGAGTGTCCATGGAGTTTCTTGCCCGTTCTTCTCCATAGAGATCTACGTTTTGGAATGGGCAACTAGCTTCAACTTTCTGACTAACTGACAGACTATTTAATTTTGACAATTCAAAAGTGCCTGTACAAGGTTTAATTGAAATAAATGCTTTGAGTTTGAGTTTGAGTTGAGTTTGACTTTACACCCTGTTCCTCATACCTCAAAACTATAATCAGCCTATAATGTTTCCACTGTACACTGCTGAGAGGTCGTGGGTCATAATCCACCAAGCGGGCCCAGTGTGGGTACGGGTGCGGGTCACATGTCTTTGAATTTTTGGTTCTAGGATATGCCGGTTTGCTCACGATGTTTTCCTTCACCGTTTTGAGAGCAGTGGTGATGAATTTACACAAAGTAAAGTGCCTGCTTGGGTTCGAACCCACGACCTACAACTCGCAAGTCGTGGCCGTTACCACTGGGCCACCACTGCTCTCCGGTTACCATGCTCTATGCTTATTAAAAGTCATATACTCAATAACAAATAGATCATCATCATCATTTCAGCCGAAAGACGTCCACTGCTGGACATAGGCCTCCCTCAAGCACCTCCACTTCGACCGGTTCCGTCCGGACTGCCACTTAAGTATACAACCAAAAAAACTTCAACTCATTTCAAATACGATGACAATCCAGCTAACACACCGCCTCTTCACCTATTCTACTTTAAAAAACATTACTTTAACGTTTATTTCCATAAGCGTCAAGTGCATACCGTTGACCTAGGACCTTGACCTTCTAAATTAGCATACAATGGCAGCGGGCAACACCTTCAGTGTTGACGGGTAACACAATGGGAAAACGAAAATAGTTGTTAATATTTATGAAGATTAAATCGTATTAGTGACGGAGAGAATGCAGCGCGGTGTTGTGCTGTTATGGATGCAGTAGCTGTTTTAGAAGATTAAGCGAGTGAAAGTATTAGTGAGATCGTTCAACAGTTTACAGCGACAGCCTCTGCTATACAACGTTATTTTTACCCGACTGCGTCAGAAGGAGGGTTATGTTTTTCGAGTGTATGTATGTATGTATGTATGTATGTATGTATGTATGTATATTTCTTTGGCACGCTCTGTAGCCTAAACGGCTTGATCGATTTCAGCTTGAGAGGTGCCGTTAGATTCGTCTTAATTGTGAGAGTGACACTGGGTATATCAAAATTGAAAAAAAAATAAAATGGCCGATTTATGGCGCAATATGTCTTCAAAAAAAAATTTTTTTTTCTCGAAACCTATCGAGTGGGGTATCAAAATAAAGGGTTTTAAAAGGTGATTACAAAAATATATATCACTTATATGGTTAAAAGTAATTCGAAGTGACAAAACGTAAAAAACAAGTACCGAGAACTAAATCGTTTGCGAAATCTTTCACATTTGTAAACTAAAAAGCTGGAAAAAAAAAATTAATTTAAAAAATAAAAAAACCCGACTGCGAAACTGAAAAGCTACAAACAAGCCCATTTTAAATTAAATAAAAGTTGGTAGCAGGCGGGACCCATTTGAATTTGAAAATATGATAAAAATGGTATGGGTCCCGCCTGCTTCCAACTTTTATTTAATTTAAAATGGGCTTGTTTGTAGCTTTTCAGTTTCGCAGTCGGGTTTTTTTAATTTTTAAATTATTTTTTTAGTATATGCGAAGCCTGATTATAGTTTGTTTAGAATAAGTAACTGACTGTCTGTGTGGTGCCGGACTTAAAGAATAGCACCACCCCATACTTCCCGTGGGTGTCGTAAAAGGCGACTACGGGGCTTACCGGAGAATGGGCAGCAGCGTTCTCTATGCATTCCACCACACTACCATACTGCGATCGCCAACCCGCCTGCCAAGCGTGGCGATTATGGCAAACCTCCCCTTTTGGTGGAGGCCTGTGTCCAGCAGTGGACGTCTTTCGGATGAAATGATGATGATGAAGTAACTGAATTGATTCCAATAATTTTTACCCCATGTTATATTTTGTCCCCAAAAATATTTTAAAAAGATTAAAAGTTGAACACCGAGCGACACTAAGTAGGTTATCCAATCTCCGCGCCGAACGGTTAGGTACCTAGGTACTATTATCAATGAGCGCAAGACGGCGCGGCGCGGGTGAGCATATATGTTTTTGTACGGACAAACAGGTAACTAAACAAGCATATAACTTTGTGATGTTTCATGATACAGTTTTGAAATTTTATACATACGATTCTTTACATAAAAATACTAGACACGTGTTTCGGGTTTCGCATATACTAAAAATAATGTTGTATATAACTAGGGTTCATCTAACTAGGCTATGCCTTGTGACTGTTACTTTTCACCGGCACCCTTTCAAATACCCTGATTTCCTAAAATCGATGGCTTAAAAACAATGAAAGATGTTGACAATAATTGAGACTACCAGGAAATACAGTATTGTTAAAAGTTACCAAATTGATGTGAACTTTAGCAGTTTGTTGAAAGAGATGGAAAAATCTCGCTAGATTTTTCAAATTCGCGAATAAGACCACGAAAATATTGTAGTTAAGAACAATAGTCATAAATTTGAGGGTTCACTCGTATGGTCCTTTTGGGAAGTCTACTAAAAGGTCTTGAGCCATAAGTTACACTTTACCACAAGCGAACAAAACCTTTTCTTTGGAAAAAAAGAAACACTATACTTTACCTCTTTAAGAGAAAAACAGAACAAAAATTATGTGTAAAAAATCATATTTTCATGTAGTTGATTAAGTATCAAAACTTGTATAATAATTACAATGAAAATGAAGTTATTTTTTGAAACTGTTTTATTTTTTGTTTATCTGGTAGTTAGTGTCTATCCAGCATTTAATAACAGACCTTTAAAAAAGTGAAGTAAAAGCAAAATTTTCTGCAACAGTCGTCTTAAAAACTTAAGCCGTCGTTGTTGTCTGTCGCACTAATGATGCAATGTGGCGTCGCGAATTCATTTGTTATTCCATTTACGAACTGGCTAATAGTAATGACAGTATTAGGATATGCACTGACTATGTTTAATATTAGCTAGATAATAATAGCTTTAGTGGTTGATAGATCGGTGTCACTTTTGTATATCCGCAGTGAAAATTCGTTACAGAAATCAGTTTTAGTACGTACAGAAAAGTGCAGCTCATTATTAAAGATAAAGATTTATTATTATTATTATTATTTTATGAATTTATATATCTCGGAACCATGGGGTCCCGGTCCTTTGGAAGGCGTACGAGGGGCCGAAGCCAACTCGCAGAGGCCCCTTAGGAAATTTTAATGAAATGCGGCACCAACCGACGATTATCCCTGTATGCGCTATGCAAGTGCACCCAAGGATAACCCCCGGTTGGTGTAGGACTATTGCAGGATATAAAAAAATAAAAAGTTGGACTATGGGTTTGGGTGGCTAAAGTGGACTGGTTACCAAGAACTATGGAATAACTATGACCCCTTCCTGATCAATGTTATATACAGGCTGTTGATTTGCATCCTAGTCAAATTCAAGGACGTCATTATGCTAATGATTCTCGACCCAAATCAACAATAAAATGGGTAGGTATTTTTTTTATTTTTTTTTCTTATTTACGGAAATCCGTAAGTGTGAACCAGCCGTATTTAAACGCGGCCCGTCTGTTACTAGCCCTATAACCGCGCTTTCATTTACACACACATTCAAATGCGGATGAGAATCTATCATTCGATAATTTCGTAGGTAATCAATCCCATCCCCCAATCACAGTGAGGCGATCCGGGTACTTAGTCTCCCGCGCACCCTAAGCCACGCCCCCGCTGCCCCGGAACTAACAGTGTAATTGAAATCGCCGCAGCGTTCGTGCGCTTTGCGAATTCCGGTTCTCGGTACATCGTTGAGACGTAGGTTCAAAGTGTTCAATTCAAATGTCGAGCTGGTGGAGATGGTCCGCGGTGGAGATGTCCGTCGGGAAATGTTTCCCGATCGGGAACCCCCATCATAGCGTCATGCTGGCTGCTATGCACCACACCAGTGTTGCGCATACTGAAGCGTGAACTGCAACACCCGTTCCACTACCCCAAGGCACAAGACATTCACCCAGGTGATAATGCCGTGCGGATTACATTTTGTCGTTTTCGACACTTTAAAAACGAATGTGTTAGTGTTGTTAAGCTGAAGGAAAACCAGTACGTACTACCTAAGTACGTGGCAACTTTACCTCCGGTAACATAGGTAGGTAATTTATTTATTTGTACATTTTGTAAATACGTTGTTAGCTTAATCAATTTCATTAGTGTAAATAAGTTATTTCAAATTTTTAACTACCTACGCCAATAATACCTAAGAGTCGAAAGTATACCACGTCCTTACACTTAACTAGAACGTCTTTCCATTTCCATCAAACGTAGAAAACATTTTTAGACTTAGTAGATCGATCACCAACAAAGGTAGGATTATTGCCGGTCCTAAGCCCGTTAAGTAGGAAGGAAAGTTTCAAATCAACCAATTTAATCCACAAATAAAAACAAAAACACTACGAAAACTTTAGCTTGAAGGATATTATTAATCATCTGATAACAGGTCAGTGAACTTTTCTTTGGCGCACTAGTATTACTGTCATTAGTAAGATTTCCGTATTCCAATGATGCTCAAAAATGAGTTAATTATCAAGTGAAATTTATGACAATAATGTAGGTGATTTTCGAAATAAAATTAGGTAAAATTATTGCTACCGGTCATCGCTCGGCGGCCCGACGGCCGGCCGGGGAATTACATGGCAGCTGCATGCATTGTCGCTGTGTGCATAGTCGGGTGATTCTGTTTTATTTGTATTGAATTAAGGGTTTAATTCTGAAATACTGTTAAATTTCTACAACAAAAAAAAAGCAGCGCTTACTAGTTATTGCCCCCTACCGTACTTCAAATGATTATTTATGTCTTTTATGACAACCTCCTGAAATTTGACGAGGATGCAAATCAACAGCTTGTATACATATACACGGATAAAATGGCAGGGGGTGACTTGCACACTCAATAATGGGCCCCCGGAAACACTCGCTAGCACATAGTGACGTAGCAACAAGGGGGCAAAACGTCCTGAGGTGCTTATGAGGAGTGGAGAGGTATTCCACGACTATCAGGACAATCCCGGAAGTACGGTCAAGATCCCTACCAGCATCTTACTGGAATACTTCCTTCCTCCGAGCACGTTTGCTCTTGCGAATCTCCACTCAAGCCGGCCAATAAAGGCAAGAATTTATTATTATTATTATTATTAAATCGTAGAAGATTTAGGGGAAGTGACTATCAATAAATAGGATTGAATATTTTTGCTGATGGAGAACATCAAAATACCATCGGGCCCACGACTTGTCACACTAATATTATAAAGGCGAAAGTTTGTGAGTGTGTGTTTATATGTTTGTTACTTCTTCACGCTCAAACGGCTGGATCAATTTTGATAAAATTTGGTATGGAGGTGGCTGTGACCCTGGATCAACATATAGGCTACTTTTTATCCCGATATTCTCACGGGATCGACACTTATGTGGGTGAAACCGCGTATATAAATTGCAGTTGAATTAAAAAGAAAATGACAAAATCAGAACTCGTTACATCCTGGCCACCCATCCATTGTTTAGAGTTCCAGTTTATTCTAGAATGCGTTCTTCGATTTGTATCGACGGACATTTAAATTATGCAATTAGACTACTAACGATATTCGTTTGATCTTCGCTGGCCCCGGCTAAATCATCTAATACTAAATAGCTTGCATTGAATGCATCACACCGCAACGCCACCTATTGGACACTTTAGTTATACCTACACATACATACATAGCATATCTTTACATAGTTTATAACAAAGTCGCTCCCGCTTCCTGTTAGCTTAAATTTTTTAAACTTCGCAACGGATTTTAATGCAGTTTTCAGCAATAGATAGAGTAATTCAAGAGGAAGGTTTATTTATAATAACATATTATAGCAGAGAAATGCCGAGAAATTCAAAGATTTGTAATGTGATGTCGTAACAACCATATTTTTGTGCGCTTAAATTGCAAACTTAGCCAGCTTTTGCAAATTTATTTCATAATAAATACATTAAATACGTTGTGCATTTCATGTAGATTAAAATTACCCTTTACAGCTTATCGTTAACATGAATATTTTAGAAGATATCAGAGATTTAAAAAGCGGGGCTAGAGCGGGTGGCGGGGCAGTACGAAGATCGAAGGTCAGCTAGTAGAAACAAAAAAAAACAACGAGGAAAAGTACCATCGACACGAAAAGGTATATAGAGAGACATATGCACAATTTGTTGTTTCAATCAATCAAAAAAAACTATGTTGGGGTCAGCTTCCAGTCTAACCGGATGCAGCTGAATACCAGATCAGAATATTTTACAAGCAGCGACTGCCTATCTGATCTTCACAACCCAGTTACTAACCGCTTGGTAAGACTGGTTGTCAGACTTTTGGGCTTCTGACTACCCGTAACGACTTTGTCTACGAATGACAGCCGGGACCAACGGTTTAACGTGCTTTCCGTCGAGGTAGTTTCATAGACAAAAAATCGACAGAATTAATGACACTTGTCTTGCCTGCCAGTATCTCGAAAATTTTACGAAGCGATCCTCGTAAATGCCACCAAAATAAACGCTCCCTCTTCAAGACCCTAAGCACCCAATATTAAGGAATGACGCAGCACATCCGACTTCCTCTTACACTGCGATTTTCTATCGTAACGTGAGGCCGTGCCCTTACTTTTTAGTGAAGACTTATTTATAAGATTACCGTGACATGATGAGATTGTTTGGTACTTATTGTGGAACGATTTTGGGCAAATTGAGGGGTTTGTTTTTCAAAGATTGTGTAGTTGTAAAAGGGAACTAATTTTTTGAGCTGTTATTTAAATATTCGAGATGTTATTATGATCAGTTGAAAAACATATTGAGCAGTTATTTAATTTAATGGCGGTTGATTAATTATTGCGACAGTAAAACATGGACAGTAATAAAAGATCAATTAGACTGTTATTTTATCATACAATGTCAATTCTAAAAATAATTGAGCAGTCCAATAACTAAATGAGCGGTAAAAATGATGGAATGGGCGGTTCGCTAAATAGTTCGGCAGATCATAGCGGATGCAAGAGCGAGCGAAGCGAGCTCGGGACTGGGGGGTTAGGTTCGAAGGCTCGAGTGAGCGAGCAAAGCGAGCGAACGAGCCCCCGTCATCCCCTTCGTGTTAGGTTCCTTTAAACCCTGTAGACAGAAATAGGGGCCCCGCGAAGCGGGGCTCCGTCGACTACACACCCAAAACTACTTTACCACCTCATTGTTTATAGAATTGCTTAGAATGAGATTTATTACCGACAAATTTCGATTTATTACTGCCCACACGTAACCGCTCGTTCAATAATTTTTACCGCCCATTTAATTATTTTCCCACTCAATTATACAGGGTGTTTGGTGCATCGTTTGCCAAATGGAATTGGTCGAAAGGAGAGGTTGTTTGCTATCTCTTAAGGCCCAGTAACTCATTCCTTGTTACACCGGTTTTTTTATTACGACTTTTTAAATTTTATTTAGAAAAATACAAGAACTCTGCATTTAAGCTTAATTTTTTTTTAAAGTTATGAGTATAGCCTTCAAATTTCATTTTAATTCTTATGTTTACTCTTGTATGGTTCTATGAAATTCAAAATTACTTGCTAATAACATCTAGTTCCTTTTTAATAACTCATAAAGTTTTTGAAAAAAGGAAAAATACACTTAACACTCAACTTTAAATTGCTGTAAAAAAAAAACTAAAAGCGATCGGGATCTTCGAATTCTTTTAAAAAGTTCTCTAGTTTGTCCCCTTTCCAACCATGTGCAATATACCAAAAAAACTTTTAATAACTTCAGTAATTCGCTAAATGTGTAATCGAGACACATCAGGCTGATATTCGATATTACGGTAAGTGTTCACAAGTGAACCATAGCACCACGGAACCCTAATCCAAACATTGCAATACAGCTAATTTCATCTTAATCGCTAAATCAACGGATCACAACATTTATTGTACAAAGTTCGGATCAGCATCAGCACTTTGTCTGACCGAGTTACGAGAGATAGCTGCATCAACAACATCACACATGGATGACGGAAGGCACACACACTAAACAAGCATCTATGTGTATTTAGTTTATAATTAGTATATAAGATGTAAACTTTGTAAATAAAATTAGTCATCAAGCTGGAGTCGTGTTTGATTCCTCTCCGTCGAGTTACCCCTCACTGTGGCCAAGACACCTTTAGCCATCAGTACGATCGATCCTGTGAGTCTGTGGGATCGGCAGTGAGATATCCACCTCCTGTGTACATTGCACCTGGTACACTTACCTTGCCTTCCTACCCGCTCCGGTCTGTTGCCTTAGGTCGCTGGTAACAGGCTTTCCTGCCCACACAACAGTACTAGTACGTTGTGTTATGGTTTGTACGTTAGGGCTAGGGCGTTAGGGCTGATAGGGTACTAGGGCTAGTCAGACAGGTAGGCATTGAATTGTAAGAGCTAGGTTGTAGGCGTTAGGGGCTTAGGGGTAGGAACTTAGGTCGTTATTGCCTCTATCTAGCCACTCTGTGTTCATAGGGAGCGGCAGTTGTAGCACACTCAATAAACAACTAGCAGCTGTCTGTGTGCACATTTTGGTCCTTCGAGCCGGATTTTCCCGGATAACCGCAGTCCTTTCATTCCCGTAGGTCGACTGACAGACTTACCAGACCAGGGTTCGGGGGTAGGTGAGACACTTAGCTGCCATTCGTGCGGTAGCGGATCGGAAACCGACCTCCCACAAGCGGGTCTCACCGGTATTTTGAGAAGTCGCACTTATCGCAACGAGGGTACAGATCGCAGCTAAGTGTCCTATACCTGAGAAAAGGCTAGGGCAGTTAGGGAAGAATGGACGCACAAGAAATAAATGGAATCATAAGAAGCCAGGAAGCGGATTACAATGAAATTAGACAAATATTCACCAACATCAAGAAAGACTCGGCGACGAGAAAAACTCACAAATACATCGCAGACAGGAAAGCGCGACTCACAGAAATTTTTACCAGAACGTCAATTAACCACACACGACTAGAGAGTCAGGATGTGATGTCTGAACACAAGTACATCACTGCCAACTACTTTGACGGCGTCAAAAAACTTTACGAGCAAGCCCTTGAGTATCTAGTAAAGTGTGAGAAAAGGTTAGTCGTTGTAGGACAACTCTACGAACCAGGAGACATAGAACCTCAAGAAGATGACGACATCAACTCACCTAAGTTGTTTATTCAACTGTTTCGTATCAGTCAAATGCAGAAGAAACTACAATCAGCAACTCGTCAAATGTCGGAAGATAAAGCTACGTGGTGTTTAGAATCTTTGGTGGCGAACTTGCAAAAACAGTGGCAGGAAATTGAAGACACGCATTTGGTTATTTTAATGGAAAACAGCACTCTAGACCACAGCTATTTCCGAGAAAACACGTTTGAAAGAACACAAATGGAGTTCGAATGCGTGGTTGACGAATTAATAGCCAGGGTCAGTCAAAACTCCGCAAAGACGAGCCATAAAACAACAGTGAAACTACCGAAAATAATAATTCCGACATTCAGCGGTAGCTATGAGTCATGGAGTTCTTTCTATGACTTATTTTTGAAGATCGTACATGAAGACAAATCGTTGAGTGACACGGAAAAAATGCAGTATTTAAAAACGCATATACGCGGGGACGCCGCTAAGCTGATTAAGCATTTAACAGTTTGTGACGCAAATTATGCAACCGCGTGGAATCTGTTGACGAAGCGATATAAAAATGAAAGGTTAATCATTACGAGGCACATTGACTGTATACTGAGCTTGCAAAAAATAACAAGGGGCAATGCAACGACCTTGCGACAGTTGCATGATACGATAAATGAGAACCTAGAGGCGTTGAAATGTCAAAACATCGATATATCGTCATGGGACCCGTTTTTAACAAGGATACTCAGTAGAGTATGGGACTCAGAGACTGATGACAGGTACGAGCATCAAGTGACAGAACCTAACAAGCTACAAAAATTGTCGGATATGATGCAATTCTTGGAAAAACGGTTTAAATGTCTGGAAACGTCTAGTACCGGCAGAGAAAGCACATCTATAAATAGAGTGCGCGATGACTCGTTCCCATCTATGAACAAACAGCAAGAGACCTATAACTGTTGGTTTTGCAATACTACTGAACACAACATTTATCAATGTACAAGTTTTAAAGCGCTGTCGGTACAGGATCGTGACAAGGCAGTAAGCGAGAAACGGATGTGCAAGAATTGTTTGGTTCATGAAAACACGAAGAAGTGTCAAAGCACGAAAAAGTGTGGATATTGCAATAAAAAAGGTCATCATTCCTATTTACATCGAGACAGCTACCAGAATGGTACTGCTCGGCATGAAAAAACTACTACGAAAAAGGACAACTTGTTACCTACAAGTATGTCTACTGTAAAGACCAGGTCAAATGTGTCTACAGTTAACCAAACAAACGTATCAAAAACCACACTGCTAGCAACAGTGTTGGTACATGTACAGGCTTCGGACGGGACACGGTACATGCTAAGGGCGTTGTGTGACCAAGGCTCAGAAGCTTCGTTATGCACAGAGGAGGTAGCGCAACTATTGGCATACCCGCGTAGCAAAATAAGAACTGAAATTGTCGGAATCGCTGACGACAAACCAAAGTCCTCCAACTATGCTATACATGTCAAACTACAACCAAGATTTCCGAGTGAGTTTAGACTCCCAGTTACACTGATAGTACTACCAAGGTTGACTGGGTGCTTACCCGACAAGAACTTACCGGAATTACAGTCAGATTGGCTACAAAACAAGCTAATTGGTGATCCTACGTACTACAAAAGAGGACCGATAGATATAATATTGGGAGCTCAAGAGTACAGCAACTTATTACTAAGTGGGTTACACAAAATTCAAGACGGAGTCATTGCTCAGGACACAGAGTTTGGGTGGATGTTATCCGGAATTTGTTGTAATACTACTAGTACAAACTCAGTAAAGGTAGTCAGTATGATGACACGTACTGGGGAAATTCAACAATTAAATAAATTTTGGGAATTGGAGGAAGTTTCTGACACCTACCAAGAATCCCATGAAGACCAAGTTTGTGAAAGCTACTACAAAGAAACAACAATAAGAAGTCCAGAAGGAACTTATACAGTGAGGCTACCTTTCAAAGATTCCAGTATGGAGTACGGGAATTCTCGCAGTAGGGCGGTGGCGAGACTTCTGCAGCTTGAACGAAAATTCGCAAAAAATAAGGATCTTCACACACGTTACCAAGAGTTTTTGAACGAATACGTTGAAATGGGCCATATGAGGAAGGTCCCTAAAACCGATTATTACCAAGGGAGATACTATATTCCCCATCAACCAGTAATCAAAGAAGATTCACTGACCACTAAGTTAAGGGTAGTGTTCGATGCATCGAGTAAGTCGGATACCAAGGTCAGTCTGAACGACAACATGTTTACGGGTCCAAGAATGCAACAAGACTTAGCAGTTATTCTGGTACGATGGCGTAAACATAGAATTGTATTTATGGCGGACATAGAGAAAATGTATAGATTCATAAACGTAAGCGAGCAAGACTTAAAATACCAACGCATATTATGGAGGAAGTCACCGAAACACACCATCGATGAATACGAGTTAACTACTGTGACTTACGGTACAGCGTCAGCACCGTTTTTAGCAGTTAGAACACTTCGACAGCTGGCGTTAGATGAGAAATCAAACTATCCCGTTGCCAGTCAGAGGACCCTTCACGATTTCTACGTAGATGACATTTTGTCAGGGGAAGACAATGTTGAATCTGCAAAAGAGTTACAAAAAGGTCTTATACATATGCTGAAGACAGGCGGTTTCAATCTCAGGAAATGGTCTGCTAATAACGCAGAGTTGTTAGACCATATTTTAGATGAAGACAAAGTTAGTCAAATGATGAAGATCCCGCTAGATGAAACTAGAAAGTCACTAGGAGTGTTGTGGTCACCGCACGAAGACAGTTTCAGATTTCAAATTAAGGTTAATCAAAATGAAAAGCCAACAAAACGGTTCATTTTATCGGAGATTGCTAAGATATTTGATCCTTTAGGATGGCTAGCACCTGTAATCATAAACATGAAACTTATAATTCAGGAACTTTGGACAAACGGTACAGAGTGGGACCAGCCTGTAGATGACGATATTAAAAGAAGGTGGAGTGGTTTACAGAAAGAACTGAAGTCGATTGAAAACATTTCCATCCCGAGATGGTGTCATTGGTCGCCTGACTGTAAAATAGAGTTGCACGGCTTTAGTGACGCGTCAGAAAAAGCGTACGGGGCAGTAATATACTGTCGTATATGTGATAATAATGGTGAATATAGTATAACCATGATACAAGCTAAGTCAAAAGTAGCGCCGAAAAAGCACAAGACAACATTACCAAAATTAGAGTTATGTGCGGCGGTACTACTCACACAGTTAATGGAAAAAGTTATAAACGCCATGGAAATTAGTGTAACAAATATATATTGTTGGACTGACTCGATGATTACTCTCGGCTGGATTAAAGGAGAAGCGGAACGATGGAAGGTTTTCGTAGCAAACAGGGTGTCTGAGATACAGAGGATACTACCACGAGCAAGGTGGAATTACGTAAATACGTCTCAAAATCCGGCAGACCTGATCACAAGAGGAGTTACGCCCGATAAATTAGAAAAATTAACCAGGTGGTGGAGTGGTCCGGATTGGCTAAACACGGATAACATACCCAGTACCAAAACAATACCTGAGATCTGCGAAGAGATTAAACGGTGTTATCATATTACAACGAAGTCCCAACTACAAAATAATGTGTGGGACAGGTTTTCAAGTTTTCAAAAAATGGTCCGAGTATTGTCATACTGTTATAGGTTCATACACAAGGAAAGGAGGGACGATCCGTTGAGCTGTACGGAAATTAACAGAACAACTAAAACGGTTCTTTTATTGATACAACAATCAATGTTCTCTGAGGAATATGAAACCATAAAAAACGGATTATCATTAAGAAAAGGGAACAAGTTGACATGTTTAGATCCGTTCATCGACAGCGATGGATTATTGCGAGTTGGAGGAAGATTACATAATTCAGAACTTACGTATGATCAGAAGCACCCAATTCTGTTATCTCAAGATCATCCCGTAACAGGAATGATGATTCAAGACGCTCATTTAAACACATTACACGGGGGTAACAATTTAACCTTAGCGTATACACGACAGAAATATTGGATACTTGGAGCAAAACGAGCAGTGAAAAGTTATATCAGGAAGTGTGTGAAATGTATAAGATACAGATCATGCACAGCCACACAAAAAATGGGTAATTTGCCAAAAGCTAGAGTAACAGAGTCTTATCCATTTTCTCACACTGGCGTAGATTACGCAGGACCAGTCCAGGTTCGAGCAATGAAAGGCAGAGGGCATAAATCCTACAAAGGCTATATTGCAGTGTTTGTGTGTTTAGCCACAAAGGCTATACATTTGGAACTAGTAGGTGATCTGTCGACAGAGACATTCATAGCCGCCTTGCGAAGATTCATAGCACGCAGAGGCCCAGTGTCGCACTTGTATAGTGACAATGGATCGAACTTTGTAGGAGCTGCGAACTTTCTACATAACGAAATGTTAGAAGTAACACAATCAAGCAAGTTTCAAAACACTATGGCCAGCATTGGAACGCAATGGCATTTCATTCCGCCATCATCTCCTCATTTTGGTGGGATTTGGGAAGCAGGAGTAAAGTCTATGAAGCATCATTTGCGAAGAGTCATAGGAGAACAAACGCTTACATATGAGGAATTGAGCACATTTTTGCACCAAATTGAGGCTTGCCTAAATTCAAGACCGTTATGTCCACTAAGTGAAGATGTTGATGACAATGTCATATTGACTCCTAGCCATTTTTTGATAGGACGGGAATCAGTAGGAATTCCAGATCCACTGTCAGACAATAATACGGATTTAATAAACAAATGGAAACGTATTCAAAAAATGAAGAGGGATTTCTGGAACACCTGGTCCAAAGATTATTTACATCAACTACAACAACGATACAAATGGAAGACTAATCAAGAAAACCTAACGGTAGGAACTTTAGTAATCATAAAAGATGAAAAAATCAGTCCAAGTAACTGGCCACTTGCAAAAGTCAAGGAAATACACGCAGGAAATGATAAGTTAACAAGAGTCGTGACTCTTCAAAAATCATCGGGGTCAATTCTTAAGAGGTCAATTCACACGTTAATTCCATTACCAATTCAAACAAATGGAAGCTGTAATGATGGAAATATAACAAATGTGGTACGAACTAATAGCATTACCGTGGTTAGAAACCATAGAAGTAAAAGTGATCAATCTAAGAAATGTAGTGTAATGTCAAAATGGTTCATATATTTACTAATAATGTTACAAATATTGGGAACAGCTGCACTAACATATTCGGTAAAAAAGGTGCCATCAGGATTCTACATTGAAGAAATCGGTACAGCAAGTATAAATAGAGGAATATTCCGAATAGAAACAAGTTTTGAGAGAGAACACTTAGAACAAGATTTCTATAGAGTGAGGACAGTAACGTCAAAATTCCGGCAGTTATGTACAAACGCGGAAGAATTAAGTGACACATCACATTGTAAACAGTTACACCATTATTTAATCGAAGAAGAATCGAAATTTGAGCGAATTAAAGAATATTTAATGGAAGTAAATCAAACTAGAAAGAAAAGAGGAATCTTAGGACAATTACTGACATCAATCTTTGGCGTAAATGATGAGGTTTATCGAGACATAGACTCGTTGAATATGAATCAACAAAAACTCATTGAAGCTGCCAACCACCAAACCAAATTTATGATATCAACTATTTCACAAGTCAATAAAACAGAAGAAAAGATAAAGCTAAAACTTGAAGGTTTTCAAAATAAATTGAACCAAGTTATTGATTATATGGACGCATACAACCATTGGTTCAGTACAGTTGACCATAATAGCATAAGCATACGCATTATGCAAACTTATCAATTAGCAGTTAATTATATATCAGAAGTCATGGATCATTACACTGGGTTTTTACAAATCTACTTGACAAAGGCAACGGTTTATAGCGTAATATCACCAAGGAATGTCAGTGAATTGATATCGTCAGCAAACCAAAAATTGCCGTCAAATTTAAAAATAGTTCAGCAACAATTATTAGATACCAAGATATCAGAAAACGATACCCATATACAAGTATATGCCTATTTTCCTATAAAGGATATATCTAAATACATGTTAATGTACGTTACACCCGTTCCGAACATAAAAACAGATAAGTCAGTGCAATCTATAGCTATACCTAAAGCTTACATAGGATTAGATTACAATAACGAATTATATTTTGAATTAAACTACGACGAATTTAAGAGTTGTTTGCAGAAATATGCTCACTTTATTTGTTTTCCTGGGGCGGTGAAGAACATGCAATTAAGCGAAAATTGCATTGTTGACCAAATCTTCAAAAATCAAACAAATACAAAATGTTTGTCCAAAACGTTTCATATACCGAATAAAGTTATATGGAAACAACTATATATGCAGAATACTTGGTTATTTATAGTGCCCGACTACATTACGACGTCAATTATTTGTGACGGAGAAAGAGAAGAGTTAGAGCTTCGAGGTGTTGGTGTAATTCAAATATCAGATAGTTGTATCATGAAAACGGTTAATAACATACTAAGCGCAAAAAGAACTGTGTCATTACCAATAGTTATGTCGTACTCGAAACAATTAGATTTCACAGTAAATACTCAGAATGTTGCTAACAACTTAGTGAATCTAACTAGGGAGGAAGTAATGGCTGATTCAACAGATAGTTTTCAACATTTAATAAATAAAGAGAATGCATTACAAACCAGTTTAGATAATACTGTATGGACTCAAATCAGCTCTCACACATATTTAACCAGTTTCGTATCATCAATAGTAATATTAGCAATTATATTGTTTATAGCTTGTTATGGTCGACGTATAGTAAGTTGGCTAGCAAACATCGTGCACACACCAAAAGGAGGAGAGTCAGCAAAACCAACCGGTCACCCAGCCAGAGGACAAGGACAGGTTGCAGCAACCCAAAGGCCACCAGACAAACCACCCAGGCAGCTGCAGTCAGCAGTTTCCATGGAACCGACATACAGTCAACCAATACCGAAGGAAGAAAGAAGACCAAAACCAGATTCACGCCGTAACCAAACGGCTAATTTGAGCGAAATCGTTGAATTACAACAGATGTAAGTCATCCTTTGAGAGGGCCAGAATGTTCACAAGTGAACCATAGCACCACGGAACCCTAATCCAAACATTGCAATACAGCTAATTTCATCTTAATCGCTAAATCAACGGATCACAACATTTATTGTACAAAGTTCGGATCAGCATCAGCACTTTGTCTGACCGAGTTACGAGAGATAGCTGCATCAACAACATCACACATGGATGACGGAAGGCACACACACTAAACAAGCATCTATGTGTATTTAGTTTATAATTAGTATATAAGATGTAAACTTTGTAAATAAAATTAGTCATCAAGCTGGAGTCGTGTTTGATTCCTCTCCGTCGAGTTACCCCTCACTGTGGCCAAGACACCTTTAGCCATCAGTACGATCGATCCTGTGAGTCTGTGGGATCGGCAGTGAGATATCCACCTCCTGTGTACATTGCACCTGGTACACTTACCTTGCCTTCCTACCCGCTCCGGTCTGTTGCCTTAGGTCGCTGGTAACAGGCTTTCCTGCCCACACAACAGTACTAGTACGTTGTGTTATGGTTTGTACGTTAGGGCTAGGGCGTTAGGGCTGATAGGGTACTAGGGCTAGTCAGACAGGTAGGCATTGAATTGTAAGAGCTAGGTTGTAGGCGTTAGGGGCTTAGGGGTAGGAACTTAGGTCGTTATTGCCTCTATCTAGCCACTCTGTGTTCATAGGGAGCGGCAGTTGTAGCACACTCAATAAACAACTAGCAGCTGTCTGTGTGCACAGTAAGAACACTTGTTTTCCCATAAATAACATTCTTTAAGTAGGTGGATAGTGTTATCTCACTCTTACGCAGTCTCTTATCTCTTTCTAGGGTTCGAACTTTCCTAGAACTTGAAATAAAAAATAAATTTTTATTTAATAAGTACTTAATTATAAATTTTACACTATCAAAGCAAACTGGGCCTTAAGAGATAGCAAATGACCTCTCCTTTCGGCCAATTCCATTTGGCAAACGATGAAACAAACACCCTGTATATTCACTGATCCATTTCATTATGTTTAATTACTCATTTTTGTTTACTTTACTGCTTAGTTTTAACTGCTGAACAAGTTATTAAACGTGCCATTTATAATTTTTAACTTACCAAAACCGCTATTTACAATTGCCTCTTTAAATCAGTGCCGTTGTAAAATATCAGAAAATTTGCTGTAACAGGGGATTTCAGAAATGAGTGGTTATGTTTCGCTGTGCTGTAGACCATCAAACTGAGCAACTTTATCCATGGGACCAACATCGTCATCGGGAAAAAATCATCAGCTGTCTCATACAGACCTTCAATACCTACTCGACCCAAATGTATGGGATAACTGATTATTAAGATGGAAGATGGGTACCAGTGCTATTAACCTCTTAAATAATTGCAAACTATAGTTTTGTATAATGTAGAAGCATTATTTAAATTTTGAAGCGGTTGAGAACGTGGCATGCTCACTTAAATGTCTCACCGATGGTGGCGCGTGTGTTGGATCATTCGGTTTCCTACAAAATGGTTGAGCTGGATGGTGCTGATCCACGCGTCATGTGCGTGAACGGGCGCCGTCGGTTGAGACTGGTCATCTCATCTTATATTAATTATGAATTGTTTCCTCATTTGTGTCATTTATCCATTGTTCTCACATATAGAAGCAACAAGAATACTTAATGTACCCAGGATTTTGTAATACCTTGATTGAAAAGAGTGTCCATGGAGTTTCTTGTCCGTTCTTCTCCATAGATATCTACGTTTTGGAATGGGCAACTAGCTTCAACTTTCTGACTAACTGACAGACTATTTAATTATGACAATTCAAAAGTGCCTGTACAAGGTTTAATTGAAATAATTGCTTAGAGTTTATCTTGATTTGCTAAAAAAAACCAAAAAACTGCTTAGCGTGGTGACTATGGTTTAACAAGATCAGAGTTCAGGCTTCTCCATACATATCTACAGAGGCAAGCTCATTCAATAACTGTTTCGCTTTGCTTGCTTGTTCGTTCCTCAATTTTAGAAACTTTTGTTTTTCTTAACACTATTCAGTGGTGTTTCAGATAATTATGCTGAGCAGAAAGTTCATTTGTCACATTGAAAAAGTCACTCTGGTACTTGAAAAGTGCTCCGATGCAGGTCCGGAAGTTTTCGGGGACCAGTATTCTATGAATACTAACTGCAAAGCCAAAACTTTGTGACTAAATTAACTCCGGTGTACATGGTAAACGAGAACTAAGTTTCGTCAACCGAAGTGACGCATCCCGGAATATTTAGCGGGATTTGCAAAATTTTGCAATTCTAATAACTAGCTAGTTGACGATTCAAATCCTGTGTGTATTATGCAACGGTTAGGTAGTGTTGTGGGTACCCCGGTTTGCAGTCCCGGTGTCCCGGGATTTTTATGCGGGATCTTAGAGCGAGTCGTAAAAGTGGAATACAAAATCTGGCGGTTTTGTAAATGTTTTTCTTTCATCAGTTTATACGTGACAGTGATTTTTATTGCGGTTAAACAGTTTTTTGTTTTACCACAACAGTACCTATATGTGCCTTTTTGTTAGTAAACGCTACGTGCTTAATACGGTTAATACTTAAAACTGCGTCATTGTGTGTTCGATATTGATATTGTTCTCGCTCTGGTTGCTCTGCAACTGATAAAAGATAACATGCTGTAATCACTTTTTATCGTAAAGAGTTGTTTTACGCATAACATAATCTACTGGATTAAATAGATACTTTGCACTACTAAACCAAAACGGTACCAAATTCCAACTACTGTTCCGGCAGATGACATACAGATGGACGCGCTCATGAACTTTGACAGCGACTATCGGTTAAAAATCCCGTGCAACGATAAATTCTGCGATTCCTGACATTTCAATCCCGGGATTCATTTTAATATTCCCAGCACTATTTAGTATTTATGTTACAGATTTGTTATGCTTACGTCATACCCGTTGCTCTTTTGATTTTAAATGACTTTTTGACGTAGAATATGTCATAAATATGCTAGTGTGTGCGGGGTTTATTATGTTGTTGAAACGGCAGCGCATTTTAATGGCTTTTAGAAAATAACGTCAGTTTATGCTAATGTGTGGAATTAAAGAAAAATTGCAGTGTTAGCTGTACTTTCACGATGTCGCCGGACGAGTTAAAAAGTAGGAAAAATAGTATGTATTGTTAAAGATACAATCTGTAGTCGACTGCAGGCAGCAGCAGCAGGCGACGTGGCGCCGCGACATTACTGGTTTCTATGTATTTCTATGAAATATCTTCCGTAGCTAAAACTGTATAAAAACCTACATAAGGCCTCAGTATGTCGAGGAGGGGCCCCCTTAGGGCCGAAGCCTGCCGGGTCAGCGGAATTGTCCGAAAGGGTTACCGCTGGCCCGGAACATAAAGGGCTAAGGAAGGAACACGGGTGGGTTTTAGTCAGTAAGAGTCTGACACTCCCTTCCGCTCCACCCAGAGTTGGGAAGTCATCAAATGATTCCTCATTTGATGACTTCCCACCCAAAAAAAAAAAAAAAGGCCTCAGTATGTGGCAGACGTGTCTGTCTGCCACATACTGAGGCCTTATGTAGGTTTTTATACAGTTTACCTTAGTACAGTCAACAGTCGATTAAACCTTCGCAATAATAAGGCTAGCAGCCAAAACTTTCACTGTTTCACAACCATAGCGAAACAGGTATCAGAAACCATTTACCTCTAATTGATTACCTTTTGGCATTTGATACGCTGATTTTTTTTCTAATTGCCTAAACCATACGTCAAACGGTGTATAATCGTTTGACTTCTATATTATAAAGTGACAGTTATCAAGGTGTTACTATAAATCAAAAGTTCAGTGACCTGATATTTCACAGGTGTCTGTTCTGCGTACGCGCATGACATGTTAATGGCACTGCGAATAGTGAGTCATTTTTTTCTGAGATTCTGTTTCCGATGTCGTGGTTATTGTAAGTAAGTAGAAGTGAAATTAAAGGTTAACAAACGTGAGCCATCGGTCTGTTTCTAAAGATTTGTTCTACTTCTTCTAAAGGCGGTCAGCGAGGAATCCCCAGTCGGTTAATTTTGAGACAAGACACCCCCGGACACTATCACAAGTACATAATTATAATGTCCAGTTTTTCACCAAAAATATAATGACTTTTCAATTTCATATCCTAAAAAAATGATGTTCCTCTTAAATATTTCTCCCGTCCAACACAACTTTTAGCCCTCTTCTGCCTACCCCCCTGCAACAAGCCATCAACTGAAGGGCCATTGCCCCGGCACGTGACAAGTGCCTATTTCGCGCCATGAGTCATGCGCGTACGCATGTTAAGGGCGACACACACCGCCATCGGAAGTCGTAACGTTCAGTGTTCGATTATTTAGATTAACTGGTTATGGGCGACTTTGTGAGCTCAGTGGTGTGTAGGTTATGAATGTTTAAGAGAGCAGTGAATGGGTTTTAGAAGGAGGGGGGGGGGGAGGGTCTCGTGGCTAAGCTGTTGAGCTAAGCAGTCGCCCCGTGTAATATACTGGCTGCATCCGGTTAGACTGGAAGTTGACCCCAACATACTTTTTCTTCATCTTCGGTAGATGAGGATGGAAGGGTTTTAGTTAAAGATAGTATTGTTGGAGTTGTTTTATCCAGAAATGTGCCAATTTCTGGGTTTGGATTCAAGATAAGGGCGGACGGCATTGATGCCATCGCAGGTAGAATCTGGATGAAGACAGGCGCAGGAGCGTGGACATTGGCACTAGCAATGAGAGGGGCTAACCAGCAGTTGGCGAAGTGGGGCTTTGAATGATGATGATAATAAAGAAAGAGTGTGGGGAGTGTGGTGGTGAGAGTGTTGTGGTCTTGTGGTGCAATTTAGGAAAGGCCTATCTCAAGCAGTAGACTTATATCGTATCAACAACATGGCAATTAGTTCCTAAAAGTCGGCATCAAGACGTCTACCCTGATTAATCCCGCGTATACTGATAAGATTATGAGCAGAATCAGAATAGTGAAAGTACTAGGAGATCAGAACCATGCAGAAGAAATTAGAGTGTAAAAGATACCAGCTTCTAATAATATAGGAGCAACATGTAGGGCTCTTGATGAGGAGATCCGCAGGAGAACCGAGGTAACCGACATAGCCCGAAGAATTGCCAAACTTAAGTGGCAGTGGGCAGGGCACATTGCTCGCAGAACAGATGGCCGATGGGGCCGCAAGGTTCTGGAGTGGCGACCGCGTACGGGAAGACGTAGCGTTGGAAGGCCTCCCACAAGGTGGTCCGACGACCTTGTGAAGGCCGCAGGAACCCGTTGGATGCGAGAAGCATAGAGCCGGTCGAAGTAGAGGTGCTTGGGGGAGGCCTATGTCTAGCAGAGGACATCTTTCGGCTTGATGATGAACTTCCCTCTTACCGAATACCAATGGCACTAGGCTCACCCCTGTTACATGGGATTTAAACATAACTGGCGCAAGCAAAGGTGTACACCTTTGCTTAACTTCGGAGGTTAGAGGCTTGATTTTATATTGCTCTCTTTACTGACTAATTAAATTACTGGAACATACAAAAGAATCGAGAAAGCAGTACAACCCCGCCAAAAGACGCACCGATGAAGCTCGACCTGAACCAACCTGGCGGCAAGGTCTATAAAAGATCATCCATAGATAAAAATTACCCATCTCTCCACTAGTCCAATGCTTACTCTAGGATGCATATCCGGTAGGCTCTTAAATCCTTACCTACCCTACGGGCACGTCTTCCCTACAATTACCGCGCCCCCCGGCCTATTCCTTGATATGCAATGGTCGCTGTAGCACCGTGAACATGAGGCTACAGGAGCTAGTGCGAATCTTGGGGTTCATTCGATTAATCGAGTCTGGTTTAACCACGCTGGCATCGGTGCAATTCATTCATTCATTACCGACTAATTAAATTACTGGAAAGTACTGATGTAACTACAACACACCACTGTTTACATGACAAGATACCAGTTATTTGCTAAACTGCAGTTAAACCGCGCGAAGTGCGTGAATCATTTAATCAGGTTGGTTTCCTTCACACGCCGTGCATCCGTTTGTTTCGCTTGATTGCATGCTGTAATTAAAGTAATGGTATCTTTTGCAACTTCATTTGAAATTTGTACAGCATTCGTGTGGATAGGAGCTTCTCTTATAGGTCCCCAACAAGATTCCTTACGGGTCATCCTCCTTTAAGTATTTAGTTTTTCTCTTTTGGCTCACATTTACGAGCCATTTACGAATTGTAGAATAGGTCCTGACGGGCAGTCAGAGAAATGAATTGTTCAGCAAATTGAAACCCTACGTCATTTCATTCAACTGTCAAAGTTCAGTTGTTATTTGTATATACCTACCGACAATTTCAGTTGGAAGTCAATTTTTTTTACAATGAATTTGCATGCATTTACAAAATATTTGACATTTATACCAAGATAGGAGCGGGGCTTACTAAGGCGCGGAGCACTGGCTTTCCCCATGACAACTTTCTTCCTTCTGTTACTTTTAAGAAACAGATCTATTCTATTTCAAGCATAGAATTTCTATGAAAACAACGTACCTACTTATTTGAATAAAATGAAGCCTTCCTCATATTGTACAACTATTCATTTCTGCATTTCCATTTCACAATTTTGCAACCATGTACCTATCACGTCCCTTACAGATGCACACTAAAACCTGAATCCAAACTTACGACTGTTATATTAACGTCTAAAATCGTATGTGTTTTACTACTGGAATATAAGCTCTTTTTAAACATCGTGTTTAAACAATTGTTTTAGGCACGATAGTTGAATGCTAATTACTTTTAATACAGTGTTTTGTGAGTTAAATAACCGTCATTTGGGTAATTGGAAACAGGATGCAGTTATTTCTGTAAAATACTACGTAATGTGTACAGGCTGATATTATATTAAATATTTAGGTAACATGGGTAATTTAAATTGTATAATTTATATAAAATAGTATATATATTAGACGTGCCTCGGAAAGCACGTTAAGCCGTTGGTCCCGGCTGTCATTCGTGGATCTTTGACAGTCGTTACGGGTAGTCAGAAGCCCGAAAGTCTGACAACCAGTCTTACCAAGGGGAATCGTATTACCCAGTAACTGGGTTGTGGACGTCAGATAGGCAGTCGCACCATGTAAAATACTGGTATTCAGCTGCGTCCGGTTAGACTGGAAGCCGACCCCAACATAGTTGGGAAAAGGCAGGCAGATGATGATGGGTACTTAATTTAAATTGTAGTGTCGGTAGTATTGTTTCTATCTACAGATATCTAGCAGTGTCAAATACATAGTCTATATAAAATTCAAAGTCCTGACTGACTGATATATCAACGCACAGCTTAAACCGCTGTTCCTATAGACATGAAATTTGGAGGGCGTGTTTTATGTGAAGAGTACGTATCCACTAAGAAAGGGTTTTTCGAAATTCCACCTCTAAGAGTTTGAATGGGGGAGGATGAAATTTCACGTGGACAAAGTCGCGGGCAGAAGCTAGTATTATATTGTAAAGAGGTGAAATTTCCGAGTTTGTAGCTATTTAGTTACAAACTCCCATAATGGTATGTATGACACTACAGACGCCAGCACATAAAGCTACCCGAAACTGTCACATTGTCCCAATCAACTTTGAACCTTATGCTTTAGCGATAGAGTTGAAAATCTATTAAAGAAATTTGACAGATTGTAGTAGGCTGATGTGCTGGCGTCTCACAGTATTGTTATTGCCTCGAAAAACGGACATCCCTTTTTTATTAACTTATCCGAAAGAACAGGTTATTTTAAAAGTAAGAGTAAAATACCCGTGTGACAATTTTGTCCCAATCTAGAGATATAATTTTATTAATTTTTTTTCTATGGTTTCCATAAAAACCATAGAAATCGCAATAACTTTAGATCCAGTCCGTTTTTGTTACATATTTGATTGCAATTACTTGATGCTCTATATTAAGTAAATTATCAAACAAATTATCAATTTTTATCGAGCCGGTGTAGTGAGTAACATCGAATTTTACATATTTTCGATTTTATTTTTTTATGGGCTTATTTCATGGCATTTGGATTCAATATTGAGACAAGCTGTTGCTATGACACTAAGAAGTACCAATTTAAAATATCATATCCAAATCTTATGGTATCTAGGATTTACAGGATTCTGAAATTTAGGCGCTAGGGTGGGCACAAGTCGTATTTAAAAAAAAATATTTTTATTGAAAAAAACAATAATACCATAATAATGGGACCCTGTTCCCGATACCGGTGGGCTACTATATTTTATATATTTATTTTTAAGATGAGATGAGAAGATGCATTAATGATTCTAATGATTACAATTCTGTAAATACGTACCTGTTATTACAAATATTTACAGACTTCACACGCTTAATTACCTACTTTAATTTTCATTTTCCGTAGGTAAAAATTCAGTACCTACTATCGTCATCTTCTTTAATATAAGATTTTGCATTACGTCTTCTTCGTCACTTTAGCCACAAAATACAGGGTACAGAAGTCAATCTACATACAAAGTGCGCTCGAGCAACGCACACATAGACACCGCTCACGGACACGTTATCTCGGACTGGTTGGGACTGGTGCGAGCGTGAGTGCCATCCGCTTGAGACACGCGTCTGTGAAGTGCAAAAATGGAGAAATATAAAAATAGCTATCTAAGCTCGATTTATATAATAGTTTCCTATTTTGAATCAGTATAAACGAAGTAACTTTTTTGTAAGGTAAATTCACGCCACCAACTATTACGTAAGTTGAAAACATGATTTTTTGTTTGTGTAGATATTGTGTTGTTTTTAGTGTCATTTGATAGGTTTAGGTCTAAAACGGATAGGGCAAAACAAATTCTATAAATAGAGTAATCCGTTTTGAAGTTATTAGGGATTTTCGATAGTGAAAATTGACAAATGTAAAATTTTATATATTTTTGCTTTGTAAACTTTTTGTATTGTAATACTATGTTTATTGTTTTGTTTTAATATTGTAGAAGAAGCTCAACAATAAACCAAACAACTAGATATGAGTGCCACTACCACGACAGTTTTTTGTTCATAAGCCTTTGACAACAAAATGAAGTAACTACATACGTGTGATTTCCTTCTGTACTCTCTCTGTATTTTGTGCTTAAGCTATCGCTATCTTGGATCACAACCTCTACCACGTATTACGTACGGTTTCAACAATTGGAGAACGGCGGGAGGTAGTGGCATCCGTCATAATTTTGCTTGCCTTTGCTTTAATCTGACATTCGAAATAAATGGATCTGACGTTAGTAATGCCCGGTAGTCATGGTTGTAACTCTATCAAACTTTCGAGCATGATGCTCTCTGTCAGACCTCCAAAATTTATTTCTTGCTTATCCCGCTTGTTCTGAGAGTAAACCCTCAGGCATTGCAGAGTTTTGCATGATGTCTTTAAAGCATGAAAAAATGAGTATAATTAACTTTAGTTGTATGATTAGTTTGAAGTAAAACTAATAAAAAGATATAAGAATATTATTTGTAAAATTTATGAGTGTGGGTGTAAATATGTATACGTAAGTATTATTCTATGATAAAATAAAATCCAACAAAATTTAAACCTACAAACAAAAAATATTATTTTTTGTGAAGTGATGACCCTAAAATCAAAATTATCAGAAAAAACTTTATTTAGAAGTGAATAACTCCTAGATACCGCGAGATTTGGATGTGTTAATTTTTTCAGTGATTGGTTTGGGTCTAAATATGATTTACAATAAATATTGAATCCAACTAAGCAAAGATTCAACCATGAAAAATCAATTTCTAAAAACACAAAAAACACATATTTCTTTACATCTGTACTAGTTAGTATTCTTTTGTATTTTTTTTTCAAATACCTTTACTATAGTTTTATTACACATAATAAAGAAAAGGTTAAAAAATGCGTATTTTTTTTGTAATTAATTAATTTAGATAAGTTAAAAAAAAAGTTAAAACATTTTTTACTCGTGTTTCTTGTAAAATTGGAACACGGGTATTTTACTCTTACTTTTAAAATAACTGGTTCTATCGGATAAGTTAATAAAAAGAGGATGTCCGTTTTTCGAGGCAATAACAACACTGTGCGTCTGTACAAACTTTGTAACAGGTATACCCACATCACTAAGCATGACCACATGCGCCGCTACCATCGTTAACAAAGTACGTGAACAGAATGCTCATGTCTACAGGCCTGCCTGGTTTCCTTGCCTTGAAGTTGATTTGCAAATTGAACTGATACTGATCTTAGGTTCATGCTTAATGCAATACGACGTATAGAGGCACAGGTAGCTCCATCCTTGGACTATTAAAGTCCATAGTCCACTTGACTTCTCCATAAACACGTGTATCTGTATATAATTCAAAGTTATTATTATTATAGGATAATATGTCATACTTTTTTTTGTTTTATTTATTAATAGCTGCGCCCCGCGGTTTCACCCGCATAAGTTTCGATCCCGTGGGAATATCGGGATAAAAAGTAGCCTATATGTTAATCCAGGGTGTCAGCTACATCCATACCAAATTTTATCAAAATTGGTCCAGCCGTTTGAGAGTGAAGAAGTAACAAACATATAAACACACACTCACACATCCACTCACAAACTTTCGCCTTTATAATATTAGTGTGATAGTTCAAGTCTTATATTTTTAAATTTAAGATTTTACTTATATTTTCTTCTTTAAATTCTATTATCTTTTGGTACACCACTTTTACCATTTTATAAATTGGTATTGAAGAGCACAAGCCACAGGTATATATTTTACTTAAAAGGAGGTCCCCATGTAAGTTTTACTGTTAAAGTTGTACAAGTTACTGCAATAAACTTTTTGCATCTATACATATACAGGGTTATTGGTAATACATTAACAACCTCTTAAGAGGTCAATGTGGTCATTATGAACAACTTTTACTATGGGACCAAACCTGAAATCGCGAAAAAAAAATCTGCTGTTCCCTACATTTTGTCGAGTTATACGAACATAAATGTAGGGAACAGCTGACTTTTTTTCGCGATTACGATTCGATTCTGATTAGTGTGCGTTGCAGTAGGGTTTCATTCAAAGAATACTGAATGGCTCAAGTCGATACGGTGACGATCCCTTTCCGAAATGATACGTGTGCTATAACCTCAAGTCTTAGTAGTTCTGGCCCGGTGGTAAAGGCCCTTGACCACCGGGACAGAACTACTAAGCGAGGCTGTTTTAAAGCACTTCACTAATGGTACCTAATAATCACACTTGAGAGACGAGACGGATTGGTTCAGAGTTGCATCAGAAGGTGGCCTTCATTGCTCATTTTAGACGGTTAGGCAGGGCTTGACTAACGTCATACAAGGTAATTCCAAATTACGAATAGGACCTTCAACTTCATTTGCGCGGATATGGGCCTTATCAAAAGTTGGTGTATTACGAATTTGGGAAATTACGAATTATACTAAATTTCACTTTTTATTATGAACTATGTAGCTTCTGCCCGTGACTCCGTTCGCGTTAAATTTCTTGTTACCCCGATTCATGCCGTCTCATCGCATTATTTCATTTTCGCTTAGCTTTCTTTCTGACTTTTATTATCTTTGCTCGACTCCTAACGTGATGTTAAATAGCCTATAGCCTTTCTCAAGAATTGGGCTATCAGACACAGAAATAATTTTTCAAATCCGACTGGTAGTTCCTGAGATTAGCGCGTTCAAACAAACAAACCAATAACAAACTCAGCTTTATAATAAAAAAAAACAGTGGCACTCCGGGAGTGCCGAACGAAGTGAAGACAAAACAAACAGAATAATTTGCCATCGCTCACTGACATATCGGATATACATTAAAACCGAGTACATCCCGAGGACAGCCGAACACATCCGAAGCGGGTATTTTTTTAATCGTCTTATAAACAAAACACGCGCGGTGTCGCTTACGGTAACAGTGGCTACGCTACGCTGTCCTCCCCATACCTACAGTAATTTGAAAACATTGTAAAGGCCAATTATTTTGAAAAAGAGTAACCGTGGAGTTTATTGCCGGCTCCTCTCCATAGGAAACGACCAATTGGAACCGTGCACCTAGCTTCTGACGTTTCATAAGTGCCCATGTAGGCTATGTCAAATAAAATAGGTTTTTTCCCATATCCAAAAATGTCCAACGCTCCTAAAGAGATTTTAACTTCAAACGTTACCGATTTTTAGATTGAGTCTTAGATTAGTCGGTTTATCTGACTTCAGTTTTCAGCCGGGATTTTCATCGAATCGAACTACCTACCTTTAACATGCAATGCATGTGGCATTCGTTTATCCAAGTGATCAAGTATGAGCAGCAAGTTAATAACATATTCTGTTAGCGTGTTGAGCCTCGTGTCACGTTGTCTGTCATTATCGGAAGTAGGTACGTGAGTGTTGATTGACACGCGATTCTGTTACTGAATGAGGTGCTATTTTTTATATTTGTTCGGCTTGGTTTCCCAACTGTGTTGGGGTCGGCTTCCAGTCTAACCAGATGCAGCTGAATACCAGTATTTTATATGGAGCGACTGTCTATCTAGACTGAGCTCCACAACCTAGTTACTGGGTAATACGATACAGTACAACATTTTAACATTTTTTAGGCTTGAGTACGAGGCTTTTGACTACGGTGTGTGTGTAAATTTTGTCTTTTAAAAAAAAATTGATATTTTTATTTGCAATGTGCGTTTTGTTTGTGCAGAATAAACAATTTTTCTTTCTTTCTTTCTTTCTTTCTACGACTAGTTGTCAGACTTTTCTTCTGTCTACCCGAAACGACTGTCAGATTCACGAATGACAGCTTGGTTTGAGGACTAATACATAATACTAAAAATGTAATATAAAATAATTCTTACTACTACTTATTGTAAAACTTAGCCATTGCACATAATGCACAAGTTTTCAGCCTGAATCAATATTATCTTCAGGTGAGAATCTAACGGGTATGACAGCCCGAAGAGAACCCAATCGTTGTGATTGAGTTTCGAAATGTTTGGATTTGAAATAATTTTAATTCAGATTATTACTTACATCATTTGTTTTTATAATTTGAATGTGACCCAAACTAAAACGGTTTTAAAACGTATGGATATAATGGATACTAAATAAATCTTCAAAATATAAAAAGAAAACTTACCAAAAACAATCTGAAGTCACTTCAAACCAAATCCATACTAATATTATAAATTCGAAAGTAACTCTGTCCGTCTGTATGTTACATTTTCACGCCTAAATCACTGAACGGATTTCGATAAAATTTGGCAGACAGATAGATTGCATCCCGGGGAAGAACATGAGATAGTTTTTATCGACATACTACGCGGGCGAAGCCGCGGGCGGTAGCTAGTAGAAAGTAAACAATAGAGTTTTAATTTCACAACACTGTTTCCACAAGACTCACGAACGTGTGTCGAGCACAGCATCCGACAGCCGACAACAGGAACTGAGTAATTACAATGATTCATTTGCAACAAAAGATAAGTTATAAAATGTGCTAAAATTGATTATTTATTACAGACTGCATCCAGTCATGTCTGTGTTTGGTGATAACTGATAAGGGTATAAGTCATTTTGTTCTTGTGCTGTGAGTATCCTAGCTAAGTATTGCCCGTTACTTTATACACAAACTTTTGACCCGCAAATCACACTAATATTATAGAGGCGAAAGTTTGTGAGTGTGTGTGTGTGTTTTGTTTGTTACTTCTTCACGCTCAAACGGCTGGACCAATTTTGATAAAATTTTGTATGGAGGTAGCTGACACCCTGGATTAACATATACTTAGGCTACTTTTTATCCCGATATTCCCACGGGATCGACATTTACGCGGGTGAAACCGCGGGCGCAGCTACTTATCAAATATAGAGCCGTCACATCACAGATTAGGTACACCTAGATAACGCAAGAGCAACTACTTCGTGTACAAAAAATCGCACCAGCTTACGTACAAAAATCGTAATCCGCCACTTTCGCGCTCAGTCCTGTGACTGCTGGCTGCGAGACTGCTGGGGCAAGACGGGTGCCGCAAGCGGCGGCGTCTTTGAATCGATTTGATTTCCCCATCAATAAATAGTCACGGGATCGACTCTTACGCGAGTGAAACCGCGGGGCGCAGCTAGTAATTAAATAATTTAAACCTGTTCACCGTCCTAAGAATATCTAGTTATTATACCACACATAATTACTGACTAACTTCTGCACGTGACTTCTTCCGCGTGAAATGTCATGTTCTCCCGATTCACGTCGCATCGCATCGCCAGCGCTATTACTGCGTTTCCGCTTAGCGTTGTTTCTTACTATTTTCCTTTTTGCTCGGCTCCCTAAGAATCCTAGCGTGATGTTAAATAACCTATAACCTTCTTCGAGAAATGGGCTATCATATGCAAAAATATTTTTTCAAATCCGACTGATAGTTTCTGAGACTAGCGCGTTCAAACAAACAAAATCTTCAGCTTTATTATTCGTAATGTAATTTTCTTTATAATAACTCTGAACATAAGATTATTTTTCTTTTCCTTCGTTTATTTATTTCGCACTAGCTTCCGCCCGCGACTTCGCCGGCGAAGTATGTCGATAAAAACTATCCTATGTCCTTCCCCGGGATGCAATCTACCTCTCTGCCAAATTTTATCGAAATCCGTCCAGTGGTTTAGGCGTGAAAAGGTAACATACAGACAGACAGACAGAGTTACTTTCGAATTTATAATATTAGTATGGATAAACCTACTTATGAAACGTCAGAAGCTAGGTGCACGGTTACAATCAGTCGTTACTTTCCTATGGAGAAGAGCCAGCAAGAAACTCTACAGTTACTTACTTTTTAGGGTTCCGTACTCAAAGGGTAAAAACGGGACCCTATTAGTAAGACTTCGCTGTCTGTCCGTCTGTCCGTCCGTCTATCTGTCACCAGGCTGTATGTCAAGAACCGCGATAGCTAGACAGTTGAAATTTTCACAAATTATGTATTTCTGTTGCCGCTATAACAACAAATACTAAAAACAAAATCAAATAAATATTTAAGGGGGCTCCCATACAACAAACGTGTTTTTTTGCCCTTTTTTGCTCGATATCAATAATGGCAACAGGTAGGCACTTGAAATATTCACAAAATACTCAATTGTATTTTTGCTTTAATAATAAAATTAAAATAAAATAAATATTTAAGGGAGCCCCCTTTAAATATTACAACAAACGTGTTTTTTTCGGCGTTTAGCCTTGTGGTACGGAACCCTTCGTGTGTGAGTCCGACTCGCACTTGGCCAGTTTTTTTAACATAAAGAGCCGACAAGAAACGCTATTGCTACTCTTTAAAAATATATATATTTTGCACACATTACATTTTGTGGACCCACTGAAGAAAACTACATTCAATGCAACACAACTCAATCTGTTCACAGCAAAACATCTTAAATGTGATCCATTCTTTCTCAAATGACCTTGTTTCTTCATTATTTCCTTTTATTCACACACATTGAACTAATAGTAACGTTGTATGAAACATCACGCGATATGATTTTTTCCACAGAAGGCCAATCACGGTTGCGCGTCAGGCCACAAAAAACGGCCCAGCGGTTGAACGCCCTCTCGCGAATTTTTCTGTAAGCTGTTATTACCACTTTTATTGCGATGCGTACTAAATTGTTGATCTAAGATTATGTTTTTGTCTCGGTATATGGTTTGTTGCGAATTTCGTGATACGTGCAGAGAATGCTGGGTGTGTGGAGTTACAATGGATTATATTGTTCGAAATTTCAATGTTTTTATAATAAAAGCATGTGTGTTTTGAGAATAATTCTAAAAGTTTATAGAAACTCAACATCATCTGCCTAGCATTTTCTAACCGGATGCCCCTGAATACCAGTATTTTACATGCCACAACCCAGTTACTGGGTAATACGATACTCCTTGGTAAGACTGGTTGTCAGAGTTTCGGGCTTCTGACTACCCGTAATGACTGTCAAAGAATGACAGCCGGGACCACCGGATTAACGTGCTTTCCGAGGCACGGAGGGGTCACGGTATGTAAAGATGGTCACCCGTCCACAGACCAGCCGCGGCAAGCGTAGCTTAACCTGATCGAACGACCTGTGCGGCTGTTATTATTTAGCCACGAACTGTTAGTGGATAAAATCGAAAATTCCAGCAAATATAATCTGCCTATTGTTTTAAAATCAGTAGCGTGACGACTGGGTTTAAACTTGAATGATAAAAAGGCGCTGCTTAAACCAGTTAATTAAAAGATAAAAATTAAAAGCCGTATTTAGTTACCGTTGGTTGTTTTTATAAAGAATATCGTGAGCAATTACTTATCCTGCTCCGTTAAGAATAAATTATAGGCGTTTCGTCGCTTCTAAAACATGCTGTTGCCGACGTGACGACCTAAGTACCTCATTTATCCACATCAGCTTAACCACGTAATAAATCTGTTTAAAATCCAACTCTTAGTAGAAAATGAACGTGATATAAATAAAAATATAGTCTGTTCAACAAGGAGCCATGTTTAACGACACTCCTGTCAAGTAAACAAATAGCTGTACTTCTTATCTGACCAAAGGATACTTAACTATGGCCAACAGTGCACCACTGGCACAGTGCCGTCATAAAAGGAAGAATCTCGAACAGTACTCGTCCACTGGAGAGCATTTCATCAGTTTCCGTCAATACAGTTTTTTGCACTCCAGTGTACGTAGTATTTATTTCTTTTGTTGCTGCCACTGTTACAATTTTTTGGCCCGACTTTTATGGTTGGGTCGGTCGGTAACGTAAATACCGGGTTTTTTTGTACGGTTTTTTATTCCACTGCTGGACATGTCAAACTTGCGGTTGGGGAGTGAAAAACATTTCCTATGTGGCGCTCAATGGTCAATAAATATTGAGCTGCTCTGGCAGTGATAGGCAAACGCTTGTGGAATATTTTTATTTTAAATGTGCATATTTTTGTTTGGCCTAAAGTGCTTTGAATTGGCTTATACGAGTATACTGATTGCGAGCCTTACACGTCAGAACATAGAAAGCTGTAGGTTTACATTACATTGTGTTATTTAATGTATTTTATCATAAACTATTACATCAATGTTATTTAAAAAAAGGCTTCGTCGCTTTCAGTCAATGCATGCTAAAGTTACATTATACATGTTATTTAGATCTAGGTTAAGATTTAGGATAGGGTAAGTCAGGGAGAGTTGCCTATATGGTATAGATGCCCACTAAATTAAAAAAATAAAATACAAAATTTACGTGAATCGGAACGCATCCATACTTTGTCAGTCGAAAGTTGAAGTCAGTGTGAAACTTTTCATTCCCAAAATAAGGATTTTAAAATAATATTTTGGTGTTTATTCGCAAAATAAGGTAAGTGTAGTTAATTAAAACGCTAGAATATAATCTTTGAAATAGTTTGCAGTATTTTTTTCCAAAATTCTTCACGTAAATAGTATTAAATGTTTTCATAACCTTACATTGTGATCTTGTTTTGTTGACAATCCGCCATTTTGTATTGCAAATGCTTTAGAGTGCGTTCAGAGTCGATAGGCATCTCTCCCTAATAATCGGGAGAGATGCCCAATGATGTTTCAGTGTTAGATGCCCAGTAAATTTAATGGCCTTTTATCTTTTTAGATGCCGAAAGTATACAGAAGAAAGCCTTCTGGCTTTAATAAAGCTACATGGTGAAGAAGACTCGGAAAAGCCATTACTCTGGTAAAAGATACATCATTGTATTTTTTCAAGCAAGTAAAGAACACAATATTCCTTACAGACTTATTATAACGCCACTAAGAAGAAATGCGACTGGTTACAGTGTGTTCAATGCGAAATGTGGTTTCATGAAGACTGCAGTGAAGATTCAGTGGAATGCCTAACGCGTAACGTCTGATTATGTGTTATTTTTTTGTCGGCATCTATCCCTGATATCTATAGGCAACTGACCCACATGCCTGGGTGAGATGCCTATTTTACATTATTTAAAAAAAATATTCTTGTATGAAAATATGTTGCACAATAGTTCCAAATTTAATCTCAATGGCATAAATAAAAAGTGATTCAAATAAACTATGCGTATTTCATTTGATATCTTACATACAAAATTAATAATGATTTTTTTTTTAAACTATAGGCAACTCTCCCTGACTTACCCTATAGTTTGTAATTTTATAGGATCTAGAATTCTAGATTAAGGATTTAGCATGTAAGGCCACTCTATCGCATTGGATCGCTGATCTGTAATGGTAGTTGTAGGTAAGATTTACGTAAATAAATATATAAATAAAGCGTAATAGAATTCTTGACTGGAAAAAAATTGAAACAGACTGTTTATACAATAATGTGTATGTTTGGTTTTGTGTTGTTTTTTTGTTCTGTTTGTTAAAGTTTAGTATGTATTTAGTTACAGTTTAGTGGGTTTTTAATTTTGTAACTTTTGCATGCCGACTCGTAAAATATGGCTAAACCTATTTCCCTAAATGTACTGTACCCATATTTGAAAAAAATCTTTAATAAATTATCTGAAATCAGATAAATCGGAGGTCAGCCAGTCGCTCCATGTAAAATCGTATTCAGCTGCATCCGGTTAGACTGGAAGCCGACCCCAATATAGTTGGGAAAAGGCTAGGCAGATGATGATGATGATGATGAAATTGTCTGAAATCCCGTAAAAGGACCAACCCTCAAAAACCTTAACTCTTTTATCCACCATAGCTTGAATTCGCCAAAAAACAGACACAACTCACAACGAAAAGTGTGTGGTGTAAATAAAATCAGTTTAAGTACGATATAATTTAATTACATGGTCTGTGGTGCTCCGTCGTTTCCCATGAGAATACGTGTTTCAAGCAGACGGCGACTTTGATGGCGAAGCGACGAGGGTGTGTGTTAGAGGGAGGCACGAACTTAAAATAGTTTTATAAGTGAAGTATTTTAAGGTGGATATTTCTTGAAAAAGTTGGTTTTTTAAAGCAAAAAAAAATATTTTCAAGTCGTATTTTAAAACAGTGATGGAACTCAAATTATAATTAAACATACAATAATGCATCAAAAAAAATCTTCAAATACACCTCTTAATTGTCTTTAAAAGCAGTTTATCCCTTCATTAATAATTTAAATTATAATTAAAAATATAAGTACCATTAAATTTCTAATGCCAAACTGCATTCAGTGATGGATTATTTATTATTAAATCGTTTTTGTAAATATCTAATATAATTGCTTCATATTTTGCAGTAAATTACCAGCGTTGTGTCATCGCGCCTCTCTTTCTTTTTTATGCAATCCGACAGTGACCGCGCTTTAGGTCATGTAGTCGCCTTAAGAAAGAACTTTCTAGAGTAACGAAAACTAACAAGTATTGTTCGTTTTTCGAGGAAGTAACTGATTTGCACATATAAGGAAGGAAGCCTGTTTTTGTGCATGTAACAATGGTTAGAAGGATGAAGCGTGAATGATTTCGTAAGTACGGAAGTTAGGCTTACAATGTCAAAAAAAATGTAACAGAAACATATAAACAGTAGATTATTCTCCTACATTTTGTCACTTCTTTTTTAAAGGGTATAAACGGGACCCTATTACTAAAACTCCACTGTCCGTCTGTCTGTCTGTTTGTCTGTCACCAGGCTGTATCTCATGAACCGTGATAGCTAGACAGTTGAAATTTTCACAGATTATGTATTTCTTTTGCCGCTATAACAACAAATACTAAAAACAGAACAAAATAAATATTTAAGGGGAGCTCCCATACAACAAACGTGTTTTTTTCGGCGTTTTTGCCTTGTGGTAAGCAACCCTTCGTGTGCGGGTCCGACTCGCACTTGGCCAGTTTTTTATTATTTTAGTCTTATTCCTTGATCAAATGCTGTGTGTATAAAGGTCATACTAAGTTAATTGCTAAGTGTCGCCTAGTCGCCAACAACAGGGGAAGAGTGCTGATGTCTGAAATACGAATATTTTATATCTAGTTCAGAAACAGATGTTCAAAATCACACTAATATTATAAAGGCGAAAGTTTGTGAGTGTGTGTGTGGGGGTGTGTGTGAGTGTGTGTGTGTGTTTATATGTTTGTTACTTCTTCACGCTCAAACGGCTGGACCAATTTTGATATAATTTGGTATGGAGGTAGCTGACACCCTGGATTAACATATAGGCTACTTTTTATCCCGATATTCCCACGGGATCGAAACTTATGCGGGTGAAACCGCGGGGCGCAGCTAGTCTGTTCATAAAAACAAAATCCACCCATCGTTTCTTTGGTCGTCCCCTACTCTTATAGCCATTTATATTGATACTCAATACTTCCCTCACTGCTAGTAACTAAACTAAAGAAAACAACTCGTGGTTCCGTCTACCATAAACCGTTCTTGAGCCACTCGTTGTTCAATTGACTTTAATGGAGACGCTCCAGTCACACACAGTTTACACAGCCGCAGAGTTTAAGCACGGCTGTGCAAAAATACATACGGCGAGGTCTGTCTGTGTGTGTGTGTGCGAGCTTGTAAGTTTAAGGTAGGTGGTCAAGTCAAGATATTTTATGAAAACCTTACGAGCATACAATAGAAGGGATCAAAATTTGGATCGCTGTTAATGTTGCAAAGTGTACCTACTTATACAGGATTATTTGTAAAACATTAACAACCTCTTAAGGGGTCATTGTACTCATCATTATGAACAACATTTCCGAAACCGAAAGAACAGCAGATTTTTTTTTGCGAAAAAAAAAATCAGCTGTCCCTTACATTTTTACGAGTTAGGTATACGAACATAATTTGTAGGAAACAGCTGTTTTTTTTTTGTATTTCAGTTTTGATGTCATAGTAAAATTTGTTCATAATGATGAGTACAATGACCTCTTAAAGGTTGTAAATGTTTTACCAATAACCCTGTATATTTATATAATTTAGGTTTAAGTGATAAATGGCACTATTGACTTTATCTGTGTGTGCCAATCCTTTCACCAAAATCTATATACTAATAATAAAGCTGAAGAGTTTGTTAGTTTGAACGCGCTAATCTCACGAACTACCGGTATTTTTAACCGACTTCTTCAAAAGGAGGAGGTTTCTCAATTCGACCGTATATATGTTTTTTTTTTTTTTTTTTTTTTTTTTTTATCTGTGTTCGCGGATAACTTCGTCGTTTATGAACCGATTTTGATTATTCTTTTTTTGTTGGAATGGGGATATGCCAAGGGTGGTCCCATGATAAGGAAACCAGGATCTGATGATGGCATCCCAGTGAAATCGAGGGGAGCTTTCGAAAATCGTAGGAGCGACTAGTGCGTTTGTTAATTTTTTCATTAAGTATTTTAAAGCACTACAATTTGATGAAGGCCTGGAGTCGATCTGATGATGGAGCCGAAAGACAGTCGAGGGGACTCCTCAACGATTTACAGCAGTTACTTTGTGTTTGGGCTTGATTAATTTGTATTGAAGTGAACTTTACACCTAGATGGGTTGCGACTGTCATTAGGGGTCTGATGATGAAGACGAAGGACAGTTAAGGGAACTCCTCAACAGATTACAGTAGCTACCTTGTGTATGTTCACCGATTACTCGAAGACGGCTGGACCGATTCCAAAAGTTCTTTTTTTATTTGAAAGGGTATACTCTCGAGGTGGTCCCATTATCATCAAGTTGGAATCTGATGAGAGGATTCCAAGGAAATCGAGGGCAACCCTCAAATTTTATAGGCAAAGCTACAGCGATTTGGATATTTTTTAAAGTAACTTGAGCATTTGCTCTCGAAAATCATCACTTGGTAAAGTGCAGCTGATGATGAAGATCACAGATGGCCATCGGAACTACTCACTGACAAATATTTCACGGGTTGCGATTCGATTACTTTAATATGGTTGCTAAGCAATTTATGCTCGTCACAATGCGTATTGCGAGTGATTGTTGAGGATCTCCTGGTTCTTACCGGGAGAACTCCTCAACAATTAACGTCCCAGCATCGGGAAAAGCAATATTTTGTAAAAGGTGATGAACAGTTGGCATTAGGCTTTTGTAACTTAGATAAATTACAAACTGACCCACTAAAAAGTGAAAAATAAAAACATTTTTACAAAAAAAAAACAACCGACTTCCAAAAAAAACACTACAAATTGAAAAATAACTTTAACTTCGGAAGTCGGTGTCAATAAACGAAAACGCGGAACCAAAGACACCGACTTCCGAAATTAAAGTTATTTTTCAATTTGTAGTGTTTTTTTTGGAAGTCGGTTGTTTTTTTTTTGTAAAAATGTTTTTTGTGACTAAAGAATCAACATTGCCATACAACGTGGCAATGCTGCCAGCCTTTTGGGCACTTTTTCTGTTGACAGCGATGCGGACGAATTTTCAGATACCCTTTGGTTCTTTCCTGTTACCTTTTAAATTATGTTAATATTTTAAGATAATTGTTACATTATCTACGACATAAAAACAAAAAAAAAAACGGGTTAATTGCGTAATACATTATCAGTAAGCAATGGGTTGCCTTTTGACAGTTCAACAAAATTCATTGCGTTATTTACATTGTTGATCAGACTCATTTTTCGTACTTAAGAAGCAATGGATTAGATACACAGTCACACACCCATAGCTTTGTACATATATAACAACATAATATAATAAGGCGGACGTTATACCGCGCCGTTCCGCTATACAATCGTTCGATATTTAATATCTAATATCACTTCCCGTGATCGACGCCATGACACGCGTGGGAAGGTAAACAATACACATTGCACCCTGCTTTACTTTCTTAACGATAATATATTAAGTATTATGTTATACTCCATCCAAATGTTTCAGAAATATCAATGAAATCATGGTTCGTTTTTGTCAACGTCTGAGTGAACTTCTAGAATAAAATGTATAATTGAAATGTGTTTTAATGTGTGTGTGTGAAGCATAATATAAATATGTAGGTCATCATTCTTTTCCCGAATATATTGGGGTCGGCTTCCAGTCTAACCGGATGCAGCTGCATACCAGTATTTTACATGGAGCGACTGCCTATCTGACCTCCACGACCGCTCGACCCAGTTACAGGATTACATAAAGGATAAGCTTTTTAGGGTTCCGTACCCAAAGGGTAAAAACGGGACCCTATTACTAAGACTTCGCTGTCTGTCCGTCTGTCTGTCTGTCTGTCACCAGGCTGTATCTCAAGAACCGCGATAGCTAGACAGTTGAAATTTTCACAGATGATGTATTTCTGTTGCCGCTATAACAACAAATACTAAAAACAAAATAAAATAAATATTTAAGGGGGGCTCCCATACAACAAACGCGATTTTTTTGCTCTTTTTTGCTCGATATCAAAAATGGCAACAGGTAGGCACTTGAAATATTCACAAAATACTCAATTGTATTTTAACTTTAATAATAAATAATAAAATTAAAATAAAATAAATAATTAAGGGGGGCTACCATACAACAAACATGGTTTTTTCGGCGTTTTTGCCTTGTGGTACGGAACCCTTCGTGTGCGAGTCCGACTCGTACTTGGCCAGTTTTTTAAGATTTTTGGGCTTCTGACTACCCGTGACGACTGTTAAAGATCTACAAATGACAGCCGGGACCAACGGTTTAACGTACTTTCGAGACACGGTAGGGTCTCGATATGTAATGGATGGTAACCCATCCATGGACTGACCTTGGCAAGCGTAGCTTAACCTTCGATCGGCTCGTGCGGCTGTTAATATTTAGCCACGAGCCCCTCTAAAACATAAATAAGTAGGTATTAAACTTAAAAAGGCTTCCAACTTCTTTGTTAAATTAAACAAAGAAATTGGAAGCCTTTCTTTCAATTAAGGGGCTTACATGACCTAAAGCGCGGTCACTGTCTGAATGATAGTTTTTTTAAATTCAATTTTTGTTTTTTTTTTACCGCGAGGGCTGGTTCCAGGCGGCACGGGAAAAAATTCCAGGAAGGATTTGGGAGAGGCCTTTGCCAAGAAGTGGGAAGTAGATATAAGCTAATAAAAACTGGCTAAGTGCGAGTCGGACTCGCACACGAAGGGTTCCGTACCACAAGGCAAAAACGCCGAAAAATACACATTTTTTGTATGGGAGTCCCCCTTCAATATTTATTTTATTCTGTTTTTAGTATTTGTTGTTATAGCGGCAATAGAAATACATCACCTGTGAAAATTTCAACTGTCTAGCTATCACGGTACATGAGATGCAGCCTGGTGACAGTCAGACGGTCAGTGGAGTCTTAGTAATAGGGTCCTGTTTTTACCCTTTAGGTACGGAACCCTAAAACACAAAACAATTTTTGAGGACTTTATGTGGTTTGTTTGCAGTTAAGTATATTTATTCGCGTAGAAATTGTTGCCTGATATTTAGCTGTAAGTATAAAACCGAAGATCTATTTGTAATATAGGTACTGGAGGAAAGTGCTTAACTAAAAACTTTTAAGCAAAGATTTTCGTAAACAAAGAACTTATTACTTCAGTAAAACTTACAACTTGTCGCCAACTTTTATTCAGTACCTAGCCTCGAGCAAAATGCAGCTCAGTAAAAGCTTCAAGGAAGAGATGAAGAACAAGTAATTTTCAACTTTGCGTTTAAGTATTAAGGTTCAATTTTGTTAAATTAAGAAAGGGTTAGAAGACAATGTAAGAGAACAAATAATTTTCAACTTTGCGTTTTAGAATTAAGGTTCAATTTTGTAATTAAGGAAGGGTTACAAGACAAATGTAAGAGGGCTTGTTAGTCGCTACATAGGAGGACTATTTAGGATTATCATTACTGTATCTTGTGTCAGAAATAACTCTTTAATGCGTTTAGTGATTTATTGGACGCAACGAGGACAAATTCATGAGTGTTTGTGTTGCTTCAAAGGGTTCTGTTTAGAATGTATGGACTTATGAAGTTGTAGCTACATCATATTTATTGTGGAGAAGCATTTCAGCGATGCGAATGGTCAAAATAAGGATAGGATTGTTACTGAATGATAAATTCGTTAAAATGCTATTTAGCTGTAAAATTAGCTCGTCACACTAATATTATAAAGGCGAAAGTTAGTGAGTGTGTGTTTATATGTTTGTTACTTCTTCACGGTCAAACGGCTCGACAAGTTTTGATAAAATTTTGTATAGAGGTAGCTGACACCCTGGATTAGCATATAGGCTACTTTTAATCCCGATATTCCTACGGGATCGACATTTACGCGAGTGAAACCGCGGGGCGCAACTAGTATTATTATATACTGGGTCCTGACATGCACGCGTAGTATAACCACCGTAGAAGCGGAAGAAACGAAAGACAAAATGACAGATTGTACAAAGATTTCTACGGCGCGATGTCAAAAATAAATGTCACTTTGAGAAAGGCATATGTTCTATTCTTTGAAAAAGATATAGAAGTGGACATGCTACGTGTGCTGACGTATCAAAGACATGGCCATAGACAAATAATTTCAGTTCTTATTTTAAACGCAAACCATTTTATTTTTCAATTTTCACCTAAGGGGCTTACAGGACCTAAACGCAAACAAAACGCAAGTTTTAGAAACAATAAAAGTATATGATCGACTACAGTAAACAAAATCAGAAAAATATATGATATTCTTCAGGATATATGCTAGGTTAATAGTGCGTTGAAAACATAATACAACTAATTTGATACGATAGAAAAAGATCATGAAGATACCTATATATAAGATAGATAAAAACCTTCTTTTTACAATAAAAACCATACTAATATACTTAAAATCATTCTGATTTTTTGTCAGATTATTCTATAAGCAACATACTAAAACACTAGTGTTTTAATTTTGTAGTCCAAACAATAGATTTTTTGTAATTAAATAATTGCTTCATATTTTGCAATAAATTACCAGCGTTGTGTCATCGCGCTTCTCTTTCTTTTCTATGCAGTCCGACAGTTACCGTGCTTTAGGTCATGTAAGCCCCCATGTGCGTATTGTAACACACATACTTAAATACCAACTCTCTATACCAATATATTCTACCTTCCTGATTGATTACGGTCGTATTATCGCTCGTTTATAACAATCGGTTGGACGCAAATGAAGGATACTTTACATTTCTGTAATACAATTTGGTTCATCACCAGGCGCCATTACATTCACATTAAATGCAGAACCGATCGGCACAGAATAAAACGAAACCATTTTATTTATCACTAGCGACCCGCCCCTGTTTCGCACGTTTTTTTGACTTGACAAAACATCGAGATTTCCATAATTTAATTTTTCATTTTCTTTTTTCTTTCTATATGATAATTTTTCAAAGCAATAAATAAGATATCATTAGATAATGAATTGAGTATTCTATTCATTTGAGTAAGGGCTGAATTTTCAATCATCCGATAACTTTATTCGAGGAATAATTTTGAAATTTTGACAGTTATTTCATACAAAAACTGTCAAACGTCAATTTTATTCCTCGAATAAAAGTTATCTGACGATGAAAAACCAGCCCTTAAGGGTAAACTAGTCGCGAGCTCGAACTCACTGATGGTCATTCCCAAAAAACAGGCTGTCTCACCTGGCTTCGTGTCCGACAGAACTAATATCAGTGATGAGCAGTTAGGCGCTAGACTACACGAACAACGTCTAGTTCTCATGGACAGAAACACCGTTCTGAACTGATAGGCGCGTAAAAAAATTCGAAAATGACTTTGGATATTTGAGTTTTGTGAAAAAACAACTGCATAAATCAGTTACAAATAAAGTTTATTGAACTCTTCGATAACTGAGCTTTCTCGGTTCGGACTTGGTTTTGAAGATTTTACAGTTCTTTTATTACTTATTTGCACCCAAAGTTACGTTAAAAAAGCAAGAAAAACTAACATTTGTTGGCTCATAAATTTTTAATGGCTTTTTATTTTACTACAGACAATAATAATAATAAGACAAAACGATATCATGTTTAACTTTGGATGCACAATGCGAAATTTGTATGGAAAAAATATCGACTAGTACACCTTAACCGCTTGTGTGCCGTAATTACAGACACAATTAAAAAGCCATTGTGTTCGCGTAGATCTACGTTCCGGCAGACTAAGGGTTAAACTAATAACAAAGCTGAAGAATTAGTTTCCTATTTTTTTTCTTTGAACGCGCTAATCTCTGGAACTATCAGTCGGATTTGAAAAATTGTTTTTGTGTCTGATAGCCCAATTCTTGAGGAAGGCTATAGGTTACTTAACATCACGCTAGGACCTCTAGGAGCCGAGCAAAAAGAAAAAAACTCAGAAAGAACGCTAAGCGAAAACGAAGTAGGCAATAGCACGGGCAGGTGATGCGATGCGATGAGGTAGATCGGGGAACAAGAAATTTCATATTGACGAAGCCGCAGTTAGAAGCTATTGAATGGATGTGGAATGTACAGTTGCCAGCACATCAACTTACCCCACTTTGACCTTGAACGCGTTATGAGCAACAACAGCGAGAATCGTGCGAAAGAGACATATAGCTTTTGTCTGTTCTTACTTGTAATGTTTCGTGCTGCAGTGCGTACAGTCGGTGACCAACATTGTCTTAGTCAAGTCGGCATATATCTTGTTAAGCCATTTTAATCATTATCTTCTTGTCGTTAAAGTTGAAAAGCTTTTAAGTAACACCGCAAAAATAAGTGGGTAAATTAAAAAAAACTATAAGTCCTCAAATGAGGAGGTCGAAGTAAAAGTTTACTTCGTGGGGTAGATGAATACTAAATTGATCTAAGTGACAATATGACATGCTCTCTTAAATTAGGGTGAAAACCGCTTCAAAATTCGTTGAGTAGTTTTGAAGAACAACGCGGTCACACATACAGACACGAATAGCGACCTTAACTCAAAATCCTTTTTATTTCAATTAAACCATTAATAGGCAGTTTTGAATTGTCAAAAAGATTTTGAATTGTTGCGAAGAAGATTTTCACTTTTGAATTGTTAATTCATAATATGTATAGATTTTGGGGCTATTCATTATAACACCCAAATATATAAATTATAATCCTTACGGTCTATTACCAAAAAGAAAACAAGCTTAAAGATAGCTTAAGCACAATTATATTACTATTCCGATCTGATAGTGATATAAAGCTATTCATTATAGCCCATGTCCGCCCTAATAATTCCATCCCGAGCTATTAATAAAACCATATTTTTATGGTGCGACATATTTTATTACACCATCGTTCATGTTACACGTGCGGCCGAAAAAAAGTACACATTTTTTTTGTAATCAATTTTAATTTGGGTGAACATCGAGTTCGTTTTAAAAAGTTTTTTTTTTTTGTGTAGACAGCCTCGTTGGCCTAGTGGTCGTAAGAGCTATTGCTGAGTATGAGGTTCTGAGTTCGATTCCCAGGTTAGGCATAGTGTTGTTGGGTTTTTCCATCAGGAATTTCTCAGTAGCAGCCCGGAGTCTGGGTTTGTACCCGGTTGATGGCAATAGGCTCGCCCTCTATTACATAGGACTTAAACATAACTCGTGAAATGTGGATTGACAGAATTTCTATAATAGATTTTCAACTTTATCGCTAAAGCGTAGTAATGTCGACAAAAACCATCCTATGCAAGGACGTAATTTATAATAAACAAAAATTGGCAGAGAGATAGATTGCATCCCGGGGAAGGCCCGATGCAATCTATCTCCCTGCCAAATTTTATCGAAATCCGTTCAGTGGTTTAGGCGTGAAAAGGTAACATACAGACAGACAGACAGGCAGACGGAGTTACTTTCGAATTTATAATATTAGTATGGATTCTGGGTCGTTGAATAAGTGATTTAGTATTTTAATATTCAGGGTAATTTTTGAAGTTGCTAGTTGATTAAATAATAAAGAACGAAATTTTAATTTTAAACTATTTTACAAATCTTAGTCCGACGTAAAACAAGGCATCATATCCAATACACAGATGGAATTAATTCAATGTAAAAATAATTTATTGTAAAAAAACACTTTACGCTTGCAACCCCTCAAAATAATTGCACTAAAATAAACTCAACTAATTATGTCCGCCACTCTACTAACCCTCACGTGCCGTGTGGTCCAATTAGTACAAAAAATATATAGGAGCCTAATAATTCATTAACAACGCGAGAGAATGTCCTCCCCTATCGTAAAAACAAAATATGAAATATTACAACGTGTAATTTTTGTAATGGATTGAATGAATAATGCGTTTCTATTTTGCGGTATGCATTTCTATCCGTAACACCCCTTTGAGAGCTTTTCAAAGTTGTACTTACAGCGGGTACTGTCAAACACACAGTTTCCTAATGAAGTAATGACTTAATTAGGTTCTACGTGAAAGAGTAAGCCTACTATTGACGAAATAGTGCCAGTTTCAAATCCTACGATGACAGGGGGAGATGACAGCTATAATTCTGACATAACTGATGACATAATACGTCAGTTACGTCAGTGGAGCGTCCATATTTTGTGGTAAAGGACATAGAAGGGTTGATTTCCCGTATCGTGTATTCGGATTTGTTGGCCTACCGATGTTTGTGTCCAATTAAGATGCGGGGTCTCTAGGGAACGATATGCTGAAGTGCAATGTCTGTTAATACATTCAAGACTCAAAACAATCAATCTTAGTTTGGAATTTAGGGTGAAAATAACGGCTAATGATCGGTTTCTGATCAACACAAACTCACACCTTTCCATGGGCTTACACAGAAACTATACAACGCGACCTACGGCGCAAAATGACTATGTAAGACTACTTTTGCTTTATTTACTTTCATACATCTGCTCATACTTGCCCGTGGCTAAATAATAACAGCCGCACAGGTCGATCGATCAGGTTAAGCTACGCTTGCCGCGGTTGGTCTGTGGATGGGTGACCATCTTTACATACCGTGACCCCTCCGTGCCTCGGAAAGCACGCTAAGCCGTTGGTTCCGGCTGTGGCTGGCATTCGTGGATCTTTGACAGTCGTTACGGGTAGTCAGAAGCCCGAAAGTCTGACAACCAGTCTTACCAAGGGGTATCGTATTACCCAGTAACTGGGTTGTGGAGGTCAGATAGGCAGTCGCTCCATGTAAAATACTGGTATTCAGCTGCATCCGGTTAGACTGGAAGCCGACCCCAACAGTTGGGAAAAGTCTAGGCAGATGATGATGACATCTGGTCATACAAACACCGACACGCCGGTTGCGAGTCAAGCTAACCGTTTGTTTTTTGCCACATCTCTTGTGAAGTGATTTCATGAGATTTCACAGCAGATTTACTAATTAAAGACTCGATCAGCCTTTAAAAATTCGGAGTAAAGCACAGTGAATCGGTATAATTATTTACATCACCATATTCGCTGCCTCTCCGGCTGATTTTGCATGTGATGTAAGCAAGTTATGGGATTTACAGCACAAGCTAGACAACACGACAATCCTAGATCATTCAATTCATTTTACAATAGTGGTAACTTAACACTTAATAAACCGTTGTCTCCAACAGTGTAAAGTCCAGCAATCAATACTTAACCCCCCAAAAGCGAGGTACAAATTCGATAACTTATGGTCTGGCTAGACGGCTTCGAAATTGATAGTCTGTGGGCGGATGTGGACGTTAGCGCCAATCCACGGACGCCATGATTTATGGCCCGGGTTTGTCCTACTGAGTTGTTGATGAAGAGGACATCTATGGCCTGTGGGGAGCTGACGGTTGATCTATGTGATCGTGGAACGGTGGTGAGAGATTTTTAATTTAAATGTTTTAAAATAAATGCATTAAAATTTTTGACTTGTGCGTGCGTTTAGTCAGTGATATTGAAGGATATCTAATAATCCATTGCTTCATATGTTTGAAAAATTCGTCTGCTCGACATCGTAAATGAATATTGTTGAATTGTCAAAATGAATGGCGTCGGGCTTATGAGTGTGTTACGCAATTAACACGTTGATAAAATACGAACGTCGATGAAAAAATGGTGAACATAGTTATGAAAGAATCGTAGCAGTGTTCTTATGCTCCCATGGGAAGAAAACGTGAGTTTATATATAAGTTCCATACATAATAATTATGCAAAATGGTGGAGCAGGTATTTCAAAAAGCAGTATTTAGTATCCCTCGGGCTATTATTTATAAATTACATACAATGTATATTTAGAGGAGAGGTGTATTTCGCTAGAACCAGATGTCTGTTACACTCTAGTAACTCGTTGGTTTAGTGCGCAGGTGCGCAATTAGTAACAGGTTTGTAATTTGCGTACAATACAATAGAATGTTATTGTCGCATGAAATCTACGCCACCTTTACCATATGTCTTAGTATAAACTACGTGATTTTGAGATCGGAAGGCTAACTTTCAGCAAGGTAAAACAGTGTCATAATCAAAATTGTAAAAAAAAACTTCTGAGAGAACTGTTTTGTCTACGCAGACAAATTGACTCCTGAGTGACCATTCTCAACAATATTTAAAATAGAAAATCTTTTATTCAAATTAGGGTTTGAATCAGCACTTTTTGAACGTCAAAATTACATATGACAGTCCCCTAAGGAGCCCTTTACCACTTCTTAGTGTTTTAGTTTTAGCAGCGCAACAAACTCCCTAGCAACACACTGTCTATTAAGTTAGAAGAACTTGATTCTACACAATAGTATTTATAGAATTCTCTAGAAAATCAACTCAACACCCATATCATACTTCATCAGTTCCCAGAACACAATGTTTGCACAAGTCTAGCGGCTGACTCGCAATATATAGGAGCATAGCTTCACAAGACCATATATACAGACATATAGAACCATTGTAACGTTGCACAACAGAAACTCGATAACCTGCACCACATTTCTCAAACACGCGGGTCAATGTATCATTAAATATTGACATTTGGGTTCATACGCCTTATGGTCATGGCAGACACGATAGATGATTCAGTGATGGTGATCGGTAACCAAACGCAAAGAGTCGCCAAAACGCGAGGCGTACTTCTACATATTATTACATATTATAAATGCGAAAGTCATTTCTCCTGTCTATTACCTTTGCCTTTTTGCCTAAACTACTGAACCGAAATTTGACAGATATTTAACCGAATTAGGTACAATTTAAGTACAATTTTATATTGATGGTTGTACAGCAGCACGTAATTGATGATCTACCAATTCCCAAAGTAAGTCAAGCTTGTATTTTATGAGTTAGTGGTTCTTAAGATGCAGGGCTTACACAGACACAACCTTGTAGCCTAGGAATTGGCTTCCAACACTTTACAGTAAATAAATTAAATTAAAATAAAATAGAAAATAATAAATACAAAATACACGCAGACGAAATCAGTCATAAGTCGTCACGCAAAAGTATCGTGTCTGCTAAATCCCTTAATTCCAAAGATACTGAAAGTTGCACAATCAAGGTTCAAGTGTTCACGTCATATTCCGTAATGATAATTGGAGGAAAGTCGTAACGCGTAATTGGGCGTTTAAAGAGAGAAATCGATCATTTAGTTCCGGTGGACGGAGATTTTGATGTTGAAATGACAAAACTTGTCGTAGGTGTTCAAAATTAAGGAGAGGAATTTGAGTTTTGGTCCAGATGTGAATTTAACCGCTTAATCGCAATTGATTTTCTATTGTAATTGGCCGATATCGTACCACTCTGGGATCGAGTGGTTAAAACGAAAGATTCGAGAAGAACGGGAACGAGATATTTAAGTCTCAAGACTGTCTTGCATCACATATAATGCACCTTAACTTCTTTGCCTTTTCGTTTCCTTGTATTTCTTTTTTGTCTTATTTTTTTCTTTTACCTTCAGATGTTAGAGGTACAAATCTGCCCTAATAATGACTTCCGTCTTAAATAAGATGTGTATATTACACGACCTCAGTACGGAAGTTGTCATAACTTTGGAGTCATATGTTGAGTTCAAGATTGCGTCAGCACATAACCGTTTCCTGTGAGTTCCAGTAGCCTAAATTTTCGAGTCTTGAACAGACTGTACATTTACATATTTGCTTCTTCTCTAGAGTGATATGAGAATATTTTACTTCATGTGTTCTCTGTTATTGCTTACCTTCATTGCGATATTTAATGTCCTCGGCAATTCCTCTCTAAATTCTTCTAAATTACGTTATTCGAACAAAATATTTCAAAGGCTATTTTTTTAATATGTTTTCCTTTTCCAAATTTTAATTGAAACTTTAAAAACGCATAAAAACTACGTGAGCGTATTCGTATTTAAACAAACTGGAAATACCGATGAACATATCCGTTTGTCCGGAAAAAAATCAAAGCTGGAACGCTACGCCATTTTTTTAAATAAAAATATGGCTGCTTTTTAATTAAAAGTATCAAAGAACAAAGGAGGGCTTAAATACTTATTTCTGAACATTCAGAGACTTCAACAGGGACTCAGTACTTCTGAGAGCATGACAAGGGAATCCGTCCGTCGAAAAGTTTCGGCTCGAAGCAAGGAGTGTAGGTAGTGCCAAGTTTCAGGATGTGAGGGACCGAGACGCCTCACTGAGCGATTCGGAACTCAATTTATTTATTCATGCAAAAACCGTTGATAACATTGTTGAATTTTATAGTTAGGTTAACTTGCTTTTGTGTGGTTCCAAGCGATTGAGTGAATATCTTTGTAGAGTAAGAAAATACTAAAACTTTATTTCATTGCACATTATTTTTGTAATATATTTTTAGGTAAGTAGGTACATGAAAATGTCTCAGCATATGAAATGTTAGCCGTAGCTTTCATAATGAAAAAGTTACTTAATACTTAGATCACAATCAGGCCCTTATCCATTTATCCATTGAGCACTCTTGGCAAGTGCCCAGGGCCCCGCGATCGACGGGGGCCCCGGCCTGCCCTCAAAAACATCATTCTTTCCAGACGCTGCCGTTCCATTCTACGCATTATTAATACCTACCCGATTCAACGACAAGATAATTGATTTGCAGTGCGATTTACAGTAAGTTTTTAGTCCCAAACGTATAAAATATTAGTATTAATATTTTTCTTTTATTAGTTTTATAGCAGAATATTTGAAAACTGATCATAATGAAAATTAATTGTTACTTATCTACTCTTATCTAAACTGGGGCCCCGTGATCCCAATATGCCCAAGGCCTCCGATAGGTTAAAGACGGCCCTCATCACAATACCAAAAAGGAGGAATCAATCTTGAAAAACCACAAACCACAAGATTGAAATAGTGACGACAGCCCGGGAGGTTCTAAGTGACAGTTTGAAAAGGGTTCCAAATGCCTTATTTACAGAGCGAGACATTTTAAAACAATTCTACTACAACGAAAATACTTGATTGTTTGTTACCAAGAGAACACTACAGAACCCGAATTTGTCTATCAAAATGTCAAAGTACTGGTTTTCATAATACGCTAAAAACTAAAGAACTATTCAACCAGTAGGTAATAAAAAACACATACTTACATTTTTTTTTAACAATAACCAGTTAGATTACCAAGCACTTTAATTCCCGATATAATTACACAAGCATTATCTCATCGGTTTCATTTACGTTGACCGTATAAGCATATTTGTAAAGTATTGTGCAAACAGTTTTTTTTTTCCAATACACTGAACGATAGTAGGTTCAATAACCGGGTATAGTAAATATAAATATGTAAATAGAGGGTCTTATGGACCGACGCTCGTGAGCGAAGGGTTACGTGGGCGACCATTTTGTTACGAAATAATGTTGACTATGTTATGATTTTTTTTCACTTTTTTTCTTTTTTTTTTTCTGGAATTAAATTTGGTTATTGGAGTTTGTGCGTGTAGGAATGGGTAACGTCTGTGTCTGTTTTTATTAATTTTATTATGGAACCTGTTGGAATTTGGAATGCTGTTCTAAGTGGTGTGGGCTGATTATTGTATGAGTTCTTTTTTTACTGTAAGAACAGCTAAGCATAATATACATTATGGTTATAATAAGGTACAAGCTAAAGCTGAAACAGTAGAAAATACTGACAACCAGTCTGACCACGGGGTATCGTGTTACCCAGTAACTGGGTTGTGGAGGTAAGATAGGCAGTCTCTCCATGTACAATACTGTATTCAGCTGCATCCGGTCAGACTGGAAGCCGACCTTAACATAGTTGGGAAAAGGCTAGGCAGATTGATATTGGCTTCCCAAATACTAACTAATATTACGAGATTAAGATACCTTTCAAGTGAAAGGTAAGTAATCTCATAAGTACCTATGTGAATTTTGTTAGTTTAATTATTAGACATATCACTTTGAAGTGGTATGAAAACAACAGCAGAAATAAATAACACAGTAGTCGCGTAAACGTGCGGAAGCGCTCAGTGTGTTGGGTAAGAATAGGCTGGTCGTTTGTGTAGGTAGATGTTAAACAGCGATGGCGCCAACACACTGCCCTGAGGAACACCGTCCTTTTATAAAAAGCGATGGCGCATACACACTGCCCTGAGGAAGACCGTCCTTTTATAAAAAGTAATGGCGCGAACACACTGCCCTGAGGAAGACCGTCCTTTTATAAGAAGCGATGGCGCCAACACACTGCCCCGAGGAAGACCGTCCTTTTTCCGTCGCCATCTACTCTTACCAGGCTAAAAACAAACCTGGAAGCGGCGGTTGAGCAGAAGTTCGCTTAAAACGTTTACGAAAGCCTGCTCGTATGTTCATAGAAAAAAAGATAGGAACGTTAAGACATGTTTACAAACAGTTAACTGTTGACGATACCAGGTAGACATGGAAACGCAACATTTATTCAAATATCACTACAATAATATGGCACCCTATGTTCTAAGGGCTGCGAAGTAGGGTGTATTAGGGTTCGCACCCTCGCCCTAACCTGTAGAACTGTGGTGCAAGTTAGGAAATGTAGCGAGTCTTAGTTAAACTATCCTTTCCATATTATTAAGGGTGGAGGGACATCGACGTGCAAATTGTAACCATGAATTCAGCACTTTATCCATAGACTCTAGACGAGTCTATGGATAAAGTGAGATAGAGTGGTTAGTCATCATCTGCCTAGCCTTTTCCCAACTATGTTAGAATGAATAGGAATAACAGTATTTTACATAGAGCGACTGCCTATCTGACCTCCACAATCCAGTTCCTGGGTAATACGACACCCCCTGGTAAGACTGGTTGTCCGACTTTCGGGCTTGTGACTACCCGTAACGACTGTCAAAGATCCACGAATGACAGCCGGGACCAACGGCTTAACTTGCTTTCTGAGGCACGGACGGGAATCGGTATGTAAAGATAGTCACCCATCCACAGGCCCACCGCGGCAAGCGAAGCTTAACCTGATCGATCGACCTGTGCGGCTGTTATTATTTAGCCACGGGCCCCTCTAATAATGTGGTTAAGTGAAAAATAAAAATAATTTGTGAAGTGCATATGGAGGCCTAACACTTCATAAAGAAAGGAGACAAAGAAGGTAAATGATAGTGGTTCTTCTGACAATCCTGAAGATAGAAATTAAGAGAAAATGCGCTCGAAAAACCATCAAGAAATTAAAAAGCAGCTAACCAAGCATCGAGCAGGCTCATATGGCGGAGAAGGAAAAGAGGAAAGGCCATTATCATAACTTTAAACATGGATACCAATTCCATAAGAAAAATTGACCCAATAAAAAGACGAGTGCACACAAGCTACAGCATCTCTTACGCCCTTAAACGCTACACGTACGACGATTAACAGCCTACCCACTTCATCAACATGTTTAACGGGTAGAAGGAAAATGAAACACGCAAATTGCGAGGTAGGTCACGTAATAACTGAATTGACGGCAACGAGTGAATCGGGCTTTAGAGGTCCAAATCAAAAGCTGGAGCGACGTATAGGCGCTACCTCGAAAATAAATCGTAGCGATTGATCTACTAAGCGAGCGAAAGTGATGCAATTACTTTTGAAACGCAAAAGAAGAGAGATAGCTATAATGTGCGTGCGCTCGGAATAAAACGACGTATGTGCCAAAACGAATTTTACTCCTTTTTTAACAAAATAAATGAATTAAATTTAAAATCACTTTGATTAAACTTTGATATGATAATTCTCTATGTTGTAAAGTAAATTCTATTGAATAACTCATCCCACAAAAACATTTCATGTTAAATGTTGCCAAGACGAGACCATGTAGCTCGCACTGTCAAAAAGTAATCAGATCTCATGTAGAGCCAAGCTTCTAACTCTACACGCCCTAACTCTACAAGGCCTAACTTCGCAAACTCTACACCTGTTAGTCAAAATATATGGCTTGGCCGTTTTGTTACTACAAGAACCATTAACAGTATGAGAGTTTTTCACCTTACGCTCATGTGAATGTAGCGAAATGGCCAAGCCATATATTTTGTCTAAGGTGTAGAGTTTGCGAAGTTAGGCCTTGTAGAGTTAGGGCGTGTAGAGTTAGAAGCTTGGCTGTACATGAGATCTGATTACTTTTTGACAGTGCGAGCTACATGGTGTCGTCTTGGCAACATTTAACATGAAATGTTTTTGTGGGATTTCATTTCTTTTTGTAAGTTGCTTATGATATTTATACGAGTATTTTTGCTGTTGTTCATTTTTTCTTTCTTTTTTTGGGGTTTATTTATAACAAGGACCCCCTGTATTTTTCAGACCTCTAGCATCAAAATTTACGGAATTTTTTTTTTTTGGGGGGTAAAAGTTTCATGTTTTAATATTTTTTTGTTGTTTGTGTACTATTACTAGCTTACATACCAAATTTCAGCTTTCTAGGACTTCAGGAAGAACCTTAAGAATATTGATGATCATCAGTCAGTGAGTCAGTGACGAAATCGGGGTATTTTAGATATCAATAAAATCTAAAGTATAAGAGCTATGCAATTGAAACTTTATCGGCCTTATTACAAAACAAGATTTATCTTTAGACCCAGGTTTAAACCATCCAGCCATTTTTGAATTTCGAACTATAATCCAACGAAGCTAAAGTTCTTATTACAAAAACTGACGTTAAACCCGAGTCTAAGTTGTCAATTTTGCATTAAGAACTTTACAGTTGTCGGAATAAAGTTCAAAATTTAAAAATGGCTCTATGGTTTAAACCTGGGTCTAAAGATAAACATTGTTTTATAATAAGGCCGTAAAGGTTTAATAAGTCAACCACTGACATCATATCCCGAAAATTTTGTTTATCTGGTATAATCCAAAGCCAAGTTAAGAGGGTTCAAAAATACGACGAAGTGCTTCGAGAAAAGGTAGGTAGTGCCCTTGCGCTTCGCTTGGCTCGTCTTGGCGGGGGCACTCCCGTGCCCCCAGGTAAGCGTTACGCCGTGATGTCGAAAAAAGTAAAAAAACCGGGCAAGAGCGAGTCGGACTCGCTCACCGAGGGTTCCGTAACATCCAGGTTCATGCATAAGGTTTATGTTTATGAAATTAAATGTTTATTTATTTTTTTAGTTGGTTGAATAAAAGGTAAATTGCGGTTTACGATTTATGACGTATTAAAAAAGGGGGGGGGGGACACACATTTTACCACTTTGGAAGTGTCTCTCGCGCAAACTATTCAGTTTAGAAAAAAATGATATAAGAAACCTCAATATCATTTTGAAGACCTATCCATAGATACCTCACATGTATGGGTTTGACGAAAAAAACATTTTTTAGTTTCAGTTCTAAGTATGGGGAACCCCAAAATGTATTGTTTTTTTTCTATTTTTGTGTGAAAATCTTAATGCGGTTTACAGAATACATCTACTTACCAAGTTTCAACAGTATAGTCCTTATACTTTCGGAGAAAAGTGGCTGTGACATACGGACGGACAGACAGACAGACGGACAGACAGACAGACAGACAGACATGACGAATCTATAAGGGTTCCGTTTTTTGCCATTTGGCAACGGAACCCTAAAAATAGATATAACTTGCAATTTTTTTGTATCGAGAAAAATTCATTGAATCGTGTATTCCTTTTACATGATACTAGACCAAAGAGTCAAAAACATATACCAAAATTTTAAATCCCTATTCCACATACCTACTTAACAAGTTACACGAAACAGAAAAATCACATTTTTAGGGTTCCTTACCTAAAAAGTTCCCTTACAGGATCACTTTGTTGTCCGTCCGTCCGTTTGTCTGTCGAGACCATTTATATCGTGAACGCGTAGCTGTATCCTCAAAAGGAAAAAACGGAACCCTTGTAGGATCACTTTCTTGTCCGTCCGTCTGTCTGACAAGACCCTTTATCTCGGGTGCGCGTGGAGGTATCGAGTTGAAATTAAAACCATAATTATACTCAGCTCTACAGTCCCTTGAAGCTGTGAAAAAATCAAACACCTAAGTTAACGTACAAAAAAGGAACCGCCCGTTTATGCCGCAAAAATCGTATATTTCGACACTCTCAAAGGAATCAAAATTTATAGGGTACTTCCCGTTGACCAAAAATTTGGCAAGAAGCAAGATCATGTAGCACAAGTAAAGAAAAAAATCCGAAAACCGTAAATTTGTAGGTAAATTTAAAAAAAAACCCGCATACCTACAAAGTACGGAACCCTCGGTGCGCGAGTCCGACTCGCACTTGACCTGTTGTTTTTTTTTTCAATATATCACCTTAAGGGTCCCGGGATATCAACTACGCGGACTAAAAACAGAAAAATCAGTTTTTTTCAACGCAAATTTCTCAATATCCTTAAGTTATCTAGTTTTTTTAAAAGTACACAAGTATTTATCACCTATCTATCTATCTAGTAAGTGTACGTATTTAAGTTTTGATAACTACTTAATATAAATTAAAAAAAAAAAAACTAACACACGTTTTTACGTAATCACGAAACACCAAGTTTTTCGATTGCTTTCTTAGCAAATAACGATCTGAAACGGTAGCAAATAACGATCTGAAAAAAAATCCGAAATAATAGGCATATAGTATATTAGTAAGTGTACGATTTTTTTTTTAAGTTTAATGAATTAGTACTTGTAAAAAATGTTGACTACGCTGAAAAAACCCAATAAAGTCATGCGCAAAACCGTCGTCTACGCGTAAGAATTTATTGAAAATAACAAAAAGTGTTAAATATTTTAAAATTTGAGGTGTTTATCTACCAAACTCAATTTTTATATTTTTATTTTGACTACTAATTTAATTGTAGTAAATTATCTAAATAACGCCTTATAAACGAATTTTTTATTTAGTAGAACTTATCAAAACTTAAATTCGTAGACTTACTAGATAGATAGGTGATAAATACTTGTGTATTTTTTAAAAAACTAGATAACTTAAGGATATTGAGAAATTTGCGCTGAAAAAAACAGATTTTCTGTTTTTAGTCCGCGAAATTGATAGGGACCCTTAAAGTTAACGTGACATCGTAGCAGTAGCGTTTGCGACCAATACACCAAAGAGGCAGTCGTGTATTGTAAATTGTACCTATAATTTGGGGGTAAACCCGAATTATGTATAAGCTGGTTGCTCAGTTGTCTGTGGTTGGTTACAGGGTATGAACCCGCACCCCTTTTGTAGGAAGCGGGTACAGATGTGTGAGTTGTGAGCGACGGCGATTTATAACAAAATTGCTTTTCCACCATTTCAGGTTTATTACATTATATTTTGAAGGCAAAAGAAAAAATAAAATAAAAATACTAATACTCCAGTCATTATGCAGAGTAAATGGTTTATTAATGGTCATCATAAATATTTTGCCTGTAATCAGCCTTGTTCTTGTTCATTGTGAATATCACAAGATTTAAGTTTGTAATAAAATTAAAAAAAAAACAGTGGCACTCCGGGAGTGCTGACAAAAGTGAAAACAAAACACAAACGGAATACTTTACCATCACTCACTGACATATCGGATACACTGAGGACAGCCGAACACATACGAAGCAGGTATTTTTTTAATCGTCTTAAAAACAAAACACGCGCGGTCTCGCTTACGGTAACAGTGGCGTGAGTTCAATGGTTTTTTGCCATCTCAAAAAATGCCCATAGAGAAGTTCTCACTTCAAAAAAATAGGACAATCTAAGGGCACCTAAGTAGGCCACAACTACAATGGTATATTAAAATGAACTTTCAAATTGAAATCATAAGAGCTTATATTAAAGAGACACTAATGATATTATAATAAAGAGGTAGATATGGCACTAGCGCGCGCAAATTGTTGCAGACAAATTCAGACAATTGTTGTAGTTTCATTTAGTCCGCTAAAAGCAGCGAGCGAGGGGCCCGTGGCTAAATAATAACAGCCGCACAGGTCGACCGATCAGGTTAAGCTACGCTTGCCGCGGTTGGTCTGTGGACGGGTGACCATCTTTACATACCGTGACCCCTCCGTGCCTCGGAAAGCACGTTAAGCCGTTGGTCCCGGCTGTTATTTGTGAATCTTTGACAGTCGTTACGGGTAGTCAGGAGCCCGAAAGTCTGACAACCAGTCTTACCAAGGGGTATCTTATTACCCAGTAATTGGGTTGTGGAGGTCAGATAGGCAGTCGCTCCACGTAAAATACTGGTATTCAGCTGAATCCGGTTAGACTGGAAGCCGACCCCAACATAGTTGGGAAAAGGCTAGGCAGATGATGAAAAGCAGCGAGCAACACACTACAGATAGCTATCTCTTTCTGTGTCATACGTTCCTTTCCTTTATAATATCATTGTATGACACTTAAAATACTACAGAAGTTTTTCGTCATATTATCGCTAGAATCTTCCCACTTGCAACGCCCGGTCAGGTGTGCCAGGCTTAAAATGAAACGCACAGTGCATTAAACTTGAATTTTCCGGGCGCACCTGTTTTTGGGAGATATTTTCTCAATTTGCGCCTACCTGCTATATCGACCGTTTTATTAAAGTCATACCTGCCTTGAAAATACTCCTACAGACCTATAACATCCCAGAACCTGAGTTCCATTCAAGTAGGAAAAGTATATTTTCTTAAGGTTTCGTTAAGAAAAATGTAAGTGCCTTTTAAGTTTCCTTGCTTTAATTTTCAACTGAAGTTAACTGTAGATTTCAGTTTTCCTAGCTTATTCCTTCTCCCACTTTTATAACTTCTCTAGTGAAAGAATCTCGGATTGAAAAGTCGTTTCTTTCAACTTTTGTAGATAAAAAACTGTGTGGTAAGCTCTTTACTTCATATTTTTAAAATTTTCTGTAATATTTTAAGTGTTAGTATATAATATCCATACTAATATTATAAATTCGAAAGCAACTCTGTCTGTCTGTATGTTACCTTTTCACGCCTAAACCACTGAACGGATTTCGATAAAATTTGGCAGAGAGATAGATTGCATCCCGGGGAAGGACATAGGCTAGTTTTTATCGACATACCTCGCGGGCGAAACCGCGGGCGGAAGCTAGTAGGTAATTATTATAATTATAACTAACCTTACTTTTTTGTAACACAGCATAATCAACCAATAATGTTCCCACTGCTGGGACATAATGCCTTCTCTCCGTAATCCACCACGCGGGCCCAGTGCGGGTTGGTAGATGTCACATGTCTTCGAATTGAGGTTCTAGGACATGCCGGTTTCCTCACGATGTTTTCCTTCACCGTTTTGAGAGAAGTGGAGATGAAACTAAATACGCACAGTAAGTGCCCAAATGGGTTCGAACTCACGACCTACGACGCGTAAGTCAGGGCCGATACCACTGGGTCACCACTGCTCACAGTTTTTTTTGTAAACTATAATAACTCACCAACATAATCATGTAACGACTTTGAGTAAATGTATGCTAATCCCCAAAACAACTTCTTTTTAGAATACCTCCCTCGGTTAGATGAGTATGTCCTGTTTTGAGCACTTTTAAATCCCATCCAGCTTTCCTATAATCCAAGGATCATGCAAATTAATGTACCTACCTACCTACCTACCGGCTTAGATTCGTTTAAACGAAAACAAATGGATATTTTTACGCTATCATCTGACGAGAGCCTTGTAATCTGGCACTTAGTCACCGACTGAACTGTTCTGATTGATCCAATGTGATTAGTTGCATAATTATGTCGTATGTTTTTCCTTAAGATTTGGGGCTTACGAAAGAGGAGTAGACATATTATGTATTATTAAAAGACTGTCAGAATAATGATTTATGAAAAAGATGTACAGTCAACAAAAGAGATAAGTATGCAGGACCGTCGGATATAGTTGAAGTTTAGTAAGAAACCGATGGTAGTTTTCGACTGAAATTTAATTTGATAAATGAGCTCTTTGTTTTCTATTAATAAAATAAAATTTTATTCGAGAACATCCATCGGTTTCTTACTAAACTTCAACTATATCCGACGATCCTGCTTAGGTATCTCTTTTGTTGACTGTACGTACCTACGTCAAAGTATGTAACTGGATTCGCCCTAGTATTTTAGAAGGTCTTTCATGTATTTTGTTATCGTTTAGACACTACAAATCATTAAGACATTCTTTATTACCAGCGCCAGCAGAGACAGCAGTTCATGACAGTTATGTTAGTTCAGTCTCAGATTTGATGGCACCAACTGCATCAGATTGCTTGCAAAGTGACGTCTTTTTGAACTTTTCAGTTGCAGACGGGTTATTTGACTTTGTAATTTTTTTCCTCTTGTTTTATTATAGGTACTAACCATTTTTTGAGACATAAAAATCATAGATCTGACATCTTCACAGAAACCAGTGTTTTTATGAAGGGGCTTACAAGATCTAAACGCAAGTTTTAGAAAGAATAAAAGTATATGATCGACTACACTAACCAAAATCAGAAAAATATATGATATTCTTCAGGTAGGAGGTAGATAGTGTGTTGAAAACATAATAATTATAACTAATTTAATACGATAGAAAAAAATCATGAAGCTACCTCTAAAAACTTTCTTTTTACAATAAAAACCATACTAATATACATACAATCATTATGATTTTTTTGTCAGATTATACTACAAGCAACATACCAAAACACTTGTTTTAATTTTTTAGTCCAAACAATAGATTTTTGTGAATAGATAATTGCTTCATATTTTGCAATAAATTACCAGCGTTGTGTCATCGCGCTTCTCTTTCTTTTCTATGCAGTCCGACAAAAACCTCGCTTCAGCTCATGTAGTCGCCTTAATATAGAAATCGAAGGGAGTAACCCGAATTTAATTGCAGAACTGCTACTGCTAAAATTGCCAGAAACTGTTTTCCCGGTTGTCTTAGCAATGAGTTTGTCCCTAAGATTATAAATGATTTAAAGCCTTAAACAGTTGAGTTATTCAATAATATTCATCACAAGCTTGTGCGCAAACACGTTTTGAAGCAAAGGCAAGGATGGGGAGGATTTTAAATTAATATCTAATTTGGGGGACGTATTCCCCCAATCTCAGTTAGTACAGGTACGATAGGGGCTAATTGCCATCAATCTTGTTTGGCATTTTATGGCTGTTTTGGTAAATTTGCCATGTTATTTCAGGGGTTTAGGTTTTCGGTCATGGTTGCTTGGATTTTGGAGAATACTCCATTAGATTGTGTTGAGGGGCAAAACCGGAACTGAGATTTATGTGGTTTTTCTTTACCCATGGTGTTGTAAAGCGTTTTTTATTGCACTATCAATAATTTGCAATTTACAATTGCTCATACGAACAAGTTCCTATAAAAAAGCATAGAAAATGTTTTAAGAACAATTTAAAAAGAATAATCAGAATCAAAAGTCATCTACTCAAACTAGGCTGACAATAAGTAACAATAGAATAGAATAGAATAGAATTTATTTCCAACGTAAGTGTTACATTGTATACCACAACTTAAGACTAAGTACAAATACAAGTTAAAATTCAAGTTAATAAGTTTCCAAAAACACGCCTTCTTAAAAATTAATCATCCTTAATTATTTCGTACGTTAAAATGATACGTTTTACTTTGGATTTGAACTGGATATGAACAAATAAACTAATTGGCGGTATACAGATAAAAATTCTTTACCTTCCGCGCTAGTCACAGACTGTGTTACGGCAAGGTAAGGATTCTCGCTCTAGAAATACCAACTGTAATTTAATCGACATAAGGACAGTTATCCAATGTTTACGGTCAAAAATGAGTATACAAAAGATGCGACAACGGCTAATGAGTTTGGCGTAAACAAGTAGTACATGCAAAAATATTAGACAACATGACTTATAACAAACCAAGTGTTATTGTCAGTTCATAAATCAAATACGAGGTTATAAAATAATGTTATAAATATTTTATATCAAAACTATATTAAATAAACAAAGGTATTATAGAATTTACAGTAAAGCCAATTTGACATGAAACCATCTCAGCTATACTTTATTCGTGAATGTATCTAGTATAGTATAGTAATAAAATTGTGAATGTATGTTATGTGTGTGTATGTAGTGTGTATGTATGTTGTATTTAAAAATGATATAGATATGCATATATTTATATAGCAGGATTTGTGTAAGATATAGATAATAATATGTATATATATATTGCTTATTTATATATTAAGATTACATATAATTACTTGCATATTTGTATTAATTTTTCTGTCCGTTCATAATCTAAACTACTTAGAAACTCATCCAGTGCCCTCCTGCAATTAGAACTCGTCAATTCTTTTATGGTCTTAACTTTACTTATGCGATTGTAAAGTAACGGGGCCAGGAAGTAAGAAAAACCCTGAGCAAAAGAAGTTTTACATGAAGGAACTTTATAAACTTCATGTGATCTTCTAATGGATTGGGTCGAGGGTCTTTGGCATAAGTGTTGTCTCAAAACAATGGTTTTAATGTAAAGTTGACGAATATTAAGGACCTCAAACTCTTCATACAATTTCGACGTAGAGTATCTAAAGGGTTTGAAATTAATAACTTTTAAAATACACCTCTGGGCGCGTTCAATTTTTATAAGAAAACTTTTTCGTGCTCCACCCCAAGCGGCGATACCATAAGTAGCGATTGATTGACATAAAGCGAGGTAAACCATTCTGTTAGTCTTTCTGTCTTTTAGGTTTCTTATTTTTTTGAAGATAGGTATTAGTTTGCGTGGCGCCACGGTGCTTATCGTTCACATCGTCTCCGTAATATTTTCCGATTTAAAAAAGTACAAGTGCATACAATCTACTAAAAAGAAGAAGAGTTATAAAGAAGCATAAGACCTATAACATACATTGTGGGCAGTGCTAAAAAAGGAGTGCAAAAAACAATAACCAGTGTAACAACTACAAGTAAATAAACTGTTACTGTGCCGATAATAAGTGTCTTCTCGAAACAAAAGCCAATATTGAGTGATCAGACTCGTGTACGCTGCGTGAAGTGTTGTGTGTAAACAAATAGTGAAGACTTTTTAAGAAAAAAATAAATATCATAACCTAATCTAACTCATCACATGAATCAGCAAAGTTGAAAACCAAGATACGTAAACAACGCCATCTTTTGCAATTCGAGAGTACTACTACGACAAGAAAAGTACAGGTTTAATCACTGATCGATTGGCAGTTTGAGCCGAGTTGGTGATTTGTTAATAGTACGAATGTGAGACGCAAGAGTGCGCTACTAGTAACAAAAACAAACAGTAACAATACTTTAACATGGAAGAAGTTCTAAAAGCACTCCAAAAAATCCAAAAAGAACTAGATGAACAAAAAATAACTATCCAGAAAAGCGGAGAAAACGTTACAGAACAAGTAACGCAAAATATAAATAATATATTGGACGAGAAATTCAAGACCTTGGAAGAAAAGTATGAAAACCTCAAGGATAAATTGGATAATCAGGAAAAAAGACTGTATTTCCTCGAAAAACAAGCCAGACAAAGAAATATAGTCCTATTTGGTCTAAAGGAAACAGAATCATCATACGCCAACTTAGAAAATATTATTATAGATTTCTTAAATGAACACTTCTCTATAAGTATAGATCACAGAGACATACAGGAAGCTAAACGAATTGGAAAAAAAGGGGAAAGGCCAAGACCAATAATTATCACTGTTTCAACACTTGGTACAAAAATAGCCATATTTAAACAGAAGAAAGTACTTGAGGATACCCCCTATTACATAAAAGAAGACTATCCGAAGTATGTCCTAAATAAAAGGAAGGAGCTACAAGAGCAAGTCCGAATTGAGAAAGAAAAAGGAAACTCAGTTAGAATTAAATATGATAAAATAATAATTATGAATAAAAACTCAAATACATCAAGTCATAATAAAAGAATGCTTTCAAACTCCCCTGAAAATAATACCACATGCATAAATCCTAGCGATGAACACAAAACGCAGGCCAAGAAGAAGAATAAAACATGGACTTCCATACAAAGATCATCCAGTCTATCAGAGGGGCCAATAAAACCGGGCATATTGAACTACTTCCAAACAAAACACCCAACTAACACATCGAGAAATCAGGAAAACAAAACTAATAACATATAACAATTAACGACCCCCTCTCACACGCAAAACTACACTGAAAATACGCCAAAAACGAAACATCTTCCAAGCCGGCTGGTCACCGTGGAAGAATATGACCACAACCCTCCAAAGATATCAACAATAGTTCATGAAGAAATGTCAAAAAGAAAAAACCAAGAACTCTACATATTAACCTACAACGTTAGAACTCTATTATCACACGATCGAATAATAGAACTGGAAAAAGCATTAACACATATAAAATACGACATAATAGGTATATCAGAAGTTCGGCGCCTCGGAAATAACATAGAAGAATACGAAGAATTTATTCTCTGCAGTACAGGACAGACACAGGGCAAATATGGAGTCGGTTTCATAATACAAAAATATCTGAAACAATATGTGGAAAGTTACCTCGGTCTGTCTGAACGCGTAGCCCTGTTAAATCTGAAAATACCAGGGAAGAAATTCACCATTATACAAGTATACGCACCAACAGAAGCAGCAGACGAAGAAGAATTAAATAGTTTCTATGACACCGTCTATGAGGCAATGGGCAAAGCATACGAAGATTTTATTTTGATGGGTGATTTCAATGCCAAAATTGGTAAACCACAAAAAGATGAATACTTAGTAATGAAACAGTATGGATATGGAACAAGAAATGCACGAGGGCAAAGACTTATTGACTTTGCGATGGAAAACAAGTTAGCTATCATCAACACCTTTTACAAGAAAAAAGAGAAAAGAAAATGGACATGGCAGTCTCCGAATGGTCAACATAAAAACGAAATAGATTTCATACTGTCTAATCACCCTCACTCATTTCAAAACATTGAGACACTAAGTATAAACTTTACATCAGACCACAGACCACTCAGAGCCAAAATATCACTTAATAAACCAATGAAAAAACGACCCAGGTTCGTAAATAAACAAAACAGTATACTCAAAAACGAAGAAGAAATACAAATATTTAAGGAAAACTTGAAATCTCAAATATCTTTACTCCACACCGAGCCTAACGTGACAGTACAGGACTACTACAATAAAATAATAAATCATATTACAGACAGTTTACAAGTCGCACGAACTTTACATTCAACAAAAGTGCGCAGTGCTCTCACAGAAAATACAGAAAGACTTTTAAAACGAAGACAAGAGTTACAAAGGACCAAGAATAAAACGCGAACAATGAAAAATGAGCTCAAAGCACTATACAAGTTAATAAGCAAGTATATAAAAAAGGATTATAAAAACCATAGAATTAATATACTTCAAAAACACCTAGAACAAAGTGGAAGTTTAAAAAAGGGATATAAAGAATTACGGACAAATAAAACATGGATTGATGGTTTGAAAGAGTCGGGAGATACGGCTTACAACCGAAAAGACATAATAAGCATTGCTACAAACTTTTATAAGAAACTATATAGTACATCAGACCTAGTCAGAGACGCAAACTACATTGAAAATGAGGACATAGATATAGAAATGCCACAATCCCACATAGAACCAATAGAGTGTACGGAAATTATTGAAACAATAAAAAGAATGAAACCGGACAAAAGCCCAGGATCGGACAACATCACTAACGACGCCATAAAAATCGCCTGCTTCATACTAGCTGCTCCACTAACAAAATTATTTAATTTGATATTTGAAACTGGTGTCACACCCTCTCAATGGTCGGAATCCAATATTATCTTGCTATACAAGAAAGGAGACCCAAGAGACATCAGCAACTACCGGCCGATAAGTCTTTTACCAAGTATATATAAACTTTTCTCTACAATAATCAGTCAAAGAATTAGTACAACATTAGAGAAAAATCAACCTGTTGAACAAGCGGGATTTAGGAAGAATTTTTCTACTATAGACCACATCCACACGATAGAACTGATAATTGAAAAATATCAAGAACAACAGAGACCGCTGTATATCGCATTCATTGATTACCAAAAAGCTTTTGACACAATCTCACACGAAAGTATATGGAACACACTAAAAGCCCAAAATGTAGAGCAAAAATACATAGAAATACTCCAACACCTCTATAGTAATAGCTCAAGTAGAGTCAAACTAGAAACCATTGGCCCAAGCTTTCCAGTCAAGAGAGGTGTCAGGCAAGGTGACCCCTTATCCCCAAAAATTTTTATTGCGATATTGGAAGCTATAATAAGCAAATTGGACTGGAAAAATTGTGGTTTATACATTCAGGGTAAATACCTAAACCACTTACGATTTGCGGACGACTTGGTTTTACTATCAGAATCGAGCCTACAACTACAATATATGTTAGACACTCTACATAAAGCAAGCAGACAAGTAGGATTAGAAATGAACATCACAAAGACCAAACTCATGGCCAACTGCAAAAAACCAAAAATAATAATCGAAAACGACCCATTAGATTATGTGGAGCAATATATATACTTGGGAAAACAAATTGGATTCAACAGGGACAGCAATGAACTAGAAGTAGAGAGACGAGTCAAACAAACTTGGAATAAATATTGGAGTTACAAGGAGATATTTAAGAGCGAAATGCCTACCAAGTTAAAGAAAAGAGTCATGGACTCTTGTCTCATTCCTTGTCTGACGTATGCATGTCAAACATGGAAGTATACGAACAAAATAAAAAATAAAATAAACACATGTCAGCGAGGAATGGAACGCAGTATGTTAAATATCAAGAAAATACAAAAAATAAAACACACTAAAATAAGATCAAAAACAAAAGCGATAGATGCTCTCAGCTACAGTCAAAAGTTAAAATGGAAATGGGCCGGTCATATAGCACGTCTTAAAGATCATAGATGGACGAAAACAGTTACGTTATGGAAAGGCCCACAGGGAAAAAGATATAGAGGGAGACCGGTAACTAGATGGGAAGACGATATTAAAAAAATTGCTGGTCCACAATGGCAACAAATAGCCCAAGACCGAGAGAAATGGAAAGCTTTGGAGGAGGCCTTTACCTGAGGGGGGTTCCAGTGGAATAATGTAAAAGTGCCTACCTATTTTAAAATATGTTTTTATATATTAATATTAATTAGGTATATAGTAAGATAGGTTACGTACATAGATATTAATTTCTCTATTTTTTAAATTATTTTGTAAGTTTAAAGGTAGATACAACATTCTTTAAGTTAATCTGTAAACTGGAAATAAAAGGCTTTTTTATTTTATTTTATTTTATTTTATTTATTATTAGTTTGCGTATTCTAGATTTAAGATTACTGATATGTGGTTTCCAATTTAAATTTTTATCAATTTCAATACCAAGGTATTTAGTACTATTACTTGCAGATAAAATATGGCAATCACAATCTCCATTAGCAAGAGAGCAATTAGTAGAATGCGCTTTCAAAAAGAAATCCGGAGGTGGCTGTTGATTGTTTTTGATGCTAAAAGTTATATATTTAGTTTTACTTAAATTTAATGTGAGTAAATTGTAGTCAAGCCAATTCATAATTTTTTTGAGCCCATTTTCAGCTGATGTTTTGGCTTGTGCCCATGTTGAATGTTGAAACAAAATCACCGTATCGTCGGCAAATGTAATTAATTTTGATTCAGGTATTTCAGTATTGCATAAATTATTAACATAAATAAGAAACAAAGTAGGCCCAAGTACTGATCCTTGAGGTACTCCAAAATCAATTTTTAGTTTTGCGCTAGTCATATCTCCGATTTTTAATGTTTGTGTCCTGTTACTAAGATAATCTTTAAAAAGTTCCAGTGGTACACCCCTGATACCTATAGACTCTAATTTACGAATCAGTAAAGAAATTGAGACAGTATCAAACGCCTTGGCTAAATCTAAAAATACACCTATACATTTCTTCTTGCAATCCAGATTCCCAGCTATATTGGTAACCAAATCCTCCACAGCATCCACAGTTGATTTGTTTTTTCTAAAACCATATTGATTTTTGGCCAAAATATTATTTTTCTCTAAATAATTAACTAGTCTATGATTCATTACTTTTTCTAAAATTTTGGCTAAAGTAGGTAGCAGTGAAATCGGACGATAGTTATATTGTCTTTTTCCCCTGATTTAAATATAGGCACAACAATGGAGTCCTTTAGTGCATTTGGGAACTTTCCAGAAGACAAACACAAATTTAATAAATAAGTTAGTGGTGATATTAGTACATTAATAAATTTCTTGATAAATAGTGATGATATGCCATCCCAACCAGTAGTATTAGTATTCTTCAGTGATACAACAATTTTTTGCACCTCGTCCTCATCTGTTTCCAGAAGCATAAATGATTTTAATGGAGCTTGATGTTTGTGTGATGAGCATGATCATTTGTTCTGTGTCTGGGTGTAATTTATCTATAATATGTATGTATTTAGAAATATATAAGTATGTTTATCAGTTGTCTAGTACCCATAACACAAGCTCTGCTTAGCTTGGGACTAGACGGCGTTGTGTGATAGTTGTCGAATATATTATTATTATTATATTATTACTTAAAATCCTTGACTATATCATCTTCAGTTATTTTTAATTTATTTAAAATGTTGTTTGATAGTTTAGCACCTGTATTGATAAAAAAATTATTAGCATAATCAATTGATTCTTGCGGTGTCGACTTAATACTTAATAATTCATATGTTATTTTAGACTTATCCAACACATTCAAGTTACATACATGTTTTATAATGTTCCAAGTCTTTTTTATGTCATTTTTACTATTATTTAAGTTACGTTTGTCGTGTTCATTTTTTAAATTATGCAAAATATTATTACAATGATTTCGATAGCGCTTGTAGGTAGTTTCTAGGTCTTTGTCATTTGGTGATTTTAGGTGTCTTTTATGTAATGTGTCTCTAAATCTCATACAACGCAATAATCCGGGGGTTATCCATTTTTGACGAGTTTGTTGTCTGTTTGGTATTGCAGTTATTTGCGTGCTTTTTTTAATTATTTCAGATAGAATTTTTATAAACAGTTCAGTAGCTTTATTGGGGTCGTCTATAGATGTTATACTTGAAAAATCAATTTCATTAATTAGAGTATTAGCCACATCGTAATTAACTTTTTTTAAGGTTTTTTTATGTTTGTTGTATATAGTACTTTGTTGCGATAAAGATATATTCAAATATAAACTGCTATGATCAGTCACCGATGACTCACAAACCACAGTCAACATTTTAGAGTTAGACTTGACAAAACAGTGATCAATACATTTGTTAAGACGAGTAGGAAGAGAATGACTAGGAAAGAGACAATGGTTTGCAAGTAGATCTAAATACTCGTCAGATTTTGATTCATCGTTATGGGTACCAATATCAATATTTATGTCACCAGTTAAATAAACATTGGGTATGTGTTTTAGTTTAATTAAAAGCTCGTCTAAAGAAAAAAGAAAATTGGTTAATGAAACAAAAGACGGTGATCTATACATACAAATAAAGGCGTTTGCTTTATCTATTTCGACCACTAAACAATCAGCGTCTTTAATATTGGGTTCATACACTATAATATTTGCCAAATTATTTTTTGTATATTTGTAACTACACCACTATTCTGATTGATATGTTTCTGAGTGTGGTGGGCATCGTAATGTTCAATACCTGGAATTAAGTCTGAATGTTGTAGCCAACACTCAGTTAAAATGATAATGTCGTAGTCTATATCACTCCTCGCCATGAAAACCTTAAAATCTTCAAAGTTTTTATGTATACTTCGAATGTTTTGTACTATTATTTTAAGAGATGGTTCAGTATTAATTCCAAATTGCAAGAACGATTCCGGATCCTCAACCAAAAAGGAATCACCAGCGTTGAAATTATTATCAACATCGGTGACCACATCCTCTAGATTGTTACACATTGTTTAAAAACAAAACACAAAATAGAATTATGTTATGAGTACCATAAGTTTGGTTGAGGGATATAGTTTCCGGTATTCGTGAGAATAGTAGTATATTCAATAGTAGTTCATAAACGGACATGAAACATATATAATATAATAATATAGTAATACAATATATGTATATAATCAGTATCAAATATATATATAGAAGACAAATATAATGGTAGTAATATAGATATGTATGTAATATAGATATCTGGTAACAAAAAATAACAATATTTGTAATAATTTGGTGTGTGAAATAATAATCTAGGTTTAAACTAAAAAAAGTACAAAAGGAATAATGAAATAGAATAAGAACAAATGACAAAAGCAAAGTTGAATGATACCGTAATTTGATGGAAATGTTGCCATTATATAGTCATTGTGTTGCTAAATCTTTAATCTGATTCAGAGTTTTAATGACAATGGCAGACTGGCCCTCTTCCTTGCGAAGTAAGACGTTTCCTCGGGATACCCAGCAGTATTTGTACATTCCATTCTTTACTAGCTCTCGAGCAGCTGCCAACACCTTTTTTGCCATTGGTGTTAGTGCTTCAGATAATTATGTAAACTCGCGAAAACATTCCACTAAGTCCTAAAATTTCTGTATTCAATGGTTGTTCCTTGTTCTCAGAGTTATATTTTTTAGAAGCCTTTATAATTGTTTCTCTCTTTTTGGCGTCTTGATACTCCACAACGATTGGACCCTCAAATTTACCTCTTCTGTATATATTTGTTGTTTCATCAATAGGCGATATATTTAGAGTATTGTATATTTTATTGACTATTTCATAGACATTTTCTTTATCGTCGCGTGGAATATTCCTTATTTCAACAGTATTTTTGATAAGTTGTTTTTGCACTTCATTTAATTGAAATTCCAATTCAGTTACCCGTGTACCTTCTGCTTCGTATTTAGTTTCAATGTTGTGTACCCTAACAGCTATTTCCTTGTAATTTTCAGCATTCTGTTCAAGTAGTTTTATAATCTGCGAATTAGACTCAAGTATCTGGCTATTTTGTTGCTTTATCTCGTTAATTTAACAATACTTAATACTTACTTAATAAGTAGCTCTACTATAATAATCTTACCTCAAATTCAAGAGAAAAGAAGCTTGAATTGATGAAATTACTCAAGCTTTATTATAAACTCAAATATTGTCATAAATCTAATAAAGATCATAATTCAAACCTACTTTTCCAGAGAAATGTTTTTTTTTATACCTATTTCCACAACCCAAAAACGACTCGTTCTTACCTGAAACAAGAAAAAAAATATTATTTAATTAAAATGTTCATGTTATACTCCAAATATTTTCCAAGAATGTACGTTTAGGAAAGACTTGGAGGTGACTATACTCATCCGCAAAATATTTCATCCGCAAAATATTTCTTTTAAAATTTTTTAAGGCGACGAATCATCCGCAAGTACGGATGAGTCGTCGCATAGTTAATATTGATGTGGTCATATCGGCCAAATAGACAATATCCTATTACCTACTCGATAATAATGCAGAAGGATTGAAGTTGTAGATCCATTAGGACAAAGAACTAAAATCTAAGATGCATCCGATAAAATTCTCATATTATTTTGATTTAGGCTGTAGTACAATTTGTATGAACGAAAGTTCCAAAATTCAGTCCCTCCGATTCAAATACGATCAGAGCGGGGTAATTCCGTAACACATGTAGGAACGGCTTTCATTATGAAAGTTCAACAACATCTATTGCGTTATTAACGTTGTTGGACAGACAAATTTTTCAAACATATGAAGCAATGGATCCTTACTTAAGTTTCACCATAGCTTTTTCGGACCATTCTTCATTCTACGAGAGCTTATGTTATTACTTTAATTCCTTCAACTTTAAGAATTAATTTAAATTCCCCATTAAAGCTCCCATAAGTAAGTTCACCTCCATCTTCAAAGGGTGAGTGGAGGGCAAAAGATAAGTGTGTAAACTGTAAAGTACATCTCTAGGAAGTTCGCTTACCTCGCTCGCGTCAGTCAGTGTTGTGCCTGTCAGAACTCCTGCCGCACACATAAATCAGAAATGGCGAACAAACAATAAAGACAAACAATTTTGAGGCGAGGACGTGAAAAATGAACCATTGTGCACAATTTATACGTACCAGGGTTTTGGAACGCTATTTCCATTTGTAGGGGATTTTATTAATGTCACTTTTGAGGGAAGATCGTGCGGAGTTTTTTTACTCAAGTTTTCGGCGGTTGTTTTGACGTGGGCGCACTCAGTGCTAAATTCAACTTAATAAACAAAATAACTGAAACTTAAGGAAAGCTTTACTGCTCCGATGTGTAGTAAGGGTCTTTTTTGCCGACTAGGTCCTACTGTGCTGTGTTTTCTCGGGTCTTTTTTGCCGACTAGGTACCTACTAAGCTGTGTTTTCTCGGGTCTTTTTTGCCGAGTAGGTACCTACTATGCTGTGTTTTCTCGGGTCTTTTTTGCCGACTAGGTACCTACTATGCTGTGTTTTCTCAAGTTTTTCTAAGGGATGATTTTTCCAACGCCAGATAATTTTATCGAAGGAATAATTTTGAATTTTTGACAGTTCGTCCATACAAAAACTGTCAGACGTCAATTTTATTCCACGAATAAAAATTATCTGTCGATTGAAAAATCAGCCCTTAATGAAATAAAAGGATAGAAAGAAAAGTGTTTATTTGCCACAATACAGACTATGCAAGAAACACATTTGAACAAAAACTTAAATAAAATAAAAATATAGGAGTTTAAAACGATATTATTTTAACAAACGACCAGTGGGTCCACTTGAGCCCTGGATCGAAAGAACTGGAAGACATGAGGAGGGGCCTTTGTCCAGCAGTGGGATGATGCTGTTTTGTTTTTTGGGTATATAAGGAGGGGTCCGTGGCTAAACACTAACAGCCGCACAGGTCGATCGATCAGGTTAAGCTACGCTTGCAGCGGTTGGTCTGTGGATGGGTGACCATCTTTACATATCGTGACGCCTACGTGCCTCGGAAAGCACGTTAAATCGTGGGTCCCGGCTGTCATTCGTGGATCTTTGATAGTCGTTACGAGTCAGAATCCCAAGTCTGATAACCAGTCTTACCAAGGGGTATCGTATTACCCAGTAACTGGGTTGTGGAGGTCAGATAGGCATTCGCTCCATGTAAAATACTGGTATTCAGCTGCATCCGGTTAGACTGGAAGCCGACCCCAACATAGTTGGGAAAAGGCTAGGCAGATGATGATTTTTTGGGTATACAAGTATTAAGCTAACATTCTTAAAATAACATGTACAAGTATATAAAAAGGAGGGGAAATAATCAAAGGGCATCAAAAAACTCGTCCACATCGCTGTCAATAGGAAACGTGCCCAAATACTGGCAGCATTTCCACGTTGTATGGCAAACAGAAAATATAGTTTTTGTTGTATGGAGATGCTGATTCTTTGGCCAAAAAATAGGCCAGCCTTCTGGTCACGTGAAGAGTCGAATAACCGTTTGGCGATCTCTCGAAATACTAAGTGGGCACTCGGGCCCCATGGCCCTAGTTTTTCAACCCCAAAAAACTCAAACATATAAGTTCCAAAGAGATTGGAGTATTTGCGCCGTTTGAGGTTTTCCGCACCTGCAGCAGCTGCCCCAGCACAGCTCACCGAAAATATGTAAATATTATATTCGAGTGTTCAATATTATTTTTTAGTATGCATTGTTTAGAAAGGATCCATTGCTTCGTTTAAACGAAAATACCTACCTACAAAAAAGTGTCGATAATTACGTAAGACATCACAAAACACAGCAAGGAAGAGAGATTCATCACATTTTTAACGAATGATCCATCAAACCTGTCTACTTACAGTCTCCGTTAGTACCTAACCTTTAACACGCACGTTACTACCGCTCGTAACACTGTCGGTAAAGCGTTGATGCGGTTGATAGATCAGCCGCCATAAACAAAGGAAACGCAAAGTTGGTACATTACCTAGCATATGATGTGACGCACAGATATAGATAGACCTAGATAACGCAATTATCACAATCAGGGGGCCTAAAAAGGCCACTTTGGAGAATCATAAAAGGATAACATTATGAATTATAAATAGGTATGGCGAAGAAAGTCTGTGTTTTTCTTTTTTTCGCTGCACTACGTAGCGTAGGTACAATCAAAGAGATTGGGATTGGATTGATTGGTATTTTAGCACAGACAACAAAAAAAAACTGAAAAATGCTTCAACAATGGGATTTGATACGATTGGCTTAACAGTTAACTGTCCATTATGTTATCCTTTTATGATTCTGCCAAAGTGGCCTTTTTAGGGCCCCCTGTATGAAAACTAAGCGTGCCATTTTTTTGACTACCTACTATGACGTCACAAGCACTATTTAGTGAAAACCAAAGTTAGTTGGTTGGAAAAACCAAATCGATTCAAAGACGCCACCGGGTGCGGCACCCGTCTCACACCACCAGTCTCGCAGCCAGCAGTCACAGGACTGAGCGCGAAAGTGGCGGATTACGATTTTTGTTCGTAAGCTGGTGCGATTTTTGGCACGCGAAGTAGTTGCTCTTGCGTTATCTAGGTGGATCTATATCTGTGATGTGACGGGTCTATATTTGATAACTAGCTGCGCCCCGCGGTTTCACCCGCGTAAATGATCCTGTGGGTATATCGGGATAAAAAGTAGCCTATATGTTAATCCAAGGTGTCAGCTACCTCCATACAAAATTTTATCAAAATTGGTCCAGCCGTTTGAGCGTGAAGAAGTAACAAACATATAAACACACACAAACTTTCGCCTTTATAATATTAGTGTGATTTACTTAATAGACTGCCTCGTTGGTCTAGTGGTCGCAAGCGCTAGCTGAGCATAAGGTTCTAGATTCGATTCCCAGGTCGGGCAGAGTGTTATTGGGTTTATCTATCTGGGTTTTCTCAGTAGCACCCCGGAATGTGGATTTGCTCGGTTGGTGGCAATAAGCTGGTCCCTATTACATGGAACTTTTAAACATAACTGCAAAATTTTGGTGGTATAAAAACTTTCCCTAACCTCTTGGGTTTGTTAGGTTTTTTAAAACAAGGCCCCTGATAGCTTGGTTTAGGGAAGAAAACAAATTAGTCCCGACATTAGACATTTTTGCTAAGTTTAACAAAGAAGTAGACAAAGTACGCCCGTAAGAATGTACGATATTAATCATTTCTCAATTTATCAATCATTGAACTTACAATAATTGCACATGATGTCATTTGTCACACAGACAATGATGATAGATCGCTATAAAATTATAAACACCCCATGACTCCACTCTGTTACAGTATTTCTTGATGTCAAGGCGAATGAAAAGAGCATGAATGTTTATGTTCCTTTAATGATTGATTGAACGGTTGAATGAAAGTTTTGACGCGAGTTGCGTATGGTATGCAAAAACATGTACTGAGATTAGAGATTATGTTACGTTTATTTTATTATTTATTACGCACATAAGATAATATTAGTTAGAGATACGGACATATAACATTTAAGTAAGTACAAAGATATTTCTCAAGAAATTTTTCACAGCATACCTGCGAAAGGAGTAATCTAATCACACTAATATTATAAAGGCGAAAGTTTGTGAGTGTGTGTGTGAGTGTGTTTTTATGTTTATTACTTCTTCACGCTCGAACGGCTGAACCAATTTTGATAACATTTTGTGTGGAGGTAGCTGACACCCTGGATTAACATTTAGGCTACTTTTTATCCCGATATCTAGCTAGTGAAAAATAAATGTAGACTGCCTTCTTTACTTGTTGTATATAGTCTGCGGGGAACAAGTTGGCCGCGCCTTAGGTATGTGAGCGGTGGGTCGGAGGGGCGGAGGCGCTTTGTCATGACTCAGTTTGTGCGTTGCGGACAATAGGCAACCCCGCCGCCCTCACCCCCGTCCCCACCCAAGGCGCGGCCAACTAGTTCGCCGCGGACTATAAAGCCAGCATTTACCAGGTATTATGTCTTTCATTGACTTGAATGTGCCCTGGCGGCTGATAGTATGTCATGCCCACTCAAATGTCTCGCTGACGGTGGCGTGTGTGTTGGATCATTTAGCTCCCTTCAAAAAGGGTTGAGCTGAATGGTGCTGATCCATGCGCCATGTTCGTGAACGGGCGCCGTCAGTTGGGGCTGGTCATCACTTAGCTGCCTCGGCCTATTTTTTTTTTTTGGATTGTATGTTTGGTACTATTTTCTGTATTCTGGACGCTTTTAACGTGTACATCTTTTTTACAGCGTTCTCACATAATTGTAATTATAAATCAACATTAATGATGTAACTAATATTTTTGTAAAAATATAATTTAAAATAGTGTCCATGGAGTTTCCTGCCCGTTCTTCTCCATTATTTTTCTGACTGACCGACTTCTTGATAATTCAAAAGTGCCTGTAAATGGTTTAATTGAAAAAAAATACTTTGAGTTAGACTATAAAAATAAAAATAAAAATGTACCTACGTATTTCATAATTTTAAATCTGCAAAGACAAAGTCGCACGCGCACAGCTAGTCGACATAACACATCAAATGGAGCGCACGATTAGATTAATCAACCACAAACTGGCAGAGGTCATGCAAGTTCCGTTCTCTATTGCAATTCATAACACGACATGCATATTACTGGTAACAGACATAAGTGTTATTTATCTATGTCTTTTATGTAATAGATTTATTTTGCCATTGGATTTCTTTTGCAGGTGGTTTAACCGACTGGTTTAAAGCGATGGATAGGATACTCTTTATTATGTAGATACACCATAAGTATTACAGATATAAATGTAGAAATAAGTAGGTTGAATTAATGGGTGGTCTTATTGTTTAAAGCGATCTTTTAAAGACAGCGTTTGGATGGATTAAGGGAGAAACGAGAGACAATACTGGAGGTAGTCTGTGGTGTACCATTTACATAAATAAAATATTTAAAATAATTACAATAATATTTACATTTATATGAAAAAAATAAGTAAAATAATCATAGGGCATCAAAAAATTCGTCGGCATCGCTGTCAACAGGAACAGTTCCCAAAAGGCTAGCAGCATTGCCATGTTGAATGGCAATGCTAATTCTTTGGCCAAGAAATAGGCCAGCCCTCTGGTCATGGACCAGAGGACCCCATGGCCCTAGTGTTTCAACCCCAAACGGTTCGAACATATAACTCCCAATCAGGTTGGAATATTTTCGCCGTTTGAGGTTTTCTGCACCTGCAGCAGCCGCCCCAGCACAGCCCACCGTGCTAGGAAGATGTGATGGCGCAAGGGTGTCGACACATGTTGCATCCCACACCAAAGGTCTGCCAATAAAATATAAATATAAAATATACAATAAATACATTGTTAGAAGACTAAAGAAGTTGCAGGGAACGAGAGGCGTAGCCAAGACATCTGCATGAAGAATGGGGATGGTTCGCAGCAACTGCAGACGGCGGACAACACTTTGGGATCGACAGCCGACGACGACAGACGTCTCTCCACCTTATTACCGTGTTTTCTCGGAGTCAAGTGATTAGCAAAGTAATTAAGTGCTCATATTTTATCAATTTGTTAGGTTTTGCATAAGTATTAAGTTTTGTTTGTTAAAAATAATTTGATAGGTGGTGTGTATTTTTTAACCGACTTCTAAAAAAGGAGGAGGTTCTCAATTCGGATGTTTGTATTTTTTTTTTATGTTTGTTCGCGCATAACTCCGTCGCTTGCCAACCGATTTGAAAAATTCTTTTTTTTTTGGAAAGGGTATGCTTCCCAAATGGTCCCATGAAAATTTTATCGAAATCGGACAAGCGGTTTTTGAAAAATCAACAAAAACCTAAAAATTTATCTACATTAATGATCTTTTCATATTTCATAACTCCGTCATTTACGAACCGATTTGGAAAATACCTTTTTGAGCATTTGCTCTCGAAAATCATCATTTGGTAAAGTGGAGCTGATGATAAAGACCACAGATGGCTATCGGAACTACTCAATGACAAATATTTCACGGGTTGCGATTCGATTCCCGCTAACATCCTAAAAAAATACAAATTTAAATTAGCATCTCCAATAACGCACCTCTGCAATATCAGTTTCTCTAGCGGTGCTCTTCCTGACACATTTAAGAAAGCGGCCGTTACACCTGTTTTTAAGGCTGGTGATAAGGGACTCGCTGGCAACTACCGACCTATCTCTGTACTTAGCACACTATCAAAAATATTAGAAAAACTTGCAAACAAGAGATTAGTGAGATATTTGGAGACAAATAATATTGTTTCGTCAAACCAATTCGGTTTTAGAGCCAATCGGTCCACTAATGACGCTATCCTAAAGCTTACTGGAAACATAGCCAAGTATATAGACAAGGGAGAAAAATGTGTCGGTCTTTTCCTAGACCTTCAGAAAGCTTTCGATACTGTCTCGATTCCTATTCTTGTAAGCAGGTTAGAAAGTATCGGAATCAGAGGAGTGCCACAGAAATGGCTATTAAGCTACTTATCAGGAAGAAGTCAATGCGTTCGCCTTGATAGTATGACTAGCGATGAAGTTTCCTAATCTTACGGTGTTCCCCAGGGAAGTACGATTGCGCCTACCCTATTCCTGGTGTACATCAATGAACTGTGCGATATCACAATTAATAAAGCCGATGTCATGATGTTTGCCGACGACACAGTTATTCTGTTCCATGAAAGGTCCTGGAAAGGTCTGGAAACAGTCTGTGATGCGGGTTTTTCGCAAGTAACAGCATGGCTGGAAGATAGTCTGCTATCACTAAACACCTCCAAGACAAAATATCTATGTTTTAGTAAGTCCAGAGCAGGAAGCCCCAAAAACTTTAATATTATCTGTCACACGTTTCCTTGCAATAGGAATAGCAATAACTTCTCATCCTGCATGTGCCCCAAGCTAGATAGAGTTAATTCCATTAAATATCTAGGAGTAATAGTTGATGATAACCTTAAATGGACACAACATATCCCGGCTACCGCCAAAAGAGTACGCAAGTTGATCCATATCTTTAAAACCTTGAGACATGTTGCTAGTTTAAAACTTCTGTTGCAAACATATAAAGCCTTATGCCATTGTGTCTTGGGATACGCTATTTGCGCCTGGGGGGGGGCAGGCAAGACCCACATGGTCGAGCTGGAGCGGGCTCAGCGTGCGGTGATAAAAGTGCTCCTGTCACTGAAATACCGGACGCCCACTACCGAAGTATATGAAAAAGCCAAAGTACTTAGCGTCCGCAAGTTCTTTTTTCACGAATGCCTGCGAAGATACCACCGATACGCCATCCCGAGTTTGCCTGCCTCATCCAAGAGGATTGACAGGTGCCCAGTTAAAGGTACCAAGAGCGTCTTCGCTAGTAAACACTACCACTACATTGCTCCACGTCTTTACAACAAAATCGGCCATGATAAAGGGATCAAACTACTTAAAAAACTAAACAACTACCAATTCAAAAAAACTATTATTCACTGGCTGGAAAATTACGATTATGACGAATCAGAAAATTTATTCGGCAGCGTTACATGACACCATGTCACATTCACGCACACACACACATACCTCATATACACACCACACACACACACCCCCACACACATACGAAGAACGCAGTGGTAACTTAATTATTATTGTTTTTTATTTTTTAAATTGTAAACTCTTTTATTATTATTACTTTTTTTTGTTTTTTTATCTTGTATATTGTAAACTCACCTTCTAATGCATGCTATAACTAAAACGAGTCTCATTTTTGTCTATCGCGCTTCTATATCATATTCTCTGTAAATTGAGAGGTCTGGCTCTTGTGATACAGGACCTCCTAGTACAAGAGCCAGGGCTACACTGATGTTTGTATCTTGAAGTGAAAAATAAACAAATTATTAACAAATTATTATTATTATATAGATTACTTTAATATGGTTGCTAAGCAATTTATGCTATTTACAAGCTCCATTCCACCATATGCAATGGTGAAATGGAGCTGATGGTGACTTCTCAAACAGCTCCAGTTCTCCTGGCTTATGGGAACTCCTCAACAATTAACGTCCCTGCATCGGGTAAAGCAATATTTTGTAAAAGGTGCTAAGCAGTTGACATTAGGCTATTGTAACTTAGATAAATTACAAACTGACCCACTAAAAAGTGAAAAATAAAAACTTTTTTACAAAAAAAAAACAACCGACTTCCGAAAAACACTATAAAGTGAAAAATAACTTTAATTTCGGAAGTCGGTGGCAAAAAACTAAAATACAAATCCAAAGACACCGACTTCCGAAATTAAAGTTATTTTTCACTTTATAGTGTTTTTCGGAAGTCGGTTGTTTTTTTTTTGTAAAAAAATTTTTATTTTTAGTAAAAATAAAAATTTTTTTACAAAAAAATCTGCTTCTGTTAGATAATAACATATAATTATAAAACATACTTATCTTTATATTATGATGTGTTGTAATTTTTACTTACTGCTATGAGGAAATAAAGGATCTTAGAGAAATAATTGGAAATGTCTTATCGGATTACAAGCGCATGTCAGTTTGCCGGGAACCAAAATATGCAAAGGTAAGTATCGGAATAACCGGATGACCAGAGACAAAAATGTGGCTTAGATGCAAATTTAATTCCGGGATTTTGTAATACAGGAAAAGTTTTTAACCAGTGCGCAAATTTTTTTTGGTGGCTCAGTGTAAGCAATAGAACACATTTCCATTTTTAGTTTATGACTTTTTTTTTTTCATTTTTCCACTTTGTCCCAATTTGAAATAAGCAAGACATGGATATAATTTAATAGTAATACTATGAATGAGCATGAATGAAAACGCGAAGGCCGCCCGCCGGCCGCAGGACCACGGGGGCGCGGGACGGGGGTGCGGGGGCATGCGGCGCCGCGCCGGCGTTTGATAAACAAAACGCATGCACATGCAGTACGTCACTTGCGGAAGCGGAGGTTGGATGTCCGTTCGCCGTCCCTGCGCGCGTGCCGCGTACTAGACTAGCGTAGTGACAATGTCTCATTTTACTCACCGCGAGTATTATGAAACGGTGCGAGTGTATTTGTTAAGCAATGTTTACGAGCAGCACGAAGAAGATACGAAAGGGAGAGCGTACCTCGTATGCGAGCCCGAAGGATCCTCAATCCCACGGTCCCTAATGAGAGGACAATTTTAGCAGCAAACTAAGGTGTATGAAACAAGTGAAAGAGCCTAGATGACTTGAAAGAAAAAATAATTAACGCTTTCAATGAAGTAAAAAGTGGTGTTAGTGTCCTAAACAAACTAAATGCTTACTTATTTAAACGTGCACGTTTATGCCTTGAAAAAGGAGGAGGTCACTTCGAACAATACCTAAAATTATTGTGATTAATAAAATGTAGAGGTAAGAAGAAATTATAAACAATCTTAGTGTCTTAGGTTCTCTTTGATTAGACATTGACGCAAATTGTATCATGTCGTACCTATCATACCTAAATGTTTTATTTTGAATGGACTAAAACGTATTACTTTCTTACTTATTATGATTTATTTTCTGCATTTTGATGGTCCTAAGCCCATGAAAGTATGAAGGATAAATTGGAATTTACGAAAAATTACGTTTACAAATAACTTTACACAGTCTAAACTTAAAAAATTGTAGCGCTAAACTGGGGTCAATAATCCGCCGTCGCATAGAGCGAGCGCGCGTGAGTAGGTACTTCGATAGCAGCTGGCGCGTCAGGCGACCGGTCGACGCGCGGCGTGAATCGGGCGACCGGTCGACGGACTGGCAAGCGACGTCCATAAAATAAATTTCTGAGTAAACAAGTCTCGTAAGCGTTAACTTAATTTTTTACTATTGAAACATATCAAAACAAAAAATACGTGTTTATTAAAATATATTCAAGTTTATTATGTCAAAATTTGCGCACTGGTTAAAAACTTTTCCTGTATATGGGTGTATGGGCTCGTGGCGAAATGATAACAGCCGCAGTGGTCGATAGAAACTAAGGCCGCGTTCACTTTGGATGCGAATTATATCGTACGTAAACGTATGAACACTGTTCGTACGAATTGAGGGGCGCACACTGAATACGTTTTTCTCCGTCAAATAGACAGAGTACCGGTGTTAGCGCATACGTGATGATGATGAACGCACGAACGTGTAATAAAATCCCAACAGGTTCGGATTGATTTCTGACGTCGGACTTGCACGTACGTATACGTACGACTAACTCGCGCGCATTGTGAGCGCTTTCATAGTACTCAGAAGGTCGGGAATGTTCGTGCATGTTCGTACGTTTCTGCACGAATGGAATTCGTACGAAAACGTATCCAAAGTGAGCGCGGCCTTAAGCTACGCTTGACGTGCGGATGGGTGGTATGCATCACATATCAACACCCCTCCGTGCCTCGGTAAGCACGTTAAGCCGTTGGTTTCGGCTGTTATTCGTAGATCTTTGACAGTGGTTACGGGAAGTCAAAGCCCAAAAGTCTGACAACCAGTCTTACCAAGGTGTATTGTGTTACCCAGTAAATGGGTTGTGGACGTCAGATAGGAGGTCATCATCATCATCATCATCATTTCAGCCGAAAGACGTCCACTGCTGGACATAGGCCTCCCCCAAAAGGGACTGGAAGTCGTCGCCAACATAGTTGGGAAAAGCTTGGTGTGAAATGCAGTTTTACTATTAAGTACATTAATCAAATTTTATTACAGCTTACAATGTTCTTGCAAATTACCTTAGTGGTTCGTGCATAAGTTTTCTCTTCACCGTCATATTTGGACTTCCTACGCTTGGTATATCAAAATAGATAACTCTTATTTGAACAGGAACTAAATTATTCCGCAGAGCTCATACCTTTTCCCTTCTGGGCGAACAAAGCGGCAAGCGTTACTAACACGCTTTGTAACACGCCGCGGGGGAATACCCGGGAGCACCATTTTAGATGCTCTGAATTAATAAACTACCGGCTTCATATACAGCGAAAGTTATAATGTCAATGAATATTATAAGACCACGTTATCCATACTAATATTATAAATGCGGAAGTGTGTCTGTCTGTTACCTCTTCACGCTTAAACCGCTGAACCGATTCAGATGAAATTTGGTATACTTAGAGCTAGTTTGAGTCCCGGGAAAAGACATAGGATTTTATCCCGATATTCCCACGGGATCGACACTTATGCGGGTGAAACCGCGGGGAGCTGATATTTTTTTTATAAGTTATCACAAGCCTATGTTTTTGTCATTCAAGATATATAGATACTTAGGTAAATAATGTATTTGGTGCCTTCCAGAAGAACAACACAACACATCTAAATGCACAATGAAATGATAAAACAGTAAGTAAGTACGGACGCCAGCACATTAAGCTACTATAAACTGTCAAATTTCTTTAATAGATTTTCAACCTTATCGCTCAAGCATAAGGTTCAAAGTTGATTGGGAGAATTTGACAGTTTCAGGTAGCTTTATAAGCTGGCGTCTGAACATGCATACATATAATTTCTACTACAAGGTAACAGATGGGCAGACGACATTGTTGCCATCGCGGACAAAACCTGGATGAAACAGGAGTGTGGGGATTGGCACAAGAAAAGAGACGCCATGTCCAGAAGTGGGTGATGTGTCGGGCTGTGCCTGTGGATCATGTTGATGATGACAAGGTAACAGGTACTTATGTTTAATCCAAAATCATTTTAAAAGCAAACTGGAGGGGGCTTGTGGCTAAGCAATAACAGCCGCACAGGTCGATCGATCAGGTTAAGCTAAGCTTACTGCGGTTGTTCCGTGGATGGGTGACCATCTTTACATACCAAGATCTCTCCGTGCCTTGGAAAGCACGTTAAGCCGTTGGTCCCGGCTGTCGTTCGTGGATCTTTGACAGTCGTTACGGGTCGTCAGAAGCCCAAGTCTGACAACCAGTCTTCCTAAGGGGTATCGCATTACCCAGTAACTGGGTTATGGAGGTCAAATAGGCAGTCGCCCCATGTAAAATACTGGTATTCACCTGCATCTGGTTAGACTGGAAGCCGACCCCAACATAGGAAAAGGCTAGACAGATGATGTTTTAAAGCGAACTTCAGCAGAAGACAAGGAAAACAATACAAAAAAACAACAATATTCCAATACAAAAACGAATTTCAGTTCCCATTTCATATTCATACACTTCTAATGTTTAAAACATTACGAAAAATATGAAAAACATGGCATATCATACATAACAGAACATGAACGCCAGTGTTGCCACAAGAATGACGCGCAATTTTTCGCTCTCCCAACACCCTGTGGGCCCTGGCCCAAGCGTGGCCCCTGTTTCCCGCGCTTCCTGCCACGTCAATCAGCCACTACCCGCCATTTCTCACTGACAGCAACCGGAAGGAGGTAACTTTTAAAATAAAAATGAAACGCAAATGTAAATCTGAACACGATCAGGTTGGTTTAGATTCTGGTGTATTGTATTGGGGCGATAAATAGATGGGGTTCAAAATTGTTTGGGTGTTTCCCCCGTGGTTCTGGCAGATATAAATTGGTTAAGTTTATTTTGCGATTTGATATATTTATTTGCTTTAGATATTGTTTGTAATAAAATAAATGCGTTTAGTGGCACTACATGAAAAAATACACCAAATAGAAAACAATTATTTTAATTAATGCCAAAAGGGCCTCAGCTCAGCATAGTGTCAGATCAACACAAGGTGTACCATCTGACACTGATTTTCGGCTGCAACCCACTTGTACCTGCGCTCAAATAATAAACACATAGATAGGGGGTGTCCGTAATAATAAAATGTTATTTTTTTCATGGTATTAATTGGAAATAATAACATTGTGTAAGGTATCAATTGGAATTTATGACATAGTATAATTTGAATGATAATTTTGTATGCCTGAATTGGTGCAACACACAGTGGACTGCGCATTCCCTTGACATCTAGAATTGTATTATTTATCTACTGTGTTGAGCAATAAACATTTGAATTTGAATAAAATACTGTTTATAGCTTGCTTCATAGAGTTCTCGAAGCAGAAGACCTAAGACTGTCTGTTGTCTTTACTCTTCCGGACTTCTTGTCCTAACACGTGTTGTCCTGGGGTTAGTGTTTAGTTTAAATATAACTGCCATCAATATAAAAAAAAACTGGCCAAGTGCGAGTCGGACTCGCACGCGAAGGGTTCCGTACCACAAGGCAAAAACGCCGAAAAAAACATGTTTGTTGTATGGGAGCCCCCCCCTTAAATATTTATTTTATTTTAATTTTATTATTTATTATTAAAGTTAAAATACAATTGAGTATTTTGTGAATATTTCAAGTGCCTACCTGTTGCCATTTTTGATATCGAGCAAAAAGGGGCAAAAAAATCGCGTTTGTTGAATGGGAGCCCCCCTTAAATATTTATTTTATTTTGTTTTTAGTATTTGTTGCTATAGCGGCAACAGAAATACATAACTTGTGAAAATTTCAACTGTCTAGCTATCGCGGTTCTTGAGATACAGCCTGGTGACAGACAGACAGACAGACGGACAGACGGACAGACAGCGAAGTCTTAGTAATAGGGTTCCGTTTTTACCCTTTAGGTACGGAACCCTAAAAAGGACCTAATCAAATAGTTATTTGATTATTACGATCACAATGTTTTTTCCATTTTTCCAATAATATATATTGTAAACCGTCAAAATGAATCACAAGACTCGGTAATTTAATCTGCCATCAAAACCAATATTTAATTTGAAAATTGACTTCCGCCCTTAAAAAGAGGCGCGTTCGATTTAACAAAATCAAATTTCACACGCATCCGGCGACTTTTTTTTTAAAAATCATATCGGTTATACGCGTGTGTTGTTGACGTTCTAATCGGAACAAACCTGCGTTTGACGTGTGGTGTCGTCCGTTATGAAAAACGTATCGGAAATATCTATGAATATTTTTATGCGTATAAAATGATTTTCGATGACATTTTTCACAAAGGGAATCGTGGCGTGGCTGGCGTATGCAAGTTCTATTGAATTAGCATAACAGAAAATGCTGGTTTAAAAAAAATCTATTCTGGAGTAAACTGACAGGTACAAAGCATTATTTTACAGACTTGAACCCATTGATTTAAACCGATATTTAGGTCATGTGTTTTTATTGAGCAATGGTGCAGTGGTACCGGCCGCCACCAGAAATTCGAAGACATGTGACATCTACCAACCCGCACTGGGCCCGCGTGGTGGATTACGGCTCACTCCCTCTCACAGAGAAGAGGCCTGTGTTCCATCAGTGGGAACATTATAGGCAGATTGTGCTGTGTTTTCATAATAGGGACTCTTTCTTCCCTTTCCTTTCCTTTTTTTTCCTTTCCTTTTCTTTCTTTCCTTTTCTTTTTTTTCATTTTTTTTCTTTTTTTCCTTACCGGTCCCCGAATATCGCGGTTTATAGGGATTTTAGTTATGACACTTAGTACCTACGTATAAAACTAAATACCTAATCGATTACTAAGATTAGGTAAACGGGCCTGCGGGCGGAGAGTAATGGGTAGCTCAACGTCCGATCAGGACCAGGCCCGTGCCGGACGGCGCGTACGTGTTCCACGCGCGCCTCAAAGAGATGTCAGCATCGAGGAGCCAGGGCCCCCCTTAGGGCCGAAGCCTGCCGGGACAGCGGGATTGTCCGAAAGGGTTACCGCTGGTGGGTTTTAGTCAGTAAGAGTCTGACACTGCCTTCCGTTCCACCCAGAGCGGGAGGAGTAATTAAAATTTGATGATTTTCCATCCGAAAAGAAAATGACTGTAGGTAAATATGACTGCGCCAGGCGTTAAGAATAAATAGGTAGCTCTGACATACTCCATTAACTGTAACTTCATAAACTGTTCCTACCCACATGTTAAACATCACAATGCCCCATTTTTAGGGTAAAAGCACCATTAACCTCCCAACTTACCGAGAAAAACCGTCACAGAGTATTTAAAACAAAAAGACGTCGGAAACGGAAACGCGTTCGTTCGGATTTCGAATCGAGAGTGCTAATTCGTGCGCGGCGAGATCAAAGGCAGCGGCCGGCCAATTACCGTGCGGCGTGTGCGCAGCGAAACGCACCAGTTTGAATTACGTCCAGTAAGTTTGAGGTTTAAGTTATACGAACACTGAGATTTTTTGGGAAATTTTGCCACATATGACAAGTTCATAATATTAAAATGTCTAGTTGATAGAGAAAGATAGTTTCCATCAAATTAGATAATTGGTTAACGAATGATAAGATAAAAATCTTATGTAGTAGATTTTTTATGTAATAAATTAACATGAACGTTTAAGATGGGAAAAATATTTAGCCCATAATGCACTTTTTTAATTCTACTAAATGTATTACTTAACCACCCTCAAGCTAAACACCTGGCTGCTGCTATACCTACATGACTTCCCGCCCTGTATGGCCTAACACTGTCTCCTAAGATACAGGACTACCTAGTTTAGGAGACAGGGTTACATGATCTGTGTAGATTCCTGTAGATATACTATGTTATTTTGTACAGACACCAGCTCATCAAGGTACCCTAAACTGTATAATTTTCCCAATCAACTTTGAACCTTATGGTTTAGCGATAAAGTCGAAAATCTATTAAATAAATTTGACAGATTGTAGTAGCTTGAAGTGCTGGCGTTTGGACATCTGCTCTTGTGTGTATCATAATAAAGATTATTTATTTTATGTTTTCTCAGTAAAAAATCTACTACATCGGTGAAACTATAAAGTCTCCTCGCTGTCGCCTGTATTTTAAACCTCAACATTTTAATAGTTGCTTAACTTTAATGTTGCAACTCTTACTGTTCATTGCGCAACGGGAGGTGGAAACGCGCTAGATTAGAGATTTACTCGTACCACCAGAATATGATGCAACACTAAATTAGCCGGAAGATAAATGGTCACTTCACCCCACCGTTTGATCAATTTCCTTATTTCAATATAAAATGTTATGTACTTAACACGGGAAGTAGGAACATATTTTTAGTAGTTAAGTCATCCTCATCTGCCAAAATCAAAGTCAAAGTCGAAATTTATTTCAAATAGGCACATAAAAGGCACTTTTGAACGTCAAAAATTACGATATAAAATAGAATTGATTCTAGTCGCCCATTCCAAAAGGTAGTCTGCCTAGCCTTTTCCCAACTATGTTGGGGTCGGCTTCCAGTCTGACCGGATGAACCTGAGTACAAGTATCTTACATGGTTCGACTGCCTACCAGCACCCTTATTGCGTAACACACTATCCATCTTAATCTGAATCATTTTGAAGAAAATTGCTAATCCATTGCTCCATATGTTTGAAAAATGTGTCTGACCAACAACGCAAATAACGCAATGAATGATATTGAACTGTCAAAATGAAACCGATTGCGACTGATAGTGTGTTACGCAATTATCCTCCCTGCTGACCTCAACAACCCAATTACTTTGTAATACTATACCCCTTGGTAAGACTGGTTGTCAGACTTTCGGGTTTCTGACCTGAAAGATCCACATATGACAGCCGGGACCAACGGCTTAACGTGCTTTCCGAGGTACGGGTCTTGGTATGTAAAGATGGTCACCCATCCACGGAGCAACCGCGACAAGGGCAGCTTAACCTGATCGACCGATCCGAGCGGCTGTTATTACTGAGCCACAAGCCCCATCGTATTTTTTTCTTTCTTTAGATGCGTCGTGACTCGTGCCAAATGGACTGAAGACCAAAGTAAGATAGCTGGGGTCTGTTGGGCTAGAATCTAGATATTGTGGAAGGAAAAAACTCTCACTTCAAAAGTACCTGTTGGTTTAACTGAAATGCCATGAAATTGAAACTAGATAGATGTACGAGCAATTTTGCCAATTTTTGCAACAAAAAAACTTATTTGTTGTCAATTTTTGCAACAAAAACCTTATTTGTTATCAAATTTTGCAACAAAAAAGCTTTTTTGTTGTCAATTTTTGCAAGAAAAAAGCTTTTTTGAATGGTTCAGAATCACACGATCATTCCATGGTTAATCCTAACTAATATTATAAATGCGAAAGTGAGTTTGTTTATCACACTAAAACGGCTGAACGGATTTGGCAGATAGGTAGCCTGGGACCTGTAAAAGGGAAAAGGCTACTTTTCACCTTGGATCACAGACAAAATCGCGAGCAAAAGCTACCTATTTTCCCCAAAACAAAGCAACATTTCTACGCACCCTCTTCCTGAAAAACACCGCTTTAAATTCTCCAGACCCACTTCACTAAAGCACCATAAAACTATAATAGATACTAGGTAATCGTTCCGCATCAGTGCACAACACCATGCGGTTCTTATCGCACCCATAGGGTACGTCTCCATGCGGATCGGAACCCCAAAATAACTCCAACAGTTCAACTGCACCCCAAGTTGCCAAGTACTGTCTCAACTTATTTATTAACGTTAGTAAAAAGGTGACATTTTGAAATACGTGCCCGTCAGTTAGATTTAGTGAGGGTAAGCGACGGGTGTCAAGGTGAGTTTTGGATGGGTGGGTGAATGTGTGGCTTTGATGTTCAGGAGGTAATGGTTTTGTAAATGGTTGTTGTTGAAATTGAATGGGACGTGTGTTGTTTTTGGTTTAAAAACTATTTTGGACATGGTGGTATTGTTAATTTATGTGGTATACTAACTGCGCCCCAAAGTTTCACCCGCTTGGGTCTCGATCCCGTGGGAATATCGGGTTAAAAATTAGCCTATGTCCTATGTGCCGAATTTCATCTAAATCCGTTCAGCCGTTTAAGCGTGAAAGCGTCACAAACAAAATATCAAATCTTTTTGCATATTAAAATTAGTTTAGATGAGCTGTCTTCTTCTTTTAAGCAGAAGCGATTGCTGCGACTCGAAAGACCAGGTTTTGGCAACGTGGACGTTAATTTCTAATTAATTTACAGATATCTCCTTAATAGATGAATCAAGCAACTCCTAGCCATAAGCTAAATAATAATAAGCAACTTTATTCCGTAATTAAAAAATAAACAAAGTTAAACAAAAAAAGTAAATAATAAAATAAATTGAGATAATTCATTAAGGATCCGTCTTTGGGTGGCCTTTCTTGCCACTCTTTACTGTCCTGTGCTGCTGCAGGACAATTCTGGCCAGCCACTTTCTCGATCTCGTCGATCGATATCTCTTTATAAGATATAAGGATGCTTAAAAATACGCAAATTACACTTAAGGTGAATGGATAGTGGTAGACCGCGAAATTCATAATTATTTTCTTACGTCTTATGGAAAAGTGCTTATGGTAGAAATCTAACTTAGAAAGAGTATAAATGATTCTAATGATTATAATTCTCTAAATATGTACCTGTTATTGTCGCGAATCATATTTTGTTCAAGATACAACCTGACACTGACCTACAAATTGCAAAAAACGTAAGAAAATTTGAATTTCGCGGTCTCAACTACCCATTCACCTTAAATGTTGCTAGAAGTTTCTTAAGTTCTAATTTAGCATTAAATCTGTTGTAACCTTATCAGAGAGGACCGGAGTTAAGGTCAAGAGTGGCAGGAAATATGCCGCTGATAACCCGGTAATTAATCAATTAATATTACACTAGTATGTGCCTCCGTTTCTGTGTGTTTGGAACTCAGACCAAATAAAAAACCAAGACAGAGGGCTGTCAACATTAGAGTGAGGCCGGTTTCGTAAACATATGTGCACATAAATCTCAAATCTTTTAAAAAATTAATAGAAACAATTATGGACCCTGTCGGGCACAGCAAAGTTTTAAATATGTAGGCAGAGAGAGGAAGAGTGCTTTATTAATTTTCCGTGCTATTATGTTAGATTTTTTTTTTTAATTTTATTATTGTCTATGTATTTATATTTCCATTTATTTATTTATTTATTTAATACTTCAAGCACATAAATGTACAGAGGCGGACTTAATGCCATAGGCATTTTCTACCAGTCAACCTTTGGGTGATGCAGAGACAAACAGTGGTAGGTGCAATCAAGAACATTGAGGAATAAATATTTTAAATATAAAGATACGCATATACCTATTAAAACTATGAATATAATATATACCTAATTACATATAAATATAAGCACAAATAAATATACATAAATACATGAATATACTTACTAAAAAGAAATAAGACAAACAATGAGAAAATATTACCGTTGTGATGATACTGCCAGCTTCTTGCGAATGTGCTCACGAGCCTTAACTTTAAAGTATAATCGGTTGGTTGCCATCCTGATTTCCTGGGGGAGCGCATTCCACAGAGAGATAGACTGAACGAAGAAGGAAGAGTGAATGAAGTCTGTGCGGTGAGTGGGACATTGGAGAAGACGATTATGTGATGAACGTAGATTTCTATTGTGGTTGGCGCAAATGTACTGAAAATGGGGGGCTAGATAACTAGGGGAAGACGGAGAATCAAGAAATGAGAACAAGGTGGTCAGCGCCCTAAGCTCTCTGCGCTGGCGTAAGGGTAACCACTTCAGAAGCGACCGATGCGCAGAGACATGATCATATTTACGCAGATTGAAAACGAATCGAATGCAATTATTGAGAAGGCGGTCAAGTTTGTCGAGGAGATCTGCATTCAGGTCATAGTAGCACACATCACCATAATCGATGATAGGGAAGATAAGGGACTGTACAAGCATTGTCTTCGTACTTGATGGCAATAAATTTTTCAAACGGTACAGAGCCCGCAGCGTTCCAGTAACCTTCTGACTCACCCTAGCGACTTGAGTCCGCCAGTTCAGAGTACAGTCAATGTGCAAGCCTAAGTCCTTCACGTCCGTACCAAAAGGAACGATCGTACCATTGAATAGAACTGGCGGCAAGGCTGTACTATCTATCTTGCTAATACTACGAGAACTGCCAATGATGATCGCCTGACACTTCGTAGGGTTTACAGCTAAGCCAAATCTATCAGACCAGGTTTTTATGGCTATCAAGTCCTTATTTAATTTGTCGATAGCGCCACGTAATTCATCAACCTTCCCTTGGTAGTACAACTGCAAGTCATCTGCATACAGATGATACGCACACTGAAGTTCGGCAGTTATAAGATTAATAAAAATTGAAAACAGAAGAGGAGAAAGTATACCGCCTTGAGGAACGCCAGTTTCCAAATTACACCAGTTAGAAGAAGAATCCCCAGCATGGACGGACTGCTGACGTTCCTGAAGGTAAGAGGAGAACCATTCCAGTGCCTCGGGAGAGACCATAATATAGGACAGAATGGCTAACAGGATGTCATGACTGACGGTATTGAAGGCATTTGAGAAATCAACCAATACTAGAACAGTGAGTTTGGTGTCTTCCAGTCCTGCCCTTATATCGCCAGTCACTTTAAGGAGTGCGGAAACAGTGCTGTGCCCAGGCCTGAATCCAGATTGGAGAGGACTAATAACTGAGTTACAATGAACAAAGTTGGAGAATTGTTTGTGGACACAGGCCTCGAGCACTTTTGATAGGAAGGGAAGGATAGAGATTGGACGGAAGTCGGTAGGAAGAGAGGGATTGGAAACCTTAGGTAGTGGACGAACATAGGCTTTGCGCCACAGGGAGGGGAATACTCCGGAGTACAAGGAAAAGTTTATAATGTGGGTAATCGCGGGTAGGAGATGATCCAGAATAGTAATTATCATACCACGGGTGATATTGTCACATCCTACCGCTTTCGATTTGATGGAGAGAATGATCTTTCTGATCTCTCCCGGTTCAACTGGAGTGAAACTGAAAGAATTAGTATGAGGGCGCGATAGACCAGAAATTAAAGACAGAGTTTGTTGCTTGGTTAGACGATCCATTGTAGAAACAGTGGAGAAATGCCGGTTGAGATCGTCTAAGTCAATTGAACTAGGAAGATCTAAATGTCGCGACTTGCCGATACCAAGAGTTCCAAGAAATTTCCAAATATCGGCAGAAGAGGAAGAATTGATAGTATCAAGAATATGGCGGCGTTTAGCATTGCGTATCATCTGATTACATCTATTTCTTGCAGCCTTAAATAATTTCCAGTTTTCATCCGTACGATCCCTTTTAAATTTACGGAACGCGCGGTTCCTACGTCGCATTGCCATCTGTATACCTCTAGTCATCCATGGTGCAGGTGGGCGTTTTAATTTAACCTTTTTGACGGGGGCATGGATGTTATAAAGGTTGACTACAACTTCATTGAACATGGCAACCTTGTCGTCAACTGAAGTAGCTTCCACCATAGGCTCCCAATCGACCACAGATGCATCTTCTTTGAGCTTCTCGACGTTCATGCGCGCAAAACAACGCCTGTACAGAACCTTGGGTTTAGGTTTGGGAGGTTTCAGGATATATGAAAGGAAAATCATGTCGTGATGAGAAAAGCCAGGAGCGTCATGTTGACCGTGGGAAGAAACGAGGGAAGGATTCGAGGTGAGGATCAGGTCGAGCCAGGTGTCTTCGCCAACAGTGTTGTGATGAGTAGGTTTGAGCGGCAATACGTGCAGACTAGCTGACTCGATAAGATGGAGGAGCTTACGGGACCGAGGGGAGTTGAGGGCAAGGAGGTTTGTGTTGAAATCACCCATGATGATGTGATGTGCATACTCCGAACCTAATGATTCAAGTACTGATTCGAATTCAGTGAAGTAATCAACAGTGGGAGGACAGTAGACAACACCAATAATGGTTTTGGCTCTTTTGATACAGACTTCAAGAAAAATAAACTCCGCAGAAGCAGAATAATTTGAAGAGGAAGTAGCAAGTATTTTGTACGGAAAATCAGAGCGAAGGTATATGGCCACACCACCCCCTCCTTTACCAATCCGATCATTCCGTATAAGAACGAAATCAGTAAGAGGGTAAGTGGTGGACAGGAGATGTGGTTTGAGCCAAGTTTCAGAGATCAGGATGGCATGGACATTGCTGCTATTAAACGCGTCGTACAGCTCGCTGTAGTGGCTTGGAACACTTTGAGCGTTAATGTGACACACATTCACCAACCGACTAGACTGATCATTGAAATTTTGTTGTAAAAAGTCACCAAGAGTGTAGCTGAATGAACAAAAACTTTCATCGCAAGAAGAAGCAGTAGATTGGTTGGCAGAAAAATAAGACTCATTGTCTGACATAAGTTTGTAGGTAGCTATTAAGAATAAATAAATATAATATAATAAATTAAAAAAATATATTATAAGCTATTGCTAAAATCGGAGCAACTAACAGGTGCAACTGCACCACCCGCCAGCTAACACCAACACTAAAAGCGATTAAATAAACAGTAAGAAGCACAAATTACACAACAAAACCATTGTCCACATTTTATGGCTATTCAACAAAGCAAAAACCGTAGTTCCCAAAAAAAAAAAAAAAACAATTTAAAAGTTAAGAATAAAAAAAAAAAAGATAATTATGAAAATGACACACCCAACTGCACATTAGTAATATTAAGTTGCGAGTAATTTCCGAACGTATACCCGAAATGTCAACGTCAATTTAATATTACTAACGTCAATTTGACAAGCTGACATTCAATTATACGTCAGAACAAATTAATATAACTACATGACATGAGAGGTTAAAAAATAAATAGTGTTGAGGGTATTGAAAAACCAATACACCTCAATATTGAGAAACAGAAATTACGTAAACAGTTGGGGCACAAAACAAAAGAAAGATAACTATGAGACGGGACAACTACATAACGGTAAGTAAAGATTATGAATCTATGAAACAACAAATTAGAAACAACGACAAATATCAAAGTAAACAAACACCATAATTACATTGTGTGTTTTTCAGGCTCCCGGAATCATGGACACTTCTTTATCTCTTTGATGGAGTCATGCCTGGCGCCTTAGGATACTTGGATATCAAGGGCTTCAGCTCATCGATGGAAGTAACCTTATGCCGACTTCCATCAGAGGCCTTTATGTAGATGACGCCGTCTTGAGTCCAGCACGACCGCATGCTAAAGTGCTCGCGCGCCCTTCCGAAGACAGATTGCCTGGCTCTGGTCAAGAACTCCTTCACTGAAATTTTGGACCCTTTTAAGCCTGTTTTTGCCTTCCAAACTGAGGCCTTGATGTCTACACTGGCAAACCTTACGAGGATAGGCCTGTGATGCTCCTTGCCTTGAGCTCCAAGCCTGTGACAGGCTTTAATTGAGGATGCAGATAGATTTTTGAGGGCAAGTTTGCTATTAAGAACCTCCATAATTACTGCTGTGCTGTCTTCGTTCTCCACTTCAGCAAGGCCTTGAAAAACCAAGGCTTTCCGCCGGTGCCTGGTCTCTAAGCCATCAATTTGTTTGGCACACTCGCTGATTTGGCTTCGCAGCAGACCCAGCATGGAGAAAATGAGCTCCCGGAAACTGCGAAACTCTTCCGCTATCTTTGCCACTGTGTCCTTGGCAGGACCGGCACACTGGATTTGCGCTTCGAGTTCACCCATCTTTCTCAAAAAGTTATCCTCAAGGGCTTTCTGGGCAGCAAGGACTTCAGCAAATTGAGACATTCTGTGTTGTGTAGTGCAGACAAGTTGTATATAGTGCAAATGATCAGCTGGCAGGCGGTGTTTATAAAATGGAATATATGTCACATAAATGTGCCACAAACGTGAGTACTTGTAGTTTACTATTGTAGACTAAGTACTGATGTAAACTTAATCAGTATTTTAATCGCGATAAAAGCGATCGGCAGCGACGGCGACCTCTCGCGTCCGGCCCTGGTGCAAGCCATGGTCCGGGGCGAGAGGGAGTGGGAGGCAGTCACCTCCTTCTGCGAAGCAGTCATGCTAGCGAAGGAGGTGGCGGGACGGTTCAGGGAGAGAGCCTCCCGTCTCAGCCGCCGCCGTAGGCGCGGGCCTGCGGGCAGAGAGTAATGGGTAGCTCACCGTCCGATCAGGACCAGGCCCGTGCCGGACGGCGCGTACGTGTTCCACGCGCGCCTCAAAGAGATGTCAGCATCGAGGAGGGGCCCCTTAGGGCCGAAGCCTGCCGGGTCAGCGGGATTGTCCGAAAGGGTTACCGCTGGCCCGGAACATAAAGGGCTAAGGAAGGAACACGGGTGGGTTTTAGTCAGTAAGAGTCTGACACTCCCTTCCGCTCCACCCAGAGCGGGAGGAGTCATTTGATGATTTCCCATCCGCAAAAAAAAAAAAAATGGTTATTTTATGTACTTTTAGTCGTTTTATTTTCTTGAACCCCCCCCGATACTAAAACCTGGCTACGCCCGTGTGCGTAGGTATTGCACCTTTCCATGAAACAGTAGATCTGAATTCAAAGATATATTCAAGAAACCGAAAACTAATATTAAAAACAGTTGACTAACATGGCATCTACAAATCTGGAAAGTTTGTCTTAAAATAGCACACATCGTCGCTCGCATGACTAAAAGTCCCATCTCATTTTTTTAGCTGATTTGAGTTGAGACAACTGCAGTGTTCCATTCGTGATTCTTTACATTTTGTTGCCTTTCAAAATGTTTATATTTTGAGATCCAAATAACATAGAGATACGACAGCTAGTGAAAAATGTAAACAATCATGAATAGAAAAATGTAGTTGTCCTAACTCAAGTCAGCTTAAAAATTAGAAAAATGAGATAGGACTTTTAGTCATGCGAGCGACAACATAAGGTAGGTACTGCTCCTCCTTGTACCTGTAGTGTACCCTCATAAGTCTAGGAAAAGTCCTAGACTACTTACATACTAAATTATGTAAACCAACTAAAGTTGGTTTCTGCGCGTTGCAACATCTAAAGAGATATTGCAACCCGCAGAAAACTAAATTATAAAACACATAGATTCTTGTGTCATAATATAGTCTGTGATGTAATCTAAAATCATAATAATAGTTAAATTTTATGTTATTGAATTACTTCCCGTACGATAACCTTTTGGTCACATAACACATAATTCATATCATGGATGATGGAATATTATTATATGGGGTTCGTGAGCGAAATGATAGTGTGGACATTGCATAACTTACATCTAAGTTTTTCAACAAACAAAGATAAAAGACCTTATTATTATGTTTATTGTTTTATACAACAACTAGGTTTCACCCGCATAAGTGTCGATCCCGTGGGAATATCGGGATTAAAAGTAGCCTATATGTTAATCCAGGGTGTCAGCTACCTCCATACAAAATTTTATCAAAATTGATCCAGCCGTTTGAGCGTGAAGAAGTAACAAACACAAAGATAAAATCAACTGACCCATACAAAACTTTAATAAATACTTACTCGACCCAAATGTAAGAAACGGCTGATTATTTTTTCGCCATTACGATGTTGGTTCCGTAGAGAAATTTTTCAGTTTGATGGTCTTTTGACCACACATTTTTGATACTTACATGTTTTATAAAATCAGAAACATAACTTGTCTTATAACTTCACGTTTGTTGAAACACTTGGATTTGATACATGCTGTAGATACAAACTGTTAAGAGTTAACCAAGAACTCAAAACCATACAATTAAAATATCAGTTTTTACCAGGGTCTAAAAAGGGAAAATTTAATAATCAAAACAAAACAATAATCTATTCAAACGAATTCCAGAAACAAAATCCTGGTTCCACCTAGATTAATATCAAAATATTCACCGCAAAAAATTTAAATATTTAAAATCATTTAAAATGCCAATGAAGTAAATCCGCTTCCGGACTTCAGAACTTGGGGGCAGCCTCCCTGTCTGCCAAACTTCAGCCTCCGTCTGTCCGGAATTAGAGGAGTTGTTTTAACGATACAAGACTTACCCATTTGCGATCAAGTCCTGTGCTTATTAATACTTTGTCTCTGTATTAATAGAAGATTTCATTACCATAGTACTGTGCAAATGGAAGAAAAACAGCGCTTGTCTGGATATTATTTTAATTTAAACTGAGAGGAATGTCTTGTTAGGCTTTAGGTATATAGGAAGTTAGGTTTTACGGCTAGAGCTGGTATGAATTAATCATTTGTGAGAGGGTCGGTGGTCCTAATTAGCAGTATTTTAGGATCCCTTTATCTTTATTTATCTCTTTCCTTTGTTTGGGTAGGTATGTAAGTGAGCACTGCAACATTAGGGGCTGATTTACAGCATCAGATAACTTCAACTAGACGACTATTTTAACAATATAACCAGCCTATAATGTTCCCACTGCTGGGACACAGGCCTCCTCTCAGTGAGAAGGAGTGGGCCGTAATCCACCACGCGGGCCCAGTGCGGGTTGGCAGATGTCACATGTCTTCGAATTTTTGGTTCTAGGACATGCCGGTTTCCTCACGATGTTTTCCTTCACCGTTTTGAGAGCAGTGGTGATGAAATAATTTACACAAAGTAAAGCGCCTGTCAGGGTTCGAACCTACGACCTACAACTCGTAAGTCGCGGCCGTTACCACTTGGCCACCAATGTTCTCATTGATTTTAACAAGATTTAAAAAAAAATGTTTGCTTATCCATAGACACAGGTTGAGCTCAATGGTGTCCAATCGTCGTCGTCGTTTCAGCCGATAGACGTCCACTGCTGGACACAGGCCTCCCCCAATTTTGGGGGGGGGTTTGCCATAATCGCCACGCTTGGCAAGCGGGTTGGCGATCGCAGTATGGTATGATGGTGGAATAAATAGAGAACGCTGCTGCCCATTCTCCGGTAAGACCCTTAGTCGCCTTTTACGACACCCACGGGAAGTAAGGGGTGGGGCAATTCTTTCAAGTCCGGCACCACACAGACGAATTGGTGTCCAATAATACATCCTTGTTTGTGCAACAGTTAAAGGCAACAAAAAGCTATACAAACAAAAAGTAAGCTTGTGCGTTGCCTTTGTATAGGTAATAATATGTCTAAATACAGGAAGATTTTTTTATCGCCATCCAAATTTTTACAGGGTGTTCTACAAATGTGTGAAACAGCTGATTTTTTTTCGCGATTTCAGAGTTGGTCCCATAGTGAAAGTTGTTCATATTCATGGGTAGAAAGAACACCCTGTAAAAATTTGGATGGTGATAAAAAAAATCTTCCTGTGTGTGGTTTTTTTTACTGAAAAACAGTTTTCTGTGAGTATGGTCGTGAAAATACCATTCTGTCACTCACGAAACGCTTACAAAATTCTCTAACTACATCCAAAGCGGCCATAACTCCCCCATCCTGAATAACTAAGTACAGTGTGTTTAAAGATAACTCGAAGCTCAGCCACACACTCTATTTTAGGCAACAAAGAAAACTGTAAGAGCACTTAAGGATTCCGCCAGTGTAGTCCGACGCGACGACTGGATTTAGAAGTAATACATTCTACAGACATAGTCGGATGCTAAACCATGTTCAAATTAGGGTCACCCTTTTCGAAATTTGAAAAGATAAATGTCCTGATTTGACAGCTGTCATGTCAAGCTTTTGGTCAGGACACCAAAAGCTTGACACCTATCAAATCAGGACATCATACTTTTATAACAAAAAAAAATAGCCTTTATGGCTGGTTCTATAAGGTAAGATTTTTTCTAATATTGTTATAGATGTGTGAGGAACAGGGTGTAAAGTTCACTTATCCTCCATAGAAAAGGGAGAATCCTCCGACCAGACGGGTGTTGTGTCTGGCGGGCAACTACCCGATGATTCATGTCGGAGCCGTTGTATCTATGCTAGTTGCGCGGTAAACTCTGCTTGCGAGACGCAGGATTTTGCGTGACGTCAGTATGACGCGTTGGATACCGCTACATTATATTACTTCTACCTACTCAAAATTATTTTCTTTAAATATCGACGTTCGGTGCCCTCTTTTGAAACAGCTTGACCTTCGCCAAAGGCTTCCTCTAAATATTTCCTGATCTCTGTTTCTGGCTCGTTGAATCCACCCTGGATCAGCTGCTCTTTTGAGGAAGTCTTCCCAATATTTCGTTTATCGTCCTTAGCTCGCAATTTTTTACTTTTTTCAGTATACATATATTAAACTTTTTTTACAAATGACAAGGCCGGAGAAAGTCCGGACGCCCGGCCAAAAAGCCGAATAAGTCCGGACAGATGGTGACCCTAGTTCAAATGTTGTCTCGTCTAAAACTGTCTCACTTTTATTTGCACTGTCGATTAGTGTAGTTAAAGTGGAGAATAATGTAATGGGATTAAGAAATACGGTGTTTCTGTTTGTGCTTTCACTTTCTCTAGATCGATAATAATGTTAAGTCTGTTTGTCTTTGGATATCATGGGTCAAGTATTGGGCAATGGGTATTTCACAGGTCAAGTGATACTTGACCAAGTAAAACTACTTGATCCATACCCGATGGCGATAGTTTACTTGGTCTACTTTGACAGAATTTGATTGAGGAAGTTTTGTACCGGTTAAAAAGTTTTGCATTGATAAATGATAGAAGACCGTGTTTCGGCTATGGCGGCCAATCTCAACGGAGATTAGCCTCCGGCGCAGGAGATATTGTAATGCACAAGTGTGTGTGTAGACACAGTTGCACTCCCTCTTCCCTCACGCTCATAGTCCGATGGGACGGCGATCCACGACCGGAGGGAGACATATGACTGTAAACAACTTGTCAAACAATGACATTATCGATTAAACTGCCAGAAAATTATGTGGTAATGCTGACATCACCACATAACAAGACTGATCTTGTTCAGTAATCGTCGTCGTCGTTGTTTCAGCCGATAGACGTCCACTGCTGGACATAGGCCTCCCCCAATTTTGGGGGGGTTTGGCATTATCGCCTCGCTTGGCAGGCGGGTTGGCGATCGCAGTATGGTATGATGCTGGAATAAATAGAGAACGCTGCTGCCCATTCTCCGGTAAGACCCTTAGTCGCCTTTTACGACACCCACGGGAAGTAGGTAAGGGGTGGTGCAATTCTTTTAAGTCCGGCACCACACAGACAGTAATGCTGTTCAGTAATGCTATTCTGTAAAAATCTCAACGTGAAAAGTTAGGTGAAGTGAGCTGTCAATAGTTTCAATCCCTAGCATCAAACACACTTTAAGCTCATTTCACCTAAGTTATCACGGTGATCTTTTACAGAATAGCACCGCAGTTGCGAAATCAACGACCCTTCAATTGTATTGAGCCTTATTTTATTTTACAAAGATTGAGATCAAATGTATCATGTTGTGCCTGAAGTGATATTGGACTCTCAGCCTTAATGTTCCCACTGTTGGGACAAAGGCCTCTGCTGGCATTTTTGCTGAACTGGGCCTTTTTGGCGCAGCCTTGAGGCACACTCCTGCTAATTTCTGAAATCGGACCTTACACTTTTTTTATTTGTTTTTATCTGATGTATGTCTCTGGCAAGCGTAGTGTGGGACGCCCCCCAGCTAGATGGACGGACGACCTTAAGAAGGTGGCTGGGGTAGACTGGATGCGGAAGGCGGAGGACAGGGTGCTGTGGCGCAGTCTGGAAGAGGCCTATGTCCAGCAGTGGACTGTGATAGGCTGAGTTGATTGATTGATGTCTCTGGTGAACTCTGTGTGTCTTTTAGTCTGTGCTAAATAAATTTCTTTTCTTTCTTTCTTTCTCTTTGTCAGAGGTAGAGGGCTGTAATCCACCACGCGGGCCCAGTGCCGATTGGTAGATGCCGCATGTCTTTGAATTTTTGGTTCTAGGACATGGCGATTTCCTCTCGATGTTTTACTTCGCCGTTTTGTGAGCAGTGGTGATTAAATAAATTACACAAAGTACCTAATGTGTCTGCCTGGGTTCGAGCTCAATCGTGAGTCGGGCCCTTGCTACTGGGCCACCATTACTCCCGAAGCGATATTGGTGCATTTACCTCTGATTTTGAACACTGTCCAAATCACAGTGATCTTTATTCTCATTCTAATAACGTTGCTGTTAGGCCGCGCTCACTTTGGATGCGAATTATATCGTACGTAAACGTATGAACACTGTTCGTATGGATTGAGGGCGCACACTGAATACGTTTTTCTCCGTCAAATAGACAGAAAACCGGTGTTAGCGCATACGTGATGATGATGAACGCACGAACGTGTAATAAAATCCCAACAAGTTCGGATTGATTTCGGACGTCGGACTTGCACGTACGTATACGTACGACTAACTCGCGCGCATTGTGAGCGCTTTCATAGTACTCAGAAGGTCGGGAATATTCGTGCATGTTCGAACGTTTCTGCACGAATGGAATTCGTACGAAAACGTATCCAAAGTGAGCGCGGCCTTAGGTTACTGCCACTGACAAGTCTGTCAAAATTGTGATCTCTATTCTCGTCACAATAAGGTTGCTGTTAAGGTGCTACTGCCAGAGGTAAAATAACTGTGCACGGATTGTAATTTTACAAAGACTTCTTCTAATTCTAAAAACAAAACACTGCCTGTATCGCGAATTCCTTCCATTTTATAATAAAACAAAATGTTTCGCTGGTCATAAACAGATGACGTCACGCTATTAAGGTTGAGCACATGCTTTGTTTCTGTGTATTGTGCATTGTTATGTTATTGTAATATATACACAATTGGGCCTCGACCCTTGTAAGTGTTGCGGTTGGGGCTAAATTTCGTGTTTCTTTTGTTTAAATTTGAATACGTTTCGTTTTGATTATTGATGATTGTGTTAACATTGAGATTACGAGTTCTGTGTTTGCTCATGTTTTAAACACAGTTGTTTTGGGAAAACATCGTGAGGAAACCGCCATGTCCTAGAACCAAAAATTTGAAGACGCAGTGACAGACCTCTCCCTCTCGAGGAGAGGGGGCCTGTTTCCCAGCAGTGGGACCATAATAGGCTGATTTTCTTATGCTTTTATTTACATTTTCATCAGATATCTTTGGAACCATAGAAATGTGTTTTATGTTTGAAACTAACAACACTAATTTTTTTTTTCACCATCATTAAAAATTTCCAATTTACACTAACATTTCATACCTACATCAGTAATCCTTTTCCTGCGTTAGTAGTCTATGATACATACAATTAATAGATGTACAGACCCATATGAATGTTCGTAAAATAGATCAGTCTCGCCGCCTGAACGAAGACATCGCACTTCCGACTTCCGGTACCGGATATCGATTAGTACTTTCACGAAACACTACCCAAATACTTATAGAGTATCTTTACTTAGGGCCAGGACTCTCAAAATTGACCTATTTTTGATTCAACATTAAACAATCAAATATTCTTTGTTTTAATCTGAAAAAAATATATGTTACAGTTCAATTAACACTCTTGATTATTCTACGGTTCAAAACACGATATTTACAACTTCACTCGATCATAAAAAATCGCAAACAAATCGAAAACAAGGAAGTTTTTGATCGTTTTTCAAGTTTTACTTGAAGTAGATCAAACTTTTACTCACAAAAAATATGTCAAAAAATAGGCAATGATGTATAGAAGAAAATTCTACGGTAAATTTTTCTCAAAACAGTATTTTATTGTTTTAACAAGATATAATATAACAAGGCGGCCCGCGCGCATCGCTTCAGTAGCCTGCCAGGCGTCACCGAGGTAGGACCTGTGTCGCTTTTCCTGGCTCGCTGCGTTCCCCCGCTAATCGATCGAAATATACGTTCACAGACTGAAATATAATGCAGTATTGTTATTTACCGTGTTTGTGTATTCGTTTTAAAAATCAGTCTGTAAATATTGTTGTAGGTTCTAGTATTAATAATTAAACTAGATATTAGTTTATATTGTTGAGGGGCCCGTGGCTAAATAATAACAGCCGCACAGGTCGATCGATCAGGTTAAGCTACGCTTGCCGCGGTTGGTCTGTGGATGGGTGACCATCTTTACATACCGAGACCCCTCCGTGCCTCGGAAAGCACGTTAAGCCGTTGGTCCCGGCTGTCATATGTGGATCTTTGACAGTCGTTACGGGTAGTCAGAAGCCCGAAAGTCTGACAACCAGTCTTACCAAGGGGTATCGTATTACCCAGTAACTGGGTTGTGGAGGTCAGATAGGCAGTCGCTCCATGTAAAATACTGGTATTCAGCTGCATCCGGTTAGACTGGAAGCCGACCCCAACATAGTTGCGAAAAGGCTAGGCAGATGATGATTAGTTTATGTTGTAGTAGGTATATTATATAGTGATAATTAAGATTAAATTATGGGGAATAAAAACAGAAGGAAGAAAAAATGTCCAGCATTAGTTTATGTTGTAGTAGGTATATTATAATAATATAGTGATAATTAAGATTAAATATATGGGGAATAAAAACAGAAGGAACAAAAAATGTCCAGCATTGAACTGCGGGAGCTTAAAAAAAATAAAGTAAGTTTGATTATTATTTTTCTACGTATTTATGACTACTTACCTATTTGTAAAAGTCGACGGGACAGAACAATATTGTAGTTGTTTATGTAATTAGGTACCTACTTGCTTTCGTCACAGTACTAGCAGTAGCAGGTAGGTACAGACGCCAGCACATTAAGATATCAGAAACTGTCAAATTTTTCCAATCAACTTTGAACCTTATGCTTTAGCGTTAAAGTTGAAAATCTATTAAAGAAATTTGACAGATTGTAGTAGCTTAATGTGCTGGCGTACCATAAATTTACAATAAAATTAAGTATAGTAATATCAAAGTAAATATAAACTAGTTGATATTTTAGTTTTTAATATTTCAGTTTATAAACAAAACAGTAGCACAACTACAACAAAGATAATTTTTGCTAATAAAACTTTTTATCTTTGCAGTTCATCGATACCAAGATCTAAAGGCATATTTAAAAAAAAAACCGGGCAAGAGCGAGTCGGACTCGCGTACCGAGGGTTCCGTAACATCCGGGTTTATGCGTAAGGTTTATGTTTATGAAATTAAATGTTTTTTTATATTTGAGTTGATTGAATGAAAGGTAAATTGCGGTTTACGATTTATGACGTATTAAAAAAAAAACTACTTAGTAGATCTCGTCAAACCAATTTTCGGTGGAACTTAACATCATATATTTTTTTAGTTTTATCATTTTCTTATTTTAGAAGTTACAGGGGGGGGGGGACGGACATTTTACCACTTTGGAAGTGTCTCTCGCGCAAACTATTCAGTTTAGAAAAAAATATATTAGAAACCTCAATATCATTTTTGAAGACCTATCCATAGATACAAGTATAAGTTTGATGAAAAAAAAAAATTGAGTTTCAGTTCTAAGTATGGGGGATCCCCCAAAATTTATTGTTTTTTTCTTCTATTTTTGTGTGAAAATCTTAATGCGGTTCACAGAATACATCTACTTACCAAGTTTAAACAGTATAGTTCTTATAGTTTCGGAAAAAAGTGGCAACGGAACCCTAAAAATGCACAGGCGAACAGTAACTACATAATCTACAACTCGATTTTTTTAGTTAGAGAATGGGATTTAGAATGACGACCGACGCGACGGCAGTATTTGCTTCTCGCTCAGGCGCAATAGCTACTACTACGTGAGCGACAGACATGTACACACTATTATCTATACAGTATTGTGACTCGGCCCTCTTCTAGAAATAATTACAGACCTACAGCCGCGCGTAAACACGCAATAGGGCTGCCCGCCTACAGTATTTTAATTTCATCAACCTGCCAGCTTCTTTCTAGTTTTGTGATTGTATAGGTAAAATATTATATTTTTTATTTAAAAATATGAAATTCGTTGTGAATGAAATAGGAAGAGTTCAAAAACAAAACATATTTTTGTTTTTTTTTATTAGTAGATTTAATTTTTAAAAAAACTTATTGACGAATTCAAGCAACCAAAAACAGCACAATATAGTCTATAATTGCTCTTTACCATATTATTAAGTAAGTACTTGTATAAATTATTTCAATGAATATTTGTCACAAATAGCACGCTTACTGCTTACAAAACGATCACACCGTCCGCCGTCCGTTCATCACTGCGGAGCATTCGAGACTGTTTGTTTACCGAGTGTAAACCGGACTCTAGGCGCGTAGGTATAACTCGCGTTCCGACCGTTTGTATGAAGATAGTATACTGTATAGATAATATTACCGTGCCTACTGTATCTATTCTATAAATTATAATAATAATGCAAGGTTGTTGATGTTGTTGATAGTAGAGTGTAGGGGGAAGTCCCGTAGCGCCGGACGGCACCTACCGCCGGACACTCGTATTATTCAAGCAAGTATAAACCGGTTCGATTCAAAGTACAAGTGAAAGGGGCGCGGGGGGCACACAGCAACAGGATCACGCGCCGCGGCTCGCCAGTGACGCGCACAGCCACGGCAGGAGTGGACGTTTGCTGCTTTTGGCGGGAAATCACGGCGTCACGTAAAAATCGATGTAAGTAATTCTGGCACAATTATGCATTTACATTTTAATGGTATTCAAAAATAAAAGTAGTACTTGTCTACTATCCGTAAACTGATAGAATATTATTAGATTTTTTAACTAATTTTGGTAGGTACCACCTAATGTACGAAATCATCTGTCCCTTAGTACCGGACACTAAGTCATCCCTTAGCACCGGACAGTAAACATATTGATATTTCTCGTGAGAATTAACGTTATTTATTCTAATAGTTTAATTTTGTTTTAGAACATAGAAGAATCAATAGAATTGAAATGGAAGAGAAGAAAAAGAAAGGATCGTGGGAGCCGCAGAGCTTACAAACTGCTATCGATAAAATTTTGACCAAAGAACTGAGTGTAAGACAAGCTGCAATGCGATACAATATTCCGAAAAGCACTGTACATGACAAAATAAGGGCGCTAAATCGAGGAGAAGAAGTATCGATGGAACCAAAGTTGGGTAGGTTCACTAGCACCTTCTCTGCAGAGTATGAACAAGTTTTGGTGGATCACGTCAAAGATTTATCTAACAGGTGTATGCCACTCATGAAAAATGAGTTTCTGAAGTTAGCTTACGACTTAGCTGAAGTTATGAAAATCCCTCATCGATTTAATAAAGAGAAAGGCAGTGCTGGTAAGCATTTTTACTACGACTTTATGAAAAAGCATTCAGACATTTCGCTGAGAGCACCAGAATCGACGAGCATGATGCGCGCCGTTGGATTTAACAAACCACAAGTGGATTTATTCTACGATAATGTTGAAAAGCTGATGACACAGTACAAATTTACACCCTCAAGAATTTATAATTGTGATGAAACTGGTGTCAGTTGCGTGCACAAACACCAAAAAGTTCTCGCTCCGAAAGCTATCCGTCAAGTAGGAAAGCTCACTTCTGCTGAGAGGGGCAAAAACATCACAGTTTTGTTCTGCATGAGTGCTAACGGTCACTACATTCCGCCATTTTTCGTCTTTCCTAGGCAAAGAATGAATGAAAGGCTTATGATGAATGCTCCAGCTGAAAGCGTAGGCGTGGCCCAGCCAAAAGGGTGGATGAATAGTGACTTTTTTTTGCAATATCTAGGAATATTTGTCAAACATACGCAACCGACCAAAGAGAACCCTGTGCTGCTTCTACTGGATGGCCATTGCAGCCACAAGACACTGGCAGTAATCAGCTTTTGCAGAGAAAATAATATTCATTTAATAAGTTCACCGCCACACACTACCCACAAGCTCCAGCCTCTGGACAGGACATTCATGAAGCCATTTAAAGATGCATACAACCAGCGATGCGACGTGTGGATGAGAACAAATGCTGGGTGTCGGATAACGGATTACGACATTGCTGGTTTGGTCAAAGAAGCATTTACAAAAGTAGCTCGACTGGATATTGCCGTGTCTGGATTCAAATGCACTGGAATCTATCCATTTGATAGACATATATTTTCTGATCTGGATTATTTAGCTGCAGATATGACCAATATACCACAAGAACAAACAGAAACTTCATCGAACGCACTAAACAACAACAGACAAGTTGGTGTGTTGTTGAACTCAGTCGTAGAACCGCCAGGAGCATCCTCAAACACCGAAAACATTAGAGGAACTATCGTATTGCCTGAATCAGCTCTTGCTTGTGGATTAACTTCTGTCAGTCATGCACAAATGCCTAGTAATCCAGTTGAAGCTGAATTTATAAATGACTTCACACAATCTGTTAGTGAGCCCATAACCACAAGTCCCAAACCGTCGACATGTTCTGCTCCAGATCTTGTTCAGATAATCCACAACTTATCACCATTGCCTGACGCCGCTAAAAAACGAACAGCAGCTCGAAAAAGAAAATGTGAACGTAGTGAAATTTTAACGTCAACACCGTACAAAAAAGTGGCAGAAGAAAAAGAAAATGAAAAGAACATGAGAGACAAAAAGAAGGAATTAGGATCTAAGTTTGAAGCAGCAATTGGAGGCAAAGGAAAGCAAACCAAAGGAATTTAAACCAAAGGAAAGAACGTAGACAAAGGAAAAGAAGCGAAAGACATGGAACCCAAAGAAAAAAATGGGAATAAAGTGGAACCATTAACTGAAACATCTAACACAAACACAACAATTTGCGTGGTTTGCTTAGAAGACACTGAGGAAGACTGGATCCAGTGCTCATCCTGTCTGGGGTGGGCACATGAAGCATGTGTAGACGTCCCAGAGTCTGGAGATGGCTACATATGTGATCGATGCAGGCTATTCTGAGATGTCCAGTGATTTTGGTATGGCACAAATATCCGTCCGGTACTAGGTGCCACTTTTATAAATTACATTTTTTGTTACCAAAGTCTGATTAATGGTGTTAATTATTTTTAAGCAGAGGTTGTGTTTTTTTTAGTTTTATTTGATTTCTAACTTTGTTATCTATTGTAAGTCATAAATAAATAAACATTCCTTAAAATATTTTTTATGTTATTTCTAAAAAACCTTAAGTGTCCGCCACTAGGGGACTTCCCCCTACGTAGATATTTGTTACCTCCTGATTTAACGACTGACTTACTACTCGACTTACCGATCGACTTACCGACTGACTTACCGACTGACTTACCGACTTACTGACTGACTTCCTGCGGGAAATTGAATTACGCGGGTAAAACAGCGGGGCAAGCTCGTCTAAAATAATTTCGATGTTTCACATCTGCCAGGCCTCTCACGATGTCTCAATTTATAGATCATCTTTTTATTATAATATACATTACATAGGTACCTACCTAATTACCTATAAAACTTAGTAATAGGATAAGCTTGCGAATGCGTCTATAGTAGGTTTTTTTTTTAGCATTGATCTATCTTTCAGACACTCTGAAGCAACGGAAAGTACCAGTGGAGATGGAGCTGGAGAACGTGATCCAAAAACTCAATCGCTTATGAGTCGCTGAAGACATACTAGAACGAGTCAACTCCGACCCAACATTCATGAAACGCATTGTTACTGGTGACGAGACGAGTTTGACATGCAAACCAAGCTTCGGAGTGGCGCCTTCCAACTGAACTGAAACCGAAAAAACCATGCCACGGCCAAAGTCGATCAAAAGTCAGTCATGTTGACTGTTTTCTTTGACTATCGCGGTATTGTACACTCGGAATTCATACCGGAAGGTCAAACGTTAAATAGAATATATTATTTGAGCGATATGCGGCTTTTGAGAGAGTAAATTCGAAAAAAAGGCCAGATTTGTGGAAAGAAAATTGTTGTATCTTGCACCACGATATTGCGCCTTCGCACAAGGCCATCACTGTGAACGAATTTTAGCGAACGAAGGAGAATTCGCGGCGTAAACTAAGCTCAATTCCGGGAAAAGCGTTTAAAAAATGTTTTTATGATTTGGTTATTCGTTGGTGTAAGTGTGTCGTTTCTGAAGGATCATACTTTGAAGGGGATAAAATAAATTTGGATGAATACCTAACTAACATTTTGTGTATTATTTGATCTCGGTACGTCTTTGACAGAGCAGTATTTTAGTATTTCTTATTTCTAATAAAGAATTTATTATCCTGTGCATTGTATTGTAATGAGTTTTATCAGAATTTATTTAGTCCAAAGTATATAACTAATAATAAATAACTAGCTTATGCCCGCGACTTCGTACGCGTGCACTATAAATTAGTTATTAAACATACCCTATGTGATGGATGAAAACCAAAGCTACAGAATATCGAAACTTCCATCAAAATCCCTTCAGTAGTTTATTATCAGACAAAAATTCGACAAAACGGATCATTCATAAGGGTAGTGCGGAAGCGATATAACAGTCATGAAAGAAAAGATTAGGTAGCAATTAAAAAACTGCGCACCGGACTGCGGACTCGCGCAACGAGGGTTCCGTACCATCATATGTTTTTAAATTTTCATCGACGAGGCCTATATTCATCAGAGAATTTTAACATTGTGCACTGCGGTGTATAATATTGCAGTTTTATGTCAGCGCCATCTCTTGACCGATAGTGAAACTAATATAACTTTTATTGATGATTTCTGAACAAGTGTGCTATTTAGAGACTTCGTTTTATTTTTCCTGTAATCTTTACATAAACTACTATCACATAAAATAATTTCAAATTTTTCTGTTTGCAAACTTCGGAGATAAGGGCGGGAAAGGTTTTTTTTTTGCATTTTACATCAAAAGTCGAAAACAATGCGGCCCAAAAAAAAGAATAAATGTTTGAGAATATGCAAACTGTTTTCTTTCATATGATACCCCACGTGCTCTAGTAGCCCCACTTCGAATTCTTCAGACTTCCTTTCAGGCCCTGTTGCAAAAAACGTACATATATTTTTATTTCTTTCTTATTTGCAAAATAGTTGAGCAAACGTCATCTAAAACTATTCCAAATTTCAAGTTGATGCATTAGTAGTTCTTGACATGTCCAGCTGTGACAGACAGACAGACAGACTGAGTCTCACCATAAGGTCTCCGTTTTACCATTTTGGTACGGAACCCTAAAAAGAAAATTTTTGGTAGGTAATAAAATTAATTATGTTGCTATATTTATATTTCCCTAAAAACTAAACACCAGAAATATTTTAACATAAATTTTATACATAATATTAAAAAAATATAATATTTACAATCACAAAACTAGAAAGAAACTAAAGTAGGATGATGAAATTAAAATACTGTAGGCGAGCAGCCCTATATTTCAAGAATAGGGCCGAGTCACAATTCTGTTAGATGAAATTACCGTGGCAGCAGCGGGGTCAGCGAGTTCATTCGAATTGTGCGTTCGCGGAACTTGCCACGCGCGGAGGGAGGTAACGCTAAATGCCTACTGCGCTCGAATATCCTGGCCTTAGATACTTATCCGATTTTATGATAGAATAAAAATTATTAATCTATGGTCTTTTTTAGGGTTTCGTACCCAAAGGGTAAAAACGGAACCCTATTACTAAGACTTCGCTGTCTGTCCGTCTGGCCTAGTGAATAGTCCCGGGAAATCCCGGAACCGAAAGTACCGGGAAATCCCGGATAATTGCGTCTCATTTGGAACCGGGATTTTTAAAACCAAATCCCGGTTCTTTCGGTACTTTCGGGAAAAGATACTTCGCGTTTCGAATATTTATAATTTTATAGCATACAGCCCGACCGCTTAAATCGTGGAATACACTTGCTACCTAGCATGCACAAGAAGTATGCATGCTACAAGAGAATGCACGAGGGTGCAGGAGGGGCTGGTGGCGGCCATCGCGTCTTCGGAATGTTGTGCTTTGCGTTGTGTTTGTGACTTTGGTGGACAGTGCTTCGCAAAAAAGACTCAAACAAGACTGCTTCTTTTTGGCAGAGCCAGCTTACGAAACTAAAGACCGATGAAACCTGAGCTGTTGAGAGAGATCGAGAGGTTCTATGGACAGTTATACACGTCAAGTAACCCCGTTATGGATTTGGATCTGGCAAACGACCCAAGAGCTAGATTGACCTGACACTATACCGAAGACATCCCGGACGTCAGCCTGTACGAGATTAGGATGGCTCTAAAGCAGCTCAAAAATAACAAGGCGCCGGGTGATGATGGAATTACGGCCGAGCTCCTGAAAGCCGGCGGAAAACCCGTTTTCTTAAGGCCCTTCAGAAGCTGTTTGATTCCGTCATACTCCAGGGCAAAACACCACAGGCATGGTACAGAGGTGTGGTAATACTTTTCTTTAAGAAGGGCGACAATGCCCTTCTTAAGAATTATAGGCCCATCTCACTTCTGAGCCATGTCTACAAGCTATTTTCGAGAGTCATCACGAACCGTCTCGCGCGCAGGTTTCACGCCACATACATACGCTGCGACAGGTTATACAGAAGACCGAAGAACCTGCCTCTCTGCTTAACGTTTGTGGACTACGAGAAAGCCTTTGATTGGGCTGTGCTGCAGTCTCTTCAACGATACCTGATCGACTATCGGTACATCGAGGTGCTGAAGTGTCGGTTCGAAAACGCCACTATGTCAGTCCGACTCCAGGATCAGACCTCGAAACCTATCCTTTTGCAGCGAGGTGAGAGACAGGGCGGAGTCTATGGAGGACCTCAGTACAATGCTCGATGACCTCAGTAGTCTCCGAAAGAGTGGGTCTTAAAATGAACATCCGCCGGCTGTCGCTCATAATGCTGAGCGATAGCCGTTTCAATTCAACATTTTTCAAATTAGCTAACCCTAGCCGCGTTGGGCCTTTTTTTTTTTTTTTTTTGCGGATGGGAAATCATCAAATGACTCCTCCCGCTCTGGGTGAAGCGGAAGGGAGTGTCACTCTTACTGACTAAAACCCACCCGTGTTCCTTCCTTAGCCCTTTATGGTCCGGGCCAGCGGTAACCCGTTCGGACAATCCCGCTGACCCGGCAGGCTTCGGCCCTAAGGGGCCCATCGAGGAGGGGCCCCTCCTCGATGCTGACATCTCTTTGAGGCGCGCGTGGAACACGTACGCGCCGTCCGGCACGGGCCTGGTCCGGATCGGGCGGTGAGCTACCCATTACTCTCCGCCCGCAGGCCCGCGCCTACGGTGGCCGGGAGTCGTCACGCGGCTCCCGACGCCGGGGGCGTCCCCCGCGGCGGCTGAGACGGGAACTCTCTCCCTGAACCGTCCCGCCACCTCCTTCGCTAGCATGACTGCTTCGCAGGAGGAGGTGACTGCCTCCCCTTTTAAAGGCTTACTTAAAGTATTGAAAGTATCGAAAGTACCGGGAATCCCGGTTCTTTAGCCAGAAGGTCCCGAAAATCCCGGTTCTTTAAAACAGAACCGGTTCTGCATTCCCTAGTCTGGCCGTCTGTCCGTCTGTCCGTCTGTCTGTCACCAGGCTGTATCTCAAGAACCGCGATAGCTAGACAGTTGAAATTTTCACAAATTATGTATTTCTGTTGCCGCTACTTATAACAACAAATACTAAAAACAAAATAAATTAAATATTTAAGGGGGGCTCCCATACAACAAACGCGATTTTTTTGCCCTTTTTTGCTCGATATCAAAAATGGCAACAGGTAGGCACTTGAACTATTCACAAAATACTCAGTTGTATTTTAACTTTAATAATAAATAATAAAATTAAAATAAAGTAAATATTTAAGGGGGGCTCCCATACAACAAACATGTTTTTTTTGGCGTTTTTGCCTTGTGGTACGGAACCCTTCGTGTGCGAGTCCGACATGCACTTGGCCAGTTTTTTTAGTCTTGATGTTGAATTATTGCTGGGTTTCGCGTTGCTAAAAACTGGGGGCTTACTCTCCAAACTAATTTTAATTCCAATGAAATGCCAATATGATTCCAATGTTAATTTTACAGTCACGTGATTCGGTACTCTTGAAAACAATATTGTCACCATTGAAATGAAATTGACATTGCTCCGCCATTATTTTGTTACACGTGAAGTTAGCTATGTTACGGGCTGCAATAGTGTTGTTCAACTCATTACGAAAAACCGGTAATAGGGCTTTAAAATGCTTTATCGTTTAAATAACAAGGCTATTAAATAAATATGATATAAATAGTTCTTTAATTGATTATTTATAAAGTATTAAATTCATTTGGGCATAAGAAAATGAATAAAATCATAAAATTAACCATGACTTTGGCTTTATGGGGTATGATCGTTGCCTACACTACTTACTAAAAGAAGAAGAAGTGAATTCGAACTGCAAGTTTGTTTGTTTATGACAATATTCTTCGCGTTTGGTTATTTTTAGTAAGAAATAATTACTGTCCGCTAAGTTACTTAACTAATTAGTATTACAGTTTTATACAAATGGTACCAAGTAAATAGATATACAACTTCTCTATAGAGTAAGTAAATAATGTTTTTGTGACGAACGCCGACCGTGTTTATGTGAATAGTGAACATGACTGAGTTGTATACCAGTGAAGTGATAAATAAGTTAGAATATGTAAAAGTGATAGTTAGAATAGGATAGTTAAGACCAAAAAGTACCTAGCGTGGGCGTCGATATGTGCTACTACTGTTTTACTGAGTAAGATTTTGATTTTCTAATTAAATTTTAAGTGTTTGTATTGTTCTAATTAGCTTTCTAACTGGTTTTTATTAATAGTTTTCTTAGTAGAATCAGATATAGAATTTTTGATCATTTTAATTTACGAAGAAAAATGATAGAATAATTACGTAACTTGAAAATGAGGTTTTTTGTTTATAGGAATATTTGCGAGATTTTAGTGTCAAATGAGAGGATTATGTTTAAAACTAATATACTAGTTTGAATTATGTAAATCGGTCTACGGGTTTTACAGATAGAAAGAATTTTGTATAATGAAAACCTGCCGAAGACCGATTTTAGTAAGATAATGTTCTAAAAAGTTGTTATTGTATAGGAGATAGGATAAAAATGTTGTTATGTAATACGAAAGAGGACTCAAGTCCTTGCTCACTCCGTAATTTGCTTTAAATTCGTATTCATTCATAGAAAACGCTTTGTCCGTATAACGCATCATCCGACGCTCATCTCGTCTTTGTTTCAGTTGTTTTTATGGGAATTACGTAAAACACTATATACTACTGCTTATCATGCCATATTATAATCCTATAACCCACAAAAAACCACTTAAAACGCAAAACAATTTCTAAAAAGTTACACTTTTGTTATTGGAAAAATCACTATCAACAAACTATCCCAACGCAATATTGACGCAATACACAGCTGTCAAAATACACTCAAGAGTACCGATTACCCCAAGCCAAGCCCGTTCCCAATTCCACTTAGTTCCCCAAAATGGACACCCAATCTAAAAATCAATTGGCGCTAGCATCGAACTCAAGAAAGAGTACGAAACGTCACAATTCCAATGTCGATCTATCGGAATTAAACTCGAGAGTAAGCACCCTGGTCCTTCGATCATTATTGTGCCTTGAATTAGTATTTAAGGCAAATATTGTGAGGCGCCTGAAGTAAATCTAAAATCATTTTTACCTACCTATGTGAGTTGGATGTATATCTGAGCAATCCATACTAATATTATAAATTCGAAAATATCTCTGTCTGTATGTTACTTTTTCACGCCAAACCTACTGAACGGATTTCAATAAAATTTGGCAGAGAGATAGATTGCATCCCGAGGAAGGACATAGGATAGTTTTCATCCCAATATTCCCACTGGATCGACACTTACGCGGTGAAACCGCGGGGCGCAGATAGTGAACCGTACATTTACAATTACATATCATTTCTAACTAATCAGAAGTCATTTATTCAAACTCAACCAGCTTTTTTTTTAAGAGCGTTTAAGTCGTACGCCAATGTCATACAAACTTTCAAACCCTTATTTTTCGAAATGAATGAACCGATTTTAATAAAAACTTCATTACGCATAAGCATGGCACAAAGGTCTGAAAAGTTAGTAGAGCACATTTTCGAAAAATAGTGTTACAGCCAAACCTTTAAAATCGGTCTATTTTAAAGGTTCCATAGAAACAGAGATTTCCAGTTATCTTTTTTTAAATAAGACATTTCGAAAATGTTCTCTACTAACTTTTTAGACCTTTGTATCCTGCTTATGCGTATGAAGTTTCATTAAAATCGGTTCATTCATTTCGAAAAATAAGGGTTTGAAAGTTTGTATGAAATGTCGTACGGCGTAAACGCTCTTAACGCCAAAATGACATAAGACAGTCCCCAAAACGCCCCCTTAACCACATCTTAGTGCTTTCGCTGTGATGAAGAAGTGGCGCAACAAACTCCCCAGCAGCACAGCTGTCTGTTCAGTTAGAAGAACTTGATTCTCAAGAATAAGTAATTAACATTTCGAAACAGTGACCAAAGGAGCATCTCCCTGCAGGGTGTAACCTTCCGTGGTCCACTTGGAAGTCTGAACCGTCTCCGGACACAAGTGGGAAGATGTAAGTCCAACCTGGTAAAGTGGGGCTACCTTGACGGAACGGCAGAAGGGTGTAATTGCGGAGCTGTGTCACAAACCATGCTCCACCTCCTATCCTGCCCTCTGTGTCCCAAAACATGCAGTCGAAATGACCTCTGCGCTGCCACTGACGACGACGTGGAAGTGGCAAAGTTTTGGGAAAACAAGATTTAAAATACAGTCGTGCCAGCGACACGAAGAAGAAGAAGAAGTGACCAAGTTCGGTGGTCATTGCTCATTGCTTTTCTGGATAAGACACTGTTATTTGATTCGACGGTGTGGGGCTTAAGATTTTAAAAGCGTAGGTAAGTTTGACCTAATTTACAGCCCCAAAAATTTGCGAAAAACAGCGACTTAATTTAGTCGATTCGCACGAATTTAGTCGGCTGAAACGGGCGAATTGTCGATTCGCCCGTTTCAGGCGACTAAATTCGTGGAAAACTTTTAAATAATATAATTTTTTCTATAGGCGACTCGCACGAAGTTAATTTATTTGTGGGCCAGTCGACAACTCTAGAAATTGCAATTGGCACATTTTGAATTTTATGCAAATAAAGTATAGAAATAACAAAAAAACTCGCCAAGTGCGAGTAGGGTTCCGTACTACAAGGCAAAAACGCGGAAAAAAACGCGTTCCTTGTATGAGAGCCCCCTTAAATACTTCTTTAATTCTGTTTTTAATATTTTTTGTTATAGCGGCAACAGAAATACATTTCCTCTGAAAATTTCAACTGTCTAGCTATCACGGTTCATGAGATACAGCCTGGTGACAGACAAACAGACGGACAGTGGAGTCTTAGTAATAGGGTCCCGTTTTTACCCCTTGGGTACGGAACCCTAAAAAGGACACTAACGCACAGAAGTGCTAAGAGTTAAATGTTATAAAACGTGTACTTTTTCTTAATTACTACGACTAATAAATAAGCTAAAACAGCGCGCCCTATTTACAATACTTATATAACCTCAAAAAAGAAGACATTCCGAACATTATCATTACAAACTAAATTCACTAGTTCACTGAAAGAAGCGAAACAGTGATTTCGCAATGGTAGTGCGTTACCGAATGAGGTGAACGCACCAAATGTCGGCTATAAACTATTTCCGCTCGATTGGATCGCGGGCTCGCTCGTTGTGACGGGAGAATTGTTTTTGCCGCGTTTTCGATACCGATTTTTGGGTGCCTCACCCTGTTAGTAGAGGAGTTAGGAATGTAGAAGTGCGTGTAACTGTTATTTTTATTTGAGTCACTAAGCTGTAGTATCGGTGTCGCTTTAGATAATTAAGTTTTTATTCGAATTTCATCGTTATGTTTTGATTATTAAAGCCTACAAAAAGCTGTAAATGGATTTTCAAATGCTTAACGTTTTAATTAAATTTGAGTCTTTTTGGTATTATCTAAAAACTAGCTGCGCCCCGCGGTTTCACCCGCGTGAATGTCGATCCCGTGGGAATATCGGGATAAAAAGTAGCCTACATGTTAATCCAGGGTGTCAGCTACCTCCATACCAAATTTTATCAAAATTGGTCCAGCCGTTTGAGCGTGAAGAAGTAACAAACATATAAACACACATACTCACACACACTCATAAACTTTCGCCTTTATAATATTAGTGTGATAAAGGATCGGTTTGAAAAATTATATTTATACCTAGAGCTTTCATTCGAACGACCTCGTTGTTTTGATATTCAAAGCGTTTGAAAAAGCTTTGAATAGATTTTAAAACTTTTAATACCTATTTTAGAAACGCTTTTTAGGGTTCCGTACCCAAAGGGTAAAAACGGGACCCTATTACTAAGACTTCGCTGTCTGTCCGTCCGTCTGTCTGTCTGTCACCAGGCTGTATCTCAAGAACCGCGATAGCTAGACAGTTGAAATTTTCACAAATTATGTATTTCTGTTGCCGCTATAACAACAAATACTAAAAACAGAATAAAATATGTAAGGGGGCTCCCATACAACAAACGTGTTTTTTTTCCGGCGTTTTTGCCTTGTGGTACGGAACCCTTCGTGTGCGAGTCCGACTCGCACTTGGCCAATTTTTTATTTATTTTAAGAGTTATCAATATCATCGCCATTCTTTCTAATATTCTACAAAAAAAAGGGAAATGTTTTGTTGAATTTTCTCGATAAGTACCCGATGCCTACTGAATAAGAACCAATCCTGTTTTCGTTTTCCTGAAGTGCGTTCGCGAAAATAACTGTCTCCCTATTTTTACCTACTTACTTTTTACGTACGAATCGAATGCCGTCAAGTTACATTCCGCTACCCCCCGAAAACGATCATAAAATCGAGTGGGGACACTAAAACGACCCGAAACGGGATCACTTGATCACAATCACGCTAAAACTATTCGACGAACTTTCACGGGACTTTCGACGATCTAATTCCTTTTAATCGAAGTTAGAAATCGTCGGAGCCATTTTATTATTAATATGTTGACTATAGACAATTAGACAGGGTTATACTTATAATATCCTTGAACCTGAGCTCCATTCACTCAGGAAAAGCATATTTTCTTAAGGTTTGGTTAAGAAAAATGTAAGTGCCTTTTAAGTTTCGATCCCGTGGGAATATCAGAATAAGGAGTAGCCTATGTCCTTCCCCGGGATGCAGTCTATCTCTCTGCCAAATTTTATCGAAATCCGTTCAGTGGTTTAGGCCTGAAAAGGTAACATACAGACAGACAGGCGGACAGAGTAACTTTCGAATTTATAATATTAGTATGGATTATTATATCTAACGTTTTCGCACTACAAAGCCAGCAATTTAATTATAATGAATATTCGTTCCAATACTGATGTAGTAGCAGCCGTTTGATAAACACAGTAGGTGGTTTCCAATTTGTAATCAAAGACCGCTATTGACTGTGTGAATTTTTGTTTGACACTAAAAGCAAGGATTAAGGCTCTTCAAAGATGGTGCAGTACCTAAACAAATTGTAAAGGCTCCAGGCAGACAGGCCCAACGCGACAACGCGGTGCGACTAGTAGAACAACTTCTATAAAAACTTAATGGAAATTGTTCTAACAGAATTGCGTCGTCGCGTCGCAACTGTATGCGGCTTTAAAACTTGTTTAGACCGTACAATCTGGCCGAAGGATTCCGCTGAATGCGAGAATCACAGAACCAGTCGAAGTGGAGGTGCTTGGGGGAGGTCTATGTCCAGCAGTGATGATGAACTCAAAACTCAAAGCATTTATTTCAATTAAACCATTTACAGGCACTTTTGAATTGTCAAGAAGTCGGTCAGCCAGAAAATATGAAGCTATGTAGTTGCCTATTCCAAAGCGTTGACCCCTATGGAGAAGAAAGGGCAAGAAACTCTATGGACTCTCTTATTAATTATATTTTAACAAAAATATATTAGTTACATCAATGTTGAATTTATAATTATATGTGAAAACGATGTAAAAAGCCGTACGCGTTAAAAGCGTCGATGATGATGAGGTACAATATTATTTTTATTAATATTTTCACAAAACAGTTTTTGGTCCTTCGAGTCATGCTTAGTGGTCAAATTAAAGTTCATAAAAAGATTTCTTTTTCTTATATTTTTTTTTTCATGTTTCTAACTTAAACGAACAAGAAAGTTACATGAAGTTACGTTTTGTAAGTCAGGAGGTTGAAATTCATGAAAACATTTCAACTCCGCATTTAAAAAACGTAACTTTACTGAATACAAAGCGTTCTTTCGGAAAGCTCGTAAACGCGGGAAACGCCTCGTATTTTATCGGCTACTTCCGGACTTAACCGAACGAAGCCGAAAGCAGTCTGTGTCTGAATCCATTTTGATGCAATCAGGTCTTTTACTGCTGTGATAGAAAATACGGCTGTCGTAAAATCCAACAAGGATATGTCTGCTTTGAGATATTATTGAATTGAAGCAAGACTTGAATTAGATATTTTAGGCGACGTCTCCCGTATTCGCAGAAAGAGAAAATAAAACTGATTTTTATGTTTTTTTAATCCCTAAGTGCTCAGCCATCTACACTAGTTTTATTAATAAAGCTAAAAAGTTTGTTTGTTTGTTTGAACGTGCTAACCTCTGGAACTACCAGTCAGATTTGAAAAAAATATTTTTTCCATTTTATAGCCCAATTTTTGAGGAAGGCTATAATAGGCTACTGACTAAAGGGGCACGTGGCTAAGTAATAACCGCCACACGGGCCGATCGATCAGGTTAATGTGTGTAAGAGCATTTACTTGTAACAGAACATCGAACATTCGCCGTTTTTAAATTTTATCGAACCGCACTTCGAATTCGAACACGACCCTCGATGTTTTGTTACAACCTGATTTTAAAAACCAACGAGCGTATTGGTGTAACATTTTATCGAGCAAAGGCTCGAGCGGTACCTGTAGGTCCGACATTTCAACAATAAATGCAAGGTAGAAAGAAAGTTACAGGTAAACGCTCACTCGCTGTGAGCATTACATCGAACACAGCGTCGAGCATTCGCAGAAACGTTAAATTACATGGAAATGCTTTTGGAAACTTAGCTTTTGCCTGTATTGTACCATTCGTAAGAACGTTACATATATACATATATTACATGGATTTGCTCGATAAAATACTCTAGTGAGCAGAGTGACCGTGGATGGGTGACCATCTTTACATACCGAGACCCCTCCGTGCCTCGGAAAGCACGCTAAGCCGCTGGTCCCGGCTGTCATTCTTGGATCTTTGACAGTCGTTACGGGTCGTCAGACCGAAAGTCTGACAACCAATTCTTGAGGGAGGCTAGGCCATTTAACGTCGCGCAATGACCCTTAGGGACCGAACAAAAAGAAAAGAAGTCGTAACAACTAAGCGAAAACGAAGAGTTATTCAGGTCTGATCCCCTGAACACCCCCTCCACCCACACACCTCGATCCCCTGCTTGTTCGTCTTCTGTTTTAATCTCTAGTGATGCGATGTGGCGTGGTGGGTCGGGAGAACAAGAAATTTCACGCAAACAAATCCACGGGCAGAAGCTAGTCGTCAAAATATACACAAAGATCCAAGAACATCTTACGGGCAAGGGGGAATTTCGTTGCAGAACTTGGTAAGCTCATAAACTCATCTAAAATTATCATTTAAAATTATGTTAATTTAAATTTGCCTACGCTATCTATAAGATACTGTAATCTGTGCTTTGAATTATACAATCCCAGCCCAAGATACAGACATGAACTTTCAAGCTAAAAAAATACTTCATCTGGTGCTTTTTGGCCTCATCTGCCGTATGTCCAATGAGCTGTGGGTCAAAATAACCACTATGTGGTCCCTGACACGCCAGAGGGCCCTGTGTCTAAATAACAACAGCCGCACAGGTCGATAGATCAGGTTAAGCTATGCTTGCCGCGGTTGGTCTGTGGACAGGTGACCATCTTTACATACTGTGACCCCTCCGTGCCTCAGAAAGCACGTTAAGCCATTGGTCCCGGCTGTCATTCGTGGATCTTTGACGGTTTTGAAATTTTGTACATAAGATTCTTTACATAAAAATACTAGATACGTGTTTCGGGTTTCGCATATACTAAAAATAATGATGTATATGATGTAGTTATGCCCGAACATGGATAAAAAATATATATATAACATTCGAATTGAGAACTTCCTTCTTTTTAGAAGTCGGTTAAAAAATAAACAATAAGGGTCTTGAAAAAACTCACTGCGCGGCGCCTCCCAAATCACATACGAGTATCTCCCCATTGCTAGCACCCGTTCCTTTGAATAACACATTCACTCCACGTTCAAACATGATGAATGAAGTCCATGGACGACTTCTGAATATATTTTTTCTAGGACTCGTCAGTCGATAATGATGTGAAGAAATTTATTCATAGCCGAGGTCCTTTATGGCCATTTTTGGGGAGTTAATAGTGTTTGCCAAGGTCAGAGTGGACGGAAATTGAGTAGGTTTATTCTACGCTTCAAACCCTTGGTAAACTTTTTTACTATTAGTCCCTTTTTCGTCCCGGGAAAGGACATAGAATAGTTTTTATCCCGATATTCCAACGGGATCGACACTTATGCAGGTGAAACTGCATGGCGCTGCTAGTCTTACAATATACTTTCGGTTCGTGGATGGGTGACCATCTTTCCTTCCTCATCGTGCCTCAGAAAGCACGTTAAACCGTGGGTCCAGACTGTCATCCGTGGATCTTTAACAGTCGTTACAAGACGTTCGAAGCAAGTCCAACAACCAGTCTTACCAAGGGGTATCCAATAACTGGTGTGGAGGTCGGATAGGCAGTCGCTCCATGTAAAATACTGGTATTTGGCTACATACGGTTATACTGGAAGCCGACCAAAGCAGATGATGATGGCAATCATCATTCTCCTACCCTTATCCCAATTTATTTGGGGTCGGTGCAACATGGTTTTTTCTTCCTTACTTCTCTATTAGTCGTCATCTCGGTAGTCACCCCCTTTCTAACCATATCATCATTCACACATTCCATCCATCTTTTCTTTGGTCTTCCGCTACTCTTATAGCCGTCGACATCCATACTCAAAACTCTCCTCACGACATTTTCCTCATTTCTTCGTAACACATGCCCATACCATGACAACCGATTCCCACTTTTCAGTTACCGATGCCACTTTCAAACTTCCTCTTATGTACTCATTTCTATGCATTCGTGTAACACCACACATCCCTCTTAGCATTGTCGAGGGATGTGTGGTGTTAGAGATGATTATGGCAATATTGCCGTTATTTAAGATAGTAATTATTATTTTTTTTTTTTTTTTGAGGCTAAGCATCGCCATTCATCGTGGTAATGCCGCCAGTCTCTTGGGTACATTACCAGTCGACAGCGATGCGGATGAGTTTTTCGACGCTATTTTCTAGTTTCTGTACAGTTTTAGTTAAGTTAGAATTTAATTTTGTTGTTTTTACCTGTATAAATAAATGACATTGAAGATATTCGCAAACAAATATGTGACCAACCCTGCCATAAGTCAACCCTTCTGTCCGAAGCTCGCGCCCAAATAATGACATCCACAAAAAACTGTGAACAGTGTTCCCTAGACATTCAGAAACGTCGAAAATACGTCTAAATTCGTCTAAAACGCAAACAATTTGTGCCTTTTGTCCGCGTCCCAAACGAGGCAGTCATTGTAAGAACGTTTTCGGCCAGACCGATGGGGTTTGAAACAATAGGGACAGTATACTGTCAGGGAAGGTTCGGGTGGGTAAAGGACGGTATTACCCAACAGGGTTTTATCGCCGGCTGGATGGTAATTACGTTTTTTCGTATCGCCCGCCGCTATTGATTGGACAATGTACTTTATTGAGGAAAAATCTGCCTCTTTTTGTAGTGATAAGGACTGTTTATGAGAACTTTTTTTTGCGTAAAGTTTTTTTTTGTGTGCGAATTATAGGATTGGTATGTTAACTGATTTTTTTGTGTGAAGTTTATAGTCAGATAATTTATTTTGCGTGTGATTTGTCATGTTTTGAGTCGGCGCGGCGTCCAAATACGAGTCTTCGGTAAAAAAAAATCGCAATTATTATAGATAGGTAGTTTTTTCCCAGATATAAATGTGAAAAGGAAACAGAACGGAGGAAGGCCATTAACAAAGGAGCAATAATGTAATTCTAATGGTAATCGAAATCAATTTCCATGGCCTTTCTGTCCTGAAAGTCAAATAATGTATAAGATTTGCATATAAATTACATAATTACTTATCGTTTTTTTTTCTTTTATTCACTTTTTACTGAGCATTCTTTATAATTATGTATGGCCGACTCATGGATAACTAATGTTCCTGATTTTTTCGCTATTAATATTACCTACTTAAAAGTTTTATTATTATGTTTAACAATTATAAACATTAATTACAGACTGCCCAACTTAAATGGAACTGGGCAGGCCATGTCAGCCGCATGACAAACTGTGAGCCGAAATATCACAGAACTGGAGCCCTGAGACAGTGAGGCGGGGTCTTGGCAATCCACGTAGGAGAATGCGGGACGAGTTGGTTAGGCTCCGTCAAAACTGGAAGGAGGAAGCGCAAAAAAAAACAGTGGCACTCCCGGAGTGCCGCCAGAAGTGAAAACTTCAACAATTACTTGTGTATTTTTTCGTCATAAAAACAAAACACAAACAGAATACTTTTTTTTTGCGGATGGGAAATCATCAAATGACTCCTCCCGCTCTGGGTGGAGCGGAAGGGAGTTTCAGACTCTTACCGACTAAAACCCTGTGTTCCTTCCTTAACCCTTTAAATGTTCCGGGCCAGCGGTAACCCTTTCGGACAATTCCGCTGAACAAACAGAATACTTTGCCATCACTGACTGACATTTTAACGGATATACATTAAAACCGACTACATCCCGAGGACAGCCGAACACATTCGAATGCAGCGCGTTTTCGGTTACGGTAACAGTGTCGCGAGTTCAATGGTTTTTCCCATCTCAAAAAAAGTCCGACGCGCGTAAAGAAATTTTCAGTTTAAAAAAAATGGACTGACTGGCAGAATAAAGCATAAAACATCCAACTTTTTCATGATTGAGTAAAAATTACAATAAAATAGAATTGGATTGAATTGTCCTTTTTGTTCGACCTTACAATTAGCCTTAACGCAAGAGCAACGATTTAGTCGCCAAAAACGATTTTACAATTTCCTTGAAACTACAAAGGAAGGTGAAGACAAAAGAATATTCAGCAAGAGTCTGCTCGGAATATTTAATATAGGTACAATCGTTTGTAATTATTTCTAATGGGCCGATATTCGAGAATTTTTGTGTCCACCATTTTGAAATTTGGGAACACTGCTCATTAAGTCATTAAAACAAAGGATGTGACAGAATTTGAAGTGAAACTTTACGTTGTGAAGCTCAAATACATAGGTATACATCATCATCATCTGCCTAGCCTTTTCCCAACTATGTTGGGGTCGGCTTCCAGTGTACCCGGATGCAGCTGAATACCAGTATTTTACATGGAGCGACTGCCTATCCGACCTCCAACCCAGTTACTGGGTAATACGATACCACTTGGTAAGTAAGACTGGTTTTCTGACTTTCGGGCTTCTGACTGAAAAACGTAACCGACCGTAACGACTGTCAAAGATCCACGAATGACACCCGGGACCAAAGGCTTAACGTGCTTTCCGAGGCTTGAAGGGGTCGTGGTATGTAAAGATGGTCACCTATCCAAAGAGGTGTCGGTACCTATAGTACCTACGCCCACACTTCTGACGGAAAACCCAATAACACTTTGTTCGACCCGGGAATCGAACCCAGGACCTCATGCTTAGCAGTAGCGCTTGCGACCACTAGACCAATGATCCACTTTGAAAAAAAAAACGCATAAATCTTGTGTATTATATGAAGGAAAGACGAAAGGCATTTCTGAAACAGAAGCATTTCATGACCGTGTTCTAACCAAACACAAAATATTCCTCACCATAGTTCACCTACAAACTAGCAAAACACGATCACAAAGAGAAAAGTTAGCTTGCTTACAGCCAGAAAGTAAAATTCACTGAACTACTAAGACAAAAACACAATTCACGATAACTGTGCACAGTGCGCCAAAATCACACGGGGCCAGACAAAATTAGTTAGACTAAACTTTATTTTTGTGACGAAAAATGAGCAAATGACTCACGTTGACGTGAAAACATCAATATGTATCTCTTTATTATTATGATAATAAATAAAAATTAGAATTGTAGTACATTACAGATGGTGGGTTTTTTTTCAACAGTTTCTAAAACGAATAGCTAAAACTAGCATGCAAAATTATTGATTACATTACCTAATTAAATAAATCAAGCTAATAAAGTTGGTATTATATCATATTATTTTTCAAACTAAATTAGTAAGATGTCAGTGTGAATGAATAAATACTGTATAAATACTCATTTCACAGAATAGAATTATTTTTCCTTTATGCCATTTGAATAACGCTATTTTAAATCGAGTTTTAGTTTAATATAAATGCATTACACATATAGAAATTCTCTAAATGATAGTGAAAATCGAAATCTTTAAATGATGTTGTAGAAACCGCATCAAAATCCGCTGCGCAGTTTTAAAGAGCAACGCGGTCAGACAGACAGACACGTAAATCGACTTTAATTTAAAATAATATGCATAGATCTAGAACAAAATTAGCATGACACTAGGTTTGTTTGGAAAGACAATAATAGTGGATCCGCCCTACATTTCTCGCAGTAGTTTTTAACATATCAATAGAAACGCATTCGCATGGAGATGGTTTCTGCTGACCTCATATGCACTGTTTTGTGGTTAGAAATATCTCGTGCCCTTACTGTGGTGCAATGTAGTGTATTCATGCCTATACTTGGGAAAGATAATCGCATGCTTATACGCAGAGGATGGGTAACTGCATCCTGTTTTAGGATCGAGAAATGTGATTTGGTGCTTGTTGACAGGTCTACACCGTCCTTCCATACAAAATAAAGCAATTTTATTTTGCAAATACGGGTACAGTCCATGGGGATAAGTAATAGGTTCATCTTATTTTACATATTTGACCAGTAGGCATGCAAATGTTACAAAATTATAAAGTAATCCACTAAAACAAAAAGCAAGCAAAACAATTACTTTTAAAAGAGTTACAGTGGAGTTTTTTTTTCCGGTTCTTCTCCATAGGAAACGAAAAATTGGTTAGCTTTTGACGGTTCACAAGTACTCATGTGAAATATTTTGATATTATGAACACAAAATTATTTCTAGTGTTGTGTTTATGAGAAAATTTTCTTCGAAGAATTCGTTTTGATCTTCAGGTCCATAGTTACCATAAGATTGGCTGATAAGACCATAATTTAATGTTAAGAGTGGAGAGTTTAGTCCAAAAGGTTCACTATAGATAACTCTGGCTACATTATAGGTCCCTCATTAGGTAGCCCCCGTACAGGCCCCCGGTAAATGGGCCACCCCATCTCATTCCGTGTCTTGGCATCGGTCCTGCACTCGATAATGAGTACACGAGAAGTTTCTGTAAGTAGAACCACGCACCAATAGAATGGGAAAACTCTAGGGACAGGAAAATACTACCATCCATGTTCAAGCTCTTGAGTGCATCCTAAGTTCCAGCTGGTTTACTGTTTTACAGACGTGTTTGTTTCAATTACTCACTAACTTGCTGTTGTCCCATTACAGTAAGTTGTTTGGGTGTTTTTGAAATATCAGTGAAAATTACATTTTTGAGGTTCATACCTCAAAAAGAAAAACGGAACCCTTATAAGATCACTTCGTTGTCCGTCTGTCAAGAACCTTTTTTTCAGTAGGTACCTAAACGGTTTTTAATATAGAATACAACCAACGACACCAACTCAAACGTCTAAGTCTTTTATACCCGACTTGACAAAACATCGGGATTTCTTTATTATAGGTAATGTAATTTTAATAATAATGAATGTATACGCATAAACCCACCAGAATAAATTCTCAGAATGATGGTTTAAACCGCACGGAAATCAGTTGTGTAATTTAGAAGAACGACGTGGCCACACAGACACGAAAAGCGACTTTAATTTATAATACATATGTATAGATATTACACAATTCTCTCCCCTACGAACTATCTAAGAAACTATAAACGATTACGAAAGGACACGACAACAGTTTCAAATATCAAAGCGGCATCAAAGAGCAGTTCTAAGTGGGTCTCTGTAAAATTGAGGAGCGCGTCTTAAAGATTCAAGTATGTAGGTATTTGTAAGAGATGAACGTTTGTTTTGTGTAAGAAATGTGTGCCGAATAAAGTTTATTGTTTACTAGCAGCGATCCGCATTAGTCTCGATCCCATGGGAATATCAGGATAAAGAGTATTCAGGTTAGAAACTATCTGTGTGCCAAATTTCATCTAAATCTATTTAGCCGTTTTTGCGTGATTGAATGACAAACATTCAGATATACAAACTTTCACAGTAAGATGCTGAAATCAGGACTTAGAATAAGAAAGATAATGCATTTACTCGTATTTTGCAAAACACTGAAAGAACGATTAGTCGGCCTTAATTAATAGTTCTCGCGATGTTTTAGTAATAAGAAAGTGTTCATACTGTTTAATTGAATAGAATTGCAACTCGTTAAAGTTGCTAATTGTTGTTTAAACACCCATTGTTTATGAAAATAATGAAACATTCACTCTGTAAATTAAGAGCAAATAACTCACGAACTAAACACAGCTTTTAGTTCACATTATTTAATTTTTACCTATTAAAAATAATAAAAAACAAAATAAAATTATTTTTTTCCAGCCCAAAAATTAACGAGCCCACTGTCCACAGCTTCCAAAAATAACTTTTAACTACAAACAGAGAACTTCCTTTGATGACTGTTTAACTTCAGTTATGGAGGTGTTAAAATAGTTGTATGTTTGTTTATCCCGCAGGTTTCAGAGTTAAAAAGTTGTTTGAAGTTTGAGGGCTCGTCATTATCTTAAGCGTGTGGTGGAATCGCTTGTTTATAAGAAGATAATTAGGTACTAAGTATGTGGAACTGGCGGTTTTTTCAAGAAAGGAGTAGTAACTAGTGTAAGCAGGTTATTTTTGTAGTAGTCTGATGTCAGAAATATACATATTTTTATTAGTAAACAATACAAAGCTTTTAGGTAGTACCTATTTTAAAATAATATGAACCTATCCCATACTCTCCGACCTCCCTCCCCGGAGGTCAGGTGCCTTTTGAAGGTTTCCCCAGACGAAAAAAAAAAGGTAGGTACCCTACTTTCATAGTAATTCGACGACAGGCGTAGAAACTACTAACAGGGATTTTATACCAAACTAGCTTTTGCCCGCGACTTCGTCCGCGTGAATATTTTTGTTCCCCCCCCCCCCATCGCATCGCATCGCCTGCGCGCGGTACGACTTCGTTTTCTCTTAGCGTTTTTTATAAATTTTTTTTATTTTGCTTGGCTCCTTAGAGTCGTAGCGTGATGTTAAATACTCTATAGCCTTCTTCTAGAATTGGGCTATCAAATGCAAAAATATTTTTTATTACTTAGCCACGAGCTCCTTCAGTAAGTAGCCTATAGCCTTCCTCAAGAATTGGGCTATCAAATGCAAAAATAATTTTTATTACTTAGCCACGAGCCCCTTCAGTAAGTAGCCTATAGCCTAGCCTTCCTCAAGAATTGGGCTATCAAATGCAAAAAGAATTTTTATTACTTAGCCACGAGCCCTTCAGTAAGTAGCCTATAGCCTTCTTCAAAAATTGGGCTATTAAAAGGAAACCTTAGATTAAAAAAGTCCAGATTCCGTGTTCGAAACAAAACGCAACGTTTTAAGTGAAGCCACTTTTTTATAAATGTGTTAGTGAGCGCCATGGTCGGGAGTGTATTACGTATCGTAATTGCGTTTGTGTGCAATGTGCGTGTAATACCAGTGGCAGAGATTTACCCTTAAATGTGGGAGATTTTCAGTATTTTACGTTTAGCGTAAAATATATCATCAACAGTAATGACATGATTTTTTATTATTACGGTTGTTGAGTTTCAACGTTATTTCTTTAATTTGTGTAATTTGTCATGTGCGACTTTATCAGAAATTATTATGTTACGACTTTTTGTGATATTTGCTTGTAAGTTAGTTAAATGTTTGTTGTTTTGGTGTACTTAAATAGGTAATAAGCAGAAATAGCACAAACGGTAACTGTGACGGCAAAAAATCCGATTTAAAAAGTTACAAATAATGGGTAAATAAATTATGCCCCTGGCAACACTTAACAAATATGGCGTGACAGTAATGTCAAGTTATACTTTTTGTTTACATAAATTTAGAATGCGGTAACAAAGAAATACAAAGTGAAATTGAATACTTACCTACTTGTGAAATGATATATAGTGGCACATTCCTTTTTTTTTTTAGTGTGATTTCTACACCATTTCACAACACAAACCTTCATTTTAAAATATCAAAACACGGACTCGTGACGTAGTTTACGCGGGGAGTGTTACATAGGCGACTGACGTATGGATCGTACGACGCGGGACATTTGTCCCCCGTGTTTTTGGCTTCAATTCTCAGTGGCCTACTATCCATCTGGACATTTTTTAATCTATGAAGGAAACATTTTTTTTTTCAAATCTGACTGGTACTTCCAGAGATTAGCGCGTTCAAACAAACTAAAAAAAGAAAACAAACTCAATAGACACGTGAAAATAGATGCGTCTGTCTGGTTGGGACTCCTCCCGACTAAACTTCCTAACTTTACCTATTTAGGAACCTAAAGAGAACAGGTAAGTACTTCTTTTCTAGAGAAACAAAAACTTAATCGAACATAGCCGCGGTCACAGACAGGCCAGGCTTGTGTAATTTGATTCGAACATTGATGTCACCTAGCTTAATAGAGCCAATAAGTTAGATAAAAAAACGCATTATATTCTGTTGCTTAAAAAATCTTTAGACGACCTTGACATTTTAAAAACGTGAATGAAGATCTTTCTGCATCGCTAATCTAAATGATATATAGTACTCTATTATTAAGATTGCCTTAAAAATATTAGCTCGTGAATCTAACTCATTAATAACCTGCCAAGACCGTAGTATCAAATCCAATCTATATAGTAATAATAAAGCTGAAGAGTTTGTTTCTTTGGACTCGCTAATTTCTGGAACTCATCATCATCATCTGCCTAGCCTTTTCCCAACTAAGTTGAGGTCGGCTTCCAGTCTAACCGGATGCAGCTGAATACCAGTATTTTACATAGAGCGACTGCCTATATGACCTCCACAACCCAGTTACTGGGTAATACGATACCCCTTGGTAAGACTGGTTGTCAGACTTTCGGGCTTCTGACTCCGTAACGACTGTCAAAGATCCACGAATGACAGCCGGGACCAACGGCTTAACGTGCTTTCCGAGGCATTGAGGGGTCTCGGTATGTAAAGATGGTCACCCATGCACAGACCAACCGCTGCAAACGTAGCTTAACCTGATCGATCAACCTGTGCGGCTGTTACTATATAGCCACGGACCCCTCTCAATCTCTGGAACTACCGGTCGAATATGAAAAAAAAAAAAAATTATAGCCCAATTTTTGAGGAAGGCTATAGACCACTTACTGAAGGGGCTCGTGGCTAAGCAATAACAGCCACACGGGCCGATCGATCAGGTTCAGTGGTTTAAGCTTGAAGAGGTAACAGACAGACACACTTTCGCATTTATAATATTAGTAATAATACCATAGCTCCGTTTTCTAATACATTCAACATAGGTAACACGGCCATGTATGTATATCTAACCGAACCCCTACACTAGTACATTTTACCCCGGATCCCCTCGTAACATCTTATATCACTAAGTAGCATAATAAGAACCTAGTTAATCACGTCGTACACTTTAATCTGGCACATTCATCTACTGCAGCTTGTGATGTGGAAATTAATGTAGGTAGGTGACAATTAACCCTTACGCTACTTGAGCATTTTTTCGAAGACCCAATAGTATGACGGAGATGTTTTAACTTATTTGCGAGCAAAAAGTTTGAAGTAAAGGCTCTCGCAGACAGCGGCGACCCGACACTAGTAGAACAATTTCTATGAAAACTTCATGGAAATTTTTCTTTCAAAATCGCGTCGCACCGCGCCTGTCTGCGGGAGCCTAAACATTTTATTTAAGTCCATTACTATAGTCAAACTTAATACCTACTTGTACGAGTCAGATTCGGGTGTCGGGTCCGGGTATCGGTTTCGGGTTCTGGACTCTGGATCACAGTTCACAGCAACAGGAAAGGATCACTCTTGTCAAAATGAAGTAGGTAGGTACTGCCATTACAACTAATGAATTTTTAAACCATAGACAAATCTTTGTTGATTTCCCTTACAATTACAATTCAAAGATTTTTTCCTTCAACATCAAATTTATTGTTTGTAAACACGACGGCCTTACAACAACATACACACATTATGTATGTACATTTTATTAGACTTACATAACGCGACCTTGTGCATGCTAACGACACGAGTTGCGCAAGCGCAAGCGCCGCGAAAGGCAATTGGCTTGTGAGAATACCTCGTTTTTACCCGACTGCAGAAGGAGGGTTATTTGGAGGATCAGTTGGCAGCGAGTGACAAGGATACAGGAACCGGTCATTGGCTGTCCTTGGGGTCTATGTCCAGTAGTGGACGTCTTTCAGCCGAAATGATAACGAGGCAAGAAGCCTGTTGGCCAACTGTCAGTGTATGCTACGAATTTTAACAAATACGGCTGGATGTCTTCTCGTCCCACATACCGCAGTGTCTCAAGACGAAAGTCTTTGACCAGTGCGTGTTGCCAGTGATGACTTGTGGCACTGAAACGTGGTCGCTAACAATGGGCCTTATAAGAAGGCTAAAAGTCCCCCAAGGGGCAATGGAGAGGGCTATGCTTGGAGTTTCCCTGCGTGATCGAATCAGGAATGAGGAGATCCCCAGGACAACCAAGGTAACCGACATAGCCCGAAGAATTGGCAAACTTAAGTGGCAGTGAGCAGGGCACATTGCTCGCAGAACAGATGACCGATGGGGTCGAAAGGTTCTGGAGTGGCGACCGCGTACCGGAAGACGTAGCGTTAGAAGGCCTCTCACAAGGTGGTCCGACGACCTAGTGAAGGCCGCAGAAACCCGTTGGATGCGAGAAGCACAGAACCGGTCGAAGTGGAGGTGCTTGCGTCTTTCAGCTGAAATGATGATGAAGGCTGGATGTCTCGATTTTATGGTGAGCAAAAAGTAAAGCTTGAAGCCACACAGTAGGAGCATTTTGTGTCGCGCTTGGCGAGACGTGTAGCTCGAACAAGTGACAAATTAGTCATGCAGCATAGCACTGAGGATCAGTGTGATAGTACCAAAAACCATGCGTTGGTTTGTTATGAGCAATATAAGCATGTCACTTAGCTCGCAGCGTGGCACTAAGCGAACTGCCAATGCGGGGTTCAGCTTAAACTGGAAATGTATAGCGTGATAATTATGTCGTCGCGTGTACACATTTCCTCAATACTCTTTCACAGTACTTTTCGAATTGTCGATTGATAATATACAGGCACCTTGAAGATGCCTATTTGTATGTTATTTATTGAAATTTAACAAGCCAACGACGGCGACGTTCACTTGAGGTGAATGTCAGCTGCTCGTAAGATAGTGAACGTATCAATATCAATCGATTTTATTAACTGACTCGCCTCGCCTTTGTTTATTTTAGTTATCATATCACACCCAAGAAGGGATGTGGTTTTATAGACTTCTTTCGAGGATAAATATTTTAAGTGCCATAATTATTGCTTATTTTTCAATGTTTTTTTTTTTTTATAAAAGTTACTGCAAACTTTTACTGTATATTTTATAGTCAATAAATTCCTAGAAAATTGCAAAGTTTAAAAAATCTCGGACTGTTATAAGTCGGTCAAAATCACTTTATACATTTTTGTCCAGCAGTCCTACCTCTAAAGAAGATTACTATCCATACTAATATTATAAATTCGAAAGTAACTCTGTCTGTATGTTACCTTTTCACACCTAAACCACTGAACGGATTTCGATAAAATTTGGCAGAGAGATAGATTGCATCCCGGGTAAGGACATAGAATAGTTTTAATCCCGATAATCCCACGGGATCGACACTTATGCGGGTAAAACCGCGAGTTGCTGCTAGTACTCTATAAAAATTTATAGAATCCGTACTAATAAATATAAACATTCTCAACCGTGGACGAAATTTAAAAGAGAACAACTAATGAAGACATTCTCTAAAATAACTTTTTGCCCTCCAAGGACAAAATCCCGCATTCCTTAACATCACATGAAACAAGTCACGTTGGAACAGGTCCGGACGTGAACAGGAACAGGTGTCGACTGGAGGCTGGGACTGTGGACATCTGCTATGATATTAGGGTTCCGTGGGATGTAAAAGTGATTGATACTGGGATAAAGAGCCGACTATTAGCGATGTTTCAGTCAGTTTTTGATACTTTTTCTCGTGTCGGCACAAACTACACAAGAATAATTAACTCATGCAGTGGTAAAAAGATCAGGCAGTCATCAAGTAGCTTGGCAGAGGTTCTTGTACAGCAAAATATTTGGAATAATTAAAGCCGTATAACACCCATTTTTAGGGTTCCGTACTTTTTTTTTTGGATGGGAAATCATCAAATGATTCCTCCCGCTCTGGGTGGAGCGGAAGGGAGTGTCAGACTCTTACTGACTAAAACCCAGCCGTGTTCCTTCCTTAGCCCTTTATGTTCCGGGCCAGCGGTAGCCCTTTCGGACAATCCCGCTGGCCCTGACAATCCTGCTGGCCCGTACTCCGTACTCAAAGGGTAAAAACGGGACCCTATTACTAAGACTCCAATGTCCGTATGTCCGTCTGTCACCAGGCTGTATCTCATGAACATAGCTAGACAGTTGAAATTTTCACAGATAATGTATTTCTGTTGCCGCTATAACAACAAATACTAAAAACAGAATAACATAAATCTTTAAGGGCGGCTCCCATACAACAAACTTTTTTTTTTTTTTGCGGCGTTTTTGCCTTGTGGTACGGAACCCTTCTTTTGCGAGTCCGACTCGCACTTGGCCAGTTTTTACAGGTTACGCATGAACACTAGTACCAAATTCTACCAAAAAAATATCCGTCGGCGTCGGCTTAGTTTTCGAGTTCTAAGATCGTAAACATCCTGTAACTTTTTGAGGGCTTTACTACAAAGGAGAAACCCGTTTCTGGGCCTAACCGTTACACGAATAAGATATGTACCAAAAAAATCGTCTATTTTGCTAAATTAACCCATTTAAATCTTAGCCTCATTTACAATGGCCAAGTGTAGAAAATAATTAGATTTCTATTTTTTTGTTTTAAACCACCTTTGTAAACCGTTACGACACTTATTTTGTTATACGTCACTAACTTCACAAATGCTGGTATTGTATCAATAGAGCGTACCCTAAGAATATGATCGATTTAGTGGAAATCGATGCTGATACAAATAATTAATTAACACTCCATTGTTTTAGTATAAATGACTTTTTAGGTATTAAAATCAATGTAAAACAATTAAATCGGGAAACTAATTGATATTTAACGTAATCGCCATTAAAAAACATAAAAAAAAATCGATAAAATCGACTGTACCATGGATTGCACTAGTAAACGGCAAATGTCAATGTCAACGTCTGTCAATTGTCATGGTTGTATTTTTGCGCAAGTCAATGTGTTGTTTTTCTGTATTTCTGGGGATTTATTTTTTCATAAGACCTCTAATCGAATACTGGACTCCGAAATTGATTGCATTCGGACTGACCCTCGCTTGAACAATGGACACCGTTACATAACCTGCCACCTGTGCTGACTTTTGCCGGAAAACCGGATCTGATTATTGCTCTTTTTGACGACTGACACGACATCATGAACCTGTGCATTAATTGCGGAATAGCAACGGCCCATTGCCATACAATAGGCAGGCGAAGATTGGAAGAAGAAAAAGATTCTTTCAATTGTACAGGAATGGGTCGCGCGCGCCTCATACGGTTAGTATCCGATATTCCTATATTGTAACATTTTTGTACAATGTATGTAATAATTTAATGTAGTCGAACTAAATAGTGTTATCGCATTTGTTCAGTTGTTTGTTGATAGTTGTACTTTATATAATGATACCAGAATGTGCAGATGTGATGCTTCATATTCGAAAGACATGCATCACCAATCCGGACTGAACCTGCATGGTTATTGGTTAATTATATTCCCTCTCAGAGAGGAGACCTGTGTCTCTGCAGTGGGAATGTAATAAAAACGCTTATGTTTACCCAAATGTGCCGCTCAGATGTTAATTGCTAAATGCTAATGCTAGACCTAATAGTCAAATGATAAATGTTTGCTTCAGGTAAATGAAAATGCAAGCTTGCTGGAATCATGCCAATGCTGTATCTCTTGATGGAAATATACCAGAAGGGAGTGAACAGACACCTACAGGACACCAACGAGTGTGTATTCACTGTGGACGTTCTCTTCTGAGAAGAGTTCGTTGCCATCAACTTACGACTACTGGTACGGTGCAAGAACACAGAATACACGAAGTTATAAGAGGATGGATCCTACCACGCACGGTTAATATACTTAATAGTTTTTGTTCATGCTTTTTTCATATTTTTTTTAGTTTAGTTTTGATAACAAGGGCATTCAAAAGTTTTATTTGGTATGCTAAAGCATTTAAGTGAATTAGAACAGTGTGATAATGGTTAAGCTAACTCAGGCTTACTAACCTACATCAGGATTTCTTTAGATCATTCTTTTTCAAAGTGGGCAATAACACACCACACATCTCTGGTGTAAAGGCACTCTTTAATGTAGATATATTATTTTCAGGTGGGTGCTTCAAGTGTTGTCTGTCACTCTTGTTGGGTGCGAGCAAATAGAGCATACCGGCATTTCAATGATCTACAGCAAGAGCTGTCAACATCGGACTCAAACTTAAGAGGAAGAATAAAGTCGAGGCATATTAGTAATTGTCTGTGTGGTGCCGGACTTAAAGAATTGCACCACCTCTTACTTCCCGTGGGTGTCGTAAAAGGCGACTAAGGGTCTTACCGGAGAATGGGCAGCAGCGTTCTCTATTTATTCCACCTTCATACCATACTGCGATCGCCAACCCGCCTGCCAAGCGTGGCTATAATGGCAAACCCCCCACAAAATTGGGGGAGGCCTATGCCAGCAGTGGACGTCTATCCGCTGAAACGACGATATTAGTAATAGGATGTATTTCGTTTATTAGTCGACAGCTCTCTAAGTGGAAGGGATGCTATAACCGAACCTGTATCGTTAGCAAAAGAACGGTTGGATGCTGTACCCACATCATGAGCATAATATGGTATCTTGGTTAGGCACGGCACCAGGGTAGTCAATTGCCTCCTGCACAATTTCTGGATATCTACTGTGTTATTATATTATGATAATCCTAATGAAGAAAGTAATTAATAAAACCATCACAATTTCCTGTTTTTTTATTTTAATATATTATTGCAATCTCAGATTACTTACTGTAATCTGAGATTGCATCAAATCCCTAGGTACAATATTAATAAATGCAAGCCAGTAGTGATGTAAGTGGGCCTTGTATAATAAACATAGTTTTCTGCTGAGGTTTTCAGTACCGCTACAAGAACAATCAGATAAATCGGAAGTCATCCCCTAAGCGCTTTTTATTCATGTACCTAAAACCTCATCGTGACAGGCGGCAGGTGCTGCAGCACAGCACATGTGCGTTCCAGATTTACGTAGGAAACGAAAGTCTCAAAAATATCATTGTTTAACTAGGTACTAAAAATAACCTAAAAAGTGAACATTGTTGTCTGATTTTACCAATTTGGCCATTGCTGGGAGACGTGAAAATTGGGCTCGTGAAACCTTCCTAAATGCTCTAATTTATGGCCAAATTCCAGCCCTGTAACGCCAGGCCCAAGTTTCTATGGAGTTTGGGTTTCTCCTTTCAGTATCAGGCCTAAAATTCGGCTAAATTGCTGCTAAATATTGGTAGTACCTCGTCGTTTCAGCCGATAGATGTCTACTGCTGGACACAGGCCTCCCCCAATTTTGGGAGGGTTTGCCATAATCGCCACGCTTGGCAGGCGGGTTGGCGATCGCAGTATGGTATGGTGGTGGAATACATAGAGAACGCTGCTGCCCATTCTCCGGTACGATCCTTAGTCGCCTTTTACGACACCCACGGGAAGTAAGGGGTGGTGGTATTCTTTAAGTCCGGCACCACACAGACAACCGGTAGTACCTACCCGCGTTTAAATATGAGACATGGCTCCTCAATCCATACGGACACTTTCTTGTGATGGTAAAGGATTCAATTTTAACTTAAGCAAGGTTGTTGCTTTACTTAACTTTATGTACAGTCGCCAGCACATCAAGCTACTACAATCTGTCAAATTTCTTTAATAGATTTTCAGCTTTATCACTAAAGCATAAGGTTCAAAGTTGATTGGGAAAATTTGACTGTTTCGGGCAGCTTGATGTGCTGGCGTCTGTACAAACCATTGTTATTGTGGAATTCACATCCATCATCCAATATACTGAAATTCTAATTTCTTGTGTGAAAAGCCCCAAAATATATGAAATAGGTACTCATACAGAAACCCATCAAGTGTTAAATCACAAATCACGTTACTAAAACTGCTAATTCCCCAATCAAATAAAATTTAATGCTACGGAACCTCAACCACAAAACCTCAACTCAATCATTCATTACACAATGTGGCTGTATCAAATTATATCGGTCCATCGAGCTGCAAGCTAAAAGCCACCTTTACAGGAGCCAATAGAGTTCATTTTGTAATAAAACACGTTTAATGTTAAAATCGACAATGTTGATTGATGCAAATTGATGTGTCGACATGAAATTTTTAACCGACTTACGAAACACGGGTTGTTAGTTTGACACGTTCATGTTTATATTATATTTACTAATCCGTATTTAAATATTATGTGGGTAAAATACAACAGTATCAGGTGTTTGACACCATTTTATAACTTTGTTGTTAGATGTTTTTCACAGCAGAAATTTTGCTTTTATTTTGTCGAGTGGATTTAGACCAGTATCGTCCTAATTGCGTAACATGTATGTACAGATCAAGCTACCCGAAACTGTAAAATGTTCCCAATCAACTTTGAACCTTATGCTTTAGCAATAAGGTTGAAAATCGATTGAAGAAATTTGACAGATTGTAGTAGCTTGATGTGCTGCAGTCTGTACTTTCCATAGTTTCAATCACAATCAGAGGGTTTTGAAGGGAATTCCTAATCCATTACTTCATAGGTTTGAAAAATTCGTCTGCTCAACAACGTTAATAACGCAATGAACGTGGCTGTACTTTCAAAATGAAAGGCATTGCTATCGATTGCCATTGTATGTGTGTTAAGTGACACGCGATAAAATCGCGTGCGACACAAAGGCACCGCTCGTTGCGCGATTTTAGGTGCCTTTGTGTCGCACGCGATTTTATCGCGTGTCGCGCCTGTTTGAAGGAGCCTTTATGCAATTGCCGCGCTTTCTCTGGTTTGACGATTCGATAAAAGTAGTTTTATCGGAATTCTCATCTGACTGGAAAGAATTCCATGTCAATAAAATGATAATCGATAAATTCGTACAATTGACGCCAAAAAGAAACAAATAGCATTCCTATAGTCGCATTTTTAATTAGCTGCATGAAAATGTCAGCTTATGTGTTGTTACTTCATCATCATCATTTCAGCCGAAAGACGTCCACTGCTGGACATAGGCTTCCCCCAAAAGGGGGGGTTTGCCATAATCGCCACGCTTGGCAGGCGGGTTGGCGATCGCAGAATGGAATGGTGGTGGAATGCATAGAGAACGCTGCTGCCCATTCTCCGGTACGCCCCTTAGTCGCCTTTTACGACACCCACGGGAAGTATGGGGCTATTCTTTAAGTCCGGCATCACACAGACAATGTGTTACTTAAATGACTGAAATTGGCGTCTTTTTGTTTTTTCGTGGCCATCAACCAAATCTTGTTTTTCTTGTACAGAATAGTGTAACAAACGAAACTTATTTGACATGCATATCTCTAAACTCAGTCCGAAATGAGTTATTAAGAACTGTCATTTTACTGCAGCTAATTAAAAGTCGGACTATAGGTAGGTACTGAAAAAATCATCGGAAAAGTTAATAAAAAAAGTTATTTAAAAAATAAAAAACCCGACTGCAAAACTGAAAAGCTAAAAACAAGCCCATTTTAAATTAAATAAAAGTTGGAAGCAGGCGGGACCCATTTGAATTTGAAAATATAAAAAAAATGGTATGTTTCCAAATTTTATTTAAAATGGGCTTGTTTTTAGCTTTTCAGTTTTGCAGTCGGGTTTTTTTTATTTTTTAAATAACTTTTTTTATTTCCGGCTTTTTAGTTTACAAATGTGAAAGATTTCGCAAACGAGTTAGTTTAGTTAGTTCTTGGTACGTGATTATTACGATTTGTCACTTCGAAATACTTTTAACCATATAAGTTATATATATTTTTGTAATCGCCTCTTAAAACCCTTTATTTTGATACCCCACTCGATAAGTTTTGAGAAAAAAATAATTTTTTTTGAAGACTTATTGCGCCAAAAATCGGCCATTTTAATTTTTTTTCAATTTTGATATACCCAGTGTCACTCTCACTATTAATACGAATCTAAAGGCACTTTTCACGCTGAAATCGATCAAGCCGTTTAGGCTACAGAGCGTGCCAAAGAAATATACATACATACATACACTCGAAAAACATAACCCTCCTTCTGACGCAGTCGGGTAAAAACCACAAATGGCGGAAAAAACGTAAGAATATTGTGTGGGTGGTATGTATAGGGCTGACGAACTCAAGAACGCGGTTGGCGTAAAGATGGAGAAGGCGGAGTAACGGACATTGTATGCTTTATTGTATGCTTGTAGCGCAAATTCCAAAAGAAAGAAAGAAAGAAAAATGCGTTTATTGGCATTACAGCAAAATAAATACACCTTAAAACTATAAAAACAGAAAACAAAGATTATAATGCCAAAAGGGCCTCAGCTCAGCATAATGTCAGATGACAACACAAGGTGTACCACCTGACGCTGATTTTCAGCTGCAACCCACGAGTGCCATACGCTGGAATAACAAACACATAGAGACGTGTGCGTCCGTTAAAATAAATTAACAAAATGAAATAAAATGTGGCTACATACATGTATGTGTGTTGTATTTCAAATAAATGGGTTATTTATTTTAGTTTATATGTGCGTACTACCTACACTAAAAACAAATAAATAAATAGAAAGTACACAAAATCGTGTGACTACATTGTACTCCTACTACGAAACGGATTTTCATTTAGAGTAAGGACAATAATATATGAAAAAATGTAAACTGATTGTAATTAAAAGTAAAAATAATAAAATCGTTAAAATTGGCAAAGTTCATAAAATTCATAAAAATAAAATTGACAAAATTGATTATTTATATGGCAGATAATGTCGGCTCGAATGTTTTCAAAATCTTTTTGATGACTTAAAAGTTATTCTAAAAGGCAAGTATGTACTTGTAATTACCTGAGAAGTAATAAACACATTAATCAAGCAGATATTTTTGTTTAAAGTAACAACCGCGATCATAAACTAACACACATGACTATATTTCAAGTTATATTCTTACGACTCCAATATTATTACGAGTACATCTCAAAATATACCGTCAGTCGTAAAATATTTATGACCAATGAGAGACCACACGCAGAGATTTATTTACGAGTATTTACGGCAAGTTTCCCGGTTAAGTTAAAGTTAAGAAATTAGTGGTAAGATAATGGGTAAGTTGGGTTGTTTCTAAGTTATAAGTTATATGGTAACTTGGTAAGTAAACAAGTTGTCCCGACAAGGCTACTTATCGGCCTAAAAGACAATTTAGGAATAATGGGATAATAATTGTCAATAATATGTAGTGTGTTCGTGGATGCTGAACTGCTAGCAAACATAACATGACGCATTATTCTCGGGTAGCTCACCGTCCGATCAGCCGGTCGATTCAGTAAAAATCTCACCGTGAAAACTTAGGTGAAGTGAGTTTGTTTTTGCTAGGAATTGACACTATTGACAGCTCACTCCACGCTCACTTCACCTAAGTTGTCACGGTGAGATTTTTACAGAATAGCACCGCTGGACCAGGCCTGTGTCGGACGGCGCGTACGCATTCCACGCGCGCCTCAAAGAGATGTCAGCATCAAGGTAGGCTTAGGGCCGGCAGCGGGATTGTCCGAAAGGGTTACCTTACCTCTGGCCCGGAACATAAAGAACACGGGTGGGTTTTAGTCAGTAAGAGTCTGACACTCCCTTCCGCTCCACCTAGAGCGGGACGGTCATTTGATGATTTCCCATCCGCAAAAAAAAAAAAACGCATGGCTTAGCCAGAACCAGCATGGCTTAGCCTGTATCAATAATATAGGTACCCACATTTCGCCAGTTATGTTAAAGTCCCATGTCAAAGGGGGCGACCCTATAGCCATCAACTGGGGACATATCCAGACTCCGGGGCTGCTAGTGAGAAATTCCAAAAAAAACTGCGTTGCTCTAAATTAATCGTTACAATAAACACGAAACAAAGAAACTGGGGTCGCAGCATACTGCTGAGCGATAGCTGTTTTGCGTGGATGTGACGCATGTTTCCGCCTAACCTTTCTTATTTATTTTTTTGTGTTTAAGTTCTTTATTGCGTCATTTGTACCGCAAATAAACGTTATCTTTCTTTCTTAAAATACGATGATTTATATTTTCTGTTTGAAATTAATTAAACTTACAAAAATTAAAAAATAATAACTTACCATAATGTTATGAAGAAATATTAAGAACCAGAACATACCTGTAACAAACAAAAACAATTAATTAGTTTTGTAGTTAAATATTTAAGCGTTCAACGAGAACAAGAATCATATTAATTAATATTTATGTGTTAATATGCATGACCGGATGGTTGATGGTATTTCTTTTATTATGACGTGTAAGAATGCAGGTGCAAGGATTCAACAATATTTTCGTGTGGTTCCCGCTATAGAATAAGTTATTATTTAGGAGTCGTTCGGTAGCCACTACAAAAGAAATATAACGTTCTTTTCCTAGTAAGGACAAACGGCTAACTTGCAAATATTTAATCTGCTGGTCTTGACGTTTGATTTTGAATGAAAGAAAGTAGAGATTTCCGACTTTCTTTCATTCAAAATCAAACGCCTATAAACATTTAATACTCAAGTAGGTACACTTCTGCAAAATCATCATCACATAATTATTTAGAATTCTAGAAGAACAGAGAACTAAAAACAAAAAATCTATTCTTCTTACACTAAACTAGAGCTCATAAAGTTCCTTGCGACCATCCTTGATTGTCAGATTCATCCCGTTTCAAAGCAAACTTTCGAAGATGTCAAAGTTGAAACATTTATTTCAATTAGAGACCACTTACTCGGACAATCCTCAAAGATTCGGTCAGTAAGTCTGAAACTTCATTAAAAGAATCGGAAAAACAGCCAAAGAAATTAATGAAGATTAATTCAAACCGAAGTCCGTAAATATTTGAGCAACGTGACAAGAAACACGAATTCTATTACCGTAACATATAATCGTGTTAGTATAATGCGTTGGGTGACAGACGACGTCGACGGCCATGCTGCGCGCGCGCCGCCTTGCATGTCGACAGCGTTGATTTATTTATAATTAAGTGGAGATCGTAATGTAGTACCTCTATGGTGGGTAGTCAAAGAATTACTTTCTTTGTGGTATAAATAGGATGCTTTGTACGGAACCTTTATAAATTGAGTAGAGTGTATTTCTATTTGAGTCTATGATAGCCTTTTTGGACGTTTTGGAGCAGTCACATGTGGTAATTTATGGAATTTGAACTTCTACCCATAGCTAATTTTCTAGAGGGACCCGTGAATAAATAATAACAGCCGCACAGGTCGATCGATCAAGTTAAGTTACGCTTGCCGCGGTTGGCCTGTGGATAGGTGACTATCTTTACATACCGTGACCCCTCCGTGCCTTGGAACGTTGGTCCCGACTGTCATTTGTGGATCTTTGACAGTCGTTACGGGTAAAGTCTGACAACCAGTCTTACCAAGGGGTATCGTATACCTACTGGGTTGGAGGTCAGATAGGCAGTCGCTCCATGTAAATAATATTCAGCTGCATACGGTTAGACTGTAAGCCGACCCCAACATAGTTGGGAAAAGGCTAGGCAGATGATGATGAACTTATTTTCTTTGTGAATAGGTAGAAAAGGAGAGACGTACCATGGGCACAGGATTAAAAGTTCATGATAAACTTAGGCTAGTCTACAGATGACCTAGACAACAGTAAAGACCATCTCAACTCAAACTCAAAGCATTTATTTCAATTAAACCTAGTACAGGCACTTCTCAAAATTGTCAAAATTAAATAGTCTGTCAGAAAGTTGAAGCTAGTTGCCCATTCCAAAACGTAGATCTCCATGGAGAAGAGCGGGCGTGAAACTCCATGGACACTCTTTTAAATCAAGATATTACAAAATCCATTATTCTTGTTGCTACTATATGCGAGAACAATGTTAAAAAAAGACACAAATGAAGAAACAATACAAAATATAAGATTAAAAATAAGCATTGGCAGTCAAGAGATGACCAGTCTCAACCGTCGGCGCCTGTTCACGAACATGACGCGTGGATCAGCACCATCCAGCTCAACCATTTTGTAGGGCAATTAACGCTAAAATAGAAAATAATGTCAGGATAGTCTTTGGTAAAGGTAAACTGACTTTGTCTAGCACCACTATGATATTCACTTCTCAAGTCAAAAAAAAAGAGGATGTTTAACATCATCACCTTCATTCATGCAACAATTTGTCAATTCCCATTCCTTACACGAAGGTGTTAAAAAGTAACTCCCACTTACTAACAGCTCTCATGACCAAATGACACCTTCCATCAGCACCTCATCTTTCAGTACAAGTAAATAATACTGAGTGCTCGACAAGAACCAGTGACTATACAATCAACTGCGCATTCTTGGGTACATTTTACCTTATGCCGTAGCGGTAAGAGCGGTTTTAGAAGTTCATTTGTGTCTTTCTTACTGCTGAGGTGCGGTTGACTGTTCGAGTATAATGGGTCAGTTGACAGGTAGTGTTGAAACTTAAGCGCACGCGCAAGGATGGGTAAGCAAGGGTTGGCTGGTATCTGACAATCTTGTTTAGGGGTTACAAAACATATATAGGTATATCCCTGAGTTTACAAGGAACCAACCCCAATTGTGTAACACACTTAAATGACCCCTCCCGCTCTGGGTGGAGCGGAAGGGAGTGTCAGACTCTTACTGACTAAAACCCACCCGTCTTCCTTCCTTAGCCTTTTATGTTCCGGGCCAGCGGTAACTCTTTCGGACAATCCCGCTAACCCGGCAGGCTTCGGCCCTAGCGGTGCCCTTCACTGATGCTTTTTATGTGGGAAATCATCAAATGACCCCTCCCGCTCTGGGCGGAGCGGAAGGGATCAACAGACTCTTACTGACTAAAACCCACCCGTGTTGCTTCGTTAGCCCTTTATGTTCCGGGCCACCGGTGACCCTTTCGGACAATCCCGCTGACCCGGCAGGCTAACCCTTCACTGATGCTGACATCTCTTTGAGGCGCGCGTGGAACACGTACGCGCCGTTCGGCACGGGCTGGTCCTGATCGGACGGTGAGCTACCCATTACTCTCCGTCCGCAGGCCCGCGCCTACGGTAACATACTTTCAATTACAATCCGACGGATTTTGAAGGAAATTGCTAATCCATTGCTTCATATGTTTGAAAAGTTCATCTGCTCAACAACGTAAATCACGCAATGAATGTTGTTGAACTGTCAAAATGAAAGGCATTGGCATTGTAAGTTACGCAATTACCCCCCAGGTATATGTATCGATTAAAACACTTAAAATGACAAATTTGACAGGTGCAAACAATTACGCGCACACGCAAGTAAAGCGGGGGCGTATTTTATCTGTGAATCTCCCTTTTTAGGGTTCCGTACCCAAAGATAAAAACAGAACCCTATTACTAAGACTTCGCTGTCCGTCTGTCCCTCTGTCTGTCTATCACCAGGCTGTAGGTATCTCATGAACCGTGATAGCTATAGACAGTTGAAATTTTCACAAAGTATGTATTTCTGTTGCCGCTATAACAACAAATACTAAAAACAAAACAAAATAAATATTTAAGGGGGGCTCCTATACAACAAACGCGATTTTTTTGCCCTTTTTTGCTCGATATCAAAAATGGCAACAGGTAGGCACTTGAAATATTCACAAAATACTCAGTTGTATTTTAACTTTAATAATAAATAATAAAATAAAATAAGTATTTAAGGGGGGCTCACATACAACAAACATGTTTTTTTCGGCGTTTTTGCCTTGTGGTACGGAACCCTACGTGTACAATTCTAATGAAAAAAAGCTTTTGTTTAGGAATTCGATTTGCATAGAAAACACACCCTTTTTAAGGAAGTTTCTGACTAAATATCCCTGTATAAGTAGGGTCAAAAACTCTAAATTTAGAGTTGTTTATCCTAACCCTACTTTTCATCCATATGAATAAATATTATACATTCGAAAGCAACTCTGTCTGTGTGTTAACTTTTTATGCGAGAAATAGCCGTAAATTTCCTTCTTTCAATTTTATCGAAATCCGTTCACCCTCTGGAAGGATATAGGGAAATTTTTGTGCCGCTAGCACGGTTCTGTGGGATAATATCCGAGGCCACGCGGGCGAAGACGCGGGCAGAAGTTAATATTTAGGTATATAAACGTAATTGTGATGGTGACGAACGTGGCATTAAGTTATGCGTATAAGAATGTTATAATGCCCAATTAATGGGTCAGTAAGTTGACAGGTGACGTGCGCACGCGCAAGGTTAAGCAGGGGTTGGCCGTTTAGTCAGTAAAAAAACTTATGTCAAGGTAAGTGGAACGAATCGTTGGAAATTATAATATTTTCAAAGTAACTTCGTACCACGTTACTGATCCATACTAATATTATAAATTCGAAAGTAACTCTGTCTGTCTGTCTGTATGTTACCTTTTCACGCCTAAACCACTGCACGGATTTCGATAAAATTTGACAGAGAAATAGATTGCATCTCGGGGAAGGACATAGGATAGCTTTTATCTCGATATTACCACGGGATCGACACTTATGCGGGTGAAAACGCGGGGCGCTGCTGGTAAGTACATATTTTATTTAAATCAGAACAGAATATTTATGTCAATAGCCTTGGATTCCGTCTAGTCGTTTGTCTATGTAAGGTCGTAAGGTCAACGATTTGCCCGCCAAAACATTGTAAAGTATACAACATGAGAATATTGGCCAAGACTAACATCACACTAAGGTATTAAGTATTTATTTCCAATGGTTCATTTGTGGGTCATAATGACCCCTGAACGTTGGATAATACATAATTCACTTGTTATTCACTTGTTATTGCACTTGAATAAAACATAATTCACTTGTTCTTACAATTATTGTAATCTATTGAGGTTACAAATTAGTGTTATAAATTTATAATAGAGATACTTTATACTGAAAAAGGAAGGAAACTGAAGGAGTTCTGAAAAACAGACGGCACTATCTCTCCTCTCTCTCTCTGGTCTCTTGAAACCACAGAAAAGTAAGCAATAAACTTAAGTCAGTGGACGATTGTTGTCATGACTCATGAACATAGGTAACCATATTATTCAAATCTTTGTTTCCAATTGATGTTATTTCCACATAAACAAATAGTTAGGTATCAAATTTACATTTGTGTAAATAAGTGTTGATTAATTCAGAATTACTACTCGTAGTACTATGGGTATTAAAAGTAATAAAAAAAAAACGCATATTTGTTTACAGTTTTGGAAAATAAACTGCGAACGCATTATAAGTACGGGACTTCGTTAGTATTTTGTCTCCTTCATCAATAATTTACTAAAGAATCTCCGATATTGATACCTGTACGGTATTACAAATCTTAGACAAGCCTTTCCTTCGAACAACCAGCACGCGTAGCATGAGCACCGGTTTGTCGACGGAAGAGTGTCTACTCTTCGTTGATTACGTTCCGTGTACACGTGACAGTACGACGGCAGCAAAGTAGAAAGAATCAACTGCAGTTTTTACGAAATCCACTCTTTTCCTTAATTCGACTCGGAATTCTTTGTTTTGTCATAGGATTTTTTTTTCTTTTTGATTCTTAATTTTTACTGATATTAAGCCACATTATAAGGAGGGGTACGTGGCCGAATAATAACAGCCGCACAAGTTGATCGATCAGGTTAAGCTACGCTTACCGCGGTTGGTCCGTGGATGGGTGACCAATTGACCATCTTTACATACCGAGAGCCCTCCGTGCCTCGGAAAGCACGTTAAGCCATTGGAATTTTGTTTTTTTTTCGTGTTATTTTGTAGATAACCGTATATACTTTGTGGCCGTCGGCGTCGAGTAGAAAGTTTTCTACTGTCTTTAGCGATTACAAAATCTCTTCACCACCTTAGGCAACTGACAGTTGTCAGTGTGATTTTGACATTTGGGATAGAAAACTTTCTTCTGAAATAGTCTACATAAAAAAGGACCTAGACAAAGATCGTTGGAAACGAAAGACAAAATGACAGATTGTGGAAAGATTTCTAGGCGGTATGTCAAAAATGAAGAAAAGAAATATCACTTTGTATAGAAAGCAATGTATCTACTCTTCGTAGTGTTCATGCTACGCGTGCAGGCAGCCCTAACCGCCACTTGAATGTTTATAACAAATTGTCGCCTCCCAGTTTATTTTAAGCTTGGTAATCTGTTCGTGACGGTATCTTCACGACTTAGCCTCGAGGGGGGGAAGGCACAACTTTGTTATTCCATTACCATAGTCTTAAGGGTGTGTGCACATACACGACAAACCTGCGGGCGGCGGACACGCGTTCTCTAGACGTGGCCTCACAGTGTCACATTGGCATTTTATAATGTAGATGCCACACCGCATCCAAATCCCGAACACTGGCCCCAGGTTTCACAAGTCAAGTTAACTATACGTCCTTGTTGGTTGTAGCTAACTTACTAACTAGCCTGTCATCATCTGCCTAGCCTTTTCCCAACTACGTTAAGGTCGGCTTCCAGTCTAACCGGATGCAGCTGAATACCAGTATTTTACATGGAGCGACTGCCTATATTCTGACCTCCACAACCCTGTTACTGGGTAATACGATACCCCTTGGTAAGACTGGTGGTCAGACTTTGTAACGACTGTCAAAGATCCACGAAAGACAGCCGGGACCAACGGCTTAACGTGCTTTCCGAGGCACGGAGGGGTCACGGTATGTAAAGATGGTCACCCATCCACAGACCAACCGCGGCAAGCGTACCTAGCTTAACCTGATCGATCGACCTGTGCGGCTGTTATTATTTAGCCACGGGCCCCTTAGCCTGTATTATCCTAAATTCCTAATGCAGGGCAAAGGCCTGTGCAGTGGGACAGGAGCAGTGGTGTGCCAGTGGTAATGTTGACTTACGAGTTGTAGGTCGTGGGTTCAAACCCAGACAGGCGCTTAACTTTGTATAATTAATTTCAATAACAGCTCTCAAAACGGTGATGGAAAACATCGTGAGGAAACCGGCATGTCCTAGAACCAAACATTCGAAGACGTCGTCGCTCGCAGTCGCATGACTAAAAGTCCTGTCTCATTTTTCATAATTTTTTAGCTGATCTGAGTAAGGACAACTACACTCTTCTATTCGTGATTCTTTACACTTTTCACTAACCGTAGTACCTCCATGTTATTTGGATCTCAAAATATAACCATTTTGAAAGGCAACAAAATTTAAAGGATCACGAATAGGAAAATGTAGCCTTCCCAACCCAAATCAGCTAAAAAAGAACTAGCCAAGTGCGAGTCGGACTCGCACACGAAGGGTTCCGTACCACAAGGCAAAAACGCCGAAAAAAACACGTTTGTTGTATGGGAGCCCCCCTTAAATATTTATTTTATTCTGTTTTTAGTATTTGTTGTTATAGCGGCAGCAGAAATACATCATCTGTGAAAATTTCAACTGTCTAGCTATCACGGTTCATACAGCCTGGTGACAGATACACAGTTGACAGTGGAGTCTTAGTAATTAGGGTCCCGTTTTTACCCTTTGGGTACGGAACCCTAAAATGAGATATTAGGGCGAGGCCACAACACTGCGTTACGGCGTCGTATCGCAAAAACGACGTCACAGCACAATGTGTCGTAAATACAATGCGTCGTAGATTTTTACGATGCGACGCCGCAACGCAGTGTTGTGGCCTCGCCCTATGTCACGCGAGCGACGATGCGACAACCCGCACTGGGACCGCGTGGTAGATTATTAGCTGCCTTTGCTTGCAAGCAGTGCGCGAGAGAGGTTCTCGCGTGTATAAGAAACGCTCGCGTCTCACAATATGGACGCACCTTTACGCGTCTCCGGGGAGTTGTAAACTTGTTACTGAGTTCGGTAAACTGATGGTGAATTCTATTGTCCATTTTACGTCTATGTCCAGTCAATTTAAATTACTTCTAATCCTTTACTTAGTACGCTTAACAATATCGTGAAGATACTGAACATGTCACTGAATAATTACTAATTTAATTAGGTAGGGAATGGACACTATGATCGTTATACTCTAGCCACCATAATATCTTAATATTCTTATTAGGTTTATTTACGAAGCTCAGTTTGGACTAGTTTGGACAGTCCAGAAAACGCAATAAAGCGATATTTTTTATACCTACTGCTAAAGTAGTATAACTATCTTACAATGATCCCACTGCTGGGACACCAGGCGTCCACTCGGTGAGAGGGAGTGGGCCGTAATCCACCACGCGGGCCCAGTTCGGGCTGGTAGATGTCAGATGTCTTCGAATTTTTGGTTCTAGGACATGCCGGTTTTCTTTCCTTCACCGTTTTGAGAGCAGTGGTGATAAAATAATTTACACAAAGAGTTGTGCCTGTCTAGGTTCGAACCTGCGACCTACAATCCGTAGGACAAGGACGTTTCTGGGCCACCATTGCTCCTTCACTGCTGAAGTACTTATTATTATTTATCCTGTGTTTTCGCATCACGTATGCAATGTAACAGTTACATTACAATAACAATTTCCACGTATAATCACATCAAATGCTCACCATACCGGGGCAAGACTCTTTCCATAAAACGACAAATAATTGAGAACGTCTTTACAACTATCATCAGTGCCTAAGATTGTCATTTGTTTTTATTGCAGCGCTGTTACACCAAGTCCAGATCACCAGGCAATCAGGAAGCTATAACCACCGTGCAACATCGTATAATCAAACTTAATAATAATTACATACTGCAAAACCACTTACCTTCACATCTTTCAGATTTAAACACCGCACAGGAAAAAAAACTGTACAGCCAAAATGTTCGCAAAAACCCTTGCTTGCATTGTAGCTGGTAGCATATTTGCGATACAACAGCTGCGCGGAAAGACAGGTGGTGGACAGCCAGATTGTCTCGTCTCCTTTTTTGTTCGCCCAAATTGGTTGTATTGACAACTTATTGAATTCCTGTTAAAAGGCAATTTTGTAATGGTATTTTGTGGTGTCTCGAAAGTAATTTTGGGTTTTTAAATAGTGGTCTTCATCGTTTTTTTAGTGGTAGGTATCTATATTTAAAGTATGTTATTCAGGTAATAGTTATTAGTTTTAGTTAGGATGTTATACAACGTGGAGACACCTAATACGACAATAAATGAAAACATTGGCAAAACTAATGCATGAGCGTTTTTTGAAACTAACAAAATAAGTCCTAGCATCGAAATTAAAAAAGTGTTTCTTTTTTTTAGGGTTCCGTACCCAAAGGGTAAAAACGGGACCCTATTACTAAGACAAAGACTTCGCTGTCTGTCCGTCTGTCTGTCTGTCACCAGGCTGTATCTCAAGAACCGCGATAGCTAGACAGTTGAAATTTTCACAGACGATGTATTTCTGTTGCCGCTATAACAACAAATACTAAAAACTAAATAAAATAAATATTTAAGGGGGGCTCCCATACAACAAACGCGATTTTTTTGCCCTTTTTTGCTCGGTATCAAAAATGGCAACATGTAGGCACTTGAAATATTCACAAAATACTCAGTTGTATTTTAACTTTAATAATAAATAATAAAATTAAAATAAAATAAATATTTAAGGGGGGCTCCCATACAACAAACATGTTTTTTTCGGCGTTTTTGCCTTGTGGTACGGAACCCTTCGTGTGCGAGTCCGACTCGCACTTGGCCAGTTTTTTCAAACAAATATAATTAAACGAGTAGTGATGGGCCGACTACGGGTTTTGCCAATCTCTGATTAACTATAATGACTAAACTGTTGAATACACTTACAGGGTTATTGGTAAAACATTAACAACCTTTTAACAGGTCATTGTACCTACTCATCATTATGAACAACTTTTACTATGGGACCAAACCTGAAATCGCGAAAAAAATCAGCTGTTCCCTAGATTTTGACGAGTTATTCGAACATAAAAGCAGGGAACAGTTTTTTTTTTCGCGATTTCAGGTTTGGTCCCATAGTAAAAGTTGTTCATAATGATGAGTACAATGACCTCTTAAGAGGTTGTTAATGTTTTACCAATAACCCTGTATTTGACTGAATTTTCGTATGCTATTCTATTTCTATGAATGTCTTTTTAAGCAAACTTACCTTACCACAAACTAGGCTTTCTACAGTAATTTATCGTGGGTGTGGTTACAAACAAATCTCACATCGCAAACATCGACAGCCGAAAAAAACTTCCAAGGCCAAACTAATATTTGTTTAATCATACCATGTGAATAAGTCATGCGATACGTAAATAAACAAGCCACTGTTTGATTTACGATTTTTTCCGAAAAAGCAGATAAAGGTTTTAGTTAGAAAGTTTTTTTTTGTTCACCCTTTATCGTGTTTGTTTCGGGGTTACACGATTAGTTTTAGACTTAAATAGAGCCTTTAAATAAAGACGGCTGCTGGCTGGATAAGTGTGAGCGAGAGCGCGAGCTTGTGACGTCATAGTAGGTAGTCAAAAAAATGGCACGCTTGGTTTTCATACAGTTCGTGATACTTGCATTATCTAGGTATATCTAATCTGTGGTCTCTACCTACAGGCTGCGTCTGACTCGCGTGCGTAACGCTAAAAACGCGCGTTTAAAAAACGTGGTCTGCACAGGGCCTTAAAACGTTCAAAATCTAGTAGCAATATCAATGAAATGTCAAAAATTTAGGTAAACACTGTATCAACAAATTGACACTGAGATTAGATTGCTTACGTTCTTGAAATTACGTGAATTGCCCGCCATATTTTCATGATCATCAGTTCGCCTATCTACACGTGAAGACCTCATAACAAACACGAATATGTCCCACAAAACCTAAATGAAATGAATGCCAAGAAGTTCGCCATATTTTTTCACTAAATAGGCACACAAAATAAGGCTGAATTTCAGCCGCTCGACCTGAAAAGCATAACAATAAAAACATGTTTTGTATGGAGTACCGTTGTACATTGGCTTGTATTCGGACTAATAGCATGCGTTTCGCGAAAACATCGTGTTTACCAATAGCTGCTACATTCACCGGCTTCTAATATTAATTCCGACCCTATTATGGAAACGGACCGACGAAAATCTGTTGTTTACGATGAGGAAATCGACGAAATAGTACTAAAAATACTGCTGGAGGGCAAAGATCTTAGTAGAGGGCAGAGACCTTGTCATCATTGACGATTCAGACCGCATGAGTCTAGATTTCTTTACGTTTTCCTAGCGTTAGTCAGCTTACGGCCGAATACTCAAACGCCAGGTTAATTTTAACCCTGTTACTTTGAGGCTATTCAGGAGGCTTTGGAGCTATTATGAGGGGCCCGTGGCTAAATAGTAACAGCCGCACAGGTCGATCGATCAGGTTAAGCTACGCTTGCCGCGGTTGGTCTGTGGATGGGTGACAATCTTTACATACCACGAAAGCACGTTAAGCCGTTGATCCCGGCTGTCATTCGTGGATCTTTGTCAGTCGTTACGGGTAGTCAGAAGCCCGAAAGTGACAACAAGTCTTACCAAGGGCTATCGTGTTACCCAGTAACTGGGTTGTGGAGGTCAGGTAGGCTGTCGCTCCATGTAGGTAAAATACTGGTATTCAGCTGCATCCGGTTAGACTGGAAGCCGACCCCAACATAGTTGGGAAAAGGCTAGACAGATGATGATGCAGATGATTACTTCGAGGCTATTATAGAGACATAATTACTTTTAAGCAGGTCTTATAGTTAAGTAGCATAATCAATCTATAATGTTCCTACTGCTGGGACACAGGCCTCCTCTCGGTGAGAGGGAGTGGGCCGTAATTCACCACGCGGGCCCAGTGCGGGCTGCTAGATGTCACATGTCTTCGAATTTTTGGTTCTAGGACATGCCAGTTTCCTGACGATGTTTTCCTTCACCGTTTTGAGAGCAGTGGTGGTGCAATCATTTACACCAAGTAAAGCGCCTGTCTGGGTTCAAACCTACGACCTAAACTCGTAAATCGGGGCCGTTACCACTGGGCCACCACATCTGCTCACCACCGACATACAAACCCCACATCCGTGCATGCCCAGATAAATCACCCATAACTTTTGCAAAACGTATCTAAAGAATCACACTAATATTATTAAGGCGAAAGTTTGTGTGTGTGGGGGTGTGTTTATATGTTTGTTACTTCTTCACGCTCAAACGGCTGAACCAATTTTGATAAAATTTTGTATGGAGGTATCTGACACCCTGGATTAACATATAGGCTGTATAGGGTGAAACCGCGGGACGCAGCTAGTGTCTTTATATTCCGTGTTATCATATTTTTGATCAAGCAACCCGCGTCTACGCGTAAGCCTCCCTTGAGGTTGCTTTTACTTCCCTTTCAACAAAGGATTTGCTTCTTCAAGAGACAGAAATAACAATTTGTCAGAGAGATAAATAAACACATAAAAGTTTACTGTTCAGATTGCCTAGTAGACGGATTTAGAAAAGTGATAGTATAAGAATTTCAGAGAATTTTCATTTGTGTGTAATCGTTTTTGGTTTCATTCTCGTCATGTTTTGTAATTGCCCGACTGTAAAAAGGTTTCAGGCTCAAAGACCCTTTGTACACACCCATTTTTCTTGCCGTGAAAAACTATGGTTTACTAGCTTCCGCCCGCGGCTTCGCCCGCGAGGTATGTCGTTAAAAATCTATCCTATGTCCTTCCCCGGGATGCAATCTATCTCTCTGCCAAATTTTATCGAAATCCGTTCAAAGGTTTAGGCGTGAAAAGGTAACATACAGACAGACAGATAGAAAGAGTTTTTTTTTTTTGGAAGGGAAATCATCAAATGACTCCTCTCGCTCTGGGTGGAGCGGAAGGAAGTGTCAGACTCTTACTGACTAAAACCCACCCGTGTTCCTTCCTTTGCCCTTTATGTTCCGGGCCAGGTAACCCTTTCGGACAATCCCGCTGACCCGGCAGAGATAGAAAGAGTTACTTTCGAATTTATAATATTAGTATGGATTCGCCGTGTGTAGACACGGTTGTCAGTGTTGTATGGATCACTATGAAAGCTTATTGAAGACACGTTTTTTCTACGGCACGATTTATACGCTGTACGGCAAAGAAACCGTGCCGTGTACAAACTCATATTTGCTTATTTTTCCATAATGATTTTTTCACAAGTTCTAAGCTTTATTCCTGACTAGCAGCGCCCCGCGGTTTCACCCGCATAAGTGTCGATCCCGTGGGAATATCGGGATAAAACCTATCCTATGTCCTTCCCCGGGATGCAATTTATCTCTCTGCCAAATTTTATCGATATTCGTTCAGTGGTTCAGGCGTGTAAAGGTAACATGCAGACAGACAGAGTTACTTTCGAATTTATAATATTAGTATGGATGTGTGTTCTCTCCACTCACTGGTGTACGGTCTAAAGAAAAACTTGACCTATGGCGAGATAGTGCTGCCCTACTCAACCCATTCGTTCCACTTGCTGAAAATCTCCCATCTGGACATCGGTTCCCTTGGCTAACCTGGAAATCTCTATACAGATTCCAGACACAGTTGATCGTAAGGAAAAACGGTGAAGATTAATAGAACGTGGTACTGGTCCAAAATGATGGGGCGCCTAATATCGTGTCCTGCATACCTTGATGCCTGCACGCTACAGAAGGTGGACGCTGCTGACGCGTCAAACTAGTACCTAAGTTCTAGGCCGAACCAATATACAGGGTTATTGGTAAAACATTAACAACCTCTTAAGAGATCATTGTACTCATCATTAGAAACAACTTTTACTATGGGACCAAACCTGAAATCGCGAAAAAAAATCAGCTGTTCCCTATATTTTGACGAGTTATACGAACATAAATGTAGGGAACAGCAGATTTTTTTTTGCGATTCCAGGTTTGGTCCCATAGTAAAAGTTGTTCATAATGATGAGTACAATGACTTCTTAAGAGGTTGTCAATGTTTTACCAATAACCCTGTATATTATACTTAGATTGCTATCGTCACGCTAAGAAGGTACTTATCTTAGCGGGTAATCCAGACTTAGTTCAAAGACTAAATGATTCCTAGATGTTTGCTGTTTGTGAGTCATATCTAACGTCATAAGTTCATAACTAAGAAACTCATAAAAACATATCCAAGAATATCGCAGGTTGTGTACGCGACCTTTCGACTAATTCTAGGCTAGGTACATAATAGGCGTATCGCTCGGGGGTAGGCAGGGAAAGCGCAATATTTGCTTTCACCATGTTTTCTCTAAACCGTAAAATTGATATTGCGATCATGATGAGAATGATATTTATTATAATGTACAGAAAATGTTAATTTATTTATTGCTTAGGTAAATACGGTGCAATTTAATTGGCAGACATCTTGAATCTTTATCGATAACTGTCAATGTCAGTGTTCGGTGTGTTTGGCTGTGTAGTTTTGGCTCATTTATTTAAAAAAGTGTACTTTGATTTACCAATACATGTAGTTCTTGAAGAAGAAATCAAAAGGAGTGTTTTGGGTTTACATTACCATTTACATTAATATTTACCAATACCCATCTAAGTGCATTTTTTTTCCTGTAGGTTGTGAGTAAGAAACTATAGTCCTTGGAAAATTTCCTGATTTTTCAAGTATATTCCTCGAGTAAGATTTAGAGATTACAATTTTTTTTGTTACTACATCCTTAGGTATCTTGGAACACATTCACGCATAATTTTGTCGGGATTTTTCGAAAACAAGACTTCCCTGCTCGATCACCATTCCAAAACTATTGTAATTATAATCAGACAAGGTAAAACATGAGTAAAACCATTAACAATCTTTTCCACAGATTACTTAATAATTACTCAATTACCGTACCAAACCAACAAGAAATATCCGACTCTCATCACGTACCTACTTAGTTCTAAGCTAGGAAGTTATTATCAGACAAACATTAAAAGTAAGTAAGTAGGTACAGACGAACAAAGAGATTGGTAGGTGTGTCAGGCAGATAACATAAGACCTACTTACTACATTTATACAATGCTGTGAGTGTGCTGAGTAGTCAAGTCTTTTACATTACTCTTTTATGTGTGGCTAAAGCTTAAAAAGTTATTACGCGCACAGTCAACTTAATAAAAACATCTAAATTCTTATATGACGATAATGAGCACTTAGGAAAGACTTTTGAAAATTAATCCCATACAGGGGTAAAATAAGGGACGAAAGTTCATCATTATTGAAGTTAGAAACTTGAAATTTGGTTACGTCTGTTTATGAGTTAAACTTAGTTGTATCATCGTATTATGGAAACTCAACCTCTAAGGCTCCTGATAGTTGCCGATGGTATCTCACACGGCCTGTTAAAAATAAAATTAACACCAATAATTTAGTGTTTTACATGCCGTGCTCTCTTGTGAAGAAAGAAGAATTGGAAAAATTCTTGCCTGTAAACCAAACTGTTTGTTCGACCGTACATATAATGCATCATTTATCTTTTGATACAATCACCTCAATTCTGGAAAACGTAAATGTATGCCTTATCGCGATAAATAAGATACAATTCAAACAGCCATGTTTATCTTGGTTTGAGTGACAAAGGAAAATTTTACCTAAGATGCAATTCTGTGGTGCGCAGTTGATGGCAATTTCTAGTTTGACTTAGATCAACAGGTTGAACTGTATTATGTTTTGCAAAGTAGGTGAGTACCTAATTGACTAAGTATAGTTAAACATTAAAGTGAGATCATAAACATTCTTTAATTTAAAATTATGAGTTAGATAAGCTTGCTATGGAAAAAACCTTTATAATGACTAAAGGAAACAACTGCATGGCTTAAAAAAATACTACAAAGTGAAAAAAAAATACCATTGTTTACCCATTTTGACCATAAATAATGATAAGTAGTCCATAAGTTTCTCTCCTCTTAAATATTGAAGTTACGATGTTTCTACAGTTTAAAATAAAGGACCTTCTATGGAAAGACGGTCGTTTATAACATCATGACACCCTTTTCCTTTAGAAATGTCCTCAAGAAAAGCCTATCTACTCCAGATTTCTAGAATCACAGAAGAAACTTTATTTTCTTCAAACAAATAATAAACTTAACCCACACGTTAACAAATTCATTAAAAAGACATAAAACACTTTCTTAAAGACATCGGATACGATAATAGTATTGTAACACAATCTGTTACAATCGGCGCAAGAGTTCAATCCGTTAAAAAAAGATTAAAATCCACTTCCCGAGCGATCCGAGGCCTGATATTTTCAATACCAACTTTAAAACAAACTTTATATACCCCTTATTACAATATTACTTATGGCTATTTTGGCAAAATACAACGGTAAAATTAAGATTGTAAGTTGCCAGTGTCGCAACTAATAAAAATAAAGTGATTATCAAAGTGTAAAGTTACGAAACGACATGTTTTTTGTGCTTTTTATAGCCTATAGATGTTGGCTATAAAAAGTAGCATTTTTGTAACAATGTGACTTTTGTAACGGTTTAGAAACCAGTGTTGGGGAATTACTATGTACGAGTATGGACAAAGAATATTGGTATCATGGCGGCTAACTAGAACCACAGAGTTTTTAGTGGCAGTTTTTAACTATAAGTTTGAACGCACACATTATCAATCTTCTTAGTGTGCTAATGGCTAAAATAACACAAAAAAAATATTTTGATGAAATACAATATCAATAAAAGCTGCATAGGAGTGGTGACATCCATTGCTAGCCTAGTCAATTCTAATTCTAATTCCAAATATTCAATTTAAAAAAAAAACCTACTTAGGTATGGCACTTATGAAACTTCAGAAACTAGATGCACGGTTCCAATTGGTCGTTTTCTATGGAGATGACCCGGCAATAGTACCTAGTTAGTAGGATCTTTTCATCATCATCATCTGCCTAGGCTTTTCCAAACTATGTTGGGGTCGGCTTCCAGTCTAGCCGGATGCAGCTGAATACCAGTATTTTACATGGAGCGACTGCCTATCTGACCTCCACAACCCAGTTGCTGGGTACCCCTTGGTAAGACTGGTTGTCAGACTTTCGGGCTTCTGACTACAAGTAACGACTGTCAAAAATCCACGAATGACAGCCGGGACCAACGGCTTAACGTGTTTTCCGAGGCACGGAGGGGTCACGGTATGTAAAGATGGTCGACCATCCACAGACCAACCGCTGCAAGCGTAGCTTAACATGATCGATCGGCCTGTGCGGCTGTTATTGTTTAGCCACGGGTCCCTAGTTAATAGATTCTTTTCTCAGTCTATATTATTAGGATACGTCCAAAATTAGTTCAGAAGATAATTAGAAAAAAATGCCACCCTAAATAATCCCACTAATCTTCAATTGACTCAAAACGGGACCACTTCTGTTGATCCTCTCAGAGGGCATTACGGCACCCGTAAGGTTTACGCACTGATCCGGTAATCCTTGAGGACAACACCGGTTTGTTGACCACCTGACGGTAAATCCGGTGCACATCCGGGGGCCAGGTTACCGGACCACACCAGTGCTGCGTTACCAGTGCTGTTTTATAATGGGTTAATTTTGGAAAGGAATTCCTTTACTGGTTGGGTTGACCGGCGGATTCTGTCAGGTCTCTGTTAAGTTAATTTACTGCAAAAGCTTTGTAAGATCACAAAATTGTAGTAGCCCTTTGTAGCCAATCAATTGACTGGATATTAAGATATTTGTCAATTCCCGTATTTTTGAGAACGTTCTCATTCTATTTATTTATGTTTGTTTGTTTGTTACCTTTTCACGCCTAAACCACTGAACCGATCATCCTAAAATTTTGCATATACGTTATCTGGGGACCTAAAAAGGCCACTTTGGAGAATCATAAAAGGATAACATTATGAATTATAAAATGGCGAAGACAGTCCGTGTTTTTCTTTTTTTCGCTGCACTACGTAGGTACAATCAGAGATTGGGATTGTATTTGGATTGGATTGATTGGTATTTTAGCACAGACAAAAAAAAAATAACTGAAAAATGCTTCACCAATGGGATTTAATACGATTAACTTAACAGTTAACTGTCCATTCTGTCATCCTTTTATGATTCTGCCAAAGTGGCCTTTTTAGGCCCCCAGGTGTACAGAAACGGACATAGAGTACCCTTCATCCCGAAAAAGAAGTGCTGTTCCCGAGGAATACAACAATAACGTTATTATGATAATAGATGGCGCCACGTGTCTTTCGAGCGGGATCGACACTTATGCAGGTGAAACCGCGAGACGCTGCTAGTACATAATAAAGAGTAAGTATATATCTATTCCATTAAGGGCTGATTTTTCCATCGCCAGATAACTTTTATTCGAGGAATAAATTTGACGTTTGACAGTTTTCGTATGAAGTAATTGTCAAAAGTCAAAATTATTCTTCGAATCAGATGATTGAAAAACCGGCCAAGTGCGTGTCGGGCCACGCACAGTGTAGGGTTCCGTAGTAGCCCATTATCACAATGTAGTACTATTCTGTTGTTCTTTATTCTGAATAGGTAAAAAAAAAACATATTTTGGTTTTCAATGCAAGTCTTTACCCATTATAAACAAGCAACTACTTCATCTTAGTCACTTTAAAGCATTAATGCTAAGGATTTTGTATTTGGTACAAAATTATCCAACACCCAAGTTCAACGACTATTACTGCTAAACTTATAAAGTTATCTTAACCGCTATACTTTTCCTTTAAAGTTCATAAAATGCACTTTCATCAAGAATTTTTCCAGATTTTTCAAGCTAGTAGTTTAGCTTTTAGAGGGGGGGGACGCCCTACTGGAACAAAAATTTGCACTTTAAACTTTAATATTTCGTAAATGGAGCATTAAATCGAAAAATAATTTTAGCAACCCCTAAGCCATTTTAGAAGACCTATTCAACGATACCCCACACGATGTAGTGGATGATGAAAAAAATATTCATCCACACTTCACATGTAGGGGAGCTACCCTAAAAAAAAACCACTATTATTTTACTATTATTTTATTTTACCACTTTGTTGGCGTAACTGATATACGTACTCCTACAAAATTTCAGCTTTCTAGTGCTTACGGTCACAGAGATTAAGCGAGGACGGACAGACAGACAGACGGACGGACAGACAGACATGGCGAAACAGTGGTTAAAAAAAACCACTATTATTTTACTATTATTTTATTTTACCACTTTGCTGGCGTAACCAGATACGTACTCCTACAAAATTTCAGCTTTCTAGTGCTAACGGTCACAGAGATTAAAGGTCACAGCTCATTAGAGCCACTCGGCATCCACCCCGCACCGCCTCGTCGCACGGCGTCCACTCGTTGTCGACAGGTGGTCCACGGGTGGAGGCCGCGTTATTACCAATAAACGTCGCGCGATCAACCAGTGGACCTCGCGTCGCGTATAACATTATCGCGTTGGCAATGCGCAGTCAACGCAAGGCAAGCATGCGAGCAGCGAGTTGTCAGCGAGTGGTCCACCCGCCGTCCGCGCGTGGAGGGCTTACGACCGAGGCAATCCGGTGACGCTACGGAGTTGATGTAGTGAGCGCATACCCATACAAGTCCATATAAAGAATACTAGCCGCAGGAGGCGAGGCGGTGCGGAGTGGGTGCCGGGTGGCTCTAATGAGCTGTGACCTTTAGCGAGGACGGACAGACAGACAGACGGACGGACAGACAGACATGGCGAAACTATAAGGGTTCCTAGTTGACTACGGAACCCTAAAAATCAGCCCTAAATCTGTCTAAAATACCTCTAATTTAAATACATTTTTGGAACACAATTGACATTGATTGTCGCTGTGTTGTCTCAGCGTCTCGATTGTGTCTACTTTTTAAACGTTTTTATTAATTATGTGAAAAGGTCTTCTGAATTTATTTGAATGAGAATTGATAAATCGGTGGACAATTCCATTTATAGTTGTCACCATACTTTTTAGAACAAATTATTGCATTTTTTAGGGTTCCGTTGCCAAATGGCAAAAAACGGAACCCTTATAGATTCGTCATGTCTGTCTGTCTGTCTGTCTGTCTGTCCGTCTGTCTGTCTGTCCGTCCGTATGTCACAGCCACTTTTCTCCGACACTATAAGAACTATACTGTTGAAACTTGGTAAGTAGATGTATTCTGTGAACCGCATTAAGATTTTCACACAAAAATAGAAAAAAAACATTAAATATTGGGGTTCCCCATACTTAGAACTGAAACTAAAAAAAATTTTTTTCGTCAAACCCATACGTGTGGGGTATCTATGGATAGGTCTTCAAAAATGATATTGAGGTTTCTAATATCATTTTTTTCTAAACTGAATAGTTTGCGCAAGAGACCCTTCCAAAGTGGTAAAATGTGTGTCCCCCCCCCCCCGTAACTTCTAAAATAAGAGAATGATAAAACTAAAAAAAATATATGATGTACAATACCATGTAAACTTCCACCGAAAATTGGTTTGAATGAGATCTAGTAAATAGTTTTTTTTTAATACGTCATAAATCGTAAACCGCAATTTACATTTTATTCAATCAATTCAAATATAAAAATAATAAAAAAAACATTAAATTTCATAAACATAAACCTTATTCATAAACCCGGATGTTACGGAACCCTCGGTGGGCGAGTCCGACTCGCTCTTGCCCGGTTTTTTACATTTCTTCCTTCATTACCAAATAAGAACATACATCTACATATCGTTGAACAAAAAACGGAATTTGGCACAGTGCCCGAGTGTCGATAAAGGGGAGCGCTGAAGTGATAACCTCGTCATTAGGGGTATCAGCAGAGTGCCTGTTTGATGAGCCCCAGACGTGTGCAGATGGCTTTAATAAACGTATGTTGTATCTTTGATTGTACCGTATTGCGACATTAGTTATTTTGAGTTCAAGAAGTGGGTAGTTTGTTGTCATAGTCTAAAAGTAGACGTTGATATAATTTGCGCGGGTGTTAAAATCACAACAACACTATAATCTTGCAAGTAGAATCTACTATTTGTATGATTCTGTTAAATGAAAGCTTTATTTTGTTACTTAAGTAGATAGTAGATACATACATATAGGCAAAATGTTACTTTTCATTAAAATTTGTTTATAGTACCTAAAACTTAATATTGCCAATAAATAATTACTTACACTATTACAAAATAACAATTTACTTAGAAGAAAAGTATTCATTCTTTATTATGTACCTACACAATACGAATCAGAATCAGACTATATTATAAAGGCGAAAGTTTGTGAGTGTGTGGGGGTGTGTGTGTCTGTGTGTTTATATGTTAGTTACTTCTTCACGCTCAAACGGCTGGACCAATTTTGATAAAATTTTGTATGGGTAGCTGACACCCTGGATTAACATATAGGCTACTTTTAATCCCGATATTCCCACGGGATCGACATTTACACGGGTGAAACCACGGGGCACAGTTAGTAAAATATAATGTTGAAATTTTACGTTGGGTTACACAATGGACGCACTTATCGCTAAAAGCGATCTTTTAAATACAAGCTTTGGATGGATTAAAAGGGAGAAGGCTAGATGATACTGCAGGTAGTCTGTGGTGTACCATTTACATAATACACTAAATATGTACATATCGCTCATTTGGAGAAACATCGACGTAAATGTATTTTTTTCCCAAAAATGAGTTAAATATGACAAAACACTTAGAAACGTGTTTACGTTAGGAAAAACAAAGACGTAAAAAACTGGCCAAGTGCGAGTCGGACTCGCACACGAAGGGTTCCGTACCACAAGGTAAAAATGCCGAAAAAAAACATGTTTGTTGTATGGGAGCCCCCCTTAAATATTTATTTTATTTTAATTTTATTATTTATTATTAAAGTTAAAATACAACTGAGTATTTTGTGAATATTTCAAGTGCCTACCTGTTGCCATTTTTGATATCAGGCAAAAAAGGGCAAAAAAATCGCGTTTGTTTTATGGGAGCCCCCCTTAAATATTTATTTTATTTTGTTTTTAGTATTTGTTGTTATAGCGGCAACAGAAATACATCATCTGTGAAAATTTCAAATGTCTAGCTATCGCGGTTCTTGAGATACAGCCTGGTGACAGACAGACGGACAGACGGACAGACAGCGAAGTCTTAGTAATAGGGTTCCGTTTTGTACCCTTTGGGTACGGAACCCTAAAAAAGGAAAAAAAATAGCAGTTACGTCGTCGGTGTTTCTCCAAATCTTACATAATTTATGTTTAAATTCCAATGTTGAACTATACCAAAACGGCCTATAATCATGATAAAGCACAGTAGTTAATACTAATACCACACAAAAAACCTTTTATGCCAGTTTACAAAACAAATACGTCATTCAAGTATTCACACAAAAAAGATAATCTTTTCGTCTGTTTGCTTGCGGAAGACAAAAACTATGTCCTGCACGTTTCCACCTGCCGACGAGTCAACAACACTATAACGTGTTTATATAGCCCTAGTGTGGAGACAATGTCGATAACTTTGTCGATGAAACTTCGGTTATAAAACCTTGTCATTTTCAATTTAGGCACGGTAGGTAATTTGGCTATGGTCACGCAAAGGCCACTAATGGTGTAGAAAGAAAGTTAGTTACCGCTATATTGGTTTGTATAAAAGGTCGCATTGAAAATCACGCTGCCAAAAACTGTTTGTTTGCTACGCTCCGCTGACGAAAGATGTTATTGATAATGTAGCACTTAATGGATATACCTAATACTAGTAGCATTATAATAATATATTGTAATGTCAACAGAATACTTATAAAAGGTAATAAATCGTGCCCAAATAAATAACCAAAAATACTTAGGTACTATTACAAAAAAACATCTAAAAACATTGATAGAAACATGGTGTCGTAACGTGTCATTCTATCCTTAACATACATCTTTCCTAGCATTATTATGCCCAAAAACAGGTCTACTTCTGTTCATTTAAATCTAAGATTAGCTAGAAAAACTTTGCATAAAAAACCTTCAAAAAATTATAAGCATCTCACGTTTGGCATTATCATCACATTTATGACACTTTCTCAAAGCCCATAGAAAAACATAACAGCACAAACTGGTATCGATAAAAATCTGTCTTGCCCACACCACTAGTAGTTAAATAAAATGTTATCACTTTTTGGTTTCCGTGTGCCAATGTGAAAAAAAAACCGTTAAAAGTAAAAAAAAATACAAAAAAACATCTTGTTTCAGCCAAAATAGAGGTCATTTTACACTGATGAGGATACTTGACCAAAAATTTCGCGAATGCCTGGTTTTATGTAGGAGTGCGTTTGAGGCCTTAAAATAAGCGAAGGTTTTACCTACTATGGTAGGTTAAGATATTGCTTAAGACCTTAACTCAATGCCAAGGTCACAACACTTACTAAGCCTTGGCCGCTGATGTCACATAAGGATTATGGAAATAATCATGTCTTACTAATCTCATATTTTTTTGGCAGTAGCTGTAATTTTGAAAAGTATTTTTGAAGAGAAACTTCTATAAGCGCGTTGGGCATCGCGCTACATTCGGATGTGTTCGGCTGTCCTCGGGATGTACTCGGTTTTAAATCCGAAATGTCAGTGAGTGATGGCAAAGTATTCTGTTTGTGTTTTGTTTTCTGTCGACACTCCCGGAGTGCCACTGTTTTTTTTTACTTTATTGATGGCGAAAGTAACGGTTTGAATTTTATTTAGGACTCAATGGTTATCCAACTGCTAAGTCAAAATTTTGTCACAAGGACGGACTTGTAAGCTGTAAAGGCAACTGTATCCGTCGACACGAGTCGACGGCAGCCGTCAACGACACCCAGAACGCCCAGAGGACACGGTGGAGCACACGGTGGAGGTCTGCCGTCATGCTAGCGAAGGAGGTGGCGGGACGGCTCAGGGAGAGAGTATCCCGTCCCAGCCGCCGCGGGAGACGCTCCGGGCGTCAGGAGCCGCGTGACGATTCCCGGCCACCGTGCGGGCCTGCGGGCGGAGAGTAATGGGTAGCTCACCGTCCGATCAGGACCAGGCCCGTGCCGGACGGCGCGTACATGTTCCACGCGCGCCTCAAAGAGATGTTAGCAACAGAGAAGGGACCAGATAGGGCCGAAGTCTGCCGGGGCAGCGGGATTGTCCGAAAGGGTTACCGCTACCCCGGAACAAAATGGGCTAAGGAAGGAACATGGGTAGGTTTTAGTCAGTAAGAGTCTGACACTCCCTTCCGCTCCACCCAGAGAGGGAGGAGTCATTTGATGATTTCCGACCTAAAAAAAAAAAAGCCCTCAACGACGTGCCCCTCGTGTATCTGAGCACTGTAGGTACTCAAATACACGAGTTTGACGTTGCTACTGACATTGACGCTTGTCGCTGGTGACGTATGCATGTCGCAGCCAACTGGTTAAATTACCCGTTTAGTTAACCGCATGGCCTTTGGAAGTAATGCTCGCCTCGCTCCGCTCTCTCGGCTCGCACGCGGTTGATTACAGTTCTAACCTAACCCATTTGGTCGGGGTGGCCTGGCTTAGTTACTGCGATCAATTCGGCTCGCGCGTGATTGGTTACAGACTTCCAACCTAAACTATAATTGAATATCATTCAGGCCGTTAGTTGTACGGCCGCCGTTTAGTGAAAAGGCTAGGCGGTTAACTAAACTGCTAATTAACCCAGTTGGCTGCGACATGCACACTAAGTAAACATAAAGCCGAAACAAGCACGGTCTTCTAATGCTTCTTCTATAGACTTTTCATGAGGAAAGACGGGAAAACCCAGGTTAAAACTACTGTGATGTTTTATTCAACTTAGATCCATTGATTTATTAACTTTCCCTAACTGATGATTTTTATCTGCAAACTAAAATTTCGATAAAAACCGCCCTCTAACTGCGCAACACTATCACAATCTGAATAAGTTTGAAGGATATTGCTAGTCCATTGCTTCATATGTTCGAAAAATTTGTCTGCTCAACAACGTAAATTACGCAATGTCGTTGAAGTGTCAAAATAAATTAATAGTTTAAAAAACACTAGAAAAACACGCTTACAAGACTTTTCTAAGAAATCCAAAATAGCTATGATACGATTTTCCATCATGAAGTTCCAGTTCATATCTTCCGGCTCCATCATCAGATAAGTTCGACAGTACCATATTATTGTATTGTCATCAGAACTACATACAGCTGCCAATTTTTATTACGCTACGACCCTTGGAAGATGGTTAAATTAGTTGCCTTAGATTCCATTACACGGTTAGTTACATACAGGTCGACCTAGTAAAAGCGTGTTAATGAAAGCCATTCCTACTGTTAGTGTTTTACGCAATTACCTCACTACGGTTAAAACTACTGTTTGGTTTATTCTACTTAGATTCTTAGATTTATTAACGTTCCCTAACTGATGATTTGCATCTGCAAGCCATGCTAAAATAAAACCAGGTGGAACTCGCTTTCAAAACCAGCGCTTTTCAGCTGTTTTACTGGCCTCCACTTGATTACATTACCGATAAACTTTAATTGGTGGTGCTTGCATTTATTTTTGTATTAACTGCTTGCTCGAATATTTGTTAGCCAACTGCATATTAAGATCATGGATACGCTGACGAAGTGTTCATAAAATTGAGCTTCGTTCGGATTTTATGGATTAGTAATTACTGGCCTAGCCATAAAGGCTTCGTTACACTTAGCTGTGTTTGCATTAAAGTTGTCAAAAAATAAAAGGCCCGTTTTGACATTTGAGAAAGACCCTAGAATGTATCTTGGAAAGAAACAATAAAATAATAATTAATTACATAAAGTGTTTTAAAAAAATACATACATTTTTTTGGCGCGTTAAATTATATGATACAATATATTGCGAATATTCTTTTTGCGCTTACTTAGTAGCATGCAATTTCTAATTATTACGAAACGTCTCAAAAACAGTTACGTTCTCAGTCTTTTTTTTTATAAATACTAGTGTTGTAACCAATTAATTACTGAATTTCACCAGCTTTTTTGAATTGCCGACACTGGTTTCTGTAGAATGGCTCGTCTCTGACCAGCGGCACGGCTTTGCTTTTGGACTACATATTTCTGTTTACTACACGTTAACCTTGGCTCTTCTATTTTGGACATTGATTTAAAGATAGTGATTTGGACTCGAAAAAAAAGATTAATATCACTTTACAATACATAATCAATTCGATCAAATACTCATACAAACTTGAATCGATTTACCGTCAGTATCGAGTACCGAGTCGTATGGTTACTTCACTAGTTACGTCGCGATGACAAATGTCAAAACGGGCCTCTTATTTTTGACAACTTTACTAGGCTATTTTCATCTTTCAACCAGCGCTGAGGCTCTGTCTCGCATAGGGTCGTAGCATTATGCTGAGCGATGGCCGTTTTGCGTGGATGTGACTCATATTTTCTCCCAACATGTTCTTTCACTGCATCATGTTTACCGCTAATAAGCGTATTTTCTTTCTTTCTTGTACGGTTTTTTCTGATAGAATCAAAGGTCCATAAATATCAAAGGCGTATTAAAATAGATTTTTTTATTGCTTTTGTGTCTTAAGACTTAAGAACAGGAGTTTCACTTTCAACCATTTAGTGACCCAGCTGAAGCTGAAGATTATCCTCCTAATTAAAATATCTGACAATCCTAGAGATAATGCTATCAGCGAAGATGACCAGAAGTAAAAAAAAAATTCTCACACTCCCTAATAAAGAGAGAAACTTCGTTCAAATATAACCCTTCTGCACTATGACTCGTATTCCACAATTCCCATGGCGCATATACGGGGAGACAAAGTCGAAAATCCCGTCACCTTGCCTTCTCCAGCTCCTTATAAAGCCACACCCTGTCCCACATAATATTCACACGGAAACATCAATCGGATATCAGAACAGGAGCACAGAAAGCGAGTGGTATCTATCAAACAGACAGACAGACAAGGAACGCATTCATTAGCGGTCGCTGCACTGCGCTTGCGCTTTCGAGTGGACTGCCGCCGCCGTCTTGTCGAGGAGATTCAGAAGGACTGCTTTGAACCATACTTGATGAGGAATCTTGTAGATAAATGAGAAATGAGAAGCTACGGTTGCAATCATAACTATCCTCTATATGTATTTATTATCGCACAGGCAAATTGTGGAACTTCCTGCCATTGTCTGTGTGTTTCCACCTACAACTATGTACGTCGATTTTCGCCGTGCGGCTGGTCGCTTACCAAATCGCCACCCCGTTTACACATGTCGATAAATATTGTACTTTTGTGTGTTGTGCTGTCTTTTTCTGTCCGCCAAATAAATTGTTTATCTATCTATTTATAAAAATCGCAGGTGATTACTTCATTTTGCATCAAAATGTGGCGGGTGATCACCTGCGACTGAACATTGTCACGGTCCATTTTGATCACCCGTCGCATGCGACTTGTCCCCGCACGATAAAAGTTGAAACCAACTCTACTTTGGAACTTGCGATTTTAGTCTCCTGCGGCCTAGCCGAAGAACCATTTAGACGGTGCGGCTATAGTTACCTGTGTAAAGCCCGCATTAGCCTTCAAAGCAGGAGTAAACAGGTACTCTTCTGTGCACGTTCGTTCCATTGTAGGCCTCATCCATAGCTTTCCGTCATCTAACAAAGGATCATCCTTCTTCCATGGTTTTTTAACGAAAAACTCATGAATATTTTTTTTTGTCTCCTTTACTCTTTCACACGCCGTCTACATCTCCCTATTTGTATGCTGGAAGAGATTTCTTATGAAATAAGCATCACCTGTGTACCTAGTTTTCTGTTCTGTTTTTTTTTTCTTGTCTGTTTAATGTTTATATATGTGTGTAATGGTAAATAAATAAATGAAAACGGCTGGATTTGAACAGGGAGTCTGCCTCGTAAAACTTTTGGTGTTTCTTGACAAAGGATAGGTAGCAAACTCTGATCTCATGTAGATGCAAAATATATGACGAGTATTTATTACTATTTACTGAATAACAAGATCATTTATCATCATCATTATTCTAGCTAGGTTGTCAGACTTGGCGACGCGATGGAGACCAATCAAAAACAATTTGCATGAACACTAAATGCAATAACGCCTGTCCAGGATCTCTAGGTTTACTACTCGTACAGGTTCAGGTACTACTTATTTGGTTACTGGTAGGTATTGAGGCAACAAACCATTGAAATATTAGCACATTAGCAGCACGGAGTTCCGATAATAAGGTCATGTGTCATGTGCTGTGTACCTTCTGCCCCTTTATCTCTTCATTTAGAAAGCTTTCTCGTTCTAAATACCGTCATCTCCCTCTCGCAAATGAACCGTATTGAAATGTGTGTGATTTGAATGAAGACTAGCGGTTTTGAATGTCAGTCATTATTGTGAGTTGTTAAGCAGTTTTAATTAGGCTTTATTTTACATGAATCGTGAGAGATAGGTTTTAAAAAGAGCTTGGCATTCGTTTGTTTCAGTTTCTTGTCTAGAGTAGCGACTCGGCTGAAAGTTAACAACGAAAGCAGGACAACAGAAAACTTTTGTTGTGAGAGAAACTAGAGCATTGCATAGAAATAAATGTAAAAGGGGTCGTTTTTTTTTAAAGTGAAAACTTCTTGAGGCACGTTGGGCATTTTTTGAGATGGGAAAAACCACTCGTGCCACGGTTACCGTAAGCGACACCGCGCGTGGTTTTTTTTTTTAAAGTCGATTCAAAAAATATCCGATGTGTCAGTGAGTGATGGCAAAGTATTCTGTTTGTCTTTTGTTTTCACTTTTGTCGGCACTCCGGGAGTGCCACTGTTTTTTTACCGACTTCATGTTATTTTAGTAAGTGAGTGGCTTATAGGTAGGAGGTTTTGCAATTCTGAATAGTGATGAAATTGTGACCGGCTAAATCTACTGTTTACTAAGACCAAATGCGATATTCCAAAGGCCTTGCTTTGACAGAGTTTATATGGAATGTTGTCCAAGTGCTGCCCAAAACTTCAAGAATACCTTCAAATATACCCTCTTACAAAGTGGAGGCCCGTGTCCCAGAAGTGAGAACATTATAAGACGATATGATGCCTAAAACTTCAAGTTACCGTATTATATTCCTCAACATTCTGGATTCCTGGTTCTGTAGTTTTTAAAAAAGCACTGCGTCACTTATTTTTGAATGTCGCAGCATCATGATGAGATGAGCCTTTCGCCCTCGTACAGGCCTTTCGTTTTTTACTTTCTTTTTAAACAGGGTTATTAGTAAAACACCAACAACCTCCTAACAGGTCATTGTGCTCATCATTATGAACAACTTTTACTATGGGACCAAACCTGAAATTGCGAAAAAAAAAAATCAGCAGCCGGTCGATTCTGTAAAAATCTCACCGTGATATCTTAGGTGAAGTGAGTTTGACATTTATGTTCGTATAACTCGTCAAAATGTAGGGAACAACTGATTTCTTTTTTGCGATTTCAGGTTTGATCCCATAGTAAAAGTTGTTCATAACGATGAGTACAATGACCTCTTAAGAGGATGTTAATGTTTTACCAATAACCCTGTATAATTTGTTTTTTTTTTAATATTTTTTTATTGTGTTTAGTTTAGTTGTTGGTCATCCAGTGCAATAGATACTTTTTCTTTTTTTTTTCAAGACAATAACAGACTCAGTTTATATCACTCTTGTGGCCCGTCCCGTCTGTCTGTCTGGTACATGAGAATGTTATGTCAGAAATGTAGTCGCTACACTATACATGACATTATCTCCTAGTGATTCCCAGAGCAACTTGATATTGTAAACAGAATAATTATACTTTATACTCAGCGCCATACTGTCTTAATCAAATACCGCACACAGATAGTTAATTACAGTGTTGTTGTTACTTTGTGTTATGGTAGGTATTGATTATTTAATCGATTTCATTCCATTCGATGCTTTTCAAGTGCAGAGTAATTTCTTTAAAATTTAAAAAACCCCCGACACAAAAAAATACCGAATAAAATTAAATGTAAGTAATTGGAAAAGGATCAAATAATTTAAAAACCCCCAACTTAAAGAATCTAGGTAACGAGACTAAAACAGATAAATTCATATGGCAGTCGGGGGACCTCTTAGAATAGAAGGTGTTCCACAGAACGGTCCCCCGACTTCCATATGAATTTATCTGTTTTAGTCTCGTTACCTAGATTCTTTAAGTTGGGGGTTTTTAAATTATTTGATCCTTTTCCAATTACTTACATTTAATTTTATTCGGTATTTTTTTGTGTCGGGGGTTTTTTAAATTTTAAATTTAATTTTTTATTTCAAGATTTTTGTAGGGACTCCTTAATTTTTGTACCTATTTCATTTCTATTATTTTCTTGCGTTTTAAGATTCAGGTAATTTGGTGTTTAATCAGGTTTTTTATTCGTCAAAAAATAATTATTAATGTACTTATAAGTAGTTGAAGAATAATTTTTAAGACTAAACAGATTTTCTTGTTTTGTTATATCCTTTTTCGAGTTCTTCCTTTAGTTATTCAACTTTCGTACAAGTATTTCATAGCTATTAGATATCTTAGGTATTTCAGATCTAGTTTATAAAATGGGACTGCGACAATATCTGATGTAGAAATACCTACGCTTTTTAAGTAGGATAATTCCATTCGTAATAAAAATAGTCAAACTTAGTGGTCGTAGGTACGAGTCATCACTCCACTTTCCTCATCATTCTAGAGCATTAATCAGACAAAAAAATATTTTCAAGTTTTTAGTTTTCATTTCGTTAGTTATTATTCCTTTATCCCTTTCAATATAGTACACATTATTCTACTTGTCAAGCCCTTGCATTTGATACCTATACCTATTGAAGGAGTTGTGAAAAAAAATATAATTCGCCATTTTGTGGTGGCGGCCATCTTGGATTTGAAATTTGTAATAGCGTATATTATTCTACTAGTCAAGCCCTTTCATTTGATACCCATAGGTATTGAGGGAGTTGTGAAAAAAAAATGTAAATCGCCATTTTGTGGTGGCAGCCATCTTGGATTTGAAATTTATCATAGTGTATAGTATTCTACTATTCAAGCCCTTTCATTTGATACCCATATTGAGGGAGTTGTGAAAAAAAAATTTAAATCGCCATTTTGTGGTGGCGGCCATCTTGGATTTGAAATTTATCATAGTGTATAGTATTCTACTATTCAAGCCCTTTTATTTGATACCCATATTAAGGGAGTTGTGAAAAAATATGTAGTCCGCCATTTTGTGGCGGCGGCCATATTGGACCGATTTTCATCAAACATAGCTAAGAACACTCCCGACTAATTCACCTTTCAAATAAAAAAAACAAAATCAAAATCGGTTGATCCGTTCGAGAGCTACGATGCCACAGACAGACACACACACACACACACACACACACACACAGACACGTCAAACTTATAACACCCCGTCGTTTTTGCGTCGGGGGTTAAAAATCGTCTCTTTCTTTTTCGAGTCAAAACGATTTCGTATTAGTTTAATTTATGTTATAGTCCATTTAGTTTGAATTAGGTACAGACGCCAGCACGTCAAGCTACTCGAAACTGTCAAATTATCCTAATCAACTTTAAACCTTATACTTTTGTGATAAAGTTGAAAATGTATTAAAGAAAGGATGTCACCAAAATCTGCCCAAACGAAGTACCGAGGTACACTTAGTGGCATAAAATGCACTAGATTACACTGAATAATGTTGCATTTATATATTTTTCTTATGGTTACCCGGAGACGAGAATAAAAAGATTTTATCGTAATAAAAAGCTCGCCATTTTAGGCACAATTATACTACCTTGGTCCATTACCTTACCTAATAAAAAGAAAAAACTCTCAAATTGACATTTTAGTCTTTCAAAAAGTACTATGTGAAGTTGACAGGTGTCTGCTGTCGGCTATAGTTGCTGTTGTTTTTGTTTCATTTTAAATATTTTTATAGTATAATTCAATCTAAATTCAATAATAACTCTCATTGTCTATTCGATTATCGTTAGGCAACGTTATGTACCTATCTAACATAAGAAAGGATGCTTATACCCAAAAGTAGCTGAATACAAGCTGTGAATGTTGATGAACATTACATAATACTAAAAGCAGTATTAGAAGTCTATCAGAGCGATTAACAAACTCGATAAATAAATGAGTTCCTTAGCGTCGACATCCAAGGGTTTCAAGCAATCTTTAACATATATCAAGCCAGATCATCAAGTTTCAGTGAATAGAAGTCGCATTTAAATAAAGCCTTTTATGGACTTCATCTTGATTTCTTGAAATAAATAAAATGTTAGGCCAAGAAACATCGAATACTTACATAAAACACCCTTTTTTATGCTTACTCTGCCTCTATTGTGATGTGCATAAGGGGTAGAAGTTGAATTTGAGATTCGATACTGAGTAGCCCACTTCATGGAATTCAAAAACATTTCCTATTGTTATAAAGCCCTGGAGCCCGAATGGCACTCAATCAATTAAAGCCTGGAAGTCATCTTTCCAGTAATATCTACCAATAACATTGGAATAAATAGACTTATTGAGTTAGTTGTATGGAATAAAACAATAAATATTTTTGTTTTTTTATTAGCGTTCTTCATTTTCAATTTCATCTCTCACTAAAATATTATCAAGAAAAGTGGCAGGCGCTGTTATATTTTCTTGATGCCAAGCCCAACCCATATACCAAATAATTGTCATAATGTGAGCACAGTAATCCACTGTTCATTTGTCATCAATGCAACTACAGTAGTAGCTGTGGATTCTGTGCTCCCAATTGGTATGTTATCATCCTGTACTCCTTGACAAGAAACGTACCTCATGTTTGTAAGCACTAGCCTGAAAGCAATAGATTTGTTAAAATCTTGTATTTTATTCTCTTCATAATGATAAAACGTGAACAGGACACTTTCGCGACGCTCAAACCAAAAGCCTGAGTATCCAAATCGTAATGTCCATTATGAATACCCAATTCGTCAGGACAGGAACCAAATCGTGAGGTGACAAACGGAATACCAGAAAGAATAGCCAAGTTATTAAACAAAATACACAACACAGACGAGTATCCCGAAACGCAGAAACATTTATATTTATATAACAGTATATGCAGAGATGAACGGAATAACATTTACCCACGAAATAATGTGAATATATGTGATGTCCACAGAACACGTATACCAAAGACTACAATATAATGCGGTGACGTATACTTACTCTTAATGTCAACTCGTACATGCAAAGTTGCCACATGTTTTAATTGTGTTACAGGTTATTACAACTAAATAATTTATTATGTAGTTTTAAATTATTTATGGATAAAAACACAATTATTTTCGAATTCTTCTATTTTTTCTCTACGATTTGGTGCACGTGTACCTCGAGGTACATGTTTGGGCAAAGTTGTATGGGCTTTTGCTGACCTCCTTTGACAGATTGTAGTAGCTTGATGTGCTGGCGTCTGTAACGCTACCGATAGATACACTTTGATTTTGGAAACTAGGTATATTTTGTTGGACGCCATTTCATAAGTTATGTCTAAAAAGTTATGAGAATCAAAGATCTTTTGATGAACTTTTCGAGCTTTCTTGCAATTATATCTTAACTTCTAAACTTCTTCTAATATTATTCGTTTATAAGAGGTAATCTCTGGAAGTACAGGTGGCCTAAAAAGGCCACTTTAGCAGAATCATAAAAGGATAACATTATGAATCATAATGGACTGTTAACTGTTAAGTTAATTGTATCAAATCAAAAGTGAAGGATTTTTCAGTTGATTTTTTTTGTGTGTGCTAAAATACCAATCAATCCAATCCAAACCATATCATATCCCATTCTCTTTGATTATACCTACCTACGCTACGTAGTGCAGCGAAAAAAAGGAAAAACACGGACTGTATTCACCATATTATAATTCATAATGTTATCCTTTTATGATTCTGAAAAAGTGGCCTTTTTAAGCCCCCTGATCCGATTACAAAAAAACTTTGACTGAGAGAAAGCCACTATTGCTGAGTGCCATAGTATATGTTTTATGGAATAGTTGACTGCCTCATGGCCGGAAGTCGATGGCAGAAGCTAGCCCTAGAACTTACATAGATGATATTAAGAAGAAGATTCTTATATCAGTCTCTTTTTTCCGAGGATCTGTTCTGACCTCATGGTATACTTTAAGTTTAAAGTTCTTTACAGCTATAAATATTTGATGACGCTATTGCGTAAAGGTTTTAAGGGGGGCAACTGCCAATGTATAGTTGTGCACTATTCACTGCTCACTTATGTCACAGATTCCTATATACTGATGTCAGTAATGTTTCTCGGTATTAGCGCCCTATTAGATCACAGATCAGTTACCATAGATATGTAGTTACGTAGAAATCTGTATTTAGATGTCATGGTCTTGATGCTAATGTGGGTGCTAGAGGCTGTAAGCACACAAAGGGTAAGTAGATGACGATGGTGTATTAAGACAAGAGCTTCCACGAATGATTATAGTGTACCATAGTATGGTGAAACGCACTTGAGTGACAACAATTTGACATTAACAACGCCTTTATGTCGTAGCAGTAAGGGTGATTCTCGTAGTGCAAGTTTTAATCCTGATGTACGGTTGATGGTATCTACCTACATCCGGCGTAATCTGGGCAATTAGCCACATCATAAATCTATATAAAATTCGAAGTCCTGACTGACTGATATATCAACGCACAGCCTAAACCGCTGGTCCTAGAGACATGACATTTAGAGGGCGTGTTCTTTGTGGAGAGTAGGTATCCACTAAGAAAGGGTTTTTCGAAATTCCACCCCTAAGAGGCCGCCTTCACGAGCGAGAGAATCAAATCAAAGTTTCGCCGCGCTGATATCGCCGTGTGAAGACACGTTCTAAGAGAGTGTATAGAAATACGTGATATTATCGCCGCGATTCTGTCGCTCGTGGAGGCGGCCCTTTAGAGGGTGAATGGGGGGAGGGTGAAATTTCACGCGGACGAAGTCGCGGGCAGAAGCTAGTAGGTTATCTAGTGGCTAGACCAGAATTATTTAAGTCATACCAACATGTCAGAAGAAGAATAGACTATGACTAGCTGCGCCGCGCGGTTGCACCCGCGTAAATGTCGATCCGATGGGAATATCGGGATAAAAATTTGCCTATATGTTAATCCAGGATGCCGGCTACCTCCATACAAAATTTTATCAAAATTGGGCCCGCCGTTTGAGCTTAAAGAAGTAACAAATATATAAACACACACACACACACACTCACAAACATTCGCCTTTATAATATTGGTGTGATGATTATGATAAGCTGCAAGAAGATACTATAGAGTAACCTAATGGCATTTACTTCTCTAAACTAGACTAGTGGAACTCTCCCAACAACTAGCTATTCTTCAGTTCATTACCTCACTCCACTACATTTACCCCGCTTTTTCAGCTCCACTTTTCCCAGCCCCATCTCCACAAACAATTCTTCACTCCTACTCTATGTCCCCCAGGTATTTGCGTGCAGACATAAATGTGTCAAGTGCGAGCGGCCGCGTCATTTTGTCGCGCGTTGTTGCGAAACGTTTCGTTCGTGAAATGTCGTCGTTTATTTGTGTTGTAATTATCGGGTGTTGCACTTTCTACGTGGCCAGGGAGTTGCTCTGGAGGAACATTATATTGTGGACATGTGACAATGTGGGATCTATTTGTGTTTGTGGTAGGTACTGTAGAGTCTGTCTAGACCGGCCTTTAGCATAGGGCACTGGCTGGTCATATTTGCGGGTGCTCCATTCGAACGTTCGAACGAGTATTCAAATATTTTAATATGGTGTTTTTGTTCAATAGAATCAGTGCTAGAAATAACGTTGAATAAAATTGTAAACTTGTCTTAAAAATATATTAGTTCCAAGTCAAACAGCACATATAGATATTCTAGAGGTTCCGTCTGGATCTCTACAATATCTAGCCTTTTCTTTCTGCAATTGTGCTGTGCAGGATATAACTAGGTATTAGGTAAGTAAGCAGCCAATATGCTTCAATGCGCATTAATTCAATCATTAGCTAGGAATATTATTGATAGAGCACAAATTACATCATCTCCTAATGCGTGTTATGATTACAGGGTGGCAACTGGCAGGGTCATCGAAAATGGCGTCTCATGCGCCTATGAAAAAATGGCAAAACTTCTTCTTTTCACATTCAGTGTGTCTATCTCCTAATCTCACTAGCTTCTGCTTTCAAACGCCACAAAACAATTAACACAATATCACAAAAAAAAACAGTGGCACTCCGGGAGTGCCTACAGAAGTGAAAACAAAACACAAGCAGAATACTTTGCCATCACTCACTGACATATCGGATATACATTAAAACAGAGTACATTCCGAGGACAGCCGAACACATCCGAAGCGGGTATTTTTTTAATCGTCTTGTAAACAAAACACGCGCGGTGTCGCTTACGGTAACAGTGGCGCGAGTTCAATGGTTTTATTCCCAGCTCAAAAAAATCTCAACGCGCCTAAAGAAGCTTTCACTTCAAAAATTCATTCAAATTCAGAATCTCTCTAAGCCTATTCAAACATACCCGCATCTATCCGGGACACGTCAGTCGCATAGAAGGCGTTGTGGTGACAAGTCGACAAGAAACAAAGTCTCTGACACAACTGTTTGTACCGTAAATACGTAGCGTGATGATAAAATGTCATGCGATGATGGATTCGAGGTAATTAGGCACAAAACATAGTGTTTGGTATGTCTGACGTCCGGTTTTGTTGTGATTAATCTTTGTGAATTATTTTTCTTATATGTTTTTACTGGTTCAAGAGCTGGGAGCGCTTTTGACGGATCGATCAGGAAAGGTAGCATATATTATAAGTATAGAGAACAGAAGAGTCGAAGTGTGTGGTAATGGGGTAGACCATTCCGCAGTAACGAGGCAGAAAAGGTAGAAAAACGGTTGAGTAAGATATTTACAAGTTTAGGGATGCGAGTGTGAATCCATCTGTTGGGTATTAACAAAACAAACTAAGATTCCAATAAAGTAAATGATATGTTAGAACCTGGTTTGAGCTAATTGTAAGAACTGTAGGCAATTCAAGGATTTGCAAATGAGATGCTTGGCACATTGCCAATACACAAAATTGCATAAATGACCCTTAAATCGCAGGGTCATATGCAAGTTTGTGTCATTATACCGTCTGCCGTGAAAGGAAAAGGTCAGGTCGCAAGCGTAACCCCAGCCACAGTTATCAGACGAAACGTGGATGACGATAACGAACAGTAATCTAACACCTACATTAAAGTTGGTGGTGATGGGCAAGGTAGATCGGAAAAGCCGGTCACCCAACCGCTGGTCACACCAAGTAACCACCCTCATTGGACTTTGGAAAGAAGTTAAAGAGCATCGTACATAAAGCCACGAAGGTCTTTCAGAGACACGACCTTCAGTAATGAAGTACGCGACCGAGAAGAAGAGAGATCACCTATATTAATCATCATCTGCCTAGCCTTCGCCCAACTACGTTGGGGTCGGCTTCCAGTCTAACCGGATGCAGCTGAATACCAGTGTTTTACATGGAACTGCCTATCTGACCTCCACAACTCAGTTACTGGGTAATACGATACCCCTGGGTAAGACTGGTTGTCAGACTTTCGGGCTTCTGACTACCCGTAACGACTGTCAAAGATCCACGAATGACACTGCCTGGGCCAACGGCTTAACGTGCTTTCAGAGGCATGGAGGGGTCACGGTATGTAATGATGGTCACCCATCCACAGACCAATATATACAACTTATATCACCTATATTAATATAAGTTCGAAATGGCCAACCTGTCTTGATCAATGCTCATCATAAGCATACCTAAGGTCTAGTCAAAATGTTGGCAATTGATGTTATTTCAAGTTAAACAAAATATCAACTTTATTTCAATGGTAATTATGTTGTTTTCAGAGTGACTATTGAAAAAGTTATAAAAATGTTTGAAGTTTTAGCGTAAACTGAACTTTATTGTGTAGGTTTTAAAGTCATTTTTCCATTCGTTTACATCATTGGCAATTAAATTGCAAACGCAGATTATATACATATTGTGGAATTTTGTTCCTGGATCTTTGTCTATGATTCCATTGGGGGGCCAGCAGTGGACGTCTTTTTGAGATTTCCAACTTGGCTGAGATGCTGATGATGACAGGACTTAGTCCTCGAATAGATTGTATCAGATAGGTAGTATACTACTCAAACCCTTAATTCGGTTATTTAAACCTTCAAATTTAATATATTTTAGCACAGAAGCCAGAAGGACGTCTGCCCATCCTCTCGTCATAATCTCTCATCATAATAACGACCAAAAAAGATACCCCAAAAATATGTCCGTTATTAATCTCTTAGCCAAGATCTTTATTACTAAAAAATATCGTAGAGTCTCATCTTGCTAATTAAGTACAAAAATTAATTCATTTATAAAACTTTTTCGTGGATTATTTTTGTGAAATTTTGGTGAAAGTCAGACAAGAGTGTGGCCTAGTTTCGTTTGCAGATTAAATATACATATTATGTACTGTTACTTTGTTTAATATCCTATGCAATACCGTATGTTATTTTGGTACAGTATTTTAATAAATAAGATGTATCTGTAGACTTTCCCACTAAACTGACGTCATTTTAGTAGGCAAGTTTTTGATCACGTCTAAACTTGTATGGAGTAGTGTCAGGCTCTGATTAATTTGACAGGATTAGACAAAAAATTATCTTCTGTCCTTTTCTTAATTAAATAGAAAGAAAAGGATGCACTGAACTTAAATTTAGCTTTGTTTGTGAACAACAGAGTCGGCACCTTCTTCAAAATGATGCTGATTGTGATTAATAGGGTATTACCATTGTGTTACGCAATGAGAGCGCTGGTACTGGTAGCTGCTACTACCCTCACACAATTTAAGGGGGTTACATGAACTAAAGCGCGGTCACTGTCGGACTGCATAGAAAAGAAAGAGAAGCGTGATGACACAACGCTGGTAATTTATTGCAAAATATGAAGCAATTATTTAATTACAAAAAAATCTATTGCTTGGACTAAAAAATTTAAACACTAGTATTTTAGTATGTTGCTTGTAGAATAAACTGACAAAAAATCAGAATGATTGTATGTAAGTATATGTATATTAGTATGGTTTTATTGTAAAAAGAAAGTCTTCAGAGGTATCTTCATGATTTTTTTCTATCGCATCAAATTCGTTGCATTATGTTTTTAACACACTATCTACCCAGCATATATCCTGAAGAAAATCATATATTTTTCTGATGTTGTTTACTGTAGTCGATCATATACTTTTATTGTTTCTAAAACTTGGGTTTTTTGCGTTTAGGTCCTTGTAAGCCCCTGAAACAAAATTCAAATGACTCATGGACTTTCCTGGCTTGGAAAACTAGCCCCGGATCTTAAGTCTCGCAATAGGCCGTATATTATAGGCAATTGATTCTTATTACCCGGATTACAACTTTACAAGTGCCTAAGTAAGTAGTACAAACAGCTTAGCTACTTGTTCGGATATATTACAGTATAATTAATAATCCAGTTTACGGAACATAATCTAGGCTAGTTTGCATGTTAGATTAACATATTCGTTGCTACTATTAAGAAATTATACGAGTTACTAGTACTTTGTAGTTTGAACTAAGCTTTGATTCAAACTGCATTCGCACGAAGTAAGTTGGAATTAAGTAGTTTCTTACGATACAATGCTTTATAAAAGCTTTTATTACAAGCTTTAATTTTTTATTTTCACCTGTCCCGGTGCCAGTATGTAATCAAATTTTGCAAATTAAATTTGGCCCACTTCCCGGTTTCAGAATGAGCTGAATTTTTTCATGCATGTGTAAATCGGATGACACTGCAATATTATAATTTTTAGGGTTCCGTAGTCAACTAGGTTTATATTTAATAATAATTGTTTTTTTTATGTTTGTGTTCGGTTTTAATGTATATCTGATATGTCAGTGAATGTTGGCAAAGTGTTCTGTTTGTGTTTTGTTTTCACTTTTGTCGGAACTCTCGGAGTGCCACTGTTTTTTTCTTTTAAAGAAAAAGACTCTCAAGACAGGGTTTGGAAGGAAAAAGGGGAGCCTTGAAGGGCCAACATGTCCAGAGATCGCTCAAGAGCTTTTAACTAATAAAGAATTTTCCAAACAGGCAAATGAGCGATGATTTTAAAAATTTTCACCGGTTGTAGAGAACAGCTAAGGAATGCGTTATTATTATATTTTTTATAGTTCCTCCACACTTTAACGATCAAGTCATAATTATATGAATATTATTAAATATGTATTGAACGACATAGATAGAGGATTATGTCAAAGCGACAAAGTTTAAAGTCAGTCGAGTAGCTCGCCTTGGATGCTTTCTTAGAAGTCTGAGAACTGCGCCCGCGTGATGTCACTCAATATAGAATAGGTACATTATATAGGAAGATGCAGAAGGTACATTGTGTTAGGTTTCTTTAAATAACAAAATTGTTTATTGGCTTCCTGTCAAAGACATAAACGCAGGTCCTCCTTTTCAATGTCAGGATCGCAAAGACGAAGCCGGGGCAAGAGCAATGTTAGCAGTATCTTCCCACTCTCGCGAATTGACAATTGCGGTGCTGTTCTGTAAAAAGATCACCATGATAGGTGAAGTGAGCTTAAAGTGAACTGTCGTTCTACCTGATGCTATAGGGATTGACACTATTGACTGCTCACTTCACCTAAGTTTTCACGGTGTTTTTTTTTTTTTTTTTTGATTAAGTACTAATTTAACGAGAATTATAAGTCGTAAACTAAAAAGACGGATTGCATCGTGAGATTAACCAAACGTTTTTAACACGAAATTAACTTTATAGAGGGCAGCTAAAAATATGTCGCAAAAAATAGAATAACTGCAACCATTCATCCGCACTCACTCGCAGAGAGGAGGCCTATGTCCCAGCAGTTGGGACATTATAGGCCGATTATGACTATTATGCAACCGTTCATAGCTCGCGACTTGCTAACTAAACGCAAAAAACGCAAGTTTTAAATGTCTGATCGACTAAAATAAACAAAGTCAGAAAAATATATGATATTCTTCATGATATATGCTAGTTACATAGTGTGTTGAAAACATAATACAATTGATACGATAGAAAAAAATCATGAAGATACCTCTAAAAACTTTCTTTTTTCAATAAAAACCATACTAATACTATACAATCATTCATATTTTTCTACAAGCAACAAACTAAAGCACTACCTACTGTTTTATTTTTTTAGTCCAAACAACAGATTTTTTGTGAATAAGTAGATCATTGCTTCATATTTTGCAATAAATTACCAGCGTTGTGTCATCGCGCTTCTCTTTCTTTTCTATGCAGTCCGACCGCGCTTTGGGACATTCATTTGTTTTTGCACGTTTGTGTAAAGTAATCCTTTTCTACCATAACTTTATTACGGTCACGCGTGTTAGATACGTTAACTTTGCGATTGTTTTTTTATTATATATCCAATTGGAGGCTGTCACTATTGTTACGTACAGTTATTTATTAGATACCACTTTTTACCACTAACACGATAATAAAGCGGGCTTTGACACTAATCATAATTAATTATAATATATCTGTTTGATTCATCAGCATTATTATTACAGTTTACGTTTCTGTCTAGTTAGCCTGTCAACTATTTAAAGATGTATTTAAAAAAAAACACAGTATTTGAGACGATCTTGAAGTGAAATTAACTTACTTTTGTTTTAGCTTTTATCAGCAGTGTGGGATAGGTTATAAAACTGCATAAAGGTATGAATATTTAAAAAGATTGTAATAATTTATGATTTTTTTTTAATAGGCATTGACACTGGTATTTTTTAATTTTCATTACATAGTTTGACTAACATAGTTTTTTAGTTTCATAATACTAACCTCATATGGACATGCAAAAATAGTCTGAATTAAATGAATTTAATTTAATTTATCTAACTCGCAGCACACACGTTGTATCAATATGTCATTAGTATGCATACTTACTTGCATAGCAGGTATCTAATTATGATATTAAATATTACAGTGAACAGCGACCTTATATAGGGTGAAGGTAAAGTGAATGTAAATTTAAATATACAGAGTGTTTGGAAGCTGAATGCAAAGCTTTAAGGGAGTGATACTTGACAACATTTACAGCATTTTGAGCCAAACATGTCTTTCTCAAAAATAACATACTTACCAACTTTAACTGTGAAAAAAATAAAAAAACATACTTCTTCTAAAACATGTTTGGCTCAAAATGCTGTAAATGGTGTCAACTATCACTCCCTTAAAGCTTTGCACTCAGCTTCCAAACACCCTGTATATTTAAATTTGATATAAAATACACACACTCCTTATAAGGTCACTCCTATAGGACGCATTCAGACAGATGGGCCAGAGTACTTAACTCGTCACAAAGTGACATTTGGACTCGTTCCTAACCGGGTGAACGGAGAAGGCACAGCACAAAGACCTTTGCCCAGCAGTGTGGCAATAAAATGTAAAAAAATACCCTGTCATATTTTGCTAACAAAGCCTTATCATTATATTGACATCTAAAGGAAGTTCAGTACCGAATGCCAATAAAATATCTACCTACCCTACAAACTAATTACAAAAACCATAAAATCCATACTACTATTATAAATTCGTGACTCTGCCTGTCTGTCTGTTACCTTTTCACGACTAAACCACTGAACGGATTTCGATAAAATTAGCATTTAGGCAGAGAGATAGATTGCATCCCGGGGTAGGACATAGGATAGTTTTTATCCCGATATTCCCACGGGATCGACACTTATGCGTGTGAAATCGCAGGGCGCTGCTAGTTATTCTATAATAAAAATCTTAAAAGCAGTTAAAACACATGCATAATCGCGTCCATCCGCTGTTCAGCAATTATTAAAGAGAGAGACAACAATACTCCTCAAAGAATAGGTTGTGAATGGATGTAATTTCCCTCCAAATGATGACTCATCATTTCTATGGAAAAAAATATACTACTTGCATGCAATTAATATTCAGTTCCTTTACACCTGTATTTTAAACGCAATAAGGTTTAAATTAGCTTGTATTACTAGAAGAGGTTGTTGTCAGGTACGCAAGGAATAAAAAGCGACCTTGTAATGTCCATGGGAACTTCCTTTTATACAAGTCCGTTAGGAACTGTTCTTGGAAAATAGTTGATGCTTTAAATTCTTGTGATTGCCTACATGTAGGTAAGTTTGTGGGTCTACTCATCAAAAATGCCTATTGAATACCTATAAATATTACTTAAATAGTTCTACATAATTATGTATTTTCGATAAACAAACCCGAGAAACTCAGTAGGTAATAATTTTCCCGTCAATTTCCGCATAAATCAACAAAATTAATTCGTTTGAAAAGAATTAATAAGTAAATATTAATAAACTAGATTTTAGATTATAACAAAAAAATCAATTATTGAAAAAAAACCGCCATTAAAATTAAATGGCGTAGGGTGTTCATAATTTACCTGCAACTGGAGACAACTTCCGCATGACGCACCATCGCGATTTCCACTGTAAACAAAACAAAAAAAAAAATGTTAATTTACTGTCATAAATTATAGAACATAATAAGTAACTAACATGATGCATGAGATACTGGGTTCAATTCCCGGGTCGGGCAGTTACACCCACAGAAATCTAAATAATAAGGTATCTCTGCCTAACTGACTCCTAAACTAGGGGGGACGCTGTGACTTAGGCACAGCGTCCCCCTAGTTTAGGAGGCAGGGTTTTCACTATTTATGCAACGTTTGTTTCCCAAAGTTTAATGTTCCTATGTGTATTGTATGAGCTTTGTTTATTAAGCTTTTTGTGTTAATAAACTTGTTTTTATTTTTTTTAACCCTTCGGGTAATACAGGCGTGAAGTGATATGTAATATGTAACACATAGTAACTATGTATAATAAAAGTGCGCAATGCTGAACACCCCTATATTTCAAGTTAAACAAATATCAACTTTATTTCAATGACAATTAAGTTGGTTTCAGAGTGAGTAGCACTATTGAAAAAGTTATAAAAATGTTTGAAGTTGTAGCGTAAACTGAACTCCATTGTGTAGTAATTAAAGTTATTTTTTCATTCATTCATATTTGTTTACGTTTGGCAAATAATTCGCGAACGCAGATTAGTATGTTATTTTTTCGATAGCAAGACATTTGACTTACCTACTGAAATAAGACTCAGTTTCAATTTACCCAGATTGTCAGACAAAACAATGTTTTAATTGCTAAGTATCCTATTCCAAAGACATAAGTGCCATAAAGTAGCAAAATTACAGTAATTTGTCAGTTATTTTACTTCCAGTAAATTAATAGCCGTCAACTTATAAATATAAAATAATCGATACCTTAGATTTAATCCTAGACGTAAAACTACTATTAATAAAGACCATGAGAACGAAGCCAAGGATATCAGGTAGTAAAATACATAATTGATTAATATTTAATTAAATTATAAACGCTTAAGTTTGAACACTTAATGGCTATGCAGATATGGTAAAAAACGAATAGATATTTATAGGTATAAGTAATTGAATATTAATAATATGCAATAGGGTACTTTATTACAATCATAAAACCTTGAGAGAATGGAGAACTCAGAATATTGTACTGGTACGACGATAAAAATCTTTTTGAAAATGAAATACTAGTTTAAAAAAAATCATCAATACAACTAAGTTCATATTAACTTAATGAATGACTATTTCATGAAATTATGACATTTGAGGCCAATTCTAACTTAAGGAATTGTATTGCTGATTCAAATTCTGTAAAGTCCTGTTTTTTACATTTCTCTGGTAAAGTCATATTTGTGACGGGCAAGAAACATATGTATTTCAGGTTGTTTGTTGATTATAAAATGTTTGTTTGTTTGTGTTCGTTTGTTTGTGTTTGTTGGTTGTGTTGTGTTTTTGTGTGATTGATTGTTTTATGTTGTTTTAATATGTGTTTTATGAGGTCAATATGACCTGCATCGTAACTGCGTAACACACTATCAATCTCAATCTGAATAATTTTGAAGGATATTGCTAATCCATTGCTTCATATGTTCGAAAAATGTGTCTACCCACCAACGTAAATAACGCAATGAAAGTTGTTGTACTGTTGTAATAAAACCCATTGCTACTAACATTGTGTTACGCAATTGCCTCCCCAAACTCATAAAAAAATAGTTTTCGCGGGCTATCCGTCACGCTTTCGCCGTACAAGTGCTAATTGCAGCATACTTCTAAAGTCAGTAGTACAAACTCAGTAGGTAATCACTCAGCTGTTACTTAGCAATGAATATTTTCTTTAGCCCTCGGAGTTCGGACACACTCATTGACCAACGCTTACAGTCGGTACACCGACAAGCCACATGTTGCCAACTATACAGCGATTTACTGTGGTTACGTCGACGAACATGAAATAATAACGTTATCTCACTCACACTGCGGTATTTTTCTATGTGCTGTTTCTTTCACGCGTCAACCGCAATTGCTCTTGTGTAGGGTGGCCCAATTTTTTGTTTTAGAGTATAGAAACGGGACTGTTTTCATTATTTGTTTGACTATTTTTAAACAACCTTTTTAATAGATTATGAAAGCTTGTTGGTTATAACATAGTTGTTACTTGTTTTATGTCAATAAATCAGTAAGGTAAGTGTCAATGTGTGAATTATTGTTTTTCTTTTTTAAATGAAGTTACTGTCTTGATGATGAAGTTTCTGTTTATTTTTTTAATATTTATATACACAGCTTTTGGAAAGAAGATGATTGAAACGCTTATTACAAATTATATACATAGAACATTACATACCGAGACCCCTCCGTGCCTCGGAAAGCACGTTAAGCCGTTGGTCCCGGCTGTCATTTGTGGATCTTTGACAGTCGTTACGGGTAGTCAGAAGCCCCCGAAAGTTTGACAACCAGTCTTACCAAGGGGTATCGTATTACCCAGTAACTGGGTTGTGGAGGTCAGATAGGCAGTCGCTCCATGTAAAATACTGGTATTCAGCTGCATCCGGTTAGACTGGAAGCCGACCCCAACATAGTTGGGAAAAGGCTAGGCAGATGATGATACATAGAACAACACGGGCACGTACTCAATAAAATACGTGCTCGTGTTGTGTTTAAATGTTCAGTTACTTTAGAGCTCGACTTTTACTAATGAGACAATTTCTTTTTCAATTTTTACCGAACTTAATAAGCCTGCTGGGGATATGGTTTAAAATTATATTTTATTTAAGTGACAGTCATTAGCTAACATTTCAAATAGGTTTCAATCAGTGTATCAAGTAAAGTTCAACCTAAATCTCCTAAAAACCACAAACCATAGACATTCTAGTCGATCGAAAAAATATAGTGTGCGCTGCCAGCCCGACGTCGCGCAACGTCGCCCCACTGCGGCGCTCCGTCTCCCCGCAGTCGCCCTCAGTTGCCCGCCGCGTTTCACTTCAACTCCACGTCGGTTCCCGCCAAAATTTCAAAATTCCGCGCAAAATGTCAGAAATCGATGTAGATACTCTAATAATGTCAGTGAAAAAGAGACCAGCATTGTATAACAAAAATGATCCTAATTATTATAGCAATAAGAAACACAAAGCCAGAATGTGGGTTGAGGCGTGCAAAGAAGTGTTCGCGGATTGGGAGAACTTCAAGCCACAAGACAAGGTTGAACACGGTGAGCAATCAAAACTGTAAATATTGCGGCGTAACTTCACACGATTTTACCACTTTGTTGTTAAGAAATAAAAGCGAAATCCGTTTGTGTATTATTTTGGTAAATGGCAACAATTTGTTGTCGGTTACGTTCGAGGTAGGAGGAGATAAATTGCGAAGCAAAATGTACTCTGACAGTTGGAAATAAAGTTTAAAATGTATTGCCACAGAATTACGATGAAAACTAGATTGTTGTTGTCGGTTTGACAGGTAAAAAGTAAAATCCGTTATTGTCACATTATTTTGAATTGAGTTGCATATACATATACTTACTACTAATATTTAATATTGAATTGAGTGTGGTCATGAAGGTCCAATGTTGCCACTCGTTATTCACAGTTTTTTCTGATATGTTGTAATCAAATGTAAAAGCAATTAATGCTACCGCGTCTCAAAAGTTTTATTTCTCTCTTCGACCTACGTTACCTACGTACAATTTTTGTAACAATATAATTTAAAAGGGTGTCTTTTGTTCTCCATAGGAACCTACTACCTACGCTTTGAAAAGGACTACCTTCATTCTTTCTGAATGACCAACTCTCCTTTGACAAATTCAAGTGCCTGAAAATGGTTTAATTAAAATAAATGCTTTGAGTTTGAGTTTAGAGGGGCCCGTGGCTAAGTAATAATAGCCGCACGGTTCGATCGATCAGGTTAAGCTACGCTTGCCGCGGTCGGTCCTTGGATGGGTAACCATCTTTACATACGGAGACGTCTCCGTGGCTCGGAAAGCACGTCCCGGCTGTCATTCTTGAATCTTTGACAGTCATTACGGGTCGTCAGAAACCCGAATGCCGAAAGTGACAACACTTCTTACCAAGGGTATCGTGTTTCCCAGTAAATGGGTTGTGGAGGTCACATAGGCAGTCGCTCAATATAAAATACTGGTATTCAGCTGCATCCGGTTAGACTGCAAGCCGACTCCAACATAGTTGGGAAAAGGCTAGGCAGATGATGCTGTAACTACAAAACATTAGGTAGGCACGCGCTTCATTTTAGCTACACATTGTGTATTAATGTATTGTGGAACACTTTGAGTTTGACTTCGATGTAAAATGTCTCAGAAATTATGATTCTGTTACAAACGTACTTAAATAAAACATTGTCAGTACATTTCACAGTATTGATGAAATGAAATAAGCCCATGTTCCCACATTCCCACGGTACCCTAATGAGACAGTTCGGGCACTTTTGAGACGGGTGCGGGGTTCGACCTCCGGCTGGAACAAAGTTTTAGACACGGAAATGTTTTTGAACAACCTCGTAGTACCCTGTTGTTTGGAGGGGTTAATAATAGAAAAGGAGGAAATACAAGGAAGAAAGAGAATGCAAATAAGACGGCTTAATAACGGATAGGATATTTCAGCAAGAAATGCTAGGTATTAAACAAATCAATAGGCGTTACGACCTTATTACAAAACAAGGTTTTTCATTAGAACCTTTACGTTTAACCATCGAATCATTTTTGAATTTGAACTTTATTCCAAACAAATGAAAGTTCTAAATACAAACAAAGAATGAAAGACTTGAGAACCTCCTCCTTTTTTTCGTCGGTTATAAACTAATTTTGAACCTAATTTTAAGCAGTCTAAAAGCAACAAAATATTGGTCCTTGCAGACACATCACAGTGGCTGCGCCGAATAAGTACATACTATCATTCGCAATTGATCGATTTCCCCAGATTATTTCTACTACATAAATTCGAATAGTTCATTACTTAGCGCAGTCTAAACATGTGACCATTCATTAGAAATGCAAATCACAACAACATCATTGTTAGGCTTCTACGTACGTCTACGAACTCACTTAGGTACATGCAAAAGAGGACAACGAGGGCACACAGAGGGCATACACTAGGCATAACAATGTAGGTAGTCAACGCAAGTTTATATTGGCTTAATTATTATAACGCCTAGACAGCTCAAGGTGTTACCTAGAACTGAAAACAATTGAACTAAATTGCCTTATTTATGAACAAGTAATTCAATGATTGCCATATTTATCAAAATGTTTACTGTTATGAGTACCAGTAGAACTAAAGTGTCAATAATAATCAAGATCCAACCGCGAAATTATCTAGGCGTGTTTGCAAACCGTGCATTCGCACTTACGTTAACCTCTTTTAAAGATAAAGAGTGATTTTATGGAGTTATTCAAATGCCATCTTTATTTTTCAGTCCACGAACTCCAAAGACGCTGGAAGAGCCTCCGAACATGCTTCACAAGAGAACTGGGGCTCCAAAAGAAAGAGCGAATAGAAAGACAGCAGAAACAAGGGCTGTTCAAGAAAAGAAAAAGATACGAATATTTTAACGTCATGTCCTTTCTTTTAGAACCTGGAGATGAGAACAACATTGAGAGAGAAGATGATGATGCTGATGATGATTCTTTAGATCCAGATCCTCTAGAAAGTATCAAAAATGAACCTTCAATCTTCGAGACATCAATGCACGTTAATAACACCACTAGTTTTGAAGTAGAATCGGAACCGGAACCAGAACCAGGACCAGCCAATGCCACATTCCTTAGACCAATGTACGAAAGAAGTGAAAACTTAGAAGATAAAATTTTGGATATGTTAAAGGATATAAAGAAGGATGAAGAAGACGAAGATAGACAGTTCATGCTTTCGTTGGTTCCGAGCTTTAGGAAGTTGAAGGCGAAACAGAAGTTTGAAGCAAGGATTGAAATATTAAGAGTGTTGAAAGATATTACTTTTCGAGACGATGACGAACCAAAACCTAGCTCCTAATTCACGGAACTGAAGAAAGCCAATAAAATGGACTTTTATTTTGGTCATTGAGTAGGAGTTTACTTTCTAAGTTAACTGACTAATATGTGAGAGCTGAAGGTAGATTGTTGTCTTGATTAATTGGTGTGACTAAAGTGTTATTTATTTACTGTATTTAAATACAATAAGGTTGAGGTTTTCGTCTAAGGCGGATCTTCCATTAACACGCGCCACGCTCCGGTGCGCGGGACACGCGTGATTTCTACATGACAAACAAATACAATAAAAACTGGCCAAGTGCGAGTCGGACTCGCACACGAAGGGTTCCGTACCACAAGGCAAAAACGCCGAAAAAAACATGTTTGTTGTATGGGAGCCCCCCTTAAATATTTATTTTATTTTTAACCGACTTCTAAAAAAGGAGGAGGTTCTCAATTCGGATGTTTGTATTTTTTTTTTTTTTTATGTTTGTTCGGGCATAACTCCGTCGCTTGGCAACCGATTTGAAAAATTCTTTTTTTGTTGGAACGGGTTTACTTCCCAAATGGTCCCATGAAAATTTTGTCGAATTTGGATGAGCGGTTTTTGAAAAATCAACAAAAATCTAAAAATTTATCTACATTGCCTACATTAACGATCTTTTCGTTTACTCTTCATTGCGTTTTTTGTTCGGGCATATCTCCGTCATTTACGAACCGATTTGAAAACATCTTTTTTTAATTAAAGTAACTTGAGCATTTGCTCTCGGAAATCATCATTTGGTAAAGTGGAGCTGATGATAAAGACCACAGATGGCCATCGGAACTACTCAATGACAAATATTTCACGGATTGCGATTCGATTACTTTAATATGGTTAATAAGCAATTTATGCTCGTTACAATGCGTATGGTGAAATGGAGCTGATGGTGACTTATCAATCAGCTCCAGTTCTCCTGGTTCTCATTAGGGGAGCTCGTCAACAATTAACGACCCTGCATCGGGTAAAGCAATATTTTGTAAAAGGTGATGAGCAGTTGACATTAAGCTATTGTAACTTAGATAAATTACAAACTAACTCACAAAAAAGTGAAAAATAAAAACTTTTTTACAAAAAAAAAACAACCGACTTCCAAAAAACACTATACTTAAAGTGAAAAATAACTTTAATTTCGGAAGTCGGTGGCAAACTAAAATACAAATCCAAAGACACCGACTTCCGAAATTAAAGTTATTTTTCACTTTAAGTATAGTGTTTTTTGGAAGTCGGTTGTTTTTTTTTTGTAAAAAAGTTTTTATATTATTATTATTTATTATTAAAGTTAAAATACAACTGAGTATTTCGTGAATATTTCAAGTGCCTACCTGTTGCCATTTTTGATATCGAGCAATAGCTTAAATATTAATTTTATTTTGTTTTTAGTATTTGTTGTTATAGCGGCAACAGAAATACATAATTTGTGAAAATTTCAACTGTCTAGCTATTGCGGTTCTTGAGATACAGCCTGGTGACAGACAGACGGACAGACGGACAGACGGACAGACGGACAGACGGACAGACAGCGAAGTCTTAGTAATAGGGTTCCGTTTTTATACGGAACCCTAAAAACGCGCGCGGCATTTGGCTCCGTTTCCCGTGTCCCGTCGCGTGGCGCGTTGTAGTTTGTGATCCGCTTAAAGAGATTTTGCGTTATAAAGATTTGGTATTGAAAGCTGTTTGTAACTGTTTTGCTAATTGGTTTGAAGATTTATTGAAGTGTGAAAAAATTGTACAGAAATGCTATCAGACTATTTTCGGCAAAAATAGCAATTCGGTCATTAAACTAGATCAAACAAAGGACAGTTGAATTTTAAAACATCTATCGATATCATTTATTACGAATCCTTCATGCTCTTCTCTATGTTTCATCGTTGGTGCGTTTCGAGGAATAAAATTATAATATTTTTATTTCCCTACCGCACCTGAATGTTGCGTTTCGAGGAATACTTTTGGTGCGTTTCGTTTTCCCCATGTGATTACCAACTTTATTAACTAGTGACCTAGTTTAAAAAAGCATGTAGGTACTTCCCAAATGTGTTTTTTCTTTTATTTTTAAAACATCACCATCTGCCTCTTTCCTAACTATGTTGGGGTCGGCTTCAAGTCTAACCGGGTGCAGTGGAATACTAGTATTTTACACAGAGCGACCTATCTGACCTCTACAACCCAGTTACTGGGTTTGCTGTTTCTTTCTTTAGTATAACTAGATTGAAGTGACGACGATTAATTACCTAAGTTTAGTCAATTTTTCTTTGAAAAACTCTTCTTCATTGTTTTTATCTTCTTTCTTTTGTGGTAGTAATAAGTTTTATAAATATGACTTAATCCTTCCCAAATTGTTACAATAAAATCTAGTTTCAATATTACAATGTTTTCATGATTACGACTAACGAGTAACGACCTCGGACTGTGCGGAACCCCTAAAGCTATAACGTTTAATGTGCCCGTTTATTCAACCCTGTAATATATGGAATGCAAACTGCATGCAAGTTAAAATGATGGTGCTCATTCTAAAAACTGAGCACGTGATTCAAGTTTAGTGCTGACACTAAAACGCCGACTGTAACACTGAACAATCGTTTATGGAGACAAAAAAAACTGGCCAAGTGCGAGTCGCACTCGCACACGAAGGGTTCCGTACCACAAGGCACAAACGCCGAAAAAAAACACGTTTGTTGTATGGGAGCTCCCCTTAAATCGTCGTTTCAGCCGATAGACGTCCACTGCTGGACATAGGCCTGCCCCAATTTTGGGGGGGGTTTGCCATAATCGCCAAGCTTGGCAGGCGGGTTGGCTATCGCAGTATGGTATGATGGTGGAATAAATAGAGAACGCTGCTGCCCATTCTCCGGTAAGACCCTTAGTCGCCTTTTACGACACCCACAGGAAGTGGTGGTGCAATTCTTTCTCCGCCCGCTCTTGACTTCGTTCACGCCTGATGGAAAGCGATGGATGAGGTCTATGATGGAACAAGCGCGCCTAGAAGATGCCTAAGGCACTGGAACTCCCACGCATCGACGAAACACAGCAGGCTGCTTGTCCGGACTCCGGTGGGAGGGTGGTCGCAAACCAGGCGGGCGTTAGCCCTACCACCGCAAGGGAAGAATTGGCCAGTCAACTAAGGTGCTGGGTGTGACTGTCCAGGATGCGCCGAGCGCTTGGTTCAGTTGAGTAACTGGCGGAACAAACTGCGCTACACGAGGAGGCTTTTTCATACATCCCAAAACACTAACCTAATCTTTCTCAAGAATTGCTATCAAAGCAAAATTAATTTTTAAATAGTAAGTTCTAAGAGATTAGCGCAATTTAACCAACACGCTCTTCAACTTTAATAATAGTAAGAATATAGATATTTTTTAAACCTTAGAATGATGAAATGGCAATCACTGCACATGCACAATCTTCAATAAAAATTAATAATAAATAAAGATTATTTCTCGTAATCTTTGTTTCCAGGAGTAGATCATCTACTCCAGTCTCGAATCTCGTCATAACACTGAGTACTTCGGAGTAGTTACTCACGCCTGAAATTGAAGTATAAAACTTTTTACGTTTTCGTGGAGGAAATCAATACAACATTTTAATGAAAGAGAGAAATGGGAGTGGCTCTGCTAGAAGAGCTATTTGCTATACTAATTTTAATTTATTCATAGAATATCGGGTAGAGAATATTAATGAATACACAAAGTGTCTAAAAATATATCGTTTGATCTTTTCTTGTGAAAAGAAAATGTAATTACTTTGTTAATTTTAATTTGGAGTGTTTTTTTACGCAGGTGTTGGTTAAAGTTTTCTTTTGAAGATACTAATGCCAATATTTATTATGCTCAATCGTTATAGGAACCAGCCTATAATGTCCCCACTGCTGGGACAGAGGCCTAGTGGAGACGAAGCCTGCCGCTATGGCCCATTCCCTCTCACAGAGGTGAGAGGGAATGGGTCGTAATCCACCACGCGGGCCCAGTGCGGGTTGGTAGATGTCACAACGCCCTCGAATTTTTTGTTCTAGCACATGCAGGTTGCCTCACGATGTTTTCCCCCACCGTTCTAAGAGCAGCGGTGAAGAAAAAATTTTCCACAAGTGCCTGCTGGCCTCCCACAAGGTGGTCCGACGACCTTGTGAAGGCCGCAGGAACCCGTTGGATGCGAGAAGAACAGAGCCGGTCGAAGTGAAGGTGCTTGGGAGAGGCCTATGTCCATCAGTGGACGTCTTTCGGCTGAAATGATGATGATGAAGTGCCTGCTTTGGATCGAACCTTTAACTCGAAAGTCGCGACCGTTACCACTGGGCCACCACTGCTCAACCTTTACTCAGAACGAACTCATTTTATCTGGAATAAAGGACTGCCTAATTATTTATTATCACACTCATGATAGCCACAAAATACAGTGAGTACAGCAGGCAATCTACATACAAAGTGCGCTCGAGCAACGCACACATAGACACCGCTCACGGACACGTTATTTCGGCGTGGTGGGAGCAATGCGAGCGCGAGTGGCATCCGCTTGAGACACGCGTCTGTGAAGTGCAAAAATGGACCAACAAAAAATGGCTATCAAAGCTCGATTTATAGTATAATAGTTTCCTATTTTGAATCAGTATAAACGAAGTAACTTTTTTGTAAGGTAAATTCACGCCACCAACTATTACGTAAGTTGAAAACATGATTTTTTGTTTGTGTTGTTATTGTGTGTGTGTAGTTAGTGTCATTTGATAGGTTTAGGTCTAAAACGAATAGGGCAAAATAAATTGTGTAAATAGGGTAATACGTAACGTATTGAAGTTATTAGGGATTTTCGATAGTGAAAATTGACAAATGTAAAATTTTATATGTTTTTGTTCTGTAACTTTTTTTGTTGTTATACTATGTTTATTGTTTTGTTTTAATATTGTAGAATAAGATCAACAAGAAATCCAACAACTAGATACGAGTGCCACTACCACGATAGTTTTTTGTGCATAAGCCAAAGTTGACAACCCTAGCGCGACCGCCGAGCGTAGGTATGAAAAGTGAAGTACATACATGTGATTGCCTTCTGTACTCTCTGTATTTTGTGTCATAGCGATCATTGAATCAAACACACTCATTTTAACAAGAATGAACGGTATACATAATTAATAATTACCTCTAATTTGTATTTACTTACACCACTTTCGGTAATTTTCCTTATTCGAGTTTATTAATTCAGAGCTTTTCCTCAACGCAAACTAAGCTTCTTACAGTATTATTTTACCTCTAACAGCAACCTTATAGCAACAGGAATAAAATTCACTGTGATTTTTCCAGTGTTGCCGAATCAGAGGTAAAATTTCTGTCAAAGGAAAACGACTGTAGGTTCAGTATCCCTTCCCCTGTCTTCACATTAAGGGCCTTTCAGGACCTCAACACAAAAAACGCAAGTTTTAGAAACAGTAAAAGTGTACGGTGAAACCATACACTAATAAATGCACTAATGCTTATTCGTGCATTTTTACCTCGGTTCGCTAATTGATATTAGTCGAGCATTCAGTACACGATTAACGGTCATCGCGTGTGCTCCCTCGCTCCTTTGTATTACCAAACCTTTGGTCCGGATATTATATTTAATTTGACTTTTTAAGCAGCAGTATCATTTAGCCATCCTACTAGCTTCCACAAAAACTATATGATCAACTACAGTAAACAAAATCAAAAAAATATTATGATATACTGCAGGATAAATGCTAGGTAGATAGTGTGTTGAAAACATAATATACAACTAATTTGATACGATAGAGAAAATCACGAAGATACCTCTAAAACTTTCTTTTTGCAATAAAAACCAAATTAATATACTTACATACAATCATTCTGATTTTTTGTCAGATTATTCTACAAGCAGCATACTTAAACTGTCCAACTAGTTGGACAGAGCAGTTGGACAGAGTCAGTCCGGGGCAGTGGGCCCCGGACTGACTTAAACACTAGTGTTTTAATTTTTCAGACCACACAATAGATTTTTTGTAATTAAATAATTGCTTCACATTTTGCAATAAATTACCAGCGTTGTGTCATCGCGCTTCTCTTTCTTTTCTAGGCAGTCCGACAGTGACCGCGCTAGGTCATGCAGTCCCCTTAGCCGGTACGCTCAACTTGACAATTACACAGCGCAATGCGATTCCATTTGCTTTTAAGTCTTTGTGGGGCTGTGTTTACACGACTGCATTCTAAACGCATTAGTATGATTGTCTTTTTTTTTTTTTGCAGAAATTTGAACTTTGTGCACTTGCCTTTAGGCTAACTGGGTAAAGACTTCTATAGTCCGAATTTTAATTAGCTGCAGTAAAATGACACTTCTTAATAACTCATTTCGGACTGAGTTTAGAGATACGCATGTCAAATAAGTTTCGTTTGTTACACTGTTCTGTACTAGAAAAACAAGATTTAGTCAGTGGAATTTGGTTGATGGCCGCGAAAAAACAAAAAGACATCAGGAATGAGGAGATCCGCAGGAGAACCAAGGTAACCGACTTAGCCCGAGGAATTGCCAAACTTACTTAAGTTTGGCAATTCTGCAATTGCGAGCACATTGCTCGCAGAACAGATGGCCGCAGTTCTGGGGTGGCGTCCGCGTACCGAAAGACGAAGCGTTGGAAGGCCTCCCACAAGGTGGACCGAGGACCTTGTGAAGGCTGCAGGATGGCCGTTGGATGTGAGAAGCACAGAACCGGTCGAAGTGGAGGTGCTTGGGGGAGGCTTATTTCCAGCAGTGGACGTCTTTCGGCTGAAATGATGATGATGATGAGGTAACACATAAGCTGTCATTTTACTGCAGCTTATTAAAAGTCAGACTATAGTAACTTTTATTATTAGAACAGCGCCCTAATTGCGTAACTGTAATCAATCACAATCTATACATATAATAAATCTGTAGAAGGGTCAATTCTGTACATTGAAAATATTGAAAAAATAAATAGCGGGGGGTGTTGCTGGATCGATACCAAACCCAAATATGTGATTAAAAAAAAATTTGTCTGTTTGTCTGTCTGTCTGTCTGTCTGTATATGCAGGCATCACGTGAAAACTAACGGTTCGATTTCGATGAAACTTGGTATAATTATACCTTATTATCCTGGGCATAAAATAGGATACTTTTTATCCTGGAAAAATACGTAGAAAAAAAATCTTATTTTTCGGTTTTATTCATAGACGTTGTTCTGTAGAACACACGTTGCATTACCCGTAGTGGATAATTTTCCATTTCAATTTAAGAGAATACAGTTTCCTGTAGCTTTGTGTTACGCCATGACAATAAATAAGGCTCAAGGTCAGACCCTAGGAGGTGCTGGCGTAGATCTTACCGCGAGTTGTTTTTCACACGGGCAACTTTACGTAGCTCTTTCCCATGTGAGCAGTCCAAAAAATCTTCATGTTCATATTCCGGACGAGCTCACTAACAATGTTGTGTATGCTGAAGCTCTCAATTAACTTTCTGTCGCATTGTCACGATCACTTTTTTATTATTGCAAACTTTTCGTCATTGTCAGTAATTTACTGCTACATGCTACTTATCGAGGTCGGAATTACTATGAAAAAAATACTTACTACAGAACGCGAGCTCAACAGCAGTAGCTCAATAGAGGGATCTCCTTAATTATTATAGGCTTAGCCGTATTTGGGTCCAATAGATATTTATAAGATGTCATTGTCAGAGTTACTCAAAATGGAGAAATAAACCATCCACGCGAAGACCGACATCCGCGCGGACGGAGTCGCGGGCGGAAGCTAGTCTGTAATATTTTGAAGGATATTGCTAATCCATTGCTTCATATGTTCGAAAAATTTGTCTACGCAACATCGAAAAGAACGCAATGAATGTTGTTGAGCTGTCAAAATGAAAGCCACTCCTACTGTTAGTGTGTTACTTAATTACGCCGGAGGTTTTAATTTTTTTACTGTGGTTATTGTTGTGTTTTGATAATTCAGTAATGGACGGCGGTGGCTACATAATCACCTAAATAGGACTAAACATTTTGATCAGCACACACATACACACATAATCTGCCTATAATATTCTTACTGCTGGGACGCAGGCCTTCTTTCTGAGAGGGAGTGGGCCATAATCCACCACGTCAAGGAGGTCAAGAGCGGGCCCATTTCGCAATAAAAAAAAAACGTGGGCCCAGTGCGGGTTGTCTGTGTGGTGCCGGACTTAAAGAATACCACCACCCCTTACTTCCCGTGGGTGTCGTAAAAGGCGACTAAGGACCGTACCGGAGAATGGGCAGCAGCGTTCTCTATGTATTCCACCATCATACCATACTGCGATCGCCAACCCGCCTGCCAAGCGTGGCGATTATGGCAAACCCTCCCAAAATTGGGGGAGGCCTATGTCCAGCAGTGGACGTAACGTCTATCGGCTGAAACGAGGACGAACGACGAGTGCGCGTTGGTGGATGTTTTGAATTTTTGTTTCTAGAACATGTCGGTTGATTTTAATATCTGCTACAGCTAACTCAATTCGCTTTCCGAGACAAGACACAATACCTATTAAAAGCACTTGATTCTAGTTTTAATTAATTTCTCTATCTATTTAAGCCAACCGTAACTAAATTAATTGCCGACCGCGTATTGACCGCTCGCCGTATCGGATCGGCGTATTGCTCACTGGCGTTTTAATTAACGCGATGACAACGGCGTACTGTTGCGTTCGTGTTTCGTATCGCCACAAATTGGCTGCCATTAAACATTTTTTGTTGTAATAATTTGCTGTGGGGAATTGGCCGATAAAACTGTGGGTACTTACGGAATATTGGATTACTTTTCCTGATAATAACTGTTAATATTTATTTTGTCTCATTAAGTCGTGTCACTTATGAGGAGGGTGCGGGGAGTCACAACAGCATCCTGAAAAGTATAGCTGAAGATGTGCGTGCGGTTGAGTCGAGGCATTTCGTTCGTCTGGTGATCTTTTAGGGAGGTATCTCCCTGTTGGTTGTCTTGACGGGGCGGGGTGTCTCAGTACAGGAGCATTTGTGATTTGTGATGAGTGTTGTCCTTTGTATTTAAGTAGGTACTAACAATAGTTTCTAAGTTTTTGTACACTAACCGGTGGATCTAGTTGTCCCAAAAAAAAAAAAATTGAGATGATTCATCGAGACGTGAAATTGGATCGGCTACTCTTGTGACATGAGCTTCTATCGACAACGTCCAGCGAAGAATACGAAAGCTGAAAAGTGTGTTTGTTTGAACGCGGTAATATTTGGAACTACGAGTCGGATTTGGAAAATTCCTTTTGCATTTGATAGCCCAGTTCTTGAGGAAGGCTTTAAGCTATGTAACATCACACTACGCTTCTTAGGAGTCGAGCAAAACGAAATAATGTAAGGAAGAACGGTAAGCTAAAACAAAGTAGTACCGCGGGCAGGCGGTTGTCTGTGTGGTGACGGACTTAAAGAATTGCACCACCCCTTACTTACCGTGGGTGTCGTAAAAGGCGACTAAGGGTCTAACCGGAGAATGGGCAGCAGCGTTCTCTATGCATTCCACCACCATACCATACTGCGATCGCCAACCCGCCTGCCAAGCGTGGCGATTATGGCAAACCCCCCCCCAAAATTGGGGGAGGCCTATGTCCAGCAGTGGACGCCTATCGGCTGCAACGACGACCGCGGGCAGGCGATGCGAAGGGGTGGATCGGGGGAACAAGAAATGTGAAATGATCACGCGGACGAAGTCGCGGGCAGAAGCTAGTACCTAAAATATAAATGTGAGAACTAGACCATAGGACTAGACGTTGTTCGTGTAGACTAGCGTCTAACTGCTCATCACTGATACTAGCTCTGTCGGACACGATGCCATTGCCAGGTGAGACAGCGTGCTTTTTGGCCATGAACACTAGTGAGTTCGAGCTCGCGACTAGTTTACTCTTAAGATGAGTATCTACCTACTCCATAACTAGGAAGTGAATGATAATTACTCACTTATTTCAAACCACTCTGCAATCTATCTACTAGGCGCCATCAGTACCGACATATTTGCCTACATTAATAGGATCGTCATTCAGAAGTGATGCATCATATTTGTATGTAGGGCGACGATATCATGTTTATCTAAGAGCTCTCAAACCGATACTGATATGAAAATGTTTTCCAATAATAAATATCACCATAAGTACATTACGTATTGGGAGCAGTGGAATCAATTTTTTTTTTTTTTTTTAATATTTATTTGCTCTTGACTCTAGTCTAGGTCAGAGGTGACAGAGAAAAAGTCGACGATGGAGTGAGCTTACCCAGAAGAAGCCTGTTCACTCTTACTTTGAAGAGATTCGGGTTGTATGCGCTCGGAAACACAGAAGCAGGTAGAGAGTACCACTGTTTTGCTGTGCGCATTATAAAGGACATTTAAAAACGCTTAGTGCGAATTGGTGGAACAGCAACTAGGCAGGGATGGTAACTTGCAGTGCGTCTGGATGTCCGAAGGTAGAAGGGGCCGGTGGAATGAGGTCGAGGAGTTTTTAGGCACACTCACCGAAGTACAATCTGTAGAAGACCGACAAGCAGACAACCTTGCCAAGCTGTGAAGCTTGGCATCCACCAGTTCTACGTCGCCAATTAGCGTCTTAGCTCTGCGTTCCACTGAGTCAAGCGCAGCAAGCGACTTGTGGGTTGTAGGCCGTGGGTGGTTCGAACCTTCGAACCCAACCAAGTAGGTAGGTACTTTACTTAGTCTAAATTATTTTCATCAAATCTCCTCTCAAAACGGCGCGGTGAAGGAAAACATCGTGAGGAAACCGGCATGTCCTAGAGCTATAAATTCGAAGACGTGACTTCCACCAACTCGCACTGGGCCCGCGTGCTGGATTATGGCCCACTCCCTCTTGCAGAATGGAGGCCTGTGTCCCAGCAATGGGATCATTATAGGCTGTTACTCAATGTTCTGGTAGGTAGAAAAATAAGTCGAACAAAAAATGTCCATTATGGCCGAAAGGAGGAATTTTTATTTTGAACTCAATGACCAACTTGAAACCACACGAATGATTGACGTTGAGAATGCCTACAGCAGTTAGAATATGAATTCACAATAATGATTTATTCTCCCTTCCCAAAAAACGACATTTATGACCGATGATATAAAGAAATAGAATTAAATAACAAATTCATTTGTAGTATAGTTTTTTGAAATGGTTGTAAGTGCAGAAAATTCTACACACAAGTCAAAGTTTTAATTGAAACAAAAACATTATATATGACGGGGAAAGTATAGTGTGTCTCGTTATTATCAGCCATATTTGAATTAGAGTGGGCTACAGTGGGCTACAGTGGGTTGTGTGTTGGATAATGCGCAATAGAAAAACGGTTTTCATTTCAAATGAGATTATAATTTCACAAACAATTTAATCACGCTAGCAAATTACACACTAGGTAGGTACACGACACAACCAGATACGGAACGCCGACAGTTTCTGAGCACATGTTGTTCGTACGATGTCCAATGTCCAAGAGAGCTCCACCGTTCTTCTCGCGCTGCCTTCCAGCGTCGACCCCCCACGAACTCAGGCCAGACTCTGTCAACGCCACCAGATGGCGCTAGCGTTCCGATTCCGGTTGTCAAGTCAGCTCCCGTACTAATGACGTTTCCGACACGGTCATCCTGCGATACACACGTCCTCGTGTGTTAATCTGTAAACAAACATCCCCGCAAAGTATCACATAGCTCGGTCACTCCTGACCAATATGGTACAGGCAAAAACACAATGAAAATTCGAACAACCTAAAAAAATTGCAGAGTTCAGAGCATTACTCATTATTTGATTAACAAATCTCAAGATCACAAACTAAATAATCAACTAAGGTGCATGTCTCATACTATCAAGTAACCTCCTGTTACTCAACCATTCATTTGCGCATCCCCTCGGATCGCCAAGTCACTCACAGACTTTGTGGTTTCTCACAAAACCCTACACAACACACACACACACACGACTTAATCTCTGCTCTGTTTCATCAACAAGACTTTTACTTTGCTTTCCTCAAATTCGTCAGTAATACTCTGATCCCTTGGCCTGTGCCATGGCATGTGCCTTAGCGTCATGAGCGTACTTGATTCAACCACAGCCATGTAATCAAACTGTAATCAATCATAGCAAAAAAAAAACATCAACCATAGCCATGTACCATCGTTATCGACATTACAACAATAATCTTTTTCACTAAGAGCCTTAGGCACCTGGAAACCCACACACGAGTAAACCACTCCAACGCCACGGCGCTCCGGCCGACCAGCAATCCACATTGCTCTCACACATCCAGCGCATGGATCCACATCCATCACCCTGTGACTACACACAACTTTACTACGCCCGCGCCCGTTAGAGAACACCTACTCGCGTGGCTCCCACTACATAGGCTTGCTCATTGCTCATCACCACTGTGATCACTATCTACTTCGACTGGTACATGACCTACTGACATCATTCTTAAACTAACGTGAGCATATTTAAAATTGCATTGTAAATTAGATTGGGCTACACCCAACAATGTAACCATTTTTACTGTTATCTACCAGGGAAGCACTCAGTACCAGAGTCAAAACAAAATGAAAACGGCTCACCAGATTCGGTAGACAATCCACTCGCCGTCACTGCCTCTCTGGCAGAAGTCATGAAACCTCTTGCACGAAAAGCACCGTCCCTGATCAGCGAGCACTCCCACAGGTGATCCAAAGAATGCAGCGCCGCCCGACACTGCCATCCCGCCCGCACACGCCACCGCGCGCCAACCTTTATTTTCTAACGTGCCTGAGAGTAGCTGTACGACGCAAACGTCCACTCGCCGCTGCTGCTTGCAGCACGCGGTCCACCTCCACCATCTGCCTTACTGCCACTGCTCGTGCACCGGGCCGCGGCCCATGACATATCGCGACATGTCCTGGATTCCCTCACTTGCAGCACACGAAGGGCTTCACCGACGGCTGCAGGCTGCTTGGCTCGATTCTTCAAGTCACCCCACGTCACTCGTAGCTCCACGCTACGTCTTTGGCTTCCTTTGTGCGCCTTAATGACGGCCACACACAACAAGTTGACCTCCTTGCAGTGAATTTTCAGCAAAACACAATACAGCTATTGTACTGTGTGCTGTTACGTTTGCACACGACGCGTCCTACCATGTGTTCTTAATATGAAAACAGGATACGACGAACTTAAACGCCGGTTACAGACACACTCTTTTCTTTTTTTTTTTTTTAACATTGCGGTAGGGCGCAACTGGCGCGTCACTGTGCAAAGGTATTTCTGCATACAGCCTATGCCCAAAACAACATGTACTATGATCGTGCATCCGTATCTGGTTTGTCTAGGTCGAACTTGGACTGATCCACACGATTATTTAATAAGCGTTCGCATGTTTGCACTTTGTTTATCAAATGTCAACGGTCACTTTAATTTTAAGCGTTCTGATTTTGCGCATGAACCAACACTAATCCCAGTTCTGATGACGGGGAAAGTATAGTGTGTCTCGTTATTATCAGCCATATTTGAATTAGAGTGGGCTACAGTGGGCTACAGTGGGTTGTGTGTTGGATAATGCGCAATAGAAAAACGGTTTTCATTTCAAATGAGATTATAATTTCACAAACAATTTAATCACGCTAGCAAATTACACACTAGGTAGGTACACGACACAACCAGATACGGAACGCCGACAGTTTCTGAGCACATGTTGTTCGTACGATGTCCAATGTCCAAGAGAGCTCCACCGTTCTTCTCGCGCTGCCTTCCAGCGTCGACCCCCCACGAACTCAGGCCAGACTCTGTCAACGCCACCAGATGGCGCTAGCGTTCCGATTCCGGTTGTCAAGTCAGCTCCCGTACTAATGACGTTTCCGACATATATTATAATATTATTTCATAAATAATTTCCCGAATCAGCATACAATTAAACTTATGACACATAGTTATAAAATCGTACTAAAACCCAGGAAGTGCCTGTCTATGACTCACAATTTGCATACAGATATGATCAAAGGGCGCAAGAGCTAATAATGTGACTAATTCATATCAACATAAAAACAAAGATTATTGTTACAATAATAATTGGTCCTACGTATTCACAAAATTTGAATCGATGCTAAGTTATAATATTTGCATTCCTGGTTAAGAATAGGCTGTTGGCCATAAGTCTTGTTGGCATATGGCCAAGGTCTTCGTTGGCTTAATAATGGCCGCTCATTAGTTAAGAGACAAGATGCTTCAGTTATGGTAAGTAATTTTCTGATGCGGAAGGCGTGTTAGGGCTGGCACAGTTTCATTGTGGTTAGATGTTGAAGGAGATGAGGTGAATACTCTCATTAATTTTCTTAACATTGTAGACAAACCGGCAAACGCAGAGGAGGACGCTCTCAGACTAGGTGGAGCGAAGATCTATGCAGGATAGTTGGTAATGAGTCCATGAAAGTGGCCGACAATCGAAGTCAGAGGTGCGCAATTGGAGAAAAGTCGACAGGTTGATGGTGATGATGGTACCTAAGTGGTAATGACGATTTTCAAAACCGTTAAGGACTACATGACCTAAAGCGCGATCACTGTCGGACTGCATAGAAAAGAAAGAGAAGCGCGATGACACAACGCTGGAAATTTATTGTAAAATATGAAGAAATTACCTATTTACAAAAATCTATTGTTGGACTAAAAATTTAAAACACTAGTGCTTTAGTATGTTGCTTGTAGAATAATCTGACAAAAAATCAGAATGATCGTATGTATAATGTAAAAAGAAATTAGTTGTATTATGTTTTCAACACACTATCTACCTAGCATATATCCTGAAGAATATCGGCTTATTCCACTATTCCCCCTATATATTTTTCTGATTTTGTTTTCTGTAGCCGATCATATATTTTTAGGCATTAGAACGCGTTTTCTGCGTTTAGGTCCTGTAATCCCCTTAACGAAACTTATTAACTGCTGCTAAATCATTGTGCAATGGGCAGTACGTTTTATCGAACTCTTCCTTTTGGACACAACAGCCTAGTTACAATATCAGCCGCACCCATAATTTCCCTACGTGCTTCACCTTTAAAATCATCGCCGTACAAGGATTTCCGTGAAGAAGTTCCCAGAAACTACCGGTCGTAGTAAAAGTGCGTAAACAAATGTTATCAACGTGACACATTTCTGGTCGTCGATCAGATAGGCGCGTCTATTAGCTACTTTAGTTTGAATTTTGTGATAATTTATGATATCTCATATTGAATTTGAACAGCCGAATGTGGGTATCGGTATCTACTTGGATTTTATCACTAGTTCTTTGAATTCATTCAGACTACGCACGAGTTTATGCTTCTCTGAATCTGAACCTCACGCGGTGAAGTACCTACACATACATAACCTAATCAGCAGCCTAGTGTTCCCGTTGCTGGGACACAGTCCTCCTCTCAGTGTGAGGGAGTGGGCCATAAACCACCACGCGGGCACATTGCGGGTTGGTAGATGCCACATGTCGTCGATTTTTTTGGTTCTAGGGCATGCCGGTTTCTTCACGATGTTTTCCTTCACCGTTTTGAGAGCAGTGATGATGAAATAATTTACACAAAGTAATGCGTGAGTTGAGGCCGTCACCACTGGGCCACCATCTGCTCCGCGCGGTGAAGTGCCCACTACTGCGGTACTCAAGAACAAATCTTTGATGACCGGTAGCCCTTACGTACAATTTATATTTGAAAGTATGTAGATGATTATCATACATGCCAACTTTAGTCCTTAGCTATGCAATGCAGCACTGTCATCTGTAGTGTTACAAAAGGACCAATCACATGACAGTACTGCTTTTCTTGGTCAGAAATGTGAACTGATAGTAAGAGCTAAAAAAATACAGTCTTCAGGTAAAGATTCGATTTCCGTGACGCCATTAAAAACGTAAAATTGCGACGTTAAAAAGACAGTAATTTGATTAATTGGATCACCCACCTTTTTCCCATCGCGAAACTTCACAGTACCCTCGATGATAGAATTGGCGGGACTCGAGTCCGCCATCTTGGATTGTAAACGTCACGTAATGCGACCGCAGCGCCACCGTTGCGACATGATGAACTAACACATCTTTCACACTTTTTAATAATACTTATTCTGAACTAGAACTTTTCCACCACTGGACACTGCGTTCACTTTGTATCTGTAACAAAGAAAAGTTTTAATTAATTATAAAAGTAAATTATGTGCTAAGAGCGAGTTTAAACTAATTAATTGCCTGGCTTTAAGATTGAAGGATACCAACTTTCTAGTATATGATATTAGTAAGAAGAATTATGTTTTCAAGATTTAATAGCATTGAAATACCCTCCGACAGTGGACAATCAGTCCATTTTTAGGGTTCCGTACACCGTAGGGTTCCATGGCTGTCCGATTCGCACTTGCCATTTTTGACTACAGCATTGTATTATTCTCATATAAATAAAAGACTACATTTACAAATATTTTTTGTAGCAACACAGTGGCAAAGTTGACCCGATTCTTCAACAAACACTCGAGTGTCACAATTGCATTGCGTATGCCACAAACACATTGATACGAGAGCAAAGCCATTTAGTCAATTGACAGAACTGATTCAACTTCAACAATAGACGAATTGCGAAACTGGACAAATGCACCTTGTGACCTAAAGGTCCTAAGTGCTGTGCAAACTATTAGGAACCTTAATTACAAGGTAAACAGTCCATTTTTAAATAACCCATTATACAAGCTAGTAAATAAAGTCAAAGTTAATATTTATAAAATCAAGGATGTAATTAATGTTATCAATTTGCCACCAAATGATACAGTCGGTCACTTGCCGATAATAACAAAAACTTCTGCCAAGTAATTTTGAACTTTATGGCTTAAGTTAATATCTAAATAAACTACGACGCAATAGCAGTTGACCTTCATGCGTCATTGGGCATGTCTAGATTTTTTGGGTCTGCCTAATACTGAACGGTTTTGCGCAAAAAACCGCCTAATTGTTAGAACGTGTACAAAAAATGCAAAGATGCGGATTTTTGACGAAATTGATTGATGTCTATTTTCGGTCTAACTTTGATTTCGTGTGGGACATTAAAAAATTTGGAGTGTGGCGAACTGTGTTAGGTTATACACCGTGGTTCTTCACGTTATCCATAAACTTTGTCAAACGCTTCTATAACTTTTACAAATAAAATCTAACAAATAATAATAATAATAATATAATAATAATAATAAATTTATTTATAAGTAGTTTTGTACATGGCATACAGAGTTGTCTTATAAACTAAAATGTTATAAATTAGATCCAGTACAACAATAACAGGGGTCATAGGACTCCCTTTTCCTAAACTAGGCAGATAACCTGTCTGTATCTTAGGAAAGAGTATCCATTTATAATGGGTCTTAGTGGTGGTTACAAAATATTGGTACGTGCAGAGGGCGAACAGAGTACTTATCTTATATTTAAGGACAAAAAACATAAAAATGAAAAATAAAAATGAAAATAAAAAAATGTGCGTGTGTGTGTGTGTGTGTGTTTGGTAGTGTGTGTTCGCGTGTGTGTGCGTGTGTGTGTGTGTGTGCGTGCGCGTGAACGTGCGCGTGTACGTGTGCGTCTGTGTGTATGTTTGTTTGTTTTTAGGCCCATAGTGTGGATGTAAACCTATCTCACTTTACTGTACAGTGGTTAAAAGCTCCTCGGTTTCACTATATGTTAACGTCTGTAGCCAGGAATTAAGCTTGTGTTTTACCTCATACTTATTCAAGGCGTAGATATTTAATTGTTTATGGGCTTTATTATAAAGCCTAGCACTTAGGCCATTAAACTGTCGTCTTGCGAAAGCAGTTCTACAAGACACCGTTGGACATAAAGGAAAGCCCCAACGCCGCTGACTGACTAGCTGCTTATTGAACGAGATCATAGAGTGCTTGCGAAGGATGGATCTTAGGATGTACAATTTCCTAACAGTTAGGACATTGCATTCTGAATATAACATATACGTAGTAACAAAGGAAGTAGTACTTAAAAAGGCGTCGTTGCAAAGATATTTGTAATTTCATTTAATTAAATTTAATTGAGCTATGCAGTAAGACATTTTTGACAAGTTTCAGCCATGCATATCGGGTGATTTACGTCAAGGTATTTAGTTTGTATGAAAAACAAAAATTATAAAAAATAAGTATTCATTAATGTGTCCATAATGAAAAATGCTTATTTCCATGGTCTGAACATCTGGTCGTAGTTTATGTATATCGTCCGGAACACGGTGTATATTCCCATGACAATCTTGGCTAGGTTAAACGAATAATATGTGAGAAGTAATGGTATGAGTACTGATTAATTTGACAGCTCTAAACTAAAATGCTTCTGTCCTTTTCTTAATGAAATGGAAAGAAAAAGATGCACTGAACTTTTACTTTGTGAACAACAAATGCGGCACCATTATTTGGTTTTAAAAGTACAGACGCCAGCACATCAAGCTACCCGAAACTGTCAAATTTTCCCAATCAACTTTGAACCTTATGCTTTAACGATAAAGTTGAAAATCTATTAAAGAAATTTGACAGATTGTAGTAGGTTGATGTGACTTACAGACTTCAAATATTAACACCAGGCAGTCCATGAAAAATGCTAAAAAACTGCAGTTGAAAGACGAAGTTAAAAATTCTCACAAACTTCAAAACACACACGTCTACTGAGGTTCCCAAGATATTGTGGACGTACTCAAAGCCTCGAATATCCTAAGTAAGCCGTAACTTAGAAGTTAGTTAAGTATTTCTAACTTAGCGACGCTAAAGGTTTGAGTTTCTTGGAGGTCGGCTCCCGTCGAAGTTTTCACTTTGAATTATTTATTTCGGGTTATGCGGGCACCATTTTACATACTCAACTTTTAATTTATTTCAGAGCTTGTCATTTTGTGGGTAGTAAGATGTAGGAGTGAGCCTCAGAAAATGTGGTCTTTTTGGTACTTTGAGACTAATATACAGGATACAGGGTGGCAGAAACATTAACGCGCAAGCAGAAACCATGTAGAAATTTTTCGCAGGTAATAAAAAAAAACTGGCCAAGTGCGAATCGGACTCGCACACGAAGGGTTCCGTACCACAAGGCAAAAAAAAACCGAAAAAAAAACACGTTTGTTGTTTGGGAGCCCCCTTAAATATTTATTTTATTCTGTTTTTAGTATTTGTTGTTAAAGCGGCAACAGAAATACATCATCTCTGAAAATTTCAACTGTCTAGCTATCACGGTTCATGAGATACAGCCTGGTGACAGACGGACAGCGGAGTCATAGTAATAGGGTCCCGTTTTTACCCTTTGGGCACGGAACCCTAAAAATCAGCTGTTTCATAGAAAAGTGCAATAATTATATTGCGAACAGGGATAATCGTCGGTTGGTGCCTCATTTCATTAAAAACGTCTAACGAGCCTCTGTGAGTTGGCTTCGGCCCCTCGTACACCTTCCAAAGGTCCGGGACCCCAGGGTCCCGAGAAATATCAAAATATGTAAAAAAAAATCAAATTCTTCATTGAGAATAACCCTGAGACTCATACAGTGTTAGTAACAATAAAATAAACTTACAACTATGTTAGTGACACAATTACACAAACACAACAAAACAATCACTGCTTTCGCGTTCCAGCTGAGATACTGGAGCAACGACTTATAACACAGCAGTCCAGCCTATCAGCAATAACTCCCAGGATGATCCCAGGATGAGGAAACGCTCTAAGTTCATAAAGCTGTAGGAATTACTTTTTCTGTTTTTTTTTTTTGTTCTTACACCTTTATGATGTTGGAGGGTTGTATTGGTGATTTTGATGATTATAATTCTGTAACTACATATTATGTCTTACAGCCGCGAATAATATTTTAATCAACATACAACCTAGCACTGGCCTGCAAATTGCAAAAAACGCAAGAAATTTTGAATTTCGCGGGCTGGTTGGAGCATTCCCCTTAATTAGCTCGCACCCTGCGCACCAAGGACGCACATCTTTTACGCATTAATGCAATCAACACGCAATTCCCCAAACATCCCTGATGCGCTACAGAAGCGAGGCAGCCCCATCAACACCCTGAAAGCATTATTGTGCTGTGCGCAATACCTACGCTGTTAAAATTTTAAATTAATAACCGATGAACATTTTTAACGTAAAAATTCATGGTTTCAGTTTGCGCGACGATGGGTTACCTTCCAGGTAACCCTAGGTTACATTTTCTGGTCATTGGTTTTTTTTGGTAATTTTTAGGGTTCCGTACCGTACCCAAAGGGTAAAAACGGGACCCTATTACTAAGACTTCGCTGTCTGTCCGTCCGTCTGTCTGTCACCAGGCTGTATCTCGAGAACCGCGATAGCTAGACAGTTGAAATTTTCACAAATTATGTATTTCTGTTGCCGCTATAACAAGAAATACTAAAAACAAATTTACTCCTTTTTTAACAAAATAAATGAATTATATTTAAACCTACTTTGGGTAAACTTTCATGATATGATAATTCTCTACGTTTTAAAGTAAATTCCATTGAATAACTCTTAAGAGCGTTTACGCCGAACGGCATTTAATACAAACTTTGAAACCCTTGTTTTTCGAAATGAATGAACCGATTTTAATGAAACTTCATACGCATAAGCAGGATACAAAGGTCTAAAAAGTTAGTAGAAAACATTTTCGAAAAATAGTGTTACAGCCAAATTATACCGATTTTAAATTTTCCATAGAAACAGAGATTTCCAGTTATCTTTTTTTTTAAAAAGACATTTCGAAAATGTTTTCTACTAACTTTTTAGACCTTTGTATCCTGCTTATGCGTATGAAGTTTCATTAAAATCGGTTCATTCATTTTGAAAAATAAGGGCTTGAAAGTTTGTATGAAATGCCGTACGGCGTAAACGCTCTTAAGCGTTACGCCGTGTTGTCGAAAAAAGTTAAAAAATAGATATAACTTTGCAATTTTTTTATCGAGAAAAATTTATTGAATCGTGTACTTATTCCTTTTACATGATACTAGACCAAAGAGTAAAAAAAACATATACCAAAATGTTGAATCCCTATTCCACTTAACTGACTGACTGACTGAAAAAACTGTGGTTTTTCTATTTCGTGTAACTTACGAAATAGAAAAACCACAGTTTTTTCAATATATCACTTCAAATAAAACGATTCGTTTTTGTTTAAGTTTAAGAACCGAATATTAGTAGACAAGAGACCTTGGATAGCATGATGTACCAGTAAAAAAGGTCAAGTCTTAGTCTTAGTCTCTTCTTTAGTCTGGGAGCACAAGTACAAAAAATAAAAGTTGCTGTTTTCATGAAAATAATGTTTCAAATACCTTCATCTTGTAGGATTTTGTATAATCAAAACTTGGAATCTTACCAAGAAAGGTAAAAGATGCAAATCTTTTATTTCCATTCCAATATCTCCCAGCTTAGTACCGCGTCGTCCAGAACTTACAACTAGTTTCAATAAAAACTCAGACTGGAAGAAAACCCTTGAATCCACACAAATGTATTGGTAATTCAAAAAAATATTTGTTTAAGTTTTACCGTATGTTGACACTAACTGAACGATTAAGTTTGAAATGAGAAAACTTTTTGGAATTATCGATGGAAGGTAAAAACCAAATACGTTTTTGGATGAAACATTACAAAATCTGTATGACTTTAATGTACCTATACTTTGTTCACCCTGTTGGGGTGTAAAGGGTGAACAATAATATATTTTGTCTAGACATGCTAATTACAGTAAAAGAAAAACGTAAATGTTGTTGTACCTTACCAAATTGGAATGGAATACTTAAACTGCGCATTTTCCCTCAAAAGTATAATAGGTGTGCTATAAAAGACTTCCAGTCTGGACTGGAAACTGGAAGTCGAAGCAACTCAACACCAGTATTTTACATGAAGAAACTGACCTCCACGACCCAGTTACTGGGTAACCGATAACCCTTGGTAAGACTGGTTGTCAGACTTTCGAGCTTCCCGTAATGACCAAACGTCTGCAAGTCGAAGCTGGTTCTCACTGTATCCGCAGCTAAACTATGTTATTATTATTATGAGCCTGTTATGTCCTACTGCAGGGCAAAGGCCTCTCTTCCATCTTTCCATTTTTTCCTGGTTCTTGCTATATCTGGCCAATCCTTTAGATAGGCGTCCAATTCGTCACGCCATCTTTTTCTGGGCCTACCGCGTCGCCGATTCCTGTTATTCGGAATCCAGTCAGTGGCTACTTTTGCCCAATTCTGTTGCGACATGCGGCAGATGTGGCCTGCCCAATTCCACTTTAGTTTGGCGGCTGTGCTGCCCACGTCTGCAATTTGTGTTTTGGAACGAAGTATACTGTTCCGAATGCGGTCTGTGACTTTGACTCTAAGAATACTTCGTTCCATTGCTCGCTGACTTTAACTAAACGTTTTATTTTTCCGTGATAAATAATATATTCAATACAAAAAAACCCCAACCTTTTTCACACCAATTCCTTATATCCCCAAATAAACACAGAAAAGCCCCAAAAAAAGGGCGAGAAAAAATTAATCCACGCAGGCCCTGGGGTACCTAAAATGCCACGGATTCAATAACATACACAAATGGTCCCCACGTGGACAATAAAATGTATTGCAGATGTGTTCGGAATACAGGGGGATTTCCATCATTAATACACTTTGTAAATATTGCTCGTATTGATTGTACACTGGACGATACAGGGTGTTTTATTGCCAGCAATGTTTATACAGTAGGTTTAATTACAGATGGTAGGATAGCCATGTGGTATTCATAAGGACTGGTGTAAATGTGTCACTGGAGTAATGAGGAATTGCGCGTTAGCTGGGAGTTTGTATAAAAACTGCTTATTTGAATACTATTGCATATGCATAGTGTAGTAACGTCATCAATTTAATTATTAGCTTAGAATTGCTTGACAGTACTCTGAATTCAGAACATAGAAATTACCCATTTCAAGTGCCGTTTAAATGTTCGTGACTGTAGTGGAATATTATTGATGGCGATTCACGATATTTTATATCGAATCGTGCAATAAACATAGCGGCAGGACTATCATATTAAACGTTCCAATGGAACACAAAGGATAATCTACATCCATACTAATACATATTATAAATGCAAAAGTGTGTCTGTCTGTTACCTCTTCACGCTTAAACCGATGAACTGATCTAGATGAAATTTGGTATAGAGATAGTTTGAGCTCCGGGAAAAGACATAGGATAGTTTGGATCCCGATGTTCCCACGGGATCGACACTTATCGGGTGAAACCGCGGGGCGTTGCTAGTAGATACATAATAAAACAACTTTCTCCCGTCAGGGAAGTTATAAAAAGTCCAGCATTTGCGTGTATCACGCATTCAAGAGGGAAATAATTCGTGTTTATGGGATCAGGAACTCGAAATATAGGTGTAAAAACATAATAGATAGGTGCCCGTTTATTTTGTTTTTACACTGGCTTTTTACAATACGTGCCGGAAAAGATTAAGAGTCAGAAATCAAATGAAGCGATAATTTTGTAAAAGCAATGTGCAGTTTGAAAAAGTAAAATACAATTAGACTAACGTTGTTTGATTCAAATCATGCGAAAGGGTTATTTTAATTTATATTTCATTAAATATTACTGTAACTTTTTGATGGCGTAGCTAAAATTGCTGCGTAATAAAATCAACACGCTGTATACTAAATATTTAATACTTTATTTATATTCGGCTAACGTTTTCGGCAAAATTATTAATGTCTGCCCCAATATCATTTATAATATTAATTTTCCCCCTAACGTCTGTCCATTTAGAAGTAGGGCAACGATGGCCAGTTGCACTTTATTATAATTATAATTTTTGCAGATCGCTTTAAGGCTATTTCATAAAGGCCATATTATTATGCTTTAAATCTAAGGTCACGTTATTTTAATGAGGTCTGCGGTCTAGAGGTTGTCGAATTTAAGTACTTAATAGCCAAACTTGAAATGGAATGTTTTGACTGTGCTGTATATTATCTAGATCAAAGAAAACACTACTTACAATTAATAAAAAACTGGCCAAGTGCGAGTCGGACTCGCACACGAAGGGTTCCGTACCACAAGGCAAAAACGCCGAAAAAAACATGTTTGTTGTATGGGAGCCCCCCTTAAATATTTATTTTATTTTAATTTTATTATTTATTATTAAAGTTAAAATACAACTGAGTATTTTGTGAATATTTCAAGTGCCTACCTGTTGCCATTTTTGATATCGAGCAAAAAAAGGCAAAAAAATCGCGTTTGTTGTATGGGAGCCCCCCTTAAATATTTATTTTATTTTGTTTTTAGTATTTGTTGTTATAGCGGCAACAGAAATACATAACTTGTGAAAATTTCAACTGTCTAGCTATCGCGGTTCTTGAGATACAGCCTGGTGACAGACAGACAGACAGACGGACAGATGGACAGACGGACAGACGGACAGACAGCGAAGTCTTAGTAATAGGGTTCCGTTTTTACCCTTTAGGTACGGAACCCTAAAAAGAAGCACAAAAACTCAAGAAAAAAAAGAACACTACAATCAAATTATTTTCTATGACTACAATTACTAATGAAAAAAAAAATCGAAAACAAAAGAAAAAATCGAACGAAGAAGGAATCGAACAAAATAAATTGTCAACACGATGATCAATGGTAAACAAATGTAAAAAAAAAACTGCTGTTGTAATAAATAACTTTTTCTACTAAACTTTGTTTCCAAAAACAATTTAGAGTAGTTCTAGCAACATTCTCAAAAAAAAAAAACATTTTAAAGTAAAACAAAGATAGAAAATCAATACTCAACAGATAATTGACAAGCCATATATTTTTTTTAACATTTCAAAATTCGAACATCTGCTTCGCACAAGAGGTAGAAATCTTTTTATTTTTACAATGCGATACTGTTAACTTCGCACCCACTTTTGGGACAAAGATACTATTATACTGGAATGCTTCCTTGCAACTGTGCAAGCAGGCAGATGGTCAGGGCTGTCACGCATCAGATACTGAACATAATGTTTATTTTTTGTGCGATATCGGACTTGTGATTAATAGAGCGAGGTAATGTTGCGTTAATCGGGGTTTTAGCGAATTGTGTTGTTGCAGTTGTTAGTAACGATAGTAAGAGTATAACACAAATGAATCTGTTCAGTTCAATAGATTTAAACGGTTATATCTAGTTAGTTCTTGAGGAGATGCAATTAATTTAAGCATGTTTTTTGGTGTCGAACAAGTCAAAGAAAAGAAAACACAAAAATAAAATAATAATAATTGCTGACTATTTTTTTTTCGTCTGTGTGGTGCCGGACTTAAAGAATACCACCACCCCATCTTCCCGTGGGTGTCGTAAAAGGCGACTAAGGGGCGTACCGGAGAATGGGCAGCTGCGTTCTCTATGCATTCCACCACCATACCATACTGCGATCGCCAACCCGCCTGCCAAGTGTGGCGATTATGGCAACCCCCCCCCTTTTGGGGGAGGCCTATGTCCAGCAGTGGACGTCTTTCGGCTGATATGATGATGATTTTTTTTTTACTTATCATGCTCTGTCCCAAGCAAAGGCCCCAAAATCCTTCCAGACATCCTTTTCTAGAGCCACCTCGATCTAACCCTGGCGGTACGCGTACAGGTCGTTTGACGATTAAGTAGGTACCCAAAAACAAACTTAAGAAAAAAAAAAATACTCATTAAAAAATATGCATAGCGGGCTTTTAAGTTCCTTAAATAAAGCTTTCCATCTCAAAAGAACATGACATGTGTAACCTACACTACGACATAATGGGCAATAGAAAAAATCTCTATTTAATCCCACGTGCTTTAAAACGTTTTGACTGACAACCCTACAAAGGGTATGGGTATCGGTTGTACTCAATACGATCGCGAAGACCACCTGCCCGGCGCGTGGTTTCGATTATAATATTACTAGCTTTTGCCCGTCACGTTGTCTGCATGGAATTAGTAATTTGCTATTATTTATTATTATTATTTGTACCCAAATTGCTATTTTTTTTATAATTTCAGGGATAAAAACTATTCTATATCCTTCCCCACAACACAAACCAGCGGTTATCGATTCCCCATACAAGCTTCTATCCTTAAAGGATGATTTCTGGGATAAAAACTATGCTATGTACTTTTCCGGGGCTCAAACTATCTCTGTACTATATTTCATCTAAATCGGTTCAGCAGTTTAAGCGTGAAGAGGTAACAGATAGACAGACACACTTTCGCAGTTATAATATTAGTAAGGATTTAATAGAGTTCGTTTCAAAACGATTTTCTTGCAAAATGGCCCTTGGGTTACTTTGATTATTGACATTGTAATATTTTATTATAGCATTAAAAGGTTTAAATAAATATTATGTTAAGTAGTTGACACTTTGACAGCCGTGCCATAAATTGTTATAATACTTAATGCAATATTTTCCGTTCGGTCTTCAATAACGTTCGTATATGCTAGAAGACATACCTTTTTTTTTTTTGAAATGGGTTTGCTCTTGACTCTAGTCTAGGTCAGAGGTGACAGAGACAAAGTCGACGATGGAGTGAGCTTACCCAGAGGAAGCCTGTTCAGTCTTACTTTTAAGAGATTCGGGTTGTATGTGCTCGGAAACACAGACGCAGGTAGAGAGTTCCACTGTTTTGCTGTGCGCATTATAAAAGACATTTAAAAACGCTTTGAGCGAATTAAATTACCTATATCTTTTCCGCGTAGTTACCTACATAGAAACCCGATTCTACCCGAATTTAAGTAGTTTGTACGGATATCCGTACACTAGCTTCTGCCCCAGAGTTCGTCCGCGTGAAATTTCTAGCTCCCCGACCCGAGTCGCATCGCTTCGCCTGTCCGCTCTTCGTTTTCGCTTAGCGTTCTTTCTGACTGTTATTCGTTTTACTCGGCTCCTAATGGTCCTAGAGTGATGTTAAGTAGCCTATAGCCTTCCTCAAGAATTGGGCTATCAAATGCAAAAAGATTTTTTCAAATCCGACTGGTATTTCCAGATATTAGCGCGTTCAAACAAAAAAACAAACAGCTCTTCAGCTTTATTACTAGTACTAGCTGCGCCCCGCGGTTGCACCTGCATAAGTGTCGATCCCGTGGGAATATAGGGATAAAAAGTAGCCTATATGTTAGTCCAGGGTGTCAGCTACATCCATATAAAATTTTATCAAAATTGGTCCAGCCGTTTGAGCGTGAAGAAGTAACAAACATAAAACAAACACACACACTCACAAACTTTCGCCTTTATAATATTAGTGTGATATTGTAGTATATAGATACTGAAGTGCGGGTAGAATGTTTGGGTTCTTGAAGGAAGCCACCTTATGCACTTGATTATTTATTCAGGACACTGTTTTGCAGAAGTTAGAAGGGCTGAGCCAACCACCTGTCAAGTTCATATTTAGTTTGACAACTATTACATGACGTTGACATTACTAAACATTAATCATTGGTAAGTATGTAGCTAAATGTCCGTGGCTAAATAATAACAGCTGCACAGGTCGATCGATCAGGTTAAGCTACGCTTTCCGCGGTTGGTCTGTGGATGGGTGACCATCTTTACATACCGAGACCCCTGCCTCGGAAAGCACGTTAAGCCGTTGGTCCGGCTGTCATTCGTGGATCTTTGACAGTCATTACGGGTAATCAGAAACCCGAAAGTATGACAACCAGTCTTACCAAGGGGAATCGTATTACCCAGTAACTGGGTTGTGGAGGTCAGATAGGCAGTCGCTCCATGTAAAATACTGGTATTCAGCAATACATACCAATGATGGTATAATTTCTTATACTATCCAGTAAAACAGCGCCTTTCAGCTCTATTAGTCCTTTTATTCGCCAAGAGGACCATGAAGGAGGAGGACCAAAAATTATATTAAAAAACCTTTCTAACCAAAAAAGGGCCCGTCCAAAACTAACAAGTCACATTATACGATCCTAAATATGATTTTGTAATCAAAAACGAAAAACCATACAAGACCCTACCTACCGTCAGCCATATGTCATCCGCAGATCAAATTGTTCTGCGATCAAGCTTGGATACGTCTGCGGAAAATGAGACTTTGTCTGTTTTACGTTAGGGTTGGTTTTCTATTGATGTGGTATTGTCATTGGGATAAAGAGACGAATTTGTATGTAATCTTTTAATGCTGTCATCTCATCTGTAATGCCAGGTATCTGTTGTTTGTATCAGTTTTTACTCTCTGAGTTTAGATTTTGACCTTTTAATAAGCCCTTAAGCGAAAGTGCTTCCTCTGTTTTGATTATTTCTGATCCTGTTGCATGAAAACCAGAACGATAAAGACCGACAAAAAGATTCTTTAAAATAAAACCACCATAAATGTTTTACGACAACCTTCCTACTCTTTTCCTAAACAAATTATTCATTAAAGTAACAAAAAGCGCAGATACATATATCTGTTTCACACTAGGTAGGTACTATCACAAGTTCACGAACTTAAAACCTCACCATATCTTTCGATACACCTAAGTATATATTTAATACTCAATACTCTCTAGTCTGTGTGGTGCCGGACTTAAAGAACACCACCACCCCTTACTTCCCGTGGGTGTCGTAAAAGGCGACTAAGGATCGTATCGGAGAATGGGCAGCAGCGTTCTCTATGTATTCCACCACCATACCATACTGCGATCGCCAACCCGCCTGCCAAGCGTGGCGATTATGGCAAACCCTCCCAAAATTGGGGGAGGCCTATGTCCAGCAGTGGACGTCTATCGGCTGAAACGACGACTCAATATAATATATTGAGTAGGTATTGCTTCCACAAGTGAACTTAGATGGTACGGTTTACAGAATATGATCATTGTGGACCCTGTCGGGCACAGCAAAAATAGGTACAGGTGGTTTATATTTAACCAATCCAAAGTCCATCACGAAAACCATAAAACATTTTTTCGACTGCACAAAATCAGACATCAGACAATCAGACAACCAATCAGAATCGAATTTCGGTACCGTTATTACACATTAATATCTCATAAACGCAGTATTCTAGAACACCAATTAAAGCTCTGTGGTGGATAGCTGGCCGGACACAGCAGGACACAACCCGGACACTGCCAGGATTTAACCGGGTTAAATCTAGGTAGCTCTTAGTTACCGGATATTGAGTTTAGGATCTGTATTTGAAGCTATTAGTGATGTGATGTGTGAGCTGAGTGAGCTTAATGATATCGGGATTGGAGAAAAGTAAAATATACCTATGCGGATGAAAGTTAGTTCTTGTTAAGGGGCTTACATGACCTAAAGCGCGGTCACTGTCGGACTGCATATAAAAGAAAGAGAAGCGCGATGACACAACACTGGAAATTTATTGCAAAATATGAAGCAATTATTTAATTACAAAAAAACTTTTGTTTGGACTAAAAAAATAAAACACTAGTGCTTTAGTATGTTGCTCGTAGAATAATCTGATAGAAAATCAGAATGATTGTATGTATATTAGTATGGTTTTTATTGTAAAAAAAAAGTTTTTAGAGGTATCTTCATGATTTTATTCTATCGTATCAAATTAGTTGTATTATGTTTTAACACACTATCTACCTAGCATATATCCTGAAAAATATCATATACTTTTTTGATTTTGTTTACTGTAGTCGATCATAATAATATACTTTTATTGTTTCTATAACTTGCGTTTTTTGCGTTTAGGTCCTGTAAGCCCCTTAAGACAAGCAAAGAGATGAATGGAATGATGCATTACCAACACATTGATAATATTACCAATTCATATATTGGTAAAGCAGATGCTGTGAAAGACTGTTACCTAATAGATGCGAAAACTGGGTACGCAACGGATAAAATAACTGGTCCTTAGCTACGCAACATACTCAGCCTACTGCTGGGACAGGCCTCTTTGTGAGGAGTGGGCCTTAATCCACCACGCAGGCCTAGTCATGGAAACTCTTTAATCTATCACAGAAAAGGTACGTAAAACCGAAGCAATTGCAAACTTCAAACCAATACCGTTACTTTGATCTTGAAATTATCGCAAACAAATGCTAACACGAGAATTGTCAGGTATTCTGATCAGACCCTTGTTCAGGCTTCCCGAAGCCAAAGAAAGAGAAAAAGGTGATGATTCTCGCTCGAATTCCTGAAATTCCATTGTTTACATTTGGTATAATACAATCTTTCCAGTCCACAACACGTAAGATCATTATTACCAACAAAAACACAAATATAATTTCGCCTTTTTGCTGTAACGACGTTCTGTATTGTCGGCTATAATAACATTAAGTTGGCAATCCACGTTACACCTCATTAACTGACAGACATTGCAGAAACATGTCTATCTATGCTGGTGTTTATGGTGGAATTCATGAGAGAAAAACTTTTTTACAAAAAAAAACCGACTTCCGAAATTGAAGTAATTTTTCACTAATGTAGTTTTTTTTTTTTTGGAAGTTCGGATATTATTTTTTTTTGTAAAAAAAGTTCTTCATTTATCACTTTTCCCTATCCTATGCAGATGGCCGATGGGGCCGAAAGGTTCTGGAGTGGCGACCGCGTGCCGGAAGACCTCCCACAAGGTGGTCCGACGACCTTGTGAAGCCCGCAGGAACCCGTTGGATGCGAGAAGCACAGAACCGGTCGAAGTGGAGGTGCTTGGGGGAGGCCTATGTCCAGCAGTGGATGTCTTTCGGCTGAAATGATGATGATGATGACCTATCCCGTACCAATTTCGTATACCAATACTTGCTGTATAGTGACAGGCACATAACATCATCATGATACACAAAGTAGATATCGAAGCGTAGCCTAGATGTACCGCGCAAGCAATATACATAAAAAATAGTCCTTTTTGAAGTCGGTTAAAAAGGAGGGAAAGAAGGTAATTTGATACCAGACAAGTACCTATGACATGAAATCATTCTTTCAATGTTACCTGTTTCAGAAACCAAGGCTCTTTGAGAAAAGCGGCATGAAAGTCTGACATATTCTTTGCATTTTGTAAGATCTTATAAATTTCAGAACAAGCTTTGGTGGAGTACATTTCCTTGTTAAAATTAACAAAAGTATTTTTGGTCTTTCTACTCAAGATCATCTACAATCATCAAACAATGCTCATTGCTGAAGACATCGAAAAGCGAAAAAAAACTGGCCTATTTTGCGAACACTATAGCAGGTAAAAAAGGACTCGAGATGAGGAAGAAGCATAGGAAGAAGACTATTAAAAAAGTTATTTAGAAAAATAAAAAAACCCGACTGCGGTAAAAAACGGAAAAGCTAAAAACAAGCCCATTTTAAATTAAATAAAAGTTGGAAGCAGGCGGGACCCATTTGCATTTGAAAATATAATAAAAATGATGTGGGTCCCGCCTGCTTCCAACTTTTATTTAATTTAAAATGGGCTTGTTTTTAGCTTTTCCGTTTTTTACCGCAGTCGGGTTTTTTTATTTTTCTAAATAACTTTTTTTATTTCCAGCTTTTTAGTTGACAAAATAAATGTGAAAGATTTCGCAGACGATTTAGCTCTTGGTATGTGTTTTTTACGATTTCTCACTTCTAATTACTTTTAACCATATTAATTGTATATATTTTTGTAATCACCTTTAAAAACCCTTTATTTTGATACCCCACTCGATAGGTTTCGAGAAAAATAAATTTTTTTGAAGACATAATATTGCGCCAAAAATCGGCCATTTTATATTTTTTCAATTTTGATATACCCAGTGACACTCGCGCTAGACACCAAGACAAATCTAAAGACGTATAATTTATCAAAATCCGTTCATTCGTTTAGAAGTTACGAGGGTACAAAGAAACGGACATACATACATACATACATACATACATACAACATACAGGTCAAACACATAACCCTCCTTTTGGGCTTCGCCGCAGTCGGGTAAAAATACAGCGTTTTTGAAGGTCCATTACATCTGAGATGCGCCGCAAAACTGGGTTGTTTCGTTGTTTGAATTTTACAGCTCAACTTCAGCTGCCATAATCAGAATCGCTGGTCGTTTATAGAAGGTACCACACCGATGTTCGAAACGCGATTTGGCAAGCGTGCCAAGCCACAGGAAAATTAGAGTGCATTATAATGGACACTGGCGTTTTAGAGTAGGTTTAGAACAATTAGCTGAACTGTAACATTAGGGAATGACAAGTTATACTTCAGTGAAGGGTGTGAAGAAAGGAATGTAATGTAATTATCAGCTGTTTAAAATTGATAGAACTTGATAACGTCGTTAAAGATTAGATTGTTGTAAAGTAGTATTATTTATTTGTGACGATTGTTATTTGAAGGAGCGCTTTGATATTTATAATTAAGATAGATAAGTGTTTCAGTATTTTAATAAATTAATCTGTTTTTGTTTAATCAGAAAACAAGTCTTTTTAGTAATTATTTATCTAGAAATGGGCTTCAATAGAAGGCTGAAAGTCGTCCAAAGGGCAATGGAGAGGTCTATGCTTGGAGTTTCCCTACGTGTTTGAATCGAGAACCAAGGTAACAGACATAGCCCGAAGAATTGCCAAACTTAAGTGGCAGTGGGCAGGGCACATTGTTTGCAGAACGATAGAGATGCGAGAAGCACAGAACCGGTCGAAGTGTCGGTGGTTTTAGGGGAGGCCTGAATCCAGCAGTGGACGTCTTTCGGATGAAATGATGATGAAGATGATCCAGAAATGTGTGAACTACATGAAAAGTTAAAAACCTCTGAGTTGTAATTAAGACCTTTTTACTTTTTTTTTCTTTTTAGACGACGAAAGTACACTATTTTTAACCTTAACAACGTGACCGTTTCAAAATTAGCACACGAATTTTCCTCAAAACGCAGCAAAGTTTAAAAACAAAGGAGAAAAACACGAAAAAAATTTACAAGAAAACTTTTTAACCTTTCCAAAGTTTAGCAATCTCTTAACGAGGTAATCATACAGAATGGCCCAGCAGTTTTCGAGATTACGTGAAATTCGTGAAAAACACGAACTTTTCCTACAAAAGTACTTATAATATTTGAGGTTATTATTGTGTTACGGAGGCGTTTTGGCAACTGCTCGGCACCCAACGGGCGAAGCGTAATATTTTAATATACAGACGCCAGCACATCAAGCTACCCGAAACTGTCAAATTCCCCCAATCAACTTTGAACCTTATGCTTTAGCGATAAAGTTGAAAATCTATTAAATAAATTTGATAGATTGGAGTAGCTTGATGTGCTAGCGTCTGTACAATAATCATTTTAAGTGCTTCGCAGAGCGCTGTCTTTGTTCGTAATAAAAAAGATATAATTTTTATGTATTTTCGTTTTTAGAGATGTTGTAAAAGAGATGAATGTTTTAATAAAAGGTGATGTGGAGTAAACAGGCACTCAAATATTCATAATTATGTACTTTCTGAGTACATTTTCTTAGACATTATTGACATCGGTTAAGGACCACGTGAGGAAACCAGGACTTATAGTTAACAAGGTGTTGCCCGCGACTTCGTCTGCGATCCAGGATGAAAAGTAGCCTATGTCCTTCTCCAGCTCATGGTATACCCATGTGCTAAATTTCATTAAAATCTGTTCAGCCGTTTATGCGTGAAAACGTAACAAACAAACTCACTATCGCATTTATAATATTGGTTAGGATAATAAAATTATACTCGTAAGTCTGAAATCTTCAACCCGTCCTGAGCGAGGGTGGTGATCAATGCTCGTGCCTTCTCTGTATGAGAAGACGCCTTTGCCCAGCAGTGGGACAGTAATAGGCTGCATGATATTATAAGCCTTATAATATTGAACCATGTAACAATGTTATTCATACATATGAGCGGCATACACGGAAATACTTCTGCAAATGCACGTGTTGTTTGTCATAGACTAGAGATTGTTAAGGAGAGTTCTATCTAGGTCTCCCTCTCTGTATGCATATCGAATGTGACGTCATAAGAATGACCAGCTTTCAACGTCATAATTCCTCGGAATTTCCAAAAGTTTGATGCAAGAATTCAATTGTTTCTGGGATCAAAAACACGAACTTCGCCATCTTTTTTTCTATGAGGAAAACGGCCTTGGAACGTTATACCAAATCGCATCAACTATTAAAACAGCTGTAAAAATAAGGCAACAAGAAATGAAATTACCCCACAATTTCGTAGCTAACCAACAAAAATGAGACGAGCGCAACCTCAAATTCTCAAAACGCAATATAAACAATTTGATGGAGTATCTAAACACCATAAAATAATCTATTTATCACCATTACCCACTCTTATGTCATCAACAAACTGACTTAACCCTTTATCGCCGTTGTGATGACGGTTTTTAGGGTTCCGTAACCCAATGGAAAAACCAGAACACCTAAAGTATCGTCGTGCCCGTCTTTCCGTCCATCTGGAGGTTGCACAGACCTTATGCTCGGAGGCTTTTTGCACTATCGATGAAAATTGGAAAGAAAGTGTGTTATTGGCTGAATAATGGTGCAATGAAATTAAGTTCTTTTTTTATAAATTTTAGGGTGGCTCTGCCCATAGTCTCCATAAATATAACCGAGGAAGGAAAAAAACTTTAATATAAGAATGTGGGTATCGTTGGATCCCATAATTAAAAAGATTATGATGTTTTTTATGTGACTCTTTGATTTTTTATTTAAGTCAATAGTTTTTGAGATACTTATATGGGATCGTGTCGGTTACAACCGCAGTGATAAATTTGTTTTTCATAGTTTTTTGAGAAATACAAACTTAATTTTAACACAACATCACCCCTGTAATCCCCAAAGGGTTAGGCAGAGGTGTAGGTACACCGACACATATTGCAATTTTGCAGTCGATAACATACTGTGCATGCGTAAAATATTCATGCCAACTACGGAACCCTGCACTGTGCCTGGTCCGACACGCACTTGGTCAGTTTTATAAGTTTAAAAACATGACAGCGTCAAGATTAGATGCTGACGCAACCGAAACTGATATTAGGTATGGTTATGGCAATGGTAAGTAATAACATGGCTTTGGATCACGACTTTTGATCGATATTTGTACTTTGAAATTGATTTAGTAATCGCGTGACCAATTGATTCACTTGAAATTAAGTGTTTTTGTAAGATTCTTGAGTCCAGATTGAGGTTATTCGGCCTACTACGATTTACCCATCTATTTATATACGTTACTTAAAGTTAAGTTATGATAAGCGACTGTGTAAATGGTTACAAAGTCGCTAATCATAACTTAACTGTTAAGTTTAAAGTTATGAGGCGTATAAACGCCAAAGCATATGGATACTGTGGCGTTTATACGCCTCATAACTTTAAACTTTTGTTAGATTAACAAAAAAATTATACTTCGTGAATAAAGCAGTGGTCCGAGGGGCCCGTGGCTAAAGAATAACAGCCGCAGAGGTTGATCGATCAGGTTAAGCTACGCTTGCTGCGGTTGGTCTGTGGATGGGCGACCATCTTTACATACATACGGCCATAAAGCACGCTAGGCCGTTGATCCCGGCTGTCATTCGTGGATCTTTGACAGTCGTTACGGAGTCAGAAGCCCGAAAATCTGACAACCAGTCTTACCAAGGGGTATCGTATTACCCAGTAACTGGGTTGTGTAGGTCAGATAGGCAGTCGCTCCATGTAAAATAATGGTTTTCAGCTGCATCCGGTTAGAGTGGAAGCCGACCCCAATATAGTTGGGAAAAGGCTAGGCAAATGATGATGAATAGAGCAGTGGTGGCCCCCTGGCCGGCCGCGACGTACGATTTCTAGGCCGTGGGTTCGAACCCAAGAAGGCGCTTTACTTTGTGTAAATTACTTATTTATTATATTACTTATCGTGAGGAAACCGCATGTCTTAGAACTAAAAATTCAAAGACGTATATCCACCAACCCGCACTGGGCCCGCGTGGTGGATTATGGCCCACTCCCTCTCACAGAGAGGAAGCCTGTGTCCCACCAGTGGGAACGTTAGACTTATAGGGTCGATTAATAAATCGTAAATAAATTTTTGATTTGACATTCTGAAACAAGTTCCAATCATCCTGAATGGATCACAGACGTAAATAAACATAATAGTAATCCACCTGTTGATATAATAAATTCTGTCACACCATATTGACCTTAATGAATATAATGAAAGCTTAGAAACGCATGTTTTTGTGCTACTCTCTCCGGAACATGGTCATTATCGTCAAATCTTGTTCATTGTAGCTAATAACTAATATGTAGGCAACTAACGCTTCTGTACAGAGGTTAGACGGTTGGTTTTCTAACATCTATTGAAATACAATTTATTGACAGCATCGGTAGGACTTAATTAATGTTGACAGCTTTTAAAGATGTCGTTTTAAGTCCGGAGGCGGTTAAATCATAAATTGAACAGAACCTCTTTAAATTCTTTTTTGTTTGTTTTTATTATAACCACAGATACACATAGGAAGTAGGAATAAACAGCATAGTGTCGAAGCTAAGGGGAGTGCACAAGTGGCAGTGGGCTGGCCATGTCTGTCGAAGGACCGATGGCCGGTGGAGCAGACGAGTCCTGGAGTGGAGACCACGTATCGGCAAGCGTAGTGTGAGACGGCCCCCAGCTAGATGGACGGACGACCTAAAGAAGGTGGCTGGGGTAGACTGGATGCGGAAGGCGGAGGACAGGGTGCTGAGGCGCAGTCTGGGAGAGGCCTATGTCTAGCAGTGGACTGCGATAGGCTGAGTTGATTGATTTGATTGATATGAACTTATAGGATAGAAGAAGAAAATTTGAATTTCCTATATTTACATAATAATACTAGCATAGGTAAGCTGTCATTCGTGGATCATAGACAGTCGTTACGAGTCGTCAGAAGCCCGAAAGTCTGACAACCAGTCTTACCAAGGGGTATCGTATTACCCAGTAACCAGTTGTGTTGTGGAGGTCAGATAGGCAGTCGCTCCATGTAAAATACTGGTATTCAGCTGCATCCTGAAAAGGCTAGGCAGATGATGACATAATAATACTAGCTTCTGCCCGCGACTACGTCCGCGTGAAATTTCTTGTTCCCACGAACCACCCCGTCGCGTCGCATCGTATCGTCGTCGCGTTTTGAAATGACAGCGCCTCAAGTTTTCATTCAAAAACTGAAAATTGCCCAAGACAACACACAACAACACGAGACTATGAGTCAATTAGTCAATACCCACATTCCTCTTTTCAGCTACTTTCACAGCTTAATGTCGTACGGCATTTTACTATGGGGTCGAGCTGCTGACATTGAATCCATCTTTATTTTGCAAAAGAGAGCTGTCAGAGCCATTTATAATCTACGTCGCCGCGAATCTCTCAGGGAACTTTTTAAAAAGATTAATATTATGACGGTACCTTGCCAATTTATTTATGAAAATATAATGTATGTTAGAAAAAATCTACATCTTTTTAATAAAATAAGCGATAGACATAATTTTAATACTAGAAATAAAGATAAAATACATCAACCATTTTTTAGATTAGCCAAAGTAAATACATCTTTTATGGGGTACTGTGTTAAATGTTACAATAAAATACCTTGTGATATATTGCAATTAAATGAAAGAAAATTTAAAACTCACATTAAACGTACACTTTGTAAACAAGCATACTATAAATTAGAAGATTATATCCAAGATAAGAACGCTTGGAAACATGCTGGTTCTGCTCCATAGGACAATCTAGAGTCTAGACAAAATCAAACTGGTTGCTAATTTAATTGTAAAATTGATTCTTTCTTCTTTTTTTTTGACGTAGATTTATATTCTGTAATTACTTAAACTCACACCCTGACTTGTAATTTTTTATTTTAATGAAAATCGTTTATTTTTACCATGTTTGTAAATATGTGAGCACCATGTATCTATTAGATAATTAATTTATGTCATGTTTTCATTTTTAATTCTTTTACCTATTTTGGTATAGTCATTTTATTTTATTTTAGGTGCATCGTCTTCACATATTATTATATAATTAATGTATACAAAATATTGTAAAACATTTTAAAAGAGTAACGGTGGAGTTTCTTGCCCATTCTTCTCCATACGAAAACTACCTTTTGGAATGGGCGACTAGAATCAATTCTATTTTTTCGTAATTTTTGACGTTCAAAAGTGCCTTTTAAGTGCCTACTTGAAATAAATGTTTTGACTTTGACTTTGACTTTGACCTCCTTCCTTCCTGCTCCAAAGCAATACCAGCTTCGATTTATTTTCGTTGGATCCCAGCCGGTCGATTCTGTAAAAATCTCGCCGTGAAAACTTAGGTGAAGTGAGTTTGTTTTTGCTAGGAATTGACACTATTGACAGCTCACTCCACGCTCACTTCACCTAAATTTTCACGGAGAGATTTTTACAGAATAGCACCGCAGTTTTGAAACCCAGTTTAATATTTTTGGCGTTGGATCCTACAAAATGTATTTTTTTTTCTTCTATTTCTTGATCTAAAACTGGGATCCAACGGAAATAAATAAATCTCAGCTTCCACCTATTATAATCTTAGTTTACCGACATTGCATAAAAACAATAATAATCCCAGCTCTGAACTTGACTATTAACATTGTAGCGAACTAATAAATAAAGCGAAAACTGGACAAACCTGATCGTCTTGTTGTCGTAATATTTTATAGACATGAGGGTATCACGTATGAGGTAATACAAGCTCCTACCATCATGTGAAGAGCTATTTTTATTTTAATGAAGTTGAATAATTATTGTGTACTTACAAAGTAGCATACAGGGTTGTTGGTAAAACATTAACAACCTCTTAAGAGGTCATTGTACTTATCATTATGAACAACTTTTACTATGGGACCAAACCTGAAATCGCGAAAAAAAAATCTGCTGTTCCCTACATCGTTCCCTACTCGTCAAAATATAGGGAACAGCTGACTTTTTTTCGCGATTTCAGGTGACAATTATATCCAAGATGGTAATTTGATATCGTTAAGATCCTACTCAGTGAAGTCTACGAGGAAGATGCTCACATTTTACAGATGCCCATAATTTTTTGTTTGTTAGAATCTAACAAATAAAAAATATAAATGCCAACTAAACCGGATTCCTAACTAAAACCAGAACATAATATCTTGAGCTAGATTATCGGACTAACACATAAATCCTATTAGATCATGGTTAATCAGTAATTATACATTCAATGCCATGATTGATATAGTTTATGTCAGGATGGTTTCCAGTTTCCAGTAAGTGAAATGAATGTCCCAGGTTCGGGGCCGGGTATTGACATGCGCATAAATATTGATAAAGCTGATTGTAGATGCTGATTGGAAGTCATATGATGATAATGATTTAGGTGAAGTAGGAGAGGAAACAAGAGCGATGAATTAAAGCTTCTGTAGAAGGGAAGACGGTTCAAGAATTATTCATATATCTACAGACACAAGTATAAAAAAACTGGCCAAGTGCGAGTCGGACTCGCATACGAAGGGTTCCGAACCACAAGGCAAAAATGCCGAAAAAAACACGTTTGTTGTACGGGAGCCCCTCTTAAATATTAATCTTATTCTTTTTTTAGTATTTGTTGTTATAGCGGCAACAGAAATACATCATCTGTGAAAATTTCAACTGTCTAGCTATCATGGTTTATGAGATACAGCCTGGTGACAGACAGACGGACAGTGGAGTCTTAGTAATAGGGTCCCTAACAAGCAATAGCTAGCTTCCAACTCACGGACACATGGGATCTACCCATAACTTATGATACCTTTTTCCAAATGTCAATGTCTGTGGCTTTGGAAAAACGGAAGACATGAGGCGTGAGAGGCCTAAGTATGTCCAGTAGTTTACCGTTTCAATTGATTGTACTTTAACGTCTTTTTGAGGGTTCCGTACCCAAAGGGTAAAAACGGGACCCTATTACTAAGACTTCGCTGTTTGTCCGTCCGTCTATCTGTCATCAGGCTGTATCTCAAGAACCGCGATAGCTAGACAGTTGAAATATTCACAGATTATGTATTTCTATTGCCGCTCTAACAACAAATACTAAAAACAAAATATAATGAATATTTAAGGGTGGCTCCCATATGTTTTTGTCGGCGTTTTTGCCTTGTGGTACGGAACCCTTCGTTTGCGAGTCTGACTCGCACTTGGCCAGTTTTTTTAGATTTCTAGTTGGGTCAAATGTTAAGTTAGGTAACCGAAGTATAAAAGTAATGGCTGACTGGAAAATCTAGCTTTACTATGTTACAAGTTCTTACCGAGCAGCACATCTCTAACTCAACTTTCCCAGGAAATAAACGCTTGGTAATGCCTCATAGTTAATTTACCTTTAACAGCGTCAAAGTTAACTGTAGTCACAGATTGCCATTTAACCGGTTAGCTTGACCAGGTGTAAAGGTTTTTTTGCAATAAACCCGACACAGGGCACACCTGCCGTGTGTTTTTATGTCAGCAGGTGTACTGTAGGATTTGTTTTTCTCGTTTTTATTTTAGGGATTTTAAGATACTGTACGTGTCTTGAATGTTATTGGAATTTTTATGGGGCTTTTTTTTATTTTTTTTTTCTGGGTGGAGCGGAAAGGAGTGTCAGACTCTTACTGACTAAAACCCACCCATGTTCCTTCTTTAGCCCTTTTTGTTCCGGGGTAGCGGTAACCCTTTCGGACAATCCCGCTGCTCGGAGAATCCCGCTGCTTTTTGTGGGGCTGGGATTGTCATTCAGCTCGTCTAGTGAAGTGGGACTTTCGATTCTTGTGTTTTCAATTTCGGGTTAAAATGGCGATACGTTGTTTTATGAGTAAGTACCATTTTCTACTTAAGTACGGGTTGATTTTATATTCGTCAGAAAATTTAAATCGAGGAATAATTTTGTATTTTTGACAGTTCTTCCATACAAAATCTGTCAGACGTCAAATTTTATTCAACGAATAAAAATTATCTGTCTATTGAAAAATTTGCCTTAAGTCTGACATGTAACTCCAAAGGAAATTAAGGATTTTATCAGCGTTTTTTTGTCCCAATGCAGGGTAAATAAAAAAATAAAAAAAAAATATTGTCAGGCATCAAGGCCCATAGTGTGTTAGTAGTAGTAGTTGTGTTAGTAAACGCTGCTTCTCTTACAGACAGCGTATGAGCATTTATCATCGCACTTGTTCAAAGCTGATTCTCGTGGAAGTAAAACACCACAGTATAACACTAATATAATAAAGTTTTGTGTGTGTGTTTATATGTTTGTTAATTGTTCACGCTCAAACGGCTGGACCAATTTTGATAAAATTTTGTATGGAGGTAGCTGACACTCTGGATTAACATATAGGCTACTTTTTATCCCGGTATTCCCACGGGATCGACATTTACGCGGGTGAAACCGCGGGGTGCAGCTAGTACTAAACTAATAGCCAGTATTCGAAGCGCTATTACTGCGCTAGCTTCTCTTTCCTTCTGACTTTTATCTTCTTGCTCGGCTCCTAAGAGTCGTAGCGTCATGTAAAATAAAATAGCCTAGAACCTTCCTCAAGAATTTGGCTATCAAATGCAAACAAGTATTTTTCAAATCGGACTAGTAGTTTCAGAGATTTGCGCGTCCGAACAAACACTTCAGCTTTATTTTTAGTATAGATAAATTCAGGTTTCCTCACGATGTTTTCCTTTACCGATGTCACTGAGAAAGTTCAAGATTAAGGACTAACTAGATTTAAGCTTCCAATTAATATGAATATCACCCTGTTATAGCCATAAAACCCTGACTATGAAAATGTCTCAATTTTCTCAATAGTCTCTCCAAATAATCATTTAGGTATTTACCTTATTCTCTATACTTAACTCAATTTCCAAGGAACATGATTTACATTTGCCCTCCAAGTTGAATCCGCTTGGGCCATATAATTTAACTTAATCGGATTTGAACACCCTGAACCCTGACCTTCTTATCTGACCCGAACATCTTAGCCCAAGGCCTGCTTACAGTAAACATATTCTGAATATGATAAATAAATAAGAAACTAATGAATACTAATACGAGAAAAACTATTAGTTTTTGGAGGCAGTCTTCCAAAAACGTACCGTTTTTCTTGACAATTGTAACTTTTGTATTTTCACCATCATTTCAGCCGAAAGACGTCCACTGCTGGACATAGGCCGTGGCCATAATCGCCACGCTTGGCAGGCGGGTTGGCGATCGCAGTATAGTATGGTGGTGGAATGCATAGAGAACGCTGCTGCCCATACTCCGGTACGACCCTTAGTCGCCTTTTACGACACCCACGGGAAGTATGGGGTGGTGCTATTCTTTAAGTCCGGCACCACACAGACAACGGATTTGTATTTTAGATATCATTAAAATACCAACTACAAGTGGCATCAGCCACTGATTGATTGCGTCGTTGGTCTAGGGGTCGCAAAGTGTTATTGGGATTTTCATCTGGAAATTACTCAGTAGCAGCTGAGAGACGAAAATGCACTGATTTTGTTAACGCTAAGTTTCGCCTCCGTATCCCAGTCTTAGTTATCTCATAAAGACTTTTCAACATTGGCAATTAACTAACAACAGTCCTTCTTCGTTCTTCTTTTTAGGGGGACCCTATTACTAAGACTCCACTGTCCGTCTGTCACCAGGCTGTATCTCATGAACCGTTATAGCTAGACAGTTGAAAATTTGACTGATGATGTATTTCTGTTGCCGCTATAACAACAAATACTAAAAAAAGAATAAAATAAATATGTAAGGGGGGTTTCCATACAACAAACGTGTTTTTTTCGGCGTTTTTGTCTTGTGGTACGGAACCCTTCGTGTGCGAGTCCGACTCGCATTTGGCCAGTTTTTTAATTTATTATCCTACTAGCTTCCGCCCGCGGCTTTACCCGCGAGGTATGTCGATAAAAACTATCCTATGTCTTTCCCCGGGATGCAATCTATCTTTCTGCTAAATTTTATTGAAATCCGTTCAGTATTTTAGGCGTGAAAAGGTAACATACAGACAAACAGACAGACAGACAGAGTTACTTTCGAATTAATAATATTAGTGTGGACGTATACTGTCCCACTGCTGGGCAAAGGCCTCCCCCAAATCCTCCCAAGAACTCTTTTCCCATGCCACCTCGAACCAGCCCTCGCAGTAAGCGGCCAAATCATTTCGCCACCTCTTCCAGAACAGTCGTTTAGTTACATAAGAAAAAATAAATTAGAAGAGAATGGTGTATTATTGTAGGCGTTGACGTCATGAAAGGTAAAATGTCCTTACAAGATGCCTAAAAGCGATTTATTTATGTTTTTTTCCTGGTTTTGTGCTGCGAATGTGTTAGAAGGCCTTCCAAGAAACTTCTGCGAAGGCAATACCTGCGCGGAAATTTGTGTAAGCAATACTGACCTAAAGATTGCTATTTTAGTCTGTTTTGATTCAGATAAGCTTGGGTGTTGCTAGGGGTCAATGTTAGGACCAAGTTTGCTTTATGGCATGCATGATAATCATGGTCGTTTACTATCAGAGGAGCAATTCTCGTATTAACTGCCAAAAATACATCTAATTATTTTATATGTATTATCCATACTAATATTATAAATTCGAAAGTAACTCTGTCTGTCTGTATTTTACCTGTTCACGCCTAAACCACAGAACGAATTTCGCTTAAATTTGGCAGAGAGATAGATTGCATCCCGGGGTAGGACATAGGATAGTTTTTATCGATATACCTCGCGGGCGAAGCCGTGGGCGGAAGCTAGTGATATTATAAATGCGAAAGTGAGTTTGTTTGTTACGCTTTCTAACTAAAACGGCTAAACGGATTTGGATGAACTTGGGCACACTGATAGACCATGACCTGGGTAAGGACATCTAGGCTACTTTTCATCCTGGATCGCAGACGTAGTCGAGGGCAACAGCTAGTTGTCTTATATTTTAGACATTGATTGTCGCTGAGAATATAACAGCCGCACAGGTTAATCGATCAGGTTAAGCTACGCTTGCGGTTGGTCTGTGGATGGGTGACCATCTTTACATACCGTGACCCTTCCGTGCATCGGAAAGCACGCTAAGCCGTTGGTCTCGGCTGTCATTCGTTGATCTTTGGCAGTCGTTACCCCAAAGTTAGTCAGAACCCCGAAAGCCTGACAACCAGTCTTACCAAGGGGTATCGTATTAGGTAACCAGTATCTGGGTTGTGGAGGTCAGATAGGCAGTCGCTCCATGTTAAATTCTGGTATTCAGCTGCATCCGGTTAGACTGGAAGCCGACCCCAACATAGTTGGGAAAAGGCTAGGCAGATGATGATGTTTCTGCGATGACATTGTGCATTGCGACTAGATTTTGAAATATATTAAATTAACTACGGTAATTAACCTTCAGGCTATGAGTGGATTTTTGATTTGACTGTAGTAACTTAGAGGCATAGAATCTATGTTTTTTTTTCATCCCAGATTAACAGTTGAATGTGAGCTTCGTTATCACTGTGCCGATTGTCGTATCAGCCAATGGACTGATGGCCGAAAGCCTCGATCAACATCTATTGAGGCTCTCGTTAGGCGGGCCTGATTCAGAAAGCAGTACTCCTCGATACGGCTCGCATTGTGAGGAGGTTCCCGTCTCTGGAGCCCTAGCCACCGGCAACTTGGACCCTGCTCCCGACACCGGCGGATCAGAAGTGGAAAGAGAGTAGGAAGGCCTTTGCTATGCAGTGGGACATCACAGGCTCATAATAATAATAATAAATTCACTGTTAATAAAATAACGTAGGTACTTATGTCTTTTATAGGACTCCGGGGTAAAGGGTAAAACTTGAATTGACTGACAGATTCTTTGACAAGATATTGCATTTAATCAGTTCGACCTTTCTTTAACTTCTTTATCTTAACAGCGGCATTAACAATAATGCCTATGATCATCAATCGTTGATTAACTTTGATAAACAGGTGATTGATCAATCTCGATTACTTTCGAATTTTTACACCAATTACGACTGAGATACGAGTGTCTTGCGCGGGCGCAGGCGCTACTTACGTGTAGTTATGTGAAAGTGCATTTAGTATCGTATTCTCTGACAATTAAATGACACGTATCGGTATTTTATTTATTGACGTTTGTTGTTTTTTCTGACGTTATTTAATGTTAATGGAGTAATCAGAAACTCTCTGTTTCGCGAAGAATGAAATTGGTTAAGTTTCGCTGGTAAATTAAATGCGTTGAGAAAGACTTCATTATGCCATTTGAGTTAATTCGCAAAAATACTGATGTTCTTTTTATGTTATAGTGTAGATTAGAGTAGGCTATTATAATATGTTTTTGTTTTATTTTATTTAGGGAACTAAGGGCTGATTTTTCCAAGCTCAGATAATTTTATCGGCGGAATAATTTTAAATTTTTGACAGTTCATCCATACAAAAACTGTCAGACGTCAATCGTATTCCACGAATAAAAAGTATCTGTCGATTGAAAAAACCGCCCTTTGGGAACTAAGGGCTGATTTTTCCAACCCTAAATAATTTTATCGGAGGACTAATTTTGAATTTTGACAGTTCCTCCGAACAAAAACTGTCAGACGTCAATTTTATTTCACGAATAAAAAGTATCTCTGTCAAATGAAAATAAGCCCTAGTAAAGTAGTTATTTTAGATGTTATTATAAGTAGTACAACTAGTTTTTTACGTTTTTCATAGTTTTAAATTGTAAGTTTATTTTAAGACCACGTTATCGCATTAGGTATACACCTGTAATGAAAATTGTAAAGGAGATTTTAATAAATAAATAAATCATTATTATGAGCGGCATTTGTTGATAGCTTGTTTGCTACAATTAAAGTCAGAATTTTGAAGTGATATCGACTTAATTTCGTTTTGATTCTTTACAAATTACTTACTATGTAAAATAGTGATATTCAGCTGCATCCGGTTAGACTGGAAGCCGACCCCAACATAATTGGGAAAAGGCTAGGCAGATGATGATGATGACCGGCACCCTAAATGCGTAAAATCACTTTGAAGGATATTTCTAATCCATTACTTACGCCTTTATGTTCGAAAAATGTGTATACATGCTAAACAACGTAAAAAATGCAATGTATGTTGTTGCACTGTCAAAATGAAACCCATTGCGTGCAATTGCATTGCATTGTGTTTTAAGCAATTAGCATTTAATTCATTTATTTAATAAATAAATAAATAAAAAAATAATAAATTACTAGCTTCCGCCCGCAGCTTTGCCAGCGAGGTATGTCGATGAAAACTATCCTATGTCCTTCCCCATGATGCAATCTATCTCTCTCTGCCAATTTTTTATCGAAATCCGTTCAGTGGTTTAGGCGTGAAAAGGTAACATACAGACAGACAGACAGACAGAGTTACTTTCGAACTTATAATATTAGTATGGATACATCCTGTATTTAACTCTTTGAACATGTCAACTTTCAGATATTCTATACCGTACTCATTTTTCTTTGTTTATATTTTCTCACGTAACATTTTCAAAAAGTAATTAAAAGTCCCGGGGTTCCTCGTTACCATATGTCACATTTCGTCATAACATTTCACATATTAATTTGCATAGTACCTGCCATTCATTTCACCTGTTGGTATTTGAACAAGTCTCCGGGTACCAGCAGCCAAGGCCGGCCTGTATTGACTTAGGACTGCCAAGACGTGGCTTGTGGAGTAGGTACCTATTAATGCCATGTGGGCATAACTTGACGGCTTTTCTGCTTGAGTTTAGTTGAGTTTAGGCGTACAGGTGTGTTGTGCTAAGATATTTATGGTAAATGACCTAAATCGCGGTCACTGTCGGACTGCATAGAAAATAAAGAGAAGCGCGATGACACAACGCTGGTAATTTATTGCAAAATATGAAGCAATTATCTATTTACAAAAAAATCGATTGTTTGGACTAAAAAATTAAAAGACTAGTGCTTTAGTATGTTGCTTGTAGAATAATCGAACAAAAAATCAGAATAATTGTATGTATATTAGATGGTTTTTATTGTAAAAAGAAATGTTTTAGAGGCATCTTCATGTTTTTTTTCTAACGTATCCAATTAGTTGTATTATGTGTACATAATAAAGAGTATTCTATTCTATTCTATTCTATGTTTTCAATACACTATCTGCCTAGCATATATCCTGAAGAATATCATATATTTTTCTGATTTTGTTTACTGTAGTGGATCATATACTTTTATTGCTTCTAAAACTTGCGTTTTTTGCGTTTAGATCCTGTAATCCCCTTAATTATTAGGAAAATTACGGCTACTGTAAAACCTACGAAGATGGGTAAGTTCAGTAGGTAATTAATTAAGCCTATATATAATGGGGTTTATTTAAAAGCGATGATTAGAGTTAAGTGATGTTTAGACGTCAAAAATGTGAGTTATTCCGTTCTGATCCCCTGAACCCCCCTCCACCCTCCCCACCTCGATCCCCTCCTGGATCGTCTTCTGTTTTAATCTTTGTCTTATCCACTATAAACTTTCTCATACCGGTTTGATTGTGCATGTTTAGTCAGTCGGTAATCAGTACTTAACTTTAAACAACGTTTATGAATGTATGTATGGTGGTATGTCTAGGCAAAACAAACACTTCTTTGGTCAGCAGAAAAACAATTGATTCTCCGCTTGAAAGTTGCGATTTTAGAATATCAGGCTATGGATCCCGCGGGCCTGCGGACGGAGAGTAATGGGTAGCTCACCGTCCGATTAGCACGAACCAGGCCCGTGCCGGACGGCGCGTACGTGTTCCACGCGCGCCTCAAAGAGATGTCAGCATCAGAGAAGGGGCCCGTTGGGACCGAAGCCTGCCGGGTCAGCGGGATTGTCCGAAAGGGTTACCGCTGCCCCGGGACATAAAGGGCTAAGGAAGGAACACGGGTGGGATTTAGTCAGTAAGAGTCTGACACTCCCTTCCGCTCCACCCAGGGGGTCATTTGATGGTTTCCCATCCTCAAAAAAAAAAAAAGTCTATGGATCCGGTTTTCTTATAATTTTTCTTTTAACGTTTCCAGGGTGCTTACTCTCGAGTTAAATTCCGATAGATCGACATTGGAATTGTGACGTTTCGTACTCTTGAGTTCGATGCTAGCGCCAATTGATTTTTAGATTGGGTGTCCATTTTGGGGAACTAAGTGGAATTGAGAACGGGCTTGGCGTGGGGTAATCGGTACTTTTGAGTGTATTTTGACAGCTGTGTATTGCGTCAATATTGCGTTGGGATAGTTTGTTGATAGTGATTTTTCCAATAACAAAAGTGTAACTTTTTAGAAATTGTTTTGCGTTTTAAGTGGTTTTTTGTGGGTTATAGGATTATAATATGGCATGATAAGCAGTAGTATATAGTGTTTTACGTAATTCCCATAAAAACAACTGAAACAAAGACGAGATGAGCGTCGGATGATGCGTTATATGGACAAAGCGTTTTCTATGAATGAATACGAATTTAAAGCAAATTACGGAGTGAGCAAGGATTTGACTCCTCTTTCGTATTACATAACAACATTTTTATCCTATCTCCTATACAATAAAAACTTTTTAGAACATTATCTTACTAAAATCGGTCTTCGGCCTTTTTTCATTATACAAAATTCTTTCTATCTGTAAAACCCGTAGACCGATTTACATAATTCAAACTAGTATATTAGTTTTAAACATAATCCTCTCATTTGACACTAAAATCTCGCAAATATTCCTATAAACAAAAAACCTCGTTTTCAAGTTACGTAATTATTCTATCATTTTTCTTCGTGAATTAAAATGATCAAAAATTCTATATCTGATTCTACTAAGAAAAATATTAATAAAAACCAGTTAGAAAGCTAATTAGAACAATACAAACACTTAAAATTTAATTAGAAAATCAAAATCTTACTCAGTAAAACAGTAGTAGAGTAGCACATATCGACGCCCACGCTAGGTACTTTTTGGTCTTAACTATCCTATTCTAACTATCACTTTTACATATTCTAACTTATTTATCACTTCACTGGTATATAACTCAGTCATGTTCACTATTCACATAAACACGGTCGGCGTTCGTCACAAAAACATTATTTACTTACTCTACATAGAGAAGTTGTATATCTATTTACTTGGTACCATTTGTATAAAACTGTAATACTAATTAGTTAAGTAACTTAGCGGACAGTAATTATTTCTTACTAAAAATAACCAAACGCGAAGAATATTGTCATAAACAAACAAACTTGCAGTTCGAATTCACTTCTTCTTCTTTAAGTAAGTAGTGTAAGGCAACGATCATACCTCATAAAGCCAAAGTCATGGTTAATTTTATGATTTTATTCATTTTCTTATGCCCAAATGAATTTAATACTTTATAAATAATCAATTAAAGAACTATTTATATCATATTTATTTAATAGCCTTGTTATTTAAAAGATAAAGCATTTTAAAGCCCTATTACCGGTTTTTCGTAATGAGTTGAACAACACTATTGCAGCCCGAAACATAGCTAACTTCACGTGTAACAAAATAATAGCGGAGCAATGTCAATTTCATTTCAATGGTGACAATATTGTTTTCAAGAGTACCGAATCACGTGACTGTAAAATTAACATTGGAATCATATTGGCATTTCATTGGAATTAAAATTAGTTTGGAGAGTAAGCCCCCTGTAAGTGTCCAAGGTAAACTCGAAAACATATGCAGATGCAGCTAAAAGTAGCGACACCCAGAGATGGAAAAGTGCTGAACCACACGAGGCTGACCATTCGCCGACTAGATTTTACAGATCTACAAAATCTAGGCTAGCTAGTACGTTAAGCAGACGAATACTGTCTCCAGCTGCTCCTTCATTCATTGAAGACATATCTGGTTCATTTGCTCAAGATACTGGTATTCCTACCATAAATATTGTACTTCCACAAGGTAGCCAATAAAAGCAAATACGATCGCGTCACATACATTCATGGTACACATGATCAAACACAGCAATGCCATGTTCTATTTACATAAACATTCAAGCCCAAGATTCGGGAAACGCCGATATTTCTCCCATGAGAATTTTGTTTCACAACAATCGATTTTCAACTTCATGTTCAGCACCTTAAAGTTTCTTTCCCAACAGAAGTGTTACCCTAGGAGAATTTAACACCAGCCAATTGAGAAGATTCTTTATTTTGATTGAGGTAAGGTTTTCTTTTCTTTGTGGTAAATCTGATGGTTTTTGTGCATAGCCATTAGTCGAGGCGTGAGGGAGTTATTTCGGTGTCACATTGCTGTTTCGTTTCTTACAATTATCAAGTTAATTATAGTTTTTCAATCGTTTTTCAAGTTTGGGTGTCTCTAAACGACCTTCGGGGGGCGTCGGCTAAATATGGACGCATTGTTGTCATTGTTATTCCTTTTAGAACGATTCTTAAGTTTATCGTTTTTGCCTTCCAGTGAACACTGGGCTGACAGCACAGCTACCAACTTTGCTGAAGATCCATCGGACCTTTGACATGAGTTATTATCGATAACTCTTGCAGACAAAAAAATAGTGTCTATGGTTTTTGCAAGTAAGACAGACAGATGACTTGTGCACATTGAATAGGGGCCCGTAGCTAAATAATAACAGCCGCACAGGTCGATGGATCAGGTTAAGTTACGCTTGCCGCGGTTAGTTTGTGGATGGGTGACCATCTTTACATACCGAGACCCCCCGTGCCTCGGAAAGCACGTTAAGCCGTTGGTCCCGGCTGTCATTCGTGTATCTTTAACAGTCGTTACGGGTAGTCAGAAGTCCGAAAGTCTGACAACCAGTCTTACTAAGGGGTATCGTAATACCCAGTAACTGGGTTGTGGAGGTCAGATAGGCAGTCACTCCATGTAAAATAATGGTATTCAGCTGCATCCGGTTAGAATAGAAGCCGACCCGAACATAGTTAGGGAAAAGGCTAGGCAGATGAGGTAACTACATTTTAGCAATCCTTCTCAGAGGAATGAATGGAAAAAGTGATGCCCCAATATGACAAAAATATTTAAGACAGAATACAAACTCCCCCCTACAGACACGCGACGGTGCGATGCGATTCTGGTAGAACAATTTCCATGAAGTTTTCATTAAAATTGTTCTACTAGAATCGCGGGAGCCTTTATTATTTAACTTCACGAGAGTAAAGTACATTCCACCGATTGACAGCGAGTGCTTTAAAAAACAAACATTAGGTATCATACCATTATAGGCTCCGAAAAGCGCGACACAAAGGCACCGCAAGTCGCGCGACGAGCGGTGCCTTTGTGTCGCGCCCGATTATATCGCGTGTCGCGCCTGTTTGTAGGAGTCTTAAATCAAATCTAGACAATTATAAAATACACGTCTAGCCAATTTCATCGTCGGCAACTTCGATTCGATACAGTATCAAATCGTATGACAAATTGTATCTTTGTTACTTAGTTCCGGGAGGCTAGGTACCAAGACCTAGCCTTCACTTTTGATAGATTCGAGATACCGCTAGATAGACTGACATTTTAATAATGTTCTAGTTTACCTTGTCTGGATCTAGATCTGAGTGAAGTTGGTGTGTCTGTTGAATATCAAGTAGATTGATAGGAATTGTATGATAGAGTCATGGTGATATTTTAATTGTTTGAAGTTGGTTTGGTAAGGTAACAGAATGAAGGGAGCCTGTCTATCTAGATGTAGTTGAAGAAAAATTTAATGATATACACATGAAATTAAGTCATTATTATAGTTTCCGATAAATAATAAAGAATCAGTGGAATGTGGAAGACGAAAAAGATAATCCAAAAGGAGAATATTAGTTTAATTTTTACTCATCATTGAGGCAACAAATGAACACTGGTGGTCGCACTTGTAATGACTAAGGAATGTACTAATATAAAACTACTAATGCAATTAACTACTGATATATTATAATGTATTTATGTAATACTTTAAGCACACAAATTCACAGAGGCGGACTTAATACCATAGGCATTTTCTACCAGTCAACCTTTGGGTGATGCAGAGACAAAAGTAGTAGGTGCTATTGTGACAGTTCATCATCATCATCATTTCAGCCGAAAGACGTCCACTGCTGGACTTAGGCCTCCCCCAAGTTGGGGGGGTTTGCCATAATCGCCTCGCTTGGCAGGCGGGTTGGCGATCGCAGTATAGTATGGTGGTGGAATGCCTAGAGAACGCTGCTGCCCATTCTCCGGTACGACCCTTAGTCGCCTTTTACGACACCCACGGGAAGTATGGGGTGGTGCTATTTTTTAAGTCCGGCACCACACAGACATTGTGAAATTTGAGGAATCAATATTTTTAAATATAAAGATGCGCAAAAACCCATTAGAACTATAAATATGTATATTATATATACCTACTTACATTAAATATAATAGAAATTGCCCAATGTTTTGGAAATGTTTTTAAGATTTTAGACCCCTTAAATCATTGGGGACTAAAAACCGTCATTATCCAGAGTAATCACACTAATATTATAAAGGCGAAAGTTTGTGAGTGTGTTTGTATGTTTATTACTTCTTCACGCAAAAACTACTGAACGGATTTGGATGAAATTTGGCACTCAGGTATCTTGTAACCAGGATTAACACATAGACATTGAAGATACTTTTTATCCCGATATTCCCTAGTGGCAACATAATTATCATCTCCATTTCTTTGGAATCATATTGATACGGAATGTAACACAGTCAAAAAACCAAATTACATGAAATCAGGGACTTGAAAACAAACGTTCCAAAATTTGTAACGATACAAAAACCTAAAAATATCAATAACGTTACAAAAAAAAAAAAAAACTGGCCAAGTGCGAGTCGGACTCACACACGAAGGGTTCCGTACCACAAGGCAAAAACGCAAAATAAAAACATGTTTGTTGTATGGGAGCCCCCCTTAAATATTTATTTTATTTTAATTTTATTATTTATTATTAAAGTTAAAATACAACTGAGTATTTTGTGAATATTTCAAGTGCCTACCTGTTGCCATTTTTGATATTGAGCAAAAAAGGGCAAAAAAATCGCGTTTGTTGTATGGGAGCCCCCCTTAAATATTTAATTTATTTTGTTTTTAGTATTTGTTGTTATAGCGGCAACAGAAATACATAATTTGTGAAAATTTCAACTGTCTAGCTATAGCGGTTCTTGAGATACAGCCTGGTGACAGACAGACGGACAGACGGACAGACAGCGCAGTCTTAGTAATAGGGTTCCGTTTTTACCTTTTGGGTACGGAACCCTAAAAACGTTACAAAAATATAATTTTCGTAGAACAATATTATAAGAAACGTTATAGCTTATTCGCTTGTAATAACGTTACAGCCTACAGATGAAACGTTACACATTCATTTGTAACTTTATTCCTCGTACTTTTTGGTCTTTTTCGTCATCTTTTATTTATGACATGAAGCTGGCAAAGTTGAGAATCGAAATGAATAACGTTATTATATCGTTATACTAATAACGATATATCGATCATATTGTTAGTGAACAGCTTAAAGATTTCGTTCGGTTTGTCAGTATCGTTATATCCAAGAAATTAATTTTGTTACGATCCTGGTGGAATGGTACAAATTATCGATACAGGAACTACTTATAACGATATTTTGAGTAACGTTTTCAAGTCCCTGCATGAATTTATCAACATCCTCTAACCAAGGTCCAAGCACTACAAACTGATGACGTCACATTTCCTACAACTTTAAAATTATAAAGGAGTTCAGACCTCAGGTAGAATTCAAAGGACTTAATGACGTAATCTTCTTGTAAGGACATAATATTATTATGAAATGTCTTATTTATTTTCTATTCTAAGGCTGTGTGTTGAATACGTTTTATAGCCTTATGGTAATCGAGAGATTGTTATTGCCTTGTCGACCTGGGACTATGTGTTCAAGCTTTATTCTGAGAAGTTCTGGGTTCTATACAATGGAGTTAGCGATGTTATGGTGTCGAGTTTTAATGGATTCTAGTCTCATTCATTTGTCGAGGTGTTTGGTGCTTGCCGGCTCGTCACCATAATAAACGACCAATTGGAACCGTGCACCTAGCTTCTGATTTTTCATAAGTGTCATGTTATTTTTTTTTTTTGGCAAATTCTTTTTGCCCTTGTAGGATAAATCCACCCCTGTCACTTGCTTAGGTTGAAAAAGGAAAGAATAGGATGTCACGATCTAAAATAAGAATGGCTAGATGGGTTGAGCGAGCAGCAATGTCAATGTCAAAGTCAAATCATTTATTTCAGATAGGCACATAAAAGGCACTTACTAATGTCAAAATAAAAAAGAAACTGGCCAAGTGCGAGTCGGCCTCGCTTACGAAGGGTTCCGTACCACAAGGCATAAAACGCCGAAAAAAACGTTTATTTTATACTTACCTACCCCTTTAAATTTTAACTTTATTTTATTTTTATTATATGTTGTTATAGCGGCAACAGAAATACATGATCTGTGAAAATTTCAACTGTCTAACTATCATGGTTCATGAGATACAGCCTGGTGACAGACAGACAGACAGACGGACGGTCAGTGGAGTCTTAGTAATAGGGTCCCGTTTTTACCCTTTGGGTACGGTACCCTAAAAAAACGACTGGGAATTGACTCAATTCATTTTCTTTGTTTTCTTACTGTCGGACTGCATAGAAAAGAAAGAGAAGCGTGATGACACAACGCTGGTAATTTATTGCAAAATATGAAGCAATTATTTAAATACAAAAATGTATTGATTGGACTAAAAAATTAAAGCATTGGTATTTTAGTATGTTGCTTTTAGAATAAACTGACAAAAATCAGAATGATTGTATGTAGGTATATTAGTATGGTTTTTATTGTAAAAAGAAAGTTTTTAGCGGTATCTTCATGATTTTTTTCTATCGTATCAAATTAGTTGTATTGTGTTTTCAACACACTATCTACCTAGCATATATCCTGAAGAATATCATATATTTTTCTCATTTTGTTTACTGTAGTCAATCATATGCTTTTATTGTTTCTAAAACTTGCGTTTAGGTCCTGTCTGTATCAACGGTCAGACAGGAAGAACTGTTATGCAAGTCCCCAATGTAAATAAATCCTCTAACTTAGAGTACAAAGACGTAGAACTGACATGCCGATAATGAGCTCACGACCAGTTTCTTTAACTTTTAGTCGTGCGTCCGTTAATGAGGCATTAGGTACCAGTCTTATGAGCGAACTGAAGCCTAACAGGCCCCTTGAATAGCAAGATGTATAGCAACAGAAATCACACAGGAATCTTTTGGCGTGTGGCCAAAATCGGAACTAACGACGCCATCTTGGTTTTTCAATACATTGCACAAAACAAATTGCACAAATTTTTACCAACAGCGCCACCCTTTCAACGTCATTCAAGCGCCTAAAGATTCCTGTTGCACTGTAAAGTGAAGAAATGAAGGATAAAGGAGTTTCCTTCCTAGTTCTTCTCCATACAAGTTTAGAAGTGATTAAAAACTTGCCTACTAAAATTACGTCAATTTACGTTAGGAGCTGTCTAATTTGACAGGACTAAACTAATATGTATCTTCTGTCCTTTTCATAATGAAATATGTAGAAAGAAAAAGATGCACTGAACTTAAACTTAGTATAGTTTGTGAACAACAGAATCGGCAACAATGCCTTATTATTTAGATTTCTGAGGACGAAACCGTATTTCTAGCAAACTGTTTTCATGTAGGGGTTATTTTTAAAGGGCCTGGGTTCGCGTTCCGAATAAAATGGTCGGATACCGACAGCAACTTAAATTAAATTCACGTTATTAAAATTAATTACTATTTAGGTACGGTGTTACCTTGTTACGGTTCTTTGACCCGTAAAAGTCCTACTACCAGAAATAAACATTGGCGCCGATTCTGTTGTTCACAAACTAAACTAAATTTAACTTCATGCATCTTTTTCTTTCTATTTCATTAAGAAAAGGACAGAAGATAAATATTAGTTTAGTCCTGTCAAATTAAGATACTCCATAGACAATTTAGACGAGATTAAAAAATTGGCTATTAAAAATACGACAATTTACGTCAGGCGCCGACTAATTTGACAGGACTAAACTAATATTTATCTTCTGTCCTTTTCTTAATAAAACAAAAAGAAAAAGATGGCCGAACTTAAATTTAGTTTAGTTTGTGAACAACAGAATCGGCGCCATTATCTCGTTAATTACAATTAGTCGGAAAATTAACTAACTAATGACCAATTTTTTTTAGTTTTCATACAGATATGTCGTCGTCGTCGTTTCAGCCGATAGACGTCCACTGCTGGACATAGACCATACACATATGAAAATTAAAACAATTCTGCATTTTGCATAACACGTAATCAACCTATAAAGTTCCCACTGCTGGGGCACAAGCCTCCTCCAGGTGAGAGGAAGTGGGCCGTAATCCAACACGCGGCCCAGTGCCTGTTGTTAGATGTCACATGTCTTCGTCTTTTTGGTTCTAGGACATGCCGGTTCCCTCACGATGTTTTCCTTCACCGTTTTGAGAGCAGTGGTGATGAAATAATTTACACAAAGTAAAGCGCCTGTCTGGGTTCGAACCTACGATCTACAACTTGCGACTTGGCCACCACTGCTCGCTGCTGCATTTTGCTCTTACAGTAGGTAATTACAATCGTTTAACTATTACGTAACTGAAATATTATATTACACTAGCTGCGCCCCGTGGTTTCGATCCCGTGGGAAAATCGGGATAAAAAGTAGCCTATATGTTAATCCAGGTTGTCAGCTACCTCCATACAAAATTTTATCAAAATTGGTCCAGCCGTTTGAGCGTGAAGAAGTAATAAACATATAAACAAACACACACAAATTCGCCTTTATAATATTAGTGTGATAAATGCCTAATAGGTACAAGACAGACAAGCAAACCCGCGAGCAACAAACAATGCTTAAATCTAATAGTTTCTCATTACAGTTAATGTAGCCAATCAATCAGCAACTGTTGTTAATATCGACTTTATCAATCAGTTACATAAATAATACATAATATACCACTAGATCCGGGTCCGTCTGTAGTAAGTAATTAAGTTTGGTAATTATTCGTGTATTGTGAATGAATATTAGCATTACAAGGTTGATTGTTCACTTATTTGTTGGTTTTTGTTATTAAAATGAATTAATAGGTACCTTATATAGGTATTGTAGATAACATTTTGTTGTCTCAGATGTGTCTTCTCGATACCCGTATGTCACTAACGGGATGCAGCAGAATACCAGCGTCAGGTATTGTACCTGGCATATGCTGAGCTGGACTCCCATTTGGCGTAACCATGAGACACACACCGCCCAGTAGTGATCGACGGTTATAGATGTAGTATATGAGCTAGGTGTCTATGGGTCAATTTATCTTTTTAATCTTTGTTAGTTTTTCACCATTTTTGATGTTTTTTAATACAGGCTATTTTGTCTTTTTTGTTGCACTGAATAAACGTTTTATCTATCTATCTATCTACAATGTAGACTTAAGTTTAGACCAGCCGATAATTGTGTAACACACTCATCTGCCTAGCCTTTTCCCAAATATGTTGGGGTCAGCTTCCAGTCTAACCGGATGCAGCTGAATACCAGTATTTTACATGGTTAACCCAAATGGCTGGCACACACGTAAATATATGGTCAAAGTTAGAGATTTTTAGCAGATAATTATGTGAATTGCTAAAAGTATGTGATTATTATATCAATTTTATGTTTTCTATTGTAATGTAATAACGGAATGGACTTTGTTTGAAAATAAATGAATAATTAAAAGGTCTTCGTAGGTGCAAAGTTTATTTTTCCAAGGCGGCTGAAGGTCATTGTTTACTTATTTATGCATTTCAACAGCCTTTTGAACCGATACCAATTGCAATCCCACATCGAGAAAATATATTCAACTGGAAAAATATCGAACGCCACTTTTGATCTGGTAGTATAGAATAATGCTGCCACTTTTTTGGGTTCCGTACCCAAAGGGTAAAAACGGGACCCTATTACTCCACTGTCCGTCTGTCTGTCTGTCTGACACCAGGCTGTATCTCATGAACCGTGATAGCTAGACAGTTGAAATTTTCACAGATTTCTGTTTCCGCTATAACAACAAATAATAAAAATAAAATAAAGCTAAAATTTAAAGGGGTTCAAAAGAAAAGTTTTTTTTTCGGCGTTTTATGCCTTGTGGTACGGAACTGGTTTTTTTCCCTAAAAAATTCACTTACGTAACAACCAGCCGATAAACCAAACTGCATAAGTTTTATTTTTATTATTCTCAACAAATATTTTTGAACGCACTTGAGTAAAGAATAAAATGAATAACTTCGCTTCCGGAGCAAGTAAATAGTCTAGTTTATTAACTTCGTAATTACTTTGCTGAATAATAAAGCGATAATACCGAGAATCGTGTACTTTGTACATATTAGCCCGGGATTTATGTGATATTATGTTTCTATTGTTATTATTGTTTTGTAGTTACTGAACACAAATTAACTTCAGTAAGATGGAGAGCAAGTTTCATATTTTGTTTTTCCTTTATTATTGATTTCAATGGGGAAGGGGGAAGAAATTTCTAGTTAAAAGGTATTATTTATCATATTTTCAATAAGTACATGCAATGCATACGACGACAGTTTTAGCTGACCTCGCATTATAGGCTGTTCGTACAGTGAGAAAATGTATAGCTTGGTATGTCGCCGTGCGTACCAGAAAACAAAAATGAAGTGGTAGACAGCACAGGCCCGTGCCGTGCCGGACGGCGCGTACGTGTTCCACGCGCGCCTCAAAGAGATGTCAGCATCGGGGAGGGCCCCTTAGGGCCGAAGCCTGCCGGGTCAGCGGGATTGTCCGAAAGGGTTACCGCTGGCCCGGAACATAAAGGGCTAAGGAAGGAACACGGGTGGGTTTTAGTCAGTAAGAGTCTGACACTCCCTTCCGCATAGCGCCTTCCTTCATCCAGAGCGGGAGGAGTCATTTGATGATTTCCCATCCGCAAAAAAAAAAAAAAAAAAAAAAGTGGTAGACAGCGTCTTAAAACACTTACCTATATATCTAAATCATTGTCTATAATCACCACACTTAGCAGACAACAATCAACTTCACTTATTACCGAAATCGATCACTTAATTACCGACTTTTATCAAATCCCAAAAAACAAGTTAAAATAAATCCCATCGTAAAATCGTCAACACGCTATAAAAACCTTTTCGTTAATTGCAAAAATACTTCAATGTCATGCGTTTAATTATCTCAAGTCTTAGCCAGTTAGGTTACGCCATACGCGCCTTTTTTGCAACTTCCTCTAAAACCTGTTATGGCCTTTAAAAACATCTTCAATGGATTGCTTTTGTCTCTGCCTCTGATGACTATAAAACCTCAATCTTTAGAATGATTCGGGATTCTTCAAAGGGTAATTAATCATATAATTTTAAAATTTTCCACGATATTGTGAGTACGATGCCAGTTACGCACGAGTTTATTTTAATTTTTGTGAGACAAAATTGCTTTGAGTACTAGAATTGGAATCGGATGTGTGAATATCCCAATCACTGGTATTATTAAATCGGTATAGAAAAAGATAATTAAGGCTTTACTTCACAACCTTTTTATTAATAAAAAGAGTTGGAGGTTATGTATTTGACGCCTTTCGACCAATTCAGTCAATAAAAAGCTGAAAAAAATCTCTACAGAAGATTGAATATTTATCTTTCAAGTACTTATCAAAAGTTAATCCTAGTTAAATATTTGCAATCTTTAATAGCCATCTTCTTAGCTTTCCTTTGCGGTTGGTAAACCGATTAAAACTGAATGATTTATGAAGATATCAGAAGATTATTAACTCCGTCCCTTGTAATATTTACTTTGAGTTCAACTGTAAAGTCTAGGCTATAGATTATCTTGGGAACTTTAGTACTTAAGAACTGTTTTGTTAGGCTTTAGCCAACTGTAGTATTCAAAGATTATTGATATAGAAGAAGTAATAGTAATTATACATCTGTAATTAAACAAAATAGGTAATGATAAAGAGTTATTTGATACACACAAGAAATAAACAACATGAAAGTAATACAAAATCGTTTTTTAGGGTTCCGTACCCAAAGGGTAAAAACGGGACCCTATTACTAAGACTCCACTGTTCGTCTGTCACCAGGCTGTATCTCATGAATCGTGATAGCTACAGTTGAAATTTTCACAGATGATGTATTTCTGTTGCCGCTTTAACAACAAATACTAAAAAAAATTAAATTTAAAATTTAAAAAACCCCCGACACAAAAAAATAATAATAACACAGACAGACACACACACACACAGACACGTCAAACTTATAACACCCCGTCGTTTTTGCGTCGGGGGTTAAAAACAGAATCAAATAAATATTTAAGGGGGCTCCCATACAACAAACGTGTTTTTTTCGGCGTTTTTGCCTTGTGGTACGGAACCCTTCGTGTGCGAATCCGACTCGCACTTGGCCAGTTTTGTTATTAATAATTATCTAAAAATAATGTATGAAAGAAAAGGTTTAGTGAGCTTTAGTGTCTTCAATGACAGACTAACCCAAAATCACAACACTCATTCCGCAAAAAAAAAAAACAAAATGGCTTTGATTACAAATCTTTGTGAGTACTTGACATCCATATTTTAATATCCGCAAAGTCCTGAATCAATTTCCTATACACACAGATCTCCATACGAATTCTCAATCCAATAGGTATAATAGCTGTAACATTTTGTTATCGAAAGGGCTTAAAGGTTAGCCTTTGTGGCCCTCACAATTGTATGACCTTCGCTGTATGTACCTTGGTCATGTTTCATGACGTCATTAAAGCCATAAGATAAGCAGTGTGTGTATGTTTTATATCAGCGATAAGTGTGCAATGCTAGTGAAACAATACGTGGATATTTCAAGATTAGGCATTGTTACAAGAATCACGACCACTCGTTAGTCGATAACGACTGGTAAAATGGAGAAAATAAAAATGTGTAGCATAGTTTACATCTACGTTTTTTTAGTGTTCCGTAGCCAAATGGCAAAAAACGGAACCCTTATAGATTCGTCATGTCTGTCTGTCTGTCTGTCCGTCCGTCTGTCTGTCCGTCCGTATGTCACAGCCACTTTTTTCCGAAACTATAAGAACTATACTGTTGAAACTTGGTAAGTAGAGGTATTCTGTGAACCGCATTAGGATTTTCACACAAAAATAGAAAAAAAAAACAAAATTAAATAAATTTTAGGGGTCCCCATACTTAGAACTGAAACTCAATTTTTTTTTCATCAAACCCATACGTGTGGGTATCTATGGATAGGTCTTCAAAAATTATATTGAGGTTTCTAATATCATTTTTTTGCGCGAGAGTCACTTCCAAAGTGGTAAAATGTGCCCCCCCCCCCCCCTGTAACTTCTAAAATTAGAGAATGATAAAACTAAAAAAAATATATGATGTACATTACCATGTAAACTTCCACCAAAAATTGGTTTGAACGAGATCTAGTAAGTAGTTTTTTTTTTAATACGTCATAAATCGTAAACCGCAATTTACCTTTCATTCAATCAACTCAAAAATAAAAATAAACATTTAATTTCATAAACATAAACCTTATGCATAAACCCGGATGTTACGGAATCCTCGGTGCGCGAGTCTGACTCGCTCTTGCACGGTTTTTTCTTCTACCTTCCTACTTCCATAAGGTGTGAACCTGTTTTTTACATTTCTATGGTGTGAACCTAAATTTCGTGGTGTCCGAGGTGCTATTCTGAAAACTATATGTACAGTCAACAAAAGAGATAAGTATGCAGGATCGTCGGATAGTTGAAGTTTAGTAAGAAACCGACGAACTTCAACTATATCCGACGATCCTGCGATTTTTTTTTGTTGAAGAAAAACACTTTAGTCATAATTATATTCTCGTCTCCACTGACAGTTCGACTTCGAACTGTGAAGTATTGTTCGGAGAATAACGGTACATTTTGACCAAATTATGTAAATGAGTATATTATTAAGTCAGTATTTACTTGATTAATGCGGTGAGGTAGTTTTAAAAAGAAAACGATTCTTGACTTTAATGCTGTAAAGAGGCTACAAGTGGTTTGAACGCGGTTTGTTTGAAGTTATGTAAATAAGGTGTTTATTTAATGTTCGGTTTACTTCGTAATAGTTCAGCAGACCATGACATGGTGCAACGAACTCCTAATAAAGTTTGTTTTTCACTCAATCGGCACTAAACGATAAGGAACGCGAGGCGTAATTTCGGTGAAACAATGGCGAGGCGAAAGAGGTGAACGTACCGAAGTTATGAAACGTAAGGAAAGAATACTCCTAAAAGAAAAATTAACTTAGCTAGGTACATACTACACATTTCTGCCAGTCGTCGTTTCAGCCGACAGACGTCCACTGCTGAACATAGGCCTCCCCCAATTTTGGGGGGGGTTTGCCATAATCGCCACGCTTGGCAGGCGGGTTGGCGATCGCAGTATGGTATGATGGTGGAATAAATAGAGAACGCTGCTGCCCATTCTCCGGTAAGACCCTTAGTCGCCTTTTACGACACCCACGGGAAGTAAGGGGTGGTGCAATTCTTTAAGTCCGGCACCACACAACAATTTCTGCCAGTGGGCGGTCAAAACTGGCTACGTGCGAGTCGGACTCGCACACGAAGGGTTCCGCCTGTACCACAAGGCAAAAACGACGAAAAAAACACGTTTGTTGTATTCGAGCCGCCTTAAATATTTATTTTATTCTGTTTTTAGTATTTGTTGTTATAGCGGCAACAGAAATACATCATCTGTGAAAATTTCAACTGTCTAGTTATCACGGTTCATGAGATACAGCCTGGTGATAGGCGGAGAGAGGGGCAATGGAGTCTTAGTAATAGGGTCCCGTTTTTACCCTTTGGGTACGGAACCCTAAAAACAGTGCCTGTAGGGTTTTGGCTTGATGCCTTTGTTCAGCAAGTGTCGCTTTCAATACCAGAAAATCTATAAACATAAAATTCAAAGTCCTGACTGACTGACTGATATCAACGCACAGCCTAAACCACTGGTCCTAGAGACATGAAATTTGGAGTGTGTGTTCTTTGTGAAGAGTTGGTATCCACTAAGAAAGGGTTTTTCGAAATTCCACCCCTAAGAGGGTGAATGGGGGGAGGGGGAAATTTCACGCGGACGAAGTCGCGGGCAGAAGCTAGTTAATGTATAAAATACCGTATCTGTACAAAATCAGATTTTAAAATTAAAGTAAAGAAAAGAAATCGTGTATTATATATTATTATGTCTGTGTATGAGTAATTTCTTATCAGCACTTCACGTTTTATGTTACACGTTCATTGCTAAGGTAACCCAAGGCAATTTATTTTCATTTCTTAACACGTATACCTCCGCACGTTCGTTTAATGAAGAATTTACTCGAATATGTCGAAGACTCTCGAAGATGTTGCAAAAAGTTTTACCTAAAGTATTAACAAAAATGTAGCTCAAATATTTTTATTATTATTAGCTAAGATACGAGTATCTATATTCTTGTTCTGTTGATAAAAAAATAATCTAATTTACTACGACAAAACTTCTAATGTAAAAAAAAAACAACAAAAAATCTTAAAAACACTTATGCCACTTTGCAAGCGGGAGTCAGCTCAGGGCAGAGTAAAATCCAAAAGTGACCCATTAAATAAACGAATTAACGCACAAAATGGACTTTGACCTCAGCAAACACCACAGGGAAAGACCCTAGCTTAGTCTAAAAACCCAACAAAGTCGAGGTGTTTAATAAATTACATTACATTGAGGCAGCTTTTGTATTATGAGGCGAGAATTCTAAGAACGCCTACCTGACCATTTGTTTCAAAGAACTGTTTATTATATTTTTCTATAGAAACATTTTCAAAGAACTGTTTATTATATTGTTTCTATAGAGAAATACTTAGTAAAAGCACAAAATACAGATAGTACAGAAGGCAATCACATGTATGTACTTCACTTTTCATACCTACGCTCGGCGGTCGCGCTAGGGTTGTCAACTATCATGGTAGTGGCACTCGTATCTAGTTATTTGATTTATTGTTGAGCTTCGTCGTTTCAGCCGATAGACGTCCACTGCTGGACATAGGCCTCCCACAATTTTGGGGGGGGGGGGGGGGGGGGGGGGGGGGGGGTTGCCATAATCGCCACGCTTGGCAGGCGGGTTGGCGATCGCAGTATGGTATGATGGCGGAATAAATAGAGAACGCTGCTGCCCATTCTCCGGTAAGACCCTTAGTCGCCTTTTACGACACCCACGGGAAGTAAGGGGTGATGCAATTCTTTAAGTCCGGCACCACACAGACAATTGTTGAGCTTATTCTACAATATTAAAACAAAACAATAAACACAGTATTACAATACAAAAAGTTTACAGAACAAAAACATATAAAATTTTACATTTGTCAATTTTCACTATCGAAAATCCCTAATAACTTCAAAACGGATTAAGTACCCTATTTACACAATTTATTTTGCCCTATCCGTTTTAGAACTAAACCTATCAAATGACACTAAAAACAACACAATATCTACACAAACAAAAATCATGTTTTCAACTTACGTATTAGTGTTGGTGGCGTGAATTTACCTTACAACAAAATTACTTCGTTTACACTGATTCAAAATAGGAAACTATTATAAATCGAGCTTAGATAGCCATTTTTTAGTAGCTCCATTTTTGCACTTCACAGACGCGTGTTTTAAGCGGATGGCACCCGCGCTCGCACTACTCCCAACCCGTCCGAGATAACGTGTCCGTGAGCGGTGTCTGTGTGCGTTGCTCGAGCTCACTTTGTATGTAGATTGAAATTCGGTTGGTAAGTCATTGCCTTCTGTATCTGCACTGTCTGTATTTCGTGGTCGAGGTGTTTAATAAATTACATTATATTGAGACACCTTTTGTAATATGAGGCGAGAATTCTAAGAACGCTTATTATATTGTTTCTATTCTATAGAAAAATACTTGGTAAAAGTCAGTCGCATTTCTAACAGAAGGTAAGGCAACAGCTCCCGATTATATTTTGTAGGTTTCGTTCGTATTATATACATTTGATAAACGGAATTCTGATCAGCTATTTGTGATTCAAGTCACATATTGTAATTCAATTGTGGTACTTGTTAACAAGGGGTCGATTTGATCTTGAATGTTAGGCAAAGGAACTACACCCGATACAGGAAAACAAGTTGTATTTTTTTATTACATATTAAGTACTTACTTAAAATGTAGTAAAAAAATTAATAAGAAGTTAATAAGTAGTAATTAAATTAATTAATTAGGCATCAAGCCAAAAACCTACAGGCACTGTTTTTAGAGTTCCGTTAATTAGACTTAATAATAAACATAAGATTTTTTTGTCATATCTGCGTCAGCGAATGGTGTCGGTGACTAGTGTTGCTGAATATTGGGTCAAACAAAATAAAAAACAGTAGCACTCCGGGAGTACAGACAGAAGTGAAACTTGAACAATTACGTGTGTATTTTTTATCGTCTTTTAAACAAAACACGCGGTGTCGGTTACGGTAACAGTGTCGCGAGTTCAATGGATTTTTTTCATCTCAAAAAATGCCCAACGCGGCTAAAGAAGTTTTCACTTCAAAAAGTGGTTTTCAAACAATATTTTCCATCGACACGCCGAGAAGAATAAAAAAAAATTGATAAATGACATAGCTAGATAGATATCTACATCTCTTTTTCCTTCCTATTACAGCTATGCTGAACGATATTTCTTTAGAAATAAGCAACACCTTTGTAGGTACGCATATTTCTGTTCTTTTCGTCTTGTCTGTTTGTGTATGGTTAAATAATTAGTAATGATAACGCTGCAATACTTGCTACCATTTTGCCTAAACCCTCTTGGAATGAAATCAAAAAGTTAACAGACAACTTGATACAGTCCATCCGCAAATAGGACTTATGTAGCAAGTAACAAACCATAATATATACTACGAGTACTTATGTAAAATACAATAACAGAGCCAATAAAGGCATATTAGTTTCCAGTTGAAGTGGGCACCACGAGTACATGTCGATCGCCGATTCGACCGCAGAACCTCTGCGGTTAATTGAATACAATATTCAAGGTGTGTATTTTGATATTAACACCTTGAGCCCAGCTATTTGTGTGGATTATTGTGAGATTTCGATTATGTAATAGGTAATTTGGTTTCTGGGGAGCAACAGTCTGAAGCTAACCTAAAAGGCCTTCAAGAGAATAGCTAGTAAACTATACAAACACTTGGCATATGGAAGACATATCTAATCTGTTTGTAATGTAAGTCCTATTTTACTGAGAATACATCATTTTCACAGTCTAGTTCTGCGCGCGAAAAATACACTTAAACCAACACTACTCGCAAAAACGAGACAAATTACTGTTTTTGCTGAAGATTGTCTGCCTGGTTTAACAAATCCCAAGAGTCAGATCGTCAGCGCCACTCTTGGTCGATCATCTCCACATTTCTTTTATCAACAATAGCAGCAAGTACACCAATCACACCTACTGCTGCCAATCCCCGAAGGCTAGTTCATGTATGCTATCAACAAAAGCACTTTTTATTTTTAATTAAATTTTAAAAGCATCACGGAATTAATTCAAGCTTAAAGACACCGTCTTGTGACAAGTCGTAAACGGTGACTGATATTTGTTGGAGGAGCCCCAGAGACGCTATTTCATTGTGTAACGGTAAACTGTATGGGCTGTAGCAACAAGAAAACTAATTACAAAGCCAACCCGCGTTTTATGACCGTAGACCCTAATATGAGGACTTAGTATTTGGGTTGACTTTGCTTTATTAAATAGATTTTGTATGTGTGTATCTTGATGTTAAGACCTTGGGGATTCTGGGAACCGAGTTTCAATATCGCGCAAAATTGCCTAAACGTCCTTCAGAGTTAGCACGGTATAACGAAGTTCCAGGAACAAAGAAGTTGAGCTTCCAACAATTAAATCTTACTTAGATTTCAGATAATCGTTATTGAAAATTCCAAGGAAACGTTTCAGTTAATAGATTGGATATCTTCACAAAGTAGGTAGTCGGTTGTCAAATGAAAAACATGTTTGAGGTGAATAAACATTAGAATTTCGGGTTTAAATATTCAAAGAATCAAATCACAGCACAATTAGTAAGACTTGTGGAACTGCAATTTGGCATCCACAGTTAAGTTTTCTGATCCATTTGGTTAAATTTTCATCAGATACTTTTGGTTCAGACTATAGAACATTTTAGCGGAGACTTTGCTAAGCACACAGAAATTGCATCAGAAAACGTTTGATTGCATCAAGAAAAAAAATCTAGGTCACCAAATTGAGAAATATCGATAATATTAGGTTTTTGCAATAGTTTTTTTATGGTACTAGCTTCTATCCCCGTCGCATCACTTCGCCTGTTCACACTATTACTTCGTTTTTGCATAGTGTTCCTTCTGACTTTTATCTTTTTGCGTGGCTCCTAAGGGTCATATCGTGATTTGGCTATCAAATGCAAAAGTAATTTCTCAAATCCGACTGAAAGTTCCGGAGATTACTCCCAACCCAACATACGAAACCTAGAAACAAACAAATTTTACCTTTCTTATATTACTGTAGTGTCAACACAATTACTTCTACTTTAATGAGACAAGAAAGAATGCCTTTAACAACATAGTTTCCTTTTACAATTAATACTGACGAGTACATAATTACGGCGCCGATATTATCAGCCTAAGACGTGCCTATCGCAAATCAATAGACAAGGCTACGTGGAGTATGTAGTAATCTTTCTAATTACAAGAAAACAAACAGAGATAGGATGACGTGCGTTTTATAATTAGTAATAAGATCTTTGATACTCGTTCCATTACTATAATAACTTGGTAATTAACAAAAAAAAAATCGACGCCAAAATTTGCAAATTGGAGTTACACCATTTTCGCAGTTGAACCTTTCATTTTTGCAACGCGAGATAACTTTGTTTTTTATTCTGTAGCGTTTTAACTTAAACCTTGCATTTTGTTTTTTTTTTCAGTTAAATTTCAAGTTACACAATTTATACCTAAAGTTGAAACAATGGCAACACGATGCTGTGAAACTGTTTTGTCATTTTCGGTGATGAAAATAAGAAGGCACCTAGGAGGTGCACAATATTTTTTTATCAGGGTATTAATACAGATGTAAGTAATAGTTGGCGGGTACACATTTCACAAAAAGAAAACGATAGTAGATACCTACCTTGGTTCAGTGCAGGGGGGCTCACTTTATCCAACATTGTTTCATACTCAGCCGTTGTTACTTTTTAAAACTTTTTTTTAAAAAGTAAAACGCCTATTGACTATTGCTTTGATCGATTTGTGAAGAGCCATAGCATAATATGGAAATAGTAAGTACAGCCATTAAGTTGAAACACGACCATTTGACCCATCGAAATATTTCTTATATCTTGGACTTGTGTCCCGGCTGTCATCAGTGGATCTTTGACAGATGTTACGGGTAGTCAGTCAGTAGCCCAAACGTCTGACAATCAGTCTTACCAAGGGGTATTGTGTTATCCAGTAGGTAACTGGATTGTGGAGGTCAGATAGGCAGTCGCTCCATGTAAAATACTGGTGTTCAGCTGCATCCGGTTAGATTAGAAACCGACCCCATCATAGTTGGGAAAAGGCTAGGCAGATGATGGTCTAAGGTTTGACCAATGCCTAATGAGGTATTTTGAGCTATGATTAGATCATTAGTTTTACTTATCTTTTAGTTATTTGAGATCCATCTGCGAAGTTATCTGATCTCACTGAAAGCTAATTGCTAAACCGTTCCAGCATGGACCATAGTGTGGACAAAGCCGATTTCAAAATTTCATTACAAAAACAGGTGGCGTAAGGTCCAACTCGGTAAGTTCCACGAGTTATTTACCCTTGAACTTAATAGAGAAATATATTATGTATTAGTTCGAATAAAATACAACTTCTTTGAATACCTAACGTATAATTATAATGATGTAAATATAATTCCAGCCAATTTATTGTCAGTGAACGAGCTATCATCGTGAATAGCCGAAGTTTTTGCGTGAACAGACAAATCTAACGAAATATGGCTTAAAACACTAACCTTGATGTTTTTACAACCGCGGTTAGAGTTTAGAAACATGAATAAAATGCTAAATCAAATCACTATTTACACAATTGTGTGAAACCACTAATCGATTCATGGAAAACCTTGGATATCTCATGATTATGAAACTCATTATGCGGGTAACTTTGAATCTATTCCATTTACGTAGCTTGCAGTTGTCCAAACATAAGTTTACATCGGAACATATCAACAAATTCGCTCCGATAACGATAAAACTGTGTTTTATCGAAAAAACTTCAAGAGCCACGTAGTTCAAACAGTTCTGACAATAGACTGATAACTGGATAAGAGAAAAATAATACCAACCGTATATAAATCCGTTCACTTCGCGCTCACAACCGCTCGACTACCTGTGATCTTTGCAACATTCCAAATTATGCACAAAACAAAAATATTTATCTCACGAAAATCCAACACACTGATCACAGAAACTGTTTTGACACTCGCGCAAACACCGCGGTACTTTCAAAAAAAATATTTACAACGTTTTTTTACGAAAGTTGTCACGTGTGCCGGCAAAGAGACGTACGTCCACCACGCTCTACGCTTCGACGCGAACTGACGGCCGCGCGAGAGCGAGAGAAAGCACAGATAAAATTTGAATGAGAAACTATTTGTGAGAGAAGGATGGGGAGATCAGAATGAAGTTAGCGGACCCGCGACGGCATGACCGGCAATGACCACATGGCACGCATTTAGTTTTAGTACAATCATTGCACAAATTGTGAGTTGGCGCGTTTTTGTTTAGGGCCACGTGTTCCAAATATGTTTAAAAAAAAAACATTTCGTCGATGAGTGTGTTTTGTTTTTTGCTTTTCGAAGTCGAAGACTATTTATGTCGAAGTGCATACTTACTTACGTCTCAGTGTCTGCCTAGCCTTTTTCCAAGTATGTTGGGGTCGGCTTCCAGTCTAACCGGATGCAGCTGAATACCGGTATTTAACATGGAGCGACTGCCTATCTGACTTCCACAACCCAGTTACTGGGTAATACGATACCCCTTGGAAAGACTGGCTATCAGATTTTCGGACTTCTGACGACTCGTCTGTCAAAGATCCACGAATGACAACCGGGACCAACGGCTTAACGTACTTTCTGAGGCACGGAGGGGTCTTGGTATGTAAAGATGGTCACCGATCCTGATTATCGGCCCGTGCGGCTGTTATTACTTCATTTTTTTTTAAATGTCGCAGCATCATGCTGAGATAGGAGCCTTTTGGCCTTTTGTCCTTTTGGACTTTCTGTTTCATTTTACTTTTGTTATTTTTCTTTTTTTATTATAACTTTGTTTTTTTTTTTATTTTACTGTTTTTAGTTTAGTTTGTGATCTTCCTGAACGAGTCGCAATAAATACTTTTTCTTTCTCTTTCTTTATTACTTAGCTACAAGCCCTCTGCATACTTACGTACCTATCTGAGTTTTTAATGCGTATAAAAAGCGCTTCAGATAATTTTTACGATGTTTGCAGCAAGGGGCGTTTCTTTTAATTTACATATTTTTAATAAAATGCGTAAGGATAAAGAAAAAAAAAAATAAGTACCCACAAAATTATGCGCAGCCATATTATCTGGGCTCATTTCCTTCATACATTCACTTTAGGTACCGTATTTCTTGCAGAAAATTTAATGAAAACAGAAAAATGAGGAAAAAACGTAAACTGAAGTTTGTTTAATTATTTTATTGCGTACCTAAGATAAGCCGTTCTACTTGCCGAACGGGTAATTAAGTTTTTTTAATTAATCATAAATCTATCTAAACAACAAAGTAGGTATTCGACTTTGAAAACTCAAGAACGGCTGGTCCGGTTTCTATCATCTTTGTTTGTCGGATTTGTCTGCCCCGAATAGCAAAACGAAACATGGGAAAAATTCACGAAAAAAAATCAAGATTATTAATTCACTAATGTTACCCTACCTACATTTTGTTTGTAACGGCTTTTTTATGAAAAAGTTAACACAACATTTGTTGATTCTAAAGCAGTACGGAGTTCGCCGGGTCAGCTAGTAATTATTTTCTTTAGATTTCCTTATGAATGCCTTATTAACGGCATTCATTAGGAAATCTAAAGAAAATAATTAATCAAATTAATGATTATTAAGTACCTACTTTACTTTTACATACATAGGCAGAGATCGGAATAGGTACTTAGAGCTGTTTTATGTACTTGCCATAGGTTAGAATAATATGGATATTCCCTTTTAGTTACGAAGTTAAGTTTAGTTTCGAAGTTACTGTTGGTAAAGAATTGAATTCTAGTGGCGCAGAAAGAGACAAAAACAAGTGCGTCACTCTAGCGACAATAAAATCCCGTAGTATCAGTCGGAATCCCGTGGAATATCCATATTAACATCAATGTTTGCGTTCAATGAACCTAAATGCCTCTACCTATTCCGATCACTGTACACAGGTAACTAAAAAGACTTAGGGCTGATTTTTCAATCACCAGATAACTTTTATTCAAGGAATAAAATTGACGTTTGAGAGTTTTTGTATGAAATAACTGTCAAAATTTCAAAATTATTCCTCGAATAAAGTTATCTGGCTTTGGAAAAATCAGCCCTTAGATACCTACCTATTAATAAAGTCAATGACAAATTTATAGCCCGTATGTGTTGACATTCTCATTTTCATTACCCTACTTTATGTACCTGCCTAGCCTTCGTCCCAACTATGTTGGGGTTGGCCTCCAGTCTAACCGGATGCAGCTGAATGCCAGTATTTTACATGGAGCGACTGCCTATCTGACCTCCACAAACCAGTTACTAGGTAATACGATACCCTTTGGTAAGACTGGTTGTCAGACTTTCGGGCTTCTGACTTCTGACCCGTAACGACTGTCAAAGATCCACGATGACAGTCACGGAGATTCCTTGAAAACGGTAAAAAAGTTGGTTTTTTAAAGCAGTGTTGTCTCATAAATTGTAAATAATTTTGACCAAAAAAATAAATAATGATATTTTCAAGTCTTATTTTAATACAGTGATGGAACTCAAATCATAATTAAACATACATTAGTGCATCAAAAAAATCTTCAAATACACCTCTTGATTGTCTTTAAAAGCAGTGTACTTATCCCTTCATTAACATTTTAATTATAATTAAAAATACGCCATTAAATTTCTAATGCCAAACTGTAAACAGATAATTTCTTCACATTATTTTACAATAAATTACCAGTTTTATGTCATCGCGCTTCTCTTTCTTTTCTATGCAGTCCGACAGTGACCGCGCTTTAGGTCATGTAAGGCCCCCTAATGTGCTTTCCGAGGCACGGAGGGGTCACGGTATGTAAAGATGGTCACCCGTCCACAGACCAACCGCGGCAAGCGTAGCATAGCCTGATCGATCGACCTGTGCGGCTGTTATTATTTAGCCACGGGCCCCCCTTGTACATCCGACATAAAACTCTTTTACCCACATTATATTCGAAACAAACAATAAAATATAAGATACATAAGTCATTATCTTACAATTCCCATGTGAATATCCATTTTCCGATATTTCCGCGCAAAAATGTTGGTAAAAATGATATAATTCACGTTTATGCGGGGTAAAAGGCGTAAGGTGTAAAAAACGGGCCATGAATATTATACGGAACGAGAGGTCGTTGGCAAACACATAGAAAAAAAAGTTTTATGTCCGTTTTTATTTCGCTTTCGAGTCCGATCCGAAGCGCCGCGGTTTTTTGAATTTCTGAGTTGTGTAACTTCTGCTGTTGGACGAAAAATGTTTTGGACACGCTTTTTTGTTTTTTTTCGATTTGTGTCCGTTTTGGGTCAGTTTTTGGGTATATGGGTTAAGTAAGTATGGACTTGACAGAGGATTACATTAGCTTAGATAATATTGTGTCACAATGTTTTTTTGTGTTGAATTATGTGGATGGTGCCTATGCTATTCTAAGTATTTTAAGTTCACCTGACACAAAAAAAGTGTTTAATTATTTACTAAATACGATTATTCTTTTTGTGTTTCTCATTACTCAGGATCGTGTTGTATATGTACTGTCACGAGCATAAGTATGTAGGTATACACTTGGCTTTATTCAAAGACGATTTTCTCCTTCAGTTTTGAACGATATTACGAACAAAGTATTTTCGAACCCGTAAAGTGTCGTATTTCAACGTCACATTCGTTATTTCACGAAAAAATCGCAATTGAAAGTTGCCAAGTGTTGACATATTAGTGCTCGTGACTGTACGTTCTGAAGAGGTTAAACCACATCCCTCCATACATTTTGGTGCTCCGCTTTCTTCAGTTTATTCACATGAAGAACTGAAGACTAGTCCGATGGAATGGATTTTTGTGTGCTTAACGTTCTTACTGCTGGGACACATTCCTCCTCTCTGTGTGAGGGAGTGGGCCGTAATCCACCACGCGGGCCCAGTGCGGATTGGTAGATGTCACATGTCTTCGAATTTTTGGTTCTAGAACATGTAGTGATGTAGGTTTCCTCACGATGTTTTCCTTCACCGTTTTGAGAGCAGTGGTGATGAAATAATTTACACAAAGTAAAGCGCCTGTCTGGGTTCGAACCTAGGACCTGCAACTCGTAACTCGCGGCCGTTACCATTGGCGCCACTGCTCCGTTTATGTGTGCACCCGTCTCATAATTGTCCTTTTTACCCAAAGGTTGACTAATAGAGAATACCTTATGACATTAAGGGCCTGTGCACACCACGTTTTATAAACGCGCCGTTGACGCGCGTTTTAAAAACGTGCGTCGACGGCGCGTTTTCATCCTACAGAAGTTCTACAGGCTGCTTCTGACTCGCGTGCGTGTCGGCTTCGGTTCGATCGATCAGGTTAAGCTACGTTTGCCGCGGTTGGTCCGTGGATGGGTGACCATCTTTACATACCAAGACCCCTCCGTGTCTCGGAAAGCACGTTAAGCTGTTGGTCCCGACAGTCGTTACGGGTCGTCAGAAGCCCGAAAGTCTGACAACCAGTCTTCCCAAGGGGTATCGTATTACCCAATAATTGGGTTTTGGATAGGGATGGGCCGAATATTCGTATTATATTCGGTATTCGGCATATTCGGTAGGTTTACCGAATATTCGTATTCGGCCGAATATTCGGCTAAAACCCCGAATGTTCTTCAAAGTGGTACTCAAAGTTTTTACTGTATTGAACCGTGTATCATGAAATGTGTTATTTTTATGAGGTTAAGTAATTTACAGTGCAGGTTTTTGTTTTTGGCGACACTAGCTTTAATTCCAAAAACAGTAGTTAAACACGATGGATAATAAAAAATATATACAAGTATGCACAGCTGTTTTGGATTAAGCTACAAGAGTTCACTCTTTATACTTAATAAAATAATATATTAAAACTAGGTCTTTATTGTAAGAAATTATACTTACAAGTTTTTTTTGTTATTATCAATATTTATTGTAAGAAAGAGTTGCAATATTTCAGCAGATTATGAATCATATTTCTAGTTTCTTTCTACTTAGTTTTATATGTATTCATTTTGGCGAAGTTTTACTTCTTACATGAAGCAATAACAACATTGGGTACAGCGGGGATAGCGGGCGGGAGGGCCCGGCGCCAATCCACGCTCTTTGCGTAAACAAGTTCAGACCTGTATTGTTTACGTAAGGGAATCAAAAATGCCGAATATTCGGCCGAATATTCGGTTCGGTAAAAGGTTTACCGAACATTCGGCCGAATGTTCATATTCGGTGAAACCCATGTTCGGCCCACCCCTAGTTTTGGAGGTCAGATAGGGAGTCACTCCATGTAAAATACTGGTATTCGGCTGCATCCGGTTAGACTGGAAGCCGACCCCAACATGGAAAAAGACTAGGCCTATGACCTTCTGACATTTAGTCCGCCTATGTAAAACAACTGTACATGAAGTTTTAAATAAATAATAACAGCCAGAACATCAGGGGGCCTAAAAAGGCCACTTTGGCAGAATCATAAAACGATAACATTATGAATCATAATATGACGAAGACAGCCCGTGTTTTTCTGTTTTTCGCTGCACTACGTAGGTATAATCAAATAGATTGGGATTGGATTTGGATTGGATTGATCGGTATTTTAGCACAAACAAAAAAAAAAAATAACTGAAAAATCTTTCACCAATGGGATTTGATACGATTAACTTAACAGTTAACTGTCCATTATGATTCATAATGTTATCCTTTCATGATTCTGCCAAAGTGGCCTTTTTAGGCCCCCAGAGCATTTACTAGAACGTTTACAAATGTCTAGCAGCCTCAAGGTATGAAATGACTGACATACCCTAACTAAACAGTTACAGAACAAATAAACTTTATACAATAGTACTTAAACCAAAACATAGTTTCAAACATATTTAATTAAAGACTTTCTACAGAAACAAAGGTACATCACTATGTGATTAGTGACGTGACATTCTCAAAAGAACAATGTCCAACTAGCTTCAAAGGCGAGCCTTTTGAAACAAAGCTTTGGCCTCTTACTATAGAGTGCGGTTTGCGTGGTGAGCGGAGCGGGAGCGGGAGCGGGTAAATTAACATCTTATAATAATAACTAGCAGCGCCCCGCAGCTTCACCAGCATAAGTGTCGATCCCGTGGGAATATTGGGATAAAAACTATCATATGTCCTTTCCTGGAACTCAAACTATCTCTATACCAAATTTCGTCTAAATCGGTTCAGCGGTTTAAGCGTGAAGAGGTAACAGACAGACAGACACACTTTCGCATTTATAATATTAGTATGGATAATATCAGCCTATTATTGTCCTACTGTCAGAGCAAAGGCCCCTCCTCATACAGTTAAACTTAAAAAATGTTGTCGTCAGATAACGTCTATATCAAGTGTGTTTATGACGTCATCAAGTCAACACTACTACCTTCATTTACAGTCGTCTCTGTCTTAAAAACTTAAGCTGCACCAGTTGAACGGTAGGAGTAATAATGGTTCGAATGCCGTACCAACTTTCTCAACAGCGTTACAGGTCCCAGGATGCGTTGTTGTGAGCAATGATGGCAACTGACGAACAGGCCAAACTGGCATTGTCTCTGCCACAGCTGAAGCGACTCGAAAGGCTTCATCAGTTACAAATGATCTTCCTCCACCCATTCAGCAAGACCTAAAATGGTGGTTAAATGCTGTAAATTACAGCTCGACACCAATAGTCAAGAAAAAGTCAAGAAAAGTGTGACTCACTTCTTGACCACGGATGCTGCAGACTCAGGGTGGGGAGCTCAATTAAACAGCACTTACCTATCAGGAAAGTGGTCCCCATATCAAGAACACTGGCACTCAAACAGAACAACGTTTGCATGGGGAATAGCTTATAGTAAAATAGTAGTATTCATGATGAACAAAATGATTTATAGTAAAAAAGTAGTATTCATGATTGTGAAATTAGACATTGCTGCTATACGGTGGGGTAATTGCGAAACACACTATCAATAGCAATGGCTTTAAGTTTGGGTTTATTCCCAGGCGCTCCACAATTTTATTCCCGGCGGCGGCTCCAAATTAAAACGCAATGGGAACAATAAATTATAGTATTATATTATTTTAACTAATAAAATGATGGGTTTTTAGAGTTCCGTAGTCAACTAGGAACCCTTATAGTTTCGCGATGTCTGTCTGTCCGTCCGTCTGTCTGTCTGTCCGTCCTCGCTTAATCTCTGTGACCGTTAGCACTAGAAAGCTGAAATTTTGTAGGAGTACGTATATCAGTTACGCCGACAAAGTGGTAAAAAAAAATTTTGGAAAATATTTTTTTTTAGGGTAGCTCCCCTACATGTCCTTAGCAATAATCCTTTAAAGTGACTAAGATGAAATAGTTGCTTGTTTATAATGGGTAAAGACTTGCATTGAAAACCAAAATATGTTTTTTTTTTACCTATTCAGAATAAAGAACAACAGAATCGTACTACATTGTGATAACGGGCTACTACGGAACCCTACACTCTGCGTGGCCCGACACGCACTTGGCCGGTTTTTGAGAATCAATGTATGGAGTGAAATTGTTTGGAGAACAATAGATTTGGAGCTCCTAGGAATAAGCCTCATTTTGACGGTTCAACAACATTCATTGCGTTATTCACGTTGTTGAGCAGACACATTTTTCGAACATATGAAGCAATGGATTAACAATATCCTTCAAAGATGATATCGCATACATAAAACCGCAAGCGGAGTCTGCAGTTCTGTGTGTCATTTCATTACTTTATGTAACTGTTAAAAAATCCCGACCACCTGTACTAAAATTCTTGCAAATAAACATTTTGACCGCTTGTGTCGCATTTATGCGACACACATTTCCGTGCCCCTACCGCTTAGTCGTATTTCTGCGACAGAGAACATGCATGATTTTTTCGTTCTATTCGACGATTGCTCCTCCTTATTTATTGTAGGTTTAATTTTATAGATTTGTAGCCGCGCGCTAGGGGCACGGCAATTAATATTTAGCCAAGCGATTATAAGGTTAATTAAAAGTCTAAACGCTGGAAAACTAACGCTATCTCTTACCACCAAACGCACACCCGAACAGCACGCCATGTAAAGCTTTTTGCTCAGGCTTTTGAGCGTTACGTACTTGAGTGTACCAGTAAAGTGTGCGAGTGTTGCGCTCGAGGTACAGTCGCACACAACCACACAGCCGTGAAGTTCGCGTGTCTCTTACTGGATACTGTACTTATCTTTACTTGGGAGAACTATATCTTCGTTTTCGCTGAATCTTTATTATCATACCTACTTAGATAGTTGAATGAAATCTTTATTATTAAGGAACTTTGATAGGTGGTTTTTAGGATTCCGTACGCAAAGGGTAAAAGCGGGACCCTATTACCTTAGTAATAGACTCCACTGTCCGTCTGTTCGTCTGTATCTCATGAACCGTGATTGCTGCAGTTGAAATTTTCACAGATGATAATACTAAAAACAGAATAAAATAAATATTTAAGGGGGCTCCCATACAACAAACGTTTTTTTCGGCGTTTTTGCGTTGTGGTCCCTTCGTGTGCGAGTCCGACTCGCAGTTGGCCAGTATTTTTCAATTTCATTCTTTTTAGCCGACTTCAAAAAAAGGAGGAGGTTATCAATTCGTTGCGTATATATTTTTTTATGTGCATTTTAAACACCGATTACTCCATCAATTGTGGTCACATTGTCATCAAGTTGGAATCTGATGAGAGGATCCCATGGAAATCGAGGGAAACCCCCAAAATTTATAGGCAAAGCTATAGCGATTTGTATTTTTTTAAGTAACTTGAGCATTGGCTCTCGGAAATCATCATTTGATAAAGTGGAGCTGATGATGAAGACCACAGATAGTCATCGGAACTACTCAATGATAAATATTTCACGGTTTGCGATTCGATTACTTTAATATAGTTGCTAAACAATTTATGCTCGCCACAATGCGAATGGTGAAATGGAGCTGATGGTGAAATACCAGGAGAACTCCTCAACAATTAACGTCCCTGCATCGGGAAAAGCAATATTTTGAAAAAGGCGATGGGCAAGTTGACACTATGACATTGTAACCATAGAAATGTGTCACACAATCTGTCAAATTTATTTAATAGATTTTCAACTTTATCGCTAAAGCATAAGGTTCAATGTTGATTGGGTTAATTTGACAGTTTCGGGTAGCTTGATGTGCTGGCGTCTGTACCTACCATATAACCGGAGTATGGCCACCTTTCACTAGCAATTTATTCTTTTCTATCAATAAATCCGTTACAAAGCTAAGTAAGTACTTATTCTATTTACCACTGTAATATATTCTGTTTACCCGCGAACGGAAAGGGCGTTCCCACACAAGTGCTCATATATCTTGTACAATTTTCTCGAGTAACCTACAAATACTAGGTTTTAGTTTGACTTCAGCTGCTATCTTTTTTGTAACTGTTTTGAAAAGAATCCCGTAGTGTTTATTATTTGATCGTGTGAACCTAGTCAGATAAATGGTTACCTACCCGTGGGTTGCATAAAGGCTCCTATAAACGAGTGTGGAACCTAAGATAGAAACCCGCTTGTACGATACAACTACACACAGAAAGCAAAGCTCATAGAAATCTCTATTCCTAGACAGCACGTTTCGCCGAAAACTTTGTTGATAGAAAACATTGTTCGTAGATATCTCGGTCCATAGGAAGCACTGTTGACAGAGATCTCTGTTCATAGATAGCACTTCTTGCCGTAAACTTTTTTCATAGAAACCATTGTTTCCAGATACCTTGGTTCACAGAAACCAGTTAAGTTGTATTCCCATCCGCTCGCTCTTGCATCCTATGTCGACGAAGGCCCGCTGCGCGGGGCTCCTATTTCTGTGTCAAGGGTTTAAAGTAACCTAACCAAACCTAACCTCGGGATGCCCTTCGCTCGCTCTTGCATCGTACGTTGCGCTTTCTGTATGTAGTTGTATCGTACAAGCGTGTTTCTATCTTAGGTTCCACACCGCCTATAAACAGGCGCGACACGCGATATAATCCCGCGCGAAACAAAGGCACCGCTCGTTACGGGACTTGCGGTGCCTTTGTGTCACGCGCTATTTTATCGCGTGTCGCGCCTGTTTGAAGGAGCCTTAAGAAAAGATGAACAGCACCCTAATTGCGTCACACACACTATCAATCACAATCTAAATAATTTTGAAAGATATTGCTAATCCATTGCTTAGTATGTTCGAAAAAATTGTCTGCAAACGTAAATAACGCAATGAATGTTGTTGAACTGTCAAACTGAAAGACATTCTAAATTCAAATATTTTATTTCACATATACCTACATGGACACTTATGAAATGTCAGAAGGTGCACGATTCCAATTGGTCGTTTCCTATGGTGAAGAGCTGGCAAGAAACTACACAGTTACTCTTTTAAAAATCACTCAATGCTACTGAGGGGTTCGTGGCTAAATAATAACAGCCGCACAGGTCGATCGATCAGGTTAAGCTTCGCTTGCCGCGGTTGGCCTGTGGCTGGGTGATCATCTTTACATACCGAGACCCCTCCGTGCCTCGGCAAAGCACGTTAAGCCGTTGGTCCCGGCTGTCATTCGTGGATCTTTGACAATCGTTACGGGTAGTCAGAAGCCCGAAAATCTGACAACCAAGGGGTATCGTATTACCCAGTAACTAGGTTGTGGAGGTCAGATAGGCAGTCGCTCCATGTAAAATACTGGTATTCAGCTGCCTTCGGTTAGACTGGAAGCCGACCCCAACATAGTTGGGAAAAGGCTAGGCAGATGATGAGTGTGTTACTGAATAACCCTCTGTTCGTGGGCGAGGAAAGCGGGATCAGAAGAACCTACTGTGATTAAAAATCCAACAAGCGGATGGTGATATGGACCATACCTACTTGCCCCTTTCATAGTAGTTACAAAATCTTTACACCGTTCATAGTAGTTGTTATTGGAAACCCATGTTTAGTAGTGTCTGGTCTGTGTGGTGCCGGACTTAAAGAATAGCACCACCCCTTACTTCCCGTGGGTGTCATAAATAGGCGACTAAGGGTCGTACCGGAGAATGGGCAGCAGCGTTCTCTATGTATTCCACCATCATACCATACTGCGATCGCCAACCCGCCTGCCAAGCGTGGCGATTATGGCAAACCCTCCCAAAATTGGGGGAGGCCTATGTCCAGCAGTGGACGTCTATCGGCTGACACGACGATGTTTAGCAGAGGATGTTTATGTGATAGAGGTATGAGAAATAGTGTGTAAAGTTCACTCATACTCTATAGAAAAGTGAGGATCCTCCGACCATGACCATGTCGGGCCGTTGTATCTATGCTAGTTACGCGGTAAACTCTGCTTGCGCAATGCAGGATGTTACGTGACGTCAGTATGACGCGTTGTTCTCATGTGGCGTTGTAGATACCGCTACACCTTCAGAAGAAGAAGAATGAAGAATGCCTATGCTATAGTCCGCGTGGAACTAGTTGGCCGCGCCTTAGGTATGTGAGCGGTGGGACGAAAGGGCGGGGGCGCAGTACTCACTACGTGCGTTGCAATTGCAACCCGCCGCCTCACCCCTGTCCCTACCTCAGCGGCCAACTAGTTCCGCGTGGACTATACTATAGTCCGCGCGGAACTAGTTGACGGCTCTAGAAGAAAAATACAAACCGTACTTACAGACCGACATCTTAACCTGCAATGTGACTACAGAAAACATTTCTACTTTCAACGCTTGTGAGAGTACTCGTAAATAGAAATAATTTATTACTTCTGCGTCCTGTTTATTACTAACTTTTTGCTCCTCCCTTCGATATTTACTTGAAATAACGTCTCTTTTACCACACTTAGTTTCCTACAATTTTAACCTCCATTCTTTAAGCGATAAGGTTGAGGTTGCGTTGTGTTTTCTCAGTTAATGGTGTAATTATTGATGTATCAATTTGTAGGCTCTCTTTTGTGAGTTTCAATGTGATTCGTTATCTGTTTAGTCAAATAGGCTGGAAGCTGAAGATATTTACAGTCAAGGCTTGCCTTTTCTTGGAATTAAAGGGTATTTTCAAGTTAGCTATATTGATGGCTATGTCCATCATTAATTAATGAGTGTAGGTAATATCAACTGTGAGTGTACATAATAAAAACTGCAATTTTAACTGCCGATTTAATAACCAAAAAAATGACACTTTATTTAACAACACTAATTACAACTCAAACACACTAATTACAAAACACAATTGCACTACTGATCGCCTTAAGTCGCACTTGAATATCGCTTCGATGCTTTCACTTCGATCGCTTTATCCAAACTGTGTCGGTCGTGGCGCGTCTCTGCCTTATATAGCGCCAAAGAGAGTTCTAGAACCTTCCATTGTAGAAACATCTAGAATGTTCGAGTACATACAGGCACCGATCGACCAGATGTCGAAAGTTCGGGAATGTTCTAGAAAGATCTCGCATCGAAATTTCTAGAAGGGTCTTGACTACTAAGTTCCGCTACTCGATACTAGATGGCGCTAGTGGTAACTACTGTCGCCATGTACTAGGCATTAATTGTGGCGCGCAACACTGCCCCCTCCTAAGACATGCTCGTCCCGAGCATTATCGGTCCCATAATAACGCGCCAGTCGATCCACGTGGACGATCTTAGGAGTACCTCTTGCACCTTTCTGTATCCGGTAGGTTACGTCATTGATCTTTGTCACAATCCGGTACGGTCCGTCCCATTTAGCTTGAAGCTTAGGAGATTTCCCTTTGCTGCGGACTGGATTGTGCAACCACACTAGTGAACTTTCGTCGAACCCTTTATTGTTCATTTTACGGTCATAACGGGTTTTCATCTTTTCAGACATTTTCTGGCCCGATTGTCTGACGTGCTCATAAATGTCATTCATTTTGTTCCGCAAGTCATTCGCATACTCGGTTATACTGCGTGGGGCATCAGGTGGTATTCCGGTGATCAGGTCTGCAGGCAGCCGTAATTCTCTTCCAAAGTTTGCGAAAGCTGGTGTCACCGATGTACTTTCGTGAACAGCGCTTCGATATGACAACAAAAACGGTTGAATGTGTTTGTCCCAATCTCGTTGTCGATTTTCCACAACTTTGGCTAGGTATCTCTCCAGTGTTTGATTAAATCGTTCCACCATTCCATCCGATTGTGGGTGGTAAGAAGTTGTTCTTGTTTTATGAGTACCCATTACTCGGCAAGTTTCCTGAAATATTTGGGACTCGAAATTCCTTCCCTGATCGCTGTGAATCTCCAAGGGTACTCCAAAACGGCAGAAGACTTCATGGACTAATTTATCTGCAACTGTCGAAGCTTCTTGATTTGGAATGGCGAAGACTTCCGGCCACTTAGTGAAGTAATCCATAACAACCATGAAATACTTGTTACCACTTTCACTTTCCGGAAACGGTCCCGCAACGTCAAGGGCTATCCTCTCCCATGGTGCACCAACATTGTACAATTTCAATGCACCTCTACTACGAGTCTGAGGTCCCTTTACAGCTGCACAACTTGTACATTTGCGACACCAGTCCTCGACATCGTCCCGACAGTGGACCCAGTAAAACCGTTCTCGTATCTTCAGTAGAGTCCGTTTTACTCCCAGATGACCTCCTGAACAACCATTATGGTACAGCTGTAGAACGTCCGGTACTTGAGCTTTAGGGACAACCATTTGCAAATGACAGCTGTCTCCCCGAGCGTTTTCCCATTTACGGCACAGGACTCCATCCTGAATCACCAAACTGTCCCATTGGGCCCAATAGCTTTTTGTGATCGAACTCATTGCTGAGACGTCGCTCCACCTGGGCTTAGGAGCTCTGGCCTTCATCCACTCCAGAATCGGCTTGATGTCCGAATCTTCCTGCTGTGCACGTTGTAGGCTTTCCTTCCACTCGTTACTGAGGTCTGTCTTGAGCATCCTCACAGGTACGACTTCTTTACTTTCTTGCCTAGTACAATGCTTGCAGTTTTCAGGACAAGGTCTTCTTGACAATGCATCTGCGTTGCCATGAGATTTCCCGCTGCGATGTTCGACCTCGAAGTCGTATTCCTGCAGTAGTTCAATCCATCTTGCAACTTGTCCTTCTGGATTTTTGAACTGCAATAGCCATTTAAGTGCAGCATGGTCAGTTCGTAGGTGGAATTTCCGCCCCAGAAGATATTTGCTAAAGTGCTGCAATGACTTTACCACAGCAAGCAGTTCTCGTCTCGTAACACAATAGTTCCTTTCAGGTTTCGACAATGACTTGCTGAAGTATGCTACCACAACCTCTTGATCGCCGTTCCGCTGAGACAACACACCGCCAAGTCCTATATCACTTGCGTCTGTGTCAACTATAAATTCCTTGCCCGCATCAGGGTACCCTAAAATAGGTGTTTTGCACAGACGGTCCTTTAGCTCCTGGAATGCGATGTCGCAACTTTCGTCCCAACAGAAATGTCGCTTCTCCTCGGTTAGCTTATGCAGGGGTTTGGCTATATCTGCAAAGTTCTTGACAAATCGCCTATAATAGGAGCACAAACCCAGAAATGCTCTGACCTGCGTCTTGTCTTTTGGAATTGGCCAATCCTTGACAGCGGCGATTTTCTCTGGATCCGTACGGATACCTTCTTCAGACACTACATATCCCAAAAAACTAACTTGCCGTTTGAATAGTGAACACTTCTTCGGACTTAACTTGAGGTTGGCACTCTGGATCTTCATGAGCACGCGTTCCAGGTTTTGAAGATGTTCTTCAAACGTGCGGCCTACGATGATGATGTCATCCAAGTAGACCAAGCAGGCATCGCCAATTAGCCCAGTAAGTACAAGTTCCATCAACCTCTCAAATGTTGCCGGAGCATTGCACAATCCAAACGGCATAACTTTAAATTGCCACAGACCCTTTCCTGTCGAGAATGCAGTTTTCTCCTTGTCCTTGGGATCAATTTCGACTTGCCAGTAGCCACTTTTCAGGTCCAGCGTGCTAAACCACTTTACTCCAGTAAGCATGTCCAGCGTGTCATCAATTCTTGGCAAAGGATAGCTGTCCTTCTTTGTAACGTCGTTCAGACGACGATAGTCAACACAAAACCGCATGCTGCCGTCCTTCTTTCTTACCAGCACTACAGGTGAACACCATGGACTGGATGAAGGTTCAATAACACCATCCTTCACCATTCCCTCAATCATGGTTTCCACTTCCTTTTCACGTGCTACCGGCAATCTCCTTGGCCGCTGACGGATAGGCGATTCTTCTCCCGTGTTTATTTTGTGTTGAACTAAACCAGTCTTCCCGATGTCAGCATCGTTTGACGAGAAAACATCGGCGAACTTGAGTAACATCTTCTTCGCCTTGACCATTTCATTTTGGGACAAAGCGCTGCGGCAGTCTTCTAAAAGTGTGGTCACTTTTGTTTGTGCATCCTTGCTGAGGGTTCCAGTCGATAGATGTTGGCATCGACGCAACCAATCCACTTCTTCGCAAGTACCAACAAGAGTGCCTTTTTCTATTATCTGTTCCTGATCACAAAGGTTCAGCACACGTACCCCTGAGATGTCAGTGGCTCTGACCAAAGTCCGTGCCACTTTCCATGGAAGGTCATTGTCTACCCTTTCCACGAGTACACAACGATGAGTTTGCCCAGGATTCCGAGGAAGACTAACCGGCACAATCGTTTCCGATCTCGGCGGAAGAACAATCTTCTTAAGGCTGTACACATTCCCAGGTAACGCCCCTTCCATGAAAAGTTCCTCTTCTCCACATTTCAAAACACCTTGCTTGACGTCAATCTCGCAACAATTCTTCCTCATAAAGTCAAGGCCCAGGATGCAATCGTCCATTATATCAGCCACGATGACATTATGCAGGTAGATTCTGTTGCCTAGCGTCAATTCCATTTTCTTCTCTCTATGGACGGGTATGCGCTGACCGGTGGCTGTTACCAAATTAATGCGTTCCCGGTTGTATGCGGAGTCACCAAGGGACCGACTTGTAAGTTGGGAACTGACAACCGTGCGAGAAGCTCCAGTGTCTATGGTCAGCTTACACGGCGTTCCGTTGACCTCGCCCTTGATGATTAGGCTGTTCCCGTCATGGGTTTGTGTGATCGAAACCCTTGGGGCTCTTTGGACATCAGCCAGCACCCGCCCCTCAGTCCTGGCTATTACTCGTTTCCCTGCTGCTGGTGCTGGGCGGTGCTGTTAGCCGCACTGCCCTCTGGAGATCGGCCGTCTTCTCTTTCTGCAGTTCGCTTAGGGCAACTGGATCGAAGGTGGCCCCTTTCCCCACAGCCGTAGCATCTAGGGCTGTATCCTTTATTGCGGTCGCGAACTGTAGCCGCTGCAACCTCCCTGACTCGATGGGAACGATGATCCTGCCGCACAGCTTCCACCTCCAGTACATGGGCCAAAGCGTCCTTAAGCGTCCCATGGTGACCGAGCCGCACAGAAGCTCTAACTTCAAGGTCGCGGATGCCATCGATGAATGCCTGCACCAGGTTCCCATCAATAAGCGCAGGTACGGACTGGTAAGCTTTGCGAACCAGCTTCTCCACTTCAAGGGCCCACTGCTGCAGGTTTTCGCTACTGCGTTGCACGCGATCCTTGAGCTGCGCACGAAACACGTGTTCCAGGTGAGCGTCGCCATACCGAGCCTCCAATGCCTCGAGGAGCTGCTCGTAAGTCACTTCCTTACCGAGAGCTTCCAGGACAGTTAAGGCCTGGTCGCGCAGGCCTAGGGTGAGAGCAGTCATGGCCTGGCTTTTATTCCACCCGTTCGCCTTCATGACAGCCTCAAACTGGATTTTGTAGGCCGACCAGGAAGAAGTTCCGTCGAAAGGTGGCACTTTGAATCCACGTAGCGAAGGTGTTGTAGCTACGGGAGCTGCGATTCCATCCCCAAGTTTGAGGTAATCCAGCGTTTTCTTCACGTCAGCCATCACGGTTAGCTTCACGTCAGCCATCACGTTGTCAACCCGATTATTTACTTGGTCGATTCGGGTTTCAGCTTCCGACAGGCGGTTGTCATGTTGAGCAACCTTATCCTTCACCTCCTTCATGTCTTTCCCGAAGGTAGCGTGAAGGTCCTTCATAAGGAGCATCTGCTCTTCCTGACGGCGCGCCTGCTCCTCCTTATCACGTTGGAGCTGTTCTTCCAGCCGACGAGCCTGTTCCTCCTGTCGATGGGCCTGTTCCTCCTGTCGACGGGCCTGTTCCTCCTTGTCCCGCTGGAGCTGTTCCTCCAACCGACGAGCCTGTTCCTCCTGTCGGCGAGCCTGTTCCTCCTGTCGGCGGGCCTGCTCCTCCTGTCGGCGGGCCTGCTCCTCCTGTCGGCGGGCCTGTTCCTCCTTATCACGCTGGAGCTGTTCTTCCAGCCGACGAGCCTGTTCCTCCTGTCGGCGGGACTGCTCCTGCAGCATCATCATCAGGGCAGCCAAATCTGGTGCTGCTGATGCTGGAGCTGCTGCGGACGGGCCGGCCTCCATGGTCGGTAGCTGGCCCTCCGACCTCTGTGGCGTTGCTCCACCAAATCGCCTCTGGTCCGTCTCTTGCTGGCGTTGATTCCGGGTACGGATACCCTCCGTGTCGTCTTTGGGTAAAACCGGCATGACTTTTAATCCCCTCTTCTGACACCAATTGTTACGAGCTTCGGGTTCGTGACAATAAAAACTGCAATTTTAACTGCCGATTTAATAACCAAAAAAATGACACTTTATTTAACAACACTAATTACAACTCAAACACACTAATTACAAAACACAATTGCACTACTGATCGCCTTAAGTCGCACTTGAATATCGCTTCGATGCTTTCACTTCGATCGCTTTATCCAAACTGTGTCGGTCGTGGCGCGTCTCTGCCTTATATAGCGCCAAAGAGAGTTCTAGAACCTTCCATTGTAGAAACATCTAGAATGTTCGAGTACATACAGGCACCGATCGACCAGATGTCGAAAGTTCGGGAATGTTCTAGAAAGATCTCGCATCGAAATTTCTAGAAGGGTCTTGACTACTAAGTTCCGCTACTCGATACTAGATGGCGCTAGTGGTAACTACTGTCGCCATGTACTAGGCATTAATTGTGGCGCGCAACAATACAATAAACTATATCCCCCGACTGTCCCGTTGGTCTCGTGGTTGCAAGCGCGACTGCCGAGCGTGGGCTCCTGGGTTCGATTCCCGGGTCGGCCAAAGTGTTATCGGGTTTCCATTAGAAATTTCTTAGTAACAGTCCGCGAGTTTGGAAGTAAGCCGTTGGTCCTGCGCCTGAACTCTCCCCGGTCGTGTCGGATTGCCGTCCCATCGGACTATGAGAGTAAAGGAACAGAGAGTGCACCTGTGTTTACGCACACACTTGTGCACTATAATATCTCCTGCGTACCTGACTAATCTCCATTGAGATTGGCCACCGTGACCGAAAACGGTCGGGGAGGCTATTATTATTAGACTATATCCGCGGGGTATACATTACACACATGGCAATCTATCGCAATGCCATTCATTTTACAGTTCTGCCACATTCATTGCATTATTTACGTTGTTAACATACAAAGTTTTCAAACCTATAAAGCAATGGATTAGGAATTTCCTTCAAAAACCTCGGCTTGTACTTGCTTACACAGGTGGGGCCTGTACACAACCAACTTTGAGTTGTGTGCAGGACCCACCTGCGTAAAACAATGTGTGATTATCTGTGACTTAATTATCTGTAATCAAACTGACAAAAACAGACAATAACAATAAGAAACACTGCTAAAATAAACAACATAAGTTTCAGAATAGGAGCATTTCAAGAAAACCAACACGAAAACACCCGAACTTTCCCGAATGCACCCGAACTTCCCCAATAAGTATCGCCATAAAACTATCTAAAAGTAATAATGACTATCTCCCCTTCCCCTTGACCCCAAGTTGTCGTATATTATCTATGTTATCGGCTTTTGGGTTTATTTGCTATCGTCGCCTCTTTCTTTGGAGATCATCTCCTTTGATGTCATCTGCCTAGCCTTATCCCAACTATGTTGGGGTCGGCTTCCAGTCTAACCGGATGCAGCTGAATACCAGTATTCTACATGAAGCTACTGCCTATCTGAACTCCACAACCCAGTTACTGGGTAATATGATACCCCTTGGTAAGACTGGTTGTCACACTTACGGGCTTGTGATTACCCGTAACGACTGTCAAAGATCCACGAATGACAGCCGGGACCAACCGATTCCGAGGTACGGAGGGGTCACGGTAAGTAAAGATGGTCACCCATTCAAAGAACAACCGCGGCAAGCGTAGCTTAACCTGATCGATCGACCTGTGCGTCTGTTATTATTTAGCCACGGGCCCCTCAGTAAAAACTGATAACCTGACTAGGTTATTAGTACCTACGTATAAGAATGACCATTTCCTGATCATTTCCTTTGATGTATTGTACCGGGTCAAATTAAATTACCTAGGGAAACTCGAAAGAGATGATGGGTATCGTTATCTAAACATGATAAAACACAAAAATTGGCCAAGTGCGAGTCGGACTCGCACACGAAGGGTTCCGTACCACAAGGCAAAAACGCCGAAAAAAACACGTTTGTTGTACCCGCCCACCTTAAATATTTATTTATTCTGTTTTTAGTATTTGTTGTTATAGCGGCAACAGAAATACATTATGTGTGAAAATTTCAACTTTCTAGCTATTACGGTTCATGAGATACGGCCTGGTGACAGACGGACAGTGGAGCCTTAGTAATAGGGTCCCGTTTTTACCCTTTGGGTACGGAACCCTAAAAAATAAACAGATTTGATGTTTTTTTTTGTGAGGTCTTTGACCGCTGGTATTGTCGGTAGCTGTACTTGAAGTATGAGTTGAGAAAATATATGTTTTATTGTGTTTCTCGTAGATCATCATCATCTGCCTAGCCTTTTCCTAACTATGTTGGGGTCGGCTTCCAGTCTAACCGGATGCAGCTGAATACCAGTATTTTACATGGAGCGACTGCCTATCTGACCTCCACAACCCAGCTACTGGGTAATATGATACTCCTTGGTAAGACTGGTTGTCAGACTTTCGGGCTCTGACTGTTTCTCGTAGATATTGATACTAATTACGTCTGTGAAGTTTACACAAACAAATTGTTTTTTTTAACTGGATTTTCAAGTGAATAACTAACTGCGAACGATGACCCCACAAAAAACTCGTTTATTTTTGTTTTATTGTGTTAAGGATCCTACAAACAGACGCGACATTCGATATAATCGCGCGCGATCAAAGGCAACGCTCGTTGCGCGACTTGCGGTGCCTTTGTGTCGCGCTCGATTACATCGCGTGTCGCGCCTGTTTGTAGGAGCCTTAAATTACAAGGTAAAGAATATTTGTACTTAATACTTTGCTGGATAGTTCTTGTCGATGTCTATGTATAGTGGGCAACAAAACATAATCAAAATAGGGGACCTAGGGACACATAATAACTAATAGTACACACTTAGGTAGATTTATTCCGGTCTGATCCCCTGAACCCCCTCCACCCCCCTCCTCGATGCCCTGCTAGTTCGTCTCCTGTTTTCATCTCTGTCTTATCCACATTATCTAGGTAGGGACCTAAAACGGACTAACTCCAAGTATTTGCAAGTTCTTAAACCCAGCGAACCACTACGCCGCAACGTTATACTCCAGGTAGGTATATCAATACACTTGAACTCGCGCGACTTGCGGTGCCTTTGTGTCGCGCGCGATTTTATCGCGTGTCGCGCCCGTTTGAAAGAGCCTTAAAGATGGCGATACCGACGTTTGCCGAGTTTCGCTAGTTAATTTAATTTGACCTTGCATATTACGTTTAATGTTCTGTTGTTGTTTTATGATTGTTTTAGCTTGTTTTGTTTTATATAGCTTTTGCCCCCGCTTTGCTCGCGTTGATGTCGAAAAATATCCCTTCTGTACATGGTTTTCATATAATCTGCATTCGCGACTTATTTGCCAAAAATGTAAACTAGTATGAGTTTATGGAAAAATTACTTTAAACCCTACACAATAAAGTTCAGTTTACGCTACACCTTCAAGCATTTTTATAACTTTTTCAATAGTGCGAGTCACTCTGAAATCAACTTAATTACCTTTAAAAATAAAGTTGCCATTTGTTTGACTTGAAATAATATTAATTTGAAACATAACTTTGAATAGACTATATTGGTGTATAAGGCACGGTAAAGCTCCTAGTCAGCATGATTTTTCCGACATCTTCAACAAACATCGTCATATTTCAGCCAATTTACACAAAACCTTAATTAATTATACACCTACCGCTTTCTCATAAATCATTCCGTCCATTAGTGAAAACCGTATGAAAATTCGTTTGGTAGTTTTTAAGGGTTCCGTACCCAAAGGGTAAAACGGAACCCTATTACTAAGACTCCGCTGTCTGTCTGTCCGTCTGTTACCAGGCTGTATCTCATGAACCGTGATAGTCAGACAGTTGAAATGTTCACAGATAATGTATTTCTGTTGCCGCCATAACAACAAATACTAAAACACAATAAAATAAATATGTAAGGGGGGCTTCCATACGACAAATTACGTGTTTTTTCGGCGTTTTTGGCTTGTGGTACTGAACCCGTGTTCGTGTGCGAGTCCGACTCGCACTTGCCAGTTTTTTGAATTTATCTCTTTCAGACACAGAGCCAGACGCGGCGCGGGGGGGGGGGGACCTTGTTCACACTAGTATTAGAAAGTCAGCCAAGTAAACACAGCCGCACGGTTCGATCCATGATCAGGTGAAGCTACGCTTGCCACGGTTGGTCCGAGGCACGGAGGGTGTGCCTCGGAAAGCACGTTAAGCCGTTGGTCCCGGCTGCCATTCGTGAACCTTTGTCAGTCGTTACGGGTGGTCAGAAACCCGAAAGTCTGACAACAAGTCTTACCAAGGGGTATTGTATTACCCCAGTCACTAGGTTATTATTACTCAGTAACTGGGTTGTGGAGGTCAGATAGGGAGTCGCTCCATGTAAAATACTGGTATTCAGCTGCATCCGGTTAGACTGGAAGCTGACCCCAACACAGTTGGGAAATGGCTAGGCAGATGATGAGATGATGAATGTGGCCTCACAGCTGAAGTGGAAAAATGTCGACTAACTCTTGGAGGCCACTATATCTATAAAATGCCAGTTCATTCAAGTTCATAATATTATACATATATGTACTTATACCTAGCTATTACCATGGATGTACAGACGTCAGCACATCAAGCTACTTCAATCTGTCAAATTTTTTCAATAGATTTTCAACTTTATCGCCAAACCATAAGGTTCAAAGTTGATTAGGAAAATTTGACAGTTTCGGGTAGCTTGATGTGCGGGCGTCTGTACCTACTACGTCGTTACATTCAGGCTGTATATCGGGTAGGGATTATCGTGATTATCCGTAATTAATTACACCTTGCTGATGTGAACATGTATTAACTAAGACATAATGACGTAATAATATAAGTAATGAATGTGAATAGCATAATACAAGAGTACAATATTACTGTTTGAAGGCTTTTTACAAGCTTTTAGTAACTAATTAGCTTGCACTGTTCGTATGTAAGTTGTCTACAAACTATTTTTCGACCATTTAGCATTTGTTGGTATCAGATTGAGCTGAAATTTTTTGTTAATCCTCTTCATCAACTGAATCATATTTGAAGGAACAGTCACGAGCATTTTTCTCGTGAAATCAAAATTGTATCTTTGAGGCAAGACCTTTAGTATGTTTCGATGACTCTTTGTTCATCCATACATACTAATATTATAAATTCGAAAGTAACTCTGTCTGTCTGTCTGTATGTTACCTTTTCACGCCTAAACCACTGAACGGATTTCGATAAAATTTGGCGGAGAGATAGATTTCATCCCGGAGACATAGGATAGTTTTTATCGACATGACACGCGGGCGAAGCCGCGGCCGGAAGCTAGTAATACCATGAAATATCTATCAATACTTTAGGAGCTTCCGAATGCACGGGTGTTTTTCCCGCGGCGACTTCAAAATGAAAATCAAATAATATTTGTAATCAAATAATAAGTCGCCGCGCGTCACTCACGTATCACGTAAAGACGCTGACACGTAAAGAGGCTGAGAAGCCATCTACCTCGTCAAAAAAGTAAAGAAACCACTCTAACTTGGGTATCACCACATGTATACAAGTTCTTGAGCTCTTTTGCCCTATTTTAGACGACTCTTTCTACCAGTTGTTCTAGGAAACTAGGAAAAATATACGAATACCTATCCTTGCATATCTAACGTTGTTGATAATATTATTTATTAAACCTTAGATCCATTGGGTAGTAAACATCCCAGCGCGTCAAATAACACATATTATGTGTTTTTTGACGAGCTGGGATGTGCTCTGTTGGATTCTCAACACTCGGCTTAAGACCGAGAGTAGAAAATCCAGTGCGTGATAAAATCCCACCGCGGTATTTTTACGTCCGTGCGAACGTGAGCTAAGTAAGGTGCTCGTGACTGTACTAGTACACACAGACGTCAGCACATCAAGCTACCCGAAACTGTCAAATTTTCCCAATCAACTTTGAACCTTATGCTTTAGCGATAAAGTTAAAAATCTATTAAAGAAATTTGACAGCTTGTAGTAGCTTGATGTGCTGGCGTCTGTACATTTAAAGATGTCTACATTTCACTGGCAACACTCACTGTTCAAAGAATTTCGTCTAGAAAATTTCGGTATGTCGAACGAGTAGATATTTCTTAGCTTCCCGAACGCTGCCCAGCCGAGGCAGATTCAACGATTAAACTCTTTCTGAAAGTTGGACCTACTTGACTGGACTGTTTGTCAAGACAATTAAGTGATTACTATTGTCATTCTCATTTACTTAAATCTATATAAATAAATTAAATATGTTTTGTAACTGCTTTTCCTACTCCTATGTTTAAAGCATGCCGCCGGGCATTAAACATGGGAGGATTTAATTAAGGCTACACTATAAAATGTAATAATAATATGTGTATTTTTAACCGACTTCAAAAAAAGGAGGAGGTTCTCAATTCGGTTGTAAGTTTTTTTTTTAATAACTTGAAAAATAACTTTAACTTAATTTAAATTAATAAAAACTGGCCAAGTGCGAGTCGGACTCGCACACGAAGGGTTCCGTACCACAAGGCAAAAACGCCGAAAAAAACATGTTTGTTGTATGGGAGCCCCCCATAAATATTTATTTTATTTTAATTTTATTATTAAAGTTAAAATACAACTGAGTATTTTGTAAATATTTCAAGTGCCTACCTGTTGCCATTTTTGATATCGAGCAAAAAAGGGCGAAAAAATCGCGTTTGTTGTATGGGAGCCCCCCTTAAATATTTATTTTATTTTGCTTTTAGTATTTGTTGTTATAGCGGCAACAGAAATACAATATCTGTGAAAATTTCAAATGTCTAGCTATTGCGGTTCTTGAGATACAGCCTGGTGACAGACAGACGGACAGACAGCGAAGTCTTAGTAATAGGGTTCCGTTTTGTACCCTTTGGGTACGGAACCCTAAAAATAACGTGAAAAATAACTTTAATTTCGGTGGCAAAACTAAAATACAGATCCAAAGACACCGACTTCCGAAATTAAAGTTATTTTTCACTTTGTAGTGTTTTTTTTGGAAGTTGGTTTTTTTTTTGTTAAAAAGTTTTTTAACATGTATTTCTGGTGTAGGCTTTGTTGGTTATCCAAATTACAATTAATGCAACGTGAGTTTGAATATTCAGTTAATTACCTTTCCGTGCCAGCCACTCCTACAAACACTAGAAAACTCGAACCCATTCACCTTTTGCACCCAGCAGCTGACGAAAACTTTAATAACCACAATCACCCAAAATCACCCATTCACCAATATAACCACGCGACCCTATCATTTACACCCGATCCTACACGTTTAGTTAATCATTAAAACTAATTACAATACAACAATTTATCAAACCGAACCCCAGGTGCGCGATAATAAATTGTTTTGGTCAATGCGGAACCCTAATTACGAGGACATGAATGGGGCCACTCACCCTACTCGAAGTCGCGTGCGCAAATACTGAACATAGGGGTTTAATGATATTTTTGTAATGATTTTTGTTATTTATAGACAAAAGGGATCGGGGGCAGTGGGTACCTACTGTGTAGATCAATCTATTCATTTATTTATTATTTTACCATTTATGTACACACATAATTATATAAACAGACAAGAAAAAAACAGAACAGAAAAATAGGTACAAAGGTGATGCTTATTTCATAAGAAATCTCTTCCAGGATACCTGCGATAGGACAATAAATAGAGAGATGTAGACAGCAATTGACTTAATAAAACTAAACAAGTATTATGAGAATATACTTACTTACATACATACAAATAAACATACATACTTCCAAAATAAATATCACTAGAATTTTAATTAATATAATGCAATGTATCGAAGTTATTATGTATTGAAGTTAAGCAAATGCTAATAAAATTGTAGTGTATGTTACTTAATATAATAAACGGTTATAATAACAAAAAAATAATTAAAAAAAATTTTGTTTGTCTGTCTGTTTGTTCCGGCTAATCTTCGAAACGGCTGGGCCGATTTTGACTGGTCTTTCACTGGCAGATAGCTGATATTATAAGAAGTAACTTAGGCTTTATTTTAGGAAAATAATAAAGTGGGGTTCCGCGCAAACAAAATGATAGGTACCTACCCATGAAATCCAATATACATGCGAACGAAACGCGGGCACAGCATGTAAGAAATAAGAAATATTTAAGTGTATAAGATGAAGTCTGAAAGTGGCACCGGTGACTGAAAAGTATTGTGAAAAAACTTTTACACACAAAAAAATTAAACCGCCGAAAAAACTGAAAACAAAAATAATAAACCTTTTTTTTTTTGTTTTTTTATTCTTTCTTAAAATAATATAAGTGTAGGTACTTGTAATTTTGAGTCCTCCGTTTTTTCGTCGGTTTTAAATCGGTTTTCATGATGAAAATTTCGTGAGGAAAGTTTTGAGTATGAATGTGATGTGGATGGTTATAAGATTAAGGGAAGACCAAAGAAACGATGGATGGACTGTCTGAAAGATGGTGACAGAGGGTGACCAAGCAAGAGAATGCAAATTGAAGTTAAGCAATGAAATTGCTGCGTGTTCTTGGATGGGCGATTTCGACGTGCTTCGTAGAGCACGGTAAGCACAAACCTTGGATTACAGTCACTTATTGTAAAACAATAATATTCAGAAACCGATTATGCTTCATCATTTCAAAGACTTAATTAATGGTCTTGTCATTGGCATCTGTAGTCCGACTTTTCATTAGCTGCAGTAAAATTACACTTCTTAATAACTCGTTCCGGACTGAGTTTAGAGATATGCATGTCAAATAAGTTTCGTTTGTTACACTATTCTGTACTAGAAAAACAAGTTTTTTTTTTTTTTTTGGTTGATGGCCGCGAAAAAACAAAACGACGGCAATTTCGGTCATTTAGGTAACACATAAGCTGTCATTTTACTGCAGCTAATTAAAAGTCCGACTATATTATATACTAACTATTAATAAAGCTGAAGAGTTTGCTAATCTCTGGAACAACCAGTCGGATTAAAAAAAAAATTTTTGCATTTGATAGCCTATTTCTTGAGCAAGGTATAGGTGTAGGTGGTGGGTTAGGTGGGGATATAGGTTATTTATCATCACTCTAGGGCCCAAAAAGAGAAAAGTCAGAAAGAACGCTAAGCGAAAACGAAGTAAGAGAGCAGGCAGGCGATGCGATGCGACGGGGTGGAATAGAATAGAATAGAATAGAATAGAATACTCTTTATTATGTACACCATATAAATTACAGACATATATATCTAGAAACTGTACAAAGGGATTGGGGGAACAAGAAATTTCATGCGGACGAAGTCGCGGTAAGAAGCTAGTTGTCTAATATAAAGATACTTCCGACTCTCGTAGAGTTTTGAGCATGTTGTGTATTTCAACTGTATCCGTATTTTAATAAACCCCGTAATATTGGGCATCACACACACACACACAATGACAATCAGCCTATAATGTTCCCACTGCTGGGAGTCCTCTCTGTGAGGGAGTGGGCTGTAATCCACCACGCGGCCCAGTGCGAGTTGGATGCATGTCTCGTCTTCGAGTTTTTGGTTCTAGGACATACCGGTTTCCTCACGATGATTTCCTTCACCGTTTTAAGAGCAGTGGTGATGAAAATAATTTACACAAAGTAAAGCGCCTGTCTGGGTTCGAACCTACGACCTACAACATCTTTGGGCATCAGTATTACCACGGCACGAGGTAAATGCAGGAACCAGCACCCTAACTGTCGTCGTCGTTTCAGCCGATAGACGTCCACTGCTGGACATAGGCCTCCCCCAATTTTGGGGGGGGTTTGCCATAATCGCCACGCTTGGCAGGCGGGTTGGCGATCGCAGTATGGTATGATGGTGTAATAAATAGAGAACGCTGCTGCCCATTCTCCGGTAAGACCCTTAGTCGCCTTTTACGACACCCTAACTGTATAACACATTATTCAATACATACATTTACAAACCCGTCAGTCCTTCACGTACGGCCTGTGGACCACCTTCACTCAGCGGGCATAGAGCGACCTACGAGTTCAATATAATAATGCACTTAGAGTACTGCTGCGGCTGTTGATTTTTTCGCGATTTCAGGCTTGGTCCCATAGTAAAAGTTGTTCATAATGATGAGTACAATGACCTTTTAAGAGGTGTTTAATGTTTTACCAATAACCCTATATAAGGTGCAGTGAATGTAGTTCATATCGTCACTCGAGGAAGTCGTGAAGGTATCTTTTAATTGAGAAAGAGAAACAGTTTCATACACTTGATCATATAATTGAATGAAACTAGGGAAGTTATCAAAGTAATAGCCATATTATGTCGTGAAGATATGTAGTAGAATGTTACCTGTTTAGATCTAAGTATGTAATAACAGTTTATCATAGGCAATTATGAACACGTTTAAAAATCCGCCTAGCCTTTTCCCAACCATGTTGGGGTCGGCTTCCAGTCTAACCGGATGCAGCTGAATACCAGTATTTTACATGGAGCGACTGCCTATCTGACCTCCACAACCCAGTTACTTGGTAAGACTGGTTGTCAGATTTTCGGGCTTCTGGCTTAAGGAAAATCCATCTGAGGCCAATGGCTTAACGTGCTTTCCGAGGCACGGAGGGGTCTCGGTATGTTATGAACGGTCACCCATCCTCGGACCAACCCGGGCAAGCGAAGCTTAGCCTTTGATTGACCTGTGCGGCTGTTATTATTAAGCCAAGAGCCCTTTCAATTATTAACGCGTTATAAATCCATACTTACTAATATTATAAATTCGAAAGTAACCGTGTCTGTTACCTTTTCGCCTAAACCACTGAACGGATTTCGATAAAATTTGGCAGAGAGATAGATTACATCCCGGGGAAGGACATAGAATAGTTTTTACTGACATACCACGCGGGCGAAGCCGCGAGCGGAAGCTAGTATAAAATAAAATCGCGACTCTGTGATGGTAGGTACCTATAGCAAGTCATCACGTCATGTCTGACTAATGTGTTACATCTAAAAAAAGGATAGTTGACTGATACACCCAGTAATAATAACACGACTGACTGAGACTTCTTTGTAGAAAATCAAAGATAATTGCAATTATTTAATGGAGTGTTCTGGCATGGTATGTGAGAAAAATGTTAAGTTCATGTACAGTTAACAAAAGAGATACGTACGCAGGATCGTCGGATACACTTAATTGAAGTTTAGTAAGAAACCGATGGATGTTCTGGAATACAATTTTATTATATTATTAGAAAACAAACAGTTCATTTATCAAATTAAATTTCAGTCGACAACATCCATCGGTTTCTTATTAAACTTCAACTGTATCCGACGATCCTGCATACCTACTTATCTCTTTTGTTGACTGTACCTGCCGCGTGCAACGTGACTATGTAACGAGTAACCTGGAATATTATTCTTAAATTGACACCAAATTCTAACCGACGACCTCTCACATCTTCACAACAACCAGGTAACACAAAATATCCGCCAATCATTCTAATACATCCCTATCCGCCAGCTGCGGATATCCGACACTGGCACAACTCTAGCCACCCTCGTCTCGTAAACAATCGAGCGGATATGCGCTTGCACACAACAGAAATAGAACGCAATTGTGACTCGTGCGCATCCATTGTCGTTCGAATTTAGAACTTCCATTAGTTCTGTTTTTAAATTATTTGGAAAGAAATGCGTTGAATTTCCTTTTGTTTTTAGTGACTATTTATCACTAATGCTTTATGTTTAGTTTTAGCTTTAATTAAAAGTAGGGTAGACCACCTAGGATTTGAACTTGTCTGATGAAGATTATGAAGTTTAACGAAGGTTTCGTAGAATGATGAGTACCTACCTACCAAATTCTTCTGAAACAAAATAAAATTATATTCAGGGCAAAGGTCTTTTTCCACATTAAAAGAATGACAATGCTCATTCTTTACGTTTCTATGCGATAGGGGGTATTCCTCGAAACGCACCAACTTTGAAACGCACCAAAAGAAACGTCTATCGATATCATTTATTAAAAATCCTTCATGGTCTTCTCTATGTTTCATCGTTGATGCATTTCGAGGAACACAATTATAATAAGTAGGTATTTTTATTTTGATTACCAAATTTTTTTTTCGAGGAATACTTTTGGTGCGTTTCAAAAGTTGGTGCGTTTCGAGGAATACACACATTGCGTTCACTGACTGCGCAGGTCCATCAGGAAATCTATGAGATTCTTTCCCCAAAAGACCATCTCCGATACTAATCTGCATAGTTCTCACATGATCTGACCAATATAATTTCTGGAGTTTACATAAAAGAGACCGAACCGACCGAGGTCTGGACTTGTCCCGGTTGATGGCAATAGACTTGCCCCCGATGTTATGTTATGTTTAAAAGAGACTGCATGGGTCCATTGAGTTTGTTTTAGTGTTTCTTCTTAGAGTAATCAATAGGAAACGACCCCATCTACTCGTATGAAAAAAATAATAGTATGTTTGTTGAGGGGCTTCCATGACATAAAGCGCGGTCACTGTCGGACTGCATAGAAAAGAAAGAGAAGCGCGATGACACAACGCTGGTAATTTATTGCAAAATATGAAGCAATTATTTAATTACAAAAAAATCTATTGTTTGGACTAAAAAATTAAAACACTAGTGTTTTAGTATGTTGCTTGTAGAATATAATCTGACAAAAATCAGAATGATTGTATGTACCTATAATATTATGGTATGTTACTGTTTTTTTGAAATAAATGCTTTGAGTTTGAGTTTTGCAATAAATTTACCAGCGTTGTGTCATCGTGGTTCTCTTTCTTTTCTATGCAGTCCGACAGTGACCACGCTTTAGGTCATGTAGTCCCTTTAATAGGTATTCCTTCTGTATACACACCCCTTTTTTTTTTTTTTTGCGGATTGGAAATCATCAAATGACTCCTCCCGCTCTGGGTGGAGCGGAAGGGAGTGTCAGACTCTTACTGACTAAAACCCTTCCTTTGCCCTTTATGTTCCGGGCCAGCGGTAACCCTTTCGGACAATCCCGCTGACCCGGCAGGCTTCGACCCTAAGGGAGCCCCTCCCTTCCACCAAAATATCATTAGTATCGATATGTTTTGGGATGCATGAAGAAGTTCAAATGAAAAATCTGAACACAGACTACCTGCAGTATTCCCTCTCTTTTCTCCTTTTAAATCCATCTAAAGGTTGTCTTTAAAATATAGTTTTTAACGATAAGACCTCCCCTTGTGTCACCCTATGTAAAATTCCTATTCTATTCTGAACAATAACAGTATTGATTATTTCAATTATCATAGCAATATATCTTTGGGGTAGACAAATTCAGTTGAGAATAATATGTATGAGGCCGATAAAATAAAGGACATTAATTAAATACAACATCCTAACCCTCAGCTCTCCTTCCAGTACATCCTTGAAATCTGTCTCTTCGTCAAAAAATACAAGTTGATAGCATTAGATTTCCAGCTGAGACCTGAGACAGACAGACAGACAGACAGACAGGCAGACAGACAAACAGACAGACAGACAGACTGAGTCTCACCATAAGGGTTCCGTTTTACCATTTTGGTACAGAACCCTAATAAGCATCTCTTTTCCATTTCCCAACCCTGTAATTTAGGATACATTACTCACCTCAAATCTAACCATTTACCTCACTGGAGCTTATTTTATGTATTAAAAAATATACTACAAAATACCAAAACCTATAAAAGAAGTTAATACTTTAAGTAACATCTTATTTAAATTAAACTTTTTTTTTCATTAGTAAAAAATTTATTTCAATAGGTACTGAAGCACAACTAAATATTTACACTAGGTACTAAATTAAATGACTAACTATACAAATTAATAGAAAAATAAACTAATTAAATCTATAACAAAAAATGATGCTGCACGAGTTTCGTAGATGAAAGTTATACGTTCCACGTACAAATGATCCTAATATAACATAGTATATAACTAATTACCATCCTATGTTTAGAAATAACAACTACCTACCTACTTATGTAGGTACTTAATTAAACTATTATAGATTTATTTAAAACGAACATTAATTAACATTTAATATTGTAGAAATTGCTGTGCCACGTGTTGGATCCTATTAGAGTATTTATTAAAGTATTTAATATTTGAATAAATTCTTATTTATTTTCTTAACTTACGAAACAAAAATATACATAAATAAGGTTTATAACAATAAACTATAATAAAAAATGACGAATAAGCCCACAAACAAATCAGGTTTCAAAGATTTTGATGTCGTAGGGGTATGCATCCTGGACCTGGCGTTTTCGTCTTATTTTCTGAATCAGCTCAACCACACCCGCCTGGAACTCCAAATTTTCATCATCATCGAATGTCGCCAACGATGGTAAAACTCCTTTTATAAAGGATATGTGTGGATGTTCAATTTGTTCATCTTGGTCGCTTAATCTTGAGTTGAAAAACGATGTCATTTTTTCATCTACTGTTCTTACATTTTCTATCCTCATTTTTTTAGCTGTAGGTGGTTGGAACCTCTTTTCTGGTACTACATCATCGTCACTGCTGCTGTCCGTATAATTACTTTGGCTTTCACTCTCGTGTCTGGTCCCAGGTTCGTTGACGTTCAAGAAACTCAGTAAATTCGTATAAACGTATGGTTTTGGTTTCTTTGCAGAACCAGTTCGCATCTGTTTCTTCTGTGATCTTAGAAATGCGTCCCGAATGTATACCCATTTTATGCTCACGCTTTTTGCTGCAAAAAAAAACGAAAATTCAATATTTAATAATATTTATATAATTATATACTATTTAAATATTTATATATAATATTTTAATAATTATATATGTAAAGAAAACCTTTTAGCAGTTATCAACGCTTTTCTTTAATTTACTTTTTAACTTGACAACGTCATAATTGTCATCTAAATAACATAATGTGAATACAGAAAATAGAATAAATACTCATAAATGCAAATATAAGCATCTAATGTTGTTTACCTGAGGATAGGATTTATATTTAAGTTATTAGATAAATATTGTTATTACATATTGATTGTAAAATAAATTCCCTTATTTTTTTCAGACAAAAAACATTATTTTACTTATATAAAGAACATTATTACATATTATATAATATTTTAATAATTATATATTAATCATTTTACTTCAGAAATAATTCTAGTAACCGAGTATTATTAATCTGTGGAATATTTGAATGACGTTTTTGGCATTTGTGAAAAGCTGGCACCAACTTCGAGAATAAACATAGTTTTCTGTTCCTCTAATGTAGACAGAGTGTAGCAATAGACAAGTCACTAAATAATAAGAAATAATGCAAGCGTATTACATCCAGTAGTAAGAGTAAACGGGACAGACATACGAGTCTCTCTACCCCTAGCTTCTTTTGTTCGACCCCAGACGGCTGCCAGGGTATGATTTCTATGGAGAGTACTACCTAGACTACATTAGGTAGTAGCAGCTTACTGACTGACAAAGACTATAGCTATCCCATAAGGTATACGCTAGCTAGACTAGTTATAATCTAGAGATTACAAGTAATTGGTCGTGTACCCAGTGTATTACCTAGTTTCTTAAATTGTCTCAGTATTTTAGCAAAACGCAACTTCACATATTCTATACAAAGTAGTTTTTGAAACTTACCAAATTCTTTCATCTCCTTTTCTTCCAATTTATCGAAGTCCGGTTTAAAAACGCAGCAAATCTCTCTCCAAGCAGCGATTTTCAAGGCTTTATCTTTGAAATTATCCAAGCTCTTATCCCATATAATGGGTCTTTGTTGCACGAGAGGAATTAACTCTTCTGCTGATATCTCCGCCATCTTGTTTTACGTGACACGCCCTTCCCGCGCAAGCGTCACTGTGTTACTAACGGACGCCAGGCGAGCGCGGGCGGTGCGAGGGGTGAGGGACGTAAACGAGGTCACGCCAGTTCACGGACGGGTAATTTACGATAGATAAACGTGCCGGTGGGGAACACGCACGATAGAAAGTCGTGACTTCGCACAATAATGTTATCGCGATCGAATGTAATCGTGCCGCGGTATGTGAAAAACTCCTTTTTTATATATCAGCAACTACGCTGCGCAAGATAAGACGACTTTTTGCCGTCACGGGCCCGGCATAGTAGGAACTGGTTCACACACACACACACAATGACGACGAGTAAGCAGTTGTGTTGTTTGAGTGAGACTATATTATATCTTAAACATAACATCACGCCTATAAGTCTTTCAGGGTTAGGCAGAGTATAACAAAAAAACAAGACAATTCTTTATTTTTGTAATATTGATCTCAGTAATTATTAATAAATGCTGTTCCTAATAATTTGTACTTAATCATCTAATCTTAATAATAATTTGTATTCTTTCTTTAGTGTTAAATTAACTGCTTTAAATACAGAGTTTTTATATTTTTTTTATATTTATATGCATATAAAACAAAGTCGAGTTAGTTACACCACTCATAACTCAAGAACGGCTGGACGGGAAGATTATTATAATCGAATAATCTTTGATTTGTTGGATTTGTCTCTGCCTCGAATAGCAGAATAACTATTAAAACACTGGAAAAATTCAAGAAAAAAAAAGAACTTAAGTAGGTAACTCATTTTCTTATACATTTTGTATTTATTGATTCTGAGGCGGTACACAGTTCGCCGGGGTCAGTAAGTCCTACTAATATTATAAACGCGAAATATTGTGAGGATGGATGGATGGATCTCTTTTATGCAAAAACAACTGAACGGATTTTGATGAAACTTTACAGTAATATAGCTAATAATACATCTCACACAGGATACTTTTTATCGCGATAGTCCCACGGGATCGACACTTATGCGGGTGAAACCGCAGGGCGCTGCTAGTCCGAAATAAACACAAAAAAATACAAAACGAAGCGCCACTATCAACACTTTCTTGCAAATCGTCATTCAAACATCACCTCATAAGGACCAAAAAAATACCATAAAGATACCTTGCAATAACACGGCAACAGGGGTTCTGAAAACTTCCCCTGAGCTTAAAACGAGGCAATTTCATCTACTTACGTCGACGTCAAGATATTTGTAAAGTAACGGAAAAAACAAGATCATATCGTCACATCAAAGGACAAACAGAGGGGTATTCCTATGAGGAGTCTGTATTGAATTCTTGAACAAACGTTGGTTCTATTATTTGAGGAAAATTGGTGATGACGTGTCTGATCTGAGGGGCAACTCTCCTAAATGAATGTTCGCAAAAGTACCTCTAACTTCCCTAAATTTTTGACAAGTTTTTAACATTGATTTTCGCTGAAATGAGATTGCTACTAGATGCTGAACGTTTTAATTACGAGAATTCGCCTTCAGGATGTCACTGAAAAACAAATGAAATGGTGCTTTGAAGATGGTTTGAGGGCCTTGGTGTTTAGGTTATATGCATATACTAGCTTCCGCCCGCGGCTTCGCCCGTGAGGTACGTCGATAAAAACTATCCTATGTCCTTCCCCGGGAAGCAATCTATCTTTCTGCCAAATTTTATCGAAATCCGTTCAGTGGTTTAGGCGTGAAAAGGTAACATACAGACAGACAGAGTTACTTTCGAATTTATATTGTGCAATTTCAAACAAGTTTAAAAGGTATGGCTTGTTTTTTTACAAATTTATAACTCCAGACCTATTTTGGATGATGATAGAGACTATGGTAGAGACATTAGCCAAAGTTAGATTTGGACTCACTCCCTAGCCTTTTCCTTACTATGTTAATTTCGGCTTCCAGTGTAACCGGATGCAGCTGAATACCAGTATTTTACATGGAGCGACTGCCTATCTGACCTCCACAACCCATTTACTGAGTAATAGGGCTTCTGAGGACTCCGTAACAACTGTCAAAGATCTACGAATGACAGCCGGGACCAACGGCTTAACGTGCCTTCCGAGGCACGGAGGGATCTTGGTATGTGAAGATGGTCACCTATCCACAGACCATCCGCGGCAAGCGTAGCTTAACCTGATCGATCGACCCGTGCGGCTGTTATTACCTAGCCACGAGCCCCCCCAGCCCCCTCCCAACCGCCCTAGATTTGAAGTATTATTAGTATTACATAACAGTCAAGATTATTAGCACCCTAATCGCGTAACACTCTATCAATCTCAATCTAAATAATTCTGAAGGATATTGCTAATCCATTGCTTCATATGTTCGAAAAAATTGTCGGCTCAACAATGTAAATAACGCAATGCATATGTTGTTGAACTGTCCTAAAAAAGTATTGAAAAAAAAATGAAATCGACTTTAAAAAGAAATGAACTCAAAATTATGAAATAACTTTCATTTCGAGAGTCAGTGTGTCTTGGGATCTGTATTTTAGTTTTTTGCCACCGACTTCCGAAATTAAAGCTATTGCATAATTTTGAGTTCATTTATTTTTGAAGTTGATTACATTTTTTAAGTAAAAACTGGAATATTTGTTTGTAATAAGAAGGTAATAGTTTTGTAGTAAATATTGCACTAGAATTTGAACAAGGTTTTGAGATGTTTTCCCTTTGACACTACTACACCCGTAACTCGTATCAATAAGCCAGGCCGTCACACTTACACGTATTATTCCATATCTTGAAAATGACAATTGATTTTGATGAAACTTGCACTGTTCCCTAAGTTGAAGTAAATGTAAGCCAATAAAAAAATTGTCACGATCCGATTAATAGTTTCGGAGAAATGCGTGGACAAACATACATAAATACATGCTACTACTATACTTACTAAACTAAATTTTAAGTTCAGGCATCTTTTTCTTTCTATTTCATTAAGAAAAGGACGGAAGGTAAATATTAGTTTAGTCCTGTCAAATTAGTCAGCGCCTGACGTAAATTGACGTATTTTTACCCGACTGCGTCAGAAGGAGGGTTATGTTTTTCGAGTGTATGTATGTATGTATGTATGTATGTATGTATGTATGTATGTATGTATGTAGGTATGTATATTTCTTTGGCACGCTCTGCAGCCTAAACGGCTTGATCGATTTCAGCTTGAGAGGTGCCGTTAGATTCGTCTTAATTGTGAGAGTGACACTGGGTATATTAAAATTGTAAAAAAAATTAAAATGGCCGATTTTTGGCGCAATATGTTTTAAAAAAAAAAATTTTTTTCTCGAAACCTATCGAGTGGGGTATCAAAATAAAGGGTTTTAAAAGGTGATTACAAAAATATATATACTTTATATGGTTAAAAGTAATTCGAAGTGACAAATCGTAAAAAACACGTACCAAGAACTAAATCGTTTGCGAAATCTTTCACATTTGTAAACTAAAATAAAAAAAGTAATTTAAAAAATAAAAAAACCCGACTGCGAAACTGAAAAGCTACAAACAAGCCCATTTTAAATTAAATAAAAGTTGGAAGCGGGCGGGACCCATTTGAATTTGAAAATATAATGATAAAGATATGGGTCCCGCCTGCTTCCAACTTTTATTTAATTTAAAATGGGCTTGTTTGTAGCTTTTCAGTTTCGCAGTCGGGTTTTTTTATTTTTTAAATTACTTTTTTTTTAATAGCTCATTTTTTAATCTCGTCTAAAGTTGTCTATGGAGTATCTTAATTTGACAGGACTAAACTAATATTTATTTAGTTTAGTCCTGTCAAATTAAGATACTCCCTTAATGAAATAGAAAAAAAAAGATGCATGAACTTTTTAGTTTAATTTGTGAACAACAGAATCGCCGCCAGTGTTTTAAAATCGACATGTGCAAACGATGCAACATAAATATTTACATACCTTTGCAAAAGTAAAGTCGGTTTTAAGTAACAGGAAAATTGCAATTCGCAACACTGATAAGGTTATGAAAGAAACCCATAGGTTATTTTATCACCAACTTAACCCTCGTCGTTATAAATAAGTATTGAAGGAATAAAAGTACCTTTTATTACCGTGTTTAACACAATTTCAAAACTTTTTTCAGGAGAGACAACGAAAAATCCCACGTTTTTTATTTGGATTTACAAAACATTGTGTAGACATAACAGTTTTGTTTTGGCTCGTGTCAAAACAGTTTTTTCAGTAGAATATACAACTTTGATAAAAATATTCATCTTTCCACTACACTGCCAATATTTAGTTTTATTTTGTGCGTTATAACTTTTTCAGCTTATGGCATCCATAATAGAGTGTATTTGTAAAAGAATTGACTACTCAGCACACCCACATCATTGTTTAAAAGTAGTTGAATGTTAGCTGCCTGTATACCAAATAGCTTGTTCGACCGTACTATGAGACTGTTTGGGTATAGGCGTTCATCATTGTTTTCATAGATGCGATAGTTTGACGTCTCGTCGTGAGTCTTGACGTCGTTGGGTAGGGGTACTCAGCACCCTAGTTGTGTAACACATTTTCAATCGCAAACTGAGCTTTTTATATTTGTTTATTATTTATTTATTACTTTTAAGAAGGCTTACAGACAAATAATAGGTAACAACAATACATTGTCAAGTTGCTAATAACAAGCCTCCACAGTTTGTATAGCATATCGATTAGACATAGGTTAGTTTTATTAGGGTTCCGTACCCAAAGGGTAAAAACGGAACCCTATTACTAAGACTTCGCTGTCTGTCCGGCTGTCTGTCACCAGGCTGTATCTCAAGAACCGCGATAGCTAGACTGTTGAAATTTTCACAAATTATGTTTTTCTGTTACCGCTATAACAACAAATACTAAAAACAAAATAAAATTTAAGGGGGGCTCCCATACAACAAACGCGATTTTTTTTGCCTTTTTTTGCTCGATATCAAAAATGGCAACAGGTAGGCACTTGAAATATTCACAAAATACTCAGCTGTATTTTAACTTTAATAATGAATAATAAAATTAAAATAAAATAAATATTTAAGGGGGGCTCCCATACAAAAAACATGTTTTTTTCGGCGTTTTTGCCTTGTGGTGCAGAACCTTTCGTGTGCGAGTCGGACTCGCACTTGGCCAGTTTTTATTTAAGTAAGTATTTGTGTGGCTACATATGAGTTTAAGAACCACTGGCCGGCGCATTATTCACTAAAAATGATTTGGCTAAGAGCGTCCTTGCTGTGCTTATCTTAGTGCAAAATAAGTCAACACCCATGTTCAGAAGATACATCATTGAAGCTTCGAGCGCTTCGTATAAGAAACGCATTACGTCTATAATTAGTAGTGGCAGAAGGCACACCTAGAAGCGGCCTTTTACGTAATTCAATGGTCAATAGTAGTAGTAGTAAGGATATTCCTAAACCATTGCTGCTTCATAAGTTTAAAAAAATCATCTCTTCAGAAAATAAAATAATGCAATGAACGTGGTTGAACTGTCAACATGGAAGAAATTGCGGTCAATAGCCATTTTATGAGTGTTTCGCAATTACCCTGGAGGAGTCTGAAAGTCTGGCAATAACAGTTTTACTGGTCATGTTACCCAGTTATTGGGTTATGGACATCAGACAGGCAGTCGCTTCATGTAAAACAATCGGATAAACAGGAAGCCGCCGCTAACACAGTTTGGAAAAGGCTTGGCAAATGATGCGTCAAAAGACAGTCTTGACTCAGCCACAGATAAATCCATACTATAGGTACCTACATAATGATCAATAATATTATAAATGCGAAAGTGTGTCTGTCTGTCTGTTACCTCTTTACCGATTTAGATAAAATTTGGTATAGAGATAGTATGAGTCCCAGGAAAGGACATAGGATAGTTTTTATCCCGATATTCTCACGGGATCGACACTTAAGCGGGTGAAATCGCGGAGCACTGACTCTCGAAATTGTCTTTCCTAGAAACACCAAGAATTTTACAATACAATATTAATTTCTACCCCATTCTGTCACTATATTTATTAGTTTCCCATGCAACTAGTGCTTACCCTCACCCCAGCTAAGCATAGGGGGGTGTACAAATTATGAGGGCACGTGTCACCAATATCCGTTGTTTTTGTCCGTTTGTCTGTCACTCAGAGTGACAGACGCGTGCCATAATATATGGAGTGCGCAGGCGACCCTATTCTGATAGAATTGTCATTAGTTTTTAGTGTTATTTGGACGTGTACAAAAAGCATGTCTATTCTCGAACGCCATGCTAGAAAGGCAAATTATTTTTGAGAGGCTTTTCGAATAACAATAAAACCAGCCTATGTCCCACTGCAGGACAAAGACCTTTCCTCGTAGACAGGAGACATGAGCACTGATCACCACGCCTGCTCAAGGCGGATTGGCAATTTCAGATTTATATTATTAACTAGCAGCGCCCGCGGATTCACACGCATAACTCTCGATCCCGTGGGAATATCGGGATAGAAAGTATCCTATGTGTTAATCCTGGTTATAAACTGTATGTGTGCTAAATTTCATCCAAATCCGTTCAGTAGTTTTTGCGTGAAAGAGTAACAGACATCCATCCATCCATCCATCCTCACAAACTTTCGCGTTTACAATATTAGTAGGATACTTAGGATAGGATAGGAAGTAGGGTAAAATATAATATATAAATTTTTAATAAGCTACCAAATGACATAAAATATTTAAACTTGACTCAATTTAAACGCAGCCTAAATAAATTTTTAATAGACAAATGCTACTATATCATTGACGAATTTCTTGCTGACAAAATTTCTTGTGACTGATCTCGTATTTATGACTATCAGACTTTTAATTTTATTATAATTGTATCATACTTATATAATGTTTTAATTAATTTCTAATATTGTTAAATTAATAGTGTAGGTATGCCGCCCTAAAGAGTCTCTGTCAATATCTGTAAGACCTGTTATATCACCAAAAATCGCACTAATAAAAACTTTGACTTTAAGGGTAAGTCCAGGTTTCCTGACGCTGTTTAACTTCACCAATGTCATTGACATCAAAGATAAACTTAGAAAGAATGACTTTGAGAGTTTTTCTAATAGTATTGTATTTATTTTTGAGTGCTGTTGAGCCTGGCTTTTTACCCGACTGCGCGACGCAAAGGAGTGGTAATGTGTTCATCAGTCTATGTATGTATGTATGTATGTATGTATGTATGTATGTTTATATGTTCCTTTGAAGCACTATATAGACCAAACGCCTGGGCCGATTTTTATGATTCACACGTTAATCGATTCCTCTTAGTCCGGCGAGTGTCACTAAAGGCATGACGTTAGTGAAAATTCAATATGGCGACTACTGGACGCCATATTAAATATTTTTTTATATATTTTTTTTCAAAACCTATCGAGTGGGGTATTAAAATAAAGGGTTTTAAAAGGTGATTACAAAAATATACACAACATATATACTTAAAAGCAATTCGAAGTGACAAATCGCAAAAAAACACCTACCAAGAACTAAATCGTCTGCGAAATCTTTCAAAGAACAATGCCCACTTTCCATACATTTAAAAACCTGATAATGAAAGTTAATGTATAGTTATAAGGTATAGTAGAAAGAGTACCTGTAAGATTAGAAAATAATGTCATATAGTCATTTTTACGATTTAAAGTCTACAAAGGCCAAAAAATATTAATGTTACTTTTTAGGTTAGGATTTGCCTTTACGATAGTTTGTTTACATATAAAAAGTCTAACTTTGCTATTGTATTGTCAAAAGTGATCACTTGCCTACCCATTTCGTTGACCGCAGTACTACTACGTCATCCAGAAATTCTGCTGGAGCAGAGATATTGTCTTGAAACCTAGCCCATCTCAGTAGTTACACACACAAAATGGCACAATACACAACGAGACGCAAGCGCAACAACGAAGTCGCAGAACTGTCAAAATATGTAAAAAATCCATTTCACTCGTGCAAACTCAATTATAATCTGCATAATTAATTTATTTAATTATCATGTTATTTTGAATTGATCTCTATTATGCACAGACTAATAAAAAATAGTTATTGATTAAATAAAACTTAAAATAATATATAAAACTCAGAAAAAGAGTAGAATAAAGTCAACAAGCATTGTGAAAACGGAACGTTGTAAAGAATGAGTAGTTGGATGCGTTCAGGGTAATTGAGATGCGCTCAAAATAAGGTAATAAGACACAGAGTTAGCATAAAGAAAAATTAATAAATATTCTTTTCCTGGCCTTCTTTTAAAATTGTGATTAGCGTAATGAATGTACAATTAAATTAGCTGAATTTTAATATTTATTTCATTTCTATACATTGTCAGGTGAAAAATGGGCATCCTTCTTTGTAAACTAAAAAGCTGGAAATAAAAAAAGTTATTTAAAAAAATCAAAAAACCCGACTACGGTAAAAAACTTAAGTTAAAAGAAACTGAAAAGCTAAAAACAAGCCCATTTTAAATTAAATAAAAGTTGGAAGCAGGCGGGACCCATTTGAATTTGAAAAGACAATAAAAATGGTGTGGGTCCCGCCTGCTTCCAACTTTTATTTAATTTAAAATGGGCTTGTTTTTAGCTTTTCAGTTTCTTTTAACTTAAGTTTTTTACCGTAGTCGGGTTTTTTGATTTTTTTAAATAACTTTTTTTACTGAAGTGCTTGGTTAGGCTATTAAATTAAAATTAGCATAATTGGGTCAAAATTCCCTGTCAGATATTTTAAGGAGTATCTGGCGATGTCGTTTTGGAGGCGTGCCGCTAAAATATTAATAATAGAGAACAAGTGACAGTCGCTCTCCAAGATTTCTCGAGGTCACGCTAAATGAACCAATTATGGAAAGCTTTGGGCTGCTATTATTTTACTGAGGGCCAGTAATCGCTACTGTCACTTGCCATTTTTTAAAAGAAGGAGCTTGTTTACTCTTTTGCTTTTTTTGTCTTTTTTATTGCTGAATGGGCCTGCTCTTCACGTCGATCACGCCAGATGGAAAGCGATGGATGAGGTCTATGATACAACGAGCGTGCCCAGAAAATGCCTGTTCACTCTAGCTTTGAAGACAGACGGGTTAAATGTGGAAGAGAACTCAGCCGTCAGAGAGTTCCACATTTTGGCTGTGCGCATAATAAACGTGGAGGAGAAGCGCTGAGTACGACTGGTGCGGATATATTAACCAAGTGTGGATGTCTTTTCTTTGGGGCACGTTTTTGAAAAGCTGTTCCACCCATGACTTTGTCGATTTATTCCGGTCTGTTCCCCCCTCCTCGATCCCCTGCTAGTTCGTCTTCTGTTTTAATCTCTGGCTTATCCACTTTATCTAGGTTACTCTTTTGACAGGTAAGTACAGTAGAGAGAAAATAAACGTTTCATGCTTTACAATCTTTTTTTTTAATGTCCCATGCGTGCGCGATTTATATTCTTATTTTGAAATGTATTTGCTTTGTATTTTACCGATGCTTGTACGAGGCCTATTTCCAGCAGAGGACGTGTGTCAGCTGATGATGATTTCTTAATTATTTCTTCATTAGGATGAGCTGGTACACATGTTGTACCACAAGCGGAACAAATTTGTACCAGCTCGACCCTGAGAGGAAGTGTATGTAGCTTTACTTATATATACCAAATGGTGATAATACGAAAGTTTCGTTTATCATTATTACTTTAAATTTTATACCAGTAACTATGAATCAGCTTACTTTAGTTTATATTCATAACTAGAGTGTTTTCGAGTGCTCTTCAATATAACAACCCCCTTCTATGACAAAACATGTTATTGTATTTTATTTCCGAGAACAAAGAACTAATTGCTTTGTGACGCTCATTCCCAATAGATTGATTGAACGATTGATTGAGCCCAGTAGTACAGTGATACGAATAGTTTTCTTGAACTTGATTGATTGTTCTTCTAGATATCACATGCGAACATTGAACAGTCAGGGAAATTAATTATTTATCTAATTGCCCTTATATGTATACAACATTCAAAGAATGACAGTTGTGATTTGATTATACGGACGGTTAAGGTTGGTAGTCAATTTGCTAAATAATTGATTTCCTTGGCTTAACTTAGATACATTCTTCTTATTTTTGGTTCGTTCGTTCTGCCCAGCAGTAAACTACGTTTGGAAGACTTAATTTTTGCTTAACTTCAGTTATTTTTGCAATCTGGCTGTTATCAAAGATGATAAGTCGACGGCTTTGGTTTGAAAAATGTACATAGTGAAAAGGTTACAGAAAGCTATCACACTAATATTATAAAGGCGAACGTTTGTGAGTGTGTGTGTGTTTATATGTTTGTCACTTCTTCACGCTCAAACGGCTGGACCAATTTTGATAAAATTTTGTATGGAGGTAGCTGACACCGCGCCGTCCAGCGCATCTCTTACCACCGTGTAAAATTTAGAGGAAGATGATTCCTTCACCTGATCGGTTCATCGTGTTAGTGAACGATCGCGCGATCGTTTGCCTTCGGTGTTCCCAACCACAATCAGTTTTTCTAAACTTTTAACGCCTCTGCGTACTATGTGACCGAAATAGGAGAGAATGCGTTGTTGACAAGAGATATAATGCGTTGTTGATATGGTCGACAAGAGGGTCTTTATTCGAAGCTGGATTAAGATCGATGCATTGGTGCGTTTGGCAATCCACGGTATTCTCAACATTCGTCTCCAGCACCACATCTCAAATGCATCAATCCCTTGTCTTTCTCGGGCCAAAATCGTCCATGTTTCTTATACTCCATACATGAAGATAGGGAATACTAGGGCTCGTATCAATCTGATCTTGGTTTTGGTACTTTTTCATAAGCCGGCGATATTGATCTACTAACAATTAACAATGAATTCTCATGTTACATGATACTTCAGTCATATCAAGTGGACAACAATGAAGTTTATTGATGTTTGTTTGGTACTTACAATTAAAGAGGGGAGCTACAAATTAATTTGTAGTGTGACGGTGGACTCCCATGGGGATAGGAGAGGGATCACTACAGGGTTATTAAATTGTAATGAATTTTATTGATCTGTTTTTATTAATAGTTCGTGTTGTGCATTTATGATTTATGGCTCCTGTATACGATGCCGCCGCCGCGCCGACACCGCGCCGCTACCGCGCCTCTATGCTGTGTATACGTTCGCGACCGCGCCGCCCCCGCGCCGCCGCCGCACCGCCACCGCGTCCGCGCCGCTTGATTTTACCATACCACTATACAGTTGTTAGTAATTTCATTGCTAGCTGCGCATACGTTGGCGTTGGCGGCCGGTAATGGAATAAGCAAAGTCAAACAGTGGCGAATGGCGGCGCGGTGGCGGTGCGGCGGCGCGGCGGCGCGGGGGCGGTGCGGTACCTAGTCAGGTTATCAGTTTTTAGTCAACATGAAACAAATGCCGCAAATGCAAGGCTCCTTACAAACAGGCGCGACACGCGATGTAATCGCGCGCGACACAAAGGCACCGCTCGTTGCGCGACTTACGGTGATTTTATCGCGTGTCGCATATTGTTAAATCGTCATTACTAATGTAAGTACGTAGAAGTTTACGCCAAGACTTCGACTTGTGGTTATAATTTATTACGTTTTGACTAAGGTTCGTCAGGTTGAAAAAATCCAAATAAATGAACTGTAGTGTTCCGGTTATAACAACTTTTATAATTAAGGTTTCCATCAAGAGTTTCCATTCTGCGAAGAAATTGCGTTACAAACTAATAATAGCAATGGCTTTCATTTTGACATTTCAACAATATTCATTGCGTTATTTACTTTGCTGAGCAGACAATTTTTTCGAACATTATGAAGCAACTAGCTTCCGCCCGAGGCTTCGCCCGCGAGGTATGTCGATAAAAAACTATCCTGTGTCCTTCCCCAAGATGCAATCTATCTCTCTGCCAAATTTTATCGTAATCCGTTCAGTGGTTTAGGCGTGAAAAGATAACATACAGACAGACAGACAGAGTTAGTTTCGAATTTATGATATTAGTATGGATGGAATAGCAATATCCTTCAAGAGTGTTTTTCGCAATTTGAGTGCTGGTCTGCACACGTAGACAAAACACGGTAAATCCTATTAGAAACCTTTGCCCTTAAAAACCCATTCCCAAAAAAAACACGTACACGAATAAATTTTATACCAGCAATTAAGTCTAGCTAATTCGGGACAGCCAACATTAGCATAAGTTACACACAGGAAGCGGAAGTGAGCCGTTATGTTGGTACTAAGGGATACAAGGTAAGTGCATTAGCTTGCTGTTGTTTGTGTTCAAGGGATTTTCTGTACAGTGAAGGCTGTAAGGCTTGCGAGGAGTTAGGAGGATGTTCTTTTAGGATCTATGTTGGGTTTAATGCTGTTTTTAACTTAAGGGGCTTACATGACCTAAAGCGTGGTCACTGTCGGACTGCATAGGAAAGAAAAAGAAGCGCGATGACACAACGCTAGTAATTTATTGCAAAATATGAAGCAATTATTTAATTACAAAAAATCTATTGTTTGGACTAAAATGTTAAAATACTAGTGCTTTAGTATGTTGCTTGTAGAGTAATCTGACAAAAAATCAGACTGATTGTATGTATATAAGTATGACTTTTATTGTAAAAAGAAAGTTTTTAGAGGTATCTTCGTGGTTTTTTTTCTATCGTATCAAATTCGTTGTATTATGTTTTCAACACACTATCTACGTAGTATATATCCTAAAGAATATCATAAATTTTTTGCTGATTTTGTTTACTGTAGTCGATCATATTATACCTTTTTGTTTCTAAAACTTGCGTTTTTTGCGTTTGGGTCCTATGATCCCCTTAAGTGGGCACTTTGATTTTGAGCAACAACTAAGTTGCTCTTGAATTAAAAGGTTTTCATATTCATGAGTTGTTCGATACTCACTACGGATCAGTGGGGTAACTGCGTAAAACACAGTAGGAATGGCTTTCATTTTGCCAGTTCAACAACATTCATTGCATTATTTGCGTTGTATAGCAGACTAATTTTTCGAACATTGGAAGCAATGGATTAGCAATATCCTTCAAAATGATTCACATTGTGATGTGCTAGTGGACTGAGTAGATTTACGAACTGGTACTACTATCTCATAAATAACTAACTTCCGCCCGCGGCATCACCCGCGAGGTATGTCGATAAAATATATCCTTTGTCCTTCCCCGGGATGCAATCTATCTCTCTGCCAAATTTTATCGAAATCCGTTCAGTGGTTTAGGCGTGAAAAGGTAACATACAGCTGTCTGTATGTTACAGACAGAGTTACTTTCGAATTTATAATATTAGTATGGATAATCTACGTATGTATTGTTACATCTTGTTAGTATCATCAATATATACCTACATATCACACTAATATTATAAAGGCGAAAGTTTGTGAGTGTTTTGTATGTTTGTTACTTCTTCACGCACAAACGGCTGAACGGAGTTGGATGAAATTGGACTCTAGTTTATAACCAGGATTAACACATAGGATACTTTTTATCCCGATATTCCCACGGGATCGACACTTATATTATAAACGCGAAAGTGTGTCTGTCTGTCTGTTTGTTACCTCTTCACGCTTAAACCGCTGAACCGATTTAGACGTGGTATAGAGATAGTTTGAGTCCCGCGAAAGGACATAGGATAGTTTTTATCTCGATATTACCACGGGATCGAAACTAATGTGGGTGAAACCGCGGGGCGCAGCTAGTTAGGCATAGATTAAAGTCGCTTTTCGTGTCTGTCTGTGTGATCGCGTTGTTCTTATAAACTACGCAACGGATTTTGATGCGGTTTTCAGCGTCATTTAGAAAATGTATTCCGGAAGCTTTACGGTTATGTCTCAATGTTTTCCCAAGTCATGAAAACCGTGCGAAGCAGGGGCATATCGCTAGCTTTTTAAAATTAAAATATAAATACGACTAACACCATTTTACACTACTTATACAGGGTTATTGGTAAAACATAACAACCTCTTCATTGTACTCATCATTATGAACAACCTTTACTATGTATAGTTACCGGCACGTAACTTGGCAAGAGATTTTCGTAGTGGGGGAAGTTCGCGCATATAAAAATGTATGAAATTGTGCGTGCGCAAACTTCCCCCACTACAAAAAATCTTGCCAACTTACGTGCTGCTACTTGTACCAAACCTGAAATCGCGAAAAAAAATCAGCTGTTCCCTACATTTCGACGAGTTATACGAACATAAATGTAGGCAGGCAACAGCTGATTTTTGCTTCGCGATTTCAGGTTTGGTCCCATAGTAAAAGTTGTTCATAATGATGAGTACAATGACCTCTTAAGAGGTTGTTAATGTTTTACCAATAGCCCTGTATAAAGCCCCTTGTATACAATCTTAGCCCAATCACCGGATGAACAGCGAATTAATGAAGCCATTAATGTACGTTCCTACCTAGCTTTAGAACTATTTAGTCCAAGCTCGTAAACGATACATACAGACGCCAGTCAGCTATCCGAGATCGTTATCCGAGAAGCTCTTAGTCACACGAACAGGAATGTCCGAGTCTTATTATTCTGATCATCCCTTTGGCTGGTCGCCGTGAATATGTTAGCATAATGTAGCTCGGTTTAAATATGCAGTGATATGTTCAGAAAATCCATTAGATAGATTACGTTAACATACATAATGATGTGATCTAGGAGTAGGAGAGTTGTTGCAAAGACTGTCTCTTGGTCAGCCAACGTTATCTGACTCCGGCTTTGTATGAATATCATTTATAGGATGTTAGAGATCTGAATATATTTGAGCTTCGGTTACTGCTGTCTATATGTATACAACATTATTTTTAGTATATGCGAATCCCGAAACACGTGTCTAGTATTTTTATGTAAAGAATCTATGTACAAAATGCCAAAACCTTATCATGAAAAATCACAAAGTTAAAATGTTTGTCCGTACAAAAACATGCTAACCCTCGCCGCTCACGCCGTGCCGTCTTGCGTTCATTGATAATAGTACCTAGGTACTTAACCGTTCGGCTTGGAGATTGGATAACCTACTTAGTGTCGCTCGGTGTCCAACTTTTAACCTTTTTTAAATTTATTTTAGGGAGAAAATACAACATGAAGTAAAAATTATTGGAGTCGATTCAGTTACTTATTCTGAACAAACTATATTCAGGTTTCGCATATAGGTACTAAAAATAAAGTTGTATATAAAATTCTAAGACCTGACTGACTTATCAACGCACATCCTAACCGCTGGTCCTATAGACATGAAATTTGGAGGGTGTGTTCTTTGTGAAGAGTAGGTATCCACTAAGAAAGGGTTTTTCGAAATTCCTCTTTTATTTTTTTGGGGTGGGTTTTAAAATAACTTCTCCCGCTCTGGGCGGAGCGGGGGTGTTAGACTTTTACTGACTAAAACCCGCCCGTGCTCCTTCTGTTGCATGTGCCAGGGGCCACGGTGAAATTCCACCCCTAAGAGGGTGAATGGGGAGGGTGAAATTTCACGCGGACGAAGTCGCGGGCAGAAGCTAGTTAGTCATATTGTGGGCATTGGCGGATAGGACTTGTAGTAAAATTGAGGCCGATTATCAGGGGCCTAAAAAGGCCACTTTGGCAGAATCATAAAAGGATAACATTATGAATCATAATAGACAGTTAACTGTTAAGTTAATCATATCAAATCCCATTGGTGGAGGATTTTTCAGTTTTTTTTTTTTGTCTGTGCTAAAATACCTATCAATCCAGTCCAAATCCAATCCCAATCTCTTTGATTATACCTACGAAGTGCAGCGAAAAAAAGTAATACACGGACTGTCTTCGCCATATTATGATTCATAATGTTATCCTTTTATGATTCTGCCAAAGTGGCCTTTTAGGCCCCATGGTCGTAATGGAGTCGACCTCAACACAGCATAAAGCTAGTGGATACTTTTGGCTTGTATAATAAAAACACTCGCAAACGCAAACAAATTATCCGGAAAAGAAACGAAGTTACCGACATAGCTTGCAGAGTAAGCAAGTTGAAGTGACGGCAGTGGAGAGACAGTGCAGAGAGTAGTGAAAGGCTGTGGGCTGGCCGTGTTTGTTGAAGGACTGATGGCCTGTGGAGCAGACGAGTCCTGGAGTGGAGACCGCGGTTAGTGTCGGACGCCCCTCAGCTAGATGTACCGACGACGTCGAGAAACTGGATGTGGAAGGCGGAGGACAGGGTGTTGTGGCGCAGCCTGGGAGAGGCCTATCTCCAGCAGTGGACTGCGATAGGCTGAGTTGGCTGATTGATTGATATAATAAACACAAACTTACTGGTAAAATCATTGTGTATCACGTACGGTGCAAAAGCGTCACTTATGCAATTTTTGTCAAAATTGATCTATCTGAGTAGGCGAAAAAGTAGCTAATGTATTCTTTACCTGGTGAGTAGTTGTCATTTATGTAGTGCGTATACTTTCCGCGAGAGGGCAGTTGTGTCGTTATCTGGGGGCACGGGAGTGCCCCCGCCGAGACGAGCCAAGCGAAGCGCAAGGGCACTACCTACCTTTTCTCGAAGCACTTCGTCGTATTTTTGAACCCTCTTAACTTGGCTTTGGATTATACCAGATAATTGTTTAGTCAAGAAGAACTATCTATCTAAATATATAAAACTCAAAGGTGACTGACTGACATAGTGATCTATCAACGTACAGCCCAAACCACTGGAGGGATCGGGCTGAAATTTAGCATGCAGGTAGATGTTATGACGTAGGCATCCGCTAAGAAAGGATTTTGATAAATTCTACCCCCAAGGGGATAAAATAGGGGATGAAAGTTTGTATGAAACTTTGTCAATTTTAAACCGATCGGGCTGCGACTTCGCATGCCTATAGCTACTATGACGTAGGCCTCCCCTAAGAAAGGATTTTGATAAATTCAACCCCCATGGGGATAAAATAAGGGATGATGGAGGATGTAAATGTATTAGTTTTTTTTTAATAATACTTATCGCGAGCGAAGCCGCGGGCAAAAGCTAGTACATTATATACTCGTAATAGGATGTCGAATTTTCAAACGCTTCTCCAGGAAAATTTCATCATTTGCATAAGTGACGTTTTCACACCGTAGGTGCTGTATTTTCCTAGCGGTATGGTGCGGTTTTAAGTGGGATTTCTGAACCTTTTTGCTTCGTGTATCAATGTAAACACTTCTTTAAATCGATTAGGAATTCTGTTATAATATCGTGTTTTGCCACGTTCGTTGTACGAGATATCCATAGTGATGTGACGGCTCTTTTTGTTAATGTAAGTCTTTGAGAAATTCGGTGCATTGGTGGTCTTGGTTGGGCCTGTTCCAAGAGTTTGTTCATTATGCTCTTATTTCGCAAACAGGTCGTGTGTATCCTTTATAATATGGATTTGCAGTTTGTGCCTGTTCAAAATATGTTACGTTTTCAGTTTGTCGAGTTGGTAGACCACACAGGAAGCGAAGTGGTCAAAGGTGAGCAGTAAAGTACACGATCAAATTTGAATAATGGCATTAAGATGATTGCGTCAATTTGATCATTCTAATTTATACCTTATTACAATGAGATAAGAGTTCAATTATTGGTTGGAATTACGTTAAAATTGAACATTCTTTGATCGTTAATCGCTACCTCAGGAAAATCTAGACGTCAAAACGTGGGTGGTGTAATTGAAATAACTGAAATCCTCTTTAGGGGTCATTGGTCACTCATTTATGATCTCACAACTCAACAAAATGTAGGGAACAGCAATTTATTCTCAGGATTTTAGGTAAAAAAAAACTGGCCAAGTGCGAGTCGGACTCGCACACGAAGGGTTCCGTACCACAAGGCAAAAACGCCGAAAAAAACATGGTTGTTGTATGGGAGCCCCCCTTAAATATTTATTTTATTTTAATTTTATTATTAAAGTTAAAATACAACTGAGTATTTTGTGAATATTTCAAGTACCTACCTGTTGCCATTTTTGATATCGAGCAAAAAAGGGTAAAAAAATCGCGTTTGTTGTATGAGAGCCCCCCTTAAATATTTATTTTATTTTGTTTTTAGTATGTTTTGTTATAGCGGCAACAGACATACATACTTTATGAAAATTTCAACAGTCTAGCTATCGCGGTTCTTGAGATACAGCCTGGTGACAGACGGACAGACGGACAGACGGACAGACGGACAGACGGCCAGACGGACAGACGGACAGACAGCGAAGTAATAGGGTTCCGTTTTTACCCTTTGGGTACGGAACCCTAAAAATGACCTCTTAACAGGTTTTTACTATTTCAATTTCACATCGCTGTCTACCCCTTCAAGTAATTCACGCGTGATGTTATGTAGACAATAAGAAAATAAAATAAATAGCATATCGAAAGAATTAATTGCTCTTATTAAGCTTAATGAATGTCGCCGTGGGGGCAGTGAGGCTAGCAGAATTATTAAAACATGGCGGCAGACGCGTGTGTTGTCAATTTATTATGATAGTTTTCGACCAATAGATCAATTGAACAGAATAGATGCTGTATTAATTGGAATTTGTTGCGGTAGGTCAGTTATATTAAGTCTGTTATATTAAAAGTTTACTTTTGCGTATCCTATGATAAGGCGACTACATGACCTAAAGCGCGGTCTTTGTCGGACTGGATAAAAAAGAAAGAGAAGCGCGATGACACAACGCTGGTAATTTATTGCAAAATATGAAGCAATTATCTATTCAAAAACCTATTGTTTGGACAAAAAATTAAAATACTAGTATTTTTTATTATGTTGCTTGTAGAATAATCTGACAAAAAATCCTAATGATTGTATGTATATTAGTACGGTTTTTATTGTAAAAAGAAAGTTTTTATAGGTATCTTCATGATTTTTTTTTCTATGGTATCAAATTAGTTGTATTATGTTTTCAACACACTATCTACGTAGCATATATCCTGAAGAATATCATATATTTTTCTGATTTTGTTTACTGTAGTCGATCGTATACTTTCATTGTTTCTAAAGCTTGCGTTTTTTTTGCGTTTAAGTCCTGTAAGCTGCTTAAGAATTTCTCAGAGTAGCTCGGTCCAGACTCCTAGCCCAGTTGATGGCAATAATCTCGCCCTATACAAAAACTGGTGAAATCTACCTATCCCTTTGTGAATTATACGTGTGATGTTATGTTCTGATAATAAACTCGACTCGGCCAAGTAACAGTAGAGCTCGCTTCGGTAAAATAAATTATCTTTTCGTAATAGATGCCATTTAAATGAAGCCAATACTTAGGTGCAGCCGGTCGATTCTCTAAAAATCTCACCGTGAAAAACTTAGGTGAAGTGAGTTTGTTTTTGCTAGGAATTGTCACTATTGACAGCTCACTCCACGATCACTTCACCTAAGTTTTCACGGTGAGATTTTTACAGAATAGCACCGCAGTTTACTCATACTGCATACAGCACAATAACAGCCGCACAGGTCGATCGATCAGGTTAACCTACGCTTGCCGCGGTTGGTCTGTGGAGGGGTGACCATCTTTACAAACCGAGACCCCTTCATGCCTCGTAAAGCACGTTAAGCCGTTGGTCCCGCTGTCATTCGTGGATCTTTGACAATCGTTACGGGTAGTCAGAAGCCCGAAAGTCTGACAACCAGTCCTACCAAGGGGTATCGTATTTCCCAGTAACTGGGTTGTGGAGGTCAGATAGGCAGTCGTTCCATGTAAAATACTGGTATTCAGTTGCATCCGGTTAGACTGGAAGCCGATTCCAATATAGTTGGGAAAAGGCAGGCAGATGATGATGATGAATCAGCCTATAATGTTCCCACTGCTGGGACACAGGCCTCCTCTCGGTGAGAGGGAGTGGGCCGTAATCCACCACGCCTAAGAAATGTCACATGTCTACCAATTTTTGGTTCTGGGATATGCCGGTTTCCTCACGATGTTTTCCTTCTCCGTTTGGAGAGCAGTGGTGATGAAATTAAAATATACACTAAGTAAAGTGTCTGCCTAGGGTTGACTTCGCGACCTTCAACTCGTAAGTCGGCCGATACCACAGGGCTACACTGCTCATTAATTTATTTACTTAATAAAAAAAACAATAAGTAACTCAAAAAAAAGCTCAAACCCAAAGCATTTATTTCAACGAAACCATGTACAGGCACTTTTGAATTCTCAAAATTAAATAGTCGGTCAGTTAGTTAGAAAGTTGAAGCTAGTTGCCCATTCCAAAACGTAGATCTCTATGGAGAAGAAGGGGCAAGAAACTTCATGGACACTCTTTTAAAACAAGATATTACAAAATCCTGGGTATGTACATTATAAGGATGAAAATTAACTGAAAACATCATCATCTGCCTGCCTTTTCCCAACTACATGTTGGGGTCGGCTTCCAGTCTAACCGGATGCAGCTGAATACCAGTACTTATTTTACGTGGAGCGACTGCCTATCTGACCTCCACAACCCAGTTACTGGGTAATACGATACCCCTTGGTAAGACTGGTTGTCAGACTTTCGGGCTTCTGACTACCCGTAACGACTGTCAAAGATCCACGAATGACAGCCGGGACCAACGGCTTAAAGTGCTTTCCGAGGTACGGAGGGGTCTCGGTATGTAAAGATGGTCACCCATCCACAGACCAACCGCGGCAAGCGTAGCTTAACCTGATCGATCAACCTGTGCGACTGTTATTATTTAGCAACGGGCTCCTCAAAATTAACTGAAAACATCTTCATTAAATATCCGACATAACGTAACACCATAAACACACAATTCACCTCACCAACATAAATTACGCCATCACACTATTTCAAAGCTAGTTACCATAAACAGCCATCAATTTCCCATAGGTGGCGCCGTGGGTGAAACTAGTCTAGGCTATAAGTTAGACATGCCTGGACGGAAATGACTGCATTCCTAGACATACTGGCGATGGTCTGGCTGTGAGAAAATGACCCATATGTTGTGGGGTAAGTTCTGTTAGACAGTGTGCATACTATGTAGAAACTGAGCAGAAATAGGTTTTACTGTAGGTACAATTTGATTATTTTAGTTGTAAAATAGACCAATAGACATAAACCTATTTTGCTTTGCAATTGTAGGTACAAAAAACCTAACAGCATAATCATAATTATTTATTTGCAATAGGTATTGGTACGGGTTGGTCTTAAAGTTAAAAACACACGAAGGCTTCCGTACCACAAGGCAAAAACGCCGAAAAAAAACACGTTTGTTGTATGGGAGCCCCCCTTAAATATTTATTTTATTGTGTTTTTAGTATTTGTTGTTATAGCGGCAACAGAAATACATCATCTGTGAAAATTTCAACTGTCTAACTATCACGTTTCATGAGATACAGCTTGGTGACAGACGGACAGTGGAGTTTTAGTAATAGGGTCCCGTTTTTACCCTTTGGGTACGGAACCCTAAAGAAGGTCTAATACATAGTCGAACATTTGAGAAGCAAAACTTTATAATGTATTTAATGCTAGAGTATATTTATGTCCAATGGCTTGCTGTAAATGTTTGTTTCTATCATTCATTACATTTACAATACAATCAATATTCACCATCGTCACATTAATTTTAAACAGATTATTTAACTAGCCGTTAAGCTGAACTGACGTGACTGGGCTGGCCACGTCTGCCGTATGCCCAATGAGCTGTGGGCCAAATTAACCACTACGTGGAGCCCGGACACTGCCAGAAGGCGTCGCAGCAGACCCTGTAGAAGATCGGCGGGACGCGCTGAAGAAAACAAACGACCAGTGGACCACTTTTGTCTTGGGTCGAAAGAGCTGGAAGTCATGGGGACAGGCTTTTGCCCAGCAGTGGGATGATGCAGGCTGACACTAAGAGTATTTAACTATTCATCTTTGACTATGGATCTATTTCGATTACGAGACTATTTTAGGAAGGCGCCTCAGTCAAACAGCAAGTCTTGACTCCGTCTGCACACATCCTTATACTAGACTAGCTTCCGCCCGCGACTCCGTCCGCGCGGATGTCGGTCTTCGCGTGGATGGTTTATTTCTCCATTTTGAGTAACTCTGACAATGACATCTTATAAATATCTATTGGACCCAAATACGGCTAAGCCTATAATAATTAAGGAGATCCCTCTATTGAGCTACTGCTGTTGAGCTCGCGTTCTGTAGTAAGTATTTTTTTCATAGTAATTCCGACCTTGATAAGTAGCATGTAGCAGTAAATTACTGACAGTGACAAAAAGTTTGCAATAATAAAAAAGTGATCGTGACAATGCGACAGAAACTTAATTGAGAGCTTCAGCATACACGACATTGTTAGTGAGCTCGTCCGGAATATGAACATGAAGATTTCTTAGACTGCTCACACGGGAAAGAGCTACGTAAAGTTGCCCGTGTGAAAAACAACTCGCGGTAAGATCTACGCCAGCAACTCCTAGGGTCTGACCTTGAGCCTTATTTATTGTCATGGCGTAACACAAAGCTACAGGAAACTGTATTCTCTTAAATTGAAATGGAAAATTGTTGGGAATCAATGGTATTCGAGGGATTAAAACACTTTCCCCGGCACCACAACCGGTTAAAATTTCAGCTTCAATTACGTTAGGTTGTAAATTACCTTCCTTATTGTTGTAAAATACCTTCAATCGAGTGCCGTTACAAAACGCTACAGGTTACGGCGCTGAATCCACTGCGGGTAATGCAACGTGTGTTCGCGGTTCTACAGAACAACGTCTATGAATAAAACTGAAAAATAAGATTTTTTTTTCTACGTATTTTTCCAGGATAAAAAGTATGCCATTTTATGCCCAGGATAATAAGGTATAATTATACCAAGTTTCATCGAAATCGAACCGTTAGTTTTCACGCGATGCATGCATATACAGACAGACAGACAGACAGACAGACAGACAGACAGACAGACAGACAGACAAAAATTTTTTTAATCACATATATGGGTTTGGTATCGATCCAGCAACACCCCCCGCTATTAATTTTTTCAATATTTTCAATGTACAGAATTGACCCTTCTACAGATTTATTATATGTATAGATTATATTGTCTTGGGTTATGGGACAATATTCACTTGTGGGGTCAGGAAGATGGTTCGTATAGTGACGAGTTTATTGTGCATTGTTCTTGGCGCAACACAGGTCATTTGTTGTCTTGAAGCGTATGATGTTACGTCAAGCTATATAGTAATGTGTGCTTGTCTCTTCCGGGCTTCGTCCTGTGTCGTCCTTTTGTAGCAAGGTAATAGAAGTCATGTCTGAGGTGAGGAATGTACAGACATCAAGCTACTACAATCTGTCAAATTTCTTTAATAGATTTTCAAATTTATCGCTAAAGTATAAGGTTCAAAGTTGATTGGGAAAATTTGACAGTTTCGGGTAGCTTGATGTGAAGGCGTCTGTACCTATAAACGGTACTCAGGAATTACAAACTTTCATTCTCCTGTTGAAGAGCAGTTGTTGCCTAGTGGTAACGGGCCCGACTTGCGACAGGTCGTAGGTTCCAATCGAGGCATGCGCTTTTCTTTGTGTAAATAATTTCATCATCACTGCTCTCAAAACGGTGAATGAAAACATCGTGGGGAAACCAGCATGTCTTAGAATCAAAAATTTGAAGACACGTAACATCTACCAACCCTCACTGGGCCCGCTATAATGGTAGGTATTGTTCGTCGAATCGTTGAGCTTCTCAAGTTCTGAGTTGAGCTGCACGATTTTTGACAAATGCGTGCACTGATTGGACAGGTTCGTTCAATCTGTGTGGTTCTTTTCTCAAAAGACCATTTCAGACACCAATCTACATGGTCTTCACACGATCTGACCAAGATTTTGTCTGAACTTTAACCCTTTGAACGCCAAGCGCAGCTCATAGGAAGTATACTCTCTACGCCAAGCCAATTATTGTCTATTAAAATACCTACAAATGCTAGTGATGGGGTATTCACAACTATCGATAAACCTTTATCACTGCTACTACAATCGATTTTCCATTTAAAAGTGTTAAATTTATCAAATAAATGTTACAATAGTAGCATTAATTAACTTACATACATGATATAATCAAACTAACAAACTATTTACACAATTAAAACTTCACAGAAAAAAGTTTTTATTGAACAAAGCGCATCCCTAAAATGAGATTGACGTCAATACTTGTCGCTTGAAAGCGTCAATGGCGTATGGCTTCAAAGAAAATACGGATATTTCAGGGATGTGGTAAACTCATAATAATAATATGTATATAAAATAAAATAAACACGTTTATAGCAAACTGTTGTATTACGGATCTGTTATAATAGGTTATACGGAAAGTTACGGAAATTCATTTTCGCCACGGCAACTCCTGATCGTATTTATGATCTGCAAATAGACATATGATCTTTCTTCAGGCCTTATTTTTTCTAATTCAAATGCAACCAAACTAGCAAAATATTCGTTTCTAATATCCGAAGGCCTTTCACAGATAAATCTCGGAGGTTGGAGTGCAGCGACATTCACTTCTATTTCGAATTCGGATGTTCTTCTGTAATTGACGAAACATTCTTCACACTGAATTGCCTTTTCAGCAGTTTTCTTTCTTTTTTTCGGCAAGTTGGATAGTAAACTTGGTGACAATGGTTGAGAATCTTCTATAATGTCCTCCTCTTCGAAACTTGGACTTTTCATATTCTCATCGAACCTCTGAGTACAAAATGTTTGAAAATCGTCAGACGAAGACATTTGGCACTATTTAAATTCTATTAATTCAACAAAACGAAATATTAACACGTATCACGGAGTGATCCGATCCTCTATAAACCATAGATACATAAAAATATTCTAGTGTTGTAGAATATTAGAAATTACAATCGATCGATTTGTTTCGTCCTGAAACAAAATCGATCGATTTTATTTTTCCGACTTTTATCCCGAAGCAGTGAGTTAGGCATAGGAATGATAACAAACAAATAATTTAAAAAATTGGATAATCCTGTTTATTTTCCATAACAATTTTGAATTTGTATTACACAAACAAGTAAGCCAAGTAACCTACCATGAACTACACAAGCAATAGGACTAATTGGCCTACAAAGTAAAGTAAGAAAACTAAAATTAAAACAATTTAGAGATATCAGAAAAAAAGCGCAAATGAAATTATAACTCTATCATGTGTACAATTGTTATTTATTATTATTAATTGAAATTATAAAGTAAAAACTTAAGGTATGTACCTACTTATAGTATAAGAAGTAAGTTATATTATTTGAAACTTTGATCTTGGTGATATTTTTTGAAGCATAAAACACACAAATTAACTTTACAGACATTATCTGTGTACATTGTTTCCCTTCTGCGATTATTATGCGCGCAATATTTGCATCGCTGTTTTCGATCATTTTGTGTTGGCATATGATCTGCAGAATTATTAGATAGCAATCGCAATGGATTATTTACATTTGCTTGCCGAACTGTAGGTTTTGAGGATATATGTGGTTTGAATTTCTCAATGATTTGTCTTATAAGATTTAACTGAAAAGTACTAAAACGAAGATCCGCGTTATTTTTTAATATTTTTGCAAAATAAAATGAGTTTAGTATGAGCATATCAACTACATGAAAACTAAACTTTTTATTCCACTTAATACTTTTTCTCATACAATGCAAAGATGACAGCATCATGTCGGCTATATCTACCGTTCCCATATTTATATTGTAATCTACAATACATTCTGGTTTTAAAACTGGTAAACCTGATTCTCTATCTTCCCTTAAACACGGTATGAATGTATGATCGTGCATCGTTGAAAGCATTGTTATAAGCTTTTTATCATACCATTGCAATGCCATCAAGGGTGGACAATATTTGGCACAAATTTCGCCTTTTTTAATTTTTTCAAATTTAGGCATGCCTGACCTATTTTTGCGTACTGTCCCACATGCGACTATTCCCCGCTGATATAAGTATCGGAACAACTGAGGGCTACTGTACCAATTGTCGACATATAATTTTCGATTGGTGTCCAAGTAGTCTTGTAGTAGAGTAACCACAACTGCGCCACTTACACCTAAATTTTGTTGATCTATAATAGGCGTTTCCTTGCCAGCATAAACAATAAAGTCTAGTATGACTTTGGATTTTACGTCACATAGAACAAACATTTTAACCCCAAAGCGATTACGTTTTTTTGGCAAAAATTGTCTTATGATCAATCTTCCCTTAAAAGGCACCACACTTTCGTCTATACATAGGTTGCTATGCGGAATGAATGAATTTTTGAATTTTTTGCGAACATACTCAACGAGAGATCGTATTTTTGACACTTTCGGAGTATCTGAAAATTGGGTATCGTGTGGGCCAAAATGTAACATGCCTAATATCATGAAATATCTATTACGTGACATTAATTTTGAAAAAATCGGAGCATTCAATAAAGGGTCTGTTGACCAGTGCTCCTCCATAGATAAATGTTTATTTCGCGTAAATAACATTGTGACGGCAAAGAATACGTACATTTCCGGAACAGTAACGTCGTACCATTTGTGCAATCTAGAATATACCTTTAAAGTGCGTGTTCGCAAAAAATGTTGGTGGTATCGATTAGTATTAATTACTATTTGATTAATAAGGCCTTCGTCAAAAAAATGTAAAAATATATCTAACTCAGAGGAGTCTTCATTAAGCGTCATTAATGTGGCAGAAGAAATTCCAGAACCGAAGTCATCAAAAGCTTGAATAACTGGTCTTGAAGATGTGTTAGACCATATAAAATGCTGACTACCATCCCCTTGCGATGTGTGAGATGATGCCGATTCTGCCACGGGATCTTGCGGTCCTGTCGAAACTTGTTCGGCCCCGTAACGCTGCGATGGTTGGCTTTCATCCTATAACCAAAATACAATAAATACATCAATATACCTAAATCGATCGATTGTACATTATGAACGATGCACAACACTAATTAAGTACTTACGTTTAGGCTCCGGCATGGATACACTACTGACAAAAATGCGCAAAATAATTATGATTGCTTAGTTAGACAATGATACGGGTGGTGGATCATTCTGTGCATCCAAGGGTCATTTACATAAAAAGGGGTTCATTTTAGGGTAGTATGAACAGTACCTACTTACCTCTAAATTGAAATCCGAGTCATGTTCGTATTCGAATTCGTCATTATCACTGTCTAATATGCGTAGCAGTTCATCTCTTGAATAATATTCACTCATTATTAGATAGTTTTCCGAAAAATAAATTCACCACGTCACTATTGACGCCTAAAAGCGACGATGGCGAGGGCACAAATGATGGATAGTTCCAAATTAGTGACGTGACTACTTGATGACCATAGATATATAGATGATTTAAATGTAAGAAGGTTTAAACATAATTAATTTGATTGTTATATCTTGTACGATATATATATTAATTTTATTAATAATAAAGTAACACTAATTCCATGAAAAACGCATTTTTTGTAGTTTTAATCAATGTTTTAGTTCAATTAGCACAATCTTCTTGGAAATTGAAGAAAGTTAAATTGCCCCATCACTAGTGTCGCTTCAAAGCGACAATGGCGTCTGGTGAACGTATATTTTGAGGTCTTTTCTTCGCCTAAAACAAGTTCAAATTTTGAATGAATACTAAAAGATCAAGCTTTACTTTAGTACAATTTTATTTAAGTGACTTACGGAGAAGACTACAAAATTTAAAAAACATAATTCTTTTACCTATTTTCTATAATATTAGATTAAAAAGTAGCACATCTATTTGTCGCTTAAACTCGTCGTTGGCGTCCTAGCGGCCGATTACGTTTGTCGCTTGTAAGCGTCGTTGGCGTTCAAAGGGTAAGAGACTATGATCTCTGAGTTTCTTTCGGCCTTTCTTCTCAGAATAGTCAGATAGGAAACGCCGACTTCATCTAGTTTAAAAAAAATATGATTGACGTGTAAAAGTGTTTGTACAAACCTCCTTACAGAAAATAAATCATTTATCATTATCATTTATCACGCCTACACCACTCAACGGATTTCGATAAAATTTGGCAGAGAGATAGATTGCATTCCGGGGAAGGACATAGGATAGTTTTTATCGACATACCTCGCGGGCGAAGCCGCGGGCGGAAGCTAGTACTAATATAAGTAATGCTGAAGAGTTTGTTTGTTTTTATAGTTTGTATGTTTGATTGCTAATCTCTGGACCAGTCGGATTTGAAAAACATTTTTCCATTTGATAGCCCAATCAATTTTTGAGGAGGGCTATAGGCTATTTAACATCACTCTAGGACGTCACCGACATCTTGGGAGACGAGCAAAACAAAAAAGTCAAAAAGAACGCTAAGCGGAAACGACGTAATAGCGCGGGTAGGTGATGCAATGCGACGGGGTGGGTCGGGGGAACAACAAATTTCACGCGGACGAAGTATTTCCATAAATTTTACTTTCCTAGTATGTTATCGTGATGCTGTGAACGTCCCGTTACAAATAATAAAAGCGCACTTTGTACCTATATGTCGCAGTCGGATTGTATAATCCGCCATATTACATTACGGCTAGCCGTTAGCAATAGGAGCCCCGCTTCGCGGGGCTCCTATTTCTGTGTAAAGGGTTTAAAGTAACCTAACCAAACCGAACCTCGGGGTGCCCTCCGCTCGCTCTTGCATCTATGTCGACGTAGTTCTGTATTCGACGGCATTGTTGTTGTTATGTCACGCAGCGCCACGAGTGTTGAAAATCGGAACTAAAACCTCTCAAAGAGGCGGCTAATGTCTCGCTGTATTACATTAAGTATGGCTAGCCGTGTTGAATAACGTATGACGGCGAATACATTCCGTTGGTTTTTTTATCAGCTGCATTCAATCCGTCTAATCGTTGAACCGCCGCTGTTCAAAACGGCCCTGTTTTTGATAACAGCTAGCCGTAATGTAATATAGCGGATTATACAATCTGATTGCGACATACACATTTTATCGACGGTGTCGTTACGATAAAAGGAGACTGCAAACTATCTACAAAAAGAAGCCTTGTTTGTTCGATCAATACAATATCGTACCTCTGATAAAATAGGGTTACAACTCGGAAAACCTGGATTTTTAGAAAAGCGACAATAAACTCACAGATTTGTTAATCAGTCTGTTTAATTTCTTACACTATTATTATTATGTGATCAAACTTATACATGCTTACAAAAAATATGTTTTAATGCCAATACGCTGTTTTTCAATTTTCCTGAAAAACAACCTGAAAATTCCTGTAAGTAAATGACTTTCGAGTGGTAACCCTATTTTATCGGAGGTGCGATATGTTTTGATAAGCTATTGATTAGTTTAAATAAACGTGAAGCCGTTGGTCCCGGATGTCATTCGTGGATCTTTGGCAGTCGTTACGGGTAGTCCGAAAGTCTGACAACCAGTCTTACCAAGGGGTATCGTAATTCGTATTACCCAGTAAGTGAAATGTAGAGGTCATGTAGGCAGTCGCTTCATGTAAAATACTGGTATTCAGTTGGACCCGGTTAGATTGGAAATCCACCCCCTAACATAGTTGGGAAAAGGCTAGATAGATGATCATACTGTAGCGGTATCTACAACGCCACATGATAACAACACGTCATACTGACGTCACGCAAAATCCTGCATCTCGCAAGCAGAGTTTACCGCGCAACTAGCATAGATACAACGGCCCGGCATGAATCATCAGGCAGCTGCCCGCCAGACACAACACCCGTCTGGTCGGAGGATCCTCCCTTTTCTATAGAGTATGAGTAAACTTTACACCCTGTTCCTTCATAATTCTATAATTGATTATTAATCAGCCTATAATGTTCCCACTGCTGGGATGCAGGCCTCCTCTCGGTGAGAGGGAGAGGGCCGTAATCCACCATGTCAGGCCCGTACGGGTTGGTAGATGTCACATGTGTTCGACTTTTTGGTTCTAGGACATGCCGGTTTCCTCACGATGTTTCCTTCCCCGTTTCGAGAGCAGTGGTGATGAAATAATTTACACAAAGTAAAGTTCCTGTCTGGGTTTGAACCTACGACCTAAAGTGCTCTTACCACTGCTCTCATACTATTGCTTACTTCTTTATATAATTTTCTCTATCTTTTATTACATAGTTAACGATAGTATCCATTGTTATAATTTTCCTCAAAGATGGATGCTACACGGGATCTCTAATAACAAACATCAAATGTCTGTCTGTCACGACATTATTAACTGCATGGGGGACAGATGACATTGTTTTTATTTATCTTCATGGTTCAATGTTCAATTTGGGGTGGACAGGGATCGACGCCGCATCTGTGTTTTTGATTCAACAGCGTTCTACATAAAATGTTATTGTGTAGACGTTCTAAGCAGGATTTTTTTAAAAAAAGATTTACTGACCCTCTCAATGAGCAAGAGCGATAAAAAGATGGTTTTATGCAGTAAAGGAGAAAGTATTGTATAGGAGAATAGGATGTGTGGTGTTACGCGAATGGATAGAAGAAATGAGTGTAGTGAGAATTAGAAATGAGTGTCTCTGTGTAGCGTAGTGTTTCGGGTGCTGCGCGGCTGGCTTCACCATCCCGATCTGTTGGCGGAGCTGGGGCTGCACACGCCGCCCGGCTGCGGGAGCGCGCGTCGCCACACGCCAACTCTACTGGAGCCATCCTCTAGGACTAACCTGAACAAGTTTGCCCCCTTGTCATGCGCAATAAGATCACTGCAGTGGCCTGATGAAATTTACAGAAGTAGCATTGAAGTCAACGATTGAAGTGCATTGAAAATGTTGAGAAGTGATTTTAATTTTATTTTATATGGTATTTGTAATTGTATTTTTAATTGTATTCTATTTGTATTTTAATTGTATTTTTGTGTACGTACTCAATGTAAGTTAGATGTACGTGTATCTTTGTGGTAGTAACATTGCATTGGCGTTATAGCTGCAAAGGTGTTATATACGAAATGTTGAATAAATAAATAAATGAGTATATACCTAGGTATGTTATAAAAGCAGGGGAAGACCAAAGAAACGATGGACGGACTGTGTGAAAGATGATATGGCGGTGGTATGGCCAAGGGGGTGACTACTGAGATGACCACTAATAGAGAAGTATGATAGAAGATGACGTGCTGCGCCAAACCCCAAAGAAATTGCAATACGGACAAGAAACCAGTGGTGGCCCAGTGGTAAAGGCCGCGACTCACGTATTTGTAGGTCGTGAGTTCGAACCCAAGCAAGCACTTTACTTTGTGTAAATTACTTTATAGAGGTATGAGGAACAGTGTGTAAAGTCCACTCATACTCTATAGAAAAGGGAGGATTCTACGACCAGACGGGTGTTGTGTCTGGCGGGCAACTGCCCAATGATTCATGTCAGGCCGTTGTGTCGCGGTAAACTCTGCTTGTGAGATGCAGGATTTTGCGTGACGTCAGTATGACGCGTGTGGCGTTGTAGATACCGCTACAACTTAATCACCACTGCTCTCAAAACGGTGAAAGAAAACATCGTGAGGAAACCGACATGTCTTAGAACCAAAAATTCGAAGGCATGTGACATCTACCAACCCGCACTGGGTCTGCGTGGTGGACTGCGACCCACTCCCTTTCACAGAGGAGGCCTGTGTCCCAGCAGTGGGAACATTTTAGGCTGATTATGCTATGCTTATGGTAAGGACAAGAGAATGATAACGAGGAGAAGGTATTGAGGATAAATACTACTACTATTTTCTTGTGTGAATGTTACCACAACCAACCGTTGTTTTTTTTTGCCGAATGCTTGCATGGAATATCATTGTTTTTGAACACTACAAAAAGATGAAGCAGGATTATATTATAAACGAATATGTGTTTTAGAGAGTAAGTTATTTAAACTAGTCGCGAGCTCGAGCTGGTGGTCATGGCTAAAAAGTACACTGTCTCACCTGGGTTCTAGCTAGTATCAGTGATGAGCAGTTAGACGCTAGTCTACACGAACAACGTCTAGTTCGCACACAGAAACACCGTTCCGAACTGATAGGCGCGTAAAATATTCGAAAAATGCTTCGGAAAATCAAGTTTTATGAAAAAACCACTGCACAAATCAATTACAAATAGAGTTTATTGAACTCTTCGATAACTGAGCTTTGTCGGTAGAGAATTTGGTTTTGAAGATTTTACAGTTCTTTTATTACTTATTTACACCCAAAGTTACGTTAAATAAAAATAGCAAGAAAAACGAATCTTTGTTGGCTCATAACGTTTTAATGGCTTTTTATTTTATTATTCTGTTTCCGTAAAGACAACATTAATAATAAGACAAAACGATATCATGTTTAACTTTGGATGCACAACGTCAAACAGTGGAGTAATACTCTCCCGAAATTTGTATGGAAAAAATATCGACTAGTGGCACCTTAAAGTGAAATGCTATGCTTGTCAGTAAATTATAACGTTCAGACAATTTCAATCATTATTTTTCACCACACTACCTCGTTTTTTTGTCAGAAACAAGTATTTCTCTGCCAAGTTAATGAATACGATTAAAAGTCCAAGTGTGTATTAACTTTAGCACATTTCAACACATCTAAACCAGCTTTAGTTTACAAATTGATACTATGTAGAACTTAACATACACTCGTAGAGCAAGCCAACAAGTTTGTAACTTAACTTGCCAGCACGACAGAACTTTGAATTGACTTTAAGCTATCTTTAGACACAAATGGAGACGTAAATGTCTCATTTGTATACGATGTGTTCACGCTTCGCCCTGTGTTTGTATTAAGTCTAACGTCGTCGTCCCCTATTGGGTATAGAATTTTCAGAAAATATCAAGAAGGACATAGAGATAGTATCAAACCTGCCGAAATTCATTTAAAAGATAATATCAGACCTTTTTTAATGATTGATCAAGCCTTGTGGGCGGGGTTCCAGCAGCGTTATATCGTTGTTGCAATTTTGCTTACATGACAGGTGATTTTATTTTATTTTTGTAAACGGATAGACATAATGACTTATAACGTCGCCTTGGATAATTCTGTAAAGGTAAGGTGTTATAATTGTGGTTTAAATAAATAAATAAATAAGAGAAAAGAAAGAAAGAAAAGAAACAAATTATTTGCGGTAAACATGACGCAATGTAGAACATAAAAAAAATAAGAAAGGGTTGGGGGAAAGAGAGAAGAGAGAGAGAGGAGAGAGAGAGAGAAAAGAGAGCCAAACTCGCTCTTTGAGGTATAAGGCTTAGTGTCTGTTGTCCGTCCATAGTTTCAATCTTCTTTTTACCACCTGCCATTATTATTTGGTTTTTTTTTTTAAATTGTTGAATGGGCCCGCTCTTGACCTCGATCACGCCTGATGGAAAGCGGTGGACGATGGTCTATGATGGAACTATCGTGCCCCAGAAGATGCACTGGAACTCCCACGCATCGACGAAACACAGCAGACTCCGGTGGTTTCCAATCTGAACGGAAATTCTCGTAATTTTCAGAACTTTCACAGTCTGATCTCTGTCTCAATCTGTCAAAAATTACCTTTAATTTCCCTAAATTTTTGACAAGTTTTTTGACATTTGTTTGTCGATTTTGAACGTTTTAAATTACGTGTTTTTATCACTTGCAAGGATTTTTTCCGTTGCAAAAACAACAGCATCACTTTTATAATAATGACTATTCTTCCATTACTATCCAAAATCTCTAATAACACTCCAATGCCTGCTTGTCACGTCATTATTAGCAACATATGGCGCACGCCACGCGTTTTTGTATCCCCCCAATTTCAGGCCACGTTATCTTTGGCAACGGTTGACTTCCTCTTAATTGGGTAGCACCCCTCGTTATAACGCAAAGATATGATTAGGATGATGAAGTGGGATCATTTACAATATTTAATTATTTGTAAATTAGATTTGGAGGACCGTCTGGTTGGGTACGGGTGATATGATGATGCACCTAGCTTCTGACGTTTCATAAGTGCCCATGTAGGTTTATGTGAAATAAAACATTTTGATTTTGATTTTTTTGATTTTGATGTGGATGACCGGTTGATTCGTTTGTAAAGGATGTTTTTATTGATGACTAGCAATGGGAATATCGGGATGAAAAATAGCCTATTTGTTAATCCTGGTTATAACATATCTGTGTGCCAAATTTCATCCAAATCCGTTCAGTAGTTTTTGAGTGGAAGAGTGACAAACATCCATCCAGCCTCACAAACTTTCGCGATTATAATATTACTAGCTGCGCCCCGCGGCTGTTATCATTTAGTCACGAGCCTCGTGTGATCGTTTCAGCAAATTTTTATTATATCTTCGCTTTTAAAACTTATCGATGAGGTGGTCTTATTTATAACGTTAGTGCTCCCCACAAATTAGCCACATAGTTAAAAAATCCTCATAAATCATTGCCTCTTCAGCTTACAAAACAGGATCCATTAAAAAACCTCGTCCTATCTTAAGCCGAAATTAGGCTAACCTCATCCCGATCTACTAAACAAATGTCCGGAAATGGGCATCGAACTTGCACATAAACACGTGCATCCGATCTGATGCCAAATGAGGATATGGGTGCAAGCCAAATGGCATGATAGCTGTGTGTAATGTGGGAATGGGATTCGGATGGAATCGATATTGCTTTAAGAGGTGGCGGTATGAATCCAGATGGGATTCTTATATTTTGTTTGTTTTGTTCCTGTTTGTGTATTGCGGTGCTTAGTTTTGGAATGAAGGGATTCACATAATTTATTGAATGAACATAAAATCACGCTTGTGATCCTCGAAAGGTTTGGCAGAAGCGTACAACCTCCAGAACAACCTTTGGCCAATTATGTTTAGGTAAATCCCATGCAATATTGTCATCGACAGGGCAAAAATACAGAGTCTGTACTGCTACTGAGAAATTCCGGATGGAAAAACCCAGTAACACTGCACGATTTGGGGCTCAAACCCAGGATCTCATGCTTAGCAGAACCGCATAGTTAGCAACGAGATAGTTAAAGAGATTCAAGTTCGTATAATGAGTTGAATGAAGTAACTTTGATAATAAGTTTAGAAGCTGGAAGATCTTGTGCATGGACAACTAAAATATCTTCAAGAATGGCATTGGCTTTCAAAATGTAGAAGATACTTGGATTTTTGCTTCCAATCTCGGCATTTTCAGCAATATTATCCACCATTCTGATTCATTTATTTATTTATATTTAAAAGGTACACCAACGACCTATTCACTAAGAGATATACATAATAATAAATAACATAGGCATTGAGTTATGGTGAATTAGTCACTTACAGGCGTACACAGCACTTACATAAAAAATAACTTCTTAAATATATGTTCTAACAAGATTTTTTGCTCATAGTGAGAATAGAGAAATTAATTAGAAACAAATAATAATAATAATAATAATTTATCTTTATTTCAGACATACGTCCATACATTTTTACAAAGAAAGTATTAGTAGGGTTGTTAATAGTACACACACAACAAAATAAAAATAAAACAAAATAAAATAAAAATAAAAAGGTGTTAGTAATTTGTTAGTAAACAAAACAAGTTACACACTAAGACTATTTCCTATTTCTGTGCAGGTGTACACTTGCCCAGTACACAGTAAAAGGACTGTCAATTTTGCACGCTAACGTTCTGAGGACAGTGTTGGTGCTACTATGGACCCTGCTCATCATCGATGCAGTTCTTTTCCTAATGATGCAAAAGAAGTCATCGATGGAAGCATCCGCAAACATTGCGGAAGCACTGCAGTGCCGGGGTTTTCTCAACACTGCCCTCAGCGCGTCATTGTACTGAACACGAAGGGCGTTGTAAGCCCGCCGCGTAAAGTTGATCCACAGACTGCACGTGTAAAAAGACTGACAGAAGGCTCTGAAAAGTGACAGTTTTACATCTGTGGCACAGCGTGCGAATCTGCGGGCCAACATATTGCAGCGGACTGCCAACGCCCTCCTTTCCCTCTCTAGGTCTTCATCGTCCTGTAGCCGTACTGTTATCATGTGACCCAAATATTTTACTTTAGACACCCTCACTAGTGCCGACCCACCGATCTTAATTGGCGGCACGTTTGAGGGAGCCTTGTTCCCTGCTTTGCACAGCATGAGAACACTCTTACTAGCATTATATTTGAGTCCATGTGACAGGGCATATGATTCACAAATGCCCAGAAGTCTCCTAAGCGCACTCACTGACGGGCTCAACAGAACCATGTCGTCCGCATAACTAATATTATTGATCATTCTTCCATCTATTGAGCATCCGACCATGGCTCCGCTGAGCCTGCCAATCAGCTGGTTAACAAACAGGTTAAACAAACTCGGGGACGTCAACCCACCCTGCCTAACACCGCATTTCAGATAATATTCCTGACTCTGTGTGTTGACCCATCTGACAGCATTCTTTTGATTACTATACCAATATTTGAGGAGAGATACCAGCTCAACGAACAAAGAACAAAACAAAATTATAATCGATATTAGAATAAATAATTAAAATCAAAATTATCATTACAATCAGAATTAAAATTAAAGCATTATGATTAAAGTAAAAAAAAAAGGTAACAGAAAAATTCATATTCAAAATTCAAAACAGTAGAACGCGATAACGAGTGCAACAAGAGAACAATCCAAAATTCAAAATCCAAAAAAAATTATATACCTAGTTAACAATAGGGACTAAGTAAGTGACAAGTAAGGGACAAGTAAGTGATGAAATTATGATTCGTAGCTAATAGTTAAAAGTTTTCTGCGAAATTGGGAAAATGTGTCTGTAAATATATCAATATTTTTGCTGATATCTATTTTATTATAATTAGCCATTAGTCGATTCAAGGGGGCGTTGAGACCAAGGTTGGTTCTAGATGAGGACGGTGCAAAGGTATTTATTTTTCGTAGAGATCTAGTTATGGTACGCCTAGGAACAGTTATATTCATTTCTGATAGTAACTCAGGTACATCCGCCAGGTTATGGATAATTTTGTAAAACAAGAGTTGATCAGAAGTGCTTCTACGTTGTTCTAGTGGTAACATATTGAAGTGATTAAGCCTTTGGTAATAATTAGCGTCATGAGGGCAACTAGGGCTTCTAAAGCATAAGTACCAGGTGAAGGCCCTCTGAATACGTTCTATCCTGTTAGTATGGACACGATACATGGGATTCCAAACTGGAGATGCGTAGTCCAGTATGCTTCTGACAAGGGTGTAGTAAAGCACTTTTAGTGTCGATATGGACCGAAACTCCGAACAAGTTCTCTTCACAAAACCCGACATTTTTGACGCTTTGGCTACAATGGCGTCAATGTGATTGACGAAAGTTAGCTTGCTGTCGTGATGGACACCCAGATCACGGATAGTATCAACCTTTTGAATCTTACGCTTTAGCGATAAAGTTGAAAATCTATCAAATAAATGTGACAGATTGTAGTGGCTTGATGTGCTGGCGTCTGTACCTATACTCATATACAACGCCCTCCAGAAGTTCATCATCATCATCATCATCATTTCAGCCGAAAGACGTCCACTGCTGGACATAGGCCTCCCCCAAAAAGGGGGGGTGGGTGGGTTTGCCATAATCGCTACGCTTGGCAGGCGGGTTGGCGATCGCAGTATGGTATGGTGGTGGAATGCATAGAGAACGCTGCTGCCCATTCTCCGGTACGCCCCCTAGTCGTACACGTACGTTTGACAACTTCTAACTGCATAACAATAACATCACTTCACCAGACTTTCAATAATACGAGTTGTTGTTTAAAAAAACATTTAATTTCATAAAAAGTTTATTGTTTATGAAATTAAATGTTTATTTTTATTTTTGAGTTGATTGATTTATGACGTATTAAAAAAAAACTACTTACTAGATCTCGTCCAAACCAATTTTCGGTAGTAGTTTACATAGTAATGTACATCATATATTTTTTTTAGTTTTATCATTCTCTTATTTTAGAAGTTACAGGGGGGGCCCCACATTTTACCACAAGTGTCTCTCGCGCAAACTATTCAGTTTAGAAAAAAATTATATTAGAAACCTCAATATCATTTTTGAAGACCTATCCATAGATACCCCACACGTATGGGTTTGAAGAAAAAAAAAATTTTGAGTTTCGGTTCTAAGTATGGGGAACCCTAAAATTTATTGTTTTTTTTCTATTTTTGTGTGAAATCTTAATGCGGTTCACAGAATACATCTACTTACCAAGTTTCAACAGTATAGTCCTTATAGTTTCGGAGAAAAGTGGCTGTGACATACGGACGGACAGACAGACAGACAGACAGACAGACAGACGGACAGACAGACAGACAGACATGACGAATCTATAAGGGTTCCGTTTTTGCCATTTGGCTACGGAACCCTAAAAAGCGGGGGCAGAGCGGCTGGCGGGGGGGGACGGGGGGGGGACGAAGTTTGCTGGCGTGCCGGGTCCGATTGCGTCCTCGCGCCAGCTAAGGCTGAGGCCAAACGAGCGTAATTTTTTGAGCTGTGAGTCGCGTAAAATGAGTCGCGGAATTTACGCTGCATTCGGTTTCATACTAAAGTACTGTTTGTACCACACGGCGACGCAAAATGAGTTGTCTGCTGACTCACGCGCGTTATTTCAACCGAATTGTGAGGTGAATTGTGGGTGAGGGAGGGGAGTGAGGCAACCGTCAGTTAAGTTACAGAGTGCGACTGAAGTTACGTCCGTCCGTCTGGCAGTCTAACCGAATTTCAGTTGTACGTAAATTGCGATACTCAAAATGCGCGACTCACAGCTCAAAAAATTACGCTCGTTTGGCCTCAGCCTAAGAGTGACGCCAGACTTTTTGAGTTGTGAGTCGCGTAATTTTAGTCGCGTAATTTTTGCTAGATTCGGTTTCATACAAAAATCCTATTTCGTTCACACGGCGACGGCGAAAATGAGTTGTCTGCCGACCCACGCGCACAATCCCGGCTGAATTGAGTTCGCGGCGAGAGGGGGCGAGGGAATCGACAGTCAATCACGGAACTCGTGGGAGTCAATACGTTAATTTCTTTGTCACTATGTTTGTACACACGGAAAAATTGATAGTTGAACTCAAACAATCTTGCTTGGCCTTGTCTGTGGAATTTATCAGAAAAGTCGTATAGTGGATTCACCCAGTATTTTCTTCTATCATCATCTTCTGTGTATTCGCTTTAAGCTTCGTAAATACACAACGTTTTTATTATATCCATTGCACTACACAAACACCCAGTGCAAGCGTTGAAAAGCATCGGAATAAATTACGCACGTCTGGCGGTCCAACAGAATTTCTGCCGAGCAGAAATTACGTGACCGAAATTACGCGACTCACAACTGAAAAAATTACGCTCGTCTGGCTTCACCCTTGGTCTACATCTTGCTCTAGCTACGTTCTTGCGAGACGGTACAGGCGCCAATCAGATGCCTGTAAATAAATAATATCAATTGCATGCTGGGCTGTTCTGTTCAGGACTTCATGCTAACTCCCTCGTAGGATTGCTGGTGTACAGTCAACAAAAGAGATAAATAAGTATACAAGATCGTCGGATATAGTTGAAGTTTAGTAAGCAACCGATGGATGTTGTCGACTGAAATTTAATTTGTTATATGAGCTGTTTGTTTTCTATTAATAAAATAAAATTTTATTCGAGTACATCCATCGGTTTCTTACTAAACTTTAACTATATCCGACGATCCTGCATACTTATCCCTTTTGTTGACTGTACATTTTAAATGTTAAGTATAGGGTAGGTACTTCTAAAACCATTTTAGGTACAAGACTGAATTCATGCAATATTTAATCGCCAAAAAGTGTGTTAAAGGCAGTTGGTGCTGTCTCAAAGCGATTGTTGGCATAAATATTAGTATGTCCTTTGTAAATAGCTTATCAATCTTTGTAGATAGTACATCATGTAACAGGTGAATTTCTCTTTAGATTTTTTTTTTTATTTGAAATGGGTTTGCTCTTGACTCTAGTCTAGGTCAGAGGTGACAGAGACAAAGCCGACGATGGAGTGAGCTTACCCAGAAGAAGCCTGTTCACTCTTACTTTGAAGAGATTCGGGTTGTATGCGCTCGGAAACACAGACGCAGGTAGAGAGTTCCACTCTTTTGCTGTGCGCATTATAAAAGACATTTGAAAACGCTTAGTGCGAATTGGTGAAAAATTAGGCAATTAGGCAGGGATGCTTTCAGTGCGTCTGAGATTTGATAAGAAAGAAAGACAAATTGTTTATTAAGGTTTACCTATTTATTTATTTTTTAAGGTCAAGATATCTTTACACAACGGCTTACTAAATGTAACAGGTACTTATTGTATACTAGTGTGCCCGCGACTTCGTTCACGTGCATTTTATCGAAAAAAAATTGATTTCAGGCGTTTTACCTTTTTTGCGCGAAACCCTAATTCTTTTTTAAAATAAAAGTACCCTAAGCAGTAACTTAGTCTATATACTTTTATTTTATAGCTGATGTTATAAGGAATACATTATAACATCTGCTATCTGCCAGTGAAAGTCCCGTCAAATTCGGTCCAATCGTTTTGGAGATTAGCAGAAACAAACAGGCAGAAAGACAAAAATATTAAACATGGTTTTTATGTTATAAGGACCGTATATAATTTCATATGCATTTAGTAAAATGCTGTTATTTTGACATTACAAACAGACATTTCAATTTTACTTACTTGTAGTGCAGCATGTATGTAATAGATTGGCGACTGTCACCTCAGTCTATTTTTGGAGCTTTAGACTTATTCCTTACCATCCTATGCAAAAACAACCATATTTTCTTTCCCTCTTTTTTTCATTTGTGTTCTTCTGCTGTGGGTTAGCGAAAATTAATAACACATCAGACACAGTATATATTTTAATAACCTGATATTATTACACCTCGAACTCATAACACTTTCAATTCTAATTAAAATAGACGTCATCCATCACTCAGTGTAAGTGACACACGGCAGTACATTACAGAGCGATCCCGAGATATTAATATATCTCCAGACGGCTCGTCCTCGCATAAGGACGGCTTTATATCGACGCTTGAAAGGCAAAATAGAAGCCCTGTGTCGCTTAGTCAATTTTGCCTTTCAAGCGTCGATATGAGAACACATGTTCGATTGTGATCTGTGATCAAAACAACATTAATTTCGGTAAGGAGTTTGTGTAAAGGGTTTTTTTGGATGGGAATGTTGGGAAGTAGATTGTTTTTAATTATTTTGGGATGGATACAAATACGCTGTATACATTCCTATAATCGAAAGATTAACTTTATGTTTTGGTGCGATAGATCTATGTCCATGTTTGATTAAATACATAAATGTTTTTTTTTAAATAAACACTCAATATTGTGATCTAAAAACCGAATACTGTAATGCTGCCAGCCTTTTGGGCACTTATCCTTACTTATTTGTACTTATTATGTATATTATACTATACTTGTATAAAATATATATATTTTAGTGTTAAATTGTAAAATGGGTTAAGTGTGTCAGAAATAAATGTTTAATTAAAAAAAAAATGCATTTAAGTTTATTAGTGTAAATAAAGGCAGTTGCCCAGGAGTGGGATAGAGCAGGCTAGAAAAAAATAAGGCAATTTATAATACCTATCAAGGATAGCAGTTCTAAGTTACTCTAAGAACTCTGTAGCCCGTAAAGCATTTTTTTTCGAATATGAGCTTCCCAAACAACAACGACTCGTCCGTCTTCATTGACTTGAAGTCACTTTTCGTTTATGTGTTCTTATTTTGATATCGTTTTCACCATCATTTAGAGAATTCATTCGGGAAGGTTTATGTGTACTTATATTAAATTAATATTAAACTAACATATAGTAAACTAGCGTCCGTCCGCGGCTTTGCCCGCTATTTATGTCAATAATAACTATCCTATGTCCTTCCCCGGGATGCAATCTATCTCTCTGCTCAATTTTATCGAAATCCGTTCAGTGGATTAGGCGTGAAAAGGTAACATACAGACAGAGTTACTTTCGAATTTATAATATTAGTATGGATAGTTTAGACACTAAAGCTAGTCATGAATAAGTCAGAATGGTGAAACCCATAATCGACCTATGATTGCCATTTAGTTCGTTTGAAAAAAAAAACAATTTTTTACTTTCGATGATAGAATTTATTTGATAGTTCCAAAATACTCATACATAATAATGCATTAGTATTGCCAGTCATCACTTGCCCAGCCTTTTCCTAGTGGGGTCGGCTTCCAGTCTAACAGGATGCATCTGAATACCAATATTTTACATGAAGCGACAGCCTATCTGACCTCCAAAACACAGTTACTGGGTAATACGATACCCCTTGGTAAGACTAGTTGTCAGACTTTCGGGCTTCTGACGACCCGTAACGACTGTCAAAGATCCACGAATGACAGCCGGGACCGAGAGCTTAACATGCTTTCTGAGGCACGGAGGGTCTCGATATGTAAAGATGGTCACCCATCCACGGACCAACCGCGGCAAGCGTAGCTTAACCTTCGATCGACCCGTGCTTCTGTTATTACTTAGGCAACAAGCCCCTTAAGCATTAGTATTGCCAGTGTTTCTACTATTGTCCTTTTGTTGTCATCACATTGTCAGTCAGGCCTCCGTCACTCCATGTACTTGCGCGCTATAATTACCTACCGCCCGGCGGCGCCGCCGAGCGGTCTCGGGCCGTTTGCGGACCAAATTCAGTGCGGTTTTCGCAAGCGAAGCGCACATACGTTGTTCAATTTTAATCGTTCCATTCGTTTGTACGCGTACCTACGATGCCGTCTGGTGCTTTATGTGCAGTAGATCAAGTAAAAGAAGGGATAAACACCTAACATTTTTCTATTTACCTGTCAATGAAGATGTCATGTCATGTTTTAGATGTATTGCACAGTCAGCACCAATTTATAAAAAAAATATTATACAATAAACGAACGATACAATTTTAAACTACCACCTATAGTCAGAACATATTCACGGTTCTCAATAAAATAGACACAAATAGTTATGTTAATTTAATTTTATCGATAAGGCAGCCCTGCGATTGCTGTGGGATCGCGCGGTGCGATACAATCACAACTGTACATTTGAGCATTTAGGCACATTTTAGCATGCAGCGGTTGCTGACGCGACGGAGTAGGCTATTATAGCGGTAGGTATTGGAAATTTTCTACTGAGTGAGGTATCTGTTACGTAGTAACTATTTAGTAATCTGTGACATTGTATTCTCTAAGCCCAAACATATACTATAGACCCGAACATATTGACTCATACCGTTTCTACATCATCTTGAAAGGCCGAGAGTCCTCGACGCCGAATGAAACGTCTCTATCCAATTCAAAGGGAATATGGATTAATTATATTACCTATCTGTATGGGACACAAATACATCGGTCAATGGTGTAGGTTCGCACGGCTACACATCAAACTATAAATAGAATAGAATATTCGTTAATAATTACACCATATAAATTCTAGCCTTTTCCCAACTATGTTGGGGTCGGCTTCCAGTCTAACCGAATGCAGCTGGATACTAGTATTTTACATGGAGCGACTGCCTATCTGACCTCCACAACCCAGTTACTGGGTAATACGTCTCATCCCGACGACAAACATCATCATCTGATGTTTGTCGTCGAGATGAGACTGCGACTAGATTTTGAACGTTTTAAATTACGAGAATTGGCCTTCAGATCATGTTATCCTTGTGATATCAATTAAAACTACTACTACCTACACCTTCCAAATGCACAGCATCAAATAATAACTAGGTACCTACATCCTAACGATCATTCCACATATCAATACTTCAAGCGCACGTGCTGCGGTCAACCGAAGCACGTGCGATCGACACATGCATTTCTAATATCATAACGTTTACACTGTTCAAATATTGTCCACTCATCGTTAGTATGGATATTGTCCATTCAGTCTTTAAAAGTATTTCCATGTATTGGGAATGGATTTAACAGGTGTCTAGCGGTTATGATTTGAATGAAATTGTAGGTTTATATGGATTAAATTGTAACTTTGTTTGCTAAGCAGCGTAATCCATACTAATATTATAAATTCGAAAGTAACTCTGTCTGTCTGTATGTATGTTATCTTTTCACGCCTTAACCACTAAACGGATTTCGATAGAATTTGGCAGACAGATAGATTGCATCCCGGGGAAGGACATAGGATAGTTTTCATCGACATACCTCGCGGGCGAAGCCGCGGGCGGAAGCTAGTTAGCCTATAGGTAATGTTGGTAGATGTCACATGTCTTCGAATTTTTGGTTCTAGGACATGCCGGTTTCCTCACCGATGTTTTGCTTCACCGTTATGAAAGCAGTGTTGATGAAATGATTTGCACAAACTGCCTGGTTGGGTTCAAATCCACGACCTAGATTTCGTAAGTCACAGCCATTACCCCTGAGCCAACACTGCGAGATAAAGTAATGGCTGCTTAGATAAATAATCGTGGATAAAATAATCCTATTAGTTAGGATTATAAATGCGAAAGTAAGTTTTTTAACTTTAACATGGTCGCTCACAATGGGCTTATAAGAAGGCTAAAAGTCACCCAAAGGGCAATGGAGAGGGCTATGCTTGGAGTTTCCCTGCGTGATCGAATCAGGAATGAGGAGATCCGCAGGAGAACCAAGGTAACCTACATAGCCCGAAGAATTGCCAAACTTAAGTGGCAGTGGGCAGGGCACATTGCTCGCAGAACAGATGGCCGATGGGGCGGAAAGGTTCTGGAGTGGCGACCGCGTACCGGAAGACGTAGCGTCGGAAGGCCTCCCACAAGGTGGACCGACGACCTTGTGAAGGCCGCAGGAACCCGTTGGATGCGGACCGCTGAACCGATCATCCTGAAATTTTGCTTGCTGAAATATACTTTGTCAGGTGTACAGAAACGGACATAGGGTTTCTTTCATCCCGAAAAAAAGTGCTGTTCCCGAGGAAAACAACAATAACGTTATTATGATAATAGATGGCGCCACGTGTCTTTCGAGCGGGATCGACACTTATGTGGGTGAAACCGCGGGGCGCTGCTAGTGGTCTTATAAGAGCCGCCCTGGCCGATCTTCAAGGTTAAGCAACGCATGCCGAGGTCGGACCTTGGATGGATGACCATTAATTACATTCCGAGTGAATCCTGTCCGGAAGCACGTTAAGCTGTTGGTCCCGGCTGCCATTCGTAGATCTTTAACAGACGTTACGAGTAGGTAATCAGAAGCCCAAAAGTCTGACAACCAGTCTTACCAAGGGGATCGTGTTACCCAGTAACTGGGTTATGGAGGAGATACGAGTCGCTTTATTTAAAATACTGGTATTTAGCTGCATCCAGTTAAAGAAGAAGCTTAAAGAAGAAATTGGAAGTTTACCCCAACATTGGGAAATGGTTAAGTAGATGATGATGATGATGACTGATAATGGATCATCTCTCCAAGCTCTCAAGAATTTGCTTTTTGTTACCTTTTAAGAGCGTTTACGCCGTACGGCATTTCATACAAACTTTCAAGCCCTTATTTTTCGAAATGAATGAACCGATTTTAATGAAACTTCATACACATAAGCAGGATACAAAGATCTAAAAAGTTTGTAGAGAACATTTTCGAAAAAAAAGATAATTAGAAATCTGTTTCTATGGAAAATTTAAAATCGGTCTAATTTGGCAGTAACACTATTTTTCGAAAATGTTCTTAAGTAAGTTTTTAGATCTTTGTATCCTGCGTATGAAGTTTCATTAAAATCGGTTAGAGATACAGAGAGCTATTTTCAACGAACGAGATTACGAACCCCGGAACCCCCCACATACAAAACTCTTTCTATCAAAATAATCAAAATATCAATAACTTACCTGTACATATCTTCCTTAAATTGAACTGCCCAATATCCTCGGCAAGATATCCTTCAAACCAACATTAATCAACCCTCGGCAACCGAATATTCAACCCCCCCTCCCCTTAATCCCAAACGATGTGTTATCCCGGATTTTTTAACAATCCAATATCCGATAACTTTCGACTATTTTACATGTGAAAAATATCCTATTTATCTGTCAAAGGTAAGGTTTGAGGCCGAAAGCCCATTCGGGTTCAAATGAGGCCTTTTATAAATCATTTCGGCTTTCGGGAACCGCTAAACCCTTCCTACTGCGGTAGCGTTGGTGAAAAAGGTTACAAATATTTTTCTATGCTATAGTTTTTGGTATTATGGAAATGTCATGGGATTGAATAAAAGCAGGACGTTTCTTAGCCACTATCACCCATTTTTCATATTATATCATCTTACTTCTAGAGTAGAATCTTAGATGCATTTTCCCATTCTTAGCAAAACCACCCTATAATATTCCCACTGCTGAGACACAGGCCTCTTCTCTTCGAGAGGGAGTGGGCTGTAATCCACCACGCGGGCCCAGTGTGGCTTGGTTGATACATGCCGGGTTTCCTCACGATGTTTTTAGCAGTTGCGCTCTCAATACGATGGGTAAAGCGCCTGATAGGCTTCGAACCCACGACCTACAACTTGTAAGTCAGGGCCGTTATTACCACTGAGCCACCATTGCTCCTTTGACGTACCTTTTCCAAATATCTTGGTGCACATGTGAAATTGTGTACTTTTTTGTTATCCATATACTGCTCTGTAGGCACTAGGCAATGAATGCTACCGGAGCGCAGCGTGCAATCGATATCTCGACGGAGACGTGATTGACTTTTTTGTCATCGGTACTGAACTAGTGATGCCTTGTGTGTACTGTTGAATGTAGGAGTAGGGAACCCAATCTCTGGCTTTGTAATGATTTGTAAGTCGGTTTTGGAATCGTCCAAAACTATTTTGACATGACACAAACTGAGGAACTTTCCTTTTTGTACTTAGTTTGATAATGATTTGAGGACTGCATTTTGGAAACATCACAGATTTGCCTATTATTTGGTTGACTAAAGAAAGAAAGACGAAAGAAAGAATAATATTATTACTTGGCAACAGTTCATGAAAAACGTTATTGTTAGTCTGTATCATCCCACTGCTGGACAAAGGCCTCTCCCCATGACCTACAGCTCAAAGTCAAAGTCAAATCATTTATTTCAAACAGGCACATTAAGGCACCCACTACTTGAACGCGCCCCAGAAGGTGGCAGCCGTAAGGCTTATCCGGGGCTACCGCACGATCTCGGGTGAGGCGGCAAGCCTCCTTGCCGGACTGCCGCCATGGGATCTGGAGGCGATAGACCTCGCGCGCCTGTATGAGTGCCGCGCGGGGGCACTACGCTGGGGGGAAACTCCGCTTCCGCGGCAAATCGCGGCGGAGCGGCCGGAGCTCCGGTGCGATCTCATGGCGGCATGGAAAGAGCGACTGTCGAACCCAGCGCAGGGCACGCCGCGAAAGTGGCGATAAGACCCCTCTTTGAGGAGTGGCTAGAGAGGCGCCACGGCACCCGCACCTACCGCCTGACGCAGGTCCTCACCGGACACGGATATTTCGGGAGGTTCCTGATCAGGCGGGAGGAAACGCCCGGGTGTCACCAACGCCAGGATCGCCCAGAGGACACGGTGGAGCATACGGTGGAGCACACGGTGGAGCACACGGTGGAGGTCTGCGCCGCTTGGGCGGAGCACCGCCGTGTCCTCGTAGGGGCGATCGGCTAACGAAGGTAGTGGCGGGATGGATGAGGGAGAGAGCCTCTCGTCCCAAGCCGCCGCGGGAGACGCTCCGGACGTCGGGAGCCGCGGGACGACTCCCGGCCACTGTAGGCGCGGGCTTGCGGGCGGAGGGTAATGGGTAGCTCACCATCCGATCAGGACCAGGGCCGTGCCGGACGGCGCGTACGTGTTCCCCGCGCGCCTCAAAGAGATGTCAGCATCATCTGAAGGAGCCCGTTAGGGCTGAACTCTGCCGGGTCAGCGGGATTGTCCGAAAGGGTTACCGCTGGCCCGGAACATAAAGGGCTAAGGAAGGAACACGGGTGGGTTTTAGTTAGTAAGGGCTATATTTCACCGGGACACCATGGCGGCGCAACCAGTCGCCGCTACCAACAAAATGTATGGTTGGTTGCTCATCCGATTGGACGCCTGGTGAGATACCCACCATAAAACTGTGTACATTTTGCTGGCAGCGCGACCATGGTTGCGCCACCTTGGTGTCCCAGTGAAATATAAGCCTAAGAGTCTGACACTGCCTTCCGCTCCGCCCGGAGCGGGAGGGGTCATTTGATGATTTCCCACCCAAAAAAAAAAAAGGGTTCAGTTTTCCTCAGGTACGGAACCCTAAAAAACGTGTTAAAATAGTACTCTATACGAGTGGCGACTCTCAAATGTACGTCTAATTTATCCCGGGGTAGTTACTGCAGTCAGCCCCGTTGCCATTTTGCTGATTGGTGACATATCCTACCGCGACATGACCTATGTAGGTAACTTTAGTTTCTGTCGATACGGAAGAAAAAGCCTAACTGTCGAAACCAATTTAACCTATGTTCAGTTAAAGACAGATCGCTACTGATGGTAGCCAGTATCATCATAACTGCCAGTATAATATTATCATAAAGATCGGTTCTGATTTAGAATATTGGGACTTTAAAACCAGAGATAGACAGGTTTTTCTACCTCCAGTATGCCAAAACTGGTGATAGATCAGTAATTGGGTTTGGCCTAATCAGTAGGTACACATAAGTGGTAACACGAAAATCACCCTTAGGGGCTGTCTCCACGAGCGAGAGAATCGTGGCGATAATTATCGTCGTGCCACGTATTTCTATACACTCTCTTAGAACATGTCTCCACACGGCGATATTATCGCGGCGAAAATTTGATGGCACGGAGAGACTATCACCGCGATTCTTTCGCTCGTGGAGACGTCCCCTAACTAGTACGCTATCAATGTTAAATCCTCAGTTGCTAGATCCTGACACCAGATTAACGTATTATCACCTAATTCCAAAACTAACAATGCTCCCCCCGCCTAAAATTAAACAGTCAAACTATATTCAAGAACATAAATTAACGTCTGCTATTAGTTCGAACATTACCCGGCTAATGTGCACATTAACCGTACCTGCACTGAAAGTTTAATATTATGATAGTTTCTAAAATTTGGTTGATGTTTCTGTTGATTAGTTTCTTGCTCATCGAGTCGCGAAAGTTTCGCCTTGGAGTCTGCCGAAGAGCGATGGAACGCAGCATCCTAGGTGTAATGAAAAGGAATTTGAAAATATTAAACCGACTTCAAAAAGAATTGAACTCAAAATTATGAAATAACTTTAATTTCGGAAGTCGCTGTCTTGGGATCTGTATTTTAGTTTTTGTCACCGACTTCCGAAATTAAATCAAATCAAAATCAAAAATCATTTATTTCAATCCATTTAAGATCATATGTTCTAAGCACATTTAAAGTAAAATAATATAAAAATATTTTACTTTAAATGTGCTTAGAACATATGATCTGAAAATTGTCTGTGTGGTGCCGGACTTAAAGAATACCACCACCCCTTACTTCCCGTGGGTGTCGTAAAAGGCGACTAAGGGTCTTACCGGAGAATGGGCAGCAGCGTTTTCTATGCATTCCACCATCATACCATACTGCGATCGCCAACCCGCCTGCCCAAAATCGGGGGAGGCCTATGTCCAGCAGTGGACGTCTATCGGCTGAAATGATGATGATGATGAATATAAAAATTGAAAAATAAAAGTTAAAAATTGTAATCATAATAAATACATCATCATCATCATCATTTCAGCCGAAAGACGTCCACTGCTGGACATAGGCCTCCCCCAAGCACCTCCACTTCGACCGGTCCTGTGCTTCTCGCATCCAACGGGTTCCTGCGGCCTTCACAAGGTCATCGGTCCACCTTGTGGGAGGCCTTCCAACGCTACGTCTTCCGGTACGCGGTCGCCACGCGGGCTATGCTTGGAGTTTCCCTGCGTGATCGAATCAGGAATGAGGAGATCCGCAGGAGAACCAAGGTAACCGACATAGCCCGAAGAATTGCCAAACTTAAGTGGCAGTGGGCAGGGCACATTGCTCGCAGAACAGATGGCCGATGGGGCCGAAAGGTTCTGGAGTGGCGACCGCGTACCGGATAATAAATACATATAAATATAATTAATAAAATAATATAAATGAAAACAAAATTATGAAACTAAATTAAAATCATAAAAAAAAAATGATAATAATACGCCTTTGAGTCATTTGTTTGTTTGTCATTACATTAATCATATAACAATGGTTAATGTACTGACAAACAAACCTGTTCGCAAATACTCTCAGGATGGTGCTGGAGGTGGTCCGGAGCCTGCGCCCCAGAGATGTGCACCGCTTTCGCATCATCGTCGTCGTCGTCGTGTAGAAACAGTCGACACGGGCATCGGCGAACATCCACACACAGCGAACAGTGCCGGGGCAGCCGCAACAACACCCTGAACTCATTATTATACTGAATCGCGCAGTGCAACGCTCTCCGCGTTGCACTGCTTCTGGGCATATGACGTCCAAAGGCTGGCCGTGTACAGGGACGTACAAAACGCTCTGAAAAGAGTTATTTTGATGGCCCCCGAGCAACGAGCAAACCTGCGGGCGATCATATTGGCCCTCACAGACAACGCACTCCGCTCCCTATCGATGTCCGCATCGTCCCTCAGGTCAGAGGTCACGATATGCCCGAGATATTTAAACTGTTGCACTCATTTTAACTTGACACCGTTCAATCTAATAGGTGGAACAGAATCAGAACAGCTCCGACCCCAGGCCGGAAAGACCACGCATTCACTCTTCTTGGCGTTATAGAGCAAACCGTGATTCAGCGCATAATGCTCGCAGATGCCCAGCATCCTGGACAGACCACACACCGCAGGCGCTCAGCAGCACCATGTCGTCCGCGTAACTAATATTGTTGACACAAACACCGTCAATATGGCAGCCGACACGGGTACTGCTGAGCTCCTCTATCAGTGCGTTCACGTAAAGGTTGAAGAGCTTCGGCGAGGTCAGCCCTCCCTGCCTCACCCCGCACTCCAACCTGTATGGCTCCGACAGAGCTCTCGACCATTGCACGACGTTGACCTGGTTAAGATACCAGTACTTGAAAATTTTTATCAGTTCGAGAGGCATTGAGATATTTGTTAATTTTTGCCATAAGATGTCATAGCTAACCAGATCGAATGCCTTCGAGAGGTCGAGAAAACAGGCATAAATAGGTGTGCTCCTATCGGAGTAGTACTTGACAGTTTGCTTCAAACACAAAATAGCTGACTCAGTAGACAGTCCCGATTTAAAACCAAATTGATTGTCGTGAGTGTTTACATACTGGTCAAGCTGTGTATTAAGCAAACTGTCAAGAACCTTAGCAAGCACTGTTGCCAGTGAGATTGGCCTGTAATTGCTAGTGTCGCTTAGATCACCTGTTTTACTCTTCACAATTGGTACCACCACGGTCCTCATCATCTCTGCTGGTAAGTACGCATGTCCTATACAAAATGTATATAACATGGCAAAAAGTCTGGGCAGGTGGACGCCGGCATGCTTCAGATGCTCAATACTCAGGTTGTCATGGTCAGGAGACTTTCCACGCGACATTAACTTTATAACTCCTATATTACCACACATACGTGTCGAATTGATAATCTCTTTTTTTTTTGGAGTCGGTAAAAATATAGGACAGAATTCGGAAAACCACGCTATGTTCCAAAACGGGTATAATAGACGAAGCAAAAAGGCTGCCAGGTTCAAATGGGATTGGGCGTTCCAACTATTTTTAATAACCTTCCAGTCGATATAAACAGTTGTATCACAAAAACCGCCTTTAAAAATAAAATACATAAGTACCTCTTTACACACACACACACACGCGCTCTGTGCACTTTTGATTTTTTATCTTTTTTTTTATTTCTGTTTTTATCTGATGTACGATTATTACCTATCTGGTGTATTGTGTGTCTTTTAGTCTGTGCTAAATAAATGTATTTTCTTTCTTTCTTTCTTTTTTTTCTTAATATTTTTTGTCAAAGCCTCACTGTAAAAAATAACTAAAAATAAAATAAATATGTCTGTTTTTTTAATTTAAGAAATGGAGGAATAGTTTTATTAATCTGTATGTGAAAAAGTGCCATTATAAAAATAAAATTGTGTTAATATTTACAAAAAAAAAAGGAGCTACGTCTGCCAATAAACTGCTTTGCAGTTTAGTAAAAAATATTTCTGTGTATAAACACAATTTTTTTTTCACTTAGGTATTAATAAGCATTCTGCCTCGTTGGTCTATTGGTCGCAAGCGCTTACTGTAGGGCAAGAGGTCCTGGGTTCGATTCCCGGATCGGGCAGAATGATATTGTGTACGTTACCCCAGCAGGCTCCTAGAGTGATATGAGTGGAACGTATAATTAGTGTGTAATGTGCTGTAAATGTACGCCAAATAAATAAATAATGCGCTTTGTCGTTTTGAAAAAAAAACGGAAAAAACGATTCCTGCTAGAGTAACGTTTTACCAGCAGGAAAATTCTAAACGAATGGTCGGAGAGAGAAATATTGTGCATGGGCAGAGAGCTTAGTAAATATTTGTGCAAAAATGTGCGCTGAAAATATAATTTGTGCGTCTTCAGGTTTTCGAGATATTGCCATGCATTTCCTGCTGGAGTGACGTTTTGCAGAATCGTGTATCTCTAAAACCATTACTGTATGTGCGCCTGTAGAATAAACATACACAAGTGCGTATTTGTGACAGAATTAGATTCAAGAAAATATTTCAAATTTTCAAGTAATCGCGCTTTTTTGAAAACAAAAAAAAAATATCGCAGCGTCTAAATGAGAAAACGTACAAGCTCGCTGAAAAAAAATCTCAGAAGCAGCCTGGAGTCTGGATTTGTTCCCGGTTGATAACAATAGGCTCGCCCCATGGGACTTAATTAAACCTAACTGGTGAAATATGGGTGTACCAACTACGCTGCCATGCTAAGCTCAAAAGCGGTATCTCAAAAAAAATCGTAAAGTTGATTTTTGTGGCATCGGATACCTTAAAGAAATATGCATCCAATGAGCCAAGCCAAATAGCGGTAAGTATCTTAATAAAAAAGCCCTTAGCAAAGTGTTCCCTATCTCAGCTTTACCTCAAATCACTAAGAGAATAAAAGCAAAACTTACATTTTCTCGAAACTAGCTTTTCCTGAGATACCGCTTTTGCGTTTAGCACGGCAGTATGGGTACCTACACAATACTGTCATTACTATATTGTCTGTGTGGTACCGGACTTAAAGAATACCACCACCCCTTACTTCCCGTGGGTGTCGTAAAAGGCAACTAAGGATCGTACCGGAGAATGGGCAGCAGCGGTCTCTATGTATTCCACCATCATACTGTTACGAGCTTCGGGTTCGTGACAATAAAAACTGCCGATTTAATAACCAAAAAAAGGACACTTTAATAATGAACACTAATTACAACTCAAACACACTAATTACAAAACACAATTGCACTACTGATCGCTTTAAGTCGCACTTGAATATCGCTTCGATGCTTTCACTTCGATCGCTTTATCCAAACTGTGTCGGTCGTGGCGCGTCTCGGCCTTATATAGCGCCAAAGAGAGTTCTAGAACCTTCCATTGTAGAAACATCTAGAATGTTCGAGTACATACAGGCCCCGATCGACCAGATGACGAAAGTTCGGGAATGTTCTAGAAAGTTCTCGCATCGAACTTTCTAGAAGGGTCTTGACTACTAGTTCCGCTACTCGATACTAGATGGCGCTAGTGGTAACTACTGTCGCCATGTACTAGACATTAATTGTGGCGCGCAACACTGCCCCCTCCTAAGACATGCTCGTCCCGAGCATTATCGGCCCCATAATAACGCGCCAGTCGATCCACGTGGACGATCTTAGGAGTACCTCTTGCACCTTTCTGTATCCGGTAGGTTACGTCATTGATCTTTGTCACAATCCGGTACGGTCCGTCCCATTTAGCTTGAAGCTTAGGAGATTTCCCTTTGCTGCGGACTGGATTGTGCAACCACACTAGTGAACCTTCGTCGAACCCTTTATTGTTCATTTTACGGTCATAACGGGTTTTCATCTTTTCAGACATTTGCTGGCCCGATTGTCTGACGTGCTCATAAATGTCATTCATTTTGTTCCGCAAATCATTCGCATACTCGGTTATACTGCGTGGGGCATCAGGTGGTATTCCGGTGATCAGGTCTGCAGGCAGCCGTAATTCTCTTCCAAAGTTTGCGAAAGCTGGTGTCACCGATGTACTTTCGTGAACAGCGCTTCGATATGACAACAAAAACGGTTGTATGTGCTTGTCCCAATCTAGTTGCCGATTTTCCACAACTTTGGCTAGGTACCTCTCCAGTGTCTGATTAAATCGTTCCACCATTCCATCCGATTGTGGGTGGTAAGAAGTTGTTCTCGTTTTATGAGTACCCATAACTCGTTGTAGTACCCATAACTCGTAGTTTCCTGGAATATTTGGGACTCAAAATTCCTTCCCTGATCGCTGTGAATCTCCAAGGGTACTCCAAAACGGCAGAAGACTTCATGAACCAGTTTATCTGCAACTGTTGAAGCTTCTTGGTTTGGAATGGCGAAGACTTCCGGCCACTTAGTGAAGTAATCCATCACAACCATGAAATACTTGTTACCATTTTCACTTTCCGGAAACGGCCCCGCGACGTCAAGGGCTATCCTCTCCCATGGTGCACCAACATTGTACAATTTCAATGCACCTCTACTACGAGTCTGAGGTCCTTTTACAGCTGCACAACTTGTACATTTGCGACACCAATCCTCGACATCGTCCCGACAGTGGACCCAGTAAAACCGTTCTCGTATCTTCAATAGAGTCCGTTTTACTCCCAGATGGCCTCCTGAACAACCATTATGGTACAGCTGTAGAACATCCGGTACTTGAGCTTTAGGGACAACCATTTGCAAATGACAGCTGTCTCCCCGAGCATGTTCCCATTTACGGCACAGGACTCCATCCTGAACCAATAAGCTGTCCCATTGGGCCCAATAGCTTTTTGTGATCGAACTCATCGCTGAGACGTCGCTCCACCTGGGCTTAGGAGCTCTGGCCTTCATCCACTCCAGAATCGGCTTGATGTCCGAATCTTCCTGCTGTGCACGTTGTAGGCTTTCCTTCCACTCGTTGCTGAGGTCTGTCTTGAGCATCCTCACAGGTACGACTTCTTTACTTTCTTGCCTAGTACAATGCTTGCAGTCTTCAGGACAAGGTCTTCTTGACAATGCATCTGCGTTGCCATGAGATTTCCCGCTGCGATGTTCGACCTCGAAGTCGTATTCCTGCAGTAGTTCAATCCATCTCGCAACTTGTCCTTCTGGATTTTTGAACTGCAATAGCCATTTAAGTGCAGCATGGTCAGTTCGTAGGTGGAATTTCCGTCCCAGAAGATATTTGCTAAAGTGCTGCAATGACTTTACCACAGCAAGCAGTTCCCGTCTCGTAACACAATAGTTCCTTTCAGGTTTCGACAATGATTTGCTGAAGTATGCTACCACAACCTCTTGATCGCCGTTCCGCTGAGACAACACACCGCCAAGTCCTATGTCACTTGCGTCTGTGTCAACTATAAATTCCTTGCCCTCATCAGGGTATCCCAAAATAGGTGTTTTGCACAGACGGTCCTTTAGCTCCTGGAATGCGATGTCGCAACTTTCATCCCAGCAGAAATGTCGCTTCTCCTCGGTTAACTTATGCAGGGGTTTGGCTATATCTGCAAAGTTCTTGACAAATCGCCGATAATAGGAGCACAAACCCAGAAATGCTCTGACCTGCGTCTTGTCTTTTGGAATTGGCCAATCCTTGACGGCGGCGATTTTCTCTGGATCCGTGCGGATACCTTCTTCAGACACTACATATCCCAAAAAGCTAACTTGTCGTTTGAATAGTGAACACTTCTTCGGACTTAACTTGAGGTTGGCACTCTGGATCTTCATGAGCACGCGTTCCAGGTTTTGAAGGTGTTCTTCAAACGTGCGGCCTACGATGATGATGTCATCCAAGTAGACCAGGCAGGCATCGCCAATTAGTCCGGTAAGTACAAGTTCCATCAACCTCTCAAATGTTGCCGGAGCATTGCACAATCCAAACGGCATAACTTTAAATTGGCACAGACCCTTTCCTGTCGAGAATGCAGTTTTCTCCTTGTCGTTAGGATCAATTTCAACTTGCCAGTAGCCACTTTTCAGGTCCAGCGTGCTAAACCACTTTACTCCAGTAAGCATGTCCAGCGTGTCATCAATTCTTGGCAAAGGATAGCTGTCCTTCTTTGTAACGTCGTTCAGACGACGATAGTCAACACAAAACCGCATGCTGCCGTCCTTCTTTCTTACCAGCACTACAGGTGAACACCATGGACTAGATGAAGGTTCAATAACACCATCCTTCACCATTCCCTCAATCATGGTTTCCACTTCTTTTTCACGTGCTACCGGCAATCTCCTTGGCCGCTGACGGATAGGCAATTCTTCTCCTGTATTTATTTTGTGTTGAACTATGCCAGTCTTCCCGATGTCAGCCTCGTTTGACGAGAAAACATCGGCGAACTTGAATAACATCTTCTTCGCCTTGACCATTTCATTTTGGGACAAAGCGCTGCGGCAGTCTTCTAAAAGTGTGGTCACTTTTGTTTGTGCATCCTTGCTGAGAGTCCCAGTCGATAGATGTTGGCATCGACGCAACCAATCCACTTCCTCGCAAGTACCAACAAGTGTGCCTTTTTCTATTATCTGTTCCTGATCACAAAGGTTCAGCACACGTACCCCTGAGATGTCAGTGGCTCTGACCAAAGTCCGTGCCACTTTCCATGGAAGGTCATTGTCTACCCTTTCCACGAGTACACAACGATGAGTTTGCCCAGGATTCCGAGGAAGACTAACCGGCACAATCGTTTCCGATCTCGGCGGAAGAACAATCTTCTTAAGGCTGTACACATTCCCAGGTAACGCCCCTTCCATGAAAAGTTCCTCTTCTCCACATTTCAAAACACCTTGCTTGACGTCAATCTCGCAATAATTCTTCCTCATAAAGTCAAGGCCCAGGATGCAATCGTCCATTATATCAGCCACGATGACATTATGCAGGTAGATTCTGTTCCCTAGCGTCAGTTCCATTTTCTTCTCTCCATGGACGGGTATGCGCTGACCGGTGGCTGTTACCAAATTAATGCGTTCCCGGTTGTATGCGGAGTCCCCAAGGGACCGACTAGCAAGTTGGGAACTGACAACCGTGCGAGAAGCTCCAGTGTCTATGGTCAGCTTACACGGCGTTCCGTTGACCTCGCCCTTGATGATAAGGCTGTTCCCGTCATGGGTTTGTGTGATCGAAACCCTTGGGGCTCTTTGAACATCAGCCAGCACCCGCCCCGCAGTCCTGGCTATTACTCGTTTCCCTGCTGCTGGTGCTGCGCGGTGTTGTTAGCCGCACTGCCCTCTGGAGATCGGTCGACTTCTCTTTCTGCAGTTCGCTTAGGGCAACTGGATCGAAGGTGGCCCTTTTCCCCACAGCCGTAGCACCTAGGGCTGTATCCTTTATTGCGGTCGCGAACTGTAGCCGCTGCAACCTCCCTGACGCGATGGGAACGATGATCCTGTCGCACAGCTTCCACCTCCAGTGCAAGGGCCAAGGCGTCCTTAAGCGTCCCGTGGTGCCCGAGCCTCACAGCAGCTCTCACTTCAAGGTCGCGGATGCCGTCGATGAATGCCTGCACCAAGTTTCCATCAATAAGCGCAGGTACGGACTGGTAAGCTTTACGAACCAGCTTCTCCACTTCAAGGGCCCACTGCTGCAGGTTTTCGTTACTGCGTTGCACGCGATCCTTGAGCTGCGCACGAAACACGTGTTCCAGGTGAGCGTCGCCATACCGAGCCTCCAATGCCTCGAGGAGCTGCTCGTAAGTCACTTCCTTACCGAGAGCTTCCAGGACAGTTAAGGCCTGGTCGCGCAGGCCTAGGGTGAGAGCAGTCATGGCCTGGCTTTTATTCCACCCGTTCGCCTTCATGACAGCCTCAAACTGGATTTTGTAGGCCGACCATGAAGAAGTTCCGTCGAACGGTGGCACTTTGAATCCACGTAGCGAAGGTGTTGTAGCTACGGGAGCTGCGATTCCATCCCCAAGTTTGAGGTAATCCAGCGTTTTCTTAACGTCAGCCATCACGGTTAGCTTCACGTCAGCCATCACGTTGTCAACCCGATTATTTACTTGGTCGATTCGGGTTTCAGCTTCCGACAGGCGGTTGTCATGTTGAGCAACCTTATCCTTCACCTCCTTCATGTCTTTCCCGAAGGTAGCGTGAAGGTCCTTCATAAGGAGCATCTGCTCTTCCTGACGGCGCGCCTGCTCCTCCTTATCACGTTGGAGCTGTTCTTCCAGCCGACGAGCCTGTTCCTCCTGTCGATGGGCCTGTTCCTCCTGTCGACGGGCCTGTTCCTCCTTGTCCCGCTGGAGCTGTTCCTCCAACCGACGAGCCTGTTCCTCCTGTCGGCGAGCCTGTTCCTCCTGTCGGCGAGCCTGTTCCTCCTGTCGGCAAGCCTGTTCCTGCAGCATCATCATCAGAGCAGCAAAATCTGGCGCTGATGATGCTGGAGCAGCTGTGGACGGGCCGGCCTCCGCGGTCGGTAGCTGGCCTTCCGACCCCATTGGCGTTGTTCCACCGAATCGCCTTTGGTCCGTCTCCTGCTGGCGTTGACTCCGGGTACGGATACCCTCCGTGTCGTCTTTGGGTAAAACCGGCATTTTAATCCCCTCTTCTGACACCAATTGTTACGAGCTTCGGGTTCGTGACAATAAAAACTGCCGATTTAATAACCAAAAAAAGGACACTTTAATAATGAACACTAATTACAACTCAAACACAATAATTACAAAACACAATTGCACTACTGATCGCTTTAAGTCGCACTTGAATATCGCTTCGATGCTTTCACTTCGATCGCTTTATCCAAACTGTGTCGGTCGTGGCGCGTCTCGGCCTTATATAGCGCCAAAGAGAGTTCTAGAACCTTCCATTGTAGAAACATCTAGAATGTTCGAGTACATACAGGCCCCGATCGACCAGATGACGAAAGTTCGGGAATGTTCTAGAAAGTTCTCGCATCGAACTTTCTAGAAGGGTCTTGACTACTAGTTCCGCTACTCGATACTAGATGGCGCTAGTGGTAACTACTGTCGCCATGTACTAGACATTAATTGTGGCGCGCAACAATACCATACTGCGATCGCCAACCCGCCTGCCAAGCGTGGCGATTATGGCAAACCCTCCCAAATTGGGGGAGGCCCGTGTCCAGCAGTGGACGTCTATCGGCTGAAACGACACAATACACATCTGTCTAAACCTTCAGGGTATACAAGTGTGATGTTATGTTAGTAGAAATTAATGTAGGTGTTAGAATAAACGGTAGTTAGTAATCTAATCTCCATCATCTGCCTAGCCTTTTCTCAACTATGTTGGGGTCGGCTTCCAGTCTAACTGGATGTCGCTGAATACCAGTTTTACATGGAGCGACTGCTTATCTGACCTCCACAACCCAGTTATTGGGTAATACGATACCCCTTGGTAAGACTGGTTGTCAGGCTTCTGACGACCCGTAACGACTGTCAAAGATCCATGAATGACAGCCGAAACCAACGGTTTAACGTGCTTTCCGAGGCACGGAGAGGTCTTGGTATGTAAAGAGTGTCACCCATCCACGGACCAACCGCGGCAAGACCGATCAGGCTGTTATTTCTTAGCCACAAGCCCCTCAGTGAGTAATCTAATCTATACTAATAATAAAGCTAAAGACTTTGTTTGTTTGTTTGTAGGCACTTATCTCTGGAACTAACGGTCGGATTTGAAAAATTCTTTTTCCATTTGGTAACCCAATTCTCGAGGAACGCTACAGGTTACCTAACATCACGCTAAGACCTTTAGGTGTCGAGCAAAAAGAAAAATTGTCGGAAAGAACTTGAAGCAAAAAACGAAGTAATAGCGTGGGCAGACGATGCGATGCCACGGGGTGGGTCGGGGGAAAACAAATTTCATGTGGACGAAGTCGCGGGCAGAAGCTAGTTAGGCATAAAGATACATAAGTTCGAAGCCAATACTTTGTGATCATCATCATCATCATTTCAGCCGAAAGACGTCCACTGCTGGACATAGGCCTCCCCCAAAAGGGGGGGGTTTGCCATAATCGCCACGCTTGGCAGGCGGGTTGGCGATCGCAGTATGGTATGGTGGTGGAATGCATAGAGAACGCTGCTGCCCATTCTCCGGTACGCCCCTTAGTCGCCTTTTACGACACCCACGGGAAGTATGGGGTGGTGCTATTCTTTAAGTCCGGCACCACACAGACAATTATTATGATACTTTGTGATATGATTAATTAATTAAATAAACCAATGCATAAATAAGTATTCAGAATACAGCTGCAGTATTCCATCATTTAGCACGCTCCATAAATTTTGATATTTAAATAACTGATAATATGATACACACGATATTCGGGTGTATTCATGTCAGTCAATTTTTGGAGTTGATCAACCATGTAACAATCAGGCAGATGTAGTTTCATTATTCATGTCAGCATAATATTGCATTCAATGCTCACTGTTCGACCATAACGGGGTACGCAAAAATGTAAAAAACTGGCCAAGTACGAGTCGGACTCGCACACGATGGGTTCCGTACCACAAATGATAAATGAAAAATGATTTATTTCTGTAAGTAGGTTTTTACAAACACTTTTACACGTCATTATATTTTTTAAACTAGATGTGGTCGGCGTTTCCTATCTGACTACTCTGAGAAGAAAGGCAGAAACAAACTCAGAGGTCACAGTCTCTTTTAAAGTCCAGACAAAATATTTTGACCAAGATTGATAACGCAAGGCAAAAACGCCGAAAAAAACACGTTTGTTGTATGGGAGCCCCCCTTAAATATTCATTTTATTTTGTTTTTAGTATTTGTTGTTATAGCGGCAACAGAAATACATAATTTGTGAAAATTTCAACTGTCTAGCTGTCGCGGTTCTTGAGATACAGCCTGGTGACAGAGAGACGGACGACGGACGGACAGACAGCGAAGTCTTAGTAGTAGGGTCCCGTTTTACCCTAAAAAGAGTTTTTATAGGTGTTGCTCAAAAAGTGGCTGTGTCTAAAAATTTTTCATTTTACATTATATTACAATTATTCATCACCACTACTTTCAAAACATAGTGAGGAATCCGGCATGTCCTAGAACCAAAAGTTCGAAGACATGTGACATCTACCAACCTGCACTGGGCTCACGTGGTGGATTATGGCCCACTCCCTATCACCGAGAGGAGGCCTGGGTCCCAGCAGTGGGAACATTATAGGCTGATTATGCTGTAAGTACTTGGCGAGTCTCCGTTGAGACATAGAAATAAATTAATAGTTTAAAAAACACTAGAAAAACACGCTTACAAGACTTTGCTAAGAAATCCAAAACAGCTATGATACGATTTTCCATCATGAAGTTCCAGTTCATATCTTCCGGCTCCATCATCAGATCAGTTCGACAGTACCATATTATTGTATTGTCATCAGAACTACATACAGCTGCCAATTTTCATTACGCTACGACCCTTGGAAGATGGTTAAATTAGTTACCTTAGATTTCATTACATGGTTAGTTACATACAGGTCGACCTAATAAAAGTGTGTTAAAAACAAATGGCCGCCGTAACCTAGCAATGGGTTTCATTTTGACAGTTCAACAACATTCATTGCGTTATTTGCGTTGTTGAGCAGACACATTTTTCGAACATAAGGAGCAATGGATTAGAAATATGATTCAAATTGAGAGTAATAGTGTGTTACGCAGTTAGGGTGCCGAGGATATTTTCGCCGATTCTATTGTTCACAAACTTAACTAAATTTAAGTTCATGCATCTTTTTCTTTCTATTTCACTAAGAAAAGGACAGAAGATAAATATTAGTTTAGTCCTGTCAAATTAGACAGCGCCTAACGTAAATTGATGTATTTTTAGTAGCCATATTTTTAATCACGTCTAAACTTGTTATGGAGTATCTTAATTTGACAGGACTAAACTAATATTTATCTTCTATCCTTTTCTTAATGAAATAGAAAGAAAAAGATCATCATCATCATCTTCATTTCAGCCGAAAGACGTCCACTGCTGGACATAGGCCTCCCCCAAGCACCTCCACTTCGACCGGTCCTGTGCTTCCCGCATCCAACGGGTTCCTGCGGCCTTCACAAGGTCATCGGTCCACCTTGTGGGAGGCCTTCCAACGCTACGTCTTCCGGTACGCGGTCGCCACTCCAGAACCTTTCGGCCCCATCGGTCATCTGTTCTGCGAGCAATGTGCCCTGCCCACTGCCACTTAAGTTTGGCAATTCTTCGGGCTATGTCGGTTACCTTGGTTCTCCTGCGGATCTCCTCATTCCTGATTCGATCACGCAGGGAAACTCCAAGCATAGCCCTCTTCATTGCCCTTTGGGTGACTTTTAGCCTTCTTATAAGGCCACAATGGGCCTTATAAGAAGGCTAAGAAGAAAAAGATGCCTGAACTTAAATTTAGTTTAGTTTGTAAGCAACAGAATCGGCGCCATTGTCATTCCCAAAAACTATTTTTATAAAACAACTTATTTATTATCAACGTAGTTCCACATAGGACAAAAAGATAAATTTATTAAGCCCAAGCAATTGTATGTCATTTGAAACCTAATTTGTCTCACTGTAAGTTTTTTTTGGGGTATTTTTTACCCCGCCACCCGTGGGGTAGTGAGGGTTGGCCGCAGATGTTTCGCTTCAATAGGATATTTGAACTTGTTTAATTGTCAACGTTTTTCGGGTATTTTGGTTGAAATAATTTGGGGGAAACATGTTTACTTTCTCTATTTATTTGGTTTATGCTGTAAGTATCTACTGCATTTATAACAGGCAGGTTTTCGATTTAACTTAACTGTTTTTTCCGAAAGCACGGTCTTACTCGAACTTAATAGGTACTAACTGATTTGATTTAGAATTTCGTCGCAATTTCCCGCTTAGATATTTCCTCGTTAGTCGCATTTAGTTTACTTTTTGTCAAAATCAAATCAAATGTTTGTTGTTTTGTACGATTGTTGTGAATACTCGCATTCGCTTTCGCATTAGCGAAAATTGGCGGTAGATATTCGCATCCGCATTCGAGAATACTTAAAATTTGACATTCGTTACATCACTAATCAATATTGTTTTACAATTTTTCAAATCCCCAACACTAGTACGGTGCTATGGTTCACCGTGGTTCAGTCCTACCCTACCCCCAGGGGTATGGCCAGGGGTATGGTGGGTCCGGAGTGGTTTTGTTTGTCTATGTTTTTTTGATTTGTTCTTTCCGTTTAGTTAGCATAGCATGAAAATTTTGCAATTCCGCAATGACAATCAGGCTTTAAATAAAGTGGTGAAAAGGTTTTGCTATATTTTCGTGTACAGGTGCCTTATTATGACGGTTTAGTGCCAGCATGATTCCAATATAAGAGAGAGACGGAGCTATACATGACCGATAGCACCATCCCTTTTTAGCACTGTAATCATACTTCGTAATATGGCCCCAGGTAGATTATCAGTCTCCTGGCAGTAAGTCCCGTCACTAGCAATAATAATAAAACGGAAGAGTTTGTTCGAACAAGCTAATATCTGGATCTACCAGTCAGATTTGAATTTGATAGACCAATTCTTGAGGAAGACTATAGGCGATTTAACATATCGCTAGGACCCTTAGGAGCCGAGCAAATATATAAAAAGTCACAAAAAATGCTAAGCGTAAACGAACTAACGAAGTAATAGTGCGCACGAGCGATGCGATGCGATGGGGTGGGGGGGGGGGAACAAGAAATTTAACGCGGGCAGAAGCTAGTTCGCAATAAAAAAACTGGCCAAGTGCGATTTGGACTCGCACACGAAGAGTTCCGTACCACAAGGCAAAAACTCCGAAAAAAAACACGTATATTGTATGGGAGCCCCCCTTAAATATTTATTTTATTCTGTTTTTCGTATATGTTGTTATATTGGCAACAGAAATACATCATCTGTGAAAATTTCAACTGTCTAGCTATCACGGTTATCACGGTTCATGAGATAAAGCCTGGTGGCAGACGGACAGTGGAGCCTTAGTAATAGGATCCCGTTTTTACCCTTTGGGTACTGTTGGATTTCGTATTAGTTTATTATTTTCATTATAGGGTGGAAGTTAATATGACTTGCAAAATGCGTCACTATCCTATCATGTCCTATCCTTTTCCCACATGCAACCCCGGACTATCGCTGTCCTACGAAAAGTGCGTGTTTATGCTGTGAAAGGCGTCTGTGCGACCTCTCGTGCGCTGCCCCCTGATCCAGCAAAGTCGAACCTTCTGCCGGCCGACGTGGAGGATTGATGGTGAATCTACAGGTCAGTGGTGTTGCATTTTCCTGCCAAATTCCTTTGTCCATGTACAATTTTCGTCGTCCTAATTCGTGTCGTATTTTGCAAAGTCAGACCTACCCACGTACTTTTTACCCCGCATTATACAGTCCACTATTTAATTGAACCAGCTCCCTGCGTCTGGGATAAACGCAAACAATTTTATATTTCCGCCCAAGTATTTGGTGTTAGGCGCCACCAGGTACGGAATCCTAAAAAGGTTCGTTAACTGTTGCCGAGCTAAATTTTGTAGTTTACCTTTCGCAATAAACTAGCCAGTATACACACTTTCATCGATAACAGGTGTCTTATTAGAGTAGCTCTTTTCAATTTCTTTACGACCAAAGATACAATCGATCGTCACGATATTAGTAAAGAAATAGAGGTGCACTTTCGCGAGATTACACACGTTTCACGTTGTTAGCTAAACCGTTATTTATCGAGTGATGTCACGCTAGTAAAACCGATATGTTACGTTCTTGGGAACGCCCTGATTAGCGATAGCGTGATGCTATTCGTGCAGAAAAACGTGGAGCACTCTTGTCAGCGTCATTTATCTATCAGTTATCTTGGGTATTAATGTTAATTTGTGTGTTGGTGTTGACATAAAGTGCTGGTTTTACTGGTATAAACAATATCAGATAGTCAGAATGGATTTACACGGTAAAGGCCTCTGTATTAATTGAAAAAAAAAACAGTGGCACTCCGGGAGCGCCGCCAGAATGGAAAACAAAACACAAACAGAATACTTTGCCATCACTCACTGACATATCGGATATACATTAAAACCGAGAAACCGAGTACATCCCGAGGATAGCCGAACACATCGGAAGCGGGTATTTTTTTAATCGTCTTATAAACAAAACACGCGCGGTCTCGCTTACGGTAACAGTGGCGCGAATTCAATGTGCGGTGACTTGACAAAGTCGAAAATGTGGAGTCGTTGTTCCTCAATACTAACATACACGTATCCGTTATAATAAGAAATTACGAACTTATGTATTTCAATAAACTCTGTACTAATTTTTGTTGCTGACGATCCTTCAGGATCAAAAACAAAAGAAAAAGCGGTTCAAACCGGTATGAGAAAGTTTTTAGTGGATAAGACAAAGATTAAAACAGCTGAACACATCCGAAGCGAGTATTTTTTTAATCGTCTTATAAACAAAACACGCGCGGTGTCGCTTACGGTAACAGTGGCGCGAGTTCAATGGTTTTTTCCCATCTCAAAAAATGCCCAGTAAAGAAGTTTTCACTTCAAAAAAAGGTGACAGGGCATTACTCTGGACCGATCACTTACCTACAAAAATAACGGCTTTTAAAACTGAAAGTTCATGCCAGAAATAACTTACTAACTTTTCCTATGACCCATTTCAACTCGTCCAACCAAGACCACACACAAATCCACCTCATCTGCCTAGCCTTTTCCAACTATGTTGGGGTCGGCTTCCAGTCTAACCGGATGCAGCTGAATACCAGTATTTTACATGGAGCGACTGCCTATCTGACCTCCAAAACCCAGTTACTGGGTAATACGATATCCCTTGGCAAGACTGGTTGTCAGACTTTCGGGCTTCTGACTACCCGTAACGAATGTCAAAGATCCACGAATGACAGCCGGGACCAACGGCTTAACGTGCTTTCCGAGGCACGGAGGGGTCACGGTATGTACAGATGGTCACCCATCCACAGTCCAACCGCGGCAAGCGTAGCTTTACCTGATCGATCGACCTGTGCGGCTGTTACTATTTAGCCACGGGCCCCTCCAAAAACCTACTTGCCTACAAAAATAACGGCTAAATTCAAAGCCACGGGCCCCACACACAACTCCACTTATTTACATTATAATACTCCAGTAGGTAAGGCATCGAATTAATGTTAAACCAGCTTATCAACAAGTTAACACTATCTTAACTCCGTGTTCTAATGTACGGTATCTTAACGACCTGGTAACACGGCATGGGGGCGCCAGAGATGTGCGGAGTAATGGATGATTTATTTTTGACGATAGGCCCCGCTTAGTTCGTGTATTACATTTGGGAATCGGTGGTTTAATTAATTATTATTAATGTTTATTAAAGGGTCTTCTCCACAGGCGCGTTATTGCGGTGGATAATATCGGATGCGTTATTGCTATAATGCGACCCGATTCCGGACCACACAGCTGCGTTTTTACCGACTTCAAAAAAAAGGAGGTTATCAATTCGACACGTATGTATGTAATATTATTGGAATTGTTATACTCACATAAGACAATCTATTCTATTAGGGCTTCCAAGCAAATATACAAAATTTTATAGACGTATGTATGTATGTTTGTCCACGCATATCTCCGCAACTATTAATCGGATCGTGACCATTTTTTTTTTGTATTGGCTTACATTTACTTCAACTTAGGGAACAGTGCAAGTTTCATCAAAATCGATTCAGTAATTTACAAGATATGGACTAATACGGGTAAGTGTGACGGTCTGGCTTATTGATACGAGCTACGGGTGTAGTGTCAAAGGGAAAACATCTCAAAACCTTAGTCAAATTCTAGTGCAAAAACTTAAAATTAAGAAATAAAATAAACTAAACCGACTTCAAAAAGAAATGAACTCAAAATTATGAAATAACTTAAATTTCGGAAGTCGGTGGCAAAAAACTAAAACTAAATTACAGATCCCAAGACACCGACTTCCGAAATTAAAGTTATTTCATAATTTTGAGTTCATTTCTTTTTGAAGTCGGTTTAGTTTTTTTAAATTACTTTTTTATCGTCCGATATTTCTAACTTTTGTGTGTACTTAACCAACACTACAGGCCCTCCCGCACTACACGTTACTACGTTATTAACGCAAGATTATAAGTACTGTAAGATCGTATGCGTCCTAATAAAAAATCTGTATCAGCAACCCTCCTACATGACCTATATCGGAATAGCGTATTATCGAAATTTTCGCGATAACGTACGTCGCAATGATAAACTTTCGCAGTAACATACATTGCAGTAAAGAACTTTCGCGACAACGTATGTTGCAATGGTAAACTTTCGCAGTAACATACATCGCAGTAAAGAACTTTCGCAATAACGAACGTCGCGATAGTAAACTTTCGCGGTAACGCATCGCGATAATGAACTTCGCGATTATGATTTACACTCGTCTAAGAACTCATATCGAAATATCGCAGGACGGAGGACCCGCAGCAAGAGTTCTACTTCTATTGCGTCGTTATTATCGCAGCAGTGTGTAACTTCATGGCCGTCCTAATACAAAATGAAAAAAACAGACACCAGCACATCAAGCTACTACAAGCTGTCAAATTTCTTTAATAGATTTTCAACTTTATCGCTAAAGCCTAAGGTTCAACGTTGTTTGGGAAAATTTGACAGTTTCGGATAGCTTGATGTGCTGGCGTCTGTACTGAAAACATATCGCAATAACGCATCCGATATTAACTACCGACAATAACGCGCCTGTGGGGGAGGGAATTTATTCAGACTACAATAGCCATCGGCTGTATAGCCATAGAAGTCATTATGTGACATATTCACTATTCTGAGATAAACGGTATTTTAGTTCGATTTAGTTAGTGGTTATGTTGATTTGCCCATATTATCCTAAATATAATTACGGTGACGAAAAATTTAATGCTTTTGATTAGTCTAGGTGATATGTTTTTGCCTTTTGTAGAATGTGTCAAAAGAAGTTCACTATATGCAGAAAAAAACGTATTTAGTGATTTTTTGCAGTTAATGAGTTCTTGCAATAAGCCGACGATACGGTCGGTCGGTGCGGTGTTAGTAACAAAATAGCTTAGCCTAGGTTAGTATTTTTGAAAGGTTATAATGAATTTTCTGGAGAATATTACGTTCCGTCGCACGCGTACCCGCTCGGAACCAGAAAATGATAGTAATATTTCTCAAAATGAAACCATCAACAGTATGCCTGACATGTCTGAGGACGAAGATTACTCACACCTCACAGCATTAAAAAACAAAATCGATAAACTTACATCTCAATTAAACAGTGCGCACAAGGAAATTGAATTGCTGTCCTTGGAGAATAGCAAATTGAAGACACAAAACGACGAACTAGGTAAAAAAAACGAACTCCTCAAAAGAATTAACAACCCCGCTAAACGAAGAGCAGCTACCCCAAAGAAAACTATAATCAGACAAACAAATACGAAGGAGACCCAAACAGATAATTTAATAAATATATCCGAAACTACAAATAACGAGCCTAACATAAGTGTAATCACCAACAAACGAGTGTCATCGCCATGCACGCAGTCTATTACTAACATACCACTACAAGAAAAAACATCAAATACTAAAGTAAACCAAAACGCCACACAAGAAGAACAAAAAAGTAAGAAAGTATTCCAAAATAAATCAGCCTACATAAAACGCCCTAAAGTATTTATCTTAAGCACAGACAATAAAAACAAACTACTCGAGATTGCGGAAAATATTTTGGATGGGTTTGAACTCTGCCACTATATTATACCTTTAGGAAATACACAGCTTTTACTAAAAGGAATTAAAGAGAAGCTTAAAGACTTTTCTACTCAAGACTATTGCATTATACTACTGGGAGAAGAGGATTTCAGAACTACAAACAATTACCTGGACACTGTCCTTCATATACGAAGCACTTTGCAAGAACTTAACCATACAAACATAATTATTTGTACGCCAACATACAAATTTTTTAATAATTATTATCTTTACAATTCTAGGGTAGAGACATTTAATAACTTGCTATATCTTGATGTACTTACACACGAACGTGCTTACTTCCTAGATAGTAATCTCAATTTGAAATACGATAGCACGATGTTCGATAGTCGCACCGGTATCTTAAAAAACGCTGGATTGCAAATAATATTTAAAAATATAAAAGACATGATGATCTCCATACAATCCACAATAAATAGCAATATCGAGGATACATTGACCTATCCAACTGTTGACCCTAACTATCAAATGACCCAAAGTGACCCTATACTTCTGACTAATTCTAATGACATGAGTGAAATTATTGACAATCGCAGCAATATGACATTTCGTTAATAAAATAAATATTCTTTATCAAAATATACAAAGCCTAAAAACCAATCGACATTTAATAGAATCATTAAAATACGACAGTAATGATATAGACGCTTTTTGTTTGTCAGAAACATGGATATCAGAAACAAAAAAGATCTACTACAACTTGAGGGATATAACCTGGCTACCGTTTTCTGCCGTACCCAATATATGGGCGGTGGCGTATGTATATTCCTAAAAGAAAATTTAGATTTTAATGAAAGGCAAGATATTAAAGACTTGACAGTTGAATTCATATTTGAAACCTGTGCAGTTGAAATACCCCAATTAAACACTTTATTAATTGTAATATATTGGCCACAATTTAATAGGGAAACCGAAACATTCTTTAGTTGTCTAGAGAAACTCTTACAAAAAATTTATTTAAAAGACAGTAAAAAACAAATAATAATTGGTGGAGATTTTAACACAAACATTTTAGAAAAGAAACCAATCTCATTTACATTACTTAATACAATGAATAGGTACAACTTCCGTCAACGTGTAACTGAACCTACAAGAGTAACTGCTACCAGTTCAACGTGTATAGATCTTATATTCACCAACTTTGTTAATCAGATTAACATAGATGTTAAAGAACTGGGACTATCAGACCATAAAGGAGTCCTGATTACCCTTCCAAACAACAACATACAATCAGAACAAACAAAACTACGCTATACGAAAAAGAGACTGTATAATTCCCATAATATATCACTATTCAAATCAGAACTCGGCAAAGTAGATTGGAATCAAATAATCAAATATAACCAAAATATAAATGAAAACTACGCATCCTTCCATGAAACCATACAAAAACTATTAAATCTATGTATACCAAAAAGTTGATAAAGGTCAAAAATAAGAAAACAAAAACATGGCTAACTACTGGCTTAAAAACAGCTTGTAAACATAAACGTGAATTAAAATCATTTATCAATACGACTAATAACCATATACTTCGAAGATATTACAAACAATATGAGAAAATCCTCAAAAGGGCAGTCACTACATCTAAAAAACTAAATTATATAAACCTTATGAAAAAATCAAGTAACAAAATAAGATCCATGTGGCACATCATAAAAAGTCGTACTAACAAACTGACTAAAAAAACTAGAGAAAGTATAAAACTTGACGTAAATAATATTCTTATTGAAGACCCGAGGTTGGTCGCAAACGCCTTTAATGACTATTTTGTATCGGTAGGAAAAACAAATGCTACGAGATCTGACGAGAACCCACCTGGTCGACATGTTGTTACTCCTTGCGAAAATTCCATATATTTGCAAACAGTAGATCCGAGCGAAGTAAAACTTATCATTAAGAACTTAAAAAATAAGCAAAGTTTTGGTCATGACGAAATACCACCATTGCTTGTTAAATCATGTATAGACGAATTAATAATACCTTTGACTTTTCTCATCAACCAATCATTCATGGAGGGTGTTGTCCCAGATTTACTAAAAATATCTATAGTAAAACCTATTTATAAAAAGGGCAAAAAAACTGACGCAGGAAATTATCGCCCTATTGCATTATTATCTACATTTTCAAAAGTATTTGAAACTGCCATGTCTAAACGGCTAAATAGTTTTTGCGAAAAGTATAAGATCTTTAGCACCAGTCAAAATGGATTTAGGAAAAATAAGTCTACAACATTAGCAGTATTTAATTACATCCAAGAAGCATTAAAAATAATAAATAATAAGAAATATGCAGTTGGGTTACTGCTAGATATGAGTAAAGCCTATGATCGAGTATCATATAAAGTACTATTAAATAAACTGTACCAAATAGGTGTGAGAGGTATTGCATATGACTGGTTTTGCTCGTACCTAAAAAATCGCACGCAGTACGTTGAAGTGGAATATTTTCACCCGGATACTGGTATAGTGACCCATGTGAGATCACAAATGGAGCACGTAAATATGTCCATACCACAAGGCAGTGTCTTAGGGTGCATTTTATTCCTAATCTATATCAACGATTTGCCGAGAGAAATAAATGTCCGGAGTGTCCTTTTTGCTGACGACATCTCAGTAGTGTTTTCATGTGACGACGGTAGCAAATTAAATTTAATACTGGACGATATACTTACAAAAATAGTAAATTGGCTAAAGGACCACAATTTGCAAATAAATTTCTCTAAAACAAAACTTATGCAATACAGACCTTATCAAAAACGTCCATTGAATATTAGCTACTCGTTCAATGACATACCGCTCCAGTGTGTGGATGAATTTAGACTCTTGGGTCTGACAGTTGACACTAACATAAATTGGAAGGCACATATTAATGTTGTGGCAAACAAACTTGCAAGTTTCGCGTATGCTTTGAATGAGTTGAAAAGATCAACCGACTTCAAAACAGCGATGACAGCATACTACGCCTACGGCTACTCATGGTTAACTTATGGCATTACAGTGTGGGGAAATTGCGTTGAAGTAGAAAAACTGTTCATTTTACAAAAAAGATGTGTGAGAATTCTTGCGAATATAGACCAAATGCAAAGCTGTAAACCTTATTTTATTAAATATAAAATGCTCACCTTAACAAGCATTTACATTATGGAAGTAAGCAAGTTTGTTAGAAAACATGCGTCGTTATTCCCTGTAGCTAAGAATCAAAGACCGCTGCAACGCTCCTTAAGAGTAAAAAATGAATTAGCAATGCCGAGTTCAAAACTAGCTATGTTTCACTCAGGACCGCTTGTAATGTGCATAAAAATTTATAATAAATTACCCAATGAGATTAAAGACATTGAATTTGACAATAAATTTATAAACGCACTTAAACTGCACCTAACACAGAAGTGTTATTATAGCCTAAATGAGTTTTTAACAAATTGACATTCTGTAAAATCAATATTTTAGATTATTTGAAGATTGACGCAATGTAATAATGTAGAAATTGAATAAAGACATCAAATAATAAATTAATTAATATTGAAATGATGACGTTAAAAATGTAATAATATATTAGTAAATAACTTTGTATAATAATGCATGCAATAATAATTTAATTTATAATTAAGAAACATAATGTTGCTGTGCCCTAGCAGGGTTCATGTACGAATCTTATATTTAATTCTTAACAGCCTTGTAAACGACATGAATGCAATAAAAATTAAATAAATAAATAAATAAATACTCAGTAACCTGTAGTGTTGGGGCTGCCACGGAGTCAGCGGAGTAGCGACACGAATTTCTTGCGCCACAGCTACAGTGCATCAAAGTCAGTGCGTGCGTCTACAAACATTGTCGAAGCACTTCAGAAGCGCGGCAATCATAACCAAATCCTGAAAAAAAAATACAAAAACAATACAAGAGCTCAAAGAACAGGAACCCGGACAGCTTCGGAAAGGATAAAATTAAGAATAGAAACGTAGGAGAGTGTAGTTGATTTTGAAGCACAAAAACTGCTTCTAACAGCCATTCTTAAAAGAAATACCTACTCAAAACTATCACCTCGTTAAAAAAATCTTGTACCCCAATACACAAGTTTTCGAGTATCGTATATTCCATGACATTTTTTGCTCTTTTCACCCTCAAAAAGATAAGAAGCCGTGAAGATAAAGGACAAGACAAGTGTCAATCATTCACCATGACACTTATGTACCCCATCATCCATGAGATAAGCCATGTACGAGTAAGTGCTGTTGATATGACAAGCGTTTTGCTGAGCTATGTGGGTAGTATGAGCTCAAGGAAAATAGTTTTAAGTATGGGAAAGAAACTGGATGAAAGAATATGTTAGCCTGACTGCAGTCTAATTGAGTAACGCAATTAATTTTTATTTATTTACTAGCTGCGCCCCGCGGTTTCTCCCGATTCCGTGGAAATATCGGGCCAAAAAGTAGCCTATATGTTAATCCAGGGCGTCAGCTACCTCCATACAAAATTTTATTAAAATTGGTCCCGCCGTTTGAGCGTGAAGAAGTAACAAACATATAAACACACACAAGCTTTCGCCTTTATAATATTTAGTGTGATTTATTTACTCAAGACAAAGGATTGTAGAACACGTTAAAAATACAGTTTTACAAAATTAGTACTATTTCCACAAGCGTGTGGATGAGCACAAATCTGTGTTAAGGAGAAACAGTCCGGGCCCATATGGTTCAATGATGTAAAAGCTACATAGTGCTTCTGATGTTACTGTTACAATTTCGAAGAATTGAGTTAGACAATTAAAAGTTTAAGATATGTTTGTTATCGTTACAATAAAATAATTTGAGATAAATATTTGTGTTGTGTGTGCGTGATTGGGTGTGTGGTGTGTGTGAGTGTGTGTGTGAGTGTGTTTGTCATAAGACTTATCTTGGAGGTACTTTAAATGTCTTGTCTCATTCATTTTGACAATTCAATAATATTCATTTCGTTATTTATGTTGTCATACAGGGAAACTGTTGAAACTTAAGAAGCAGCAATAGATTTTGAATTACCTTAAAACTCCTTCAGATTGTGATTGGGGTGCTGCTTGGGTCCATACTTAGCGGGTCTAGTACTTACGTATAGTGCTGGAAATCTTCCTGGATTTTTTAAAATTTTAACATACTTTCTCCATAAATCGTTTGCTCATCCTTTCTATTCCTACGGTGCTATTCTGTAAAAATCTCACTGTGAAAACTTAGATGAAGTGAGCGTGAAGTGAGCTGTCAATAGTGTCAATTCCTAGCAAAAACAAACTCACTTCACCTAAGTTTTCACGGTGAGATTTTTACAGAATCGACCGGCTGCTTCTTCCACATTTAAATGGAAGGCTGGAAAAGGTGTTAATCAGTCTTTAGCCGATGCCCTTATAATTTTCTCCGCATACCTATGAAGTTAACAGCTCATTTAACCATATCATCAAACTATCTATTAGGCTATGGGGATATCCACTTCGCACGTTTATCTTCATAATTACTATTGTGAAGCACTTCAGTGACATTATCTGCGCAGACGACTGTCTCGACACCTCATTCACACGTAATGACATTTTTGTCATTTGTGTCATTATGTCTTTTTGGAATGTGATAGAAAACCTAATGGACTTGTGGACAGATCTGGGTGTAATGTTGTGCTTTTTGCGGTTTGAAGTAAAATTAGAGTTGCATCTTTCGTTTTTTTTTGTTATATATAATTTTGTCTGCTGATGTTTAAAAAGTACCGGTTTTGTCATAAACATATTAATGGTTTTTAGGGTTCCGTTGCCAAATGGCAAAAAACGGAACCCTTATAGATTCGTCATGTCTGTCTGTCTGTCCGTCTGTCTGTCTGTCTGTCCGTCCGTATGTCACAGCCACTTTTCTCCGAAACTATAAGAACTATACTGTTGAAACTTGGTAAGTAGATGTATTCTGTGAACCGCATTAAGATTTTCACACAAAAATAGAAAAAAAAACAATAAATTTTGGGGTTCCCCATACTTAGAACTGAAATTAAAAAAAAAATTTTTCGTCAAACCCCTACGTGTGAGGTATCTATGGATAGGTCTTCAAAAATGATATTGAGGTTTCTTATATCATTTTTTTCTAAACTGAATAGTTTGCGCGAGAGACACTTCCAAAGTGGTAAAATGTGTGTCCGCCCCCCCGTAACTTCTAAAATAAGAGAATGATAAAACTAAAAAAAATATATGATGTACAATACCATGTAAACTTCCACCGAAAATTGGTTTGAAAGAGATCTAGTAAGTAGTTTTTTTTTAATACGTCATAAATCGTAAACCGCAATTTACCTTTTATTCAACCAACTCAAATATAAAAAAATAAAAAAAAACATTTAATTTCATAAACATAAACCTTATGCATAAACCCGGATGTTACGGAACCCTCGGTGAGCGAGTCCGACTCGCTCTTGCCCGGTTTTTTTTAAAGCTATAGTCTAACTAAATATAGTCTTGACTCTGACCTCAGAAGGGCCTACAATGTAGCTCGGATGAAGGCACAGAAAATTACAAAATTATTATGGGATTACAGGACCTAAACGCAAAAAACGCAAGTTTTAGAAACATTAAAAGTATATGATCGACTACAGTAATCAAAATCAGAAAAATATACGATGTTCTTCAGGATATATGCTAGGTACAGTCAACAAAGGAGATAAGTATACAGGAGCGTCGGATATAGTTGAAGTTTACTAAGAAACCGATGGATGTTCTGGACTGAAATTTAATTTAATAAATGAGCTGTTTGTTTTCTATTAATAAAATGAAATTTTATTCGAGAACATCCATCGGTTTCTTAGTAAACTTCAACTATATCCGACGCTCCTGTATACTTATCTCCTTTGTTGACTGTACATAGTGTGTTGAAAACATAATACAACTAATTTGATACGATAGAAAAAAATCATGAAGATACCTCCAAAAACTTTCTTTTTACAATTACAAAACCATACTATTATACATACAAACATTTTGATTTTTTGTCAGATTACTCTACATTTAATTTTTTAGTCCAACCAATAGATTTTTTGTAAATAGGTAATTGCTTCATATTTTGCAATAAATTACCAGTGTTGTGTCATAGCGCTTCTCTTTCTTTTCTATGCAGTCCAACAGTGACCACGCATTAAGTCATGTAGTCCTCTTAAGCAAATACCATAGGTATAAAGCAGGAAAAATAATGTTGATTTTATTATAGAACCTAGAGATACCAAAACGAGTTCATTAAATAACGCGAACAAGTTTATGATAACATTAATTAATTACGAAGAACGACGGAATACGCAACACGTTATTTAGACAGGCTAAGATAGACGGTAACATGACACTCACGATTTAATTAATTATCCGATCAATATCACAATATCATACTAATATTATAAACGCGGAAGTTTGTGAGGATGGATGTTTGATAGTCTTTCACGCAGTAATATAGCTTATATATGTATACATTAGAATAACACTTCGGATACTTTTTATTCCTATATTCCCACGGGATCGACAGTTATAAGGGTGAAACCGCGGGGCACTGCCAGTCAAGAATAATTTATAAAAAGAAAGTCGGGTTAGTTACACCATTTATAAACTCAAGAACGGCTGCATCGATTTTGATTTGTTGGATTTGTCTCCGCTCCGAATATAAACTATTAATAATAATATTAATAACCCTGTTCCCGATACCGGTGGGCTACTATTTTTTATATTTTTAAATGTTTTTCTATTTTTTTATACTAATATTTAAAAATATAATTTATATGTGTTTAGTTTAATAAAGGAAATAATAATATTAATGATATAAAACTATTAAAACATAGGAAATAGATAATTCATATTCATTTATTGCATTCCATGTTGTCAAGCAGATGTTAAAAAGGTTTAAAGCTAAGTACAAAAAAATATGGACCCTGTAATAAAAAGGGAAAAGGAGGAAGGCAAAAGGATAAAATTAAATAAAAATCCAAAAACAAAATTAAAACTATTAAGTAATTAAAACATTCATTCATTTCATAAACATTCATTCATCTCATGCAACATTTATTGATACTGAGGCAGTACGAAGTTCGCGGGGTCAGCTAGTATTCAATAAAGTCATCAGACGATCAGTAGCAATCACTTCAAGGATTAAAATCAAATAAGTAATATAAAAACGTATGTTATATGATTTTTAGGGTTCCGTAGCCAAATGGCAAAAAACGGAACCTTTATAGCTTCGTAATGTCTGTCTGTCTGTCCGTCCGTATGTCACAGCCACTTTTTTCCAAAACTATAAGAACTATACTGTTGAAACTTGGTAAGTAGATGTATTCGGTGAACCGCATCAAGATTTTCACACAAAAATAGAAAAAAAACAATACATTTGGAATCCCCATACTTAGAACTGAAACCCAATTTTTTTTTTCATCAAACCCATACATGTGCTATGGATAGGTCTTCAAAAATGATACTGAGGTTTCTGATATAATTTTTTTCTAAACTGAATAGTTTGCGCGAGAGACACTTCCAAAGTGGTAAAATGTGCCCCCATGTGACTTCTAAAATAAGAGAATGATAAAACTAAAAATATATATGATGTATATTACCATGTTTGAACGAGATCTAGTAAGTAGTTTTTTTTTAATACGTCATAAATCGTAAACCGCAATTTACCTTTCATTCAATCAACTCAAAAATAAAAATAAAAAAAAAACATTAATTTCATAAACATAAACCTTATGCATAAACCCGGATGTTATGGAACCCTCGGTGCGCGAGTCCGACTCGCTCTTGCCCGGTTTTTTGTTCAATGTCTTCATTTCCGTGAAATTCAGGTAAATAAAGTATGAAAGCAAAAAAATAACTGTTTGTACACTTTTATAAATTATGCTAGATTTTATGTACTTCCATTATTTCAATTTAGTTATAACACTATTATTGTGTTATGTATTTTATTCATTGGTTACTAACATATTTTTAATTATACTAACATAAATATGGATCACTGTGTCGTACTTAAATAAATAATATATTATATAGGCTCTACCCACGACTTCAATCGCGTGGAAGTCGTATCAGCCGAAAGTCGTCCACTGCTGGACATAGGCCTCCCCCAAGCACCTCCACTTCGACCGGTTCTGTGCATCGTACATCCGGATTCCTGCGGCCTTCACAAGGTCCGCCTTGTAGCCTTCCCAGGCTAGACTTTCTGCCCCATCGGCCATCTATTCTGCGAGCAATGTGTCCTGCCCACTAACACTTAAGCTTGGCAATTCTTCAGGCTATGTCAGTGCACTCTCGGTTGTACTATAGGTAAACCTCTGCCATAACCTTTGGGGATTACAGGCGTTATTTTATGTAACACACAGTTCATATTTACCAAAAAAAGGGTGAATAACCCTGAAAGGAATAAAAATAAAGGAGCCTGCTACAACATTGGCAGGCAGACTGGCGTCCCTAATAAAGCTAATTGACGTTTTTATTCATAGCGGTGGACTATTAATTTTCATAGGTTTATGAATAAAAATGATTTTCATGTTTTCTAGGGAAATCCCTTCTGTAAATTGAAACGAATGAAAGTGGAGCAAGCCAGGCTTGGCACAGTGGTTTGGGCGCTTGCTTTTGCAAGATTGGTTAGCTCGCTAGTTTGACTCCTAAATGGTGCATGGTAAAGAGCAATGGTGGTTCAGTAGTAACAGTCGCGATTTACAGAGTTGTAGGTCGTAGGTTTATGAATTACTAGCTGTGCCCCGCGGTTTCACCCGCGTAAATGTCGATCTCGTGGGAATATCGGGATAAAAAGTAGCATTTATGTTAATCCAGGGTGTCAGCTACCTCCACACAAAATTTTATCAAAATTGGTCCAGTCATTTGAGCGTGAAGAAGTAACAAACATATAAACACACACCCTCACACACTCGCAAACTTTCGCCTACCCACTGCTCTCAAAATGGTGGAGGAAAACATCGTAAGGGAACTTCCTAGAACCAAAAATTCGAATACATGTGACATCTACCAACCCGCACTGGATTACGGCCTACTGATCTCGAAGACAGGAAGCCAGTGTCCCAGCAGTGGGAACATTATAGGCTGTTTATGCTATGGTGCATGATACCTACATTGTGTATGACTTATATACAGATTGTTGTCTTAGTTATATCTGTTAACGAATACAAGATACAGGAAAAAAATCTTGTGTCGGAAAAATTCAGCTGGATCATTTACGGTCGCGAATCATATTTTAATCAGCATATTATAACCTGATACTGACCTGCAATTTGCATAAAACATAAGTAAATTTAAATTTCGCTGGCTACTAAGCGCAACCCCCTTAAAAGATACTAGTCATCCTTAAGGCTGCCATCAGACGGACTGCATCGCAGCAACCACGCGCAGTCGATATATTCAACTGCATGCAGTTGTACGCTCGACTTCGTTCAGTCATGATATCAACTTCACGCGGTCGGCTGCAGTCGTGTGAAGTCAATATTAACTGCATACAGTCATGACTTCAACTTTACGCGGTCGGCTACAGTCGTGTAGTGTCGACGCACGCTGTCCATCGCTAACCGCATACAGTTAGTGTGTAACGTCTGTGCTTGCATTTCGACGTCAAATCTTACACTGAGCTCCTGGGCTAGATGCGTGGCATCAACTGCGCAAAGTCAGATCCGACTGCAGATAACTGCATGCAGTTGAATATATCAACTGCGCGCGGTTGCTGCGATGCAGTCCGTCTGATGGCAGCCTAAGAGCGTTTACGACGCACGGTATTTCATAGAAACTTTCAAGGCCTTGTTTATCGAAATGAATGAACCGATTTTAATGAAACTTCATAAGCAGGGTACAAAGTTCTAAAAAGTTACTTAAGAAGATTTTCGAAAAAATAGTGTTACAGCCAAATTAGACCGATTTAAAATTATCTATAGAAACAGAGATTTCCAGTTATCTTTTTAAATAAGGCATTTCGAAAATGCTCTTTACTAACTTGTTAGACCTTTGTATCCTGCTTATGCGTATGAAGTTTGATTAAAATCGGTTCATTCATTTTGAAAAACAAGGGCTTGAAAGTTTGTATGAAATGCCGTACGGCGTAAACGCTCTTAAGTCATAAACAGGTTAATATTTGCATCTTTTACAACATTTTGATAACAATGACGACAGTGTGATAACAAAGTAGCTCTATAAATAATCTACAAGGCTGTCCTTGGTTACTACCACGTAAATATAACTCACTATGTCAAGATCTAACAAAAATATTATCTCATTTATCAACACAACCTACCCCAACACTGTTTTATGGTCCTTAATCATAATCAATGTAACATACTTACACATGTAACAAAACACGCAAAAATAAACTTTATTGTTTGAGCGTTAGGGTTGGCGTCGACTGCTTTAGTAATGTTGTTTACAAAAAATGACACGATTTTTGTTTTTTATAACTGAGTCAATGAAAAATCAACTCTGTTTCTTAAAGAATGAGGTCGAGGTAAAGAAAGCACCTTCTGGTGTTGTTTTGTAGGACCACAAAAAACCTCGAAAAAATCAACATTGGCAGATCGTAAAGCATAATAATATACCTAATTTGAATTATGAAGAAAAAATAGTGGCACCTACGTAATGTCACCCGGGTTTTCTTGTGAAAATATGGCTTTACCATGTTCAACTGTCTGGAAATTGATTTGTTGTCCTCTAAAATATTTACTTACTTACTTACTGAAATAAAGATTTATATGTAATAGGGTGACCTATTACATATAAATCTTTATTTACTTACTTTGTTAGGGTTCCGTACCAAAATGGTAAAACGGAACCCTTATGGTGAGACTCAGTCTGTCTGTCTGTCTGACTGTCTGTCTCTCAGTCTGGCTGGCTGTCTGTCTGTCACAGCTGGATATCTCAAGAAATACTAATGCTATCAACTTGAAATTTAGAACAGTGTTAGATGACGTTTGACCAACTATTTTGCAAATGAGAAAAAAAAAAGTAATTTTTTTGCAGCAGGGACTGAAAGGGGGTCTGTAAAATTCGAAATGTGGCTACTGGGCATGTGGGGTATCATCATAAGAAAGAGCGCAGTTTAGACATTCTCAAAGTTTCTTTTTTTTTAGGCCGCATAGTTTTCGACTTTTGATGAAAAATGTAAAAAAAAATACTGTTCTCCCCCTTATCTCCGAAGTTTGCAAAGAGAAAAATCTGATATAATGTGATAGAAGTTTATGTAAACTTTACAGGAAAAATAATACGAATCTCTAAATAGCACACTTTTTCAGAAATCATCAACAAAAGTTACATTAATTCTACTATCGATCAAGAGATGGCGCTCACACAAAACTGCAATATTCTACACCTACGCAGTGCATAGTGTTAAAATTCTCTGACGAATATAGGCCTCGCCGATGAAAATAAAAATTTAAAACATGATAAACCCTCGGTGCGGGATTCCGACTCGCTTTTGATCAGTTTTTTTTGTTTCAGGTCACATGGCACACACTAATGAAGTAGAAATCAAAATTGTTGGGTAAATAATGGTATTATTATACCATTATTTACCTAGCGAAACTCTGCAGAGGTGATGGATGTCGATATCTAAACATGATCCTCAGAACTAGCTGCTTCTTCTTTGAGTATTAAACCAACCGGAGACGCCACGAGTACTAATATCTACGCAAATAAGTCTGTCACTTTCATCGCGGGGGACGAGGGAACGCACACAAGTAGTAATAATACACTAATGCAATTCGATCGCGTTGTTACGCACGCATACAAAACAAAAAACAAATACAAGCATAAACTATACGCACACATTATTATAACCGCTATGACCGGCGGTCTCGTACCTTTGGCAGCGAGGATCGTCTGACAATGGCGCCTCCAGTTGGTTTAATACTCAAAGTGCTTCATAAACAGACAACAGTAAGGCACTTGCTAACGCGGCACCAGTCCTGACTCGCTTCATATTACGGCTGCTGAGAACAAAACTACAAACGTGGTATACCTACAGGAAAGTTTTATAAAAATACTAGCCCCGCGGTTTCATCTGCGTAAATGTCGATCCCGTGGGAATAACGGGATAAAAAGTAGCCTTTATGTTAATCCAGGGTGTCAGCTACCTCCATACAAAATTTTAATAGTGATGGCAAAGTATTCTGTTTGTGTGATGTTTTCACTTCTGTGGGCACTCCCGGATTGCTGTTTTTTTTCCACCAGGGACCCTGGTTACGTAGCTACGCCACTGCCTAGGGCTTTTGTATACCCTGTAACATGGTTGAGGAGGTGAAGTAGGCAGTCATTCACTCCATGTAAAATATTCGTAATTAGCTGCATCCATTTACCTATAGAAGCCGACGACAACATAGTTGGGAAAAGGCGATGCAGATGATGATGAGTTTTTCTTCAGCAAACTCCCAAGACAAGATTTCATATGGATGACTTGTAGAACCAAATCAATGATAAATGATTTTATTTCTGTAAGTAGGTCAATCATATTTTTAAAACTAGATGTGGGCGGGTTTCCTATCTGACCACTCTGAGAACTGCCCCGTTGGTCCTGCGCCTGATCTCTCTCCGGTCGTGTCGGATTGCCGCCCCATCGGACTATGAGAGTGAGGGAAGAGGGAGTGCACCAGTGTCTGCGCGTACACTTGTACACTATATTATATCTGCCGCGAAGACTAGTCTTCGTTGAGATTGGCCGCCGTGGCCGAATTGCGGTCTGGTTTATTTATTTATTTTATTTATTTATATGTACTTTATTGTACACCAGAAAATACATAACAAAAAAATACAATTATTAATACAAAACACACAATGGGCGGCCTTATCGCTTTCTGCGATCTCTTCCAGGCAACCTTGATTATTTACTCTGAGAAGAAAGGCCAAAACAAACTCAGAAGTCACAGTCTCTTTTAAATTCCAGACACCCATAATCTTGGTCAGACCATGTGAAGACCATGTAGAATGGTGTCTGAAATGGTCTTTTGAGGAAAGAACCACCACAGATTGAGTGGAAATCTCCAGTTAGTGCACGAATTTGTCAGTAATCATGCAGAAGACGAACTTGCAGTTGATCGAGGAGGGGGGGGGGGGGGGTGGAGGGGGTTCAGGGGATCAGACCGGAATAAATCAGCTGCTCTGAGAAAAAAGGCCGAAACAAACTCAAACTCAAACTCAGGTCACAGTCTCTCAAATAATACGACAGAATAATACATTACCATTCTCTGTCTTTACAAAATTAATCTCCAAACATTCCGGAACCCTCAGAGTAGGTACAGTCGACCACAAACTTGCGCCAATAACCAGGTGTTTCTATTGACGTACAGTCGTACACAAAACGGCCTGACTTATTGCCGAAGTTGAGCCTCTCATTTGTTCGGATTGGTTGAAACGGACCAGTTTTGTTTGTTGTTTGGCTAACTTCGAAATGTAAAGTGATTTGGACGTTTTAAAATTGGCCTGGTTTGGTTTTAAGTGGATTTCTGGTGAGTCCGGGTGTGAAAGGGAAATTCCAAGTGTAAACGCTAGAGCGAAATCCATCCGCCTAACCTTTTCTCAACTATGTTTGGGTCAGCTTCTAGTCCCACCGCATGCAGCTGAATACCAGCATTTTACATAGAGCGACTGGCTATCTGACCACAGACCAAGTACTGGATATCACACCCTTGGTAAGACTGATTGCTGTCAGACTTTTTAGTCTTCTGACTATCCGTAACGACTGTCAAAGATCCACGAATGATAGGAGGTACCAACGGCTTAATGTGCATTTCAACACACGTAGGGGTCTTAGTATGCAAAGATGATCCCCATCCACGGACCAACCGCGGCAAGCGTAACTTAACCTGATCCCTCCACCCTTGCGGCAGTTATTCCTTAGCCACAAGACTATGAAAGATCTACTGCGAATCAAAAATAGACTTCTAAAGTGTAAGCAGAGCTAGAGAGAAGTTTTTCTGAGACCTGGGGTTACGTTTTTACCCGACTGCGCGACGCAAAGGAGTGGTAATGTGTTCATCAGCCTATGTATGTATGTTTATATGTTCCTTTGAAGCACTATACAAACCAAACGCCTTCGCCGATTTTTATGATTCACACGTTAATCGATTCCTCTTAGTCCGGCGAGTGTCACTAAAGACATGACGTTAGTGAAAATTCAATATGGCGACTACTGGACGCCATATTAAATTTTATTTTTAATTTTTTTTCAAAACCTATCGAGTGGGGTATCAAAATAAAGGGTTTTAAAAGGTGATTACAAAAATATATACAACATATATACTTAAAAGCAATTCGAAGTGACAAATCGCAAAAAAAACACCTACCAAGAACTAAATCGTCTGCGAAATCTTTCAAATTTGTAAACTAAAAAGCTGGAAATAAAAAAGTTATTTAAAAAATCAAAAAACCCGACTGCGGTAAAAAACTTAAGTTAAAAGAAACTGAAAAGTTAAAAACAGGCCCATTTTAAATTAAATAAAAGCTGGAAGCAGGCGGGACCCATTTGAATTTGAAAATACAATAAAAATGGTATGGGTCCCGCCTGCTTCCAACTTTTATTTAATTTAAAATGGGCTTGTTTTTAGCTTTTCAGTTTCTTTTAACTTAAGTTTTTTACCGCAGTCGGGTTTTTTTTTTAGGTATTTTTAATGTTACTAATGCATTTGCTACATCATGATTCTATCATCAAAAATATACCATTGAATAATATATAATATGAAAGAAAAACGGTTGACAGAGGAGAATTAATGAAACGTACTGCGCCGGTCCCAGTAATATGGGCCAAGGGCAAGAAGATAATTATGGTACCTTAAACTTTAATTTAAAGATAATTTAATTTTTATCAGTAACCCTAATCTAAACACTTAATAACCGAAACACTTAAAATTGTAATAATATGAATTAAGTATAACAAATAACTATTAAACATAAACAATGTTTTCCTTTATTTCAATATAAACGTATAAATATTTTCATAATCTCTTATCTAACTATTTACTAAATTAAAAGACTAATTAACTAACTATATAAATAAATACAAATACAACGGATATTTAGGCGTCGAAGTACTCGTCCGCATCGCTGTCATCCGGAAACGTGCTCAGAAGACTGGAAGCATTGAAACTACTTCTATTACAACACACAATGCGAAGAAGAATGTTCTCTTAAGAAAAAAAAAGGAAACACGTTTATAGTAGTAGTAGTAAACATATTTATGACGCAAAGAAAGAATTCAAACACAAAAAAAGAACATGTTGGGGAAGATATATGAGTCACATCCACGCAAAACGGCCATAACTCAGCATAATGCTACGACCCTATGCAAGACAGAGCCCCAGCACATGTTGTCAGCGACAGCCGGCGTTGACGTGATTACGTCAACCGGTGCAGCCTACGATAAGATAGAAGTATCAAAATAAGAAATAACAATACCTAGTTCTAGTCGGACTAGTCTGTGTGGTGCCGGACTTAAAGAATAACACCACCCCATACTTCCCGTGGGTGTCGTAAAAGGCGACTAAGGGGCGTACCGGAGAATGGGCAGCAGCGTTCTCTATGCATTCCACTACCATACCATACTGTGATCGCCACCCCGCCTGCCAAGCGTGGCGATTATGGCAAACCCCCCCCTTTTGGGGGAGGCCTATGTCCAGCAGTGGACGTCTTTCGGCTGAAATGATGATGAATACCTAGTTCTAGATGCTTATGTTGACGTGATGACGTCAACCGGTGCAGCATACGATAAGGTAGAAGTAACAAAATAAGAAATAAAATACACAATACCTTACCTAGTTCTAGATGCTATTATATAAATACGTTTTCAACACACTTGCTCGTAAAGTGGCTCTTATTGAACCGCTTTTAGGTCCATAATGCAGTGTATTAAAAACGCGTGCTTTTTCTTTACTTTAATCCACATGTGCTTTATTTCCACAGATAACTATTTACTAGTCGGAGATGCGCGCTTTTTTAATCTCATCAATT